>CM030886.1:8254970-9684970 GCA_018132145.1 Boehmeria nivea var. tenacissima
CTAATTAATGTAATAAGACAAAAACAGTTAATCTGAGAAAATTAGTTAGCTAAACGTCAACACTCCACCAGCATGCATGCAAATTAATGTCCGGAGACGTGGAGATTTCGATGAATGCTCTCATCGATAATTTATTTATTTTTAATTTTATATTATAAATTTATAAAGTAACAATTAAGAGAACATGCTACAAGTGTAACTTACAATTATACGTACATATATATTTAATTTATATATACTCAATTTGAAAAAAAAATTGAATGATATTATTTATAACGATGAATAGTTTTAAATCGTTAAATTTAATTTTTATATAATATAATATAAAAAATATAGCTTACAATATATATTTATCTATTATCGAAGTAAATATATCACAAAAATATTTTCTTTTTGTTCATATATATGTCTAAATTCTTTTAGATCATTATATCCTCTTTCGAGATATATATATATATATATATATATATTTTTTTTTTTTTAAATAGTAATCTCAATCACCTGTCGTATAACATTGTGTATAACTTCCGTCGGATCACTTGCACAAATTAACTTTGTTCTCTCAGAGATTTATTTTTCACTAACGGGTTCTAGTATACTAATCGCACTGCTGAAATAATAATTTTTAGTGGGTTCGTTTTTTTTAAAAAAAAAAGTACTAATTTCTGAAACGAACACATAAAAATGACAAAATAATAATAATAATAGAACCTCCGATATCTAAAACCAATCTGCTCTATTTTTATTCACTAGCAGATGAAATTTTTTTCACAAATATGCTAGCCACTTTGTCTTCAGTTTTCTTTTTAGTGTGTGTATATATATATATATATATATATATGGGTTTGTTAAAAAAAAAAAAGCACTTTTGTGTGACTGTGTTATATATGACAATGGCTTAATTTATTTTCTTGTTCTCATAATGGGAGAGAAGCTCTGCCTCTATATGATGACTTTTGGCTCGCTAGATTTAAAAAAAAAAAAAATCAAGATTTTTAACGGCATTTGTTAAGAGTTTCCCGTTAGCTTCTAGTCACAACATAGGTGATGAGGCACCAATATTGTTTTGTGCGTATCTTGGTGGGAATTTAAAGTCGTAATTTTATTTTTCAATCGAAACTTTTTCGTGCAAAACAAATTGCCAACATGCAAGCTAAAATCGACGAGAAGTCGAGAACCAAAGAAAAAAAAAAAAAGAGATCAAAACAAACTAAGACTTATTAATTAAGGTTAAAAAACAAAAAAAGGGGCCAAATTGAGTTGCTTTGGTTGATTATTTTTTAGAAAAAGTACTCTCTTGCTAGAAATTGGTGAAATCCATGGTTCATTGGTTTTTTTTTTTTTTTTCATCCTTCCTTTTGAATCTTCAAAGACTTGAGCTCATTGATCAAAGCCATCAAATTGGCATGAGACGATCCGCCGCTCTCCACTGCCCTCTCCGCCGCGTCCGCGAGCCTCCTTGCTCTCTCCCGCCTCTCCGCCGCCTCGGCCCCGCCGCCCATCAGCGCCGCGGCCGCAATCCTGACCTGCTCTGCCGCCACCGTCTCCGCGGCGGCGGCCTCCTCCTCGCCGAAGCTGTGGGGCCTCCACTCCTTCGCCCCGACCGGCACGCCGACCCCGAGCACGTCCGCCAGGAGCTTCTCGTTGTAGAACTGCTCGGCGAACATCGGCCACGTGACCACCGGCAGGCCGGCGGTCAGCGCCTCCGTTATCGAGTTCCACCCGCAGTGCGTCACCATCCCGCCGACCGCGGGGTGGCGCAGAATGCGCGCCTGCGGGGCCCACCCCTTGACCAAGAAGCCCGTCCCGCCCGCCCTCGCCCTCCCCTCGAAGCCCTCGGGGAGAGCGTCCCCGATATCGCGCCTGACCACCCACACGAAGGGGTGGCCGCAGGCCTCGAGGCCCGCGGCCAGTTCACCGAGTTGGGTTCGATTGAGTTTAGTCAAACTCCCGAATGCTACGTACAAAACCGAGCTCGGCTCCTTCGAGTCCAGCCATTTCAGGACCTCGTGGCGCTCCTCCTCCTCCGTCGCCGACTCGCCTCCGTTCACCCACAGAGCGGACGGGCCGATGCTCCAAGACTTCATCCCCAGTGTGGTCCTGAAGTAGTCCTCGTACGGACTCTCCATCTCGCGGAAAGTGTTGAAAACGACGCCGTAGCTCCGCCGCTCGGAGTCGGCGATGGCGTCCATGAGCCGGGTGTAATCCGTGGGGCTTCTGATCCAGTCCGACACCTGAGACCTCAGGAACTCGATCTTCCCCGGCACCTCCGGCAGCGCGACGACGCCGGCCGAGCCGTCGCCGGAGCCGCTGTAGTAGCGCCTGAGGCCGTGCAGCGCGCACTGCTCGAAGTAGCCGCTGGAGCGGAAGACCAGCCGGGGGATGCCGAGCTCGGCCGCGGCGTCGGCGGTCCACGGGAAGAACATGTCGGTGACGAGGCAGTCCGGGCGGGCCTCGCGGAACAGCCGCTCCATCGGGCCGCGGAGCAGGCAGAGGCCGCGGTGGACCGCCCGCCACGCGTCGCGCGTGGCGGCGGCCTGGAGGTTCTCGACTCCGTCGGGCAGGCCGACCTCCGCCGAGGGGAAGGGGAGGGTGTGGAGGCCGATGGCGTGCCCGGCGGCGGAGTCCGCCGCGACGGAGTCCTCAAAGGCGAGGGCGTTGGCGACTGTGGCGACGATGGTGACGCGGACGCCGCCGTGGCGGGCGAACGCCCTGGCGGCGTCCAGCATGGGGTTCATGTGGCCCGCCGTGGGGAACGGAACGAAGAAGATACTGAGCGGCTCAGACGCCATATCTAATAACGTTACTTTGCTACTTTTTCAACGACTTATCAGTACAACTAGTCGCAGTACTTGAAAGTTTCTCTTAGTTTCAAATATAAATTGAATATATATATGCAAAAAAAAAAAAATGAATCAAATATAAAATTGTTAATTTCTTAATTTCATAAAACTATGGTTAATCTCTAAAAAAATTAGCCAAAAATTTGATCTTAAAAATCTCATGAAAGTTTGACGTGAAAGGGTAGTCTTAAATATATATGACAAGTAGTTTTAAACATTTCCACTATAAAAACTGTTTTCAAAACTATTTGTATAACATTTTAGATGAAACTATGATTAGTCTCTAAAAAAAGTAACCAAAAATTTAGTCTTAAGAATCTCATGAAATTTTGACGCGAAAGGGTAGTCTTAAATATATATGGCAAGTAGTTTTTAACTTTTCGAATATAAAAACTGTTTTCAAAACTATTTGTATAACATTAATTTTAAAAGAATTTTTTTTTAAATGTTTTTGGCGTTTTGCACGCAATCACGAAGGTGGTCTCTTCATTTTTCGGTCTTAATATTATATTTGTTATTTGGCGCTTATTTTTTTGAGTAGTAGTGTTGAAACAACTTAATATGGGGAATGTTTATTTTGGCCTAATTTTTATGAGTATTAGCGTTAAAAGAACTTAATATGTGATTGATATTTTGTGTGTTTCTCTCCAATTTTTGTTGTTGGAACTGGATGCACAGAATTATCCCTTGAACGTTTCTGATTCTTCGAGGGTATTTTGTAATAAGGCATACCACGTATGTTTTAATAAAGAAATTCTGATTGAATTTTTACATATAAAAAAATTAAAAAAAAAAACAACAACAACAACAAAATATACTCATTTGAAAAAACTTTTAAGACTATTATATTTTTGAAATATATATTTCTAAACATTTATTACAAAGCCGCATTTCTTAGCCATAAAAATAAAATAACAACTCTGCTAACCTACCTACTATAATAATATAAAAAAGAAGTTATTAGATTCAATTAAATATTAAGTTCCAGAGTTTTCTCGAGTTGCACATTATAACTTACGTTGGTAAGGGTAGATATAAAGAAAATCTCCATCCTTTTAAGATTTTAATATTCATATTTTTCAGCTATTGCATTGATGTTAGAAAATCGATAGTCGAGCTCTCAAACTCGGGAACATAAAAATATGATAAGGAGACGCAATTAAAAACAAAAAAAAAAATCTGTATTTCAGAAGATTTGTTACGTGATATAACCGCATATTTATTAGTGGTCTTTTTTTTTTTGGGTTATTTTTGTTTTATATATCTGTCTTTATTACGTATTTGAGGCAACTAAAAATTCTGAGCTGTAGTTGCATATATAAACATATGATGTCGTTTTTAAGTATGTTGTCGTTTTCATGATTGTCGAATGCTGTCGTTTTCCAGATGACCTTCTGATGTCGTTTCTTTGCATATTGTCGTTTTCATTATTTTTCCCCTTTCAACCAATGTCGATGACTAGGATGTCGTTTTATTACAGTAGTGTCGTTTTATGCTGATGTCAACGCTGTCGTTTTTAGATGACCTTAGGATGTCGTTTTTAAGAATATTGTCGTTTTCATGATACTGTCGAATGCTGTCGTTGTTTATTTCGCCTAATTTTCGTGAGAGTTAGCGTTAAAAAGACTTAATATGTGTATGATATTTAAATTGACAAACCCCATTAGGGATCCATGTCACTGATAGCGAAGGAAGTATGACGGCGACTAAACAGTTGAAAAGAAACAAAATCGCAAGAAATAAAAAATAAGAAGGTAAAGAAAAGTCATAAGAAGAAGAAGATAATGATGAAAAAAAAAATTGATTGTGTATCTCTGATCGGGAGGCTTAGGCATTGTGAAGAGAGAACAGGAGGAAGATAAAAAAGAAAAGAAGAGAGAAGACAGAGGGAAGAACAGGCGAAAAAAAAAAAAAAACCACACACACAAACACATGAAACGCATCTAAAAAAGCGTAAAAAATCCTTCTCGAAACTCCGCAAAGGAAATGCAAGAAACGGTAACGAAACTCTACAGTAACCCCGTTTGCAACATTATAATGCTGTATAGATTTGGCATATTTTAGTAAAAATTATGATTCCATTCTTGTGGAGTTTATTTGAAAATTCCAACCAAACAAGTGAATTAGTTTTCTCTTTCCCTCAAACTCCTGTTCCATTAAATTACAACTATAGTTACCATTACGATTGAGATTCTCCTATGCCAACCAAACGCCGCCTTAATATGTGCTTGATATTTATTTTGCTCTTATTTTTATGAATAGTAGTGTTAAAAGAACTTGATATGTTGTCGATATTTTGTGAGTTTGTCTCTAATTTTTGTTACTGGATACTCAGAATTATCCCTTGAACGTCTCTAACATATCACGTCAGTTTTAATAATGAAATTCTCTTACAAAGAAAGAAAAAAAAAACACCATAAAATATACTCATTTGACAAAACTTTCAAGAGTACTTATATTATTATAAAGTCGCATTTCTTAGCTAAAAAGTAAAATAACCACTCTGCTAACCGACTTGTAGATCTGTAATAACTTAAAGAAAGTCTCAATCCTTTTATGATTTTAATATTCATATTTTTCAACTATCGCATTGATGTTAGATTATAGATAGTGGAGCTAGCTCTCAAACTCGGGAACATAAAATTATGATAAGAAACGCCAGAAAAAAAAAAAAAATCTGTATCTGACTATTGAAAATTCTGGGCTTTATAGTTGCATATACAAACGTATGATGTCGTTTTTAACTATGTTGTCGTTTCCATGATTGTCAAATGCTGTCGTTTTCCATAAGACCTTCTGATGTCGTTTCTTTGCATATTGTCGTTTTCATGATTTTTCCCCATTCTACCAATGTCGATGGCTACGATGTCGTTTTCTAAGACTAGTGCCGTTTTACGCTGATGTCAAACGCTGTCGTTTTTATGAATGTTGTCGTTTTCATGATGTTATCGAATGCTGTCGTTTTTTTAGATGTACCCATGATGTCGTTTTCTGTGAATGTTGAATGATGTCGTTTTTAGATGAGCGTAAGATTTCATTTTTAACCATTCTGTCGTTCTCATTATTTTTTCGTTTTCTACCAATGTCGTCTTTTAGTCTTTTTTGCTATCACAATAGTGTTGTTTATTTTCGACTTTTCGGTTTTGTTTTGTGCAGACAATATGGTGTAGTTTTAGGTTATTTTCGTTTTTCATGTTTTTGAACTCTAAGAGCATCTTTATTATAAATGCTAATACCAATGTTAAATTTAGTACAAAGATTATCAAAATGCTATATTTGATATAAAATACTCTACTGCACTAGTATCACTTTAAATGATATTTTTATTATTTTATTATTATTAAGTTGCATAACTTATTAAAGACAACAAAAATGTTAGCCAATAGTAAAAAAATACTATTTTCGTGTTTAATGATGAAAAAAAAGTACTTAAGTCAAATTTAGCACCAAGTTTAACATTTACCAAATTTAGCATTGAAAATACCTTTGAATTAAAGAATAATTTTTTCACTCAAATACTAAATTTTGGCATTGACACATCAATTTAATATTACATTGTAGATGCTCTAAATTCTAATATAAAGTATAAACCTATTGATAAATCCACTCGTAATTTTAAGATGGCTCATCATTCTTTTGGTTACATATATACATATATACACACCCTTTTATACACTCTTGAAACTTTTTTTTTGTTTGATTGTTTAATTCGCTCCTTTCTGGCACTCGATCTAAGCATCAGAGAGCTTTTGATTATATATATATATATATATATATATATATTTACTAGCTTGATCCAGTACTTTATTGGGCCACAATCGGAAAAACGACAAGTAGAAGCACTGCTAAAACTTATGTCGTTTTTGTTGGGTTCGTTAGATAGGATGTTGTTAACTCCAATTGCAGTTATTGTCATCTCCAATTTGGAGCGGCAAACTCGAAATTGATAACAACATGGAAAGCGCTGCTAAAAACTGATGTCGTTTTTTGAGTACATGGCCTACAATATTTCAAAAACGACAACAACAAAACTGTTAAAAATAAAACTAATTATTCATCGCTCGCAAGTTATAAGAGAGATGATTTCGATATTGCATTTTCTATATTGTTATCAATTTCGATTTCGCAGTTCCAAAAAAATTCAGTGTTCCGATGCTTTTGTATGTTATATTCATTAAGACTAAAATTACACTTTTGTTTTCTGTTATTGCCACTTTATTAACAACATAGTTGCAGTTGACACTCAAAAGTAGTAATTATGATTAATTATGGAAATTTTGTAGTGCGAACCATTCAAAAACTTGTGTATGAAAAACCTCTAAACCGAAAAATAAAATTGTAATCTAACAAAGACAAGATACAGCTTTTTTTATTTTTTTTATTTTTATATCCAATTGGGCAACAATCTAGAATAGTACAACTTATCAAAACACATGATCAACAATTAGTTTGTACTAATCTTAAACTTATTAATCTTCAACGACTTGAGCTCATCGATCAAAGCCATCAAATTCCGTTGAGACGATCCGCCACTCTCCACCGCCTTCTTGGCCGCCTCTGCGAGCTTCCCCGCCCGCCGCCTCATCTCGGCCGCCTCTTCTCCGCCACCCATCAAGGCCTTCACCGCCTCTTCGACCCTCTCTCCCTTCACAACTTCCTTACCCAAATTGCACCAATCAAAGCTCCACTCCCTCACTCCCACGCTCACGCCCACCCTCAGCACGTCCGTCACGAGCTTCTCGTTGTAGAACTGCTCCGCAAAGAGCGGCCACGTGGCCATCGGCAGGCCCGCGGCCGCGCACTCGAGCATCGAGTTCCACCCGCAGTGCGTCACCATCCCTCCCACCGCCGGATGCTCCAAAATGGCCAATTGCGGGGCCCAGCTCCGGACTATGAGACCCCGATCGCTCTCCTTCACTCTTCGCTCGAACCCCTCGGGAAACACCTCGGCGCATTCGACGCTTTCGTGCTTTCTTACAACCCAAACGAACGGATAACCACAAGACTCGAGCCCGCGGGAGATCTCCAGACGTTGTTCGGCTCGGAACCTCGTCAAGCTCCCGAAACAAACGTAAACGACAGACTTGCGTTGCTTTGAATCCAGCCAAGTCAAGACCTCGCCATCCAGAGGTCCGTCTGAATTGACGATTCTACCCCCCCTCTGGATCTTGTCCAACTCGTCTCCATTGACACGTGGAGAAACGGGTCCCACGCTCCACTCCTTTGTCCCAACCGTGCGCCGAAAATGCGCCACGTAAGCAGGTTCCATCTCCTCGAAGCTGTTCATGATCGCACCGTATGTCTTCCTCTCGGACTCCGCAATTGCCCTAAAAACACTTCTCAAGTCCCTCCAATCCTGTAGCTGCGACCTCAGCATTGCTATCCTGTCCGGCAGCCCGGAGAGCAAAACGACGCCGTCGTCACCGCGACTCTCGACGCAGCTCCGAGCGGCGCAGATAGGAAAATACCGGCTGCCGTGAAACACCAGCCTCGGGATCCCCAGCTCGGCCGCCACGTCAGCGGTCCACGGGAAGAGCAAGTCGGAGACGACGCAGTCGGGCCGTTCCCGGCGCAGCAGCTGCTCGGCGGAACCCCGCAGCAGGGCGGATTTCGATGCGGCGGCCCGAGGCGGCGTCGCGGCCGACGGCCTCGTGCCAGGCGGGCGCGTCGGAGGAGGAGACGGCGGCGGCGGCGGAGACGATGGTGACGTAGACGCCGCCGTGCGTGGCGAAGAGCCTGGCCAAGTCCACCATGGGAATCATGTGGCCAGGTATGAAGTAAGGAAGGAAAAAGACTCTTAGCTCCGAACCCATAGATATATTTATTAGGGTTTTTTTTTTTTTTTCCTCTTTCTTTCTTTTTCGAAGTTGTTGTTCTCAAAATGAAAAACTTTGATGATATATGGTTCTAATAGTATGGGATTATAATACGTTAGGAGATTATGTATTATGTGCAAGTCCTTGTGTAGGTTTGGTTAAGAACTTGATCTTAATTTATTTGAATGTCATGATTGATTTAATTAATGTAATTAATTTTTTCTTTGTGGAGACCAAAATGAGACTCTAATTATTGGTACGTTAATGGGTGGCCTGATTATATCTTTTTTTTTTTTAAGAGATATCTTTATTTATTTAATTGCACGGATAAAATACTCTTTTTTTTTTTTTAACTCATCATAATCGAATATTTTGCTGCTATCAAAACGAAAATAATAATAATAAGAATGGTGTTCTGTGGGATTTTTCTTGTTAACATTGGTGGTATTATCAGGAACAGCTAATATCAGTTGAATTTTAACTTCTTCCTTTTTTTTTTTTTTTTTTGAGTAAAAGTCTATTTAGAGATTATTCGTGATAAATTGATATATGTTTTCTAAATTATTCGCAACAAATTGGTATTTTACATTTTCTAGTTTGTAAAAATAGTATAAATAATGGCTCTCTATTTATTATTTGTTTTGAGCAAATTATTGGTCTCTAATTATTGATACGCCCTTAGGTAGGAGAACAACATCAATAGTAACTGGCGTGGCGAATCTTTATTTTTTTATTAAACACATGATACACAAACATAACTTGTTTAATAATTTGTTTATCTGTCTATATGTTGAGCTTCATAATGAGTTACTTTATTTTATTAGCATTTGTTTCAAGTTTTTATTACTCGAATGTAAGGTATAAACGAACCAAGTAACTCACGAGCTACTTGGGGCTCAGCTCGATAAAAGTTTATTGATATTCGGCTCGTCATGTAAACAAGTCAAATTTGAGTATCATTTTAGTACTCTTTTGATAAACGAGCTAAGCTTGAGCTCATAGGTACTCGGCTCGATAAAGCTCACGAGCTGGCTTGCTTAGAAACTCGTGAGCTGGCTCGCTTAAAAGCTCGGGTATAAGCTCGTTTAGGAGCTTGTTTATATATATATATATAATTTTAAATTTATCCTATTATAAATATAATTTTAAACTTATCATATTATAAATGTAATTTAGAGCATAATTTTGAGCTCAAGCTTGATCGAGCTTTTTAATTGAGTCGAGCACGAGCTGCATAACTCAATTCTTACCAAGCTAGAGAACGAAATTTCCAAGCTATAACTGCATAATTATTAGTTATTTTATTTTATATATCTGTCTTTATTACGTCTTCGAGGCAACTAAAAATTCTGAGCTGTAGTTGCAAATATAAACATATGATGTCGTTTTTAACTATGCTGTCGTTTTCATAATTGTCAAATGCTGTCGTTTTCAATATGATCTTCTGATGTCGTTTCTTTGCATATTGTCGTTTTCATGATTTGTCCCCTCTCTGCCGATGACTAGGATGTCGTTTTCTTAGGCTAGTGTCGCTTTATGCTGATGTCAAATGCTGTCGTTTTTAGATGACCTTAGGATGTCGTTTTTATGAATGTTGTCGTTTTCATAATATTGTCGTATGCTGTCGTTTCCTAGATGAACCCATGATGTCGTTTTCTATGAATGTTGATTGCTGTCGTTTTTAGATGAGCGTAAGATTTCATTTTTTAACCATTCTGTCGTTCTCATTATTTTTCCGTTTTCTACCAATGTCGTGTTTTAGGCTTTTTGACATTATAAATAATATGGAATTGAAGAATAATTTTTTCACTTGAATACCAAATTTTAACATTGACAAATCAATTTGGTATTGGCATATTGCATTGCAATGCTCTAATAAACCTATTGATAAATCCACGCGTAATTTTATAACAAAGATGACTCATTATTCTTTTGGATATTTATATATATATATGCTAAAATTAAATCAAACCAAACTTTTTATATACTCTTGGAACTTTTTTTTATTGTTTAATTTACTGGTTCTAGCACTTGATCTAAGCATCAGAGAGCTTTAACAATGAAATTCTGATTGTATATGTTTTTATATGTTTTTAGCTTATGTTTGGGAAGGGCATTTTGCCCATTCCATTCTATTCCTTGGGATGAAAAAAATGGTTTGAAAAAAATAATATTGAATGGTTTGACTTTGCAGATTTCGAGATGGTATAAATAGTTGAGATTTAAAGATATTGTATAGGGATTTGGAAAGTTGAAAAAAAAATGGTTGAAAAAAAATCGAATGGAATGGAATGGTTTGTAGGATTAGAAAGTTGAATGGTTTGGAATATTATAAAATGGAATGGAATGAGTATAATGGTTTGCGCAAACATAGGGTAAATATACATAATTACATATTTCAGAAAACTGTTAAGACTATTACATTTTTGAAAAATGTATTTCTAAACTTTTATTATAAAGTTGCATTTCTAGCCAAAGAAGTAAAATAACAACTCTTGTAACCGACCTATAACAATATAAAGAAAATCTCAATCCTTTTAAGATTTTAATATTCATATTTTTCAACTATTGCATTGATGTTAGATAATAGAGTCTTAAGGAAACGCAAGAAAAAAATCTGTATCTTACAAAATTTGTTACGTTATATAACCGCGTATTTATTAGTGGTCTTTTTCTTTTTGGGGTTATTTTGTCTTATATATCTGTCTTTGTTACGTATTCGAGGCAACTAAAAATTCTGAGCTGTATGCATATATAAACATATGATGTCGTTTTTACCTATGTTGTCGTTTTCATGATTGTCGAATGCTGTCGTTTTCCAGATGACCTTCTGATGTCGTTTCTTTGCATATTGTCGTTTACATGATTTTTTCTTTCCACAAATGCCGATGACTATGATGCCGTTTTCTCAGACTAGTCTCGCTTTATGCTGATGTCAAACGCTGTTGTTTTTAGATGACCTTAGGATGTCGTTTTTATGAAATTATCGAATGTTGTCGTTTTTATGACATCATCGAATGCTGTCGTTTTTTAGATGAACCCATGATGTCGTTTTCTGTGAATGTTGAATCCTGTCGTTTCTCATACTAGTGTCGTTTTATGCTGATTTCAAACACTGTCGTTTTCATATGACCTTAGGATGTCGTTTTTATGAATGTTGTCGTTTTTATGACATTATCGAATGCTGTCGTTTTTTGGATGAACCCATGATGTCGTTTTCTGTAAATGTTGAATGTTGTCGTTTTTAGAAGAGCTTAAGATTTCGTTTTTAACCTTTCTGTCATTCTCCTTGTTTTTTCGTTTTCTACCAATGTCGTGTTTTAGGCTTTTTTGCTTTTGTTTTGTGCAGACAATATGGTGTCGTTTTATGTTATTTTTGTTTTCCATGTTTTTTTTTTTTTAACTCTAAGAGCATCTCTTAATATAAATGCTAATATCAATGTTATACTTTGATCAAAATGATATATTTAATATAAAATACTTTAATTAATAAATTAAAAAAATTCATGTACTAAAGTTTAAACCTCATACATTTTATTTATTAATTCTCCCAAAATTTTAAATTGATAAGTGAGCTATATAGCATTAGATTTTGAAGATTTTGATAATTGTCTCTTTCTTTGATACATTAATAATTTATATTTCGTTTGTATTGTATTTTTAATTTATATCTCTATTTGTACATTATAAATTTAGAGTATAAATTAAAGAAGTACATCACTTGTAGTATAAATTATCAAGTGATACTTTTTTTTTTTTTTTTGGTCAATGTAATTTCTCCTACTGTTGGTCTCGAAATAGTTTATGAGGGGGAACTGCTATGTGTCAACACTCAATAGGTATATAAGGAGGAATTGCACAAATAAAAAAATAAAAAATATGTCGATGTGCTCTCTTAATTTTTATTTTATATTTGAAATAGAAGCAAAAATTATAAATGTAACATACTAGAGTAGGCATGAATTGGATAGCGAAATTTTAAAACATATCATTTCTGGACAATTTATTTTGAAATATGTCACTTAAAAAAAATTAGAGTCCATGCAATTTTTAGTAATGAATTAGACCTAATTGCTCTTTTTTTTTTTTTTCCTACAAATGAAGAAGACAAGATGGGAGAATGAGAGTAACATAGTAATTTACTTATGATAAAAGTGACATAATATGTAGTAGTGGCATAGGATGTAAACATAAATCTCAAACGTGGCATGAAATCAAATTTAATTGTGAAAATTTGTGAATTAATAGTGGACCAAAAGTGGGCATTCTTAAATTTCAAAACAAAGTCACTTTTAGTGCTATTTAATAATCTTTAATCAAGTGATAATGCTCTTTTTGTTTCTACTCTATATTTATAGTATAAATTTTGAGTTAAAAATTAAAAATGCAATACACATAGCGCACAGATTATTATTGTGTCAAAAACGAACATATTTCAAAATCCCCCTTTCGAAGAACAAAACTACTTGGGCCAATTTCTAAAAACCAGCCCAAATACTTTTTTGAGTCTCCGAGAACAAACTTGCTGACGGACCACCAAGCCGACCAAGCCGAAGCGCGCGAGACAGAGAGACACACACACAGAGACTGCAAACACAGAGACGATCCAATCCTGGGCTCAAATTTTTCGCCCCCAAATCGCGCTCCCATGGACGACGCCGCCGCGTACTACCCTCCGCCGGCGCCGGCGCCGGCGTCGCACTACCCCTACTACCCGGCGCCGCTGCCGCCGCCTCCGCCGCACCACCACCACCACCACCTGCTGCCGCCGCCGCTGCCGTACGCGCACTATGCGGCGCCCCTCGGCGCCGCCGCCGCCGCTCCGCTGCGAGACGAGGTACGCACGCTCTTCGTCGCTGGGCTCCCCGACGACGTCAAGCCGCGCGAAATCTACAATCTCCTCCGGGAGTTTCCCGGCTACGAGTCCTCGCATCTCCGAAGCCCTAACCAGTCCTCGCAGGTACTGATTGTAGTGTTTTCTCAGCAAAGTTTTGATCTTTTTTCGGTATTGATACTAGTGCTTTGACAATATATATATATATTTTTTTGGTGTAGCCATTTGCTTTTGCTGTGTTTTTGGATCAGCAATCGGCGATTGCGGCGATGCACGCATTGAATGTGAGTTTTCTTGCCCTAGCTGCGGTACTTTGTGTTTCTGTTTTGGATTGAAACTGTGTTTTGTATGAAAATTTGTCTCTGGTGTTAAGCTTAGGAGCTAGTTTTGTGGAATGTCGTTGTATTTGATAGCATTAGTGAAGTTTGCCTTGCGGTAAAACGCTAGCATGTGGCTTATATATATATATATATATATATATATTCGTTTGGGTTAGTTAGTAATTTGTTCTGTTATGAATAGAATTTGGCATTATGTATCAAAGGATCAAATTTAGACTCACAAGTAACGAACTACTAACAGTCCATAATTAAGGCAATTTGCACTGTTTAGCTTAGTTAGTGTATGCTTTATATTTCCTGTTTGAATGTTTCAGAAATGAATAAAAAGCCTTAATCAAGTTCTTCCTTTTTTTTAGTTAGTAAAGGAAACGACTTGGCCTTTGAGTCTGACTTAGGTAATAGAAGACACTACCAAGTTTATGCTTTCCTTTTGTTAATCACCCATTTTCTTAATGGAGACAATAATTAGTTTCTTTGTTTCTTTCTAGATGCCTTAGAGAAAGTACTGATAATATGTAGCATTCAAAGGAGGTTAGATATCAAGCACTAAATAACAATGACCTTGATACTAACTTTTCTCTGCAGGGTATGGTGTTTGATCTTGAGAAGGGGTCAACGTTGTACATTGATCTAGCAAAATCAAATTCTAGATCAAAGCGCCAAAGAACAGGTCTATTCCTCATTTGAATTTGTGGCTTTGATTTGCCTTTCAGTTTGTTCTGTAGCTTTACTTGTTTAGCGATAAACCATGAGCTTTTATTGATCATTTCAAGTAGATGATGGAAGGTTTGGGTCAGATAAGAGAGCTAAAGGGTCTCCATTTTCAAGAAGTACAAACGAATCTGGTAAGTGTGTCTCTTAGTTCCATAGGAGCTCATTTCATGGGAATTTTTGTTTTGGGTTTATTCTTCAGGTTGACATTATGTCTAATTAAGATTTTGCTTCCTTTTCTTTTTTCCAACTCCCCAATTCCTGTCCAATTCTCGATCTCATTCTCAATTAAATATGCTTGGCCATTGTTTTCTCTTGGAGAAAATCCGTTAGTCACATGGAGGACACATTCTTCGTAAATGCTCACTTTGCACATGTTTTGCACGGTTATACACTAGCAGGTGTCGGCAGCACGCACATGCCTGGATTTGGCAATTCTGCTTACAACATCATTGGTTATCCACCTGCACAAAGGTCATCTTGCACTACTTAAGCACAACTTTACTATGTTGAAAAGATTACTTCTAGCTCAATAATCTGCACATATGTTATTACTTCTAGCTGCAAGGACAAGGGCTTATTAGAGTTACTAAAAGCCCTGTTCCCTGAAGTTGGAGTACTTTATAGGTTAGAACTTCTAGATATCTTGGGTTGCCATCTACTAACTCTCTCTCTCTCTCTGTTTTTTCCCCTTGCTGATCCATTCAGCCAGGGGAATTTGGATAATAGAGCTGCAAATGAGACCACGGCTCCACATTTGGTAACAGTTATTTTCCTTTTTTTCCTTCTTCCATCTCGATATATTGTATGAATCTTACACAAACTTATTTGCCTTAGTAAATTCCACCTTTCGTGCACTATTATTTTCTTGTTTTATTATTTGTAGTTTGCGTCTTTGATGCATGGTTTATGATGTCTTGGTAATACCATGCGCTCAAGAAGAGTTGCATTATTTGGGTAAGTAATAACTTTGCTCTATGACACTGACCTTATGATTTTTTGGTGCAGCATATTCCACAAAATAACACCCCATGCCCTACTCTTTTCGTGGCTAATTTAGGGCCTACTTGTACAGAACAGGAGCTTATTCAAGTATTTTCAAGGTTAACCCTTCATTCGTTTTTCTCTTTTTCTCTTCTGTCCTTGATATTTTCTCGTAAAGCCTCGGATTCTGATGTTACTTACTAATATTCCTAATAGATGCCCTGGGTTCATAAAACTGAAGATGCAAGGCACGTATGGGGCTCCGGTCGCATTTGTTGATTTTCAGGTGCTTGATCTGTTCTTGTAAAATCCAATTTACTACGTGACATCGTGTTTTCTCCAATATCACAGTCCCGTCTTGTGCAAGTATGAACTTCTACATTCACGCAGGATACCGCCTGTTCAACTGGAGCACTAAGTCATCTACAAAACACGATTCTATACTCATCAACGGGCGAAGGAATGCGATTAGAGTATCCTTTGGCACTATCTTTTTTTTTTTTTTTTTAATTTCTTCGGTTCCATTTGTTGATTCTGCCTTCGGAGGTTTTGCTTAACGGCAACGTTAGGTACGCGAAATCAAGGATGGGAATGCGTAAGAGGGCAAAGTAAGTCAAAAAGCAAAGAAACTAAGAGACAAGTTGTGAAGAAAAATAAGTCTCCTCAAGGAAACCTCCCAAAATCATGCATTTTCTGAATGCGTGTTATATTTTCTCGTTCAATTTTCCCTCAAAGTGGACTAGTATCTTGGTTCCTTTGTAGTACTTTGTACCTAATATAATGAACCAGATACCATTGTTAGCTATCTTCATTTTTTTTTTTTTTTTTTTTGCTGAATTCTATCTTCATAATTATATCTTCTATATACTAGAAATGTTAGCTTTTAACATTGTGCAAATTCAATTTTCGGTTGATTCTCGTAATTTGATTCATGTCTTTTTCTCTTCAAATTTCGAACAATGTTTGTGTCTTAATGGATAGGAATACAATGTGAATGCTATATATAATCACTGCCTTGGAATCAATAATTCAGTGAATCAATTATTCAAAAAGAGAAAAAAAAAAATATATATATATATATATATATATATTTGGCAAACTTGGCACTGTTCATTAGCAATGTGAAAACTATTTAGTTGGGCTACTATAATTGAGAAAATAAAAATATTTTATTATTTTGGGGAACTGCAAAAAAAAAAATATTCATTTTACGTGTCATTTAATACTTTATGCCCTAAGTGTTGTGATCTCTTATAATGTTTATAGTATATGAGTAATGATATAAATAAAAAAATGCGAGCATAAGTTAATATTGTGTAAAAAAAAGATTTTCACCAATATATTTTTTTTATTTTCGAAACAAGCTGTCTAGAAAATGATTATGTTGGAGAATAATTTTAAATTATCGGATTTATTCAATTTCAAAATGATGAATTTGATTATTATTAATTGTCTCCCACTACAATTGTTTCTTATAGGAGATTTCCTTAAAGAATTTATTCAAATTGTCAATTCCAATCACACAACTCAACTGCTTTACACACAATTGAAAATTTCAGTGTGTTCAGAACATGAGTACGTGATACAAAGGAGGATATAACCTATTCAAAAGAAAAATCAACAACTCTAGATACAGATCTTCATTGCATCAAAAAAAAAAAAAAAAACCTTTTCTCTTCCAAGAGACTTGAAGTGTGTTCAACCAAGCTCTGAGATGTCAAACTCTCAGCCTCAAAGAATGCTAAGAACTAGTTAAACATGAGACACAATCATCTGACTCACACACACACACTTTCACTCTAACAATAGTGTAAATATTCTTAAAGATGTTACATGACATATATAACAAGGCAAACAAAATCAGGGAAGGAGAGATGTCAATATTTTCCACACATGACTTGTTTCTAGTCTCACATAAAACTACAAACCAAGATTGGTTTTGGTCATATGCCTTCATCATCATATGTACATCATTGATAATTCAAAAAAAAAAAATTTGTTATTACACAAAAGAAAAAGGGAAAAATGAAAATGTCAACGTGCCTCTTGATGTCCTACACTTAGGGGTCTATTTTATATAGATATATATAGATATATAGATATATATATATATAAGTATATAGCTTTAATATGTTGATACCACCTCAGATTTTGTCACGTACGGTTTGTCTTGGCTTGTTACGTCATACTCATGAACATGGGGCGAGACTTTTCCAAAGCCCTAATTTCATTGGTCGTTTGGTTTTGTCTGCTACGAGGTCGGTTTTGCGACATTGTTCCTTGCCGCCCAAAGTTCACACTTAATTCACTCACCTTTGACAACTTAGAAAAAAGCTTAACACTTACACTGATGGGATTTGATTATAGTTTTGATTTTTTTTTTTATTTGGAATAATTTTCATTAAAGTGTGTGAAACAAATAAGGGTCGAGGTTTTTGGTTTTTAAAATGTTTGTAAATTAGTCACAGTATAAGATTTTGAGGGGAAAATAAAAAAAAAACATGTGATCATCAAAATAATGAATCATGTTGGTATGGATTCATATTCTTTTTTGTAATGTGATTTATATGTTGTATTATGTGTTAATTTTGTAAAATTTCTATTAAAATTTTAATAAATTGTTTATAAATTAGGGATTTAAATTGGATGATTATTTTATATTATCGATGACTAATTCAAGAAGGGTCAGTTAATGATTTAGCCATTTTTCAATCTATGTTTTAGAAATGTAGTCAACGTTTTGAAATATTAGTAAAATAGCCATCATGTCAACATCTAAAAATTTATGACCAAAGAAACAAAATTTATGACTAAATATTGTCTGCAACAAACAATAAAAATTTAATTAAAAAACTAATGACTGCAATCTAAAAAATCCAGACACGAATGAATGATTATTTTACTAAAAAAAGCAAACATAGGCTAGATATTTAAAATTAACATAAATAGATGGCTATTTCATATAAAAACCGATTCAAGAAAGCATTGAAAATTAAGAATTATAATGAGATTCGACCTATGATTTAGTGGCTAATAACGTGATTGATAACTACAAAAAGATATAATAAATCTAGAGTAGTGAGAATATAGTTAATTGTAACTCTTAATTAATTAATTTGATCAAAATTAGTAGGAAAAAAGAGAAGATTAGTAAGTATTTAAACTAGCCGTATGCCCTTCAAATACATAGAAAAATCATGATATATTGGAGAGATTAGTGGTGTGGTTAGGTAGATCACTCTCATTTTAGTGAACCAAAATTAATGTCAACTTTGGCTACTAATTAACCTGTGGTGGCTTTGAACAACCCTTTTATTAATGGGAGTTTGGTGCTTTTTGACAACTTGGTTTTGGGTACATACTCAACACATACACGATACATGCACATACAAATGAATCACCGTTCTCTTTCTTGATCACTTTAGAATTCATTGACCTCTAGTCTCTACCCTCTAGATGTTTCACCATTTTCGTTTCTTTACGTACACATGCTCAAATGTATCAACCACATGAAATGAAATGAAAAAGGCACACATGTATTATATATTATATTTCGAATTAAACACACTTTTGAATGCATCGTTATAATGAACCCTCACTGCCTCTTTGACTCTTTGAGTATTTGCCACTCCAACCACCAACTAAGCGATCATCTCATGACCTAGACCTCATGGAAAGTTCAATATACTTCCAAAATCCCTCTCTCTCTCTCTCTCTATCTCTCTATCTATCTATCTATCTATATATATATATATATATATATATATATATATCTGCTTAATTGCCATGAGTAGATAGCTATTTCTAACCCTAACTTTTTCTCTTAATGACCTTGAAATGTGGGCTCTCTCTCTAGCTAGTCTTTACCCATATGCTTGATTGCCATGATAAGTATAAATAGCTATTTTTAACTCCTCTCTCTCTCTCTCTCTCAATATATATATATATATATATATATATATATATGCTTGATTGGCATAAATAATAATGTATCCATTTTGAACCCGAACCTTTCTCTTAATATTTTTGAAATGTGGATTCGCACTTTTGACAATTATAGATGGAAGGCTAAGCTATATATCTACACATACAAAAAAATATAACTAGGTCTCTCGTCTTTGTATTATCAAATCCATATATTATTGAACCGAACCCCAGGTATTAGTTGGGGCAAAGAAAAAGAAAAAAGAAAAAAGTTGAACGTCTATCTTATATGGAACAGCTTTTCTGTAATGATTAATTTAATCATATTTTTTGAATATTTTTCCCTTTTGAAAACGAATAATAACAATAATAATTTTTTGAATATTTTTGTGATCAATTATTTTATTACGGAGTCGGCTCCTTTAAAAAAGTAGTGTATAATTGCATAAAGCTCAATAATACAGTTCTCTTGTCTGCTTATAATTGTCTGTGTTATCTTAGACGTGCAATATGTTGGATCACACCGATATATATATATATATATATATATATATCATTGGTATGTATATTATTGGTTTCTTCGTCGTAGGATGGGAATTCTGCCAAGTCACAACTCACAACTAGCTAGAGTCATTTGACATCATGCAATATGTAGATATTTGTGGAGCCACAAATGAATTAATAAATCAATTTAACTTTGATATTAATTTCCATGCTTTTAAAATATTATGCTTTATGATTAGTGAACTACACAAGGGAGCAGGTCATCTTCCTAATACTTATAATTTATAAACTATAATATGTGTCCTTAATGAAGGTAGAATTTGACTCTGATGATTTTACCATTAACTTTTGCATGTATGAATTAAAGTTTTAGACAACATTATAATTTGATTAATGTTATACCATTAATAAAATGGTATATCGAACATTATTTAGTGCTCTAATCAAAGTGGCCGTAAGAGGCTTAATTTTAAAACAATTTCTTATTAGGAAAAAAGAATACGATCATTATAGGTGCGAACTCTTGTTTCATGTTTTAAGTGCTCAACCCAAATGAGATTTTTCTGATAAACAAAATTGACCCGTCGCTCAAATTCAATTAGTCTTTTTTTTTTTCGCCAGTAAAAAAAAAAATAACGCACAAGAGTTAATTGAAGGTCATGACCAAAGTCATGATAGCATTAATTGTTAGTGACATTTAATTTTAAACACTTAGATCTTCATGCACCGACGATGCAAGTGCAATTAACAAAAAATTGACTCTCTCTCTCACCCTATTTATGATATATCGATCTTATTTATAATGAAATTTTAAGGAGTGGCTTCAAGTCTAGACTTTTCATATCATGAAGTGTAAATAAAGTATCCTAAATTAGGAGTTGCATGAAATTGGAGTAACAAACAAAAAACAGAATCATATAATTAGAAAGATATCCATTGCTTTTCACCTTCCTATCTTTTTTTTCTTACCTAAAATCTACTAAGATTCTTCAAATTCCTAACCTTACAAGAAATTCACAATTTGTCCTATTATATATATATATATATATATATGTTGACATGACTTTTTAGTTTTTACTGCAACAAGAATTTATTCGACGGCCAAACATAAACCAATCTTTTTTATGCTATGGTAAAACTCAAAGGTTAAAAACACGAATAATGATCATCAAACCAAAAAGAAAAAACCACAAACAGATGTTGATATTGAAGCTGATGTTGACGCATTAATTATATTTAAGCCGCCCTTCCTGAAATAATAAACAGATTAATCAGTTTTCACCATCTTTTATTTAGTGGGGCCAATTTTCCCCAATGCAAAATGCCAATATTATCCCCTTAAGTGGGTCCCACAAAAACATTGTACACTTGGTACTGCAAGGACAAAAATGCCCACCAGCTCAAAGCGTTATTGCGTAGTGGGAAAGTCAATTCCTAACGGTATCTATCCACCGACCACCGACCTACCTTTGCCACCTCTTAGTAATTATAAAATTAGAAAAAAGAAAAAACTCAAGATTAAGAAGTTGTTTGACATTTAAATATAAAAAAAAAATAATTGGACTGAGATATCATTGCTACATTGCTAAACTTAAATAAACTTAAATTTTTTAAAAAATTTTGAAGAAAATATTTATTTTTAAAAAAAATAGTTATAGTTTCAAAATTTAAAAAAAATAATCATTTTAAAAATTTATTACATTGATAAGAAATTACTTGCAACAAATTTTATGTGTAATTTTATTGTAATAAGAAATTTCTTACCTGTGTAAGAAATTTTTTATGGCTAATTTTTAAATTTTTTGAATTGTGGCTATTTTTGTTAAACAAACCATCTAAAATAATTATTTACCTAATTGATCCTTCAGAGGCTTAATTATCTGAGACTAGAGAGACAACTTAAATTCAAGTATTATTATTTTTTAAATTTTAATGTAAGTTTTTTCTTTATAATCTCAATTTAAATACTACAATTAAATTTTTATCCAAACACTAATTTAAACTATAAAATTTTATTAAATAATAATATAAGTCAGAATAATCTAAATTTTGCATGTAAGGAGTTTTTTGGATTGTAATCCGAATAAAAGAATAAATTTAAATCATATTATTACAATAATTACATTAATAAAAAAATCAAACTTACCCTAATAAAATGTAATCCGAATTTGTATTCAACCGACGCCTCAATACTTCTTAAATGATATCTAAATGAATAAAATAAAGGAAAGATTTAGCATTTAGCCCCTTTTAGGCTCATGTTTTAAGAATTTAGTCATAGTGTTACGAAATTAAGAATTAGTCATTTTTATCGTGTAACAAAATTTGATACACATGTATCAAATTTTGATAAACGTGTAATAATTTTTATACTTGTGTAACAAATTTTAATACACGTGTAACAAAATTTGATACACGAATAATAATTTTTGATCCTTATGTAACAAATTTTATTACACGATGAAAATATATAATTTCTTAATTTCATGAAACTATGACTGTCCTTAAAAAATAAACCAAAATTTTAGCTAAATCCTTAAAAATCTCTAAAATAAAACATAACACAAACACTACAAATATCTAAAGATTTTTTTCCACAACGTAAAAATTGACATTTCTTTTTTTTTTTTTCTGTTTTTATCACAACCCTTTGAATTCCACCTCACCAGCCCACATAAGACACCACCAAGCCAGCACACCCCACCACCACCACCACTCACTAATTATATAATTTCTTTTTTTTTTTTTTGTAATTGAATAAATAAATTATCATTTTGGGTATATTTTTTTAAATAATTAGAGACCTTGTAGTTGTAGTTTGCTAAGAGGCAAAAATAAAATAAAATAAAATAAAAGGGGCATTAATTCTAATGATCTATTAAAGTTTTTACAACCTGTGATGTGTTGTGTCTCTCCTCGGACGGGGTCTCCAATAAACCACTAGTCACTACCGATAATGAAAGCCAAAAGGGCACAAATAGAAATTACATATATACACACATATATATATATACACAAAATATAAAAGAAATCGGTGATATTGTGTCGGTGAATTTGGATTTTCTGATTTTGTTATTATATATTTTAGTGAGGGGTTCAAAGAAATTTATCAACGTGGAAGCTTACCCAGATGACAAGGCATAGTGGCCAAGTAGCATGAGATATATAGAGAGAGAGAGAAGAGAGAGAAACGAAACAAAGAAAAAGAAAAAAGTTTTTCTCTTCTATTTTCCTTTTTTGGGTCTGTCTCTCTCTCTCCCCCCTAAAAAAGCAAAAACAACCCCTTCTTCTTCATCTTCTTCTTCGTGAGATTTTTGCACTCTCATGAAGATTCAGTCTCGACCCAGTATTCCTTAGAGCCAAAGCTCAACTGGGTCCGATTCAGAATCAAAAAAAAAAAACGAACAAAAAAAAATTAAAAAAAATGGAAGATCACGATGATAAAGGAACGAAAGAGACGGTGGTGGCGGCGGTGGTGACGGCGAGGAAGAGAGAGAGCAACGGCGCCGTGAGCGAGAGGCAATACAAGGGGATAAGGATGAGGAAGTGGGGAAAGTGGGTGGCGGAGATTCGCGAGCCCAACAAGCGCTCGCGAATCTGGCTCGGCTCCTACTCCACGCCGGTGGCGGCGGCGCGGGCCTACGACACCGCCGTGTTCTGCCTGCGCGGGCCCTCGGCGCGGCTCAACTTCCCCGAGCTGCTCGACGGGGGCGGCGCGGCCGACATGTCCGCGGCGTCGATACGCAAGCGCGCCACGGAGGTCGGCGCGCGGGTCGACGCGCTCGAGACGGCGCTGCGCCACCACCAGATTCAACAGTACCAGCTCCGGCACCACCACCACCACCATCGCCGCGGCGGCGGCGGCGGCGGCGAGGAAGCCGAGGCCGAGGCCGAGGAGGTGAAGCCGTGCGCCGCCGGGTTGCTGAGCCGGGTCGACTTGAACAAGCTGCCCGACCCGGAGAACTCGGACGGCGAGTGGGATGGGAATTCGGAGTGAGTCGGCGGCGAAACGGTGTCGTTTCGTGGTCGGTTCGTTGTTGCTAACGTGCGCCGCCGGGGAGAGAGAAAAAAGAAAAGCTTGTGTTTTGACGGCTGAAGTAAAATGATGACGCCTTCTCTACTCTTTTTACTCTTTTTTACATTAATTGAGCTCTAGTTTGTTTTTTTTTCTTTTTTTTTGTTCACTGCCCTCTTTTATTTTTTTCTTTTTAGCCTTTTTTTTTTCTTTTTTTTTTGTTCTTTTTTTTTTCTCTTTTAGTTTTGTATTTCCACCAAGAAATTTTGGCCTTTGTAAAAAAATTATAAATGTATAGTAGTAGCAAATTAGTGTAATTCTATTTCTCTTCCGCCTTCCTTCCTTCCTTCCTTCTTGTGTATTCATATTCTTACTAATTCTCTTTTAATTTTGGCCACTTTGTGAAAAACCATGTGTAATTGTAATTGTTGTCAATTTTCTTCTCTCTTTGGCTCAAACAGAAAGGAATTGATGGAACAGGGCAAAGGCAAATAAGTCAATAACCTATACATATCTCATGGGATTGGGTTTTTGCCTTTTTGGAGCCAAAAATAATGAAACTTCCTAAAGTAATTCTTTGAAAGCAAAAAGAAAAAATGAAGAAAAGAAAAGAAAAAAAAAAAAAGGAAATTTAGTTGTAGCGTATTGGGGTTGAAGGAGCCAAGGAGGGGCAAAAAACAGAAAGGGCCTACAAAGACAGACAGCATTTGGGCTAACCACTAAAGTTTGTAACTACTAAAGGGATAAGATTTTGGGGGAGAGTTAGGTATTTTCTGGTTTGCCACTGTTTGGTGATTGTGAATTGTTTGTGTGCTTTTATATGTATGTGGTGGGGTTGCAAATTTGCAAAAATATTGAGCTATGAGAGGAGATTGCAGGGTGGTGCACCATCATAATGATGGTTACAACTTGATTGCCTTTGTCTCCTTTGTGATGGGACATTAAAATCTATTTGCATTTTGGTCAAAAATAAATTACCAATCTCACACCCCTCAAACCCAAGGCCGAGACCAATAACTCTTCCTCCTCTTCCACATCAAAGACTTTTCAAGTGCCTATTTTGCATATAGAGTTATGTAGTTCAAAAGCCTAGAAGGAGCACGAGAGATTTTTGGACTGATTTTTGAGCTGTAACCCAATGCTTTTCTTAGTTAATAACTACTCTCCCCTAAGTCCCATGACATTTTTTTTCTCCCGGCATAGGGACAATAATGTGTCCTCAATCACCGGAAGATTTCATGTTTTTCTATGTTACTTTGAGGGTTTTTTTTTTTTTTTAATATTTGGGAAACAGCTTAACAAATCTCAATGATATAGATGGTCTAGGGCAAAGGAATATATTTCTCTCCTAACATTTCTTTCTTTCTCACTAGTTTTTACACGCGCCTAGTGGAAATTTTTTAAGTAAAAAAATTATAAAATATATATATAATAATGTAAATTAAAAAATCAATTGATATTTTTTTTCTTAAATTTTTTTCAAAAACCCCTAAAATAATCCTTTAAATGTAATTTTTAAAAACTTCTCAAAACTCCTAAAATAAGCCCTTAAATGTAATTTTAAAAAAAAAAGAAAAAAAAAAGATGTCACTTGTCGAAACGTGGTGAATCGGATTTTAAAAAATTTAAAAATCTTAGTATGTTTAGTTAGATTTGTGACTTGTAGATGGGCCGCTGAGCCACCATATGCCCCCTCAATTTTCAAAATTTGAAATTTTTACCCCTAAGTTCTAGAAAACTTTTCATTTATATCCTCCTTATGCCCCTCTTGAATTATTAAACTTTATAACTTTAGCTTAAGTTTCAAAAAGATTTTCAGTTATGTACTCTCTATAAAATATAATCCAGAGATTCTCAGGTGGTTTTTTTTTTATCTTAGATTTACTTTCTCAATGAGTTTATACTTAAAAAGGTAAATCTGACGATCCATAATTATTTCCTACTACAAATATAAACTCACTAGAGAAACACCGAATATAATATACTGTTGGTTAATATGCTAGTTAAAACTAAAAATAATAACTATATTTCTTTTGTATATAATTAATTTTATCGTGCTATTTTTAAATTAAATTTTCTGGCTCCGCCCTACCTATCTATATAGTATATAGAATTGTCCGCGTTGTTAATCTATACACCCTATAGTAGGACAGAAAATGAAAAGAGAAAACAAAAATTTCACACTTTTTTGCTTCCCCACACAACACTTTCTTTTGGAGTTGTAGTTTCACATGCTAACCTCAATTTAAATGCCTAATCAAAGATAAGCATTGCTTTCAATTGGATAATCATTATTATATCGACACACTTCCCAAACACAAGCACATTAATGGATGCTATTATTTATATTTTCTAATATTATGTAAGACTCACTAATTTCAGGGCTCGCGTAGTCAACATACAATTATTTTCTGTGACATTTTTTTTCAACCTTACGGTTCAACAACCTGTACTGCTTTAAAAGGGAAAAGTTACAGTCAATCTCCAGTTCAACCACCACCAATATATAACTTCTCATACTTGAAAAAAATCTTTAAGGACCTGCAAATTATTCACTGGAGCACCAGATTATATAATTACAAAGCTTAAACTCAAAAGTTCAGTCACATAATCATAGAAAAGCCTTGCACTTCATTGAAAGGTGTTGCATCTCCATCTGTACAATGTCATGACAATGGATTCTAGATTCTCAAGCATGCCAACTCGGATACTCCCGAGTTTGATCGTAAAATTCACGTGCGTCGCACGTGTGTAAACGACACCGAGATACAATTGTCCCGAGCGAATGAGCGAGCTAGAGAGTGATTGCTTGCTAGCAATCTAGCACATCATTACTATTTTTAACTAACTAGGAGGCCTTGTAGACAATATAATAATTAAGGAAGGCCCATATGACACTTTCAAGATTTTCATTCTTTTTTCTTTTTTTTTTTTTCCCCTTTCATGGGGTAGTGGTGGTGGGGATGAGAAATTGACAACAATGGGGTCCATTACACTTCAGTCCTGGTAAACGGTCTGTACGATTAATATAAGAAAAAATGTTGCTGACAACTTTTATACACAACATTGGCCAAAATTGTACATTATAATATAGTATAGCCAACCTCTCTTCAATCCACCTTGAAGGGCTGTCTTTGGAATGAAGAGATCTTTGCAAGCCAAGTTGGAAATGGCGTCTTACATCTTTAACGATATCCAGGTCCTAGGTTTTCTTTTCATTCTCACGTTTTATATGAAGGGCGGCTCTTACTACGTTTCCCCTTGTAATAATCCCGACCTTCGTGGAGTAAACATACCATTGTCAATAATAATGTCGCGGGTATAAAGGATAGTTAGTAGATCGGAGATTAGATTAAAAGTATTGAAAAGCTTACCAGCCTTCCCTCGGCATCCACAACTGGGAGTCGGCGATATTTTGTCTCGAGTAATAATCTATTTTAGACGTTAAGAAAAATTAGTTACTCCCTGTAGCATTGACAAATAAAAGAATATTACGAGAGGAACAGGGACCGGGGCAACAAAACCTAGCAGCATCCTCAAGGTTAGTGGTCTCCCGAACGACAACTGGTGCTGGTGTCATCAGATCACCGACTACCTTCCCATTGGTTTTACTGAGCAACTTCTGCACCTCGTTAAAGGTCTGGTAATATTTTCCACAGAAGCAATTTGTAAGACGATCTACATTTATATGCTCTAGCTTAACAAGTAAAATTGGAAATGCTACACTACCAAAAACATAACACTACTTCTAGATCGGATATTCTAGAAAACCACACTTTTGAATAACTCGTGATTCTACGACTTCATCAGAGCGACATCAAATAATATTTTTTTAGAAAATTGAAGGGATAATAACCGTATTAAATGATTCAATTTTAAGAAAAGCGCGTCTTGCATACTTTCCAAGTGCTGTCTACTTCAGGAAACATGCTGGTGTCAGGTAGTCCACTACCTGTTGAAAATCGGAAAATTAACGCATTATAAAGAGAAGACTTGTGCACATGAAAACTTTAAACCCTTATAGCATAACACTGTAAAGCAGAAAACAAAATCAGCTACTCTGATAAATAAGTTACATAGCAGACGACAACACATGAGAAAAAAGTCATGAATGACAAGGTACAGTTCCAACAAGTGAAAAATTGAAATAAGTCGTGGCTTTTATCAACTGAATTACCCAAGATGGAGTCAAGCGCTAACAAGTCATAATCGGAAACAAGACCAACCTGCACCAACAAAAAGCCTATAAAAATTACTTCCACACTAGTCAATAAAACCGTGAGCATTATGCTAAAAGAAACAGAATCAAAACAAGAAACAAAAATTCCACTGCAATAAATATGAGTTGGGACTCTGTAGGCTAAGAACATAATATTCTACTTAATAACATGGGTGAGTGTAAAATTTTTTCTTAGAAGAGATCATAGAAATTGCATCCACCATTAGATATACAATGATTAAATCAATCCAAAGATCTAATCTACAGTTATATATTTTATTAACAACAAGACCAGTCAGAAGCAAAATCCTAAACCAAATAATGGTGAGAATATGTTCAAACAATTTGTCAGCAGCTTTCATGAGCAAAAAATAAAAAATAATTTGTAGTTTCGAACTTGAGCACCCACACACAAGACACAAATTTTGAGGAAAACATGACAGGTGTATAGCTACTCAATGCTCAAAATAACAAAGACATGCTTTCATCCAGAGTCGAGATTGATATATGACGCCCAACTCTACAAACTAAAAAGAAGCGATTCAAACCTCGAAGTGGAATCTACAGGTATCTAACAACAGATAATTACCCGACAAAACGAAATACACTTATTCAGATTCATCAGTATATGCACTTTAACAAAGAGTAATCTCAACAAAACAGAAGTTGCTTTACCAATTTCCAATTGTCGTCTATGACAGGGAAGCCAGTGATTCTGTTTTCCACAAGAGTCTCCAGAGCTATTTCAACAAAGCCACATATCAACAAACCCAAGTGAGAAAAAGAAAAAAGGCATAAGACAATTCGCAAATTTTGAAAAAATGGTCCATGACAGGAAAAATACCTTCATCTACAGTAGTTGTAGGCTTCACCACGTGTAGTTGATCTCTTGTGGTCATAAAATCACCAACCGTATATATCCCACTTCTTGCCTAAATGTCACAATCCCATGGAAAAAGCAATCAAATGCAAAGAAAGTTGTAGGTTAAACCCATTTCTAAACACACTGAACCCTATTATCACCAAAATTGAATCTTTGAAAGCTATAATCTGCAAATAAAGACCAATTCATAGCCTAGGTATCAAAATTCCATGCAAAAGCAATCAAATGGAAAGAGGTTTTTAGGTTAAACCACCATTTCTAAACTCATTGAACTGATTTGTCACCAAAATTGTATCTTTGAATGCTCTGAATCTACAAATCAAGACCAAATCATTGCCATGCAAAAGAAATCAAATGTGGAGAAGGTTTATGGTCAAACCACCATTTCTAAACTCATTGAACTTTTATCACCAAAAACTAAATCGTTAACAGCTCTGAATCTACAAAAGCAAGACCAATTCATTGCCTAAATATTAAATGCCATGCAAAGGCAATCAAATGCAAAGAAGGTTTTACGTAAACCACCATTTCTAAACTCACTAAACTGAATTTCCACCAAAATTGAATCTCTAAAAGCTCTGAATCTACAGATCAAAACCAATTCATCGCCTAAATATCACAATTCCATGCAAAAGCAATTGAATGCATCGAAAGGTTTTAGGTAAGACCACCATTTCTAGAACTCATTGAAGTGTATTTTCACCAAAAATTGAATCTTTGAAAGCTCTGAATCTACAAACAAACACCAAGCCATTTTCACAATGCAAAAACAAAATATAATATATAAATTATGCATCAGAGCCGTCAAACATCGAAATCCAAAGATAATCCGAAGAAAATTATCAAAATCAGTAACGATTCCACCAAAATTCTCAGTCAAATCCCAAACCAAAGTAGATACACCAACTCAATTCTAAGTAAATACAAGGACCGATATGAAATTACCGGAACCGAATTGGCCGTCAAGGTTCCGTTGGCGGCGGCGGCGGAGGAGGACGACCTCCGGAACCCTAAAACCCCGTCGGCGACGCGAAACGCAGAGTTCTCCGGCGAAGCGAGTCGCCGGAGAGGGCGAGGCAGCAATAGGCAAGGCATCGGAGAGCCGAATCTGACCGAACCAGAAGCCGAACCCGAACCCGAGCGCGCGAAGAACGCGACATGGCTTGTGCTAGCTAGAGACAGAGCTTCAGGGACGAAAATCGAAGCCATGGTTTTGATTCGACAAAGCTCCGAAGCGAAAGAGAGAGCGAGGGTTTGGGTTTTATTTTTTATTTTTATTTTTTATTTTTTATTTTTTTTTGGTTGAGAGATATTTATTGTTTATTATAATGATTGGCGTGAGAAAAAGAACCACCGACTTGGCTATTGGCGATTTAAGAGCGCGCTCTGATTTTTTAGATTAGAGAGAGTTAATTAATTGTTTTAAACGGTTTATATGATTTTGACCCCGAACTTTATGATAAATCTCACTTTTGCCTATTTTTGTCAAGAATTTAAAGTGAGTACATTACTCGTAAAATGGTCGACAAGTGGTGCTATGGTTGTTTTCTTTTAATTTTTTAAATTTTGCATAAAGGCCCTTATTTTAGGGGCTTTTGACAAAAATTGAGTTTTTTTTTTCATTGTAAATTCTCGGGTTTGTAATTTATCTCTTATCTACTTTTGAGTTTTCATTTCAATCATCTCTTTTTTTGCTACAATAGTCTAAAATAAATAAATAAATATTGACATTGTGGTTCAAATTTTCTTCTCAATCTTTTGGCATTTATTGTCATTTTTTTTTATCTATAACTGTCTTTCTTTGTATTTGTTTTAGGCTTTTTTTTTTACCCTTTGTTTGGGGCAATTATTTTGCCCATTCCATTTTATTTTTTTAGATGGAAAAAAAGATTTGAAAATAGTTTGGAATGATTTGAAAATAGTTTAGAAAAATAATAATGTAAGAATGATTTAACTTTGCGAATTTCGAAGTGGTATAAATGGTTAAGATTTCATTGTATAGGGATCTGAAAAGTTGAAAAAAAATAATTGAAAAAAAATGAAATAGTTTGGAGGATTAGAAATGTTGAAAAAAATGAAAAAATAGAATTGAATGGAATGGGTAAAATAAGGGGCCAAACATGGGTTTAATTTTTCTAATTAAAAATAACAACTAAGGTGGCCTTATGTTTTAATTGAATAATTAAATTGACCCTCGATGTATAAATTTTTTGAATCTTAAATTACACCTTTTTTATATGTTGTTTTTATGTTATAATATTTTATGGACTATTTTTTTTTTATATTTTGTATCCTATGTCGTTTATAAATATTTTTGGAGTTTTATTCCTCATTCTAATCTCGATTTTTATAATAATCTAGAATGTTTCTTCGTAACGTGGTTGGATTTAATTTTTTGCTCAAATATTTGACTCTTATTTTTTTTTTTTCAATATCTATATTTTTTTAATTTCTTTCTAGGGTATGTTTAGTATTTGACAATTTCTTGGTCCACATATTTAAAAAAATGATAAACGTTTCAAAACATTAAATTATTAGCCATTGTTACATACGAAAACTATGAGCATAAAAGTAGAAACACATCATAATGTAGTTAAGAAAATGACTAATCTTTTAATTAACTAAAACGTTGATTATTTTCTTTAAAACATGATTCAAAATAGTTATTTACACAATTATCTCTATATTATTTATTTTTTTAACACCTATTTTGTGGTACTTTTTTCAATTTTGAGATTTTTTGCTAAATGGCATGTTCCTAGCTTTAATTTTAAGAAAATGACTTAAGTTTGTTATAATTAAGTTATTAGTCATTTTTATTTTTTATTATTATTTTTTATATTATGTATTGACTTTTTTGCATTTCATTACAAAAGGTAACGTTACAGACCAGAACAAAGTTTGTTACACATTTTGTAACAAATTTTGATACACATCATAACAACTTTGTTACAATAGGTAGCAACTTTTGATACAGAGTGTGATAGAAAAATTTTGTTACACATATGTAACAAAATGTCTAATTTTTATTACATATTTATCAGTTACGATTTGTAAATTTGTTACATGTCGTAACAAAAATTGTTACGATTTGGATGGAAGAATAGTAGGTAACAGAAGAGTAGTTACAGGAAACTGTTGATTCAGCCAAAGAATGTCATTGTCATTTTCACATATTGAAATCTATCATTTTCAAAAGGCCAATGCATAATTCAGCATTCGAATACAACACATTCAGCGAAATCAACAAAAAAGTCTCTTCATGTATAGACCTCGAGACCTGAAACACCAAAGCCACGAGAAACATAACTGAGAATTTATCTCCCGAAGAGCTTCCCATTCTCTTCCTCGGCGTAGACCTCAGGAGGAATATCGATACTCGAGACACACTGCGAGAGAAAAGCTTTGACAACGAAGAGTCGCTCCAATCGCTTAAAACCGTGCGTGCGAGGCTCGCGGTGGTTGCGGTACTATTGGAACGACACCGCAAGAACGCGAACCTCCGATTGACGACTCTGGCACCAAGTTCGAAACCGCCATTGAAGGAGCTCTATAGATCGTCGTTCTCCAATTTTCTCGTTCCTTCACTCACTGAAAATCTAATCCCAACAGAGATTCAGTATCCGAAAATTTCTTGCAAAATGTTTAGAGCTTCTTGAGCTTGATCGAGAGATCGATCGTAGCGATTCTCTGAGATTCATTGTGCAAACTGAAACCCTAATTCCCAAAAATCGCCATGAATGTCGTTGAATGAGAATTAGAAGAAGAAAAGGAAGACTTAAAGTCAAGTAAAAAGGTAGGATTTTTCTATAGTTTCGAATACTCTGAACCTGCTTTGAAGAGCTCCGCGTCCTTAAAATAAGGTTAATTTCAAGGGCAAATTTGGAAATTTAGGTTGCTTTAAACATGTTTGATGATTACGAAACCAATTCTTAGATTCTTAGGTCATTTTCTTAAAAATAGATTTAATGAAATGGTCATTTCCCTAATCGGCCTAATTTTTATCTGTTTTCGGTTTTTTATTTATATTTTAGAAGATAAATTGACTAAATTTCATTCAGATCCTAATTAAGATATATTTGTTACGTTGTCGGTTGTGATTAAATGCCCAAAAAATTTACAAGTACGCGCGTAAAAACTATTAATTAAACAAACAGGTTAAATGACACAGAGACTGTAGTCCCGCTTGCTTACGTGGCACGCTCTGATTTCGTTCCCACCATCTCTGCGGGCCCACTCAGATCGGACGGTGGAGATCGGCCCTCAGGATTCGGCTAGGGTTTGAAGAAGACATATAAATGTCACCCTGCTCTTCCATGGCGGTTGCGGTGCCGCCACCCTAATCCTCTGGTCGCTGCCGTCGATTCGTCGCTTCTTCTGCTTCTTCTTCATCTTCTTCCTCTTCTCCGGCGACTGGTTTATCCCTAAAACCAAAAAACAAAAAAATAAAAAAGGAAAAAAAAACCGAAAAAAGAGGTCTTTGTTTGGTCGAAAATGGCTCAGGTTCAAGTTGAAGTTGCTCCGGCTCAGAACGGCGCCGCGGCGGCGGCTGCGGCGGCGGCGGCGGCGGCGGCGACGGCCGGAGGTGTCGGCCAGGTTTCGGCGACGACGTCGTTGTACGTCGGCGATCTGGAGGCGAACATCAACGAGACTCAGCTCTTCGAGCTCTTCAGCCAGATGGGAACGGTCGTGTCGGTTAGGGTTTGCAGGGACTTGAGCTCTCGCCGCTCGCTCGGCTATGGCTACGTCAATTACGGCAGTCCTCAGGAAGGTTCGTTTTGTAATATACTTGGTCACTAGGGTTTGTTTTTTTCCTGGAATTTTTTTTTTTGATTTTGATTAGGGTTTGGTTGTTGTTTCGCAGCTGCTAGGGCAATTGAGATGATGAATTTCAGTCTCGTCAATGGCAAGCCGATTCGTATAATGTACTCGAATCGCGACCCTAGCACCAGGAAAAGCGGAACTGCGAATATATTTGTTAAGGTAATGGTTTTTTGTGGATTGTTCTGAACGACATTGGTCTCTTTCTGTTGGTTTTTTTTTTTTTATTATTTTGATTGTACATATTTTAAGTTTTTGAATGTCATCGTGCTCAACTGGTTTTGGTATACTGATTGGATGTTGAAGCTTTTGCGTGTCATTTTTCTCAGCTGTTTTCGGTAGAAGTGCAATTGTTGGGTCTTGCTTTTTTTTTTTTTTTGTTTTCCTCTACTATGGTGATGCTAGTTTTTAGTTTCTGGGTCTGAACTTTTTTTTTTTTTCCAATATGGGTTTTGATTTTCTTTCAATTAATAGTGTTGTGTTTGTTTAATTCCTAAATCTCATTGTTATCCTGTCCGATTCTGAGGCTCGTTGTTCTCTAACGGATTTTATATCATCTGCATTGCTGGGTTTCAATGCTCTCTACTGGGATAGAGTCAATATGCAGAATTGTTAATGTGCAAAATTGATTGTTTTCACTGTATGTTTTATGTTTTCAACTCTCATAGGTTTGACATATGTCCTAGTATTCTCTCCTGGTTTTTGTGTTCGTTAAAGTTGTTGGTACTTATTTTTTTGGCTAGTAATGGATGGTTTTCTCTTTCTTTTGTGGCAGAATTTGGATAAAGAAATCGATAACAAGGCTCTACATGATACATTTTCAGCTTTTGGAAACATATTATCTTGCAAGATAGCTACTGATGGTTTGGGTCAGTCCAAAGGTTATGGTTTTGTACAATTTGAAAATGATGAGTCTGCTAAAATTGCTATTGAGAAGCTGAATGGCATGCTGCTCAACGACAAACAAGTTTATGTCGGGCCTTTCGTCCGTAAGGAGGAGAGAGATAATTCAGCAGAGAAGGCTAAGTTCAACAATGTTTATGTAAAGAACTTGGCTGAGTCGACAACTGAAGATGACTTGAACAAGATTTTTGGTGAATTCGGCACTCTTACAAGTGTTGTAGTTATGAGAGATGGAGAAGGAAAATCCAAGGGTTTTGGATTTGTTAACTTTGAAGAACCAGATGATGCAGCTCGATCTGTTGAAGCACTTAACGGAAAGAAGGTTGATGACAAGGAATGGTATGTTGGGAAAGCCCAGAAAAAAGCTGAAAGAGAGATGGAACTGAAAGGGAAATTTGAGCAGACCGTCAAGGAGACTGTGGACAAATATGAAGGGCTGAACTTATATGTTAAAAATATAGATGATAGTGTGACTGATGATAAGCTAAAAGAACTATTCTCTGAGTTTGGTACTATTACATCATGCAAGGTTGGTGTTGCTTTTCATTCTTATTGAACTTTATTAATTTCACGGAAGCACAAGTCTTCATTAATACTTGCTGCTGATCTCTTTTTCCCTCTGTGGAGTTGTAGGTTATGCGTGACCCTAGTGGTATAAGTAGGGGATCAGGATTTGTGGCTTTCTCCACTGCTGAAGAAGCATCCCGAGCTGTGAGTAACAATTACTGAGCTTATAATATATTTCTTATACAGCATTTTTTATTTATTTATTGGTATCGTGAGCGTTATCTTTTTATTTGTGACTGGTAACCATGCTTTCTCTCGTTAATCTGCAGCTCTCAGAGATGAATGGAAAAATGATTATTAGCAAACCACTCTATGTTGCACCTGCACAGCGTAAAGAGGATAGAAGAGCTAGGTTGCAGGTACTTATAAATTGTAACTAAATTAGTTGGTGAAGTTTAGAGATCGTGGGAAAATTTTTACAAACTCCTTAAAATAGGAAAGACGAGAAACTTACATTTTCTGCACCAGGTGACATGTTATGTCCTTTTCAAACGAGTTATAATCTTGTTAAATATCAGCTTATGATACGTGTGGGCCTAGGATTTCTAGGCTGGAACCATGACATAATTTGTTTTCTTACGGTCTATTTTGTATTTGATGCAGGCCCAGTTCTCTCAAATGCGTCCACCCGCAATGCTGGCTCAAGTTAACCCTCGTATGCCTATATACCCTCCAGGTGCTCCAGGCCTTGGACAACAACTATTCTATGGTCAAGGCCCTCCTGCCATCATTCCTCCCCAAGTAAGTAATGGCTGTTCTCTTGCTTATTATTATTATTATGTCGTCTTTGTTGTTCTCATTTTTATTTTTTAATTGTATGCAGTTGGACATTTAGTTTCCAGAAAGGAATATTGGCCATTCGTTGTCATGCTTATTTTATATTGAATTGTTGATATCTGGATCTGCCATTTTAGTTATTTCGTATTTTTAGCTTGCAGAAACAGATTGTAGGTCGTTTTTCTTTTTTTGAACAAGTTGCCCTCTCGTTTATTGCACATATATCTTTCCTTCCTTATTACCTGCTTGAAGTGATGGCTTAAGTATGTTTTATCAAAGTTCATTTCTGGATGTGTCTGTACAATCATGATTTGACTAAAGCTGTATTACTGTAGTAATTAACATAGTTAAATAAAGCTGTGTCATTCCAATAGCGTCATGGAGCCCCCCTTTGTTGTAGCGTTGCCCTTAATATATTTATATTGTCTGCCAACAACTGCTCATCTTCTCTCATTTTTTTTTTCAGCCCGGCTTTGGGTATCAGCAGCAATTAGTTCCTGGGGTTAGGCCAAACTTTTTTGTGCCCATTGTCCAACCCGGTCAGCAGAACCAACGCCCTGGTGGCAGGCGGTCTGGACCAGGGCCCGTCCAACAAAACAGGCAGGCACCTCCAATGGTCCAACCACAGGTGGGTGTTACGTGTTAGTGTTGAATAATAAGGCATCGTCATGTTCTAGGTTTCAGTATACAATGCATTAGAATCCATTCCCAGATATGTTGTAGAAATAGTTTTCGAAAATTACTTTTCACAAGGTAATCTTTCTCTCTCAATGCTGAGAAACAGATGATTCCTAGGGGACGTGTCTATCGTTACCCACCCGGTCGTAACATGTCCGATATGCCCATGGGTGGTGCTCCTGGTGGCATGCTCTCCGGTCCTTATAACATGGGCGGAATGCCATTTAGAGAGGCTCCTTTTGCGCAGCCTATGTCTACTGGAGCTTTGGCTTCTGCCCTTGCTAATGCAACACCTGATCAACAGAGGACAGTAAGTCTTTGCTTGTTCAATGCAATTGGGCCATCTAAGTGTATCACATGTGTTGTTTTCTTGTTTCACTGGTGCCTAACCATGTTTTTATGTCAATCGAGTCATCGCCCGAAATTAGTGAATGTTGAATCGCGTCACCACCCAGTAGTCTGCTAATTTTACTGCTACTAGTTTTCTAGTTTTCCAAGTGTTTTATTATTTATTTTTTCTGTTGCATCAATTAATTAACCGAGTTTACTTGAACATTTAAAGTTGCTGGGAGAAAACTTGTACCCACTCGTGGATCAGTTGGAGCACGAAAATGCAGCAAAAGTAACCGGAATGCTTCTCGAGATGGACCAGACCGAGGTTTTGCACTTGCTCGAGTCCCCGGAGGCCTTGAAATCGAAGGTTGCTGAGGCTATGGAAGTTTTGAGGAATGTGGCTCAGCAGACACCGCAAGCCGGAAGTCCGACAGACAGGTTGGCTGCATTGTCGCTGAACGACAGCATTGTCACTTAAAAGAGTTCCGCTCGTGGAAGCGCGACGCGTTATGATTAGCACACAGTACGCTAATCGGAAGTACTCAATTTTGAAATTTTGTTTCTCGTATCGCATACATTTGACTGGTTTTAGATGAGTTGCTATCATATTGTAGGGCTTCGGATTTAGTCAGACATTGAATTTTATTAGCAATGACTTGGGATTTCTGAACATCTATTTTATATCTTTCTAAACATTATGAGATTTTTTTAACTCTTGGTCTCTTGTTTTTGGTACTATTTCTATTGTGCCCTACAAGCAAAGCCTGCCTTAGCTTGGGGTCAGACAAACCAATTAAGCTGATCAATTGGAATGAAACCAAACCCTACTGTTTGGTCTTTTGTATTGGTCGGTTTGGTGTTTTGTTTGAGACCTCAAAAGTTCTTAACCTATCAACTAAAAGCTTCTTTTGCCGATGCAAACCGAATTGAGAACTTCTATCCTCTTTCTCTGTTTTATTTATTATACATATAATAAAATATAAGCTGGTTAAAAAATTCAATGCTTTTGCTTAATGGTCAAAATATTTGAAAGATGAGAGAGATGAGAAAGAAGATTTGTGCTCTTACAAACCCTGTGTGAGCTTTAAACGCCGTCATAGAACTTACTTTGCAAATTTAACTGGCTAGTTGATACTTGATAGATATGCTATAACGTTTATCTGATAATTGTGAAATTTGCAAATGTGGTGATATGTTATCGCTCTACGTTTTTTAGAGAATTAAGTTGGGTATTCATCATTATGGAAGTTACCTTTAAATAATAGTTGCATTCTCTAGAAGATCGAAAAAAATAATAATAATAATGAGCGAATTTTATTATTACAACGGAATTTAACAGTAATTAATTTAATTGTTAGTTATTTAAAACAAATTTATGCCTAAGTTATTTCTTAAAATCAAACTTTGAAATTATTATTTATTATAATTTTCTTAATTACACCTTCAGTATCTTTAAAAGTCTAAAACTGTTGACTTTGACCTCTAAAGCTCAGCCTGACTATCAGATTATGTATGATTCAAGAGAATCTATAGATTGTATTTGGTTGCAGTTTGTCTCCAAATCAAATCATCTATGTATATCTAAGTTTTGTAAAAGGAACTTGCTTAAGTGAGAAAAAGAAATCTATACGTCGTTAAAATAAAATCATTATACGACAATGAACTTTGAGGGTTTTGATAATTATGGCTCTTTTATTTATTTATTATTATTTTTTTTTTAATGTTTACATGCTTATAAGCCAAAAATTCATTTTAATAAACTGTAGAATATTGCCTTATTGTACTCCAATATAGTCACGTTTAAAGAGTCGTGACTAGACAGTAGAGTAAATGTTTAAATACAATGAATAGTGAAAATATTTTTTGAGAATTAATATTAACTGCTTTTCTAAATAGTTCTTAGATTTAAGGTGAGTCAATCAGACAAGTAACAAAATTAGGCACTTTGTTTTGCAATAATTGACAGTTATCGTTAGTTGAAAAATATAAAATTTCTTGGTAATTATATTGATTATTATAACATAATTTTATGCAACTATATTTAATTACTAGCTAAATTACATAGTTACTAATTATTTCCTTTAACTTTTAGAAATTAATGCATGAAAAATGGCTACTTAAATACCAAACTGACTTCTAGTATTCTAGTACTACAGTTTGGCTTCTTTCTTCTTTTATTTTTTTTTTTATTTTTTTTTTTGTCATCGTCGTTAATGATGATGTTTAGTGGAGAAAATTTTCGAATTGTTATTTGCATCTAATGTCTCTACAGGTTTAAGTGGCATCTAACGTCATCTCAAAATTTTTTCTTTAAAAAGAGATTTAAAATACAAAGATGAGTTATTTGTCTAAAAAAAAAATAAAAATACAAAGATGAGTTTAAAAGTAACATGATCTAAACACGACTCTTCGAAGAGAACATTTTTCTAAATTTCCCATGCCGTCGTCGCTGTAGTTTTTATTGTGTGGGCTTCGACCACTAATACTGTTGATAATGAAAAGGAAAACTGAACCCAAAACTGGTGCAATTGTGGGCTCAAACCCAATTATCTTGTTGGCTTCTCTGGGTGCCTTAAGGGTGGAGAATTTTGAAAAAAAAATGGAGATTTTCTAAAAATGCCCTTTTTGAGATAATATTTATTTCTCATATTTTTAATTTTTACTCTTATTATTACATTATAAATACAGCTTAAAAATTAAGAAGCACGACATAAGTCATTAGTAGTACACAGTTGAGGCTTTAAATTACTCCTACTTTTTTTGTCCCGTAAAACATCCTGAAATTTAAGATTTTGTTTTTTCTTTATCGTATAATATGATCAACTATATAACCCCGCTCTTTTTTTCCCTCTAAATTTGTAGTCTTTATAGGTACATCTATATTTATCTCTCTCTATATATATACATATTCAACTATGTTTATGCTTAAAACATGATAAATGGATTTAAATTCATATTTTGTTATACTACGCGTTTAGAAGAAATTAAAAAAGTGAGAAAATAGCGTTGAACAATATAGGACAACAAGCTTTTCTTATTATTTACAATCAAATTAGTAAGAATTGTCAAACAATTACGGTTTTAGAAAAAGGGTGCGAATATTTTTTCATTTATTTTGAGATTTTTTAAGTACACATCAATGTAATTTTACTTAAAATATCTGTTAGAAGAGCAAATAGAGGTGTGGAAATAGATGTACTCTTTTGAAAAATGCCCCTTGCAATTAAATTAATGGTTTTAATTTATGCTACCACCAAAAAAAAAATCATCTGATTCTATTTTCTCAAATCAATTTTTTATAGAAATAAATTATTGGAAAATTACAGAATATAATATATATATATTTTATATTTTTAAAAAATAACCCATGCTTTAAAATATTAAAAAATAATACTTGATTATAATTTTATTACAAAAAAATTTACGACATGTCAAATTTTAGTGTACAGTTTTAATAATTTTTTGGAAATTTTAAGAAAATAGCCACTGTTTACAATGTGTAATTTCTTACAATGTGTTATGGCTAGTTTTTAAAATTTTAAAACTGTGGCTATTTTTTTGAAAACACACAGTCCAAAATGACTATTTACCTAACTGACCCTAATTTTTTTTAGAAAATACGAAACATGTCCCTTGAGTTTTGGTAAAATTTCAAATCCTTTCTTGAGTTTGTCGATATTCAAAAATCTCCTCTCAGTTTTTAGTATCATTCCAAAAATATATAACAAAAATGAAAAGACGTAAGTGAATAAAAATAAAATGGAATGAAATTTGTAAATTACTTATTTGAGTAAATACAAATAAAAATTATACTTTTAAACTGTTATTTTCTAGGCACCACTTTTTTTCCCCTTCTTAACTCTAAAGGGTTGCTTTATTCAAGCCATTGAGTAACATAATACCTTCGGATTTATAATGGTACTAATTTCCAAAGTCCAAAAAACGTGATCTATAATCCAACAACATTCATGATAAATAAAACCAATGAGTGAAAATGCCATTTCACATTCGACTAGTGATCATGTATTAATTATCCAATGTTAAGGACTAAGAACAGATTAGCTACTAATATGTGTAATTAGTGAATTGTATCTTAAACAGAATTTATAGAGGTGGTTATTAGTCTCTAACTGATTTAGCTGACGTGGCCTAGCTTACAACTGTATATATAAACACAATTACAACCTTGAGTCACACGTATTGAATGAATAAAAGATTCTCAGAGATTCTTTTATCTTTCTCTCGCTTTCTCAGATTCCAAACATCCTATTAGAGAAAATTTATGGGATGGTGTAAAAGGTTGCCTAGTTGCATATGAATCTCCTAATCCAGTGAATAATTCATGCATTTATATATGTGTTCGATAAATATATTTTTGTAAGACAGCAAAATAAATTTGCATATACAATCTAGAATTTACGTGCATAATGCTTTGAATGCTTCCATTAAAATAACTGCCAAAGCCCTAGTTTATAAAGGGGAAAAAAAAAAAAAAAACTAGTGGCAATTAAAGAATTCCAAATAATGCCAAAAGTTTGGCGATCCAAGGTTAATTTAATAGAAGTGCAAGTGGGCACCAAAATAATGTCTTGGACAAGTCTCTATATCATATGTATAGATTGTGTCAAAACTTAGGAAAGTACAATATTTGTTCAAAGTTAGGATACATTGTATTTGATGTTATATATAGTGGAAATCCATTTGAGCCGCAATTGTTGAAATCTATACTTGAAAGAAGTGAGAACTCGAAGTATATAGCTCTTGGTGAAAAATGTTTCCAAAAGGAGGTTATTTTTTAAGACACTAAGAACCAACCTTACCGACAATATATATATATATATATATATATATATATATTATATACTACTATTTGTGCCTCAATAATAGTGCTCTGTTAGTCCTAAAATTCTCTATTTTGTGCCCATGCAATAAAGGGCAACTTTGGTTTTCACGTTAGGTAGTGATAAAGTATTATCAAATTTAAAACATTACAAAAATATGTGGATATATATGCAAATTGCTAAGCACACTAGAGAAATGTGCATTTGAGGTCTATTCTCAAGTGGGATATTAAACTAGGAAGTTTTTTTTTACCTAACAAAAGGCGTTTAATGAAAAAAAAAAAAGCACTATTCAATTAGTTTTTTTTTTTGCAAGGAACACTATTCAATTAGTTACCAAGCATTTATTGGCCTACAAACAATCTACATAGATCTCACGACGGTTTTGATGATGTGACACTAATTAATCATAATAAATAGAACAATGTTATAGGAGTCAACCAATCCGAGCTTGACACTTAAATAGAAAAATAGACCTTATATTATTACGTGAGGTCTTTCTCGTCCAAACTCATTCTTTTCAAAAGGGACGTATTTGGCTTGGCTAACTTTTTCTCTTGTAAATATTATGAAATATATTGCATGAATCAATAATTGTTGGACAGCTCAAGTAGGGGCTATCGTGATCTTTAACTAAAGCTAAATCTCATTTTAGTATGTAACTTTCAAAATATTCTCAAATTCATGTTCATATTTTTTAACCAATGAATTCGCACTTTTGTTCACATATTTAAAATAGTAATCGTTATATTTATCTTTTTAGTTTTAATTAGACTCACTTTTTAAAATAGTTAATTTGACTGTAAATATCTTTTTTTTTAATCGTAAAATGGTCTATCACAGGTTCTTTTATAAAAGTTACCATTAATCGTCAAGGGAAAACAATTTGAATTCCATTGAAAATATCACCAAAAAGTTCTTTTTTCTCCAATTATAGTGGACAAGGCTATACAAGCAACATCAAAATCCTAAGCCGTAAAAGGAAAAATCTCTTTTGTATAGCAAGATGAATCTTCCTAATGTGTCTCCGTCCAAAGCATATTTATTGTGGGTACCTTGACAAGTCACAAGAAATTAATTTATGATATGATAAATAAAGCCTAGGAATAGGACATTTAATTTTATGACCCAACCATAAATTTATCATACCTCAATTTTATTTTTTATTTTTCTTAGGTACACAGTTTATGAGTAGAACTATGATAAGGATTAAGGATGCCATCATGGAAATATGAATCATTACATGCTTGACAAAAAATTCTTACCACAATTACAAAAAAAAAAAAAAAGAAGTATCCAGGCTTTAAACTGAAAATGCTATTAGGCCTCTTAGCTCCACAAGACAGTTTCCCTTTACCAGCACCAAAAAAAAAAAAAAAAAAAGGCATTTGAAATATAGATGCTGACTCTTCATGTATATGTGTATCTATATATGTATTTATGGCCCCCACTATTTTTGCCCTAGTCACTTTTAAAAGTTGACAAAACAAGAATATTTTTCTTGCTAGGAAAGACATATAAGACAAGCAATCTCTAGCTTTTATCTTTGGCCTTTTTCCCAAATTGGGGACATGGGAATTGTGGGGACTTTTTGCTCTTCTGTGATTTTTTGGTCTCTCTAAGTTTATTCCTAGGAAAATTTGTGGCCGTTTGATCAGGTGGCTTTTTATTTAGAGAAATATGTCCAATCAAATAGGATTTTCCTAAGCCAAGATTAAATGGGTTGGAAAATCCAAGAGTTGGGTTGTAGCTTTCTAGGTTTTGGGACCATTGGGTTTTTGATGAATATTTTGGTGGGGACCAAAATATCAACACCGTACTAAGTTTGCCTAGTATTGTATTTACAATAAATAACAAAAATAGTAGTAATAATATCATGACTTTAGAGGCCAAGTTCTAGCTTCATTTAACAAAGAAGTTGGTTCTTCTAAAGTGTTGTGCTAGATTATTCCCCTAAAGCTAGGGATTTACAGTTGGCATTGCAGAAAATTTTTTTTTTTTGGGTGAATTTGAATTGACTTAAAGTTTTGTTTGATGGGGTGGTTTGATTGAACTTTAGACATTCTAAAAAAAAAAAACTTTGATTAGACCCATCATTTGATTACTTCTTTACCACTAAGCTTGATGATGTACTATTAGTTAAAACTTCAATTTTTGTCAATTAGAATCTCTCTTTAGTCTTTTCATATAAAGCATGCCCAAAAATTTAACAATGTGCATTTGCTCTCTTACCAACCAACAAACCTAAGCCATGATTGAAACATTTTTTGCACAAACACCCTTATATTTTTCACATAATGATATCAATATTTTACCCAGGGGTGAAAAAAAAATGTAGTTTGAAAAAATATCGGATGTAGTTTAGTTGACAAAAATATATAAATCCATGCTTTTATCTGCAATTAGATATAATAGACCGACAACAGAACATTTCCAAGTCCTATTCACAACAAATTACACATTTCAAATCCATAAATTGAACCTTCTAATTACTAATTAGGACATCAAATTGAAAGAAAAGGTAACTTATCTATAGCTATTAGGATTAGGAAAATATAATCAAGCATTTTGTTTTATAAAATACAATTGAAGTAATTATGGTTCACTCTTTCGATTTTATTTGTCTTTGATGATTTTGTGTTTTTTATTATTTTTTTATAAGCGTGGAGTTTCTATGAAATACACTTTCTTATATTCTTCGGATCAACAAAAAAACCTGCTCGATATATATTTTTAATAGAATGATGATTTCTTAACGAGTATACATAGTCATGAGTTTATCTTTTGAATTATTATGTATCACCTAATTATCCTATCAATTTTTGATACTATTTGGCTTTAATGACACGCGTGCGCTGATCGAACAACATTATAAACTACAGTACAATTAAACCATTAAATTATTACGTCATAATTAGATGGTCGCGGTTCGGTCGGAGGCCGTGGTGGTGGGGCCGGCCGGGACCGAGACATGAGAGGCAGACATCACCCCCTTGTGGCTGTCCTTTCTCTCCACAGTGTTGTTTGGTTCACACATTAATCTCTCACTCTTCAAGATCAACATAGATCTATATATCTATATATCTATATATATATATATATATAGAGAGAGAGAGAGAGAGAGAGAGAGAGAGAGAGAGAGAGAGAGAGAGAGAGAGAGAGAGAGAGAGAGGGAGATTTTATCATATAATTTTATCTTATCAATGTACGTACATATGTAAACTTGCACCATTTCACCGCCCAAAAAAAGCAGCTTCTGGATGAGAGAAACTACATACGTCCACACATTTCACGTTTGCTTATTTATGCTCAATTTCTAAGTAACAACAATGATTACACTTTCAAGGCAAAAACCCAACAACAAAAGAGAGAGAGAGAGAGAGAGATAAAAAGAGAAAATAATTGTGCAGATGCAAAGTGTGGGGCCAACAAAATCAAGAGTGTGGATTTGATGACAAAAAGTTGTGAGATAGTGAGAGACCGTTCGATGTTTTTTTTTAAATTTTTTTTTTTGTTGGTGAAATTGATATTGATGGAGCCATGACAAAGCATATAAATTGTGATCTTAATGGTCCACTCTAGCTTATCATGTATCAAATAAGGAGTTGGATATTATAAGAGGTTAATTGCATTTTTGTCAACTTTATTATAATCTATTTCATTTTAGTTTTTGAGATTTACAATGTTTTTAAAATCAGATTTTTATATATGAAATTGTGTAATTTTTTAGTATTGATTTGTTAAAATTTCTACATAAATCTCCGGGAGATTAACAAGTATATATCCGAAATTTTTAGACATATCATCAACGGACAAATGACATTGACATATAATCTATACTAACTACTCAGTACTTGTTGATCTCGTAATTTTATTTAGTAATAATTTTAAAGGAATATTGACAGAGAGACTAAAACTAAACAATATTTATATAGATCATAAACCAATATTAGGAAGATTTTGAATTCATGGACCACAATAAGATTAAGCCTATAATTCGAGAATAAACATGTGAGATGATAAAAATATATTAGAGCTCTAAATTGCTGATTCATTTTTTTTTTAATTATTTCTTCCGTGTCATGTGATAGTTATTATAAGCTAATTGATTGTTCAATTAAATTGCATGTGATAACTATTGTAAGCTTTCAATTAAAATTGCTTTTGACTTTTTTTTTTTGGGTATGATTTACTGATTATCAGTAAATTTGTTTAATTATGACTTAACTTATCAAATTATGATTCACTCTCTCATTGTCAATTTTCTAAGATACTTTTAGTGTTTTTATTAGTTCTGACAATTCAGGTTTTAATGAACGCAGTTTTTCTAATTGAACTCGAATCATTTATTTGATGAGAGAATTCGTAGAACATGCGAGGAACTATTATGAAAATATAAACCCCATAAGTTAAAGAAAGAATTATCTGATGATCATTGATTCGCTAATGATCATGAATAGTATTGATATGCATTACATTCATGAGTTGTGCTTTCAGTTCTAATTTCTAAGGGACCATGATTCTAATGTGGGAAAAATTTGGAATAATGGCACAATGAAGCAAATCAAAGAAGCACTGGCCAGCTGAGCCAAAAAAAAAAAAAAAAAGGTACATATTCCTTTAAAAGTGGCGGGCAAAAAAATCACTTTTGCAAATCTGGTTTTTGATTCATGGGATCTTTTGATGGTCTCTTTGACCAATTAGTACGAAAAGTAAAACCCTATTTTTGGTCTCGACTGTATATATTTAGAAAATTTTTGGCAAATAAACATATAGCTCGAGTAAAATATGTTCCTATACAAATTTCCTATTAACTTACAAAATAATAATAATAATAATTCAAGTGTTTGCGTCAATTTGTGCAGCTTGACTAATTACAAAGGATTTATTCTTTGCATGCTCGAAAATTTATGCTTTGTTTGTTTTAAATAATTAAATGAATCATTTCAACGTTGTTATTAGTGGTCAAAATTAATAGTTTTTAATAGGAAAATTTGGGTAAATAGTCCATTTTTATATCATATTAAAAAAATGTCCACAACTTTTTAAAATTAGGTGAAAGGCCCGTTCGTGATAAGTTGACAAACTACTATAGTAAGCGGATGAAATACCAACCATTTTTAGCGAGTTTTGTCTACTTACCATGGTAAATAATCGGTATACCCCTAAAAAAATTTTGAGTAAACAGATAAATTACCATGGTAAGCAGACAAAATTCAAGCTAAAAATAGCTGGTATTTGATCCGCTTACCATAGTATTTTGTCTACTTACCAAGAATGGGTCATTTACCTAATTTTAAAAAGTTGTTGACATTTTTTTAAATAAGTTCTAAAATTAGGCCATTTAGCTATAAACCCCTTTTTAATAGTCCCACACTTGTAACAAATATGGTATTATCTAGGATTAATTTTACGTTTGCCCCCTGAACTTTGGGGTCAGTTTCACTATGCCCCCCTAAACTTCAAAACGTTAGATCCGTTCCCCTCCATCTTTGAAATTTTTTAAACTTGCCCCTTCCGTCAAATATTTAACGGAAAATGCCTTAAATTTGTATTTTAAGGTGTTTTAAAGTTGGTAAAAAGGCTAAAATTATTATTTTATCCTTAAATTAGTGTGTGGTAATTATATTTTAATAATTTTAATAATATTTATATGCAAAATTTATAATTAAATTCATACTTTTTCTCTCTCAAAAAAATTAAGATATGATATTTTGCATATAAATATGAATTTAATTATAAATTTTGTATATAAATATTATTAAAATTATTAAAATATAACTACCCCACAATAATTTAAAGATTAAACATTAATTTTAATATTTTTTTAACCTCAAAGCACCTTAATACATGAATTTAAGGCATTTTTCGTTAAATATTTAACGGAGGGGGCATTTTTACGAAATTTCAAAGATCAAGGGGAACGGATCTAACGTTTTGAAGTTTAGGGGGCATAGTGAAACTGACCCCAAAATTCAGGGGGCAAACGTAAAATTTGTCCTATTATCTATACAAATGTCACAGCCAAAGTTTGAGGGAAAATAATCATGTGTTAAACATACTTGAATTATATATTATATACGTTATATTTGTATTTATGGCCATATGAGTTTTTCAAGCAATATGAGTGATAATTCCGTCTGCTTGCTATATCTATGGGGACATATTACAAAAGAGATTTCCATAATCCATCAATCAAATCAAGTTTAAAAAATATTCCAAACTATTCTCGACTTTAACCGAAATTGTTATTTAAAAAGACAACTTGATTTTGTTAAAATCCAACTGGCTCTCCCGAATCCAATAAAGTTTTCTTCTTTTTTTTTTCTTTTTTTTCTTTTGGTGTGTGTGTGTATTCTTTCACGTACTCTTACCGAGTAAACTAAACCCTTGCCGTTTTGCTTTTCAAAAATCAAATGAAGCAGATTGATTTTATAGACATGTACCCAATTAAGATCTAAAAGAGCATTATAGCTTTTTAATATAATTAGTTATTATTCGGCAAGAAGATATAATTAATTTCCCATAGTTTTACTAAAGAAATACAAGCGTCAAATTGATTGGCGGATTGATAATAAGAATACTAAGCACACAATCAAAACACTATAGTGTATTGTATAAATGTGTATATACCAAAAAATAATTTAAAAATTATATATTAAAATATATGATGTGATCGAATATAAATATTTTTTCAAAACTTGCACTAAGTTAAATTTTTTGTTAATTCTTTAAATAAAGAACGAGGAAACCATATATAGTCCATGTATTTTATTAAAATTTCACGTTATACTCCGAGTTTGTGATAATACAAATTTTATACTTAAATATAAGTTGAATAAAAAATATACCATTGTTTTTACTTTTAATCAAAAAACTCGTACGAAATTTTTCATATTGCAATTCTTTTCTTCTATTTGAATAATTTATGAGGCACGTAAGTATTTTGACAGTAATTATAGAAAATACTATATTTTTTGATCAGTGAAAAGTCATAATAAATTATATATTTTGTTCAGTTGAATCTAAGAATTATATTTTGTACTATAAAAAACCCAAGGAACAAACGTAAAATTTCAATGAAATACATGAGTATATACCCTTAAAAAAATTGATATCAAAGCCTTAAGATTTTGTTATCAACGGAAAGTCATAAAGAAATATATATTTTGTTCAATTAATGAATCTAAGAGATAAATTTTGTACTATAAAAAATTCAAAGAAAAAAACGTAAAATTTCGATGAAATACATATGGGCCCTTAAAATTTGGTATCAAACCTCAAGAAACTTTCCCCCAAAAATATGATAAGAGTAAAGTAATAAAGGGGCGCTGTCTTTGGAATATAAGCATTTATATATCTCATATAGGATAGGATTCATTGGTAGGTTCAAATAGCTTTACAGGAAAATAACAAAATAACACAATTTGGGCAATGGTGGTTCCTATAAATGGAAAAGCAGTTAAAGCCTCATCACATATATATATTCCTTAGCATTCCACTTTATTAATTTTATTCTAGCCAGCATGTGGTGCTATGTTTCTTGTTGCTTCTTCATGAATAACTTTTTAGCATATAGAGAATATTATTTCTTTTTATATAGTTAGGTCTAGGATACTCTTTTCTCTTTTCCTTTCTTAACCAGAAGATAGTGGAACATGTCATTCTTGGAACCTTATTATATTATGAACGTTATCAATCCACATTGAAGAATTAGTATTTTTGATGTACTAAATAGCCAAGCTTAATTTTACTTGGTATTAATGGAAACACATGGTAGAATTTGGAAGCGACAAATTTGAAAACACATGATAAGGTGTGAGAAGAGAGAAATTTCATTTCTAATGTTCGTTAGTTATTTAGTTAAATATCTTGTGGATAGTCGATGTAGTAGCACATAATGTTTTATCCAAAACCAATTACGTGTAGATCAAGGGCATGTTGAAAAGAGCTTACTAAAAACAGTTTTTAAGTTTTTTGGGTTCAGAAGTTTTTTTCGATTTCGAGACTGTTTGACTAATATTTTAAAATCTTTTGGCTCATCGTAAATATTTTTTGTCAAAATCACAAAATACGAATTTCTCTCAAAAGTTCCTTTTGAAAAACTTTGAAATCTCTACCAGAGTTTACAAAATCAATATAACACGATATTAACATTTTTGTTATAGTTGATTTGTCAACATATAATAATTTTTAAAATATATATATATATATATATATATATGTACAGCAATCACATCAGGTGACAATTTAGATTTTGCTAGGCAATTAAATATGAAAAGAAAATACTATTGTTTGTTGATGAGAACCTAATTTTCCAACCACAAACATTGGGAATTTTTTTGGTTTATCCTCTTGTAGGTATTTCTTCCATCTGCCCTTATTCACCAAGACCAAAAAAAACAAAAAAACAAAACAAAAAAAAAACCCATAATTAAGATGATGATAATATGTAGGTTTGTCTACTTGTATATTTGCCTCCCAAAACAAACTGACAAAATTTGATCATTTGTAGATTTGTACTAACTTCAACTCATACCAACAAAGCTACAACCAAAACTAAATCCCAAACCAGATTAGTCCTAATGGAAAAGAAGATCAAAATACATCCAAAATATATTATATAAAGCAAGTGACATCATTTAAAAAAAAAAAATTTGGTGCCAATGATAATATATTGATACTAGAGAAAAACAATATATCAGGGGGCATAAAGGCTAACAGTACAGATCAATTCTTAAAACAAAAATTAAAACAAAAACAAAATCAAAATGCTATTTTATCATCATAATAAATGGTGATACATTAACACAAATACATCGTGAAAATAAATACATATGTCAAATGTAAAAATAAGTAAAATCATGTCGTACAACTCAACCGATTTCGATAACATTTATTTTTAGAAAATCTAACACTTATGTCCTATTGCTCGGTGTCATATAATTCTTATATGAATATACATCGGCTTATTGCCTTTTACATTCTACTTTTAAATTATATGATTATTAATAATCTTTAGTTTTAAATAATTGGTTACCATGATTCTTCAATAATTTTTTAAGCACAAGTTGTTTTAAAGAATCGCATATCATACCAAATTTATAAACTCTTCTATTTCAGCCTTTTTTTTATCATTTTTTTTCTAATAGAGATGTAATTATTATTGCAACAATTTTTTTTACAGCACAACTAACACAAAGTTCTTCTCGCATCACGGTATTATCGAACTAGGCGATAATAACGTAACGATGCATCATTTATGACCATAAAAGTCATTTTCCATTTGAAAGACAAAATCCCAAAAAAATAAAAAGCGTAATTAACAGTTGATTAAGAAGAAGAAAAGGGTTAGGTTAGAAATAGACAGAGCACGAATGATAATTAAAGAGTGTGGGCCTAAGGATGGTTCAACCTCGAGAAGCAGAGTAAAAATGTGGGCCTGGGCTTCTTGAATTATTCATCAGAAATAGGAAAGGCTGTGGGGCCCACTTTTTCCACTTGAGGAAAACAATGTAATTCCAGATTAGCCTCGTCCCACTTCCATTATTAGTAACCTACATTTTTTATTTTTTAATTCATTTTTTATAGTTTTATTTTTTTTTTATGGGAGAATTTCAAAATGAAGTCATTCATAATGTCATTTAATAATCTATACCCCAAGTAGCGTGTTCTTTTTATTTATACTCTATGTTTATAGTGTAAATTTTATGGTATAAATTAAACGTGTAACATACATGGAACATAGATTATCATTAACGTGACAAGAATTGGGCATTTCTCAAAATTCTTTTTTTTTTTATTTCCTTGGAATTTTATAGTAATTTCAGGATTATACCACCTGGGGAGAATTTCAAAATAAAGACATTCTTAATGCCACTTAATAATCTATACCCTAAGTAATGTGCTTCATTTATTTTCACTCTATGTTTGTAATATAAATTTTAAGGTATAAATTAAAAGTGTAACATACATAGCGCATAGATTAGCATTGTGTCAAAGAATGAGGCATTTCTCAACTATTGAGCGTTGACACAGTGCAAGCTTCTGGGCCTCGTTGTGGAACCTTGTCTGGTGCGGTATTACGTGGCCCACCTTTTTACCTTGTGGGCCTTCATAATTTGGGAAGGGCCTCTTTTTCATTTTTATTAAATTATATGTACGAATTTAAAATAATGACGCGTAATTTTAAAAATAATAATATTAATAATTTCAATCGATGTAAAAGTAGAATGAGTTGGACTATTTTTTTCTTATATTTACAAGATTATAAATCATGATTGCCATTTTCAACATTTTGTTTTATTTATGACACATTGTTATATTCTTTGTTAATGTATTATTTAAAAGGTGAAGTAGGCAAATACTTAGAATTTATATAACAATAAAAATAAATACCTAAACTTTTGAAGTAATTGAGATTCTAGTCAATTTGTGAATTATTTGCACATGCTTTTGTTAACTAAGTGAATTACCACCACTTACTATTGTGTAAGTAATTGAATCATTTAGATAGTTGGTTATATTTTTCAAAAAATTGGTTAATAACTTACATTAAGTTTTAAAAATTGAGTATTCATTATAATTTCTCTTATTTTAAATACATTTGAAATGATTAGTATTTTAATGACACATAACCGTATCATAAAATCAAAGGAGAGAATAATAAGAGAACATAGAGGAGATTTGGGTTCATAATTCTTCCTCAAAGGGGGTTAGTGTATAATGTATCTTATAAGTTTATTATATTGTATTAGTAACGAGTTGTTTGGGTAAATATTCAAACCATTTCATTTTAAAATGATTTGACTTTATAAATTTTGATGTGGTATAAAATGTTGAGATTTAAGGATATTGCATTGGGATTAGAAAATTAAATATATATATATATGAGATGTTTACCCCAAACAAGAGATAAATCAATATAGTATTTAATATGTTCATATTATCATATTATATAATATGAAAAATACACTTAATATAATACAAAAAATAGTATTTTTTAGTTAAAATAATCACTCGTATTGGACTACATAATCTATTTTAATATCTAATGATCATTGATTATTTTATATAATTTTTTTAGACAATACCCAAATTTTATAAATTTACCACATATAATATAGAGCTAATTCTGTAATGCTCAATACCTATCGGTGTTCCACCAATGAGTATAAAAAAATTGTAATAAATCATTATTATATGTTTTAAAAATATTATTACACATTTTTTTAATATTACATTAGAACGTCACTAAATGGAGCATTGTAAAAAAGCCCATAATATAGTATAGTACAATAAATCACGCGTGTTCTGAAGTCATATTTGTTTTGCTTGAGGAATTTTTTTGTTTCAATATTATTTTTATCTTTTTCTATGGCTTGGTTTTCATTTGTTTGTTTTTTATTTAATAGTGTGTGTTTGTTGTGTGGTGTGTGTATAATGATGATGATGTCAAGGATGATGATATCTCTCAAAATTACGAATCTATCTATCAATCTATTCCTATGGTTTTCGAGTTGGCTTCAGCATTTTAGTCAGAAGTTAGACCCACGCGCTCTTGCTTTGGAGTACTACCACGCTCCCATAATTTTCTCTCTTATTGTTTATGCATTTACTAGTTCTAAATTATAATACTTAATCATCTTTTCTTTGCAATATATATATATATATATATAATATTTTTTCATCTTATAATATTTATTATTATTTTATTTCAAGTCAACTATAGTTTTTGTCCATTTTGTGTTATAAGAGAAACAATATCTAATTAGAAAATAAATTATTTTATTATATATTTTGAAGGTTCTAAATAGTTATTTTTATAAGTACGGTTAAGAGTGAAATTAAATTAAACTCCAATGGTATAACTTATTCAGCAATATAATTCGGTCATCGACAATGTTGTACTGAAGTAGCAAACAAGCTAATTTTTTAGTTATTGGGTATATAAAAGAAATTGTTTACTACTAAAAGTACTATGCGTGGAAAATTACACAAATTTTTTCTAATAAACAAATTAATACATAGTGTTGTCGGTGATTTTTCGTCACCCAGTGAGTCCAAGGGCGGCATCCAATTCATTTTCAAGAAGTCCAGAAACCCCGACTCTACCGAACCAAGCGAAAGTCACCACTCTGTGGGAGCGCCCTTCAGGGAAAGGACAGAAGAGGATTATCGGAGATGATCCCCGATCCTACGCCCCCGGAGGTAAAACATTACAAGGAAAGAACTTCCAGAGAGCCTTCCAGAAAGCCTTCCTGATGAGGGACCGACATTTAAATACAGAGTCCTCAAAAGGCGATCTACCCCCGAAGGAGGTTGCCACGAAGGAAGGACCATTCGTCGAAGACTCGGCCCTCGGAGTCATCGACCCTCGGTCATAGAACGTTTGACCGCGGGATCACAGACCTCAATTATTCTCCTCCGAGCAGGGAATTCACTGTAGCGACAGCCTTATCCTGCCAAAGTCAGGATAACTTCTCTCGGCAGGTGGGCAGCTTTATTAGGTGAACCAAACCCGTGACTTAGGGGATTTGACGTTTTGTCCTTTCTCAACTGTAGCTTTCTTCTTCGCTTATAAGATAAGGAGGAGTGAAAGATGGAAAGGAAAGAGGGGACTTAATCTGTAAACTCTCATGAAAAAGATGAAATATCATAAAGCAAAGTGGATGTAGGCTATTACTCTCTATGGGGGCCGAACCACTCTAAATTTCTCCGTGTATTTAATTTCCTACAAAAACTTGTGTTATTTTTCATTGCCGCATCACACACTAGAGGTGCGGATCTCGTCGTTGGTTCAAATTTTACACCAACAGATTGGCGCTAGAAGGAGGGCCGCCTGAACCAGATTTCCGGGCGTGCCTCTCCGTTCCAGATTCGTTCGAGCTTTTTCCGGGAATCTCGTCGTCACCTGTGATCGAAGATCACGAATCAGACGACATGATAAACGGGAAAGAAACCCATTATATCCCCAGTTGGATGACAGTTAGCGTAAAAGAAAGAGCGTCCAAAATCCCACGTCCCGGATGAACAGCATGGTGAAGATCTTCAGTTCATCACCACCAGCATCCACAGTTCATCACCGGCAAGGGAAGAACGGACGAGCTCCAGACACGGCTTCAAACAGAGGGGGAGCAAGCCGCAGCTGTTGTGGCTGCCGAGGACATCACCAAAACGAACTCGGAGCAAACCAACTGGCGGATCGCACGCTCAGGCCGGCCACCATCGCGACTGGAGATCTGACGGTAAACCATCCGGAGAACTGGCGGTGGACCTTCCGGAGGCCTCGAAGTACAGGAGCACATCCGTTAGTGGCCCAAACCGGAAGATCACGACCAGCAAAAGAGTTCTACTCTTTCCGAACGATGACCCGGTTCCGCGAACGACTGCAGTCCGGAGGACTGCGGGAGTTAGCCTCGCCTCTCCCACCTCTTCCCGGCCCTCGGCGTTAATACACCCCGAGGTTGTTATTTGGTCGCAGACCAATGACGCAGAAGAGATGGTTTGGGAGGAGATGAACCAGAGATCTCTGACCGCAGCCGATGTAGTTAGGGCATCTCAGATTCTCAAGGAGAGGCGCCCGCATTCTCTTACCAAGCACGGAATGTCCTCGTACGCGCCGTGCATGGCTCAAGGCAAGCCGGCGGGAAATTGGCTTAGTACTAGCCCCCGAAGATGCTATGGAAGTCGAGTAAGAAGGTGTCTCTATTATCAGGACAGACCGCCAGACCCGCGAATCTCGCCTGAACAGGAGACTGGCGAGAAAAACAGTCGCTACAACGACCAAACTCGAAGCCCACACCAGAAGGACCACCACAGCCGAGTAACCCGAGAAAGGGCATCATCGTCTGTATAAGTGGCCCCGCGGCCCAACAGTGCCGGGTTTGATCGGAGGATGTCCCCGAAGATGGTCAACTGCCTCCTCGAATCACATCTCCGACAATCCTCTCTTGCTCACTCACCAAACGCCGTCGTTTTCGCTCCTCGCCTAGTACGGCCAGTACTCTTGTTAACTCGGAACACCCTCAGGCACTCCAAGCGTGGCTCTAGGCGTGCCAAAACGAAGAGACGGCTCGATCGATCACCAAAAGTATAAGTGGTGGCAACCGAGTCGCCCGCGATCAGGAGATATCCGCGGGGTAAGGTTCCGGAGGGATCTTGCCTCGTAGCCAGTTAGCCGGCAAAGACCGCAAACTCGATGTATGAAGGATAGAACCGCGAAGCGGATGAATCCTATAAGCATCATTCAACGGCTCTCTTTGACCGCGGAGCGCTCGGGCCACTTGGGGACCTCCGGGGTACCAGAAAGAAATAGATGCGCTCTATAGGTACCTCGAAGGCGAGCAAAACTGGAACGCGCGAATTCCGAAAGGTTCACGTAGATTTTACTCGCTGAGGCTTCCCACCGCCCAAAGGTGAATTTGGTCAGGTCTCTCTCACTCGATGAAAACCTCTTCGGAGATTAATTTGGGAAGCTGGGCCCAATGTCTCCTAGAACCATTCTATTCTTCGGAGAAGGTAGAAGACCTAGGTGCGCTTAAAGGAGGCACTCCGAGGCGGAAGGGACTAGAACCTCTTAAAAGATGGTCTAACCCGTCGGTGTATTCAGACGAAAGGCCCTGCCCCGTTCAGAAGCACCGGGGACCGCTGCGAGCAATAGGGTACTAGCAAATTTCGATGAGTACAAGATCTGACCGAGTTCGCCCCCGAGGAAGCCTGGTTCGGGATAATCCTTCGAAGGAGGAACAACCCGCAACTAATTCAAGGAGGTATGCTCCGGTCCCGATCTGGTATCTAATCGTCTAATTTGCTAGTTATAACCCTCGGAGAGGGTATGATTCAGACGAGTTGTAGTCCTCGTAGAGGACACGACGAGCGACTATATGAATGATCCCGGAGGGATTTGATCCTATAGTCGGAGGTCACAGCGTGAAGAAGGTAGTATTTAAACTTTAAACCGTATACTTCGCATAACCAATGCTCTTTTTATAGGTAACCACTGTGTTCCACCATCGAAAGAAGCACGGACGGACTACCCCGGCGAAGCGGGGTTCGAGATGTTGCCGGAGAACAGATTCGGGGCCAGAAGGACAATTGATTCCATAGGGATCAAACACCGTTTCTCTGCCGGAGAAATCAGGGTTAGAGAAACGTCTGGTTCCGGAGGAATCAGACCCCATTTCTCTACCAACGGGAGTGTCTTCCTACAGGGCGGTGAAGATTCGCTGCAGCTGAAGTTGTTTCCGCACAAGGCTTCTTTCGCGGCAGGAGACGCATCTCTGGCGGAGTGACTTCAATCAGGAAGAATCCCAAGCAACACGAATCGCGCCGCTGGGATTGGGGGGCAGATGTTGTCGGTGATTTTTCGTCACCCAGTGAGTCCAAGGGCGGCATCCAATTCATTTTCAAGAAGTCCAGAAACCCCGACTCTACCGAACCAAGCGAAAGTCACCACTCCGTGGGAGCGCCCTTCAGGGAAAGGACAGAAGAGGATTATCGGAGATGATCCCCGATCCTACGCCCCCGGAGGTAAAACATTACAAGGAAAGAACTTCCAGAGAGCCTTCCAGAAAGCCTTCCTGATGAGGGACCGACATTTAAATACAGAGTCCTCAAAAGGCGATCTACCCCCGAAGGAGGTTGCCACGAAGGAAGGACCATTCGTCGAAGACTCGGCCCTCGGAGCCATCGACCCTCGGTCATAGAACGTTTGACCGCGGGATCACAGACCTCAATTATTCTCCTCCGAGCAGGGAATTCACTGTAGCGACAGACTTATCCTGCCAAAGTCAGGATAACTTCTCTCGGCAGGTGGGCAGCTTTATTAGGTGAACCAAACCCGTGACTTAGGGGATTTGACGTTTTGTCCTTTCTCAACTGTAGCTTTCTTCTTCGCTTATAAGAGAATGAGGAGTGAAAGATGGAAAGGAAAGAGGGGACTTAATCTGTAAACTCTCATTAAAAAGATGAAATATCATAAAGCAAAGTGGATGTAGGCTATTACTCTCTATGGGGGCCGAACCACTCTAAATTTCTCCGTGTATTTAATTTCCTACAAAAACTTGTGTTATTTTTCATTGCCGCATCACACACTAGAGGTGCGGATCTCGTCGTTGGTTCAAAATTTACACCAACACATAGCATTAATCAAAATAAAAATTAAATATTGGGTACTAAAACCTCAGATTAGTAAGATATATGAATATGTTGGTGTAATATGGTAACTCAAGCCGTTTTATAATAATTATCAAAATGATGCATTATACACGAAGAATATCTACCAAACTTTTTAAGTTGTGTTAGAGTATATCCAACACAATAGTTATTTTAAATACTTATAACAAATGTCGTACCATTTGAATGGAAAATGAATATATATTAAACTAAATTTCATATTATTTAATCTCAAATTTAAATAATTCAAATGAAATTAAATATAAGTTTAGTTACTAGCTAATTTTAATTATTGACATCTAATCAATTAATTTAATTCTTCCATATAGATATCACAAATTTAAATCTTGACCAAAAATTTAAAATAAATTATATATTTAATTATCTCATTTGAAATCATTAATAATTTTAAAATAATTATTCTATTATCATAAAATAATTTCAAGACCAAAATTTGTCTATACAAATCCTACAATTTCTAAATGAATCACGATTTTATCCTCTTGTCATAGGGCGAATATTTGAACTCTACATCATTTGATAAGTTCATATATAATTATTATTAAAATGCACCTCCAACTACAACTACTAGATTACTTACAAATTTTGAATGGATAATAGCCAAACTTTTAGCATAAAAAAAAAACAAATCAAACTCTATGATAAAAAGTTTTTGCGCGAAAACTGACCAAAATGATGTGGTATGAGATTGTTTGAATATGAATTAAAATGCAAAATTTAATTGTTTTGATTTGAGTAATTATTAAGCAAAATCTTGAATTTAAATCGATGTTTTGAGTAAGAGTATGATTTAATATTTGAATTGATTTGTAAGAGATAAAACTTACATTAAGAAATAAAAAAGTTTGCTATAACAAGAATATTTGAATCCAAATTTGTGTACTTAAGTTAAACTTTAACAAAGATATTTGAATCTAATTTTTTTTGTATTTGAGTTGTTATCCAAATAACCTGTAAACTTATTCGCAATAAAACACAATTACAATGCATATATTTTTGTTTTACCTAATACACAATCATCCCATTATTTTTTACTATATTTTTAGGCTGTGTAATCTCTCATTATATGGCCTCTTTCCCCTAAGCAATTAATAAAAGCACAAATGTGGAAAAGTGTTACGCACGCGCGGATGGAGGAGAGTGGGTAAGGAAGAGAGGGTCATAATTACGAGTTTGAGCGAAAATAAGAAAGAAGAGAGAGAGAGAGAGAGAGAGAGAGAGAGAGAGGGCACGAAAGAGGGAAAGGGTTGGCCCTCTTTCCCGTACTCTTGGATTGGACTTTTGTGGAAAGACTTTCCTTTTCCTTCCATTATTCCATTTTCCTTTTTCATCGCACCCCTTCCTTCCTTCCCCTTCCCCTCCTCTGGTCCAAACCCAAATCCTTCCCCTTTTCTTTCCTTCCCAAACTTTTCCCCTTCCTTTTTCACCCCTCCACTTTTCTTAATTACAAAAAACCCTACAATCATTTTTTTTGAAGTATGCTTATTGACGCAGTTTTGTGGACTTTGTCGCGTAGTATTTTTATTTTCTTAATAGTAATACATTTGTACGATAATGTATCACTTATAATTGAAAAAATTAAAGATCAGTTAGGTAAATAGTTATTTTAAATTGTGTGTTTTCAAAAAATAGTTACAGTTTAAAAAAATTTAAAAACTAACCATTACATATTGTAAGAAATTTTTGACAATAACAAAATTATACATAAAATGTGCTGTAAGAAATTTCTGACACGTGTCAAAAATTTCTAAAATGGCTAATTTTTAAATTTTTTAAAACTGTGGTTATTTTTTAAAATTATTTTGTAAACAGTGGCTATTTTCTTAAAATTCCAAAAAATAATAATAAAAAAATAATTCACATGTTTACCCAATGGTGGTGTGTTGATATATGTGTTTCTACTAAATGCATGTATAACAATCCTTAAATTTTTTGTCAAAATTTTTTGTTATGTAGTGATTTCCACATTATTATGGTCAATTTTTTTTGTTATGTTGTATCACACAGACAGGGTTGAAATAAAAGAAAAATGTGCTTAAGAGTTAAGATACAATAATTTTAAACTTTGTTTTCACTTGTTAATACTTTTAGATAATGAATTATGGAAAAAAAGGGTATTATGAAGAGACAATAAATCGTCCATATAAAGCTCCTATATATTGGATTTTTTGTTGTTGTGGGTTTGTGTTGATGTATATGTGTGAGTGAAGTAATTAAGAACCTAGTTTAGTCCTTGCGCTGTCTATTTCCATTAGTGGGTAATATCTAATATGAGGAGAGAGAGAGAGGAGAAGAGAAGAGAAGAGGAGAGAGAGAGCTTTTTCGATTTGGTTAACGTGGGAAAGTTGTGTAAGAAAGAGATGGTTCTTTCTTTCCCATTTTCCCATCTGATGCTTCTTTCCTTACAAACAAGCCCACCAATCACAAAAAATAATTAATAATAAATTAAAAAAAAAAAAGCAAAAGACATCAATAATAAAGAGAGAGGGAGAGTTTAACAGTAAAAGTTTTACATAGTTGTAAAAAGAAGAACAAAGGGGAGGATATATAAATTAAATATAGTATATGTATATGTCTAAGCAAACACAAAAAAAAAAAAAAAACAAATGATTGGTGGGAAAAAAATAATACTATTATATTGAATATATATTAAAAAAAAAAAGAAGTGAAACAGTGTTTTAGAAAGGGAGAGAGAGTGAATTATGATTCATTGGAAAGAAAACAAAAGGGTGTCAAGTGGTTAGAGAGAGAGAGAGAGAGAGAGAGAAGAAGGCAAAAATAATAATAATAAAAATAATTAAAAAAAGGGTATTAAGGTTTTGAGATGGGATGGTTTTGGGTATGCTTTGGCTGAACCTTGGCCTCGTCTATTGCTGTATTTGGTCAGTTTATTGGCATTCAACAAGATCTTCCATTCTCTCTCTCTCTCTCTCTCTCTCTCTCTCTTCTTTTCAATAACCCTTTTGAGCCTCAAAAAACACCAACAAACAAAACCACCATTTCATTCACTCACTCACAACTCACTCACTCACACACTCACTCTCTAAACTCGCACTCTTTTCTTTCATTCATTCTCTCTGTTTCCATTATGTGATCACAAGAAGAAAAAAAAAACCAAAAAAAAAAAAAGAAGAAGAGAAACAACCCTTATAAGGCTTATATTCCTCTTTTTTTTTTTTCAAGCATTTTTCTTGTCTTAAAAAAAATGTGGGATCTAAATGACTGTCCTGATCACGAGAGAGCGGTGGCCGAGGAAGAGCCGGAAGAGATATCCGAAGAGGCGTGTTCGTCGCAGAAGACCGACCCGGACGACGACAAGGGCAAACGGGTCGGGTCGCTCTCCAATTCCAGCTCCTCCGCCGTCGTGCTCGAGGACGGATCTTCTGACGAGCTCTCCGGCGGAGACCCCGGTGGGGCCCACCAGAAGAGGAGCCGGATCTTCGGGTTCTCTGTGGCCCGCCCCGACGACCCGCCGGTGACCCGGAACTTCTTCCCCGTCGACGACCAGAGCCCCGGCCCGGCCTCGGCCCCGGCCGCGGCGTTCCCGAGGGCCCACTGGGTCGGGGTGAGGTTCTGCCAGTCGGAGGCGCTCTCCGGCGGGAAAGGGTCGCCGGCGGCGGCCGCGGAGGTGGCTCACGCGCCGGCGAAGAAGAGCCGGCGAGGGCCGAGGTCGCGGAGCTCTCAGTACAGAGGAGTCACGTTTTACCGGCGAACCGGCCGATGGGAGTCACATATTTGGTAATATAAAAATATATATACATATATATATATATATGTATGTGTGTGTTTTATATTTTGTATGTTTTTCGGTTTGGGTTTCTATTTTTGGAACCGTTGTACGTATTTGAACTATTTGTGTGGTTATTTTTATCTAATATCTAATCAATCAAGGTTTTTATTTGTTTTTTTTTTTTTGTGTGTTTGTTGATGATTCACAGGGATTGTGGGAAGCAAGTTTATCTTGGTATGACTTTTATAATTTTATTATTATTGTAATTGTTATTTTATTATAATTATTGTTGTTGTTCATTTCTATTTTTGGGTGTTCTGGTGCTGATGAGCATTTTTTTTTGGTGAATATTAGGTGGATTTGACACTGCACATGCTGCTGCTCGGTGAGTCATCTAGAAAAAATAGTGTACTATATTATCTCTAATGATTTTCTTTTCAATCTTGAAAAAAAAAAAAAAAACTTTTCTTTTGATGGAGTACTTGAAAAAAAAAATTCCTTATTTTATATTATTTTTTGCAGTGCCTATGATAGAGCAGCTATTAAGTTCCGAGGAGTTGACGCTGATATAAACTTCAGCCTTGAAGATTATGAGGAAGACTTGAAACAAGTTAGTGCTTATCTTTCTTTTCTTTTTTTTTTTCCTTTACAAAATAATAAACATTTATTTATTTTGTGTGTTTGTGTGTGGTGTGAGAGAGAAAAAAGAAAAGAGAGAGTGAAATTTTTGTATGTGATCTTATCTGGAACAGTTGATAGTTGATACCTTATCTTCAACAGTTTTTTTCTGCTTGTGTGTAACTAGCTAGTTCTTTCCTTTTTTTTTTATTCTGTAATATTTTATTTCCCATTTTGGACATTTTTATACAAATAATTAATTGGGATTGAATCTTGTAAAATGAAACAGATGAGCAATTTAACCAAAGAGGAATTTGTTCATGTACTTCGCCGACAAAGCACAGGATTCCCTAGAGGAAGCTCTAAATATAGAGGTGTTACTTTGCACAAATGTGGAAGATGGGAAGCTAGAATGGGCCAGTTTTTGGGCAAAAAGTAAATATTTTATATTTTTTATATTGAAAACAAAAACAACCCCTTACCTCTTTCTTACTTTTTCTTATCAATAAAAATTTTAATGCTCTTTTTACTCAATAAATTCATATCCTTTGGTCATCACATTGTATTACAAAGTTCATCCCTTGATTTCTTTCCATATTTACTTGTTCATGTATTTTCAATTCTCTAGATTGAAAATTTAAAGGCTTTATATTTGTTTTTGTTTTTGTTTTTGTTTTTTTTCATAAATATTAACAGGTACGTTTATTTGGGCTTGTTTGACACGGAGATTGAAGCAGCAAGGTATTTTTGTACTATATATCACATACTATAACAAGAAAAATTCATTCAAATAATTTATTTCACTTATTAACCAACTTTTTCTGTCCCTATTATTAATTTATTATTATTATTGCAGGGCTTATGACAAAGCTGCTATTAAGTGTAATGGCAAAGACGCTGTGACCAATTTTGATGCAAGCATTTATGAGAACGAGCTCAACTCAGCAGGTACATATTTTATTACATTTTACTAAAAGAAGCTCCACTTATAAAAGCTTATAAAAGAATGATATAACTATTACTTTAGATATAATTTTTAAAGATATACATAATTAATCGAGAATTATTATCTATGAAATGTATTTAAATCATTCAATCAAGACTTAACAAACCCATTTTAATAATGTAAAAGTACTTTTTGTTGAGCAAATAGAATCTTCTAGTGGCACTATTGCCATGGATCACAATTTGGACTTGAGCTTGGGCAATTCAACCTCAAAGCCAAGCAATGCAACGGTTGGGATTGGGAGTCTCAGCCAAAGTCCCAAAATGTTGGACGGCTTCGAAGCCGATTGGCGGAGCCCGGGATTAATTAGGCCTCCTAACAAGGTACTTATTAATTTAAATTAACTTAACCATTTAATTATCATTATTTATAACATACATTATGTGTACATACAATAATCTTAATGATGGTCATATTTTGTGGTGCAAATAAAATTAGGTCAACAATGATCATGCCCTAAGAAGAGAAGGGTATTTAGAGAATGAAACAATGCAACTTTTGAGCAGAACCCATATTCAATCTCCAAATATTAGTCACATTAATGACCAAATCCATAGATCATCACCATATGGGCAATTCAGAGGCAGGCCAGAGATTAACATTCCCAACAATTACCCACCACAGCATCTTAATCACTCCCCAAATCATCATCAACACCACCACCATCATCATGTTGGTATTCAAACTCTTTTTCATTACATTTGTTCTCAATTTCTAATTTTTTTAATTACCATATTAACAAAGTTTCATGATCATTACTTATTTGACTTATTCACAATTTATGTATTAAATCAAAAAAATTTAAAAATACTAAGCATTTTATAGAAGGAATAATTAAGCGTGGAAAATAGGATATTTAATGTAATTAATTAATTAATAATTTAATTTGCAGATTGGTCAATTTCCTAGCAGCAGCAACAATGGAAGTGGAAGCAGTGGTAGTAACACAAGTGGATGTGAGAACCAAAGAATGGCAATTCAGCTTTTCCCAAACACTGTTTGCAACTGCTGCAGCATCATCAGGATTCCCACCGCAGATTAACAAGCAAAAAAATATTCAGAGATAATTATAAGGAAACAAATTTCATTTCTTTTTTTTTTTCCCCTTAAATTTTTGGAACCAATTCTCTTCATATATATTATATCTTCCTATATATCACAAGACTACCCTGCCCAGTGTCCTGACCCATTTTAGAATTTTCTGCCACTATATAGGATCATATATTGATCATGAGATCCAATGGCTATTGCCCAGGAGTCTAAGCAATTCTAATATCCTCTTTGATTAATTGTGTACATTTTGTTTCAAGGCATGTAAAAGAGGTGATGATCAAAACCCTTTTGAGACAATAGCTTCTCTTTTTATTATTACTATTATTATTATGTGTAATATATGCGTAATGAAACGGTTACCTCTTATAACTCTATGAAATGAGGAAAAGAAAAATTACCCACTATGGGAAAATATGTTGTTATTGGTTGTCTCGGTCAAACTAGCCAATATATGCACATGAATGACTTTGTGAAAATCTTGAGCTAGATATTCTGATGAGGCTCTGACTATGAAAGCACTGATTTTATATATTCCTGATCGCCTAGCTTACTACTTATGCTAGCACCGGAATTACACATATAATATTAATAATAATAATAGATTTTATTCAAAACATTTATTGTGTTTCTGTTATTGCACGCTTATGGCAATGCTTGATATTTAGTGTGAGAGTGGCTTTATATTGCTACATTTTGGCAAAGTGAAAAAGATAATGGTTATGGATTATGATGAATAGCTAGTTTATAGGATGAGAGAGAGAGAGATAATTTGAGGCAAAAAATGGGAAAAACAGGTAATTTTTAGTAGCTCTTGGAAATATCACTTTGGATTGGTGGTGAATAGTCACTATCATAGGTGTCCTTTGAATCAGTTCTCTTGCCCAAAAGCAGTCAGACATTGGTATTATTACGAGAGGGACCTATCATTGTTGTAGCCCAAAGCTTCAAAAGGACATTTAAATATTAATAATAATATTAATAAAGCAAAAAATTGAAAAAGAAAAAAGAAAAAGAAAACAAACAAAAGCAATCAAAAAGTGTTACAATGGTTGTTAGGGTTTCTCACTTGGGGTTTAATCCTGTCAGTTTACGAGGAAATATTAAAGAAACAACCAAAAGATGAAAAAAGGGTAATAAAAGTAGGTACGGTTTCAATTATACGATTTTTGAAATAATTATAAATATATATATATACATATATATCATATACATAAAATATCTGGGCCAGGGTTCATTTATAAGACTTATCAACCTTCAAGAGAATACGAGGAATACTTTTTACATGATAAAATAAAATATCATGGTATATGATTTGATTCCTCTTTCCTACTCATATGTTTGATACAATATTAATTAATATATATGATTGGTTATCCAACGCACATATATATATATATATAATTTAAATTTTGTTAAGGTTTTTGGAATTAAAATACAACACCTGCTTTCATCATCACGAGCGTCACAAACCAGATATTTTCAACTAGTTGTATAACTAAAAAATAATATACTATTATTGCCTAAGATCTGCGTGTGTGTGTGTTTATATATATATATATATATATTATAATATGTGGTGTATTGACATATAGCAAATTGTTGAAGATTTAATGTTGAGATGTGTATAATTAGTATTTTATTCAATGCTAGGTCATAAAGCCTGCTCAAACTTGGTGATTCTTAAATTCAACTCATTAATTTTGTTTTCCCTTGTGAACAAACACCCTAGCCCAATGGGAACAAATTACAATTGCCGAAACAAAAAGTGTAAAAAAAAAAAAAATCTACTTCTTTTGTCAATCCTAAGACTCTTTTTTAATCAGTGTTTTAAAGATTCTCTCTCTCTCTCTCTCTCTCTCTCTATTGCGTTTGTTGTTGGAAACAACTTTTTCAGCGGAAGAAGGAAGCTTGCGTGAAGAAGGAGATTATGCCCCTTTAGCATGTGAAAGAGCAATATTTTTTTATATATGTTAAAAAAAATACGAAATGAATGTATACAAATATCATACGTACATATACATTATCTTTTAAAAATTTGTGAGGTTATACCATACAAAGTCAAACAACTTAAAACATATTAATTATTTAATGATGATTAATTAAAACTTGATATAGGCTTTTATATATATATATATATATATATATAGCCTAAGGGGTCATTGGATATAAATTCAAAGGGAAAATTCATATATTTTGGTTTGATTATATTATTTCACAAAATCTTAAATTCAATTTGATATTTAAATGGGAGGTTAATTGTAGTATTTGAATTTAAATTGTAAAAGAAAAGATCTATATTAAGAATTGAAAATTTTATTTTCACTTGGATTCGCTTTTTGCATTTAAATAAAAATATTAATATTGTATTAAAGATATTTGAATTTTTTTTATTTTTATAATTGAGTTGCTATCCAAATGAATCTTTAAGTACAATTTTATAATTTTCATATATATATATATATATAAAGCGAAAAATGAAAAAATATTCACTTAGTGTCTTTTCGTCAATTTAGTGTACATCATAATTTCTTCTTGAATTTTGTACCGGGTTATGTACGTTGGTATTGTTTGGAATAGGTTACATTAAAAAAGATAAATGTTAAGTGATTAGAAATTTTACTTAGAAAAAAATGACCAAAATAATGTGTGAAGTTTTTATTGAAAAGAATAAAAAAAGTAAGTATATATATCATAGTTATAATAAATAATTATCACGTCATTTTAATAATTTTTTATGTCAAATTTTTTAATTACATAGCATTACTCTTTTAAAAAAAAAAGAAGAGAAAAGAGTATTTATTGTGAATATTTTCAACAGGAGTAAAAAGTAAAAATCACCTTAAGAGTATTGTGTGTATATATATATATAAATCACCTCATTGTGGTCCAACGCACTAAATAAAAAGCCAAGCACCTTGATGATACATTTGAGTGGGACTAGTACTATTCTACTATAAATATAAAACAACAATTTCTAAAAAAGGAACAAAGCACAGTCTGTCTTGTAGCAGGTTAAAGCCACTCTCGCTAGATCCTTTTCTTTGGAGAGAAATAATAAATTAATTATTTTTAAGAAAAAACTATTAAGAAAAAGCACTGCAAAAACCTCTCAGACTCACAGATATCACAATCTAACTCTGCCGTACACACTCTCTCTCACTTTCCCAGTAAAATTTGATGGCTGTGAAGTGTTAAGTAAAAAAGAAAAAGTGAAAAAAAGAGAATAGTGTACTTACAATTTCCAAATATATTTAAGAGTTTGAACCCCAAACCCAAAGAAAACGTGTCAAGTTAATAATGATAAAATGGAAAAGCCGGCTAATGAGGACACATTTATCGGTGAACACCGACGAATCTTATAAAAAATTTAACATATTAAAAAAGATAAATCTAAGAATTTAGAGTTGTTGTTGTTGTTGTTTTTTTTTTTTTTAGATGGAGATCATCAAATATAATTTTTTTATGATAAAAAATATTTAAAAAAATTAGTTTGAATGGTGTAGCATTTTATTTTAGAAAATGTTCTATTCATCAAAGCATTTTGTGATGAGAAGTGATTCTAAATCGTGTGAAAAATATATATGATGGCTAAAAATCGATTCTGACCTAAGATATTCCCACTATAACAGGTTCTTTTTATTATTAATTATAAATAAAAATAATTGCAAGGTATGATTTTATTTACCCAGGGTCATGTGCTGGTTTCTGATTTAAACTAAGAAATTTAATTAGTTCATTTTGATTTGAGTTAAAAAAAAACTTAAAATTTGTATTTAGGTTATAATTTGAATTGTTTTTGAATTGTTATTTGATCATAATATTTGAGTTGAGATTTAAGAAAAAATTTAAATTGAGGAACTAAAAAAAAATATTTTTCGTTGAAATAAGAGTATTTAAATGTGAATTAAGTTATAATAAAAAAAATTAAAGTAGTTCATAACAATTTTTGTTATTGTAGCAAATAATTTAAGCTGAAAATCTTTTATCTAAATTTGTATCCAAACAACCTATAAAAATGAATTTTTGTGGCAGAGTATATCCGCTTAATCATCAAATTAAATTTACACTTCTACATGAACGTGTTTTAAAAATAAATATTGTAACGATCCAAAATTATTGACATACCCACCACGAAACCCTTCTTTAAAATGTCACACGAGTTTTTGGATATTGTTTTCGGGCAAATTTTATTGTGACTATTTAGTATTAGAAAAGGGGAATAAAGAAAAGAAGAGATATTAGGAAAAGGAAAAGGAAAAAGAAAATGGGAATCAAAAAGAGTAAAGTGAAGTAAACAATGTGCATGCTAGGTGCCTTGAAACACAACTTTTTGGACTTTTTAAAGATAGAGCTTTCCATATTTAGGATTTCTTCAACGGTTGGAAAATAGTCTCTGCCTATGTTTTTTTTGTTTTTTTCCTTTATTTATGAGAAATGCTTATTGGTAGAGTAAAAATTCTCTCAGTGGTACGGTATGAGAAAAATCATATATTATTTTAATAATAATTTTATGTTAAGGTATAGTTTAAGCTTTTATTATTTTTTGAAAAAAATTATTTAGGAAAACTTCTTATACTAATATGAAATGTTTCTGAGTCAACTTACTTTCACTGAATTTTCCATCAGGTTTTGAATAATCTATACTTATTTCACCTTGAAAACGCAGAATCAATATTGTATTTGATTTATCTTTTTAGAAAAAAAAAAGATCAAATATTGAAACTATATATTTCTAGATGATCCATAAAATTTATTAGGAGATATATTTTCCCATGTGTTTTATTCATGTGCACCAAATATGACAGAATTAGAAAAGATTTTAATTCTAGAAATCATTAAATTAGATTATAATATATTTAGAACTACTACTATCTGTTTAGTATGGCAGTTGATCATGAACTATAATACTTTAAACATTTTAAAACAAGTAACAGATTAATATTATCCATGGGAGTATTGGGATGAAGCAATTTTGATGAATATTGCTCGTGGTATCGGAGCCCCCCTGAAAATTGATAAGGCGACAATGGAAGGTAATTTCGGTCACTTTGCTAGAATTCTTATTGATGTGGATCTTTCGAAAGACATTCCGGAATCTTTGATGATTGAACGAGAAGGGCATAAATTTTTTGTTTCATTGGTTTATGAAAAAATGCCGGATTTTTGCAAGAATTGCTCGGCAGTGGGACACTCTATTGCGTTGTGCAAAAGAAATTTGAAGACTAAAGTAATGCTTAAACCCTCACAGCCAAAGGAACAATCCAAAGATGATAGTCAAAGAAACAGAGAATCTAAAGAAAAATCGCCATCCATTACCGAAAGCTTTGAGGAGTCTCCAAGCAGTGATAAATCACCGGTTCATAGCGAAAATCCAATTATTTTGCATAATAACCCCTTGGCTGATTTATCCAATCCTGGGTCGATAAATAGAACGGATTTAGAACCTGCTCCATCAGCGCCTACTTCAATTAAGGATCTTGTTCCAGCTGTTTCAACTGAAAACACAGAGCCAGCAACTACAGTGCCCTTTATATCTGCAGAATCATCTTCGGGATTGAATATAACCATTGAACTTCCCAACAATGCCCCAGATTCATTAGTCACCAACATCCAACCATCTCATGTTGCCACTAAGGAAGCTAGTCTACTCACATCAAACTCATGGGCGGAATTAGCTGAAGAGGAGAATAATAATTCCAAAACAAATAAGAAGAACGGGAAAAAAGTGCCAAAAATTACTCCTACTGCCCGAACAAGGAGAGGTCAAACTTCAAATAATTCCTTATGAAATTCCTATATTGGAATATCAGAGGGATTGCTAATAAATCCTCCAGAGATACTCTCTTCAGCTTCACTAAACAGATATCTCCGGATGTGATTTGCCTTGCAGAACCTATGATAGAACCTGATAAGTTCCCGCTATCTTTTTTACGTTCTATTAACATGCATTTACTTTCCTTTAATTCTAGGGATGGTTGTTCAAAAATATGGGTCCTATGCTCTAATAACATAACAGATCCTATTGTGTTTTCTAATTCTGAACAGGAGATCACCCTTGATTTCGGGGGCACCTCTAAAACTTTCAGAGTTACTTTCATCTATGCTAGCGTTCTCATTGCTACACGTAGAAGATTATGGAATTCGATACGCTCCCTTTCCCCCAATTCATGTCCATGGGTTCTAATAGGTGATTTTAATGCAATACTAGGATCTCATGAGAGAATGGGAGGCAATCTACCTAATCCTACCTCTTGCCAGGACTTTGCGAACATGATAGCCGAGAATGATCTTCAAGAGATAGAAGCTAAAGGTGCATTTTTCACTTGGGCTAGGCGATCTTCTAGGGGATACATGGAATGCAAACTGGACAGAGCGCTCTGTAATTCGAAATGGCTGGACTTTTGGGAACAATCTGACTGTTACACGCTTCCGAGGCATTTTTCTGACCACAACCCGCTTGTTCTACAATTCATTGACAATGCACACCGGGGGCCTAGGCCGTTCAGATTTATGAAAATGTGGACCGAACATGAGGATTTCAAAAATTTCGTTGAGGAAAAGTGGAAATCTTACAATCCATTGGGGTGCAACATGTTCATTCTCACAGCCAAACTTCGAAGTCTCAAGAAAGATCTTAAAATCTGGAATCGCACTGTGTTCGGTAATATTCACGAGAGAGTTGAAAAGGCAAAAAAAGATTTAGAGAATATTCAACTACTCTTATCAAACTCAGGTTTCTCTGAAGATCTTTTCCAAATGGAAACAAACGCTCATAATGAACTGTTCTCGGCTCTGCAGTCTCAAACTACTTTTTATAAAGAAAGATCAAGGGTAAAATGGTTACAGGAGGGTGATCGCAACTCTAATTTTTTCCACAACTCCGTGAAATCTAACGCCAAAAACAGAGGGATTTCAATGCTTCTAATCAATGGAGAGGCTTGCACTGACAAAAATACTATAAAGGATCACGTGGTTAATTTCTACACCGATCTCTTCAATGGCCAGACCCCATGCGCTTCCCCTGATCTCCGCCTCATCAACGATGTTATTCCGAGCCTTGTCTCTGAAGAGGAAAATAAAGTCCTTACTAGTATTCCAAATCTAGAAGATATTAAAGCCGCAGTTTTTGGTATGAATGTCTCAGGAGCTCCAGGCCCGGATGGTTTCGGTGGTATTTTTTTCCAGACTTGTTGGAACACAGTTGGTAAAGATGTTGTCAAAGCAGTTCAGGAATTTTTTAAGACTGGAAAAGTGCTACAGAATTTGAACTGCAATTTTATGGTTCTTATACCAAAGACTGACTCAGCCGCATCCCTGGATAAATTTCGTCCAATTGTTCTTGGTAATTTTATTTTCAAAATTATCACAAAGATTCTGGCCGACAGACTTAACATTATTGCCGACAAAATTATTTCACCGCAGCAATTTGGCTTTATTAAAGGTCGCAAAATTCACGACTGTATTGCAATGGCTTCTGAATCAGTCAATTGTCTCGACAGATCCAAGAATTACAAAAATATGGCTATCCAGATTGACATAAGAAAGGCGTTTGACACCCTCAATTGGGAATTTTTGATCAGAGTTTTGCGTAAGTTCGGTTTCTCGGAGGTTTTCTGTAAATGGATTCTCAACATTCTGGAATCGGCTAAAATATCAATTCTCCTCAATGGTTCCCCTGTAGGATTCTTCAGTTGTTCTAAAGGGGTTAGGCAAGGAGATCCTCTATCACCATTGCTGTTTAATATTGCAGAGGATTTCATCAGCAGATACCTCACAATTTTGGGTGACTCGGGTGCTCTCAATTTAATGTCTGCTGGGCGCAACTTTAATGCCCCGTCTCACCTCCTCTATGCAGATGATATTCTTCTTTTTGGTCAAGCCTCCAAACGCAACATGCAGACACTGAAATTTGCGTTTAATACTTACAGTCTTTTATCTGGACAGGTGGTTAACGTGGACAAATCCAGAATTTATTTTGGGAAATATGTTGGCAATAATCTTCGATCTCAGATCCTTGACATTTGGCCCATGCATTGTGGTGCTCTTCCTTTCATTTACCTTGGAGTCCCTCTGTTTAAAGGAAAACCAAAAAAGGAATTTTTACTTCCCTTGAGCGATAGAATCAAAAGCAAACTTCTTGGTTGGAAAGGCAAATTGCTTTCTATAGCAGGTAGACTAACTCTGATTCAGACTACAATAGCGGGTGCTTTCACACATTCCTTCTTTATATACAAATGGCCAGTCAGCATCTTGAAAGATTTGAATTCTTGTATTCGAAACTTTCTTTGGACAGGATCCATGATGGATCGCAAGCTTGTAACTATCGCTTGGCACACTGTCTGTTCTAACAAAGATAATGGAGGTCTTGGATTTAAAGATCTTAAACTGGCTAACAGGGCGTTTATCAAAAAATTTTGTTGGGATATGATTACAAGGGAGAATTGGTCTACAAAATTCATGAAAAATCGTTTCCTATTGAAAGGTCTCAACCCTAAAAAATCGAGTTTCACTTCATCCATGTGGCCTGGAATGAAAGATATCTTCTCTGAACTCTCGCAGGAAATCAGATGGCTTCCGGGAGAATTTTCCAACATCGATTTTTGGAGAGACAATTGGCTAGGAAAACCTCTCGTTGATCTTCTAAAAATCCCTGAGAATTTGGCTAACAATCTTACTGGCACTATTGCGGACTATTGGCAAGACGGATGGGTTGTCCCTTCTGAGCTTTATGAAAAATTTCCCGAGTTAGCTGGACTTTTATCAGATAATATTCTGGGGACATCTGACAAACTTATCTGGACTCTTTCAGGTGATGGGGAGGCGTCCAGCAAGAGTTTCTTTGAAAATTATTGTGACAACCATTCAGAAAATAATTGGGCGAAATTTATCTGGAAACCTTTCATCACGCCACGTCGCTCAATTCATGTTTGGAAAGCTCTTCATAATAGGCTTGCAACTGATGATAACCTAAAAAGACGTGGATTTTCCTTTCCTAGCAGATGCCAACTCTGCGAAAACGCTGAGGAAAACCTGGACCATTTGATTCTTCGATGCTCTTTCAGCAAAAGTTTATGGGATTATCTTTACTCTCTCTTTGGCAGGCAATTTGATTTTTCAAAAGATCTTAATCACTTTTTTGTTTCGGCAATGAAGGATACTCTCAGCTCACAAATCCATTCCCTCCGTCAGATCGGCATTTTTTCAACGATTTGGGAAATTTGGAGTGCTAGAAACAGAATGCTTTTTGAAAACATAAAGCTGAATATCGGATCCTCTAAAGCGTGGATTCTTGCCTCAATCAGAGAGCTAAAAAATATCGCTCCCGGACACATGAAAAATAGTCAAGAGGACCTTATTACACTTCATAATCTCGGGGTTAAAGGTCGTCCATTGAATAGCCCAGCCATTATAGAGGTTCACTGGAATTTTCCTCCGCAAGGATGGACCAAGGTGAATATCGATGGTGCAGCAAAGGGCGCCCCGGGAAAAGCGGGTTGTGGAGGCATTTTTAGAAACTGTCGTGGCTTTATTAAGGGATGCTTTAGCTTTCATCTTGGGATTAGATTTGCTTTTGAAGCTGAAATTATGGGATTCATCATGGCACTAGAATTCGCTCACCAATTCGATTGGAATAATCTATGGGTAGAAACGGATTCCAGTTACGTTGCTCTACTCTTCAAAAATCAATCTCATCAAGTGCCGTGGGTATTTCGTAACAGATGGATCAGAGCATTAAAATACGCGAAAGAGTTGAATACTAGAGTCTCTCATACTTTCCGAGAGGGAAACTGTGTAGCTGACAAACTTGCTGCTTTGGCCTTAGCTTCAGAGACTCGTATGTGGTGGAATGGAGCCCCTGAGAACATTAAACGTCTTTCTTACAGAGATATGATGCCTATGCCGTTTTATAGGTTTAGGAATTAATATTCCTGGATCATGCACTCTTTTTCCTTCAGAGGATTTTTCCCCTAGTGGGTTTTTCTTTTGAAGGTTTTAACGAGGCACCATTGCACTTTGGGTAGATCCTTAAGGAATTGTCTTTATTGCTCTTGTATTTTTTAGCCTTCTCAGGTTGTATTTCGTTTATTTCTTTTTCTTGAAACTCATTGTATTTTTTATTTTTATTTTTAATAATATTTTTGTGAGATATTAGAGGAGGTTGTTGGGAAGGATCAACATAGTTGGTAAGTCTCAACAACATCAGGCGGGAGCCAACCTTGTTGGGTTCCGTTCCTAATATTTCACAATTTCCAAAAAAAAAAAAAAAAAGTAACAGAAATATAACATTAAACTACTTAAATTCAATAAAAAAATTATATTCCAACTGAGGTAACTAACTCAATTGAGATTAACTCAAAATAGACAATAAAATGGCAAATAAATTACAAACAAACAAATACTACTAAAAGCCTTAGCCAAAAAACAAAAAACAAAAACAAAAAAAACTAAAAGAAATAAATAAATACTCACGAAATTCATGAGTGGTCTGCGCTGTTAAACTAAAGCATTGGGTTTTGCGTCTGATCTATACTAACTAGTATAATTTGAAAAAAGTATAAAAATAATTATAATTAATTTTATTTAATTTTTTTGGCTTATTTTTGTGGTAATGACTAGTGTGAGTAAGAGTGGGACTAGGACTTGACTGTGAAAATGTGGAAAATGTGATTGGCCCAAATGACAAGTACTGTGCCAATTTTTGTGTGTTACATCGCTTTCACAATTCACTCAGACAAACTACTCCTTTGGCTTTCCCTTTCTGGCTCTCACTTAACCTTTTACTCTCTCTTTATAACTCCCACTTCTCTCTCCTCTCTCTTCCCTCTTTCACAACTTTCCTATTTGGGTATTCTCTTTTCGAGGGTATTTTTAAAATTTTAAGTTAATTACATTTTACCCCTTAATTTCTAGGTAAAATATCATTTAAGTCCATTACTTTATGAACGTGTCTAAGAAAATTGTTTGGTGAGCTATTTAAACAAAAAGAAAATAAATTATTTTGTTTGTAGTTAAAAAAAAGTCAAAATCTTATATTTTAATTATAGTTTAAATTTATATTTGAATAGGAATTTGATTTGTATTATTTGAATTGAGATTTAAAAGAAAAAAATTGAATTGCACTAATACTCACATAAAGTTAAAACGCGTGAGTGGAACTCATGCTTCATGTTTAATTTTTATTTTTTAATTTAGGATAATATTTGTGAAAAATATCATAAGTATCTCTTGAATTTTTACAAAATAATACGATTATACTTTGAATTTTTAACTACATCAAATTATCTCCGTAATTTATTAAATCAAGATAAAAATATCCCTTAGAATGACAAAAGTATTCCTATTCAAAATTTGCGGTTTTTTTTAAGTTAACTTTTTTACAGCATTTTTGTATAATATTTTCTAAATCCTTAGCTGAACATCATAATTTATTCTCTTAATTTTACTAAATGATACATATATACCTTGAAAAACGACAAACGCATCTCTTATTTTTAAGTTTCAAACCTTTTTTTTTTCAAAATATTTTTTTCCTATCAAGTTATAAATTGAAAATTTTAACTTGAAAAAAATTACAAATTTGATAATAGAGAATATTTATGTCACGATTCGATAACTAAAGAAATATTTTTTGATAATTTAATAAGAGCAAATTAAAAACTCAAAACATAATTGAGTAATTTTCGTAAAATGTCATGGGTATTTATGATATTCTCCCTTATATATTCATACTATATAGAGGTTATGGAAAAAAAATGCAGCTATAATGCTAGGTAGTGTCTAACGTGGCTTTTAAGCTAGGCTTAAATAGCGCAGTTATATATATATATATATATATATATATATATATGTGTGTGTCTGGATATATATACAGCATATGTTGTATTATTTATATTCCCATATATATATGTGTGTGTGTGTGTGTGTCTGGATATATATATAGCATATGTTGTATTATTTATATTCCCTTAGAAAGATGCGATGAACCTAGTGAAAGGAACCTTAATTGCCTACTAGTGCTAGAGGGGACAAAAATAGGTTTTGTGAGTGAAAATTTTGTTGCCCTTTCTAGACTGAAATCGTTAAAGTAAATTAAAGGAATAAAAGCCAAAGTAACTAACTATACGTATATATTATTTGTTTATTGGCAATTAGTACTTTTAATGCTTAGTTATAGTAGCTTTGGCTAAAATCCTCAGCTTTAAAGTTCGGCCAAGCCTAGCCTAAGTAATAATTATTAAGATTAGTAGTACTAGGGTTTTTATTTTTTATTTTTTAGTTTTAACTGCAATAGTTATAGGGTTTGGTAATGGACGATATACTTGGTTGTTGTGATAATAACAAGTTTGTTTGTATTAAATTAGCAAAAAGAAAAAAAAATAATGGTTGTAATGTATTGAATTGTTTTTTAAACTCAGCGTAGATTGAGGATTTTTGGTAGCAAAAACGGCCGTTTAGTCAAACTTAGGGAATCTATAAATATCGGAAAGGAAATCAATACTTGTTCTAATTGGCCATCAATGAAGTAATTTCATGCATTTAGATAATTAATCAAAGATTTAGTTTCAAACGAGCAAAATTAAAAACTACTTCACAGTTCGGTCAAGGAAGAGGGTTTTTCTTTTTTGTTAAGAAAAATATAATGACTACCAACTACAGGTGCTAACTTAGATAGATTCTCATAACATAACAATAGCATGGTTCTTCTTTTCTTTTATTAAAAAAAGATAAAAAGTCTTTTATTCAGTACACCAGCAGTATAAGCTGTATAGATCAATAAAGACCCAATATGAGAAGTACACACATCTTTATCACAAGTCTTTTTTTTTTTTCTCATCTCCTAACGTAAATTACAACACGAGATCTCTTTGTGTCTGAACTCTCATCGTTTCTACATAGATCTCTCCCTAGACCATTTTTTCCAATTCTCACTAAGTTAACTCTATGCATTTTTTTGCACTCAAGCTCTCAAACTCAATTACAAAACATAAACCACAAGAGAATTGACACACCCTTAAAAAATCCGTTCAAAAAGCTCTAAGAAAAATAATCAATAAAGACTTAATAAATTAATGAACCGATTTTTTTCCTAAAGGGCGAGCCACCCATATCTTCTCAAATCGTGGCTGAACTTTGGTGATATTTGGCGGAATATAATCTTTCGAAAGTCAAATATCATCTGCAATCTTTCTTCGAAACATAATAGAATCGTATCTTGTAGATTTTAGCAAGTTCCACAAATTTTGGATCAAACATCCTCTAGAACACCAGGTAAAACACCACGGGGAACCTCAACATAAAATTTAATAGAATCCAAGAAACAACATTCTCTGGAACATCGGATTGAACACCATCTCCAGAATCTTCAAAGTATAATTCCTTGCTCCGTGACTAAAGTCAGAATATCATAAATTGATAAGTTATATCAAACAAAATATGTTATGGCAAAAATATATGGTAAAACTCAAATACACTAACAATTTTACCCTTTAGCATTTTTTGGCAAAATCCCACAAACTAACAAACTACGTAAAAAATTAAATAAGCAAAAACATTAAAAAAAAAAGAACAAAAATAGATGTTGTCTTTGAGGTTCACTATATATTTCCATTTTTTTTCTAAGAAAAGGCAAAAAAAAAAAAAAAACCAGAATACTCCCCTTTTATGGCTCTTTCTAACTTGACTCTTCAGCTCCTCCTACATCGGACTAAGGTAGTTTGAACATTAACCTGACCACTTCTTAGAAATTCAACAACTACAGCTAGAACATGTCCAGGAACTTATTCAGGAGCACCAGAGAGGTCTAATTAACTCCCCTTTCAAGTCAGCTGTATTGTTTCTAAAAAAAATAAAATTTCTTGTTGATTCTGGTATCTCTTCCACAACTTTCAAAGAATTAAGTGTCATATTACAGCATAAATTTGACTTTTTCATGCATACTTGCTTAGTCATTTTGCTGCTTTCTTCTTATCACCAATTCTCATTATATCAGCTAAATACTAAAAATAATGAAGTGTAATATGCTCGATATGTTCGTAATAGTGACATATGAGAATCCACTTCCCTCTTCGTGTTCTAATATTTGTTACAGAACGTGTTTCGGTCTTTTTCTGAACTAGCTCTAATTTCTTTGCTCGGGACTCTTCAACAAACACCGTGTTCGATCCAGAATTCTCACCTGTATATCTAAGGCCAACATGATCACCAACATCTTTCCTAATAGTCAAAACCTGGTTCAGTTTAGAAGTGGCCGAGTTGAGCATCTTCACAGATTTCATCATTTGCTCCAATTTGCCATTCAACTTAGCTTAGATCTTCTTGTTCCCCGCTAGATCACCTTCGAGAGGTGCTATCTTCTTTAAGTGCTCGTTCTTTTCAAAATATTTAGGCGAGTAGTTTGTCCCATCAGCTTTAGATTCATTTTGACAACTTCTAGACACTTCTAATACATGGTTCTGTAAGACTGGATAAGGCTTTCCTCAATTAGTTCTCTTCATCATCGTTGATGTCTTCATCAGAGGTTGAGATATCTGTTTGACCATCGGTAGGAATATGTGTGGAACACCCCAAGAGTACCATCCTCATGATTTTCTCCATGATTGATTGAGTAGCAAAATCAATATGGTTACTAATATGGTCCCTTTTCTCGACTTCCTTTAGAATCACCATCACTCCATGATGGACTTGTTGCTTTTCTTTAGAGTGTTTGCACACTCGACTTAAATGTGATTATATCCTATGTTGTATTCCATTATTTTTGGCCCCTAAATTTGAGCCTCTTCTAGTAGCTTTATTAATCCTTAGAGGATTATAACTCCTAGTGTTCTGCGAAGTGTAAGGGATACGTTGTGGAAGACTGATATTGGAACTCATGTTCAACCTCTTTAGTATTAGTATGAGATTCTATGTCAACCAGGCAATGAACTCAACAAGCTCTTTAACTTCATCAACATTTGACTCAAATTCTGCTTTTTGAATTTCAACTTTCAAGGTTATTCCTTTGTTTTTCTTTTTGATCTTTTCTTCCTCCATGTTCATCTCGAACATCTAAAGTGGGTTATTCGGGAATCTCAGAATGCACAGGATGGACAATCAATGAATGCAATGCAAGGCTATATGACATAGCCAACGAGGTGTTTGCTCTTGGAGAGAAGATGTCTAAGGAGAAGCTAGTGCAAAAGACATTGAGATCTTTACCAAAGAAATTTGCTTATAAAGTCACGACCATTGAAGAGGCGAAAGATGTTATAAATATGAAGCTAGAACAACTAAAAATGAGATGAAATGTGAGAACTGAAAATAAACATTAGAAAATGAATGACACCAAAAATTAGAAACACGGTTTGGTTAAGTCTACGTCTGCGGAACCACAACCAAATGATGAAAAGTGAAACAATTGTTCTAAAAACTCTAAGAAAAAGAATCAATATAGACTCAATAAATTAACGCCCCAATTCCTTTCCTAAAAGGCAAGCCACCCGTATCTCCTCAAATTTGGCTAAATCTCGGTGTAATATGGCAGAGTACAATCTTTTAGAAGTCAAATACACGTCTTGGTTCGAAATAGGATAAAATCATATCTCTTTGAGATTTCAACAACTTCCACAAAATTCAGAACGAACATCTTTTAGAACACTCATTGGAACACCAACAAAAAGTTTCATAGAATGTAGGAAGGAACAATATCTAGAATATCATATTAAGCACCATTTTCAGAACTTCAAAGTTGTAACGGCCGTTTTTCGGATCGACGACTGTCCCCATAGGCCAACACGAGTCTTTCCAACGTGCTTTATCTTCACTCGCACGCTTCTCAAGAAACTTCCCAAGAGGTCGCCCATCCTTAAATTGCTCTAGGTCAAGCACGTTTAACTTCGGAGTTCTTACGAGATGAGCTCCGAAAAGAAGATGCATCTTGTTGACATAGGTAGTAATATCATATATTTTGAGCATCTCCTCAACCGTACCGTCACATACCAGCACGGCCTCGGAACCTTTACATTAGACCATCACCTTACGAAGGCGGTGCGAGATTGCACATCTTACTATGTCTTGCCCTCTTTTTAGCTCAAGGGATTATGACTGTTACAAAAGCATAATTTCTTGCTTCGTAACTAATGCCAGAATATCATAAACTGAAAAATCATATCAAACAATATGTGTTTTACTAAAAATATATGTCAACACTCAATTATTTTTTCTGATAAATTGAATTTTCTTAGAAACGTATCCTAACAAAGTTGGAACGTCTGCTACACTAGCCGGGAATCGAACCCGGCTAAATGTCAAAACTCAAATATTCTAGCAGTGTACATGTGTTTTTTTCTTTCTAATTATCTACAATAGTTAAAAAAATAACATAAACACAATTATTTTATTTTGAAAAAATGCGTTTTTTTCCTCATTTTATATTAGAATTCCTTTGTTGGTTTGCTTAAGGCCTGAATCTCCTTAAGCCGGTCCTGTTACAATTTTGACATAATATGTTATATTAATATAGCAATATGAGTTATAAAAAAATATAAAATAAATCTCGTGTGTGTAACACGAGTCATATGTTGACAATAATTATTGTATCTATATTCTTTTCTCGAACCAAAAAACCTTAGTTTTAGATGGTTAGTTTTGAAGGAGACTTTTTTCCTCTCATGATCAGGTACAAGGATGTGAACGAGACCATTCTCTTAAGATACTTTTACTCTCACGCACGTAAGAAAAAAAGGACCAAAAAAAAAACAAAAACAAAAACAAAAGAAGAAATTGAAAGACAAGGAATCCCAAAGGTTATATATTTGATAATGCTCTATAGTTTATAGTTTATACATGATATATTGGCAAAACAGTCACGGGGCTATGGCCTATGAGACAGTGGTTAGCACATCAATGTCCTATCACAAATACAAAGGAACATTAAAATATGGCAAATATATTATGTGTTCATGTATTTATTGTCTATTTTGGATACTTTAATCTGTATTGTAGGTTAACGAAGAACAAGAAGATAAGGAGAAAAAAAAAAAAAAAAAGGTTGACATTAAACCACAACCACAGTCTCAATAACCAGCAAAAAGAAAAAAGAAAAAAAAAAAACCTAATGTCCAAATAAATATACCTGGTTCGTCCGTACGGTCTCTTGTATCTACATTCCCTTTTGGTGTTATTTTACAGTTGGACTTGGATGCAATGTGTGGGATAATTGGACCACCAAACACAAAAAAGAGAAAACCCCAAAAGAAAAAATAAATAAAAGAAAAAAGGTCGTAAATGCTCTTGTGGGTGCAAATTTCTAGCTAGAAATAGAAAGTTGGTCCACGGTCCCATATCTTTTTTTTTCGAAAAAGAAAAATGAGTTTGAATAGAAAAGGGGATGCTCTAAAACGATAATGCTCAAGTCACTATCTCTTTATTTTTGCGTAATTATATTAAGACGTGTTAAATTCTTTTAGGTCTATTCTCTGGCTTCATTGAACATGTTTTTTATTTTCCTTCGTGCAGAAATTTCAATTTTGTGTTAAGATCGTGAAGTCTAGTAATACTTAAATTTTTTCACACATATAGTCATCATTATAATGATAAATTAATGTTTCATATCATACTATATATCGATATTTATGGCCATGCATGGTTTATGTATCCTTATATAATCAGTTTATTCCATGTCTGCATGAATATATATATATATTTTTTTAGCGTAATTAGTTTGTCTACTGATCAAAATTTCGAAGGATTTTGATACATCATCTTTTTTTTTCCTTATTATTTCCATTTTTCTACAAATGATTACGTGTTCTCATTTGAAACGCTTGTCTGATTTTTTCGATATATCTTCGCTGTAATTAAGCATGACTTTGGTTTGGAAACTTATAATAATCTCCCTCTTGATCTAACATTTTATTATTATTATTATTATTATTATTATTATTATTTCAAAGTAATTGGGTTTTTACCTATGAAACGTACTCGCCAACAAATCCTACTCGGAATCATCAATGATGTACTTTTTTTGGTAATACACATTCAATAACGTACTTAGCTCATCATGAATATACCATCAAACTTAGATACGAAAAAGATTATATATATACACATATACATTATACATATATATATATATATGTATTAATGCTTGTTACACAAATTAGACATTATGTATTGAAATAGCCAGAAGATCCAAAAGTATAATCCTAAAATGCAACAAGTTGGCTTATTAATCACATTATAATGAATGTGTATAACTAACTTGAACAGCTTGACGTAGTACAATAGTTGATACAATAATTCAAAGTTTAAATAAAACCATGTAACAAACTAATTATTCAATCAAATCGTATTTTGTGGTACTAGGGTTAGCTAGTATATATCATATTTAAGAATATAGTGAGAGGATGAGTCTTGTCCACATATATACATATCATATAATATACGATATGAATATATATATATATCGATATAATATAAATATAAATATATATTATATATTTATACATATAGATATATAGACAAGTAACAGAGCTTTTGGTAAGATTCTCATGCAGTGCACCTGGGCCTGCGTCAAAATATCTAGCTGTATAATAAATTATTATGATTAACAACTATTTATAAAAGTATTAATCTAAGAAAAAGCTATTACGGAGACTGATATAATTGAGAATTCATGCCGACGTGAATCAACATATATTATAACTGATTGATGTATACAAGAAAAAATAATATTAAATTTGAAGTCTACAAAATCAAACAAAATCATCTAAGAATTCAAAAGCTAATCACAAACTTCTATGAAACATAGTTCTAAAGCTTGTGTGAGATTGTAAATCTTTTTGTTCATCTTCATTTCAGGCGTGTTAATCAATCACATTTTTGGTTTTGTTAAAGAAAAATAATAATAACCACATTTTTAACTCCCGTATTTCACTTCGAATTTCATTCTAGTAGCAGTCATTAATTTTCTAAACATTCATTATTAATTTCATTATCGTCCAACAAAATTGTTAATTTTTAGCCTCTCTATCAATAAATATATTAAAATTGTGATTAAAAAAAACCATTATTAATAGGCAATAGATATTCGGTCTAGACTTTCAATGTTTTTATTTATTTATTTATTTTTCATTGTTTGTACCATATTATCATATAACGTACCAATCTTATGAGCTTTCTATCTAAAATTGTAACAGATTGCTATCAAACACTTTAAAATCAGACAATTCTACAAATCGAGGGACAGAAGTATTATTAACCCTTTTTGTTTTTGTTTTTGTTTTTGTGTTTTTTTTTTTATTTTTTTTATTTCTTGTCAAGTACTAGTACTAGAGTATCTAGACAAAAGCTATGAGCCAAGTGTAATAACATTATTAATAATAGGAGCTCAGAGACTTGGTCTACAAAACCCTTTTGTTCCACAAAAATCAGAACCCAACCAAACAGAGAAAAACTGCAGCTTTGTGTCTTCAAACAGATAATCAAATGGAAGAGAAGACCCTTTTTCTAAAAAATATATATATATATATATATTATTGTAATAATAACTATAGCCATTCCTTTCTCTGACTGAATATGCTTTTAATGAAAAAGTTTTTGGTTCCAATATTGGCTTTTTATTATAAAAAAATAATAATAATAACTCAACGAGTAATATTATATGTACCTGTGGATTGACTGAATGAACACAGTTTATAAAAACTCTCATTGATTATGGAAAATTAATATTTTGTTTTAAAGATTGCCAGCAATTGAACTGACCAAAGATCGTACAAAGCCCGACCTGCAACAATGGTTGGAAAATGATTGCACTTATTAAATTTAGGGGTTTTGCTTTTTGTTATCTCTCAATTTTATGGGGCTTTATATTGAATTGTTAATTATGGACATTTGAATAACTGAAGGGTTCTTTTGAACGAGGAAATATAACTATTATTATTATTATTATTATTATTACGTTTTTATCTGGTAACCTAACGATAGTAAATATCACGATGTCCCTAGACACAAAAGATTTGTTTATTTTAGTTGCAATTTCGGATAATTTTATTAAGGTTTTACTTTGAAAATTATGTACAAAGTATACATTCCTAATTAATATCTTTTACAAATATGAAAACAAGACAATATGAATATGATCCTACCGGTACTAAACATTTTCAAACCAATCAATACATATATATATATTGTTTAAGTATATGATAAAATCATTTAAGGATTGATATCATGCTAATTCACACAACCCTACTAATAAAAAAATATTATTTGCCTAGCTTGAACAAACTTTTGTTCCAATTTTACTTTAGGAAATGGTATGCAAATTCATAATGATAAATTAATAATATAACAATGCCTTATTTGATTTCTTTGGTAAAGAATTGGTAAGGCTTTTAAAGGTGGAGAGCAAAGCCAATCATCCTAGCCCTTCGCTCCCTTTGAGGTGGTATTTAATTTATGTAAAAGAAGTGGTTTAGACTTTATGTTAGGTACACAGAATCCGTACACCACAGTTTCCCCTATAAAAAAAAAGTCAAGTGTTCTTTTTTTTTTTTAATTTTAATTTTAATTTTTATATTATATATATATATATATATTTTTTTTTTGAAATAAGAAAGTTCAGTGGTTGAAAGCACGTTGCTTTGCCTACAAAAAGTGATTAAATAAAAAGAGTGTTGCTGTTGGTTTCTGTTTGTGGGTTATATATGAATTATGGGATAAAGGAAAAGTATATGTGCACTTGTATTAATACACTTTGTCACGCATATTAAAATTTTTATTTTAAATGGGCTCAAAATCAATCCCTAATTTAAGAAGCAAAAAAAAAAAAAAAAGAAAAGCCGGGGATGTTTAACGGAGAATGATTCTAAACCATTATATTTACTTTTTTTTAGTAAAACACACAATTACAAAAACAAAATCTGACGTCCAAAATTATTTTTGAGAACGTCTTCAAACACTGAATTTCTTGTAAAATTTTTTAGAAGTAAGTCTCGAAATTTTAAGAGGTGAATTGATAATACTAAATTTGAGGAGTGAGGGTATAAGTGTGATTCTCAAAATTTCTACGGCGGAAAGATAAAAAATAATAAGGGCACAAATTATGTAAAGTTTTAAAATGTTAAGAAGTAAAATAAAAAACAATTTTGGTTCATGAGGACACAAGAATAAATTTTTGAAACCATAAGAGGGAAATTGTAGGAATTTTGATGGAATTATCGCTAGGCCAAGCCTACAACCACCATAGGGAGAGTGGGAGATTACATCTTATCTGCCTGAACATATTGTTGACTATATAAACATATTGCAGTGTTTCTTTAATTTTGCTAATATAAAAGTTTTAGGTTTTATATATGACCAAAACTGAATAAGAAATGACAAGTGACCATAATTTTTTGTCACAATAAGTTTCAGAATTATGTGTAAGCTATTTATTTGATACGTTAGAAACAAAAACATTGCTACGTGTATTTTGTAATCAAATATGTAAATATGACACTTAATTCTGATCATTTTTCTAGTAAAAAATTCTAGTTGTGTTGCACCACTCGCACTGAATTCATTTGGCATGGTTTTCAGCAATTTGTAGTAGTCATAGAGCATTGCAATTATGTATAAATTGACCTTTCGGATTTTCTTTCTAATTGTCCGGATTTAATGTTGTAGTTTATAATAAAAACTATGTAGAAATGAATGTGGTGTGTTTGTTTCCGAAGAAAGTTTGGTGAGAGTTTATGACGAAGTGGACTTCTGGCAAGTTCTTTCAATCTGCCATTATTTGTCTCATGGGAAGTCAGAACACAAAAATGGACAATCTATTTAAATATATCCCCGTTTTGATTTTTTTTTGTATTTATTTTAAATTTAAAAACATACAGAGATATCAATTTCCTCTTTTTAGATGTTACAAGGGAAATTACGTACCCTAAGAGCAATGTATGCTATTTATCTATAAAATTTCAATAAGTTTCCATCAGATGTACGTTCTTTGTTTTGGATGCAATTATTGAAATTGCTTTGATATTAATTTGACAATAATAAACACGTACAACAAAGTAAGGATTCTATAATTAAGGGAATGAGTCCATTTTTCTACTAATACCACCTTTCAAGTTACCTAATCGATTAAGTACTTTTCATTCAAAACCATGAAAGGAAAGAAATCAGATATCAAAGCTTCAAGGGTAACCCAATTGTTACCATTATTGAATGATAACGTTATGCAATCAAACTTTCAAATAAACAAATAAAAACCTAACAAACAAAGACAATACTGTCAAAAGTTTTTATGGTGCTTGTCAAAGATAGATTGATTGCTAGCAAAATAGTGTAAATGGAAATGAAAACCTTCCTTTTCTAGACAGAAAGAGATCTAGTTACGACTTTCCAAATTGAGGAAGTATGACCTCTCATTGTATTTTATTTTTCAAATATAAGATATGCCATTTGTTTTTCACTGGAAAAGGTTGGTGTCTCATCATGCACTAATTGTGGCGACCACCCATAAAAGTGTAGGACACAACCTACTATTCTATATTAGGAATAGGGATATACATGGCTAAGAAAATAATTCTTAAATGGGCTTTTCTTATTTGGGGTTTTTCTTGTGATTGATTTGGTTACGTTGCTTATTACGTATTGGGAATTTTAGGGATTTAAATAATTTTCGTTTCCCACACTAGAAGTGGGTTGGTCTTAAACGCAAGTTTTATATCACCAACCTTCTAATTCCGGGTTTGTTTCATTTTGCTAAGCTAGGCATTAATGTGATATATATGATATGATGTTTCTAGCTCTCAACCTGCAGAGTTTTGAGAGACCAAAAAATGGCTCAAAGTTTGTTGGAAAATTTATGTGGGTTTTGTCCCTTTTCATGCAAGTTCAGTTTGTGAATAGAGATTTATGTCAATGTGAATAGATAAGATTCTTCTTTACACTAACCATTATTGGTAAGATTTTGTAGCCTCTAGTTATAGGGTATGCCATGATACCAAAACACTAGTTTCCAGCCCAAATTGCTAGGGACCCGAGGGCTTTAGCTTTGAGGTTACTAAAGCCTACTGTCATGACAGGCCTAGTTTTTTTTTTTCCTTTTATTTTTTAATTTAAACGACTTACTCATTTAGTTTTATTCTTCTGGTCATAAAGACCAAGCCTAACCTCTGATCTATGTAGGAGTAGGACGCAGGGCTGAAAATTTAAGAGCATTATAGCCGGTTTTTTTAGAGGAAAAAAAATGATCATTTAAGAGTTTTCACTTTCACTTTATAAACACATGAGGCTTCCTCAATGGTGCCGTGTATGATTTTTAATTGACAATTTTTTTTTTTGTTTTTTATAGTATGCAATGTGTGACATTTCAATAAGTTTAAACTGTTCATAATCGCCACGGAAAAATCATCCAAAAACTATTAAAAAAGCAATTAATTCTCTTAGAAGTCGTTCCTAGCACTATATTTCTTTCCAGGAAAAGAGCTCATCTATGGCTCGGTTGTGCCAAATAAAAGCATCGTATTTACTAGAATACTTATCCAAGTATGTCACATTCACAAGTAAAGAACAATACTAGAATTCACACATCAAAAATCCCAGTTACCTAACCACCGACACAAAAAGTTAATAAGGGATATAACTGCAAATGAAATTAATAACACCCCAGAAGTATATCAAAAGCTTGATGTTAGAGTAGCTACATGTGTTACAGTAAAATGCTGTTTGGAAGTAAATGGTTGTCCATTCTAAGTTTCTAGCTACTTCCTAGTATTAGAATATAATTGGACTTCAAGCAAGTTAAAAGAGTTCACTCATATCTAACCACCATTTTCAAGGCCAATTTATGTACAACCCTATCTATTTGTATTTCCTATTCCCATGCTAGCTTTGGTCTGTACAAAAGCATAAGGACCACAACAAACCTCTGAGACTCAGTACGCATTTAGTTATGAACAATTAGCCAATTCAGACCACAGGCAATTCAAACTTGCCCAAGCAAAAAGAAGACTGTAGCAAAGATACCCTTTTACGGAACTGCGACATCAGCGCAGAAAATTTATCGGTCCCGCAATTATAGTGCATTATCTTCCCCATTAGGATTCGTCCGAACCTGTTCACCGAAATCTTGTAACCTCCGACCCACACAGTACCGGTCATCTCTTATCTTGTTATGCAAGTCAATCACAACGGTGCGGATAATCTTCGCACAGAACCACGAGATGCCGAACGCAAAGCATCCTGGCCAAACGAATCGGTGAATGGCGGAGTTGACTGGAAGGTTATACCCTAGTATGGTTAGTACCAGTCTAGCAAGCATATATGGTGTACAAAGTGCTATTAGTAACATTATCATCATCGGAACCAAAATTTCGCTCAACATCCAGAGGATAGGCTGATGAGAAAGGCCATTGGCAAATACTCGCTGAAGCTTCACCATCAATCTCTGATCAACAGAGTGCATGAAATCGACCATAACCTGTGACAACATAAATAATGGGTTCAATAACAATATATCCCAAATTCCTGACCTTTGTATCTGAGTTTTTGTACAGTCAGGACAAAATCTTCTCAAGTCATGACTAATGCAATGATACCTAATAATGTTGCACCTATGGGCTACACAACACAAAGTGATAATAATCTACTTAACAAGGGGAAAAAAACACTTGAGAAAAAAAAAAAGAATTGTGATTCAAGTTTGTTCCCGATTAATTCTCTTAGCCACACTACTTTTTGTGGCTAAGAGAAGTAATCAGCAAATATTAGCTAACGGTTAAGGCTCAGATGGGAATTAGCAAGAAACAAGGTCTTGGGATTCAATCTTTTTCCAGTTTTTTGTTAGTATAGACTACAGCGCGATGTTTTAAGCAAGACATAGTAAGAAATAGACAAATCCAAATCGTCCAATAATAGATTAGCCACAAAAGAAACTCCACCACAATAAGAGACAGTGAGGTCAAACTAGGCCTTGATTATTCCGAACTGCTTGAAACTACTTGACATTTTACAGAAACCATTAAGATCCGTCATTGAAACAAATTCTACACTCCTACCATATTTCATACAGGCATATCATATTTGGCTATTCCTAATAAATGCTAAGTTCTGACAATATACTTTCTGGATCTATTTACTAGTAATTACTGCTCCTCAATTCTCATGTAATAATCTAACTCTTTCCATATTAGTACTTCTATATTGTTCTATTCATAAATCATACCTAACAGATTTCTTAATTTCCTAACGTTAATCCATTAAAGGTAACATGTTCTACCTTAAAACAAACTGCAGAAAACAAATTATATTGGACAGCGAAACCAACCTTATATCCCCAACATTTTTTAATATCATTCCGATAAGAATATGCATCATAGACATTCATTAAAGCCGAATTTAAATGATTTATTCTAATGTCAAGTTCACCTTCATTTGCGTGTATAACATTCTAATGAGTAATTATGTAACCACAAAAATTTTCCCAACTTATGAACTAAGTATAAACATATGGAATAGGAGGCAGTATACTTACCAGTCCAAATAAAGTGATGAGAAAGACCCATCCTAGTCCCCAGCATTTAAACAATGCGAAATGCAAAGGTAATTTAATGGGAACAACCACCACAAGATCAAGAAGAAGACCAATCAAAGTTGGGAGGGCAAATACCTGAGCAGCAAGATCAGAACAAAGTTAAAATTGAGCTCAAATTTTTGGAATCTGGAAATAAAAATAATTAAAAAAAAAAAAAAAAGAGAACGAGAATCAGATGGCATACCCCTAATGATACAAGAGCACAAGTCCTGAAAGCAATCACACAATACTGCCGTATTTGGCGAAGAAAGGCCCTTGCACCTCTTTTTTTAATATACTCTACAGAAAACTCGGCACAGCTAACAACAGCCCGCAAAAAGCAGCTTCCAGAAATGAACGAACAAAAATCTACAGAAAAAGCCATAAAACAGAAGTTAAATCCTTTTTCATGCATGTTAAATAAGGCAGACATCAGGGTTTATTACCATCATATTCCGAGAAACAAAATACACACAACTCAAACACACACATATATTACCATCATCTTATGATAAAAAAAAATATATTACCATCATACTTAAATCCACGAGATATGTAGAGGCGAGAAGCTGCTTGGAATAGTGTCCGTCCCATTAAAAGAGGCGCAGCCAGCATAAATGAATTAAAGACGATTGCAGTCATCCATGCCAACATCAACAATAGAATAATGCGAGCAGCAAACCTACACCATCGAAAAGGGGAAAACGATAAACATATTTGAGTCTAAGACAAAGTGATAAAGTGTACAAACTGATGAAACAGCATGAAGTATGCACAGTATACAGAAGGGCACACTCGATCTCAACACATCTTGTACACCTTATAAAGGTCGCAGAGCTAATTGAGAATACGCAAACACTTGTACCTTTCCGTTAGGTGCTTCAAAGCAGAAATAAAATTATTTTATAGTCAAACGAACGATAATTAGACATATCAATAATATTTTTAAGAATGCTTCATACAAGTACAAAAATATGAAAACAAAATAAGCATAAGATCGATCAGATGAGTTAAAGGTCAAATAAAACAGGTAATATTAAATTCAAGGTACAATCACACCAAGACAGAACGAAGTTTCATACTAAGCACTTACTGAAAATCAACTTCTAGGCCTTCTTCACCCCTGTCATTCTGAGTAGCACCAGTATTTCCTGGCTTATGTGATCTTACAATCGAACCTTCAATTATAGCAACCAGTGATAAATTAGGAACTCTTTGCTGCCCCATTTGTTCAACATGCCCATCATTATTCTCATGTCTAGCCAGAACATAATCACTTAAGCCGAGTAATGAGCACGTGGCACTTAACCACTTCCGTAAAAGGAATTTAAATGTTCTTGAAGGACAGTAAAATCTAATGGTAGATGGAATGCCAAATTGAAAAAGAGTCCTCCTCAAAATCACAGCAGTAACGGTTTTTGCTTCTGAATAACTGCAATCAAGTATGCATCAATGTGTCAGAAGGAGTAACTGTGATGTGCATAGTATGCACGTGTGTCGAGAACATAAAACTACTGCTGATAAAAAGTGACCAACTCACAAAAGATTAAGCGGGAATGCAGATGGCACACACAGAATCACTAGTTTGATGGGTAAAAACACCAGTAACACCATCAGACTACCATGAACACCAACAAGCAACAGAAGGTTGCGAGCATGCTTGTAGACAGGGCATTCAATCATCCGACGGAAGAAGTTGTAAGGCTCAGAAATGTTTGGAAGAAAGCGGAAAACTCCATTACGCAATACCTACCCGGAGCAGATAATGTGCTTATTACATGCAACCAAGTCACCAAGACAGAATTTACAGAAGAAAGAAGAAATAGTACCTCTTGAATAAGGTTCACGTGAAGAAAAACATAAATGAGGTACAAGACCCCAAACGTCCAGTAGGCCAACGACATCAAAACAGGATATTTTGCAGATAACTCAATCCTATCAGCAATAGTCTGTCCAAACATCCTCAAAGTACAAACATCTAACCACCACCCACACATCATAGGAAACACGAAGACTTTCACTACCAGAAGAATAGCAACTTTCATAATAGTCAAAAAGTTCCTACTGATCACTTTCATAACCCGCTTGAATAATGTAAAGAATCTTCTAACAAGGGACACAACTGCATCAATTCTAAAAGCAATTCCAGATAATCTTAGCAAGGTCAAAGGCTCACCCCTAGCATATCGCATAATAAAAATAGTACTGAGGTAAAACACAACAAATGATAACATAACCATGTATCCAATGAAAAGAGTGGTATCATCGGACAACGATGGTGTTACATTTGATTGTTTTCTGTAGAGTCCAGGTGAGAGTAGTCCAGTGACAGTATTTGAGACCTTAGCCATCTTAGCAATATCTCGATCAAGAGCCTTTGACTCTTCTTCCAATATCTGGTTTGGCATGCTAACTCCATAAAAGTATAAGACACCGTGCATGATGGCATCTAATGTGTTTCTTCCTTTACTACTTATTGCCAAAAGAGCTGCCTCCATTGTTGGCACCATTGATAATAATATTTTTGCTATTGTAGAAGAGAAGATCCAAGATTGAAAATGAGTAGCAGTCCGCCCCAAGCAAAAGGGTAAAAGAACTAGAATAAAAATGAAAACCAGATTGCTAACAATAACCTGCAAAAGAATTAGAGTTATTCATCATCTATCCGGATGTTTCCCAAAGAATGGTCCTCTGAACTGTAGAGAACATAAAATGCATCACAGAGTGATTGAAGGGACAAAAAACTATTGACTTGAAACAACCATAATAAAAGTTCCGAACCAATTTACATGACAGAGACCTAAGACACATTAGCAATTTTTCCCTTTATTTTTCAGAAGCAGGGCATATTTTAATTTGCTGCTTATTGTAGTATTGAGCGCAAATCTAGTCAACCAACACAAGAATCGCATCTACAGCACTTTAACCATTTGATGCATGTTACTGAAAACAACAACATGTAAATTATAAAAAAGGCAAGATCACCTTGAAACGAATGATAATACCTTCTTCATGGTGTCAAAAAGTACGAATTTTGAAATTGGAAAATTTAATAGACCATATGTGAAATCACCATGTCGGCCATAGAGCCGTAATTAGGTTGCAGTTTTTATTTCCAGGAAGGAATGCATGAGAGTGAAAAATTAACTGGCTGGCTGGAACCAAAAATCACAAGTGCAAAAACGGATATACCAAATGAAAAGACCAAGCAATTAAGGAAATAAATGGATGCAAATAAGTTTTTAATGAAAAATAGAAGTCTTAAAACATGCTAGAAGACCTAAGAGAAATTGAAATTACACATTCAGGGATTGTCACGTACTTACAGCAAATGAATTCTCATTGAAAGGGAAAAAGGCAGCCTGCCTAATGACAAGGTCGTTAAGGTGCTCTACTTCCACAATGCCAAAACAAACCATAATACGAACTGCCATCACCCTCCACCACTCAAAAAGATATACCACACTTCTTTGGATAATTTGGAGAATTTTAGCAATTCCTTGTCTTCCACCAGCATTATCCCCATTATCATTTTCATTAACAACCCTATTTCCAAAACCAGGAGCCCTTCCCTGCTCTTGTTGAAACATTGCCCTAACAAAAGTTATCCCCAGAAATATATATGCCACCCCAAGTGAAAGGAGAAAACCGTGCATACAATCGCCAAGTATAGAGGTGAAAGTAAGATGACTCATAAACAAACTTCGCGCCTCACTAAAGCCCTTGAAGAAAGAAAATTCCCAAAACCAATGAGTAACCAATGGAATTGCGAGGAGCCAAACAAAAAACAGATATCCAAAGTGCTGCAAAAGTCCTAGAAGGTGAAAAACTTTTGCTGCAAGCCCAAGTACAAACTCCTTAGGAGAAAGTCGTGCTGGAGCATTCGGCGCATAAACGGGGGCGTACGAAAATTCATGTTTGCAAACCTGCAATCAATTCCACCGAACATATACAGCCCATCAATTGTTGTAAGAAAGAACATGACAATAAGTTCGTTCTTTTGTTCTTCGTTTTGTCAAACAAGAGCATGTCATAGCACATCCAAGGGGTATAAATCTCCCAATGCTACTTCAAGCATCAAGGTATTTCCAGATACAAAAGTGAGGTGATTTGGCAATTGATTTCATTAGTATACTACTTAAACCAACACTCTCGCCATTTGGATATAAATTTACGTGCAAAAGTTCCAATAGAAAATTTCATGCCCTTAAACTTGAACATGAAAAATAATCTAGATTGGGTGCTATTCATTTTAGACCCAGATTCCTTAAATTTGGGAGAAATAAATTTGAAAATTATAAATTTCGGAGGGAATCTTCAACCGTTAAATTAACGTCAATGCTAAACTAGAACTCGAATTATTTTTCGAAGGAAATTGTGCGAAATGGAGAAATGGTCCACTAATCAAATATTTTGGGAAATTTCAAACTCTTTACACAATCCAAGTGGGAAACCTAATTAGTCATACATATTTTGCATTTATCCAAAGGAAATTGACAAGTCAAGTAGCCAATTATCACATTCTTCATTATACCAATCCAGTAAAGAAAGTTACCATAGTTATGCTAACTAAAATAATCTTAACTTCGAAAGAAAATCGTTCGTTCATTAAGCACCTTAAGAGCCAAGAAAATGGGCCAATTTCGAACTCATTTACAAAACTAAACTGTACGGCCAAATTACGGTGGCTCAGTACCTACGAACTACAAAGGAAACGAACAATCGACGAACAAAATCCCTACATTGCGAAACACAAGAACGTTCAAGAATCACGAACAAGAAAAGCGTTTATCTAGAGAGACAGAGAGATATGACATGCCTCGCAGCGAGAAATCTTGCGGCGATCGAGCCAGAGAAGAAGACACTCCTGGTGGACGTACTTGATGGTCCCACGGCAAGCGCAGGGGTACCGGAGAGGGTTTCCGAGCTCGCTCGGTCCACGGCATATCCGGCACAAGTCCTCGTCCTCATCCGCCGCCGCCACCACACCTCCGCCGCCGGATACCTCGCCGGAGACGGCGGAGCTTGGTTCGGCGGTGGCCGAGGCCGAATACTCCATGGCCGCGGAGGAAGAAGCGCGATCGATCATCGAGCTGGTAGGGTTTTGGGCGTCTCGATTATCGTAGCTATGGCTTCTCTCTCTCTCTACTTTCTCTCTGTAGCTCTGTGGGTTCTATTGTGTTTGGCGAAAGAAAGAAAGAGGAAGAAGAGAAGATGACTGTCAGCGCTGAGCAGCTATCCACTGCGACAGGTGTAGGAAAGCTAATCGTGAACCCCAGCGGCGACTGACGCCACGTCATTGATGTTGACACGTGTCATCTTTTGGTGATTCAGCGAGGGCCTTTCTCAGACAGGTCACAGCCGTTCGCGAGCCGAGCGTTGACTGAAAGCTCGCTCGTGTTGTTTTTTTAGCCACTCCGTAACACTTTTATTTTTTATTATTGAGAAAATTCCTATTTAATCCCCGAGTTTTACCGAAATTCTCGTTTAGTCCTTGTATTTTTAGAAATTCCAAAATAATCCATGTGTTTGTTAAATTATGCCTATTACATACCTTGTGCTTGAATTATAACTTGATGTACCAAATTTACCCTTTATTAAAACGACGGGTAAATGTTAATCACATATTTCTCTTCCAAAAAAAAAAAATCAAAATGTCAAACCCTAAACAAACTACAAATCAAACTACTAAAAATGTTAATCACATATTTCTCTTCTTATGCTCATATTACCAAAAAAAAATCAAGCATTTATCCTAAAAAACAAATGCCATAAGAAGAGTATAGGCATAATAGCCATCAATTTTCTTATCAACGTTTTAAGAAGGGTATTATAGGAATATTAGTAAAATTGGCTCTTGATTTTGCCTAAATTTCGAGTACAAAGTATGTAATAGGCATAATTTAACAAACACAGGGATTATTTTAGAATTTCAAAAAATATAAGGACTAAATGAGAATTTTGGTAAAACTCAGGGATTAAATAGGAATTTTTCCTTTTTTATTATTTATTTCTTGAGACAAATTTTTATCAAAACTTTTAATAATCCCTTTAGTAAATAAGTTTTCAAAATTTTTTCAATAAAATCGCAAAAAATAACAAAATTTTTCGTATGTTTTTTCGTTCTTTACTATCTCTATATATAATCTGTTTATATTTTTTTTTTATTTTTTTCATTCTTTTTTATTAATTACAAAATATCATATGTATTTTTCATTTAAAAAAAAAAGGCGACATCCAAATATATTTTTTTATTTTTAAAATTTTAAAAATAAAATAAAGTGAAATTTTTATTTATGAATATAAAAAACAAAAATATTACCGAATATAACCTAATAAGCCATTTTTTAAAAGTTTTTTTAAATTTTAGCCCACTTTTTTGAATAATCATGGTTCAATAAACAATATATATGATGAACGTCATCCCTTATCACTACTTAATGACTATTTCTTTAATAATAAAAAATATTGATCATACTTATAAGGGGTCATTTAGATTGTGATCTCAAATACAAAATTTGAGTCATTTTGATTTGAGTTATTATTATCATTGTTTGGTAAAATCTTGAGTTCAAATTAATCGTTTAGATAGGAGTTTGATTTATTGTATTTGAATTAAATTATAAGAGAAAAGATTTGTATTGATAATTAAAATTTTTTATTTATACTATAACAACAATATATGAATTCATTTTTTGTATTTAACATAGAAACACTAATATTATACTAAAGGCATATGAACCTAATTTTTGTTTATTCAAAATGCAATCTAAACGACCCATAATCAGCTAACCATAGTTTTTCTTTTTCATGATTATCGGGTATAATATTTTACTGTTTATAAGCTTCAAATGAGTAAATACTATTATATACACTTAAATGAGGGGGATTTCACTGTGATTTCTATAATGCCCCACTTTTTATTACATTTTATTTATTTATTTTTTTAGAGTGTTACATATAATTACATATTAGACCACATTATAGATTTTAATTTCAATTTACGAGCACTATCGAGTAATTTAAATGGTAGTCGCATGAACCACCAAGTACCTAGGACTCAATCACATAATTGAAAGAGGAAATGCACCCACCAAAATTTAAATCTGTAATCTTAATCTTCATATCGAAGGACTTTGCCACCTGAGTTAACTCTTAGAGGTAATTTTTATTTTTATTTTTATTTTTAAAGTACATATTTTATTCACATTTTTCCCTTTGGGTTTGATGGCCTTGCTTTTGCGTTTCCGAAGGCAACACTAGCCTTTGTGATTCATCACATGATTACCACGTGGTAGAAAATCATATACTGAGGGTAAAATTGTCAAAAGGATTTTAAAATGAATATGGACAATATCACTAGCCTTATGTTGGTTTAAGTTTACGTGGATCGTAAGAAATGGCATTATAGGCCGGCATCTAAGCCACTTGGCTCTCAAGTTCCTTTAACGTAAATTTTCAAATCGGTGAGATGCCTACTGAAATGACAAACTTTTTTTGATGAATAGTTAATGAAATGATGGACTACTCATTTATAGTAGGCATGTACATAGGTTGAGTTTGACTGGGTCTCAACAAATTCGGGTTAAAGATTTTTGAACCCAACAAAAAGAAAAAATTATGACAATTCATCTAAATGAAAATTGAAATAGATTGGGTTGAGTTGGGTTGGGTTGTTTAATTGACAATAATAATTTCGATTTATATTTCATATGTTTGAATATTTTTAAGTTTAGACAAGATCTTCAAAAAATATTTTAAAAAATTAATTAAACGAATAATTCCAATAATAACTGATTAGAAAAATATATTTTACACATCTATAATTAAATAAAGAAGAAAAAAAACTAATGAAAGAACAAAATAATGACTTACAAATGAGAATCGAAATGGAAGATAGATGTGCGATTTAAGTAAAAAAATAAAAAAATAAAAAAAAAACTTTCATAAAGAAGAATGAATCGGCGAACAAGTTGTTATACTAATCAAATCATGACTCCTTATAAATAAACTCTAAAGAAAATAATATTTTCATATTTTTCATATAACATTAACATATATATAAATTTTATATAAAGATTTTTAAATGCTTGGGTTGGGTTGGGTTATTCGGTTCAAAAGTCAATAACTTAAACCCAACCCATCATTCATGAGTTCAAACAAAATGAATCCAAAATGAACTTTTTTTCACTTTTGAACCCATATTTTTGGATTGGATTGAATTGTGTTGGGTTGGGTCCTCGAGTTGGTCGGGCTTTTGTACACCCCTAATTTCTAGAACGAAAAAAACCTTCCAAATTATCCTATTATATTACACTCAACTTACTTTTTACCCATATTTAGTTAATTAGCTTTATAGATTTAGGGGTTTTTTGGTTCAATTTTGTACACAATCACACTATCATGTTTCATTTTTTTTCCCTAGAAAATGCCCCCTAATTTGTTTGTATTTGCACTCTTAAACAAGTGTGAGATCCTTAAAATAGTAACTGAAAAATAATTTTTTTTCTTTTGTTTTTCTGTCATTTGTTCTTTCCGGTAATTATTTTTTTAATTTCAATTTGTTTTTTTAGACTTTTAAGGATTTAGCCAAAGTTTAGACTAAATTTTTAGGGATTAGCCAACCATTTTTATTTTTTATTTTATCACAGTCAATGAAAATTTTGATAATAGTAGGTGTAGTTTGCTTTTTTAAGTTGAAAGAGCCGAATTTTCGGAGATTTTTTATTTGATTTTGGCAGTTTTTAAAGAAATTATCATGGATACCTATGTCCATTAAGGTATTTAATGGCTATTTTCTTAATTTTGATATTCTAAGGCTAAATCCTTCAAACTTTACCTTTAAAATGACTAATTTCTTAATTGGCTCTTTTTTTTTTTTTTTTAACGCTTGGGTATCAAAAATGTTTTTTTATTACCACCATTAGTTGTAACTTTTCTTCCCCATTCTATAAATACTCATTATGTTATAATTTTTTTTGTTCATTTAAAAAAAGTTGTGTTCTTACTGAAAATTAATACCCAATACAAGGACTAAAAATAATTAATCTGAACAACTATTTTGATAAATAAAATTTTAAACTATTACTTTTCGCTTTTAACATTGCAAAGAAGAAGTAGAAAATTTCAAGAATTGAAAATTTATCGTTTATATATATATATATATATATATATATATACCAGTAATTTTATGTGTAATTTTGTTATTGTCATAAATTTCTTACATGTATTATGGTTAGTTTTTAAATTTTTTGAAACTGTGGATATTTTTTTAAATCATTTTGTAAACAATAGCTATTTTCTTAAAATTCCTTATATATATATTAACTACATTAAAAAAACATTATCATAAATATATTAGAGAATTTTAAGAAAATAGCCACTGTTTACAAAATAATTTTAAAAAATAGCCACAGTTTCAAAAAATTTAAAAACTAGTCATGTAAGAAATTTATTACAAAATTTTTGCTTAGTATCAGAAATTTCTTACAGTTTTTTTTATGTGTATTTTTGTTATTGTAAGAAATTTCTTACAATTTTATGGCTAGTTTTTAAATTTATTGAAATTGTAACTATTTTTTAAAAACACACAGTCCAAAATAGCTATTTACCTAATTGACTCAACATATTACCGATTTTTTATTGTGTATTTAACATACATTAATATAAAATATGTCTAAATATTTGTGTATAAATTTTAATGTCTATTATTACTTTTGTCTTACATAGATTTTGATACTTTTCAAATGTTATTAATAATTTTTTGAGAATTTTAAGAAAATTGCCACTGTTTACAAAATGATTTTAAAAAATAGCCATAGTTTCAAAAATTTAAAAACTACCCATGTAAGAAATTTGTTACAAAATTTTTGCTTAGTATCAGAAATTTCTTTCAGTATTTTTATGTGTATTTTTATTATTGTCAAAAATTTCTTACAGTTTTATAGCTAGTTTTTAAAATTTTTAACCAAAATGGCTATTTACCTAACTAACCCTAATTTTATTATTTTATTTATAAAAAAAAATCGATGCAACGTGCAGGTTTTTAAACTCGTATAATCTATATGTTAGAATAATTTTAGAATATTAGGCATTTATTTATGTTTATTGCTAAATATAGGGTTACCATTACTTCTAATTTTAAATTATAATATAATATATTCATAATTAATTTGAACAATATTATTTACCGAGTCTTAAAAAAATATTTTAAGTACTAGTCATATCATAATATAACAATTATAATTGAGTAAATAACTATTTTTTTAAAAGGGAATTTTAAGAAAATAGCCACTGTTTACAATATGATTTTAAAAAATAGTAACAAGTTCAAAAAAATTTAAAAACTAACCATGTAAGAACTTTCTGACAAAATTTTTGCATAACGCCAGAAAATTCTGACAGTATATTTATGTGTCTTTTTGTTATTGTCAGAAATTTCTTACAGTTTTATTGCTAGTTTTTAAACTTTTTGAAACTGTGGCTAGTTTTTTAAAACATACCGTCCAAAATGGCTATTTACCTAATTGACCCTTTTTTTAATGTCATTTTTTATAATGTTTTAAAAAAATAAGCAACATTACTATCACATGTACTTTTGCATTTATGTACATTGAGACGGCAATCAAATACAAAGCGCGCCCATGTCGGGAGGCCCTCCATCGGAGACACGGTCCGACGATGCAACTTTAACATTCGCGCCCCTTTTGCCGAGCTTCCTCTCTCTTCGGATCTTTCTAGAGTCGACCGTCATGTTACTGATACAACAAAGTTTCGACAAGAAGTTATTTACAAAAATTATATTTCGAGCTTTTTAGCGTAAATGTAAATGTCAAAAAGAGAGACGAATCGAAAAAGCATACACTACAAGCTTATTAGAGGATTTCCCGCCCACTGATCCGCAACAGGATTTATGCTTCTTCTTCGACCCACACGGACATAGCTGGTTTCGGGAGATCTTCTGCGGCCCAGAAGAGAACAATGTCGTCACAAGCAATTAACAACGCGACAGTCTCAAGCAAAATCGCTAAACGTTAGATCGGGGACATAGAAAAAAGGACGATAAAAAAGCCTTTTATTTTGCGTAATTGAATAAACCTTACATCTGGGCGAGAACTGCGAGTATTACGAGCAGGATTGTTCTTGCCGCTGCCACTAGTAGCATCCTCTTTGCAGATCTTCTCCGCTTCATCCGTTTCTTGCTCGTATATTTCGTTGTCGTCGTAGCTGGAGTTTGATAAAATGAAACAAGTTTGATAAAAAAATATCTCGAATGTTAATCGGCCATGAACAAAGATGACCCGTATGCAAATCGACGGCGAAGTAGCCCAAATGATTTCTTATTTTCTGTAGTTTGTTTTGCTGACAAAAAAAATGAGAAAACCGAAATCTCGAGAAAAAGGAAAAAAAAAAAAAAAAAAAAAAAAAGAAGACACATACTGGCCGTTGCACGGAGAATTATCCGTGCAATTAGACGGCGAATCGGCTCGCACTGAGGGCTCTTCTGTTCCTTGTTCCGCAACCAGAAACTCTATTGCAGCATCGACATCACCGTCTACGTCTAGTAAAACCTGAACCAAAACCCGCTTTTGTTTAGGATAACTCATAGCTCACACAAGGGTATAGACACTCTATACAATTCACATGTACTATAAGGTAACATATTAGCAATTTATCACCTTTTCTACTTTTTCGGCATTTTCACATCCCGTCCCTGCGATAACCAATCTGATAGAACCCTCGTCTACGGTATTCCTTCCAGCTCCCCCTTTAGACTTGTCATCCGTAACTTTTGCTTGATGAGATTTCACGGAAATATCAGCATCAGCCTTTTAGAAACTAAAAATTATTAGGCCGTCGTTACTAATAGGCATAATCAAGAAAAACAGAGAAATACATAATTTAAGACCTTGATTATGATTGGCCGAGCTGGGCCCTCGCAAGAATCTTCCTTTGATCGCACGCTATTGTAATGCTCGCCGTCATGATAAGATCTGAGGAAAAACCAATTAAAAGATCGTATTGCAGAGATTTCCATCGTAAACTTTAAAGAAGCAATTGATATATTATAACATAACAATACACATATATGCTTTTGCATATTTTAGTCTATACTCCTTCATTACAACTAAAATTCGGTGCAACAAGTGAAAAAAAAATTTAGACCGGGTCGGTTAATTAGGAGCGTGTTATATATTCAATAGCTTATCGGTTCCTTCGAAAAACAAAATGCCGCATTAGATGCCAAGACACTACGACGATGCTCATAATAAAAGATATTTCATATGAAGTTTCTCACTATACATATGATAGCAAAGTATCGCCTAACTCTCATTCTATATAATCTTAAGACATGTTGATCTTTCTAGCATAGTTTACCTGGATTTTTATAAAACAGTAGAGAATCTAAACAGGTTGCTTAATACATTTTTATACCAAAACAAGCAATGCGAAAAAATACGCTGCAATGAGGATAATGTTTGGTATTGTACTTACAAATGAATCATACGAACTCCACGATCATCAAAGTTCCTTATGTACCAGCGAGGCGACATACTCTGCACGATATAAACCCACAAGACTATCGACGTTACACTTCATAATTATAGTAATACAAATGGATGTGTTCATGATAGAAGTGAAATTGTTTTGCACATGCTCATGTGTAGGTTCAACTCGAGTTATAAATGTACGTGACGAGAAAGAAAATTATCTCGGTTAACATGCTATGTCCATCAATCTCTATAAACCTAAAGCGAAAAACATAAGTCTCCAATCAGAAAAAAGACCAAAATATTTTGTTTCGACACTAATTTATATATACATTCTACTCGCAGGGGTCTGTATGACACAAATGCGTTATCAAAGTTCATGAAGTGAAAATTACAAGTACTAAATTTATTAGATTTCTAAAGGTGTTAAAGTAATTTTAGGTTTCTTGAAGTGTTGAAATTATCAATCATATTATTTTCTAATATACATATCCGTTATGGACATAAAATTGATCATTGTGTAGATTAGACTTTAGAGACACATCTGATTATTTTGACTTTAATCTCTAGACCCAAAAAGATCATATAGATAATAACAACAAAGGAATGAAAATAGAAGCAAAGGACCCACCCTGTGAATGCATATATTACTACGCGTTACAAGAGAAGCCGCCTGCAATTCCATGTGCCCGGCCCACGTCCCGTCCTCCTCCATGGATTGGCAGTACTTTTCAAACGGGACATCGTCCTCAATAAATGGCTCAAACGTCTCGCGGTTCTTCTGTTGACCATAGAATCCTCAAAAAGTTAATCCAATTTACTAGTTGGTTTTGTAAAAGCATGCTTTCATCTACGAGAATTTTTAGATTTAAGTACCAAAATATATTGTACAACCGTGTTGCGGAATTTCATATGCTCTTCTTCATTGCCTTCTAGTTGATCGGCGATGGCCCTATGGATTGAATAGGTGTTAACAAGTTATAAACACGTGATTAAGCTCCGTCAACATTGTACATTCAATGCAATGAACCGAGATAAATAAGTTTTATAATATACAGTTGAAAAGTGGATGTACATGTGCATAAATTCAAATGACTTAACAATGTAGCTGATATTAATCAAAGAACTTCACTCAAGTGTCAAATTAAGCAGTGTCTGATGAGGTCACTAATTAAATGCTGACCTGAAAAAACAATTACCATCCGCGGTCACTTGACTGATTTTGAGGCCCAACACGTCAAGCTGCGAACGAAACCGAGAAATATCGGCCTGCTTTCCCCGCTCTTTGATCTGTCAACAAACACAAACGATCCGAAATGCAGGCCGTCACAACAATGCCATAGTTTATTCAAACTAATTAACCAGATAGCCATTGAGAAAATCATCCTATCATGGGTTTCATCAAAACCCTCCAACCAAATCCAGTTCACTCTCAGATAAAACCGCACAACGAATTCGACATTGAATTCGAATTGAATCGAATTCAATGTCTTCACAAAAGCCCCAACTTATGCCAAAAAAGAATAAAGACAAATAATATCTACAAGGACCATAACATGACTGGCTTATAATTGTTAGCAATATCTGTATTTTTTCCAGAAATGTGATCCAATAAAATAGTGGACCTACTCTTACTTATGAATTATGTACAAAAAAAACTTTAATTGAATTATTATTATTATTATTATTTGAATGTGTTGGTGTTAAGGAATCACTAGGACCCAGATTATTTAATCCCTTAAATTTCTTTTTCAAAGGCAAAAATCACATGTTTAAGCCATAACTTCACCATTCACTCTTTTTTCCATGATCAACGAATTAATGTTCATAACTTGAATCACAAACAGAGATACAAAAAAGCAAAAGTATAATAATTAAACAAAAATCGGAAAAAAAAAAATTAACGCACATATTAATCTCAGACCCTACTTCAACCAAAACCCATGAGAAACCAATCAAAAGTAATGAATTTGTAAAAAGTTATAGATATAATGCCAAACCAGTAATTGGACCAAAAATAATGTGCAAAAAAACAGCAATAATAATAATAATAATAATTTACCTGAGGGTTTTTCTTGGGTTTGGATTTCTGATTCTTGGTCTTAACCATCTCAGTGAAACTAAAATTGTCTTGGTCGATTGTTCAAGCTCAACACAGTGAGTTCAGTTTTTTTTTTTTTTTTTTTTTAAATAAGTATCAACACAGACACAAGTTCAGTTCAGTTTCAGACTTTCAGTTGTGTTTTGTTCTTTGAAGAAGAGGAGAACAAGAGACGAAGGGAATTCAAATCCAACTGTAAAACGGACTCAACAAAGCCCATGGGCTTTTTGTTAATGGGCTAGGCCCAATTCCGGGATCCTAGTAAATTATACTAGGGGTATTTTGAGGAATACCCCATTCTTGACACAATGATAATCTATACCCCATGAATGTTGCACTTTTAATTTTTACCCCAAAATTTACACTACAAACATAGAGTAGAAATGAAGGGAGCACACCACATGGGGTGTAGATTATTAAGTGGCATCAAGAATGACTTTATTTTGAAATTCTCCCATTATTATTTATTTATTATACTACTACGAGTCGATTTAATTACACAAATTTAATAAAAAGTGAAGCGGGAAAACACCTAAATTTACTACTAGAATTAAAATATAGACCCAATTACTCGATAAAAATATTTAACGCATAGTTTAACATGTTCTACAAGTAAATATTCTACAAGAAAAAAAATAATAAATATTCGATAAATAATGAAAAATACACAATTTTTACACATAGTTTAAATAAATATCCAATTTTTTTAAAAAATATAATAAAATACTTAAGTAATTCAGTTACTTATATGGTGGTAAGTGGTAGCAATTGACTTAATCATAAAAAATATGAACAAACAGTTGATGAATTTTTTATTTACTTAATTACTTTTAAAAAATCAGATATTCATTTATATTGTTATATAAATTTTAAGTATTACCCCACTTAGCTCAAAATATTCAAGTTTTTAGAAATTTTAAGAAAGTAGTTGATAATTTTATTTTGTTGGTTATTTAATGTTAGTATTACAAAATTTTATTGCGGCAATTAGTATGTAATTCTTATAAAATTCTACTATTCCAAACAAGATTATGTATAGTTTTTTCTAACTCGAAGTAAATTTTATTTTGTTATTTATTTCTCTTTTTTTTTTTTCATTCGGAACTTAAGACGGTTGGATTGGGATTATGATTAATTTATTTTTTATGAAAAGTAAAAAAGCTTGGTGGACAATTCATGACTCCATTTATCCAACTATTTTGGATCACATGGTCGTATATGAATCTTGCACCAATAATTTTATGAGCATGTACTTAGAATGAAAAGCTAGTAATAATGTAACACAATTTTAAGAAAATAGAGAGAGAGAGAGAGAGAGAGAGAGAGATAACTAAAAGAATATGTATACGCTTGAAGTAAAAAAACCTCATGCCTAGAATAATAGATATGAAAAAGTTTTGACATAATTTTGCCATCTTCTTTATCTTATCACTTTTTGCTCCAACCATACATAAATTGCATTTTTAACCTTGGAAGAAATTTGAAGTTTTTCGAATTGATTTGTTTCCCTCAATAAGTCTTGATTACATATCATTAAGTTTGGTAAGAAGATGTGATATGACTAATTGAGTATGTTCATGAGCACTTTGCAAAAAAAATAAAAATAAAAGTATATTAATGAGCCTAACTCGACTACGAGGGTGTATGAACAATCGGTGTTTGGTAAATTTGTAGTTTCATAAGAGCTGTTAGAATATTGTAGACATGTATAATTATCAAACAAAAAAGTTAAAAATGGTAATTAGTATAGTTACGAAGGATATTGTAATAATTTAAGTACTAAAAGCATTTTCGATAAGGAAAAAAAAAACATTTATCGTGCTTATCAAATATACTGTGTAGAAATATAAATAGTTACGTGCTTCTTCTCTACTGATTTATCAAACGCTTATATTATTATTATCTTTTTAAATCTAAAAACAGTCTCATATTTCTTAGATAATTAAGCATATTATCTGCTTTAAAGAATTTTATGAACTAAAAACAACCCTTAATTAATACGATGTCAATAAGACTCCAACAAGTCGGACATGAAATACTTTCACAATTTTGGTTCTTTAAAAAAAAAAAAACCATAAATAAATCTCATAATTTTGCAAACCATTATTGGCACTGGTAAACGGAATTTACCTAAGCAGTATCAATATTAGTTGTTTCTTTTGCCATCCAAATAAAAAATTTATAATTTAAACTATTTTGCATTAATAACTCACTTATAAAAATTTAAACTCAATTATTACAATAAAATATGATTTGGATTGCAATCCAAATGAGGCTTCAGGCTATACATGATAGATAAATGAATTTAAGAGAAAAATGTTGGACGTATTGAATAGATGTCATATTTTTCTACGGGTGGGTTAGAAAAATAATCAAAATTTATTGTTTTGGCTACTAGGAAATTATTGGTCTTAAAATGCTTTGGGTCATAAGTGGTTGGGTTTTGGAATTGAGATAGATACGAGCCACCAAGGTACAAAAAGTGACCAATGAAATGCTTGCTCTTTTTTTCTTTTTTTTTTTTTAATGATGATATGGCTAGGCTTGGTTGTTTTCTCTACTTTTCAGTTTTCATACCAACAAATGGATCAAAGCTAATAGATTGCTGTAAGCATAAAAATACGGGTAAAGAGAATTTCCCTGAATATTATCCGGATGAAATTTTTGGACAAAAACCGGATAATACCCAATTTTTATCCGGTTTTTTATTTAAAAAAATGTATCTGCCTTGTGAACAATAATTTTTTGTATTTAAAAAAAAACAAAACAAAAAACAAAATTTGGGTAATTACTTATCCGGTCAATTCATCTGCGTAAGGTAAAATTACCCGAATTTGCTTGGTTAGTTTGCTGGCTGAGGGACCGATTGTAGGTATTTGTAGCCTTTAAAGTTTAATCAAATTAATTTCCAAATAGTGAAACTTTTAAGGCTATATATATGATATTGGGACAACATTATATTATATTATTATTGTTAAGAGATGTTGAATTCCAATTCATTGACTCTTTTTTTATTTTATTTTTTTATTTTTTTCACATTGGTCTTCTTCTCTAATATGAGACTCTACTAACTAATGATACCTTAATGTCGTCAACATTCTAAGGACCATATCACTTGGACTAAAGCGTCAAGTCATTAAAATATAATTCTTAGCAAAAAAAAAAAAAGTCATTAAAATATAAAAGTATAATATATGATCTTGATTTCGGGAAAGACTTGTCTAGGAAACGTTTGTGATGAAAAATTAATCTGAATCGGCAAAAGTTTTTTAAAATGTAAAGTCCATTAAAACAATAAATTTAACGGTTTAAATCATTTGTCATAGGTGAATATTTTCGAAAATTGAATTTCTCTTAATTTCAAATCTTTTGGGTTCATTCCTTAAGTTATAGTCGGCCACATGAAGTGTGTCTAGTGTTTACTTAGAGTGCCTATAGTATTTTATAGAAGTTGCTATAATTATATTAGTAGAAGAAATTATAATGATAAAATTAGCATTAAAAAAATATTTCAAAAAACTAAAGGATGAATAAGGTAAATAATTATTTTAGATGATGTGTTTTTATAAAAATAACTAAGGTTTAAAAAAAATTTAAAAATTAGTCATGAAAATTTTATTATACAAATAAATTTTTTTTTATCATAATAAAATTACACATAAAATTTATTATAAAAATTTTTTTACCAAAATAATAAATTTCTGAAATGACTACTTTTTTAAAATTTTAAAACTGTAACTATTTTTTAAAATTATTATTTTTTAAATAATTATTTTCTTAAAATTTCTAAAACACTAAAATCCTGTTAAGTGTCAAACAACACTACAGTCTAAAAGATTGATTATATTTCTAGTTTGTTTCTAAAAAAAGTACGTTCAACGACAAAAAATGAAATGTTCAAAATAAAAATAATACCCACCGAACACATGAATATATAAAATATAAAGATAAATATTACCAAATTGACCTCGATCATTGACTTGGAATGAGTGAAATAAATGTGTAATTTTTTTATTTATTATCAAAGTGAGTGCCTTATTTATTTGGAAAATTCTTCAAAGTGAGTTATTTGTTTATGTACTTTTTTTTCCCAATAAAGAAATAATTAAATATAGAGCAATATATCAACGTATACAAGTGAGGGTTGAGAGAGGCAGAATTCATTATAGCCACACAAAAGTAGGTCGGCTCGGCCTCATTGAATTCAAGTGTTTGCTTATTCACTCATCTCAACCTGCCATATTGATAAAATTATGACCTTTTTTATATATTTATTTCTAGGCTAATTTTGTAATATTTTATATTTATCGTGTTATTAGTGTTCTACTTAATATTATATAAGAAAGATATAATAATATAAGAAGCTGATGTAGTCGTTACAAAATACTTTTATATCATTAGTATACTTATTTTAGTGTTATATTAACACGTTAGTAAATAAAGAAAAAAATTACAAAACAAGGTCATTTTTATTAGCACTTAATAATTTATACTCTAAATAATGTGCTTTTTTTGTTTTCACTTTTTGTTTATAATGTAAATTTTAAGGAATATATTTAAAAGTGCAACATCTATGTAATATAAATTATCATATATATATATATATATATATTTTTTTTTTTGCTGAAATGCAACTTCCATTAACTGAAACCAAAGCGAGAAGGAAGATACAAACAAAGGGCAGCCCGAAGACTCCCAAAAGGAAATGAAAACAAAGCTCGCAAGCAAGGATCTAGGCATCTAGACTAACTGAAAATAATAATAAAGCATTATCATTGTGTCAAAAAAGCGACATTCTTTAAAATCCTCCTAAATAAAGCATTACACACAAGGGGCGGAGCTAGGTGACTGCCCCTACTCAAATTTTAAAAAATTAAATTTTGTACTGTAATTTTTTAAAAAAATTATAAGTATACCCCTATAAATATTAAAAATTTAAAATATACCCCACTCAAAATTTTGAAAACTAAATTTTATACCATAAATTTTTAAAAGATTATGAGTTTGTCCCTATAAAAATTATTTTTTTTAAATTTGCCAAAAAATTGAATGAATTTATAGACATGCCCCCGCTAATTAAAATTTTTTTCTTTAAGTAAACCCCTACTGAGATAAAATCCTAACTTCGCCACTTATTACACAAAGGTAGGTTTTTGTTTTTGTTTTTGTTTTCGTTTTTTTTTTTTTGGTTTGCCACAGCTTGGCTTTGCTTTTTTCACTTTTCCATGTTTAGATATTTTTTTCCACATCTCCTATATATCTAGATTGGCAATATGTACCCAGCTTGTATTCTAGCTAGTTTCCACATGTGATGATAACTAACCCATTAAAGTATAGAGTATAAATATGCGCATATGTGTGTGATTGTGGAATTATTCATCATAATTAAGAATTAAGGGTAAGGTTTGCTTCGGTAGAATGCATTGAGAAATGAAATAAGAATAGGATTATAACAGAAATGAAATTAACATATTATTTCAATTTTAATGTTTGATTGATAAGTAGAATTAACGCTTGAATCACTATTCTCCTATTTGGTAGGTTATTGGAATGAAATATATAAACAATTAATTTAACAACAATAACTCTTTATTTATTTAATGTCTAGTAGTATATTAAATATAAATTCCAAATAGGGTGTTGTGTTTTTTGGGCAAAAAGTATTTTAGGTAATTACAAAGCTAGAAAGGAATTCCATTTTATAAGTTTGTATAAATAAAGGAAAATATTAAAAACCTCCCGTAAAATCTTGCGAAATTTCACAAATATTCTCTCAATTTGCTTTAATACAAAAATCATTCATCTGTTTTTCAGTTCAGCCTAAAACTATAACTTCGGTTAGTCAAAGTGTTTTTTTTTTCCTTTTTTTTTTGTGTGAAATAACTTAAATATTAGATAAGAATAGCTACATGCATGGCAGTCGGGGTATTTAAAAAATATATACTTCTTAATCAACCGAAAATATAAGTTTGATTGAATTAAACAATTGATAGACTTTTTGTATTATTATAAATCGACGAGACAATCGTAGAATTTCATAAGAACAGAAGAGAAGTTTTTGGTAGTATCCTTTTAAGTTGTGATAATTCCACTTTCCAAAAAAATAATAATGATGATGATTCCATTGTATGATAATATTAGAATGATAATTTCCAAGTCTTTTTTATTCAACCAAATAACATAAAAATAAAAATTATCATTATCATTATATTCCATTCTTATTTCATAGAACCAAAACCTAATTGAAATATCAGTCTAGATGATTTTAGTTGCATGCAGCATAAGGAACTGGATTAGACTAATTTAAGAAATCACAATCACTTATTTGTTTGTTGTTATTCACAATCACATATTTATTTGTTATTGAAACGAGATAAACAATCTCATTCAAGGAAAATATTATATTTCGTGAAAGTTTAATAATCTCATTAAAATTTAAAACACATGAGATATTATATCCCTTATTCTCAACACACGATCCTCTTGAAAAAAATTAACATCTTACTTAAAATTATAATGCTGCTATTATCGGATTTGATTTCTTACAAAATAATAATACACCGAACACAAGAGTATTTAATGAAAAAATTAGGGCCAAACTCAACTTTGAATTTTCATTTGATCACTGATAATGAAAAAAAAAACCCTACAAATTCATTAAAACCATACATATATAGGACTCATGTAATTATAATATTAGACAACTCATTATGTAATTTTGTAACCTAATATTTGCATGCACAATATGGAAATTAATTCGCTATACATTTTTTTTTTCTTTAGCAATGCTCTATTATCATGAATAACTTAGGTTGTAATTTGAGCAAATTATACACTAAAATGCCATTTCACCAAACCTCTAGAAAACACTTAATCCAACTTTGTTTCTATTTCACTCGTTTGACATAATCTATTTCTTAATTTATATAATTAGTGTCATATCTAGTATTAATTAAAGTAATTGTCACTACACCAACTTTGTCTTGATCAAGAGCTGCTTGGCATCTCAAGCTAATAAAATAAAATTTTATTATTTAATATGAATTGTTTCAACATTTTAATAATCACGTGTGGTTGTCTGTCAGTGCTTGAAACACTGTGGAGAAAAAGGAAACAAAAACAACTTTAATATTAGGAAAAAAAAAAAGAAGCAATAATAATTAAACAAAGAGTATAACATAAGATTGAGATTAGTTAATCCAAAAATAGATTAAATTATAACAAACAATATGGGCATATTAATATAATTTTCTTGTCGCCAAGTTGACATTTAACGGCTCATAAAGTTGGCAAATTAGGGTCCACAAGTCCACTAAATCATCATTATCATGAACATCATTAGTAAAGTACTTTCATGTTAAAAGGAGGAATAAAGAAGCTTGAGAAGACTACGTATGGTAAACAAAAGGTCTATTTGTAGTATTATATGTTAAATGAGGACAAAAAGCAGAATAATAATGAATAATTATATATATATATATATATTAATATATAATGTCTAACAATAAAATAAGTGAAAAATACCTCAAAGTGCACAACCCATTATCTCATGACTCATGGCAATTGTGTGTTATAATATTGTATAGCCCACTCCATTAATTTATATTATCGAATATTAAAGTGACAAACCTAGAAACTCACCAACTCTACAACTACAACCATAACCAAATGAAAGTCCTACTTAATTTAGTAAAGCTAATTTAGTGAGTTTGTAAAAATCTTTTTCATTCAAAAGGTTAAAATGGTAGTTCAACTACAAGATATTTTAAAGGAAACTATTTTAGTTTGTAGTTAATAAAGTATTATCTCATAAAGATTATGAATGCTTGTTGAGAAGTTTCTTATACATTGTTATTATTGAAATATTTTGAGACTATATTGTGTGACTAACTTACATTTCTTTCTCTTCTCTTTTAAAGAAATTTTCTAAATTATAACTGTCAAAGTATCTTAAAATTATGGACTATTATTAAAAAGAAAGTTACTGCACTACTCGTTAAATTAACTATCAAAGTATCTTAAGATTATGGACTATTCTTAAAAAGAAAGTTACTGCACTACTCGTTAAATTATCGATATTTATTAAAAAAAAGTTTATCCTAATCGTAGCCGTTAAAATATCACGAAATGACTTTGTTGGATCACTTAATTTCTTTAAAGAAAATTTTCATAGCTGTAATAATTGAATTGTCCAATTACTTAGTTTCTTATAGGAAATTTTTTTATAGTTGTAACTATTGAAAAACCGTGAAATTAGAAAAAAAAAATTATAAATTTTCTCAAAATTTAAATTTATTTCGATAAAAATTCAAATTTGTATGTCCAACTAGTGTATTTTTAATAAAGTTCAGAACTAAATCATTATCCGTAATTATTAGTATAAAAAAAATCCATTATACTTATGTAATATTCATACATAGTACTAGCAAAAAAATATCTATAGACACAAAATCTCCCCTAAATGTTTTGTCCACTCGTATCAACCCCAAAAAAGGCAATACAATACAAGGTCAATTATTAACCTCGAGAAATTCACTATTTTACTAGTTACACCAAATTCCAAATCAGGCAATCTAAACAAATAATAAAATTAAATTAAAAAATAGATAAATTACAGCACTTTTGGCAGTGTAAATGTGGCAAAAAAAACAAAAAAACAAAAAGAAAAAGAAATATTAAATATATTTCAGACACAAATATTAATTTGATAATAATAAATAATACTCAGTGATTCAGTGGCCTAGTCTAAAATACTACTATATAACCTGACAGAGACTTTTCTTCTCTCTCTCTCTCTCTCTACGCTCCGTCCGATCGAAGCAAAAACGACAGCGACTCTGACGGACTCGCAAACGGACAAAACCTCCGTCAAACCCGCCCCCGTCAACGCGGCGCGTGAACATCACGCGCCTTCCGTTTCCGGTCCCGTCCGCTTCGCCGTTACCCAGATCTGAATCCCCATCCCCCAACAGAAACGCCGTTTTCATTCCGCTACCTCTCCGTCAGTCACCACGCCGGACCGTACGGACTTTCCATCTATTTTTCTCACTCTTTACTTTTCCCTCATTTTACTTTTTCCCGTTTACCAAACACTCCCAGAGTCTCACTCACTCTCTCTCTCTCTCTCTCTCTCTCTCTCTCTCTGTGGTTATATTCTCTGGCTCTGCTCTTCGAGCCGAGCATTGGCGTTCTCATTGAGCTCTATCTAAAGCTTTTTCTCTTCTGCTCTCTCCATTCTTCGTTCGTAGGTTTTTTTTTTTTTGGCTGTTGAAGCTCTGTACTTTTTTTGCTCTCTCCGATCATCCATGCACTGACTCTGACGCGATTCCATCGAAAATTTATCGCCTCGTCTCTGTAAGTGTTTCGTTTTTGTTTTTATTTTTTATGCTTGATAAACATTTTCCACTACTGTTTTCGTAGATAGTGATTTTGATTTTCTGTTTCGGTTTCGGTTTGTGCAGATTTTTGGCCTTTGGTTGAGGCGATGGACAATAAGCCTTGGCTTTGGAGAAAGAAATCCGCAGAGAAGAACGTTGTTGCGAGCGATAAATCTTTCAAAGGCAATGAAGACGAGGTAAATGAACCAAAAAAAAAAAAAAAATCAATCAAGTTGTCTTATTTCGCTTTCATTTGATTTTTTCATTTATTATTATCGTAAATTATTTTTTTCTTTCGTTTATTATTATGTCTTTTTCGAAGTTAATGAAGCTTCAAGTTGATCTTGATCATATTTTGTCATGATTTTCCATTTCTAGTTATTACTTTATGTTATGCATAAAAAAAGCTAGATTCTTGTGCATGCAAATGAATGCATCAGTAGAAAAAAAAAAAAAGGTTAAATATGCAAAAAAATTTCCTGAAAAATTAAAAAGAGGTTTTGAAAATGTTTTGTTTTGTTTTTTAGTTGAGATTATGCTAATAATTCTTTAGATATATATATTTAAAGTTAAAAATTAGTGTCACATTTGGATGATTGCTAGCAATCCAAAAATCGATTTATCTGATAAAGATTGTAGAGACATTGATGAATCACGTGAATAACCAGCCTATCTATGTAGTTGGATGATTAGCGAGTACCGATCTCCTTTATACAGCTTTATGTGATGATATGAAAATGAAATTCATAATTGAGACGGTGATTGGAAAGAAAGATATTGTAATGGGATTGAAAATAATATCTGGGTTTTCATTTACAATGAAACCATGATTAGGCTGCTCTAATCTGGATTAACAAAATTCAAAATCTGATCTTGTTTTATTTTTTGTGCTATTTATTAATGTAATTGTTAACTTTTTTTTCTTTTAATTTTTTATTATCCCGGATGATCGGTTCGTCAGATAAATGATCTGGTTCGGCGAAAAGAATGTAATTATTAGAAAAATGATTTTACAACTTGGCAAAGCCTCCAATCATATAGGAGGGTACTTGCTTCTCTGTCTCTGAGTGAAGACCTAACAAACCTTTGACTTTTAATAATCACAATTAAGCAAGAACTGAAAGAAACATGAGTTTTGATGGCTAAATGAATGATACATTGTAACTGCCTTCCTAAGTGAGTTATTGCATAGGTGTATCTTCACTAAATCATGTGTTGGTGTTCCCACTGAGATTTCTCAGAAGTTTGAATGCGATTTTGTAACGTATAAGTATAATAATTTAGTCTTAGCCCCTTTTTTTTTTTTCCTGTAGGTACAAACACTTCTGGCTGAGAAAGCGGAACTTGAAAATGACCTAATAGCTTTAAATGATAAGCTTTCTTCGGCCCTCTCTGAGTGTAGTAATAAAGACGAACTTGTGAAGAAGCACACGAAAATGGCACAGGATTCCCTGAAAGGTACTTTCTTCGTTGAAGCGATATTTATGATCTGGACTTCCCAAATAACAATGCGTTCTCATAATGTTTTGCTTGCAAATGCTTTGGTATAGGCTGGGAGAAGGCAAAAGAAGAAGCCGTGTCTCTGAAGTTACGACTGGATGAAGCTTTGCAGCAGAGACTTCATAGTGAAGAACGATTATCGCATTTGGATGCAGCCCTCAAGGAATGCATGCAGCAGCTGAGATTTGTTCGAGACGAGCAGGAGCAGAGGATTCATGACGCAGTGGCAAAGACTTCTAGGGAATTCGAGAAATCACAGATGGTTTTGGAGGAGAAGTTGGTAGAAATGAGCAAGAGGCTTGGCAAGATGGTTAATGAAAATGCTCATCTTGGCAAGACTCTTCTACTGAAGGAAAAACTGATAGAAGAATTGAATAGACAGTTGAACCAGGTGGAAGCAGATTTCGGTGCTCTAATGGCTAGATTAGAAGCAACCCAAAAAGATAGCAGTTCCTTCAAGTACGAGGTTCGGGTGCTGGAGAAAGAGCTCGAGATCCGGAATGAGGAGAGGGAATTCAATCGTCGAACTGCTGAAGCTTCGCACCGGCAACACTTGGAGAGCGTGAAGAAAATCGCAAAGTTGGAATCAGAGTGTCAGAGGCTGCGGCTTCTGGTACGGAAGCGGTTGCCGGGTCCTGCTGCCTTGGCCAAAATGAAAAATGAAGTTGAAATTCTGGGAAGGGATTCTGTTGAAATGAGGAGAAAGTCAATCCCAACAGGATTAATGATTGAATCTCTAGGCGAAAACTCTTCTGAAACGCCCAACAAAAGGATTAGCATGCTTACGGAGCAGTTATATGCTCTGGAAGAAGAAAACAAGGCTCTCAGAGAAGTGCTTGTTAGAAGGACAAACGAACTCCAATCCTTTAGAAACATGGATGCTTCCGCAGCACCCAAACTATCACAGCTCGAGCCGCAGTTTGAAGTGTCTCCGAAAGGTCGGATGTTAATTGAACCTGCAACAAGGAATAGTCTCATGTCAAATGAGCTCTGTCTAGCATCAGTGTCTGAGATTGGAAGCGATGATAAGGCTAGCTGTGCCGAATCATGGGCTTCGGCTTTAATTTCAGAACTGGAACACTTTAGAATTGAAAAACAGAAAGGGTCACCGTCAAAAAGAGGTGTTGGAGCTTCAGACTTGAATTTGATGGATGACTTTGTTGAAATGGAAAAGTTGGCAGTGGTTTCTGTTGACAGACCGTCTGGAGGTTCTCTTTTTTCTTCAAATGAAACCATTCCAATTGCTGCCCCCTTGGAAAATGAGTGTTCCTCAGAAATATTTGGTGCTGAGGTTGTTCCAGTTTCTGACAGTGAGTCGGGCTTCAGCACGGCAAACCAGGAAATCAGATACTCTGTCTATGGCAAATTTCCCGTTTGGCTTCAGGATACTCAGAAACTGGTCTTGGAGCAAAAACGCATAACTGGAAGAAACTTTCAAGAAATAGTCGAGGATATTAGAATAGCTTTGGATTGTATTGCACGTCCAAAGCCTGGTGAACATGTTGATGCAATGAAAAGCTTAAACCATTTGGATGCTTCGAATCCCTCGCCTCTTAACATCTTTCAATCAGATACGAGCAATAAGCAGGTGCAGCCAGATCAGAGTAAATCTATTTGCAAAATGATTGAGCTTATTGAAGGGCTTGGTTTACCATCGGCAGATTACGACAACCCAGAAAACTTTTCCAGGAAGAATAAGAATTCAGATACTCCTGAAGCGTACACTGCCCGTGTTCTGCAGTGGAAAACTTCTGAGCTCAGTGCTGTTTTACAGCAATATGTGCATGCTTGTAACGATCTGTTGAACGGGAAGGCTGATCTTGACAAATTCGTGCAAGAATTAACTACTGCTCTGGAGTGGATCTTAAATCACTGCTTTTCCCTTCAAGATGTTTCAACCATGAGGGATGCCATAATAAAGGAGTGTGATTGGGATGATTCACGGAGTGAAAATGAAGCAGAATTGGCAGTTATGCGTCACTTTCCAGCTACACATGTTCCAAGAGAGCAGCCGTCACGTTTGTCCTCGGCTTCTGTTTCAAATGGGCATAGTATATGGACGGAAGGTGCAAAGTCAACAAAGGTAGAAGAAAGAAGAAAATCAAAAGATGAATTGATGGATATCGAGTCCTCAAAGAAGGAATTGGAGGGGAAGTTTCAATCAGCTACTGATACAAGTGACCACCTGACGAAGCAACTTCAAGACTCGGAGAAGGTGATCGAAAGCTTGCAAACAGAATTGCAAGCTTTAAGAAAAGAAAAGGGGGCGATCGAGGATCAAATTGAACATCAGAAGATGATGAACGAAGATCTCGACACACAGCTAACCGTGACTAGAGGGGAACTAAATGAAGCCCGTCAACAGTTTTCATCTCTAGAAGTTGAGCTGGAGAATAAAAGTAACTGTTTTGAAGAACTGCAGGCTACATGTGTTGAGCTACAACTCCAACTCGAAAGGTAGTAATACAAAATAAACAAACATTTTTACTCATTTGGAGTTTTTTAAGTACTAGTCCGATTTTGCTTACCCTCATGTATCTGTATTTATGTAATGCATCAGTGTGAAGCAGGAAAGCCCGAAAGCTGATTTTGATAAGGAAGAAAAGCAACTTCGAACTGTAAGTTAATCACATGACATGTGTGTTCTCTTAGGATATTTTCAATTACTTCTCTGGGGTTCCCCAGATGTTAGTAAAAAACACAGCAATTTTATCGAATTCTATCTGCTGCATCAGATTGCTTTAACATGTAATTATCCGTTCTCCTTTTCCATTTCGAATTTTTGAATTCCTACCTATCCATGTTCTAGCTTTCATGAAGCATTTTGTGTAAATTTTCTTTTGTCCTAATGTATGAATGTGTATTTACGTAGCAAAGATTAAATGGATCCCGTCTGAAGTTCAAGGATTGTTAATATATCATGTAGGATCGGGAGATAACCGCTGCTTCAGAAAAGTTAGCTGAGTGCCAAGAGACCATCCTAAACCTTGGGAAACAGTTGAAGGCTTTGTCTACTCCAAGAGAAGCAGCTCTATTTGATAAGGTCATTATTAACCCCAGTGATGTAAAACCCACCGTCGCAACCACAAAATCGACACTAAAGGACAAAAGCATGAGCCTTCGGACATCTCTTTTGGATCAAATGCTGGCAGAAGATGGTGCCATGTCTAAGAGTCTGAAATCCCCCGATACCAAAGAGATTGACAGTAACTCCACTACCAAGATGGGACCATTTGGTCCAATAGAGCCTCTTGAAAAGATCCTTATTCTTGGTGGTAAAAATGAGGGTGACAATGCCGCTGTCGAGACGATGGCTATAGTGCAGACCAAGAAACATGGCAGCGGGAGTTTGTGGAGAAAGCTGCTGTGGAGAAAGAAGAAAGGTAGCAGCAAGAAAACCCCACTTTCACTTGCCTCGTAACGGGTTACAATTCGTAAACGGTATAGAATAACATGGCTGGCGCCAATAATCCTGTTTCTTGTGGCGGTTTTTGTTTTGGTTTGTTCCGAGCTTGGAATAGGGAAATATAGTGGTTTGATTACTTTTGTTTATTTGAGAATGGTATAATGCTGCTTGAAAATCGAGTTTCACGTGGTTATTCGTGTTGCTTTTGTATATACTACTGCTGTGCTCAGTAACCTGGAAATTTATACAAATGTTTTCTTCACAAACATGGACACTACTAGATGCTTTTTTCTGATATCAAAAGGGAAAAAGTGGATATTTTGGTTATTTCTCTTCGTGCATGTTTCAAATTTTTACAAATATAGTCTACTATTTTAAGTCTGTACGTTGTAGTTCATTTCTACAAATGTATACATGCTAAAGTTCGTGAAGCTGTTTCTCAAACAGTGTAACAAAATGCAGTGATTATCTTGAAAAACAAGGAATAAGAGATGACATAAAATGAGTGACAAAACCGTTGAAAGGAAGGGGAAAAAATGCTACATATTTATTGCCCTGGAGGAAAATTTGTAGCTCTCTCAAAGTTACTGAATATCAGAGAAACTGTAATCAAAATTGCATCCAAATGGATGTTTTAGTGGATTATACAAAAAAATAAATTGAATTCAAGATAAAACTCTCCCAAATTCATAAGCTCAATCTCTGTACAAAACAAATCTTGCAATATCACTGAGGCCAGCCTCTTTGTAGCACTCAGCAATTCTCTCGAGAGAGTCATCCCAAGTCCCATCCACAGAAGCTAAATCCAGCAAGAAAGCTGCTTCGTCAAGTGCAACCTGGAAATAAAAACAAAGGTAACAAAAATTAAATTTGATAAAAAGAGAATCTTGATTAAGATTTTCGACGATTTATTATTCGGTCATAATTATCTTTGAGGTATAGATTTTGGGCAATTCTCTATCTTTAAATGTTACTTTTTTTCAAAATTTTGATACAAAAGTTTCAAAGTTTTCCCAAAACAACTTCTAGTAGAAGCCACATTTTCTATCTTTGACTAATAAAAGCTCTTCTAAAAGGTTGGAGCACTTTTGAAAAATTTATCCAAACAGTCTCAAAAGTTTTGGTCTAAAACTGCTTCCAAGAAGCCATGCCAAACAAACTCTTAGAATAGTTTAAAGATTAATCAAATAGTTTATCTTTTTTGTTTTATCTTCTGAAGATCATAAGCTAAAGAATACAAAACCTGAGCAGGTGCTTTTCCCTTCTTAAGGTCTTCTTGCCTTCCCTCTTCAGTCACCTTCTCTTTAAAGTACTCAATTTGCTCATCTTCCCATTGAGCTATATTAGCAACTTCCTGAATATTATTGCATGTATATATACCCCAGAAAATATTGTCATAAAAAGAAATACAAATAGGTGAAAAAGAACAACAGCAAAAGACCATAAATGAACTGATATGAAAGTTTAAAAGACTCGGTACCTCATACTTGCATCCTAGAGTCCACCATGGCGATTTCAATGCTCCTCTAGCAGCATCTTTAGCTTCGGGTGTACGACCGACTCTGGAAAAGAAAAAAAAAAATGCAAAGAACATGAGCTTGATGATCGGTGAAAACTACGTTAAAGGAAAAGGGGACTCGGAAAAGAGTTTCGTACGAACTTCAGCAAAAGCTCCGCGTTGAACACGAACGGCCGCGCAAATCCTGGGAAATGCTCCTTCTTGGTATAGAATTCTCCGGTCACCAAGGCTGACACCTTAGGATAACATGTTTCGAAAATTAACGATTTCAAATAGTCTATGTTCTACTGCTCAACCATAGTTAGTCAAGAAAGCCTCACCTGGTCTCCTTCCTCAAAATGCCGCATCACTTTGCGCTCCAAAACATCCGGAAACAAACCAACCTGAAAAACCGATCCACCTCTTTATGGCAATTTGGATGAGCAACCAGTAACTGCTCAAATCTCATCTTAAAAAGAAAAAGTTTTTACATTTTTTAGAAGGTAGGCATCTAGGTTCGAAATCTGTGACCTCGCAAAGTCACCCTTTTTGTAAACTTTCTCCCCCAGATCGGCCGAAGCATGAAAGAACTCGTCGCTATCTTCGCTAGAGTTCTCAGCATCCACTTCAACTAGAATTCTGTTAATCAATTGGCCTACCTGAAAAAGGAAGAAATGGCACAAAAAACGTTATATATATATTTGTGGATGCTATTTCTACATTGAAAATAGATAACAGTGATGAACTCAAATTGTACCTACTTACATTCTTGGCCAAAAGCCAAACCCCATGCTTTCGAACCTCCACCACTGGCATCTCCATTCTGTGATCAGTGAGAAATCAATCAAGATCAAGTGAAAAATTTTAACAAAAAATAAAACAGAGATAATGGTAATAACAATTATGTTACCCAGGTGGGGCTGTAGGCCATCTCAGAAGGGCAGTTACAGCACCTAGTGAAATGAAGAAGAGTATTGAAAACAACAGTAATTAAAAAAGAAATCTTAAATATGAATACTAGTTAGTTAAATCCCATCTAAGGGGATTCTTATACTGTGTACCAGAGGAGTTTCTAGCAAGTGGAATGGCAAGTGGGATTAGCCCTTGCTTAGCTCCTGGAGACATGACTGTATCTCCTGATGATAAAAGGCAATTAATTATATGTGATTGATTGATCAGAAAAAAACGGCATTAACTAACTCTGTATATATTTCTACTATTAGGACACATTTGGTGGACCGTATAAAGCTCACTGTTTTGTATTAAATAATAGACTAAGATGTGTGGCATGTCAAATAATAAAACAAACTTCATACGATACAAATTGTGTTATTTAGTACAACAAAACTACTCCTTATTTGACCATAATGTCCAATACTTCAAAGGTTACATGAATGATCAAGAAGGAGCTTAAGCAATGACCCACCTCTTATCTTGAGCATTTCATCAGCTGAGACAAATGCTCTGGAGGCTCACTCCCAGCAACATCCTTTATGAATGTCAAATGATCTGCAATTAAGAGGTCGCTTGATAAGCAATTTGGATACAAAAAATATATATATATATATTGCAAAATATTCAAAATTTAGATTCAATTATCCTTGTTATAGTAAGAATCAATTTTTTCAATTTCTCAATGCAAATTTTCTTTATTCAAATACTGCAATCAATTCTTATCAAATATTGATTTGAATTATAAGGTTTGGCCATACAATAACTCAAATCATAATAATCTAAATTGCATACAAAACGACCTCTAAACAAAACCCCAAAAACTAAAAGCAAAATAAAAACAGGCCAAATGGCATACGTTTCCAATGAAAAGAACAATGGCTTTACTCCCATTTGCCAAACAAAAAAAAAAAAAATCTCAAGACACACTCACACACACAAAAGGAGAAATGGGTTTAGTTTTTTAGTTAGTGTACCAGGTGATGAAGAAGAAGAAGAAGAAGAAGCAGAGAAGCGAAGCTTGGCGGCTCTGCCATGGTCGAGAAGCAAAGTGGGCAGAGCTGTTGATCTTGGGCTTCCGTACAACACTCCTCCACCAACCTTCATATTTGTTTAAGCTTTGTTACTTAGTGCTCAAACAAAGCACTGTGCTTTTTGTGGTTATGTGGATTTTTCTGGTTCACCTATAAATCTATCTAAAATTTTGTAGCTGGAAATCTCAGCCGCATTAGTTTGGACCCAAAATCAGATATCCAAACCCAACCCAAAAGGTTAATATCTATCGTGTCTTAGAAATGAAGTCCAATTAGTAGCCCAAGAAAGACGGGAGTGTTTGAGAGAAAATTTGTCCAAATGCCACTTTCAAATCTTATCATTTGATTTATCAAGTTCATAGTATTTTGGTTTGTTATTGTTAATAATGTGTGAATGTCTGTTTGCTTATTGATATTCGAATATTCATTGAACACGACAGTTATGGGTGATTTTGAAGAGTTACATGTATGCATAATAAATCGTACCATAAATCTTTTTAAAAGTATTAGCAATTAACTTAAAAAATAACCGTATGGATCAGTATCTTAAACTCAATCACATCATATTATAAATATACATCTCTATAAGAGAAAATGCCAAGATTGAACTATAGATCGTTTAAATCATAGCCTTTGACTATTTTTATATTAATTTAGCTAATTGATCATATATATATTAGAAAGGAAGACTAGGCTATAAACATGAGTGTTGCAGTCTATTCGATTACAAATGTTACTTCGACTTGAAAAATAATATGGGTTTTTTTATGGAAAAAAGTATATTTTATGTGTTATTTTATAATAATTTATGGTTTAAGTGGTGTAATTTAATTCTTATTCTATGTTTAAAGATTATAGTGTAAAAAGTAAGAGTAGAAATTATAATTATAACACAAAAAATATATAGATTAATAGCATGTAAAAAAAAAAGCATTTGTGAGAATTTAAAAAGAAAAAAAAAGGAAAAGGGATTTGACTCCTCGAAAGTATATTCTAATTCCTAACATTTGGTATGCTCTAACCATAACCAACAAACTCAAAGTATAAAGGTTTTGTTGGCCCGTTCTAATTCCTAGGCATATTGCTAACTAAGTTTGCAATTTTACTAATCATATTTGTATGGATATACTTTTAAATCATTCTAATTTCGTATTTTTTCAAATTAAAAATACAAATATATATATATATATATATATATTACAAATTAGTATACACGAATGGTTTTATATAATAATATCAAAAAAATTATTTATAAAATCAAAAAGATGTGAACACTAATATGGTACCTCAACAATGAGCGTGGATGGACGAGAGTCACACACTACCTTGAAGAAAGAAAATAAAATGAATTTAATTTGGCCCATTTGGGTTTGTCAATAGTATTATGGGTTTCGAATTTGGCTGGATCCTAGAGGGTCTTTCTTTTGAAAAAAAATAAAAAAATAAAAATGGAGGGTTATTTATCAAGTTACTAATACATTAACTATAGATTAATTTATCTTTTTTTACTGTTTTACAGCGTCCCTTACTAGATCCGTCTCAGTCAACCATCAACCATAATAATCTCTTTAGAAGTGGTTGAGCCAACCATGATCAACAATGTTTTTTTTTTTTTTTTTTCTCTTCTCTTAATTATTGATAAATGACAAATGAATTGATATGCACGTTTTTTTGTTTTTGTTTTTGTTTCTTTTTTTTTTTTTTTTTTTTTTTTATCAGTATCATTGTCTCGCGGACTATCACATACACTGATACACATAACATCCACAAGTTTTGGAAAAAAAAAAAAAAAAAAAACACGAACAAACATGGCTGAAAATTATAGACATAGATAATGGGAATTGAGGACTTAGGGACCACCGATTATAACAGCCCATGTGCAACTTGCTCCTTTAATTTCAAGCCACACATAAATAGTACTGCAAACAAATGAATAATTGTGTCTCTGAATTTGATTGCGACTTCTCCTTGCATTTCCTATCATGTCATTTATGCATTCTTGTTTGGACGCTCACTAATATGCATCCTAAAATTGAGTAACTAGCTCGGACTCAGCTGCCTAACTAGTAGCCATATGGCACCAACAACAGGCCATCACAGAGTAATATCGGCGACCACAGTGCGGCCGCTGGGTGCCGAGCATCGCAGCGGCGGTGAGTCGCCTCGAAAAATCGAGCTGACCACATGCGATCTCCAGCTTCTATTCCTTGATCACATCCAAAAGGGTCTCCTCTTTCGGAAACCGAAAGAGCTCGGTAATTTCATCGAACGCCTCAAGGCCACCCTCTCCCGGGCCTTGTCCATATTTTACCCCCTGGCTGGCCGCCTAGTCAGGGTCGAAAACTGCGACGACACCGTTTCGTTCTTCGTGGATTGCAATTCCGCCGGAGCGACGTTTGTTCATGCCGTTGCCGACGGTGTCTCGGTGGCGGACGTGCTCGAGCCTGTCTATGTCCCTGACGACGTTGTCTACTCGTTCTTCGCCATGAACGGGGCTATGAACGTCGAGGGCGTTTCCAAGCCCTTGCTTGCGGTACAAGTAACCGAGCTCGTGGACGGAGTCTTCGTAGCACTCACTATAAATCATTCCGCATTCGATGGCACGTCGTTCTGGAAGTTCTTCAACACTTGGTCTCGAATCTCCCGTGAAGAAGACGGCCATGCAGATAACTCACATGTCACATTAGTTGTTGGTTTTAACTACCTCGAAGGTATCGTCGATCTCCCAATCTGGATCCCGTCCTCTCTCGCCGAAACCCCACAAAATAACTACCTCGGCCCGCCTTTACGACAACAAATGTTCCACTTCTCCAAGGAGAAGATCTCCGAGCTCAAAGCGCGAGCCAACGCCGAGATGTCCACCAACAAAATATCGTCGCTCCAAGCGCTCATGGCCAATCTTTGGGTGTCGATAACGCGCAACCGACGCCTCAACGCGGACGAAGAAGTTAGCTATTGCGTCATAGTAGGCCTAAGGTCCAGACTGCAGCCGCCGCTGCCGGAGGAGTACCTCGGCAACGCGGTGATCCTCTCGAATGCGAAGGCCAGGGCGGGCGAGCTCCTCGAGCGCGGCGTGGGCTGGGCGGCGTGGGAGATCAACAAGATGATCGCGTCTTGGACGGTGGAGGAAGTGAGGAAGTCATTCCAGGAGTGGGCAAAAAGCCCTGTCATAAAGGGAAAGGGTAACTTTCCGCCCAATTTCTTGGTCACCGGTAGCTCGCCGCGGTTCGACGTCTACGGCAACGACTTCGGGTGGGGGAAACCGCTCGCGGTGCGAAGCGGGCCCGGGAACAAGATGGACGGAAAGCTGACGGTGTTCGAGGGAGCCGAGGAAGGTAGTATTGACTTTGAAGCATGCCTTTGTGCCGAGACACTTGAGGCCATGGCTCGTGATCAAGAGTTTTTGCGGACTTTGGCCACTCCTTAGTGCCCAGACGTGTTTAGGTAATACTCTTGTAATTGTTGCCGAGTTTTAATAATTATTAGATTTTTGATGACGGGTTTGTGTGTGTGTTTTGCAAGCATGTCATTAGTAATTTGGTGGAATAAGAGTTACATGTATAGACATTCTTGTTATCGTTTAAGTCTTAAAGATAGTTGTTTCAATGACAACGATAGTTACTTTTGAATTCATCTTTTAGTGTAAGATATTGTTATCGTTTAATTTAGAACAAATTATCTGTTAGTTTGTTCTATTGATCAGTAAAACACTTTGAAAATGGAAGAAAAAACAAAGTTCAGGCCGTTTCAATACAAATCCAAATCACATTATAATAATATGATTCAAACTATTTTTTTTATTCGGATCGCAATCCAAATAATCTCTCCGTCTTATTAATTGGTTCGCTTGCTGCTCTTATTCTTGGGTTGTTTCATAATTTCTTCACTTTTTATTGAGTTTTGCTCACTTTGTTAGCTCCAGCTCTAGAATTAGTCACACGTTTTTGTTGTTCTATATATGTAGGTCCCTTTATAATAGTAACAAAATATTGTTGATGAGTTTCATTTGAGTTATTACATAAAAGTCCTTTTATATATATACTAGTCAGTACTTTATCTTTAATTTATCATTTATCTTTTATGTATTCACATGTACATAATATAACGAAAACTGTATAAATATTTTGTTGAGATATTATAGTAAAATATTCAATTTACAACACAATTTCAATAAATATTTAATGTTTTTAAAATTATAACAATATACTCAAATAGCTCAATTACTTACTTAGTAATAATTGATTGAAATATTATTTTAATATATATAATTAATAAATTAATTATCTAAATATTAGGTTTATATTGTAATTATAGTGCCTTAATATGATGTTTTCCCACTTCACCTTAAAAAGGATGAAAAATGTATCCCTATATATATGTATATATACACATACGTATTATTCTATTTACGTACACAATATTAAGCTACTAATATTAAATTTGTGTTTGGTAACATTTTTGTTTTTTGTTTTAAAAAACAAAACTTTCACTTTGTTTTGTTTTCTAATTTTTAAAAATAGAAAACATGTTTAGTAATCATGTTTTGTTTTCTGTTTTTAAAAACTGAAAACAAAAAACAAAAACATGTTTGGTAAAATCTTTTTCATTTTGATTAGTAAAACACTTTGAAATTAGAGAAAAAACAAAATTAGTGAAACCCCGTTGTCCTATTAATTGGTTTTCATTTCGGTTGCAGCTCTTGCTCTTGGGTTGTTGGTCTTAGTTTCTGTTTTTAGATATATAATTTTTCTTTTAATTTCATATTTATTTTTTTTGCTTACTTTGTTAGCTCCAGCTCTAGAATTAGTCACACGTTTTTGTTGTTGTTCTATTTATGTAATTCCCTTTATAATAGTCCTCGTGTCTTTAAGAATCCCAAGTTAATTTTTCTCGAAATCTTATTTTGTTGTTGTATTTTTTCTAATTTCATAATGATTTCTCGGTTGTTCATTTTGGTCCAAAATAACCTTCGTTTTAAATTTGTTCAAAATTAATGAGTACAAAGTCATTTATGCCCATGAACAAGAATTATTATTTTTTTCTCCCGACGAACCCCACAATCCATACCTGATGTTGGAGAGCTTGAGGTTGTCGTGCTCATCGAGGAGGAGGGGCAATAGCAGACGGCGGAGGGCATTCATGCGAGGAGGGTGATTAGATGTGGTTATTTTTTTTTTTTTTTTAAGATTTTGTTTTGTTTCAAGGTAGTTTGGTCATTTTTTAAAGTTTTAAATGTTGGTGAACGAAAATTCCAGATCAAGTATAATTTTGAATAAGATTTCGGTTAATCTTAGAGATTATTTTAAAATTTTCCATTTAAGTAATAAGTTGCACCCCGTGACCAATAAACTATTTGGTGCAAACCCGTACATCCTAACTAATAATAAAAGAGTGAATGAGTTTCTTCAAGGAGTTTCGGCTGTTTTTTTTTTCAAGTGGTTTCGTGGCATTTTTTTAGGGGTTAAGATGATTTTTTTTAAAAAAAATTGGGCTATTTAATAATTTTAGAAAAATTTAAAGACTCAAATGTAAATAAAAAGGACGAAAATGTTAAGCACATGGACTTTCAAGCAAACAAATTTGCCCCTGACACGGGCCCGCGTGTCAGGGGCTTCCCCCCCCCCCCCCCCCCCCCCGTCTTTTTTTTTCATTTTTTTCTTTCTTCTGTTTTTTTATTGCTTTTTCTCTTTGAGGTTTTTTTTTTGATATTTTTTCCTTCTTCATTCTACACAATATATAAAAGTTTTTTTTTTCTTTTCTTATTTTTTTCTTTTGATTTTTCTTTTTCTAATTTGTTTGAAAAAAAAAACCCTTTTATACCAAATACTTTTTAAACTTTTTATGGTGTCGTATTTTTATAATTTTTATTTAAAAATTAATTTTAATTAGAAATTTAATTTTTTTTATAAAAATATTCTTTTCATATTTAATTTAATATTATTAAAGTTTAAATAACTTTTTTATTTATTACAGTTTTTTCTTTTTTTTATTATAAATAAATTTAAGGGAATTTTAAGAAAATAACCACTGTTTACAAAATAATTTTAAAAAATAGCCACAGTTTCAAAAAATTTAAAAACTAGCCCTTTTAAAAATTTCTGACACATATCAGAAATTTCTTACAGCACATTTTGTGTGTAATTTTGTTATTGTCAGAAATTTTTTACAATGTGTTATGGCTAATTTTTAAATTTTTTCAAGCTGTGGCTATTTTTTAAAAATACACAATTCAAAATGGCTATTTATCTAACTGACCCTAAATTTAAATTAACATAAATTATTTTGTATTGAGATGTCTGTTTCTAAATTAAAAAAAAAAATTAACTCTAGATTTGATATCTCTTTTTCTATTTATTGGAATATTTAATATAAACTTTTTTTAATCTTTTATATGATTTGAAATCGCTTAATACGGATTTCACAACTAATCACTTATGACAGCCCACGTGCAACTCACTCTCTTCAAGTGCGCTATAAGTAATGCGAACATATATAATTGTGATTCTTCCTGCAACTTTTGTCGTGGCTTAATCAATCATTTAGGTACAACGCAATTATATATTGTTTCCGATGCTAACTAATACAGAACCTAAACCATCATTGAGTTGAGTCACTGGGGACCAGCCATTGTTAGCCAAAAAAAAAAAAAAAAAAAACCATGGAACCGACAACCGGCCACCGCATAATATCGGCGACCACAGTGCGGCCGCTGGATGCCGAGCATCACGGCGGCGAGTTGACTCGAAAAATCGAGTTGACCCCTTGTGATCTCGAGCTTCTATTCGTTGATCACATCCAAAAGGGTCTCCTCTTTCCGAAACCGAAAGAGCCCGGTAATTTCGTCGAACATCTCAAGGCCACTCTCTCCCGGGCCTTGTCCATATTTTACCCCCTGGCTGGCCGCCTAGTCAGGGTCGAAAACTGCGACGACACCGTTTCGTTCTTTGTAGATTGCAATTCCGCCGGAGCGATGTTCGTCCATGCCGTCGCCGACGGGCTCTCGGTGGCGGACGTGCTCGAGCCTGTCAACATCCCAGACGACGTCGTTTACTCGTTCTTCCCAATGAACGGGGCTATGAACGTCGAGGGAGTTTCCAAGCCCTTGCTTGCGGTTCAAGTAACCGAGCTCGTGGACGGAGTCTTCGTAGCACTCAATATTAACCACACCGTGTCCGATGGCATGTCGTTTTGGAAGCTCTTCAACTCTTGGTCTAGAATCTCCCGTGAAGAAGACGGCCATGCAGATAACTCACATGTCACACCAGTTGTTGGTTTTAACTACCTCGAAGGCATCGTGGATCTCCCGATCCGGATCCCGTCCTCTCTTACCAAAATAACAAAAAATGTTCACATAAATCCGCCTTTACAACAACGAATGTTCCACTTCTCCAAGGAGAAGATCTCCGAGCTCAAAGCGCAAGCCAACGCCGAGATGTCCACCGACAAGATATCGTCGCTCCAAGCGCTCATGGCCAATCTTTGGGTGTCGATAACGCGCAACCGACGTCTCAAGGCCGACGAAGAAGTTAGCTATGGCGTCATAGTAGGCCTAAGGTCTAGACTGCAGCCGCCGCTGCCAGAGGAGTACCTTGGCAACGCAGTGATTCTCTCGAATGTGAAGGCCACTGCGGGCGAGCTCCTCGAGCGCGGCGTGGGCTGGGCGGCATGGGAGATCAACAAGATGATGGCGTCTTGGACGGTGGCGGAAGTAAGGAAGTCACTGCAGGAGCGGGCAATAAGCCCTGTCATAAAGAAGAAGGGTAGTAATCCGCCTAATTTCTTGCTCACGGTTAGCTCGCCGCAGTTCGACGTCCACGGCAACGACTTCGGGTGGGGGAAACCGCTCGCGGTGCGAAGCGGGGCCGGGAACAAGAGAGATGGGAAGCTGACGGTGTTTGAGGGAGCCGAGGAAGGAAGTATAGACTTTGAAGTTTGCCTTTGTGGCGAGACACTTGAGGCCATGGCTCATGATGAAGAGTTTTTGCGGATTTTGGCCATTCCTATGGTACCAGCTAGTTGTGTTTAGGTATTATTCTTGTTGGCATTTCAAAACTTGGCAGTTTCTTCTTGTTTTAATAGTTAGTTTTTCGTAATCATGAGCTTGTGTGTGTTTATTTTGCAAGCATGCATATGATTTTCAGATACAAAATTGCAGTAATTGTTCTTGAGAGAGCACGTCTTTCTCGTTACTGAAGTTATTTTTCTTTGCGGTCGTTTCTCATTTATGTCGAAAGAAAAATTTTAGTTTTGGGAGACGAGAGGAATTCGCTGATTCCCTTTGATCTATTTTGAAGGGAAAGACCTATATACTATATAGACAAAATTTGATCATTGGTTCAACGCTTCTATTCAATAGAGGTTGTTTTCTTGTAGTACCTTTTTGGTTTTGGCTTAACTAAATTTGGAAATAGAGCTACGTTTTTGGGATTTTCTTCAACTTTGCCCGGTTAAAACATAAACTAGATTGGCAATTATTCTCATGGGATTTTTCTTTTTTGTTCTCTGACATGCTCAAAATTATTTTTTACGTGGTTTTTTTTTTTTTTGCCTGAATATTATTTTTTACGTGGTTAGGATTTAAGAAAAGTATATAACCTAAATTCAAGCCAAATACTAAATATTTTTAAATTTAAATTTAATGCAAAAATTTAGCTTTGATTTTATTTTTAAACCTGAGAACGTTTTTTCCGTGTTTTAGCCTCATTGTTTACATTTTTTGACACCCTTTCCAATATTACTGGTTGAGTTGCACACGCTTTGCGCGTGTGAAGTACATTTTAATTTTATATGATAAATTTATCAAATTATAATTTAAATACAAGTATAAATATGTTTTAAATTTGTGAAAAGTACATAAATAAAAGTTTTTTTTTTATTCACTCCTATTCTTTTATTATTAAATGATATATTTAAAATAAAAAAATTTATTTAAGAATTAAAACTTTATTTTTCTAGGGCCAATTAAGCAATTAATCATTTTAAAGGCAAAGTTTGAAGGATTAAACCATCGTTTCCCGAAATTAAAGATTTAGTCATAATATATAACATATATACGCGTAAAAAGTGTAACATTAAATGTAACATAAAATGTAACATATGTAACATTACATGTATTGTTACACTTTTATACGTACGTATGTTACATGTAACATAAAAAGTTACATGTTATGGCTAAATCCTTAATTTCGACATTTTAGGGCTAATTCCTAAAAAATTACCCAAAAATTTGGTTAAATGCCTAAAAATCTCATTTTTCTACCCAACAATTATAAACTTTGGTTAATTAAATTTAAATAATACATAAATTATGTATTTACATGGTTGAATTAATTTTGTATTGCGGTGTTTAATGACATTTTATTGTTGTGTGAGAAATTTAAGATATATTTTACAAGATGGGAGAATTGCAAAAAAAAAAAATATATATATATATATATATATATTATTTTAAGTGTGATATGATAATATAGGTTTATTTTGATGTAGTTCTTTGATTTATACTTTATATTTATAATATACAAGTAAACATACAAATTAAAAATACAATATAAGCGGAACAGACATTATTAATATATGGTAAAAAGGGTATTTATTAAAATCCTCGTTTAAGATAGCATTAAGCCATTACTCCTTTTTCTTATTCTTTATTATCAGATTCAGTGGACGTTTATTAAATTAAGTTCACGTGCGCCATTAATCTTTTTTTTTTTTTTTTTTTGGAACTAGCCATTAATGTTATAGAAACAGAACAATGACCAATTCTATATTTGCCTCGTGAATTTCATGAGCGCTATTTAACTATTATTCAGATCTAGATTATAATCTCACATATATTATCAATATCCACTGCACCAAAAGAAAAAAATGATCTGAAAAAATATCTATACCGAACACCTACAATTAAAATATAAATCCATATTTTTTATATAACTGAAGAAAATAATAAAGAGTATCGTGTGTATTTACAACTTTCTTTTAATTTAAAGTCTGAATCTGAAGCCTAAATGCTTCTTATGTTGTTAATGAATGAAGATTTATTAATTACTTCACAATAAAATGATGATTCATCCAATTATATAAGTAACTGATTTTTCTTTTAAAAAATGAAAGCAATTTAATTATTTTAGTATTTTGTCGTAATTTTTAAAACATTAATAGACATCTACTCCACGTACAAGATTGGAACAAGAATATCTTATTACTTATCTAAACAAAAAAAAAAATCTAAATTTTCTTTTTACGAACTTCGGAGCAAGGAAAACATAGTAAATATCGTCTGTATCATCATCATTAATTAAAGAGAAATTATAGTGAATTCCCAATTTTTAAAACTTAATGTAAGTTATTATCCAATCTTTTGAAAAATGTAACCAACTACCCAAAAGATGGAATTACTTACACTGTGGTAAGTGGTGGTAATTCACTTTGTTACCAAAAGCATGTGCAAGTAATTCACAAATTGACTAGAAACTCAATTACTTCAAAAGTTTGGGTATTTATTTTTATTATTATATAAATTCTGGGTATTTGCCTATTTCACCCTTAAATTAGTGTGAGTGAGACAGTGATGTGGCAAAATATTATGGAGAGCACTGACAAAATAATAGAAAAAGAGAATAGAAGATCTCATTTTCATGCATAACTCGTAAGCATCGTAACTCGCAATCACGCAACGCAATGTCAATAATTTGAAGCCCAGCAAGATATATTATAAATCAATATTTGCGAAGAAGATTGTAATTCAAAGAGAGCTTAAAATATTAGCTGTAGCAACAGCCATGGCCGACATGAGTAGTAATAGTACATTAATCCGCTTCCTCTCGAAGAGCACAGTCCGACCAGCAAGTGGCGGCGAGTTTCGCCGCCGAATCGAGCTCACTCCATGCGATCTCCAATGTCTTACTCATTATTACAACCAAAGGGGTCTTCTTTTCCACAGGCCCGGAATACCAGCCACAGACCTCGTCCGGCGTCTGAAAGCCGCGCTCTCACGCGCCCTGGACGCGTTCTTCCCACTCGCCGGCCGCCTCGCGGTGACCGAGGACGCCGACGGCGCTTCCTTCTTCGTCGACTGCGGCGGCGGAGAAGGCGCGCTTTTCGTCCACGCCGCGACGGACGGCGTCTCGGCGGAGGATGTCCTGGCCGAGCCGATCGCCGTCCCGGATGAGATCTTCGGCCAGTTTTTCGGGATGAGCACGGTTTTGAACTGCGAGGCGGCCTTCTCCGAGCTACCGTTACTTGCGGTGCAAGTCACGGAGCTCCGCGGCGGCGGAGTTTTCGTCTCTTGCTCGATGAACCACGTCGTCGCGGACGGCACGACTTTCTGGCACCTCCTCAACGTCTGGTCCGAAATCTCGCGCTGCGGAGACGGCCAAGCGCCTCCGCAGCAATGCCTAGCTTTAGGCCGGGAATTCCTCGACGGCGTGGTCGATATCCCGCTCCGCATTCCTTTCTCTCGGGACCGAATCCACCAAAAAATCTTCCCCGCAACAGCACTGGAGTCTCGAGTTGTCCGTTTCTCAAAAGACAAGATCGCGGAACTGAAAGCGAAAGCCAACGCGACTGAGGCCGAGACTGGAACTTCCAGGGTCATATCGTCGTTTCAAGCGCTGATGGCTCATATTTGGGTCTGCGTAACCCGAAGCCGGCGTCTCGACCCCGAGGACCAAGTTATCTACGTGGTTGCGGTGGGCCTGAGGCAGCGGCTAGACCCGCCGCTCCCGCAGTCCTTCTTCGGGAACGCGGTGGGGCATGTGATAGTATGGACCACGGCGGGAGAGCTTCTCGAGCGCGGGACGGGCTGGGCGGCTCGGCAAATCAACGGCGCGATCGCGGCGCTAACCCCGCCGCGGGCGCGGAAGTGCTTCGTGGAGATCCTCGAGAGGATTCGTGAAGAGCGGCCGCGGAGCGCGATGCAGGGCCGGCCTACCTTTCTTATGTTCACGGGTAGCTCGCCGCGGTTCGACGTTTACGGCAACGATTTCGGGTGGGGAAGGCCGGTGGCGATGCGCACCGGCTGTGCCAGCCGGGTCGACGGCGAGGCGACGCCGTTTCCTGGGGCGGAAGAAGGGAGTATTGACTTCAAAGTTTGCCTTAGGCCTGAACCGTTACGGGCTTTAGCCAACGACGTAGAGTTTGTTGGGACTATAGCTAAATGATGATTGTTTCTTTTGAAAATTTCTTGAAAGTTTTTGGCACTTAAAACTTCTTTCGCGAGTGAATTGTTATTTTTCGGAAATCTTTTTATTATATAGCAGTGTATGTTTTGGTGTTTTTTGTACTATTTGTTGGCCTTTTGGCCTTGTGACTTATTGTTGTAGTCTTACATTGTAATTTCTCCTTATTTAATAATATTATATAGGTTTAATGTTAGAGGAGAGTTCGTGAAAAAAGTCCAAGTAGTTGGTAAGTTCTAGTTCTCTCATGTGTTGGCCATCTTTGATAAAATTTATTCCTAGTGTGTTTTTCCTTATTTAAAAAAAAAAACTAAGTGAAAAATTGTTTATATTTTCTCTATTAATTTAATTATTTGACATTTGACCGTTTTCTAATTTTAAAAAATAGCTAATATTTACAAAAATAAAAAAATAGTCATTGCCTCATAAAGAATTGAGGACATAGAAGTAAAATTACAACATCAACATCATGCAATTATAGTTAGAAGTGTCTATTTTATAAAGAAGTGACTGCAAAGTACAAAGAGAGTTTTTAAAATTTATCCAAAAACTATTATTTTAAAGTATTTTAAATATGAAGTGGTAAAGAAATCTAGAAACCAAGTAAGATAGATAAATCAATATTAGTTGTATAAGAAACTTTTTTTTTTCTTCCTTAATATTGGTGCTTAAGCAATCCGTCACATGACCATGTGCATGCTATATCAAAATCCAATATTTTGCATAATATATCATAGTTATCACGTGATTGATAGATTGGTGCCCTTAAACTTGTAGCAATGTATGAATTTGATCCGCTTCATCTCTACCTTTAATTGAAAGCTCAAGTCAAAACATACGGCATTTTCTTTTTCCTCTACAACTACACAGCCTAGCCCTCTGTATCTTTTAATGTTAGTTAAATGGCCAAAAGAGCACGTGTCCTCAGTATTGACCAATAGAAAGAACCCGAAAATGATGCTTAAGTAATCACATATTTAAACCTATGAAGATTAAAGAGTAGTAGGAATTAATTAATATAAAAAAGAGAGATTTCCATATATATTACATTATTTTTTGCTTCATTGATATAAGATATTGAATTATTTGTAAAATATAGGCATAAGCCTCCACATTTGTTTAAAAATACACGCATAATAAAATCATGATACCAATATAAGAGTAATCGGCACCTACGGTCACGCACATGGACATTATATATTTTGATGATTAAACTATTTTTATATTCTCTAACATACTTAAAAACAATAGAGAGAAAAAATTGGCTTTCATTGTGACTACGTTGCACGATGTGAACTATCAATTAAATATCCCAACTAACTACATGGTGTGTGTATTATATACTATGCTCGGTAGGAATTCGTTCAAGGAGAGCTAAACATATATATCTGCTAATCAGTTTATTCAGTGATAGCAAAACAGCAGCAATAGCGATGGCCGACATGAACACAGTCCGCATCGTCTCGAAGAGCACAGTCCGACCAGCAAGCGGCGACCATGGCCGCAGAATCGAACTGACTCCATTTGATCTCACTTTTCTCTCTCATAGTTACGCCCAAAGAGGTCTTCTCTTCCACAAGCCCGCGTCCGCCACCGCAGACTTCGTGGAGCGCATGAAAGGCGCTCTCTCGCGCGCTCTGGACGTATTCTTCCCCCTCGCCGGCCGCCTCGAGGCCATCGAGGACAGCGACGGCGAGGTGGGTACGGCCTCCTTTTTCATCCAATGCAACGGAGAAGGCGCGCTTTTTGTCCACGCCACCGCAGAGAGCGTTGCGGCATCGGACGTTCTGGCGGAGTCCGTTGCCGTTCCGGAAGAAATCTTCTCCTCTTTCTTCCTGATGAATAAGGTTTTTGACTACGAAGCGGTTGTTTCCAAGTTACCGTTGCTTGCGGTGCAAGTAACGGAGCTCTCCGACGGCGTTTTCGTCGCTTTCGCCTTGAACCATGTTGTCACCGATGGCATGGGTTTCTGGCGTTTCCTAAACGTCTGGTCCGAAATCTCTCGCGGCGGGAACGACGTCGTACTCCATGATCCCCCTGTTTTCGGCCGCGAATTCGTCGACGGGTTGGTTGATCTCCCTTTACGCATTCCCTTCTCTCGGGACCGAATCAGTCGCGGAATTTTCCCGACGAGGACGTTGCAATCACTAAGCTTCCATTTCTCCAAGGCGAAAATTGCGGAGCTCAAAGCGAAAGCAAATGCGAATGCGGCGGAGACCGGAACCAACATCATATCGTCTCTTCAAGCACTCATGGCTAATCTTTGGGTTTCCGTAACCCGAAGCCAGCGTCTTGACCCGTTGACCCAACTCACCAAAGTCGTGGCAGTGAATATGAGGCCGCGCTTACAGCCGCCGCTCCCGAAAGAGTACTTCGGGAATGCGGTTCAAATCGCGGTTGTGAAGACCACAGCTGGCGTGCTTCTCGAGCGCGGGATGGGCTGGGCGGCTCGGCAAATAAATCTCGCGATCGCCGCGCAGACCCCGTCAGAAGCGAGGAAGTTTTTACAAGGTTGGGTCAAAGGAACTCGTCAACAACTTGGTGACATCTTGCGCGTCCCTTCCTCCGTATTGGCCACCACTAGCTCGCCGCGGTTCGACGTTTACGGCAACGATTTCGGCTGCGGGAGGCCCCTTGCGCTGCGCAGAGGCCCCGCCAACCAATTTGACGGTAGGGTGTCGGCGTGTCCCGGCGCCGCCGAAGAAGGAAGTATCGATTTCGAAGTCTGCCTCATGCCTGAAGCGCTATGGGCTTTGGCCAACGACGCAGAGTTTGTCAAGACTCTTAATTAGCCAAAAGATGAGCTGATCAATTCACTCAACAACTTTATAATTAGTACATTGCATGCTCACGGATATCAAATAAGTTTGTTTCTGTTTTACTGTTGTTGTTTGCTATTGTCGTTTTGCCTTTTAGTGTACTTGTCGTTTGGAACTTGTTGAGTTGTTGTTCAGTTTGAATTAGTATCTTCTTAATTGTTATATTTTCTCGAGGGAAGCTAAAACTCCTCATCATGTATCTGCTCGTTTGCTTGTACTGTATTTTCTCGCTCTCTTGAGAGCTTGTTAATGGAAAGTTGGAAACTTAAAACGGGTTAGAGCTTGCTAAGTCTACTCTGTCTCCCTTTTACAATCTCTATTACAATTTTAGTTTGGTTTCTACATCATAGTGATATCAGAGCCTTAAGGTTAGCCTTGGGTATGAAGTCCATAATTGACGGGAGTCCAAATCTTATATCAAATTTTTTTTTTTTTTTTTTTTTGTCTTTTTGTCCCCTAAAAAAAGATTTTAAGGCCTAAATAAAAATACTTAAATTTTTAATCATTTTCTATTTTATTATTTGGTTCTACAATTTTTTTTATAGGCACTTATTAACATTTAAAAATTGGCTGAAGTAGGAAAATACCTATAAATTATAAAATAATAGAAGTAATTATTGATAATTTTCAAATAATTGAGTAATTACCCAATTCATTAATTACTTGCACATGTTTTCGATAATTAAGTTAGTTACTACCAATCATCACTTTGCAAGTAATTATATCATTTGAGTATTTGGTTGTATTTTTCAAAATATTGTATATTTACTTGAATTAAATTTGAAAATTGGGTATTCACTATAATATCTCTTAAAAATTTAAGTTTTAGTAAATTTGTTTCTATTAGTCAGTTTTAATTAAAATACTACCATTAAATATCACTTGCATTAGATTTTAATTACATTGAAATAAAATTACTAATTCAAAATCACATTACACTTTACAATTAAGTAGATTTTTTTTTCTGAGACAATGTCGTTCTCAATATGATTTTATTAAAACACATTAGATACTACTTGAATTATTTTCACTTTATTATTTTATAAACCCAAGTATTATTCAATTAATTCCAAACAAGTCCCCTTCTCTAAAAAAACTTTAAAAAGAAATCCAAACTCTTATGGATGAAATGAAGATTAACACAATACAAAATCAAATATTTAAATCTCTATGACAAGGACGACTAATCATGATCAAAACTAATTAAGTATCTTGATCATCCATTTCTTTTTTCAGTCCTTTTCTACATTTTTCTCAATTGAATTTTGGCACATAAGTAAAATAATTCTTGTCCCTTTAATTAGTTTTGACATGTAAACAAAACTATTAGGGTAAAATATGGAGATTTGAATATGTGATATTGTGTTAATCTTCATTTCAAGTACAACCGACGCCTATTAGGGTAAATAATGAGACATATTCAAGTGGTACAGAATAGTTGTAGTCTCGAAAATTGGTACAGAACAAATTCGGGTTGCACTGCGAGACTTTCGGACCGTGGCAAACGAATTCGGGTCATCGAACTCTAACAGATGACATCAAGAGCGTGCCTTCCTCTTATTGGTCACCAATAGCTCGCCGTGGTTCGACGTTTACGGCAACGATTTCGGTTGCAGGAGGCCTCTTGCGCTGCGCAGAGGCCTTGACACAATCGTAAGTGGTTTGTATCAGTATAATCCTTCATCCACTGTGCAAAGCTCTAAGGCTCAAACTTCCATTGAGAAATCACCAAGAAAGTACATAATTATAAGCTCTCAAGATTCAAGAATACAAGAACTCTCTCTCTCTCTCTGAACACTTTCTCAACTCAAGAAGACTCAAAATCTATTACAACAATATACTAATCACTCTATTACATATAGTTACAACCACTAACATATAAATCACTAGTACACATCACTAGCTGAATCAGCTTCTAATTAACAGCTCATCTTCTCTCTTGTTGAGAGCACAACTAACTTGCCATATCATCTCAATGGTCAATGACAGAGTTAATACCATAACAATTCTCTACCTTAACTCTATATTGATCCCGAGCCTCCCTTCCTATCACCCCAAAGGAGTTTACCTTCTCACCAACCTAATCTTGTTCAGGCAGTAATGAAACTTGCTGCCTGGCAAAGACTTGGTTAGCATATCCGAAAGATTTTCCTCTGTAGCCACATTTTCAATTCTCACATAACCTCCAGCCACTACATCCTTAACAAAGTATAGTTTGCCATCTATGTGCTTTGACCTCTCATGAAACACCTGCTTTTTAGACAAGCGTATAGTGCTTTGATTATCACAGAAGATTGTGACAATCTTCACAATCTTCTGTTCAATCTTAAGTTCATTGATTGGTCGTAGCAACCATATAGACTCCTTTACTGCCTCAGTCATGGCTATATACTCTGCCTCAGTTGTGAATAGAGCTACTACCGACTGTAAGTTTACTTTCCAACTCACAGCTCCACTATAAGATGTAAATACATAACCTACCAAAGATTTTCGAGTATCCAAACTACCAAAATCTGAGTCCACATAACCTGTAATTACATCTTCCTGTTTTATTACATCACTTGCAAAATCTGTCGTAGTTTATATTTTGTTATCATCTTAAGTATTTGGCATCTGACCATATTCTAGTTCATGTTTCAAGAAAATAACTAATGTTTCTAAAAATTAAGAAATTAGTCATTAGTCCATAAAGAATTGAGAGCATAGAGATAAAATTACAGCATCATGTAAGCATAGTTAAAGAAGCGACTATTTTTCTTAAGAGATAATTGAGTAAATGACCATTTTTTGAATGGTGTTTTATGAAAATGGTCAACGTTTTGATTAATTAAGAAATTAATTATTTTATTAACTACATAATGATATACATTTACCTCTATGCCATTAGTTCTCTTATGTATTAGTTGCTAATAACTTAATTTTTAAAAACTTTTACCATTTTCTTAATACATGGACCAAGAAATAACCAAATACCAAATAGAGCCATTTTCTTAACTAATGAATACGTCTGTAACTTTATTAAAGCACTATTCAAACAAGACTATTTGCTCAATAATCTCTTAATTTAATTGCTCTCCAAGAGCTAATGGCTAAAATTTTATAATATTGTAAGATATTAATTTTATTACGAGCTCATTGCTAAATTTTGATATTGGAACATATTAATGGTACTTAATATAAGTATACGTGCTTTATAAGAACTCGTATATATTTGATATAGAAACAATGGATGAAATGAAGAGTAACACAACACAAAATCACATATTCAAATATCTATGACTAGGACGACTAATCATGATCAGAACTAATTAGGAATCTTGAGCCGTTTTTATTTCCAGTCATTTTCTTTATTTTCTCTATTAAATTTTGGCACATAAATAAAATAATTATTGTCCCTTTAATTAGTTTTGACATGTAAACAAAACTATTATTATAAACTATGGAGATTTGAACATGTGATATTGTGTTAATCTTCATTTCATCAAGTGCAACCGGAGACTATTAGGATCAGCAATGAGACATTTTCAAGTAAAGAAACCAAAGTGCAATTGACAGCTAAGTAGAAAAGAGAGTGTCTAAAATTTACCTAAACTATTATTTTAAACTATTGTAAATATGATGTGGTAAAGAAATCGAAAAACCAAGTAAGATTTTGTAGATAATCACTATTAGCTGTATAAGAAACTTATTTTTCTTCCTTAATACTAGCGCCTAAACAATAATTTGCCACATGACCATGTGCATGCTATATCAAAATCCAATATTTTGCTAGTTACTCGTTCCGTTAATTTGCCACATGACCATGTGCATGCTATAGCACAATATATTTTGCTTGATTAATATAAGATACTGAATTCTCTGTAAAATATACGCATAAGCCTCCACATTTGTTTAAAAATAATAAACATATAAATCATGATACCAATATAAGGGTAATCGGCGTCCTGCACTTTTAGACATAATATTTTTTGGTCCTTTTAAACTATTTTTATAGGCATTTGTTGGTCTCTGAAAATTTAATTTTTAGCAACTTTGTCTCTATCCCGTCTATTTTAATTAAATTACTATGATTAAATATCACATGTATATGATTTTAATTACATGAAAATAAAACTAAATAATTCAAACTCCCATTACACTTTACAATTAAATGAAAATTTTCTTATCATTTTAAAATGTATTCCTTAATTAAATTAGAATAATTAGTTAATTTTCCATATTTTTTTTTCGAAGACAACTCAATCTGATTTTGTTAATTAACAAAAACAAATATCAATAATTTAAATTTTTTGCACAAAGTCCAATTCCTAATTACCCTTAAATTTTTTTAAAACTATAGAGTAAATAATTATTTTTAGATGATATTTTAAAAAAATAACCATTGTTGTCATTAATTAAGAAAATAGTAATTTTCTCAAAACTATATAATGGTGTGATATTATTTTTATGCCTTTAATTTTATAACTGACTAATGATTAGTTTTTTAATTTTTGAAAACGTTACTATTTTTTAAAAACATAGATTAGAAATGGCTAAATATCAAATAGATCTTAAAATTTTGGGTGAAGTAGGTAAATACCCAGAATTTATATAACAATAAAAATAAATACCCAAACTTTTGAAGTAATTGAGTTTCTAGTCAATTTGTGAATTACTTGCACATGCTTTTGGTAACAAAGTGAATTACCACCACTTACCACTGTGTAAGTAATTCGATCTTTTGGGTAATTGGTTACATTTTTCAAAAGATTGGGTAATAACTTACATTAAGTTTTAAAAATTAGGTATTCACTATAATATCTCTAAAATTTTTTATGAAAAAGATTACGTGTACTTTAATATCAAGGGGCATAAAATAAAAGTCAAACTAAACCTAATTCCAAAATCTCCCAAATGTGGGCTTGATGGATCAACGCATTGGCTCCTCGGTTGTAGTACAGCAAGATATTTATTTTTGTAGATTGGTATAACATGCTCAAATTCGCCAAACTATTATTTTAAAGTATTTTAAATATGATGTGGTAAAGAATAGATAATCACTATTAGCTGTATAAGAAACCTATTTTTTTCCCCTTAATAATTAATATTGGTGCTTAAACAATCCGCCACATGACCTGTGCATGCTATATCAAAATCCAATATTTTGCGTAATATATGATAGTTATCACGTGATAGAGAGATTAGTGCCTTTAATATCTTGTAGCAAGGTATGAATATGATCCGCTTTATCTCTATGTTTATCAGCTAATGATTAATTTTTTAATTTTTAAAAACGTTGTTATTTCTTAAAATGTAGATTAAAAAATAACTAAATATTAAATAGATCTTAAAATTTCTTATGAAAAAGATTACGTGATATCAAAGGGCATTATGAAATTTAAAAAAAAAAAAAGAAGTCAAACTAAACCTAGATCCCTAAAATCTCCCAAATGTGAGCGTTAGAAGTCAACGCATTGGCTTCACGATGTCCTCCTCGGTTGTAGATTGGTATAACATACTCAAATTCTGGGTAAAATATACAGATAAGCCTCAATGTTCGTCATTTAAATGATTAATTCTCCAACATACCCTTGTTTGGGATGGCCATTTTGGTTATTCCATCTCATTTTTTGGGATGAAAAAAATAGTTTGAAAATGATTTAGAATGGTTTAAAAATATTTTGTAAAAATGATTTGACTTTGCTAATTTTGAGGCGGTGTGAATGATTGAGATTTAAAGTTATTATATGGGAATTTGGAAAGTTGAAAAAAATTATTAAAAAAAAATAAATTGGAATGAAATGATTTAGAGGATTATAAAAGTTGAAAAAAAAATTTTTTAAAAATATAATAGAATGAAATGGGTAGGCCAACAAACGGTAAACACAATAGAGTACAAATGGGCTCCTACATGACAAATATATTGGCTGTCATTATGGTCACGTTGCACGATGTGAATATTAATCAATTAAATATCCCATCTAACATATATGTGTGTGTCTAGAAACAATATATATATGCCCGGTACGTAGGAATTCAATGAACACTAGGAGCAACAGCGATGGCCGACATGAATCCATTTGATCTCTTGCGAGTCTTTTTCGTCCCATTCCATACGGCGGGCCACATGATCCCTATGGTGGACGTGGCCCGGCTTTTCGCCCGCCACGGCGGCGTCGACGTCACCGTCGTCACCACCGAGGCCAACGCCGTCGTCATCCGGGACTCCATTGACGCCGAGGCCCGCGCCGGGGGCCACATCCGGGTCCAAACCCTCCCGTTCCCCGCTGAGCAAGTTGGCCTCCCGGCTGGCATGGAGAACCTCCAGGCCGCCACCTCACCCGAGAAGATGGCGGCAGTGGGCGCCGGCTTCAAGCTGATGCGCGAGCCGATGGAGCGGCTGCTCCGCGGTGCCCGCCCGGACTGCCTCGTCACCGACACGTACCTCCCATGGACGGCCGGCTTCGCGGCGGAGCTCGGCATCCCCCGGCTCTCCTTCCACGTCAGCAGCTACATCCAGCAGTGCGCCGAGCACTGCCTCCAGCTCCACCAGCCCGTCGGCGAAGACGGCGACGGAGCCGTGGAGCTCCCCGGCTTGCCCGGGGACATCAGGCTCCTCCGTTGTCAAGTTCCGACTTGGATCACGACCCGGACCGACTTCACTCACTTAATGGACTCAATAACAGCCGCCGAGGCGAAGAGTTTTGGCGCGGTGTTCAACAGCTTCACGGAGCTGGAGAGCCCTTTCGAAGACTATTACGTGAACAACATGAAGGGACTTAGGGCTTGGAGCATCGGGCCGACTTTTCTAGCCGCCTGCGGCGCGGTGGCGAAGGCCGAGCGCTTCGACTTCGCGGGAGGGAAGACGACGGAGGCCGAGATCATGGACTGGCTGAGCTCCAAAGAGAAGAGCTCCGTCTTGTTCGTCGGGTTTGGGAGCTTAAGCAGGTTCCATCCGAGTCAAATCACCGAGCTCGCCCACGGCCTCGAGGCCTGCGGTCATCCCTTCGTTTGGGTCTTGTTCCGGGAAGAGAACGACGAGCGATGCGGCGGAGGCGGAGGGGACGGAGTACTGCCGGAGGGATTTCTGAACAGAGTGAAGGACAGCGGGAAGGGCTTGGTGGTGAGGGGTTGGGCCCCGCAGAGGCAGATTCTGGCCCACCCCGCGGTGGGCGGGATGGTCACGCACTGCGGTTGGAACTCGATGATCGAGTGCGTGGTGGCGGGCCTGCCGATGCTGACATGGCCGCTCTTCGCGGACCAGATTTTCTGCGAGAAGCTCGTGGCGGAGGTGCTCGGGATCGGGGTGGCGGTTGGGGTGATGGAGTGGAGGCTCTACCAACTTGGGCAGGAGACGGCGGACATGGTGACGAGAGAGCGGGTGGCGGCGGCTGCGCGGGAGCTGATGGGCGGCGGCGAGGAGGCGGAGGAGCGGCGGCTGCGCGTGAGGAAGCTCGCGGAGGCGGCGAAGGCGGCCGTGGAGAGTGGCGGGTCGTCTCATGCCAACTTGGCGGCGTTGATCAATGAGCTCAAGTCTCTCAAGAGTGAGGCTAGGGCTAATAATAATGTTACTGCTATTGCTTAACACATGATTATGACTTAAAAGAGTTTAATAAGGTCTTTGATCAATGCAAGAGATCATTTATAAGTACTTATTATGTTACGTTCAATATTGCTCCAATGTTAAAAACTATATATAACATACGAGTTTCACATTGTGGCACTTCTACGTGATGTGAAATTATATGTTATATTTTGGATTGCTAATTAGAGCTTCTTTAAATAATAAAGTGATTCTCTTTAGAAATGTTGTATTATTATGTGATTATGTACCAAGCGTATATGGCAAGACGACATAATTTATGATAGAAAACATGAGTAATAATAAATTTCATGAATCAGCTAAATCGTAAGTAGCGAAAATTAAATTGTTAGTAGAGTGAATATTGTGATTTTGTGGTGACAATGTTGTATTGATTCAAACACACGTCGACAAATTTAGTATGAACTTAGGTGGTGATTGGTTGGAGGGAATATATGGTAAAGGAAATTCCATTCTTTTAAATTGGTTTCATTACAGCATTTGATTGGTAAAGCCCATTCATTTATTTTGGTGTAATTAAATCATTTTGGTGTAATTCTAATTACATCCAGCCCACTAAGAAAACATAATTCCATTCCAAGGTGCCCTAAAAATTTTCTTTCTCTCCAAAATCTGTTGTCCCCATTTGTTGTCCATTTGGTTGTCTTTCTCGTATTTTTAATTATTAAATAAGTCTTTAAAAAATATATTAAATAAAAAATAGATGAGTTGTCAGTTTGTAATTAGAAGGGACATGTATAGGGACGGATAGACAATTTCTTTTCGTTGCTCTTATCTCCTCAGTCCTCACATCACGAACGAAAAAAAAAAAAACTCACGGCGACTTCGTTCTCCCAGCCTCCGCATCGACCGGTCCACCTTCTCCGTTCTCCTAACTTCCGGCGTCGACTGTCCGGTCACGACAGTGTCGCTTCTCGGCGGTCAGCCCAATTTTACGCCATTATTAGGGTCAGTTTCTTTTTTGTTGCTATTTTAGAGTGGCTTATTGTTGTTCTATATATATATATATATATATATATATATATTGGGCTGTATTAATTATGGATATATAATTGATGATATTGCTCTTTTAGAGTTGGACATTGTTAAACTTGTCTGTTCGTGTATATTGCTCTGTCTGTGGAAATTTTTGTGCCTAATCTATATTGCTCTACTAAGTTTTGAGTATCTGATTACTGTAAGTTCAGATTTTAGATTTAAAATCCATGATATATATATATATATATATGTATATTAGTATGATAATAGATATTGTTGATCATTATATATGTTAGTTTTCTTCTTCTTCTTTTTTTTAAGTTGCTTGTTTGTATTTGTATGTAGAGTTTGTATGTCTGAGGTTGGTTGTTTATCATGTAGACATGGGTTGGTTTAATATGACCAGATAAATGAAATTTTTTATTGTTAGTCAATGGCATATTTGAGTTTGGCTGGAAGAGAAATTGTGAGAAAGAAGAAGATAATAGCTATATGACCAGATAAACAAGAGTTTCTTTTGAATAAGGATATTTCAGTAAAATATAATTTCATTACATTCCATTTCTTGTCAAACCAAATAGTGTAATTCACATTCCAATTATCATTCCAAAAGTCAACCAAACAACTGAATCAAATTTGCATTTTCCTCAGATTCCTGTCACATGAAACGATACAAAATCACATATTTAAATCTCTATGACAAAGACGACTAATCATGATCAGAACTAATTAAGTATCTTGATCATTTATTTCTTTTTCCAGTATTTTTCTATATTTTCTGGATTAAATTTTGGCACATAATTAAGTAAAATAATTCTTGTCCCTTTAATTAGTTTTGACATATAAACAAAACTATTCGTGTAAAATATGGAGATTTGAATATGTGATATTGTGTTAATTTTCATTTCAAGTGCAAACGAGGCCTATATTAGGGCAAATAATGAGACATATTCAAGTAAGGGATCAAATTAAATGCAATCGACGCTTAAATACAAAGAGAGTTTCTAAAATTTACATTAACTATTATTTAAAGTATTTTAAATATGAAGTTGTAAAGAAATCTAGAAACCAACTAAGATTTTGTAGATAATCACTATTAGCTGTATAAGAAACTTTTTTTTTTCTTCCTTAATATTGGTGCTTAAGCAATCCGTCACATGACCATGTGCATGCTATATCAAAATCCAATATTTTGCTTAATATATGATAGTTATCATGTGATTGAGAGATTAGTGCAATTAAACTTGTAGCAGTGTATATGATCCGCTTCATCTCTACCTTTGATATTGAAAGCTCAAGTCAAAACATACGGCATTAAAAACTTTGTTAGAGTCACTTCGGAACCAAAAAAAGCCCTTAAAGGCTCGATTTCGGTAAAAAACTACTTATAATGACTTTCTTTTAGCGCGAATCAAGTTTTTAGTTCATATTGGAGCCCCAGATGAGTCCCTAAGACTTATTATAATATATTAAATGTTTAAATACACGTTTGGGATCAAAACAACTTTGCTAGAGTCACTTCGGAACCAAAAAAGCCCTTTAAAGGCTCGATTTAGGCACAACTTGTAAAAAGGACTTAGTTTTTGCGCGTAGAGACTTTTTAAGGCTTGTTGAAGCTCAAAATGAGTCCTTAAGACTTATTATAATAACATTTATGTTCGTATACTCGTGTAGAATCAAAACAACTTTGCTAGAGTCACTTCGGAGCCAAAAAAGCTCTTTAAAGGCTCCATTTAGCTAAAACTTATTGTAAGCACTTAGATTTAGTGCGAAGTGAGTTTTTAAGTTTTGTTACATCTCCAAATGAGTCCCTAAGATTTATTATAATATAGGGTGAGTTGCAAAAATAGGCCAAAATTAAATGTTTGTTTTAAATGATAGCCTATGTTTCAAAAAATTAAAAAAATAGCCATGTTACGAATTGTATAACAGAAAAATGTCACACAAAATATAACAGATATATAAGTATTTGTAAGATATTATTTAACACTTCAAAAAATAATGAGTAAAATTTGAAGTGTTACAAAATATCTTACAAATATTTACAAATGTGTTATATTTTGTGTGACACTTTTCTGTTATATAATTCGTAACATGACTATTTTTTTAATTTTTTGAAACATGAGCTAGACTTTAAAAACAAAAATTTTTTTTGGCTATTTCTTACGATTTCCCTATAATATATTATATGTTTAAATGCACATTTGGGATCACAACTGCCGCCATGGTCGCCGCTTGCTGGTCGGACTGTGCTCTTCGAGACGATGCGGACTATATTCATGTCGGCCACTGCTATTGCTCCTAGTGATCATTGAATTCCTACCGGGCATATATATATTATAGGAGATAGACACACACATATAAGGTTTTTTTTTGCTGAAACACACACATATAAGTTTGTTGGGATATTGTTCTCTATTGTGTTTAAGCATGTTAGAGAATTAATTATTTAAAACGAACGTGGCGGCTTATCTGTATATTTTACCAAGAATTTGAGACCAATCTACAAAATATATCTTGCTGTATTACAATTTACAACCGAGGAGGACCATTGGGTCGGGAAGCCAATGCGTTGACTTCTCACTCTCACATTTGGAAGATTTTGGGATCTAGGTTTAGTTTGACTTCTTTTTTTAATTTCTGAATGCCGCTTGATACTACGTAATCTTTTTCATAAAAAAATTTTAAGATCTATCTGATATTTATCCATTTTTTAATTTATGTTTAAAAAAAAATAGCAATGTTTTCAAAAATTAAAAAATTAATCAGTAGTCACTTATAAACGTAGAGATGAAGCGGATCATATTCATACCTTGCTACAAGATTAAAGGCACTAATCTCTCATTTACGTGATAACTATCATATATTAAGCAAAATATTGGTTTTTGATATAGCATGCACGTGGTCATGTGGCGGATTGTTTAAGCACCGATATTGATTATTAAGGAAAAAAAATAGGTTTCTTATACAGCTAATAGTGATTATCTACAAATCTTAGTTGGTTTCTCGATTTCTTTACCACATCATATTTAAAATACTTTAAAATAATAGTTTGGCGAATTTGAGCATGTTATACCTATCTACAAAAATATATATCCTGCTATATTACAACCAAAGAATATTTTGTCTAAAAGTGCAGGACGCCGATTACCCTTATATTGGTATCATGATTTTATATTTTTATTATTTTTAAACAAACGTGGAGGCTTATGCGTATATTTTACAGAGAATTCAGTATCTTATATCAATCAAGCAAAATATATTGTGATATATGGAAATCTCTCTGCTTATATGAACTAATTCGTACATACTCCTCAACCCTAATAGAGATTTAAATGTGTGATTAATTATGCATCATTTTCAGCTCCTTTCTGTTGGTCAGAAAGCTGTGTTGTAGAGGAAAAAAAAATGCCGTATGTTTTAAGCTTTCAATTAAACGTGGATATGAAACGGATCATATCCATACATTGGTACAAGATTAAGGGCACTAATCTCTCAATCACGTCAGAACTATCACATATTAAGGGAACGAGTAACGTGCAAAATATTGGATTTTGATATAGCATGCACATGGTCATGTGGCAAATTGTTTAAGCACCTGTATTAAGGAAGAAAATAAGTTTCTTATACATCTAATAGTGATTATCTATAAAATCTTAGCTGGTTTTTCGATTTCTATACCACAACCATAGTAGTAAAAAAATGAGAAAATGAAAAAGAAACCCGTTATAATTAAATAGTTTCAAAACATTCTCGTTCAACTCTGTACTGATTGTTCATTTTGCATTATGAACTTCAGCACTCTATATATGGAAAGTGAGAAATACAATACAAGCAAACGAGCATATACAAGACCATTCTCTGAGGAGTTTTAGCTTCCCTGGAGCAAATATAACATGAAGATATACTAATTCAAATAGAACGAGAATTCAACAAGTTCGAAACGACAAGTTCACTAAAAAGGCAAAACGACAATAGCAAACAACAACAGTAAAACAGGAACAAACTTATTTCATAGCTGTGAGTACGTAACGTACTATTGAAGTTTATTGAGTAAATTGAGCTCATCCTTTAGCTAAGAGTCTTGACAAACTCTGTATCGTTGGCCAAAGCCCATAGCGCTTCGGGCATGAGGCAGACATCGAAATCGATACTTCCTTCTTCGGCGCCCGGAAACGCCAACACGCTACCGTCATATTGGTTGGCGGGGCCTCCACGCAGCGAAAGCGGCCTTCCGTAGCCGAAATCGTTGCCGAAAACGTCGAACCGTGGTGAGTCTGCGGTGATCAATAACGAGGCAGGCACGTGCTTGATGCCACCTGGTTGTTCACGAGTTTTTTTCGCCAAATCTTGTAAAAACTTCCTCGCTTCTGACGGGGTCTGCGCGGCGATCGCGAGATTTATTTGCCGAGCTGCCCAGCCCATCCCGCGCTCGAGAAGCTCGCCTGCTGTGGTCTTCACAACCGCGCCGTGAACCGCATTCCCGAAGTACTCTTTTGGGAGCGGCGGCTGTAAGCGTGGCCTCATATTCACTGTCACTATTTTGGCGACTTGGGCCAGAGGGTCAAGACGCTGGCTTCGGGTTACGCAAACCCAAAGATTAGCCATGAGTGCTTGAAGAGACGATATGCTGTTGGCTCCGGTCTCCGCTGCATTCGCATTCGCTTTCGCTTTGAGTTCCGCAATTTTTGCCTTGGAGAAACGGAAACTTATTCGTGATTGCAAGGTCCTCGCCGGGAAAATTCCGCGACTGATTTGGTCCCGAGAGAAGGGAATGCGTAAAGGGAGATCAACCACCCCGTCGAGGAATTCGCGGCCGAAAACAGGGCGATCATGGAGTACGACGTCGTTCCCGCAGCGAGAGATCTCGGACCAGACGTTTACGAAATGCCACATACACGATCCATCGGCGACAACATGGTTCAAGGCCCAAGCGACGAAAACGCCGTCGGCGAGCTCCGTTACTTGCACCGCAAGCAACGGCAGCTGGGAAACGGCCGCTTCGCAGTTCAAAGCACTATTCATCAGGAAGAAAGAGGAGAAGATCTCTTCCGGAACGGACGACGCCGCGACGCCTTCCGCAGTGGCGTGGACAAAAACCGCGCCTTCTCCGCTGCATTGGATGAAAAAGGAGGCCGTGCCAACCTCGCCGTCGCTGTCCTCGATGGCCTCGAGGCGGCCGGCGAAGGGGAAGAATACGTCCAGAACGCGCGAGAGAGAGGCTTTCAAGCGCTCCACGAACTCTATAGTGGACGCGGGCTTGTGGAAGAGAAGACCTCTTTGGGTGTAGCGTTGCGGGATATGGACGAGATCAAACGGAGACAGTTCGATTCTGCGGCGAAACTCGCCACCATGGTCGCCGCTCGCTGGTCGCACTGTGCTCTTCGAGACGATGCGGACTGTGTTCATGTCGGCCATCGATATTGCTGCTGTTTTGCTATCACTGAATAAACTGATTAATTAGCAGATCATATATGTTTACCTCTCTTTGAACAAGCTTATAAAAATTCCTACCGAGCATATACACACGCAGATAGTTTGACTTTTTTTATTATTTTTTTCTTAGTGCCCCTTGATATTATAATTACAATCGATTCATGTGATCTTTTTCATAAAAATATTTAGGTTCTCTTTTGTATTTAGACTATTTTTTAATTTATATTTTAAGAAAATAGCTAATATTTTTAAAAGTTAAAAAATTAGTCATTAATCTCTTAAAAATTAAACGCTTAAAGATAACATTACATCATAATATAATAAAAAATGATTATTTTCTTAAATAATTAAAACATTAACTATTTTCTTAAAACATTAAAATGATTATTTGCTCAGTAATCTCAAAAATTTTTAAAGGGAATTAAGAATTGGACTTTGTCCAAAAAATTCAATCAATGACATTTTTTTTAATAATAAAACCAGATTGAGAACTAAATTGTCTCCGAAAAAAAATTAGAAAAAGTAATAATTTTAAAAGTGAATTGGAGAACACATTATAAAAAGATTAGAATATTTCTACTTAATTATAAAGCGTAATGTAATTTTGAATTATTAAATTTATTTTCATGTAATTAAAATCTAATGTAAGTGATATTTAGTGGTAATAATTTATTTAAAATTGACCGATAAAAACAAAATTGCTGAAAATTAAATTTTTAGAGACCAATAAATGCCTATAAAAATAGTTTAATCATCAAAACATATAATGTCCGTAGGTGCCGATTATGCGTGTATTGTTAAACAAATGTGGAGGCTTATGCGTATATTTTACAAACAATTCAATATCTTGTATCAATGAATTAAATGTGATATATATATATATATATGGAAATATCTCTTTTTTATATTAATTAATTCCTATGTACTCTTTAATTCTCATAGATTTAAATATGTGACTACTTAAGGATCATTTTCGGTTCTTTTCTATTGGTCAATACTGAGGACACGTGCTCTTTTGGCAATTTAACTAACATTAAAAGATACAGAAGGCTAGGCTCCAGGCCGCCAGCTCCTTCGAGAAGATCTTGGCGGTGGGCGCCGGCTTCGAGCTGTTGTGCGAGCCGATGGAGCGGCTGCTCCGCGGGGCCCGCCCGGACTGCCTCGTCACCGACACGTGCCTCCCCTGGACGGCCGGCTTCGCGGCGGAGCTCGGCATCCCCCGGCTCTCCCTCAACGTCAGCAGCTACATCCAGCAGTGCGCCGAGCACTGCCTCCAGCTCCACCAGCCCGTCGGCGAAGTCGGCGAGGGAGCCGTGGAGCTCCCCGGCTTGCCGGGGAACATCAGGCTCCTCCGTTGTCAAGTTCCGACTTGAATCAATACCCGGACCGACTTAACTTACTTAATGGACTCAATAAAAGCCGCCGACCCGAAGAGTTTTGGCGCGGTGTTTAACAGCTTCACGGAACTGGAGAGCCCTTTCGAAGACTATTACGTGAACAACATGAAGGGGCTTAGGGCTTAGAGCATCGGACCGACTTTTCTAGCCGCCTGCGGAGCCGCGGCGAAGGCCGAGCGCTTCGACTTCGCGGGAGGGAAGACGACTGAGGCTGAGATCATGGAGTGGCTGAGCTTCAAAGAGAAGAGCTCCGTCTTGTTCGTCGGGTTTGGGAGCTTAAGCAGGTTCCATGGGAGCCAAATCGCCGAGCTCGCCCACGGCCTCGAGGCCTGCGGTCATCCCTTCGTTTGGGTCTTGTTCCGGGAAGAGAACGACGAGCGATGCGGCGGAGGCGGAGGGGACGGAGTACTGCCGGAGGGATTTCAGGACAGAGTGAAGGAGCGCGGGAAGGGCCCCGCAGAGGCGGATTCTGGCCCACCCCGTTGTGGGTGGGATGGTGACTTACTGTGGTTGGAACACGATGATTGAGTGCGTGGCAGTAGGCCTGCCGATGCTGACGTGGCCGCTCTTCGCGGACCAGTTTTTCAGCGAGAAGCTCGCGGTGGATGTGCTCGGGATCGGCGTGGCGGTCGGGGTGAAGGAGTGGAGGCCCTACCACTTTGGGGAGGAGAGAGCGGGTGGCGGCGGCTGCACGGGCGCTGATGGGCGGCAGCGAGGAGGCGGAGGAGTGGTGGCGGCGCACGAGGAGGCTCGCGGAGGCGGCGAAGGCGGCCGTGGAGATTGGCGGGTCGTTTCATGCCAACTTGGCGGCGTTGATCAATGAGCTCAAGTCTCTCAAGAGTACGGCTAGGGCTAATAATAATGCTACTACTATTCCTTAACACATGATTATGACTTAAAAGAGTTTAATAAGGTCTTTGATCAATGCAAGAGATCATTTATAAGTACTTATTATGTTACGTTCAATATTGCTCCAATGTTAAAAACTATATATAACATACGAGTTTCACATTGTGGCACTTCTACGTGATGTGAAATGATATGTTATATTTTGAATTCCAATATATATCACAATATATTTTGCTTCATTGATATATATATATATATATATATATATACACACTCTGAATTCTCTATAAAATATACGCATAGGCCTCCACGTTTGTTGAAAAGTACTAATCGGCACTCATGGTCCTGCATTTTTTATATTATTTTCTTTGGTCTATAAATTATTTTTATAGGTATTTATTGGTATTTGAAATTTAATTTTTAACAACTTTGTCTCCATCTGTCAATTTTAATTAAATTACCACCATTAAATATCATTTGCATATTAGATTTTAGTTACATGAAAATTAAAATTAAATCATTCAAAATCACATTACTCTTTACAATTAAATGGAAATTTTCTAATTTTTTTAAACATATATTCTTTAATTAAATTAGAATAATTATTTAATTTTCTATATTTTTTTCGGAGACAATTTGGTTCTCAGTCTAATTTTATTAAATAAAATGTCATTAATTGGATTAAATTTTGTTTTGGACAAAGTCCAATTCCTAATTGCCCTTAAATTTTTTTTTTTGAATGAAAAAGATCACGTGTAATGCAAGTAACTTTGATATCAAGGGGCATTAAGAAATTTCAATTAAAAAATAAAAATAAAAAAAATAAAAAGTCAAACTAAACCTAGATCCCAAAATCTCCAAATGTGAGCGTGAGAAGTCAACGCATTGGCTTCCCGAACCGATGGTCCTCCTCGGTTGTAATACAGCAAGATATATTTTGTGGATTGGTATAACATACTCAAATTCTTTGGTAATATATACAGATAAGCCTCCACATTCGTTAATTAAATAATTAATTCTCTAACATGCTTAATCACAATAGAGAACAAATGGCCTCGTACAATGACAAATATATTAGCTGTCATTGTAATCACGTAGCATGATGTGAATACTAATTAATTAAATATCTCAACTAACATATATATATATATATATATATATATATAATTCAATGATCACTAGGAGCAATAGCGATGGCCGACACGAAAACAGTCCGCATCGTCTCGAAGAGCACAGTGCGACCAGCAAGCGGCGACCATGGCGGCAGAATCGAACTGACACCATTTGATCTCTTCCTTCTGCCGCATAGTTACACCCAAAGAGGCCTTCTCTTCCACAAGCCCGCGTCGGCCACCGTAGACTTCGTGGAGCGCTTGAAAGCCGCTCTCTCGCGCGCTCTCGAAGTATTCTTCCCCTTCGCCGGCCGCCTCAAGGCCGTCGAGGAGGAGGTTGGCACGGCTTCCTTTTTCATCGAATGCAACGGAGAAGGTGCGCTTTTTGTCCACGCCACTGCGGAGAGCATCGCGGCGACGGACGTTCTGGCTGAGCCCGCCGCTGTCCCGGAAGAAATCTTCTCCTCTTTCTTCCTGATGAGCAGTGTTTTGAACTGCGAAGCGGCCGTTTCCGAGCTACCGTTGCTTGCGGTGCAAGTAACGGAGCTCTCCGACGGCGTTTTCATCACTTTCGCCTTCAACCATGTTGTCACCGATGGCACGGGTTTGTGGCAATTCCTAAACGTCTGGTCCGAAATCTCTCGCTGCGGGAACGACGTCGTACTCAGTGATCGCCCTGTTTTTGGCCGCGAATTCCTCGACGGGGTGGTTGATCTCCCTTTACGCATTCCCTTCTCTCGGGACCGAATCAGTCGCGGAATTTTCCCGACGAGGACGTTGCAATCGCGAATTTTCCATTTCTCCAAGGAGAAGATTGCGGAACTCAAAGCGAAAGCAAATGCGAATGCGAATGCGAATGCGGCGGAGACAGGAGCCAACAGCATATCGTCTCTTCAAGCACTCATGGCTAATCTTTGGGTTTGCGTAACCCGAAGCCGGCGTCTTGACCCGTTGACCCAAATCACCAAAATATTGACAGTGAATATGAGGCCGCGCTTACAGCCGCCGCTCCCGAGAGAGTACTTCGGGAATGCGTTTCGAACCGCGGTGGTGATGGCCACAGCAGGCGAGCTTCTCGAGCGCGGGATGGGCTGGGCGGCTCGGCTGATGAACCGCGCGATCGCCGCGCAGACCCCGTCTGCCGAAGGAGCGAGGAAGTTGTTACAAGATTGGGTCAAAGAAACTCGTGAACAACCAAGTGACATCAAGCCCGTGCCTGCCTCCTTATTGGCCACCACTGACTCGCCGCGGTTCGACGTTTACGGCAACGATCTCGGCTGCGGGAGGCCTCTTGCGCTGCGTGGAGGCCCCGCCAACCAATTTGACGGCAGGGTGTTGGCGTGTCCCGGCGCCAGAGAAGGAAGTATCGATTTCGAAGTCTGCCTCATGCCCGAAGCGCTATGGGCCTTGGCCAACGATGCAGAATTCGTCAAGACTCTTAATTAGCTGAAAGATGAGCTGATCAATTTACTCAACAACTTTATTAGTGCATACTCACAGCTATGAAATAAGCTTGTTTCTGCTTTAGTACTGTTGTTGTTTGCTATTGTCGTTTTACCTTTTAGTGTACTTGTCTTTTGGAACTTGTTGAGTTATTGTTATATTTGCTCAAGGGAAGCTAAAACTCCTCAGAGAATAGTATAGCTCGTTTGCTTGTACTGTTTTTTCTCGCTCTCTTGAGAGCTTGTTTATGGAAACTTAAGAACGGATTAGAACTTGCTAAGTCCACCCCGTCTCCGATTTACGATCTCTACTACAATTTCAGTTCGGTTTCCCAATATTATATTATATTTTAAATAATTGTTTTTGTTTTCACGTCAAAATATAATAACTAAAGAGAAAAAAGAAATGACAGAGAAAACTAGCCAGCAGATCTGGATTGAGAATAACAACCTTTTTATTAGTGAGACTCTTTCCTCTCACGTCATTTCCACCGGCAAGCTTGTATGATCACTTTGGATTGGACCAATAAAACAATAAAAATATTATCAAGCTCAACTTGATCGTCGATAAACTCATACAAACATTAACCATATATATAATTTATTCGGTTGGTTAAGTTTTAAGATAATTACAGTGTGAAGCCTTGCGTTGTTTTTGGGTTTTCCAAACTCTTGTGGATGAAATGAAGATTAACACAATACAAAATCACATATTTAAATCTCTATGACAAGGACGACTAATCATGATCAGAACTAATTAAGTATCTATTGATCATCCATTTCTTAGTCTTTCTCTATGTTTTCTCAATTAAATTTTGGCACATTAGTAAAATAATTCTTGCCCCTTTAATTAGTTTTGACATGTAAACAAAACTATCAGGGTAAAATATGGAGATTTGAATATGTGATATTGTGTTAATTTTCATTTCAAGTGCAAGCGATGCCTATTAGGGTAAATAATGAGACATATTCAAATAAGGGATCAAATTAAATGCAATATCGACGCTTAAGTACAAAGAGAGTTTCTAAAATTTACTTTAACTATTATTTAAAGTATTTTAAATATGACGTGGTAAAGAAATCTAGAAACCAACTAAGATTTTGTAGATAATCACTATTAGCTGTATAAGAAACTTTTTTTTTCATCCTTAACTTTGGTGCTTAAGCAATCCGTCACATGACTATTTTTAATACGATCTATTTGACATTCGGTCATTTTTTAGTTCATATTTTAAGAAAATAATAATGTTTTTTAAAAACACCTTTTAAAAAATGGCTATATAAATCATGATATATTTTGCTTCGTTGCTATATAAGATAGTGAATTCTTTCTAAAATATACGCATAAAGCCTCCACATTTGTTTACAAATATACGCATATAAAATCATGATACTAATATAGGAGTAATGGGCACCTATGTTATTTCACTTTTTCAATATTATAGTCTTTGATCCTTAACACTCTTTTTATAAACATTTATTGGGTTTTGATAATTATTTTTTTTTGCAACTTTGTCTCTATCCATCTAGTTTAATTGATTACTATCATTAAATATCACTTGCATTAGATTTTATTACATGAAAATAAAATTAATAGTTCAAAAACACATTACACTTTAAAATTAAATAGAAATTTTTTAATCTTTTTAAAATGTGTTATTCAATTAAATTAGAATAATTATTTATATTTTTGTAATTTTTTTCGGAGGCAATTTCATTCTCAATAGGATTTTATTAAGGGAGAATTGCAAAATAAGGTCATTCTTCAAGTAGTGTGCTTTTTTTATTTTTATTTTATATTTGTAGTGTAAATTTTAAGGCATAAATTAAAGTGCAACACACATAAGATATAAATTATCATTGTAGCGAAAAAGGGTATTCTTCAAAATTCCTCTTTTATTAACAAAAAAAATATCATTGGATCAAATTTTTTGTACAAAGTCCATTTCCTAACTGCCCTTAACTTTTTTTTATGAAAAAGACAACGTGTAATGATTGTAATTATAATATCAAGGGGCATTAAGAAATTCATTTAATTTTTAAGCCAAACTAAACCTAAATCCCAAAATCTCTCAAATGTGACCTTGATCTCGATCGGTTGTAATACAGCAAGATAGATTGTGTACATTGGTATAAGATACTAAAACTCAAGGGAAAATATGCAGATAAGCCTCCACGTTCGTTCTATAAATAATTATTCTCTTACTTAAAAGAAAAAGGTGATGTAGGAAAATTAATATTCAAAATTTACACAATAATAAAAATAAATACACAAACTGTTCAAGTAATTGAGTAACTAATCGATTCGCATTTTGCACATATTTTTATTAACCAAATTAATTACCACTGATTATCACTATATAAGTAATTAACTCACTAAATTATTTTGTTATATTTTTCAAAAAATTGTGTATTAATTTAAATTAAAGTTAAAAATTAAGTATTCATTGTAATTTCTCAATAGGAAACAAATGGGCTCTTACAATGACAAATATTGGCTTTCATTGTGACCACGTCGCACGATGTGAATTATCAATTAAATATTCCAACTAACTAACTATATATATAATCACTAGGAAGCTTGTTCAAAACGAGAGAGCTTAACATAATAATCTGCTAATCAGTTCATCAGTTATAGCTAAAAAGCAGCAATAGCGATAGCCGACATGAATACAGTCCGCATCGTCTCGAAGAGCACAGTGCGACCAGCAAGCGGCGACCATGGCGGCAGAATCGAACTGACTCCGTTTGATCTCATCCCTCTCCTGCATAGTTACACCCAAAGAGGTCTTCTCTTCCACAAGCCCGCGTCGGCCACCGTGGACTTCGTGGAGCGCTTGAAAGCCGCTCTCTCGCGCGCTCTGGACGTATTCTTCCCCCTCGCCGGCCGCCTCGAGGCCAACGAGGACAGCGACGGCGAGGTAGGTACGGCCTCCTTTTTCATCCAATGCAACGGAGAAGGCGCGCTTTTTGTCCACGCCACCGCCGAAGGCGTCGCGGCGACGGACGTTCTGGCTGAGCCCGTGGCCGTTCCGGAAGAAATCTTCTCCTCTTTCTTCCTGATGAACAGGGTTTTGAACTGCGAAGCGGCCGTTTCCGAGTTACCGTTGCTTGCGGTGCAAGTAACGGAGCTCTCCGACGGCGTTTTCGTCGCTTACGCCTTGAACCATGTTGTCGCCGATGGCACGGGTTTGTGGCATTTCCTAAACGTCTGGTCCGAGATCTCTCGCTGCGGGAACAACGAGGTACTTCCGCAACAATACAGCTTCCGTCGCCCTGTTTTCGGCCGTGAATTCCTCGACGGATTGGTTGATCTCCCTTTACGCATTCCTTTTTCTCGGGACCGAATCCATCGCGGAATCTTCCCGACGAGGAATCGCGGAGCTTCCGTTTCTCCAAGGAGAAAATTGCAGAACTCAAAGCAAAAGCCAATGCGAATGCGGTGAAGACCGGAACCAGCAACATATCGTCTCTTCAAGCGCTCATGGCTAATCTTTGGGTTTGCGTGACCCGAAGCCGGCATCTTGATCCGTTGGCCGAAGTTACTAAAGTAGTCGTAGTGGATATGAGGCCGCGCCTACAGCCACCGCTCCAGAAAGAGTACTTCGGAAATGCGATCCGAAGTGCGGTAGTGAAGACCACAGCAGGCGAGCTTCTGGAGCGCGGGATGGGCTGGGCGGCTCGGCAAATGAATAGCGCGATCGCCGCGAATACCCCGTCAGAAGCAAGGAAGTATTTACAAGATTGGGTTAAGGAAATTCGTAAACAACCAAGTGACATGCCTGCCTCCTTATTGGTCACCGGAAGCTCGCCGCGGTTCGACGTTTTCGGCAACGATTTCGGCTACGGAAGGCCGCTTTCGCTGCGTGTGGGCCCCGCCAACGTATATGACGGTAGGGTCTTGACGTTTCCCGGCGCCGAAGAAGGAAGTATCGATTTCGATGTCTGCCTCATGCCCGAAGCGCTATGGGCCTTGTCCAACGACGCCGAGTTTGTCAAGACTCTTAATTAGATGTAAGATGAGCTCATCAATTTACTGAACAACTTTAATAGTACGTTACGTACTCACAGCTATGAACTTAAGTAATTGTTACTGTTGTTGTTTTCTGTTGTCGTTTTTCCTTTTAGCATACTTGTCGTTTGTAACTTGTTGAGTTATTGTTATATTTGGTCGAGGGAAAGCTAAAAGTCCTCAAAGAATATATAGTCTTGTATTTGTATCTGCTCGTTTGCTTGTACTGTTTTTTCTCGCTCTCTTGATGAGAGCTTGTATGTTAATGGGAACTAAAGAACGGGTTAGAGCTTGCTGGGCCCACCCCGTTTCCGTTTTTACAATTTCTATATTACCATTTCAGTTTGGTTTCAGAGCCTTTAATTAGGTTAGCCTTGGGTATGAAGACCGTACGTGATTGACGGAGCTAGTTGCCACGCCGACGACAACGTACGACCTCGGTGTGGTTGGCCCTTTGGAGGCCTTGGAAACCAAGCTTGAAGCCCAGACCACAGCCTGATTTGACTCCACCGCGACTGAGATCTAAGCTTTGGAGGTCTTGGAAACCAAGCTTTTTTAGTTATCTTCATGACGCTATTCCCTAATATCAAAACAATTAGTACTCTGCATAGAGAGTTAAAGTTCATAATGCTAAATGAAAATCAGTCCAGAGTTAAAAGAGAGTGTTTTTAAATTATCTTTAATCAAACATCAATTATATTTTTATAGTAAAAAAATTATTTAATTGTACAGCTAAAAATATTATTTGAAATTTTATAAAAATGAATTAAATAACAAAATAATATATATATATTTTTTAAAAAATCATTTAAGTTTCCACATAAAATTATTTTTAAAACAAATTGTTTTAAAAAAAAAAAGACATTATAAGAAAATTTTAAAAATTATTTGGCATGAAAAGATTTTTCTAACAAATTAGAGAAAGTAATGAAGCAATCAAAAAAATAAATAAAAAGGAAAAGAGTAAATAACTATTTTTGAATAATGTTTTAAGAAAATAGCTAACGTTTCGATTAATCAAGAAATTAATCATTTTTTTAACTACATGATGAGGTGTATGTGTGTCCATAGTTTTTTTAAATATTAAAGGCTAATAACTTAATTTTTAAAAACTTTGGCCATATTTTTAAAACGGATCAAGCTAGAATGTTTTCGATTTTTGGGAAACATCCATTCCTCAGTTCAACACCTTTCATTTTATTAAAATTAAAGTTTAACAAACTATTGTGCACTTACCCTCACTTGATAATTACAACATATTAAAATTAATAAAGTGACTAAAATCCCTAACCCTCTTCCCTGCTGTTTTTTTTTTTCTTTCGTTTTTTTCGTTTACTCCACAAAGTTTAGAGAGCTTGTTCGGCTCTTGCACTCCTCGACGCCGCTCGAACGCTCCCGTTGCGCTTTCACCGTCGAGTAGTGGAATGCTGGCGGCAAAGTTCGCGCCAGCGCCGATCGAGACGACAAACTCTACAATCATGTGGGTGAAGTACACGATATTATTGTAGACTTCTACTTTGATATTCAATAATATGTGTTTAACATGAATGTTTCTTAAAAAGAGAGAAACATTCTAGTCTTTGTCCTTTTAAAATATAAACCAAAAAATAATATTTGGCAATACCAGATAGATAAAAAAAATAGAAAGGAAAAAAGGGGGGTGTGTGTGACTGTTTTTGTTTTTTTGTTTTTTTTTTTTTTTCGTGTAAGTCTCTTTTTTTCATTGTCTCCTCTTTAATTGCAATTTAGCCTTTAAAGTTTTATAAAATTGTACAATGACCTTATTTCTTGAAAACAAAAATCATTTTAACACCGAAAAATGCATTTTTTGGCATTTTCATATTGGGTTTGTGTGACCCGAAGCTGGCGTCTTGACCCGTCGGCCGAAGTTACTAAAGTGGTGGCAGTGGGCATGAGGCCGCGCTTACAGCCACCGCTCCCGAAAGAGTACTTCGGGAATGCGGTCCGAATCGTGGCAGTGAAGACCACAGCAGGCGAGCTTCTCGAGCGCGGGATGGGCTGGGCGGCTCGGCAGATAAATAGCGCGCTCGCCGCGCAGACCACCGCAGAAGGAACGAGGAAGCATTTACAAGATTGGGTTAAGGAAACTCGTCAACAACCAAGTGGCACCAAAAAGGTGCCTACCTCCGTATTGGCCACCACTAGCTCGCCGCGGTTCGACGTTTTCGGCAACGATTTCGGCTGCGGAAGGCCGCTTGCGCTGCGCGGAGGCCCCGCCAGCCAGTTTGACGGTATGACTTTGGCGTATCCCGGCGTCGAAGAAGGAAGTATCGATTTCCATGTCTGCCTCGTGACCGAAGCGCTTTGGGCTTTGGCTAACGATGCAGAGTTTGTCAACACTCTTAATTAGCTAAAAGATGAGCTGATCAATTTACTCAACAACTTAATTAACATAGTACGTTACGTACTCACAGCTATATATAGTTGTTTATGTTTTAGTATTTTCTATTGTCGTTTTGCTGGTTAGGAACTTGTTGAGTTGTCGTTTCGGTTTGAGTTGGTGTCTTTCATGTTATATTTGCTCGAGGGAAGCTAAAACTCCTCGGAGAATTGTCTTATATATGCTCTTCTGCTTTTACTGTTTTCCTCACTCTCCGTAGAGTGTTGAAGCTCATAGTGCAAAATGAAAAATTTTAAATTATTTAATTATATCGGGTTTCTTCTTTGCTTTAGCATTTTCTAATTATATTTTTATGTTTAAATGTTGTGTTTTTTGTTTAAGAAACGACAGACTAAACTACTGGACAGCAGATCTGGATTGAGAAGAACAACCTTTTGATTGTTACACAAAATGAGACTCTTTCCTCTCGGCTCTCACATCACCATTTGTGAACACTGTTTGTCACCATTTGTGGAAGTTAATTTTTATTTTATTTTTTATTTTTTGCATTTGTTGATACTCTTGCTTTTGAATCATGAATTTTCGCAAGATTTGTTGTTCTTCACTAAAAAAAGAGATAAATCAGAGTAAATTGACAACGACAACTTATGAAAAACGACATCAAACTAGTTGTTTTCCACTCATAGTATAGCAGAAAATAATTGACGATGAAACTCGTATATAATCTTTAAAAAAAAAAAGGCCATTTGAGGCACTCTTAATAAGTCGACATTGAAATTAAAAAAAAAAAAAAAAAAAGTTAGACCATTAAAAAAAATAGGATAGAAACGACAAGATAAAACAACAGCGGAACCAAGATACGACGTGAAAATTGAAAACGACATTATAAGAAATGCGACCAAAAAAAAATTTCGGAAAACGACAGCAAATATCAAACGCCAAGAACTACAAACGATTAGCCAATTGACGTATTAATGAAAAAGTTAGACAAACAACATCAAATATTAAACGACATACAGGATAAAACGACATATAACTAGAAAATTTTGATCAAGCACAAAGATTTGCAGAACGACCAAAATTGAAAAAACGATATGGTATTTATCAACAACAATTTAACAAAATGTAATAAAATAAAAATTTTAAAACAACACAGGAAATTTAAAAATGACAAAAATTCAGCACCCAAGAAGCTCGTATTGCAACCTTGTAATTAGAGAAATCGAAATACTAAACGATTCATTTTTTGGTTCAAAAGCTAAATTCATTTGCTTAAAGGTTGATTGATGGATATGTAGCGTACTCCATGCATGGTTGATTTAACCACAAAGGGCAAGTCCAACTTACCAAAATTTTCTAACATAATTTATCTGCTTCAAAGGCTCCTTTGTTTGTATATTCAACTATATATAATGTATATATATACACTATATAATATAAATATGTACATATATTACTCTACCAATAAGAAAAAGCACAAATTTGTTGTCTAATAGTGAGATAAACATGCCAACCTAGTCAACAAAAGCTATTCGAGATTTTCAAACCTTATATTTGAGTTATATTTCTCATAGAAATATAGATAAAAAAAAATGTCCATAAATATAGATATTTCTCTATATATATATATATATTAAATATGATTAAAAAAAGTATTTCTTAGATGATTAGGTGTATATATGTAATTTTTTTATTCTATGAATTATTTTTTGACATGAAATATAAATTTTTCATAAAATTTTAACGATTTTACATCTATTACATACTTTGAAGCAATTAATTATTATATTTACGTATAAAAATAAAATAGAGATATTAAGGTAATCAACCAAACCAAATCAAAGTGCGTGGCAAAAAACCTACCTAATCATAGTACATCAGATTGCTTAATGTCTTGTCCAAACCAATCCGATTCGTGGCAACATGTCCAAACCAACGATTAATATCTGAAAGAACATCTCAATGGCTTTTTATTTTTTTAAGGATTTATCTAAATTTTTTTTTATTTTTATAGGAATTAGTTATAGTTTCATGAAATTAAGGATTTAGTCGTAATACGTATAACATACACACGTAATATAATATGATACACATATAATATATTTACATGTGTATCATATTATGTATAACATATTATTTTACACGTATGTTACGGCTAAATCCCTTAATTTTGACATTCTAAGATTAAATTTTTAAACTTCACTTTTAAAATGACTAATTTCGTAACTGTCTATATTTTTTTTCATTATTCAAATACCAAACTTGAGCAAACCCACACGTTTAGCCAAAAGAAATATTTATATTGATAATAAAAGAAGAAGTGGATGAAAGAATGAAGCTAACCACCATACAAGAAAAATAATAGAAATAGTTGTACTATGATTTTGAGTTTTACTGAATTGTTAAAAAAAATAATTTTGTAGAACTCCTTTGGTGCCCAACTCAATTCAAACTCAATAGCAATGCTTGATTGATTATGACAATAATTTGAAATAATAAGTCCTTGAAAAGCACGTCAATTTGGATCAAACAAATTGATTCAAATACTGTTATATAGTAATGTTTTCGGGCAAAATACTCAAAATTTTGAACTTAATTGTTTCTTCTGCATTTTTTTAATATACTATCGTAAGAAAATAACTTTTTAAATTCTTAATGTAAATTTTTTCTGTTACAATCTCAATTTAAATAGTAAAATTAAATTTTTATAAAAATATTAATTTGAATTACAAAACTTATTAAACAATAAATCATAATAATTCATTTTTTTTAAATCTAAATCAGATACCAAACGACCTTCATGCGTAAAATAGTGATATGGCGATTCATCAAATCAAACCATAGTGGTATTTTCATTTTCAAAAAATAAAAATAAAAATCAATGTGTCCTTTAATTTGCCGTGTAAGCTGCTGAGCTGAAGCAAACCTACCCACCCACATGACGTGCACTTAGAGGTAAACCCAATAGGTGTGACAAACCCAAGGTAAGGTCTAAGAATATTTTTGCCAGTAATTTTGTGTAGGTAATGTTGTTTAGCTAATAATCATGATGATGTTATAGTTCGTTTAAATTTTCATGAAAATTATGACAAAGAGGAGTGTTTTAATTTACCACCATATAGTGGTAAAATTAAAAGTGCTATCATAAAAAATTTATAATTCTACTACCACTCTGCCATTTTGGTTTTGGCAAGCAAAATCCACGTTATAAAGTTCGAACCTTCGCAGCAAGGATAAAATCAAAAAAGTGTTTGGTACCTAGAAATAAGAGAGAATTTAAAACGGGAATTAAAAAAGTGCCCCATGTATTTATATAAACAACAGAAATACCCCTTGTGTAGGTTTTAAATTCTACCAAACCACCTTTTAGACTAATAATTTGTCGACTAATATATTTATTAAATTAATCTAAAGAGAAAGTATCAAAATTATCCTCTCTAGTTAAGCTATACCTTCTATTTGTTAAAATATGAATACGAAAAATATTTTATGTGTTTTTAAAACCATACTAAAATTGTATCTTATTCTTACTAACATCTGATCAAAAAATGCATTTGTCTCTGAAATGCTCAAAATATGATGATGCCACAGATATTTTTTTGAGTATTTCATGTTGGTAAAAATAAAGTACGATTTTGATATGCTTTCAAGTTTAAAGTACACATGGAGTACTTTTTGGATTTCAAAAAATAGAGGATACAAATATGATATTTAGTATAAATAAACGGATATTTATGATATTTTTTCTAATCTAAAATACCAACCTAATTTTCTATTTCCTTCTTCTATACTCTTTTAAAGCTCAAATAAATAAATAAACTTGCAAGTTGCAACTAAACAGAGACTAAGGCTTAATCCCTATTATATTAGGAGCTTACAAAAAAAAAATCCATTTTTAAGGTCACTTGGGTAGAAGTTTAAATAATATAAATTTTTTAGTAGAAGTTTAAATAATATAAATTTTTTAACTAAAGTCATTTGATAGAATAAAAGTTGAATTCAACTTACTCTTTTTCAACATAATTTGAATTCACATTTAAATGACATTTTTATATTAGAATTCAAATAGTGCAACTAAACAATAATTTAAATTAATAATTTAGATTAAAATTTTTTTTAACTCAAATCAAGAATAAGTTAATTCCCTCTTGGCATAACCCAAAAACTAATAAACAACCAAATTTGAGCTTGAGGAGTACTTTTTGATAGGGTTCCAAAAGCCATACATAAAATTCTAAATTTCACATAAAAACATGGGCACTTCTGTAAATTTCCATTTCTCCACTGCACTCTCTTTCCTTTTTATTCAAAAAGAGATTAAAGAAAAAAATAAAAAGAATAAAGAAAAATATAAGTAATCGATTAGAGAGAAAAGCCCGCGTTTAAGAACCCAAAAAAAAAAAAAAACAAAACAAAACCCAGCGCAACACAATCTCTGTCCCTAAACACTAAACAGTACAAACACAATCCTCTTTCGCTTTGTCTCTCTGTCTCTCTCTCTCTCTCTCTCTCTGTTGCTTTCTCTCTCTCTAGCTCTGCACTCTGGAGGTGGCAATGTTCGCGTGCTTCGCGGACCACCGGACGAGCGTCCGCTTCTCCTTCTCGCTCCTCTTCGTCCTTTCCTCTGCTTTCTTCAATGGCGATTCTCAGGTCTTTTCTCTCTCTCTCTCTGTCTCTGTCTCTCTTACAGTCTTACTTTCTTTCGAAGATCTGAGTTTGGAATTGAAGTGGAAGCTTCGAGTGCTTCGCAGGTTCTAGAAGCTTGTACGGCGGCGACGAATTGTGGGCCCGGCCTCTACTGTGGGAACTGCCCTGCCTCGGGCTCGACTCAGCCAATCTGCACCAGAGGCCAAGCGATCAGACCTAACTCCATTGTCAGACTCTCTCTCTTTCGCTTCGGGTTTTCAGAGTTTTTTTTTTTTTCTGTTAACTGTGAGTTCAATTTGATCAACCAAGAGAGAGAGAGATATGATATTGTGTTTTTGAATATTGAGGTTAAAAATTCAAGCTTTGACTTGATTTTCAGGTTAATTTTTGCATGAATTATGGATTTGTTTAAGTTGTAGTTTTTGGTTTTTAGCAATTTTCTAACCTATGTTTCAAGCCATTAGCCAATATAAAATTAAGGGTATAACGTTAAAATCAATGCATAATGTAGTTATAAAAATGACTATTTTCTTAATTAATTGAAGCTATGGCTATTTTCTTAAAACATTCTTCAAAAAAATGGCTATTTACTTAATAATCTCTTGTTCATTTGTAGTTTTTTTTTGGGATTTGTGGGTTGGGTTTTAGGAAATGACATTGTCATCCAGAATTAATGTGAAGTTTTACTAGTCTGTTTTGGCTTGGTTTAGGCTAAACAATTGAGGGTAAAATAGTAATTTCTGGCGAATCTTGATTACCAACATGGTGTGTAATGTGTAAGGTTAAGTTTAGTCTTTAATTTGGCTAAGGTTTGACAGTTAAAGGGTAAAACATAAACTTTTGTTTTCATGAGCTTGTGGAATTTTGACACTAACGTAATTTGTTGCTTTGTAGCATTGATTTCTTGTTGAATTAACTCATGGGATTGTGTTGTTGTGTGCTATTTATTTCTTTGTTGTTGTAGATTGATGGCTTGCCATTCAACAAGTACTCGTGGCTCGTAACACATAACTCATTCAGCATCGTCGATGCACCGCCAATCGCCAACGGGGTTCAGAGATTGACGTTCTATAATCAAGAAGACACTGTGACTAACCAGTTGAGAGTAAGCACTTTTGGTTCTGTGTCATTCCTTTCTTTTCACTTTGTGCCTTGGAATCCAATCAAAGTATGAGGGAGATGGGAATTGTGTGTTTATTAACGTTCTTTTTACAAATTATTCAACTCTTAAATTCTAGACTTGTTTATTGTGTTATGTCTTATGTGTTTGCGTGATTTTGATCTTGTATCTAGAATGGAGTGAGAGGACTAATGTTGGACATGTACGACTTCGAGAACGATATCTGGCTTTGCCATTCATTCAAAGGGCAATGTTTCAACATCACTGCTTTTGTAATCTGTCTCCTTAACTTTCTATTATATTGGTTTTGAAATTTTTTTTATATCATTACAAATAGTTTTCAGTTAGTGTTTAGCTTATAAGCATCGGGTTGTTTTCAGCAACCTGCAATTAACACACTGAAGGAAGTGGAAGCATTCTTGAGTGAAAACCCGACGGAGATTGTGACCATTATCATCGAAGACTATGTTCACACTCCAAAAGGTTTGACAAATCTCTTTGCTAGTGCTGGGTTAGACAAGTATTGGTTTCCAGTGTCCAAGATGCCGAAAAAGGGCGAAGATTGGCCCACTGTGACGGAGATGGCGCAGCAGAATCACCGGCTCCTCGTTTTCACTTCCGACTCTACAAAGGAGGCTAAGGAAGGGATAGCTTACCAGTGGAAGTACATGGTGGAAAACGAGCGTAAGTACTATATGCAAACGCTACGTCGTACAAGTTAGTATCTCTATGATTTGTACTGTCAAAAGTGACTGGCTTGTATGGTACTGAATTTCAGCTGGAGACCCTGGGGTTGTAGCAGGCTCATGCCCAAACAGGAAACAATCAAAGCCGTTGAGCTCAGGAAGCATGTCCCTGTTTCTGCAAAACTATTTCCCGACATATCCGGTCGAAGCTGATGCTTGCAAAGAGAATTCAGCTCCACTACTTGCGATGGTTGGCACCTGCTATAAAGCAGCCGGCGGCATAATGCCGAACTTTTTGGCCGTCAACTTTTACATGGTATACATTCCTAAGCTTACCTAGTACAATATATATTCAATTACCGGTCACTTTGAAAAATCTGGGCGAAATGAATACCAATGCAGAGGAGTGACGGAGGAGGTGTATTCGATGCTCTCGACAGAATGAATGGCCAGACATTATGCGGGTGTCCTACTGTCACTGCCTGCCAGGTTTCTACTCGTAACTTGTTCTACTTTTCGGTTTGGTCAATTATGAACTTTCTTGTTATTTACCGAATTTGTTTTCAACTTGTAGTCCAATTTTTTCTGGTTGCTAGATGTATTTAAACCTTAATTAGATTGTCAAAATATGCTGTGGAAACATAATGTGTATTGTTGCATATTTCATTTGGGAATTACAGAACTTATGACCATATTGTTTCTTTCATTGTAATTGCAACTTTTTAGGAGCATATCTGAATCTATATATGCCTAAATTATCTGCAGGGGAAGCTTTTCCTAACAGCTTTTTCCCCTCAAAGAGAAGCTATCGATCAATTTTCATTCTTGCTGTTATGAAAATCTTACTTGAATTAGCTTTAATGCACTTTGATCTCTCCCTTTCACCCCCTGATAGCTGTTTTTCCTTTTCTCCCAAATTCAAATCCATCGAATGATTTAGGTGAAGGTGAAAAATTTACCAAATCAGTAGAATTGAAGGATAAATGGATTAATTCGCTGATTCAAAAGCATATTGTCTCGATATTATCTGACAGATACAACTTTGTGTCAACCACTTTGTTCATGCATCTTTTTGTAGCTTATCATTGACATTGAGCTTAAAACTGGTTCTTAAAAATGTTCCCTTTTTACAGGCTGGAGCACCTTTTGGGTCTTGCAAGAATGTTCCTGTACCTAGTAAAAGTCCTGGGACCAACTCGGCTGGAAGCTTTAGCGGTTCGGTTCAGTTTGAGAAATCCGCTTCAGTTGTCCCGTCTCCCAATCACTTGATTATTTTAATGTTCTCAATCCCGTTGCTGATGTTTTTGTTATGACTCACACCCCAGCAATTAGTACCACTCATTTGCAAGTTATTTCTCGAGATCGTTGTTTACCGTAAAATGTCGTCACGAGTATTATACTGTTCCTTGTTACGTATGCGATTATAGAGGGAAAATTTCGGAGGTTTAGTTCACGGAGAGTAGGGAGATGCACTGGCATACCACATAGACGTAGGCAGGTGACCAAGAAAGTCTCGGAAAGCGTCGAGTTCGTTTCAGGTATCAATATTTCTTCATGTCAATAGCTTCGCAAATATTAAGAGACATCAGTTTCGACTTCATTTGGTTTACGTATTCCTTGTGTCCAAGAGCTAGCCATTAATATCGCAACATCATATTCTTTCAGGTCATCCTTCACGGCATCGTGGTTAACCAGTAGCAGTCAAGGGAATGTATCGGATTAATGCGTAGAAGTCGTCTCGCGGTATAGATACTAGGCTTTGCTCATATTTTGTATTCTAACAATTATAAGGTTTTTGGCTGATTTCCCGCTTATAACAAGATTATGTTACTTGTTATATGTGTTCTCTTATAGTAATAGGTATTATGAAATGTTAAACAGATTATTCAGTTGAGGATTGTGTTCCAAAGATACTCTGATTTTCAGAATCTATTAATCATATTCGATAACATAAAGTGTCAAAAACAGCCAATTCAAGTACCAGGATTCTTTACAAACATCATGGTATTTTCAATCAAATCAATGTCTCTGTTTTATGGTAAATTCAAGCAATAAGCATAGCTTCACAAAAGAATATAATTGGATGCACTTATACACTGTACAGAAGCCAGAACTTCAATATGAGAAATGGCAATTTATTTTCTTGATAGGTATACAAGGACTCATCTTTGTACAGAAACAAATTGAAAGGCAATCGATGCCATGAATGGATTACTTAGTGAATCGCCGGAATAGAGACATTGCCGACGTTTGAGAGGAGTCCTCTCGATTTTATCTGAAGAGCCGGGCTGATGGTAAGCAAAACGATGAAGCAATCAACCGGAATCCTTGTCCCCCAGACATTGATCACCCCGAGCTTGCGGCATTTGTTCACGAGGACAATCAGGCCGTTCTCCGTCACGTGACGGCAGCTCCAGAGAATGATACTCTGCGAAATCTCAACAGAAAAAAAAACGCGAGGGATTCGAGTTGAGAAAATAAATAACTATGTGCATTTTTATTTTCCAAAGTTGCAATTTTGTTAGCTCACCTTTAACTGTGGACAGTTATTTGCAATGGCATATAGAGATTCATCAGTTATGAAAGTACCACCAATATTCAGGTGTTGCAAGGATTTAGTTCTTGATATCTGTTGCATAAATAATGGCTTTAAATTAACACATCAAAAAAAAAAAAAAAAAAAACACAAGCTAATTAATTGTGAAAAAACAATCCAAAATTTTAACAACCACTTGCATATTGCCAATATATATATATTGGCTTTTTCTATAGCACGCCTACACATACACCGGTAACACTGTGTAACAAGCATCACCATTTTATATTAGTACTCCATTTTTTATTATTATTACAGCGTCTTACTGATAAGCAGCGTAATATATATATATATATATATATATATATATATATATGTCAGTTAGGTAAATAGTTATTTTGGACTGTGTGTTTTTAAAAAATAGTCATAGTTTCAAAAAATTTAAAAAAATTTAAAAATTAGCTATAAAATTATAAGAAATTTCTTACAATAACAAAAATATACATAAAAAAGCTGTAAGAAATTTCTGACACTAGGCAAAAATTTTGTAAAAAATTTCTTACATGATTAGTTTTTAAATTTTTTTAAACTGTGATTATTTTTTAAAATCATTTTATAAACCGCGGGCTATTTTCTTAAAATTCCATATATATATATATATATATATATATATATACTAAATGTATTTTTTGGTGTTGTATTTGAGAGTGAACGTACCAATTGAAGAACACCTTTATCTGTAATCCCAGTCATACCCCAAAGTGATATGGAAGTTAAATTGCTGACACATTTTGCCAAAGATATTTGGCACAATCCATTATCTGAGATTTGGCAACCCCAACGGCTTCTTGATCTGTTCAAAAATAAAAATAAAAAAACCGACCTTTACAATCAATTAACAAAAACCCATTAAACTCAAAATCCAAATCAAAAATGATTTTATTGATTTGGCTAGCAATCAAGCTTATACAATGGGAGCTAATAAAGTCCCTGGTCTAAACTTTCTGTGACCATGAAACACACATTGCTAGATTAATGAGCTAATGAATCATATCTCATACAAACAATTATCCCAAAAACAAAAATTATGCTAAATACCCAGTCTAAAATTCGAACTAAAAACCCCAATGAAACACACTTTGCTACGATATTATTGAACATCAGGTTTCTAACAAAGTGGAGACAATAAGACCTAAAATTGAATTAGACACCAACATGAAGAAAAAAAAGAAAAAAATTCTTCTAACACCCCAAAAAAAATTTGCAAACCACAAAATTAATGAATCACCATTAAAAAAAAGAAAAAAAAAAAGCTTAATTTGATTACATGTCAAGGTCTTTGAGGGAATAAGCAAGGCGTACGAGACGAGCAGTGGAATCATCGTCCATTTTCAAACCAGCTAAGCTCAGACTCTCTCTCCGACCCATTGACTGTTTCACTGCCTTTTTCCATTTCCGACAAACACTGCTTGCTCTGTATTATTTCCACCAAAAACAAAAACAAAAAACAAAAAAACCACAAAAATTAAAAAAGAAAAGAGCAAGAGAGACCCAGAAAAAAAAAAAAAAAAAAAGAAGAACTTACTGAGCCAAATCAGTGAATGAAGTGATCAAAACGAAGATGTTAGCGAGCAAGTCTATTGGAAGACGATCAATCTCTGCCTCGCACTCCATTTTTTTTTTTCGAATTTAATTTTTGGGGTTTTTTTTTTCGGTGGTTTGCTATTTATGGGCAAATGGTTGTGTTTTTGTGGTCACGTTAGAAGAAGAAGAAAGATTATTTTTGCGAGTCGTTGTTAAACTTGAAACTGTACTTTTATTTTTGAGTTCGTAGCCAATCTAGATTAAGAAATTTATATAAAAAAAAATTTAAATAAAAGAAAGAAAGAAAGAAAAAAAAAATGTGCTCATCTTATTGTCATGGTTACATAAAATGGGGGACTTTATGACCTTTATAAGTTTTTTTTTTTTAATATTGGTGTTGTTTACTTTTATTTACTTTTTTACGAAGTTAGCGCGAAATTTTGAAGAGCCGTGACCAAGAAAAATAACAATAGCGTCTATTTTTCTTGCCTCCATTATTGAATGTTTTTTTTTTTAATTAGGAAAGAAAAAGGGAAAAGAAAAGAAAAATTAAAAGTTTGGCTATTGAGAGTATATGGGCTCATTCCCACATGCTTGTGTTGTGTTAGTGTACCATGATAATTTTTTTCTCATTTATTCTGTTTGATATTGATCACATAAACTTTTTTTTTTTTTAGTGCAATTGGCAGTTTTTGTTTCTTCCAAAAATCATATATATTTACATAAAATTAATTAATTGCCTAGCATTCTGAAAAGGAGAAATGAAGGAGGTCCATCTCCAATCTGAAAATTAATTGGATGATTAATATGTCAATATAGTATTTTATGCTAAAATATATAGATTGATATTTTTCTGAGAAAAAAATGGAGTAACATGAATAGAGTTAGACGCTATGACTTTTTCCTAATAAAAATAAATTGAAATGTCAACCCAAACCTTTGAATACCCCATACGCAACACCATTTATTTTTTTAAAAGTTTTCACATTCTTGAGCAATATATTCATTAATTAAGGATAAAGAAGTATGCTAAGCAATATCTTCATTAGTTAAGCAATATCTTCAACTGTTTATTCATTTATTCGCAAAAAAGAGTCCTCAAGGATTGTATGTGTGTTGTGTATTCTCTGTTTAAGTTTGATAAGTAATGTAGAAAAGTTTTGCTAATTTAATGAAATATTGTGTTATTTATACCATATTAAAAGGTTTTTAAGTGTTTGATAATGTATTTTACTTAATTAGTATTATTGGGTTTGAATACAAATCAGTGTGTCGTAAGGGAAAATTTTGTTATTGTTTGTGTTTGATAATATGTAATTTTTTTTATTAGTGGGAGATTCCTTTTAGCTATAGTTATTTGAAATGTAAATAAATTACCTTTAGGTAAGTAGTTGTATCACAAGTCGAAGATAGCAATTAAATTAGAAAAACGACAGAAAGTTTGAAAACAACATGTTGTATAGAAAAACGACAAAAAAAAACGACAATGTTTAATGAAATACATAAAAAAAATCTCAAACGACAGCTTAGCGAGAAACGACAAAGGTTGGTAAAAATGACTGTAATGATCGGAAACGACACAAAGAAAATAAACGACATAAAATTACAGTTAAATGAAACAAAACGACAATAATATAAAAATGACATAAGAATTATAAACGACGGTTAAACAGAAAACGACAGTAAAATTAAAAACGACATAAAAAATTAAACGACGGTAAAACTGAAAAACAAAAACGACAGTATAATAAATAAGGACTCCAAATTAGTTTCTAGGCTGGAAATAACCATATTAAAAATCGAATGGCTATTATTACTGGCCACAAGATAAAAGAGCACATCATGATTTATATTGTCAATGCAAAATGAAATGTTATTTAAATGCAGAGAGTTACAAACACATAAAATAACAAATTGGAAAAGTTGAGCTTTGTGTAAATCTAAAGTCCTCTAAAACTATAGAAAGATGTGTAAAAAATATAGTGGCTATTTATTTGGTCTCATCCTTCCTTTCACGGATGTGTAACCCGTTGATCATCAATTAATATAGGAACTATAAAGGCTTGAAAATTTGATGAAGCTTTGCCAGTCGCCACATTACTGAAGTAGAGAAAACATTGACATCAAATCTAAATGAATTGTGATCAAGCTATTATATATATATATATATATATATATATATATATATATATATCCTTACTATTTGTAAGTGTGAGTAGGGGTTTTAAACAGTGTTTTAGGGTCAAAACGCGCGTTTTGATTTTTTTTTTTTTTTGGTTTTTCATTTGAGTTCTCAAAAGAAATGGCAGTAAATTCCAGATATCGGTACATATATAGTGCACGCGTATGATATACTCAATCATACAAAATATATATGATTTATTTTTGGTTATCTAGAATATTGTCATTAGTACAGATCACCATATTCATTATCACACATGCACAATTTTTACTATATACATATACATGATATATTTGGAATGGAAAAACATGAAGTACTTGGAAAAATTTTTAAATACATATTCTCCTTCTTTAATATGTGACAATACAGTCTTCCAAACAATAAAAAATGACAAAAAAATTTTTTTTTCATTTTTTTAACACATAAATGGACAGCCAATCAAAATTCTCGACCATCCATCCTCACCAGACGAGCTCGAGTTTTCTAATGGTTCCAAAACTACTGGAGAGGAATCCGCCGACAGGGCAAGGTAGGCCTGCAAAGATCCAGCCCTAGGAGAAGTGCTAGATCAGACTCGAGCGAAAGTGGTGGACAAGCAAGTGGGACCCAACGAGGATCTCGAAGTGCGTGTCTCTATTTTTTTAAATGATGACGTGATATACTCGACCCACTTAACTATAATTTTTAGATAATTGAATTGTGATATGGTGGGTTGGAAATTGGAATGGAAATTTTTTTTGTTTTTTTAATACATATATTTGTAGTTTTAGACAAAGGAAAATGAAAGTAATTTTGAAAAGAAGGCTAAGATGAATTGAGCAAGTGAAGTAAATTGTGAAGTTTAGCTCTTTCTTAAATCTTGCTTCAACACGATTCATAGAAAATAGGTCCTTTTTATAGGAGACAAGATATGTAATATTCCTTGATTATGAGAGGATATTCACTAACAATTAAGGACTGTTTTTGTTGATATCTTATAATTAAATTAATCCTTTTGGTAAAAGATTGTAGGATCATTTATACCCTAAAAAGATATAACATGATAATTTAATCATAATAGTTATATATTTCACCCACATATTTTATGACTTAATAGTGTAAATGATTGACAATGTTTTATCCTTTCATAATCCTGTTTATAATGTTACCATAAAGTTTGATAAAGTCCCGATATATAAACAAATAGTAAAAATATCAAAGAGAATCTGACAATATTATTACTGACACACAAAATTTTACACTATGAGGGAGAATTTTGGGATGAATTAGGAAAATAGTTTAATTTTACACAATATTTAATTATTTATAGTTTAATAAATAGCCTTTCAATTGATAAATAAACAAGGGAAATTGTAAGAAATAGCCAAAAAAAAATTTCATTTTTAAAGTCCAGCCTATGTTTCAAAAAATTAAAAACATAGCCATGTTACGAATTGTATAACAGAAAAGTGTCACACAAAATATAACACATCTGTAAATATTTGTAAGATATTTTGTAACACTTTTAAGTTTTACTTATTATTTTTTGAAGTGTTAAATAATATCTTATAAACATTTATAGATCTGTTATATTTTGTGTGACACTTTTCTGTTATATAATTCGTAACATGGCTATTTCTTTAATTTTTTGAAACACATGCTATCATTTAAAATAAATATTTAATTTTGGCATATTTTTGCAACTCACCCAATAAACAATTACTTAATAAATATTGTAACCACTATATTAAGATTCTGTAATAACTAAATGCAATAATTAAACATTAGCTATTTACTTAAATGGCCGGTTGAAAATGGACGAATTATTATAATATTTCTCTAGTTTTTTTCTCTACAAATCTCGACTAGAAATTAAAGGCCGTATTCTCTAAGATTTTGTGATCAGTAGTTAATCCTGATCGACACATAAAAATAAAACTCTTTGAAATCAAAGGTATATATATATATATATATATATATATATATATATAGAAATTCATGGTAACGACATGTTTCTATAGAAGCTTCTTTATGGGAAATTGCCTACAGAGTCCTCTTTTCAACAACGAGACTGTTCCATGGCCTTTATTTGTCATTTTTGCCTAAAAATGCTGAAACGCTGAACCATGTTTTTGTGGAATGTTCATTTGCTAATTTTCTTTGGTCAAAATTAATGAATATTTTTTTATCAATTCAGGATGGGCCGTAGCCTACCCGTCTAGGAAATAATTGTTTCATCTTTAAAAGCTTCTTTTAGCCCACAAATTCGAACTCTATGGCAGGCTGGGATCATCTCGCTTCTCAGGTCAATTTGGAATTCTCAGAATAATTTACTAATTTAGTGTTTAAAGACATTTGACCTTCAAGATCTTCTAATATGTCATTTATTTTTAATGCTATTAGAGAAGCAGACAAAATTAGTAATGCTCTTATAGATAACTCTCAAGGGGATCTCCTAATTCTTCACACGGCCGGCTCACTGGAAGGGTTGGTTTGTCTCCTCAAATTAGAAAGATGATCTGGAATTCGCCTCCTTCAAATTGGATCAAGGTTAATATTGATGATTCTGCTCGTGGATTTGTTAAGAATTGCACGGGATTTGTTAAGAGTTGCTTCTCTTATCCCACAGGCGTTTGTTTTGCTTTCGAGGCTGAAATATTTGCTTTTATTTTAGCAATTGAATTTGCTTCGTCTTTCAATTAGAAGAACATTTGGATGGAAAGCGATTCGATTTACGTTATCAAGGCTTTTGAATCGAAAAATCCTTTAGCTCCTTGGAAGATTTGCAATAGTGGCTTAATACTCTGAAGTTACGTAGATCTATAAACTTATCGATTTTTCACATCTTTTAGGAAGGCAATGCGATGTTGGATAAATTAACTACTTCGGGCTCAATGAGAGACTCAGAATAATGGTGGTTTGCGGCCCCTAACTTCATACAGAGTTTGGTGTCTCGAGACATTACCCCTATGCCCTCTTATCGATTCAAATCATGAGGTGGCTTCACTCTTTTTGTGAAGACTCGGGTACTCTTTTTTCTTTCGTTATTTTTTCCACTGGGTTTACTTCTAAGACTTTTAATGAGGCTCGCTGTTAATTCTCTTACAAAATGCGAGTTTATGATCAAGTTTTTGGAAGGCATTTTGGAGTTTGTCTTAATATTTTATTTAGTTTTTTACAATTTATGAGGGTTTTAGTCTCCTTTCTTCGTTGTTTTTTTTTTCTTTTTCTCTGGACTATTTATTTTCTTTTGATTTATTAATAATATTGAGAGTCGTTTTAATGGAGTCTCTTGAAAGAGGGTCAACCTAGTTGGTAAGTCTCCTTGAGCTCAAGCGTGTGCCAATCTCGTTGGCATACATTCCTATTTCGACTTCTCTTCGTTCACAACTCTTTGGGTAGCTTCCTCGAAACCCATACGAACCTTCTGTAGTTGAATGTGCTGCTATACATGAAGGACTAAGGTTTGCTCAGTTACAAGGGTTAGATATTAGCTCAATCGAAAGTGAATGTTTATTAGTTGTTATAGCTATTTTCCAAGACCGGCCACCGTTAGTAGTGGATTTGATTATTTTTCATATTAAGTTGTTATTATAATCAGAATAGAGCAATGCTACTTGTCGGTATTTCAATGCGAGAGAATTATGGCGTCCCATACTATAGCTTGCAATGCGAGTCTATCACTTTTGGAGCTAATATTGTTTGTTCGTTCAATGAGTGTCACGAAGTGTGTTGAATGAAACATTGTAACTTATGTTCACAGCAAAAAAAGAAACAATCGTAACTTATGCTTTTATTGTTAATGAAAGGATTCTCTTTTTCTCAAAAAAAAAAAAAAGTATTTACTTAATTAGTATTATTGGGTTTGAATACAAATCATTGTTTGTTGTATGAGAATTTTTGTTAGTTTTTCTATTTGATAATTTGTAAATTTTTGTATTAGTAGGAATTTTTCTTCTAGCTTTAGTTATTCGGTGTAAAATTAAATTACTAGCTGGATAACAAGTCTAAGAAAGTAATCAAGTTACAAAAACGACATCAAATTTTGCAAACGACATGGTGTGTAGAAAACGACATAAAACAACAAACGACAGCATTTGATGAAAAACATTAAAAAAATGTTAAAACGACAGTTTAGTGATAAATAACAGCAAAATTGGTAAACAATAATGATGATTGGAAAACGACACAAAGAAATAAACGACATAAGAATTACGGTGAAATGTTATTTTTATGTCATTTTTATCTAAACGACATAGAATTACATGGTGTGTAGAAAAACGACATAAAACAACAAACGACAGCATTTGATGAAAAACATTAAAAAAAATGTTAAGTGATAAATGACAAAAACGATTGGTAAACAACAATGATGATTGGAAAACGACACAAAGAAGTAAACGACATATAATTACACTGGAATGAAAGAACGACAGAAAAATTACAAATGACAATTAGATCAAAAATTAAAAAAAATGACGGTAAAACAGAAAACGACAATAAAATTAAAAACGGCAGGAGAATTACAAACTAACAGTAAATATGAACAATCACAGAAAATATGCACTTTCTTATTCAAAATTGAGACAGCTCTGGAAGAACTTAGTCAACAATAAATGAAATTATGATAATAATTTGTAAAAACATTTTAAATACATCGTATGTTTGAGATGAATAACAAAAAAATATCTTCATAAACAAATGATTTATCAATTTGTCAAATAATTAACAATTCGTTCAAATAATAAATTGAGTTTTTTAGGCATTTAACCAAACTTTTGGGTAATTTTTTAGGATTTAGCCATAGTTTCACGAAATTAGGGATTTAGCCATAACATGACATGTAACATATATACGTGTAAAAAATGTAACATTACATTAATGTTACATTTTTTACACGTATATATGTTACATGTTACAAAAAATGTTACATGTTATGGCTAAATCCCTAATTTCGTGAAACTATGACTAAATTCTTTAAACTTTACCTTTAAAATGGCTAATCGCTTAATTGACCCTAATAAATTTTATTGCTCTTGATCTTATTAATTTATAGAGCTACTAATTTAAAGAGGTGCGGAAGAAGTTTGAGGGCCGTATGGACTCAGAAGGCCGGTCAAGATCCAATATGATTTGTATAAACATAGACAATAACACACCAGTAAAATTAAGCTTTGTGTAATATTAAAAATATGGCACAAGAATTCATGATATTAACAAAATAATAGTTAGTCAAATTTCCACAATCTGTAACCCACACAATATCAAATATATATATATAGCTCACATCATGAAGTTGTAACCATGCATGTCTTACATTCAACATCTAGAGATTAACAAAGTCTACGGACTTAGGATTTTATCTCTGTGGTGGTTCGTTCAAAAAATAAAATTTTAATAAATAGAGGAATATCTAACGATTCATTCAATTATGGGATAATATTAAAAAATTTTAATTATTCATGAGAGAAAACGCATAATTGTTTAAAAAATTATAGCATAGAATTTAATTTTTAAAAATTTGAGTGGGGGTATATATGAAAATTTGATTTGTTATATGGGCAAACTCATAATTTAAAAAAAAATTATAGTACTAAAATTAAGAAGGAGGTTTGAGGAATGCCCTTTTTATTGACACATTATGTCTTGTTTGTGTTGCACTTTTAATTTGTACCAGAACTTTTATACTATAAACATAGAGTATAAATCAATGAAACACACTATTGACTACTTGGGGCATAAATTATTAAGTGATACCTAATATGACCTCTTATTAATTTATTTAACAATTCTCCCAAATTGAATCTATGTGCGATCAACGTGCTCTTGGACCTCAAAAAGTGTTTTGAGCCTGAACTGACCTGACCCGATTTATTAAGAAGAAAATATTATCATAGCGAATATATTAGAGTATTAAAAATTTATAAAGATGCGCATATTCGAAAGAATCAAGCATTTCTAGAAATTTAGGATTAATGTTAGCATAATTGTGAATGAGTAATCAATATTTTTTACCATATACTATTTGTATATGATGATTCTAGAAAAAATAATAATAGCATTTCCTAAAGCCAATTGTAGTATTTGGCAATTAAGCTGTACTATTTAAAAAATTACCACACAATCAGATATTAATTAAGGAATAATATAAGGGTATTTTCAAATCCAGTTTTATTTTTCATTTTTTAGTCTACATTTGTAAGAGAATAATGTCTCTGTCCATTTTAGATATAAGCTAATTCGAAATGGTAATTAAGAAGGTTCTTCATCAACAATAAATAATATTTGCTTTAATTCTAAGAAATAATTAGGAAATAGTTTTCCTAAACTGAAAAGTGATATTGATAATTGAATTTTTTTTCCTCTACCTAAATATTAAAAATAATGCAAAATTTTGAAACTTTAAATGCCTCATTTCCATAATCGATATAGACATATTCTAGAGCATCCACTTCTGCACAGTTGATGGTATTATCTGTAGTAAAGCAAAATTTGTTTTTCCAAAAGTGAAAAGTGCTATTTAGGAATTGACTAATGTTGATAAAATCTAGAACAACCACACCCTCTAAATAAAGAAAAAGATAATTCAAAAACAAAATCCAATGATTTATACAGAATATATATGACAGCTGGGAAATTTTTTTTCCAACAAAACTAATGTGTAATTAATTTTGTTATCCAAGACATAAAATTCTTTTCCTTTTACTTTGTGATGACAATGAATTCATTTCTGAACTTTTAGTATTTGCCAACTCATCATTGTTCAAAATGTTTATATGCCTTCTATATAAGCCTTTATAGCTCCTCTTCAGTGACCATGTATCACATAATATTATATATGTTATATCTTTGATTTTTCAAAACTAATAATATGCATTCTTATCATGTTTGTTATGATAAGGTTGGTTAATAAATCATTTATACACACAAGTTTTCAAACGTGTAATTTGATAAGAATAAGAATATTATGCCTTAACCGTTTCATGATATGGTTGGTAAGTGTATTATTGCATATTGTAATAGTTTTGAATGGTTTTGAACAAAAAATTTCTTCTTATGCAAACATACCATAAACATTTCAACAAGTATTGATCTGGCGTGTTTGGTTGGATGGATGGAGAGGTGGGGGAGAAATCAAATTTCTTTATTTGGTTGGAAGCCGAAGGAGAGAAAGGAGTGAGGCAGGTAGAGGAGTTAAATCATTCCCCTAGTGGAAGGTTCTATGCAACCTCTCAATCCCATTTAATAAGTAAACAAACTAGTTTGCCCTCTATAATAATAATAATAATAATGAATAACATAGTAATTGTAAATATAATTATTCTTTATTATTTTAACTCTTCATCCTTTTTATCAAATAATTTCAAGTATTATTAAAATTCTCTACATTTTTAATATTCTCTATCATTCTTACTCTTTCTATCCTTCAGAGAATTTCACCTAACCAAACATATCGTAAAACATAGTAAAAAAAAAATGAGGGCCATTATCAACCTTTTGTATATGTTTCCTTTTATTTTCTTAGTGGAAAGTAAATGAATTATTTAAACCATTAATTTATAATATTATTTTCACCACGATAGCCAATTGACTCGTCATAATTCAGTAGTCAAAATCAAAAGTATGGTTTTAGCCTCAAAATTTCTTATATATATATATATATATATATATATATATATATATGGTTTTTAACAGTGGTGCCTAATTTGGCTATGCCTAACTACAAATATAATATATATATATATATATATATATATATACAAAAAATAAATATAACACCTTTGAACAATGAATTAGATGCGTTGAGAAGCTTATGATTATAGTATTATGGAAATCATCACTAAGTTTGTTAATTTTTATAAACGACAATAAATAATTATAACTATCATAGTTCACGTTGTGAATTGCAAGAAATCTTAAATGGTGGCTAGACCATAATTGAGGTGCGTTCTTAATTCTTTTTTCGCTGTCCAATAAAAAAATATTTAAAATGACGTTATTGTGATATTTTGATCGTATATTTCCGTAGACATAAAAGAAGAGAGAGATTATAAACTCGTCATGTTAACCCTTCATTATTCATTTCACTAAATTAGTTAATTCAAGATAATTAATAGCCGGAGGAGATCCTTTTTTAGTGATCGAGCATGCACTACAAAATATCTGCGAACGATATGTTATGAATTTTAATTAACTAAACTCAATATAGCCGTTATTCTTAAATATTGAGCAACAATTAGATTATTGTTAATTACTAATTAAGTTATTTGGTTATATTTGTAAATACGTTATATATCTTGCTTGTAACGTATTATGAATTAGTGCCATACAACGTCGATGAACTAAATTAACAACCTGATTGAGATTATTGGTTATTAAATTTACGTTAAGAATATTCTTGTTACTAATTACATCATTTGGGTTACGTAATTCAACTATTAGTAGTATTATATTATTTCGAAGAACTAATTAGGGTTTTAGCAGTACTAATTAGGGTTTCAACGGAATTATAGACAAAAGTAGTACGATAATCGAGACTAATTTACAGATTATAGCTATGTTTTGTTATTAAAACTACGTACGTTATTCAACTTTTTAATATTAATTATATTATATATCAAAGAACTAATTAGGGTTTTATAACACTCATTATATACATAAGCAACAAATTAGTAGCAAACAGTAGAATATAAAATCAATATATATATATATATATACACACACGCGTATAAGAAAGCCAATATTACATTTTTAAGTAAAATGGTTCGTGAAAAAAATAATTAAATTGAACTCATATATAGCAAATGATGGAAATAAACCAAGATAATTAATATATAAAAGATAGAGGGAAAAAATCTTGATTTTTAATCAATCATGCTATATGTATAAGTAAGTAGGCTTCGTTGTGTTTTGTTATAATAATAATAATAATAATAATAATAATAATAAATATTATTATTATTATGGCCAGTTAAACAATTAGCTATTTTAAATGTAAAGTTTGAAGGATTTCGCTATAGTTTCACGAAATTAAGATTTAGCCATAGCATGTAATATTTTTTGTAACATGTAACATATATACGTGTAAAAAATATAACATTAAATGTAACATGTAACATAAAATGTTACACTTTTACCCGTATATATATTTCATGTAACAAAAAATGTTACATTTTATGGCTCAATCCCTAATTTCGTGAAACTATGGCTAAATCCTAAAAAATTACTCAAAAATTTGGTTAAATGCCTAAAAAACTCTTATTATTATTATTATTATTATTATTATTATTAGTACACCTGGCTAAATTACTAGTTGTAGTTGGTTATTTGTGCGTTTCTCATTTTGACCATATTATTCTCTCTTAAAAAAAATAAAATAAAATAAAACCTCATGTATTCCCACCAACCCCCCTCCCGTCCACTCTATATATAAGTCATTTTACTCTTCACTTGAGAGAGACAAAACAAAATACATTGAGAAAGAGTGAGTTTCACTACAGATATAAAAAGAGTGAGTTTCACTACAGATATAAAACAAACCATATATTGTCTCTCAACTATCTTCTATATATTCAGTGTATAGCTCTTTCTCTCTATATCTTCAAATCAGTTTTTTTTTTTTAAATATATATATACACTATGCTTCTCTACGTGATCATACATTATTGCTTGTTAGTTCGTTCTTTTCTTCTCATATTGGTGTTGCACAATCGTATCATTTTATATCGCAATTAATCACATTATCACAGGTTAATGGTCATTTGCTCTCCTTTTTAAATGGTTCTTATTCTTTTCTTTTATTTCTTTCTTTTCTTTTTGTCCATTTGTTTTCATTTTGACTTGTCCCTAATGATCTAATCCCAGTTTATGGTCAAGATCAAATCCTTGATCTTGTTTAAATGCACAAATATATTGTGTTATATGCGGAAGGGAGAGGGGATACATATCGCTTGTCTTTATTTATTTATTTGTTTGTTTGTCTCTTTTTATTATTTCTTAAGTTTATCTTTTCCGCTCTGGTTGTTATTTTGTATGATCTAAATCATTTTGCTAAGTGAAACAACCAACATTTTCATAAATTTTTTTAATCTATAGTTAGCTATACAAGATTTTGATTTTTTTTTGTCAGATCTGTTATTCTTTTTCTTTTTAACATTACGATCTATTATTCTTATTATTTTCGAACGCCATAAAAGCACAAAGTGTCAGATCCTTATTTGTGGAATTGTTATTTTTATTGTGTTATTATTGTCGTTTTGTTGTTTGAGTATAAACTACTCCTAATAGCACATATAGATTGATTTTGGGATTATTCACATGGCTCATTTGGTTTATGTATATATATAATATGTATGCGTACATATATATGTATATATATTTGTCCTAGAAGGCCTAGCTGAGTTCGATTTCTAGGGAGGTAGAAGAAAAAATAAAAATTAGTTTGGGCCTCGGCCAACTCTCGATTTCTAGGGAGGTAGAAGAAAAAATAAAAATATATATACGTTATCAAATTTATTTTATAAGTTCGTATATAATTTTTTTAGATTTAATTTATAAGATATGTAACCCTAAAACAAATCATAAGACGTAAATGTACAATATTTGGACCACTGAGATAATGTTGTTCGGTTTCTTTTTTATCTTTTTTATTATTATTATTTATTTGGTACTCATAAAGCTTGAAATACGATCACTTAATTCATTATTCGATGGATTCTATATGAAAAAATTGGTGTTGTCACTCGTCAAAATTTTAATATGCTCAAGGTTTTCTTGATCAACTATTGATGTATTGACTAGCCCTTGACTTTTGTAATCTACTTAAATTTGTCTGATTAATAGTGCGTATTAATGATTTTCACACATATCTCACCCTTTTGTCCATTTGGTTTCTCTGTTATTTTAAAACGTATATTATCCACTTTGATATGTACTGATAATTTCTTTCCGTTAATTTTCGATCATGGCTTACGTGTTTAATTAATTAACAATGAATCATGATGCAAATTATTTAAAAATTAGTGACCCAATAATTTAAGAAGGAAACACATTTTCTTCATATGTTTTAGTTATCATCAATGATCTGTACTAATCTAGTGTGAATTCATTTTCTTAAAAGGGAATCACATTTCTTCATATGTTTTAGTTAAATACATTTTATTTTGTTATAGAGATCCGTCGATCTTATATAGAATAAATAATCAAGTTTTTCATTAAATAATATTCGTTGACTACTATATCTTTTTCATCTTAATTAGACTATTCTCTTTCTATGGAATGATATTTATTTATTTGCTAATTTAGTTTTACTATATTTTTTTGCTGAAGGATTTGACAATATATATTTTTCATCTTTAAACAATATTACTCTTAAGGAAAATACAGCAATATATGTTTTTGTGATTGTATACAACTAATCTAGGTTGTTAGATATAAAGAAACTTATGTTTTGGCAATTTTGGTATATTTTAAATTAATTGTTAAGTATTTATCCAATCTTAACAGATTAAGTTTTTCTTTCTTTCCTTTTTTTTCCGCATACTACTTTACGTTGTTCATTAGAAATTAGGGAAATAAAGTACATATATAGTACACGTATGATATACTTATGCATACAAAAAATTTATCAATATATTTGTTATCTAGCATACTGTCATCAAAACTGATCATGATCATATTCATTTCACACATGACTAGCTTACGTGTTTAATTTGTTGTTCTGCTCGATGCATTTTTTTTTTTTTGTTGGTTGAGGAATGCAAATTATTTACAATATTGACACAACAGTTTAAGAGAGAATCTCATTTTCTTCTTATGTTTTCGTTATTAATATTCATTAATCTAGTCTAAATTAATTCGTTTCCTGTATTTTTTTTTCTCCTTTAAGTTGTCTGAAGGAATTTTCTTTTGTTATATAGATCCATCCGATTTTATATAGAATCCATAATCAAGTTTTTCATTTATTAATATTAGTTTGACTACTACTTTTTTTTTTATCTCTTAATTAAATCGTTCTCTTTTTTTGTGGAATAATATCTATTTATTTGCTAATTTAATTAGACTTTTCTTTTGAATAATTTGACTGTGTTTCTCATCTTTAGGCAATGCTCTTTAGAAAAACGCTTGTATATGTTTTTGTGTTTGTATACAATTTGCCCAGGTTGCTAGATAGAAGGAAAACTCAAATTTTAGAAAATCTGATATTAAATTAAAATTAATTGTATACAAGTTGTGTGTTTTTTTTGTTTTTTTCCTACGTCTTATTTTCCGTTGTACATAAGAAACTTATAAGGGGAAATTAATAATGGCAGTGAATTACAATTATAGGTACATATATATCATATTTATAGTACTTGTATGATATACTCATGCATACAAATCATTTATCATTTTGGTTAGTGTATATATCTAGAATATTGACATGAAAATTGATCATCATATTCGTATCACAATATACATGAATAGGAAACATGAAACAATTAACAATGTAGTTGGAAAATCTTTTTAATTCATTATTTTCTTCTTTGATTTGTACAATACAGTTTAAAAAATAATAATATTTTTTTTCTTTTGTAATCATCAGAATGGACGCCCAAGCTATTCCGACCAGCCCGACCTCAGTCCTCGACAATCCACCGTCACCGGGCAGCCCAACCTCGGTCCTCGATCAACCATCCTCACCTGAGGAGCCCGAGATTTCCAGTAGTTCCACAACCACTACTGGAGAGGAGTCCGGTGAGAGCTCAAACAGCTCATCTGACAACGAGGGGAGCAGCGCTAGGAGAGCCTTGGGAGACGAAGGCGCTTCATCGTCGGCGCCGAGGGAGACGGAGGCATCCCCCGACGCTAATGATGAAGCTGGTGGGGCCCGTGAAGAGGCTTGATCAAGGGCCTTCGTCTTGGCGCCGGTGGTGGAGGGACCACCATGACCTAGCGAGGATGCCAAGGTATGAGTCCCTCTTTCTTATAATGACGTGATACACTCGACCTACTTAGTCATAATTTTTAGAGAATTGAGTCGTGATATTGTGAGTTTGAATGAGAAATAATATTCTTTGATCATTTGTAGTTTTGGAAAAAGGAAAATGAAAATAATTTTGAAAAGAAGGCAAAGATCATGAATTGAGAAAATGAACTTAGGCTTGAGGAAGTGAACTCTATAGATCTCCTTCTTATGTTTTGCCTCGACATGATCTTGAAATCATAGAAAATAGGCCTTTTTATAGGAGCCAAGATTTGTAATATTCCCTTGACTATCAGAAGAATATTCCCTAACAATTAAGGACTACTTTTATGTTTATCTTTTCTTGATCATATTTAGCCATGTAATAAAATAAATATTGTTAGATATATAAGTCAGTAATTGCTTATATTATTTTATGACAATATGCTAGCAATTTATTGCTAGGAATATCTTATAGTTGTGATAAAGTCACCATATGAAAAAACAAAGAAAAGTATATATAGGGGAAAAAAATGTATCAGGGAAAAAATCTGCCAACATTAATGACCATATACATATTAGTTTATTATTATAGGGTACCTAAAAAAGATGATAGGATTTAATCATAACTTATTAGATACTTCCCTCACATATTTTATGACTTATAATGCTAGTGAATGATAATGTTATCCTTTTATAATATTGTTTATAACGTTACCATAAAATCTGATAAAATCCCAGTATAAAACAGAAGAGTAAATATATCAAAGAGAATCTGACAATATTTTTACTGCACACACCAAAAATTTTATACTAAATATCTCTAAGGGAGAATTTTTGGGTGAATTATGAAACTAATAGTCTAATTTTATATACCAAACTTATATTTAAATAAATATCCAAGTAATTTTTGCTAATTGATAAATAATGCAATTATAATAAGATTCTGTAAAATTAAATACTATAACTAAACACTGATAATTTTCTTTAAACTTCTAAACATTAGCTATTTATTTAAATTAGTTGTTGAAAATGGACTGATTATTATAATATTTCTCTAGTGTTTTTCTGTATACAAATCTCGACTCTAAATTAAAGGTCATATTCTCTAAGATTTTATGATCATGTTGAGGCAATAATTCAAAGAAGAGAGAGCTTTCCTATTAGTCACTTATCTTCAAACCTAATCTTATCAATTGATGATCTTTATTTGTTTCTTTTATTTTTCAAATTTTTCATTCTCTGCATCTAGCCTATATCTCTACTCTCTATACCCTTTTGCCTTATTTTTCATATATAGGTTATTTCCAAATTTCTTATTAATTAGTCAAATACCTTCTTCATATGAACCAATTTTTATAGAGCTTATATATTAATTATCTAATTTTGCATGACAGGCACATTCCTTGGGAAGCAGTATTGATATATAACTCTCAAGATGAGGTAAGAGTGACACAATGCCAATTATATATATATATATAGTCTCAAACTCTTCTATGAATTAATAACATGTGTTCATATTATTATTTTTCAATGTTAAAAAAAAAATTTGTGACGTTGGCCATTGTTTATTGATTTATTTTTTGACCATCGAAGCCTAGATCTGACAAGTAATCATTAATTTACACTGTTTATTATGGTGGTATTTTTGTCATAGATTGGATCGGATGTTGAGGATTCAGATGATTGGCCATCATCCAATGAGGACTTTTAATTTTGCTTGATCTTATATGGTCTTGAGGTAACATTTCATATCTACTATCAAAGATTTATAAGACATAAATAGATCTCTCTTAAAAACAAAAAAAGAAAAAAGAAAAAAAAAAGCAAATTAAATCTAATCTAATCAGTATTGCTTTACATTCTTTTAGCACCAATATTATCTATAATATTCAATCTTTTTATCTACTTATTTTTCAGGAGGAATTTGTGGAGACCCAGTTTAGGACTCTTTGGTTGTTGCAAAAAGACATGGCTAAAGAAGAAGAATCCTTGTTCCATGTCCAAACAGAGAGCTTTTTTGTTTGAAGAGATGGCTAAAACTAGGGCTCTTTTTGTCAGAAGTACAATAGCTCAATATATCATCATGACATGCCAATGTTGCAACTAGTACAAATATTTATTTTTTTGTGCTTTTTTTTTTTTTTTTTTGTGACTTTGGAGAGAGATCGATAACATGGATTTATAGGCTTTTTATGACTGTATGTTAATTTCTATAGGAATGAATTTATAGGACGGTACATAGTTCATATTCACTGCAAAGTGTCAATGAAAGAAGTACTAGCCTAGGAAAATCTCTTTTTTTTTTTTTTTTTCATAGTTTTGTTAGAAGTGATGGTTCCATAGGGCATGGGCATGAACGACCATCCTATTCTGAAGAGGTTTAAAATGTAGACTCTACTTTGATGATAAAAGAAAAAAAAATCTTTTTCAATTATATGTATATGTACATTTTATATTTTATTCATTAATAAGAGCAATTTAAGCTTAATAGATATTGTCAACTTCCTCCATTATAAACGCAATTGATTCGGATAAGAAAGGATTAAACAAATGTCATCAACTTAATCTTCATCATATACAAACACAAAATAAATAAAGTTAAAAATAAAATTAATTAAAAACATTAGATTGCCATGCTTCAATATAGCTCAAAAGTCAAAATTAGGCATTTAGAGACCTAACTAACTTCGTTTGGTATGTATTTCTTTCTTCTGATCATCTTGTAATGGGCAAGTACTTACATTTCAATATGTGTGTATTTTATTTATATTATTATTATTATTATTGGCTCCAAATTTCATTTGTGCATTATTTTCATTCAATGATCAATAACGGTATATAAACTAACTTGTTGCACTTGTAATAAAAATAGTTATGACTAAGGATAAATATTCCACATCTACCTTGTCCTCTCCTCATCCAATAATATCTGTATAATGTAATTTAATTTATATATCATCGTTGCCCAATTCAATTGGGCAGTGGCCGCCCCAACATTAAGTGTGTGACGTTTTATTATTCAATGTATCTTTTGATTGATTTGACACAATATAAAGAGACCATATAACACACGTACTTATTGTCTCCTTCATATTTATCTTCTTCTCATGTTCCTCGATACTTATAGATGTAGCATTATTTTGCACCGATTTTGATATTACTAATTTACCACTTTATTTTTTTTAATATACATGGGACTAGGGGTGTAAACGAGCTGAGCCGTTCGTGAGCAGCTCGGCGTTCGGCTCGATAAAAGCTCGTTCGTGTTCGGCTCGTTGTGTAAACGAGCCGAGCTTGAACATGATTTTAGGGCTCGAATAATAAATGAACAGAGCTTGAACTAACTAAAGCTCGGCTCGTTGAAGCTCGCGAACAGGCTCGATTATATGTTCGCGAACAGGCTCGTTTACGAGCTCGCGAACAGGCTCGATTATATGTTCGTGAACAGACTCGTTTACGAGCTCGCGAACAGGCTCGTTTACGAGCTCGCGAACAGACTCGTTTTATATTATATATAATACAATAAATATATATTATATATTTATATAATAAAAAAATATTTTTATAAACTTATAACATAAAAAAATTAAAGTTATAAAAATAAATAAACACAATGTCTATTATTAGTCACTAATTAAAATTAAGTTGGCCCAAATAAAAAGCCCAATTCCAATTAGGGTTTTATTTTATTTTAATTAATTATTTATTTATTTTTCCTTCATCTTCCCCTCCTCACCAGCCGTTCCTCCCTCATCTAGCATCTCTCTCTCAAAATCTCTCTCACTCAGCTCACTCTCTCCCTCACTCATCTCTCTCGCCAGACCCACCGGCGCCGTCCTTCCTCCTAGCACGGAGCTCTTCTGCGTCTCAACCACCTGCCTCCGCGCTCACAGCCCCGTCGTCGAGTCTCGCCCTGCACATCGTGACGCTCTGCCGCGACGTCGACCACCTCCTCGTCGCGCCTCCGTCGCACTGTTCGGAACTCCGGTGCACACTGCTCCGGGTCGCCTCCCTCGCGCGATACAGCCCCGACCCCTTCCCGGCATCGCCTCCACCTGCGCGAGCTGTGCTGGCCCACGCCGGCTCTCGTCATGGTCCGCTCTCGTCGTACTCCGCTCCTCCGGCGATCTGGCGAAGCTTCACGTTCCTCCGGCGATCTGGATCCCCGCACCGCCGAGCTTCGCGTTCTCAAGCTCGAGGCTCAAATTGAGCTTTTTCGAGCCTTAAACGAGCTCGAGCTCGAAAGCTCGAACGAACTTCATTATCGAGCCAAGCTCGAGTCGAGCTCGAGCTTTTGTTAATCGAACTCGAGCCGAGCTCGAGCCTCATTTTCTCAATTTTATCGAGCTCGAGCTCGAGCTCGAGCTCGGGAAAAACCTGACGAGCCGAGCCTGAGCATTTCAAAGCTCGGCTCGGCTCGGCTCGATTACACCCCTACATGGGACTAATTTGCATGTTATTGGTGCGCAAAAGGGCTAGATATATATTTGTGCATGCAATATCTCTTGGATATATATAGATATATATATATATGTAAAGAAAAAAAATTAATTAATATATTAACTACTTTAATGTCAAGCCCTGTATTTAAAAAATAAATAAATCTACATTGTATTGCATTTGCATAGTGTATGAAATTTATTTACATATGTGAAATTAATAGTTATTCATTCTCAATTTATATATGACTTGATAGAAAATAATCTCTTTTATTTTCTCTTATACTCTCTTTCTTATGAGTTACGAATATACTTGCATTTTGTATCCCTCCAACCCAATTTAATTCACTTTAGAAAGCTATGCAAAAAAAAAAAAACGCTACTTCAGAAATTCTAACACAAATGCCACGTATTGATATATTAACTAATAATTAATAATAAATCATACAGAACTAATCTCATACCACAGTCAAACAGTCAAAGGCACGCACGGAAAAGAAGTATTAGGTGAAAAAGCCGTACACACTCTTTTATTCCGAACCGTCCGATCACCATCACACAAGCATCAATCACGAAGAGAATCATCCACAACGTGACACGTGGGCCCCAAAAACCTCGGGAACGTATGAGCTGGCCTAAACTTCACAGTGGGCCAATCAAATCGCTCTAACGTTCTCGTACGTACAAACACACTGATTCCACAAAAGAAAAGTCATAGATAAACATTAAACGCTGGATCACATCAAGACGGTGCCGTTTCCGATGAGCCAATCATCACCTTATCCCCTTCGACACGTCACCATCACGAGCCGTGGGCCCCACGACACGTACGACGTGGCTGACGTCTGGTGATGGTGACGCGGATGCTCCGGTGGACCCGCTCGCAGGGGAATCGTGGAGTTGGATTCGGAGATCTGTTGGGCGAATGGGAGCGTGACACGTAAGACACCCGGAGGACTGGTCAAAAGATGTTGTGGACGAAAATGTAATAGATTTTTTTTTTTGGGTGGGAATGTAAATTTAATTTATTGGGTGTATAGCGTTGTGTTTGGTTGGTACGGTTAAGGTGACATTGGGTCGGACGTGACAGCGATGGGAGAGATAGCGAGTGGTCTGATCTTGTGACCCACTTTCATTATTACCAATTATTTTTCTTTTTTGAATATAAATCCTTTTACACTTTTCCCTTTTTTTATAAATAAAAATGTATTTTTTTAAGCTAAAATCTTATAGTTTTAGTACTGTTTAGATTGATAAACAATTCAATTGTTTTCGTTTATTAAAAGCATTTCTTTAAATAATCAATTAACATATAATTCTCAAACAATAAAAAAATAATAATAATATTTGTGAGTGGGCCCTATAACTCTTTCACGAATAATCATCTTAAAGTATAATATTTTTTATATTAATAAACAATTACTGCTATGCAATCCAAATATTGTTATTTTTAAAAAAACTCTGAGAGTATGTTCGATAGGATAGAAAGAAAATTAGATATAAATAAATATAAAAAGTGATAAAAAATATAAAAAATAATAATAATAATATGTTTTCTTTTTTTTTGTTTGGTATAATAAAAAAGAAAAAAAAATCTATAAATTTATCATTTTATTCAATTGTTTTATTCTTATAAAATTAAAAAATAGATAAATTAGTAATTTGTTCTTGATTTCTTTGGTAAAAAAGTTTTTCTCCACTTTTCTTTCTAGTATTAAGCGGGTAAAAATTTGTGGGCCCCATACTTATTTTTTTCCTTTTTCTTTTCCTTCTCTTCTTTTGTTCCTTCCAACTGAACAAATATTACCTGATTTCTATTCAAACTTTCCTTCAGTCACTTCCTTCCTTCCACTTTTCTATCTTATTAAACATGTAATCTTAGTTTAATATTGCACTAAACTTAAGAAAATATTTACTTTGATCAGTTTTTATCTGCCTCATTCTGACATGGGTACACAAACAAAAACAACCTATAATATCTTAATAAGAGGGATGCTAGCGTCAGACGTGATTGACGCGTCTGACGAATCGTGGCCGTCCATCGTGGTGGACTTCACATGAATCCCATCATGGAAGCTACCATAATGGACGGTCACGATTCGTCAGATGCAACTACTGAAGCATTTCTCTTTTAATAATAGTGCGGAATTTGTTTTCTCTTTCTTTGAGTCTGTTTTTCGCTTGAACTTGAGCAATAAACATAGAATTTTGCTAGCGTCAGACGCAACTGACGCATCTGACGCATCGCGACCGTCCATCGCGGTGGGACCCACCGTGATGGACGGTCGCGATGCGTCGCGTCTGACGCTAGCGAGCCTCATAAACATAAGCTAATAAGAATAGGGACAATTGAGTCTTTAGGAACAAAATAATAATCATTTAAATTCCTTTGACCTTTTCCAACAAAAATATAATTTTTCTCCCTTAAACCCTCGCCATAAAAATTGGTTCAGACGAAGGAATTTCCTCATTGAAATGTCAAATCAATCTCTGACATTTTGAGCCGATTTGTGCATAGTAGATATTGTACTTCGTCAACATTATTTGGGGGGGTTTGAAAAAGAATCTTCTTTTACCTTTTTTATTTTTATTTTTATTTTTCCTCTACACAACTTTCTATTACTTTGAACATTAGTCATGTAAAGCATATTAATGTTTTTGGCTACGCAATTGCCCACTATGTGTTGTCATTTGTACTTGATTTATTTTCGCGTCATTAATCAAAAACCAAACAACTTCGTACACTGAATTGAGGACACAAAATGTCTAATTGAAAGGGATGTTTCATCAAGGAGAGAGAAAAAAAGAAAAGAAATGAATTTCATTTCATGTTAAATTCTTTGAGAAGATAAGGTTTGTTTTCACAAGCGAAGCCATTTTTTTTTCCTCCCATAAATATGCATTGAAAATAATTTCTTGAACTAGTCCCATGTTGCTTAGATTGATATGCAATTTTTAAATCCGTTTGTCGGTTTAAGATGTTATGTATCATATATATATATATATATATGAGTTCATCGTATCATAATATTATTATTTTTAGATTATGATAAGCAAATACAGTATTTGTTATTTAATATGCGATATTTTGACCACCCTTATTTGTTTTTTCTATCTAAATATTTTTATTTTTTATTAATTTTTTAATTCTAATACAATATCTTTAAATCTTAATTATTTATATTATATTAAAATTTAAAAAGTCAACAACTATTTCAAATAACTCATTTAGATGATTTTTCTAAACAAGCGGTTAATATGAAAAACAACCCAATACACATGAAGTTATGCCTTATTAGAACACAATATAACAAACAAAAATGGATTATTTCAATTTCATAATCATAGTTTGTAAAAACAAATTGAGGTCGTAACAATTCTCAAATTACAAGTTAAAATCAATCCCTCCAAAAACAAAAATCAAGACTTTACTCTCTCAAATTGCCATATATCTCACATCCCAAGAACCTTGCACATCAATTATTATAAAACTAACCAAATACTTCCATTACTTCTTTTTATTTTTTTAATTAATTTCTTTAAGCATATTTGTCTTGTCCTTTCCTATTACCAACAATTCCGGTTCCACTAATCAAACCAGCACACGTAACGCACGTCATCATCAAGTAGTAAAAATAAATAAGAAAACAGTTAAAAATAAAATAAAAGCATTGTGTGTTCAGTGTTGATGTGTTTTAACTCCGATTACCAAACAAATTACAATATCATCAATAGACTGATTTAATTTTAATTAAAGTTGTTTGGGACAGAACTCAGAGCAAGTCCCTGAGCACTGTACGGACAATAATAATGAAATAAATCACATAATAAAAACAAAACAATCCCGGATGGGTACGGATTACGGAGATAAATGTCAGAAATTATATGCTTAATTACGGACAATTTTTCGCTCAGTGGAGCCTCACGTGCGAGGGCGGGTTTTGCTAGTCTCACGTCGCCTGTCACGCTCAGCCTTCTCACAGGCCATGTCATCCAATCACAGTAATGCGCTGTCAGATTCCAACAACCATCACAGACCACGCGCTGCTCTTGGCGCGTGGAATTCCCCGCTACTCCTCTGGAGCGTACGTTTTAAAAGGAGGTTTCTAACACATTTGGTCCCTGAACTCTCTGAATATTGACAAGGTGGTCTCTTTATTTATTTATTTTTCTAGTAGGGTAAATTTAAATGCTTTCGATAAATTAGGCTTAATTTATTTTTTTCGCAATTGGTTTAGAATTTTTATTTATATATATTTCTTTTCATATCTCATAAGTTGTGCTTCTCTATTCGATCGCACACTAAATTCTTTATTTCACTTGTCATTTTTTAACATTTACTCTGATCACATACAGTTGATATTTTAATTTACCATATATTATCAAATATTTTTGTATTTTTATATATATATTCTAAATCATTGACTAAATTTAGCATCTAATTTAAAATGCTAACAACTTATTAACACTTTGATAGAAAATTCACAAAATTAGTACAAATTTATTTTAACTACTCATTGCAACGCAATTTATCTAAATTTTAATCAAAGTTTTAACGTTGATATTTTAAAATATATATTCTATAACTCAAGGGTAATATATATATATATATATATATATATATTTGTTAGAAAGAAAGTTGTGGAGTTAAAACAAAAAGAGAAATTATAGTGAATACCAAATTTTTAAAATTTAATGTAAGTTATTACCCAATCTTTTGAAAAATGCAACAAATTGCCCAAATGATGCAATTACTTATACAGTGATAAATGGTGGTAATTCACTTTGTTACCAAAAAGAGTGTGCAAGTAATTCACAATCTGACTGGAAACTCAATTACTTTAAAAATTTGAGTATTTATTTTTATTATTATATAAATTCTGAGTATTTGCCTACTTCACTCTAATAAAAATGATCACGTACCAATGCGTTAAAGAAAATAGAATCGGAGGTCTAATTTATCAAAAGAAACTAAAAGGACTATTTTGTAAAAAAGAAAAATGCAGCAAAAACGAGAAAGCAAAGCACAAACACAACTAAACCAAAAAAAAAAAAAAAGAGATACAAAAACACAAAAGCTCACACTCTCTCACGGTCTCAACTCAACTGAAAATCAAAAACTCACTCATTAGTCATTACAACACAAAGAAAAGAAAAGAAAATTTGCAGAGAAAATAGAGAGAGAGAGAGAGAGAGAGAGAGAGAGAGAGAGAGAGAGAGAGAGAGAGAGAGAGAGAAATGGGAGATATGTATCACAAAATCAACGATTGTTCGTCGCCTTCCTCGGCTTCCATGGCTCAGACCGACGAAATCTCTCTCTTCCTTCACCAGATTCTGCTCCGATCGTCGTCGTCGTCGTCGGTCGCTGCGGGGCTGTTTGGCTCCTCCGCCGCCGCTTCCGCGCCGGAGAACCTCAGCCGTCCGAGAGGCGGAGAGATCTCGGCCGTTGATTCGCCGACAGCCGGTTGTCTCGCGGCCTTCGCGAGCGGTCCGATCGCAGCCAATGTGACGTCGTCGTCGCCGTTGGGACCCAGCGAGACGGAGAACGACGAGTACGATTGCGAGAGCGAGGTGATTCTCTCTCTCTCTCTCTCTTTTTGGTTGCTGAGAAAATGACGTAGGAAAATGAATTACAAAAACAGGAAAAAGGAAATCAAAGCTTTGGTCGTTATTTTCCTCTTTTGAATTTTTCACTTCGTTGGTTGATAAAGGAACAGTGAAAAGCGCTTTTTTTTTTCCTTTTTGCTTTTTTGCTTTTTCTTTCTCGTAACTAGGAAAGAAAGTGTTTGTTTTTGCTTTTGTTTGTTTTTTGTTTGTTTTTGTTTTTCTTTTTGTGGCTGGTAAACAAATCATTTTCATGATTTGAACCTCAGAGATTTTAGAATAATGGAAAGATGAATTTTGGATGTATTTTCCTTAGATTTAACTTTCTTTATAATCAGCTTTTTACAGAGATATACTCGTGTATACATACATCTACGCATATATATATACGTATATGCATCAATATTTATTTCTACATATATACAGGAGGGTTTGGAAGCTTTGGTTGAATCAGCAAAGACTTCAATTCCTCGAAGTTCCTCAAAGAGAAGCAGAGCCGCTGAAGTTCATAACTTGTCTGAAAAGGTTCTTATTTTGTGTTTCTAAAACATACATATATATATATATATATATATGTCTTTATCGTTATTAAAAATTATTACATTATGAATTTTTGGGTTTTGAAGAATTGGATTTTCTGTGGGGTTGCAGAGGAGGAGGAGTAGGATTAATGAGAAAATGAAGGCCTTGCAAAATTTGATCCCAAATTCTAACAAGGTAGATACAGATTATAATTATATATGTATCTAGCTTTGAGCTTCAATAAGCTAAATTAGGATTATGTTTATACGTGTGAACTTGGTGGTGACTGAAGAAAATTTGCTGGTCTTGGTTTGACGCAGACGGACAAGGCTTCGATGCTCGACGAGGCCATCGAGTACCTCAAGCAGCTTCAACTTCAAGTGCAGGTCTGTGGTTATTAGCAACAACATGCTTATTTTAGAGATTTCTTTTTTCTTGAGTCCATGGCTTGGTTCTTTGTGTGATCGTGAATCTAGAACTGTCTCAGGGTTAAAATATATGACAATGCGGTAACTCAAGCGCTGGAAGGCGAATATTTCTGGTAGTAGGAAACCGACCTTCGTAGGAGGAGAATTGAAAAATGAACGTAGTCAATGGGATGTGTTTAGTACATATTTTGTTATTCTTGTTCAATTCCATAACTTAAGTTCTAAATTGCACAACAAAAAATCGTTAATTTCTTATGGTAAACCTTGTACGATTTGATTATGTCACTAATTTCCTTGTGCTTTATTACTTCATGCAACTTCTTATGATTCGTACGCAGTGTGGAAGCTATCGATATATGTAAAAAGCGCGAATGCCTAAGCAGATTGAGGTGTTACTGACCTCTTGAATTGATTTATTCTGATCTTCAACTCCTATTGATAAATGGTCTGGTTAATTGCAAAGAAGTAGTAGATTGTAGAGTTCCATCGACTTTGGCTGTCCCCCAAATCCACCTCTAAATCCACTAATAACAGTTCTCTAATCTAGTCCACTATTTAAATGTTGCTTTCACAAAATATCTGGTACACACAGTACAATCGAGGAACATTAATTTGGTTAGCCAGTAAGTGGTTCGTCTCAGTCACACACCTAGTTTTGCTTTTAACCGAACTCTTGTTATCTTCTTTGGCTGTTTTGATTGGGCCAACTTTCTATGTTGATAAATTTCACTAGTTGGCAATTCAAAAAATTCTAATGGATATCTTGTATGTAAAATTCATTGCTTTGGCGAAACGTTTCAAAACCAAAGATTGAGATGTCAAAACTGAGGGTGGAGTTGATTTCTTACATTGTGAATGCGCATTCCAGATGCTTGCTATGAGAAACGGGTTAAGTTTGCACCCCGTAAGCCTGCCGGGAGGATTGCAGCCTGCACAACTCTCCCAAATGAGAATGGACTTTGGCGAGGAAAATAGGCCTCTGCATCCGAGCCTGCTAGGCGCGTTTCCCGTGAATCAAGAAGCCGGTGCAACCCAAAATCCATTTCTTCCACCGAACCTATGCAATTCATCAAACCAGCAATTGGCACCGAACATGTTAAATATCATCAACTCCGACGCCTCAATTGGGTTGGAACCTCCGGCCCCACCTAACCTAGGAACCTATCAATTTCAATCATCTGCCCAGGTATAATTACCTTATGACACACTCAACTCTCAAGCATAGTACGAACAAAGTTGTACTAATTAGCTGATCTTCTGCCGATACACAGGATATCTGCAGAGAAGATGGAATGAGAAATCCACAAATAATTGCAAATCAATCAGAGACAAGTCCTTTAGGTGTGTTTTACCGGGCCTGGGATGCTTTTTCACTTTACCTAGTTACGATATATATTTATTTCAATCCCTTACTCTGAAACATGGTTTTCTTTGTAAAGAATTTGGAATGGAAGCCGCGGCTGCATTGGGCTCTTTCCATAGACAATCATCCGATTTAAAGTGCAATGACTCTATTGAAACGTGCATCGGAGGAGACTGGTCGGAAAGTGTGCTACTAAAAGCCATAGAGCAAAGCCTAATACTCCCCTCTCATTTGAATAGGTAATTGCACTTTAGTGTCGCCGTGTCACATTTAAGCATTCATATTTTCTTCATTTGTGATATGTACATGTAATTTTCATTGTGTTTTTCGGCTCTAACCAGCATGAGGACAGGAATAAGTGCCGCGAAGGACGACTCAAAGATTGATAGACCAAACTTGTGAAGTTATTTTGGACTTTGGTGACAATTCTTATTAACTTTGCTGATTTTAGTGTCACTAATGTATCTACCATCTTCTTCGAATATGAAGTAGCTGATCCGAGTCTCAAGCTAAAGGTAAAAATGATTATGGCATGTTCTTGAGCTGAACTAGAGTTGGTTGAACTTTTTTTTTTTTTTTTTGAATGCTTGAGTCTCTGGCAAAGCTTTTTGAGTAACTATAAGTAAATATGACTGGTTTCCCTTTTGGCCACACCGATAATTATCTGTTGTATCTTCAAAACATGCGATTAATATCAAGATAGGTTTGATTCAAGTAAATATCTTTTCTTATGATTTTCTTAAGGCAAATGCTGTCGTGAATCTGAATGGTGCTTTAAATGTTCATTTTTTTTTTTCACTGATTTATATTATTAAAACTTTAGAAGTTGTGTAGTTCTTGAGGATATATCAAAGACTTTTTAGTATTTGTCCTCACAAATATTGTTTAAAATCATTAGACAGTAATTTCCAAAATGCTCTCGTGTTTGACTCTGAGATTCATTGTATTTGTATATAGGAAAGACAAGATCAACAAAAAATAATAATAATAAAAACTACACTAATTGGTTATAGAAGGAAAATAGGCCATTTCTTAACTGTTAATGGTATCCGCCCTCCTTAAAAAAAAATTTAAAAAAAAAAGAGAAAATTTGATCACATGTCACATTTATAATTCAAATTTACAATCTATTACACTATTACATATTATATCAATTTTTTATTATCAAATTACCATACTGTCTCTCTTTCTCTTTTGTCTTTCTCATTTATAAAAGAAAAAAGGGGCAGTTTGATAAAATTTATTATTAAAAAGTAACATGAATTGCAAATTTTTTTTTTAAGTGGTACGTTTCAAAATAAGTTATCAGAAGTTGCATTTTTTCAAAATTTCCTTCCTTGAAGTGTCGGAGGCCTGTTTGTCAGTGGAGCATTATGAATGTATCTTTGGACCATACGACAAAATAGCCCAAGATCTTAAACAAAGCTCCCAAATTCTTTTTGAAACGGGCACTTTGCAGTGAAATATTTAGGAAAACAAACACTTTATTTTAACCAATAATCAATATTTAATTTTAGAAAAAAAAATCAATTTTTTATTTATAAAATATAATTACTAAATATTTTTGTTAAAGTAACTAACATAAATATCATAAATTGACTATTTTTCAACTAACAACGGTTGATTATTTTCTCCTATTTTAATTCAATGAATGGTTAACACTTATTTACCATTACTTAGCTCTTAATTGTCGAAACTAGCCAATGAAAAAACTGATTAACATCTATAACATATTTACTACAAAGTATTAATTTAGTCCTAAAGCCAAAAGACGAGGCATTAAAGCAAAACAACTAATCAACTGAGGATTATTATATCTTAGTTCCGAAATTTTCTAACATTCGTTGCAACATATTAGAATATATGTTCTTAATCTGATCATCGTCAACCTATCACAACCTATCTAATTACCATTCGTTCTAATGCAATGCTCCTCCTAATCGAAGAACTCAACCCAATCGTGCACGTTAAAAACAATCTTTCGAATTACGTAGCGACATGAATCTTCTATGATTATTAGATTAAAAAAAAAGAGGAAAAAAAAATTTCAAACCAAAATTTCCATTTTGGAGGACCATCTTTTTTCTGAAACAGACATTTCTCAAAGAATTGACCTCATAGTGGTAGAATTGGGGACCAAAATTTGATTATACACACAAGTTTATCTATATGCATATGAAAACACCCAACTTCTTTTCCCTTTGAAAATTGTGGCTATGCTATCTTTAAAAAAAGCCAAGTCGAAAGAGCAATATTCAATTATTGACAGAACAGCAGTGGTTTGGACCATTAACAATATGGACTTTTTTGCATCATTAGCCCCTGAATTTATTGTACTTTCACACTTCGGTGCTAAAATTTTATTTGTTGACAATTGGAATTTCAAAATTTGGCAATAAAATGGGAAGATTTATGATAATTAAGTACATTTATATACTAAAATTCTCAAGTATTGGCGCTATAGTTCCACAAAAAAAAAAATCATTTGTTTAGAAGTTGCGCCTCCCTTAACTAATTTAAATTCAAGTTTAACTCTTATTACAGATGGACATAATTGACAAAAATGTGAAATAAAGCTTTCAATTGCTAAAAATAAAGTTTGTATCAAAGTATGAAAACATACTAAGCTTAAGCGAAAATGGTGCCAAAAGGAAGAAGGAAAAAAAAAAAAAAAACATGACTTTCACTAATGAGACAAACTCTTTTTTAGCTTACCTAATAGTATCATTATCATGAAATGCACTCTTTGAATAATCTGCAGATTGCTGTTTTTACTTTTGTGCTTGTTAGCGATTTTTTGCGCAAGTATACGGGTCGCACAAGTAATAAAGTGGACTTTGAGTCTGGATATTATCTCCACAGGGATTGATTGGGTCAGATATAAGTATCAAGTATTACCTCGCTCATCCTACTTGCTATCTAGACTAACGAAACGAATGCGGAGAAATTAAATTAAATTAAGACTAACATGAACTAGATGGTAAATTAAATTGACAGTAAAAATAATAAATAAATGTGGATCCAAGGGTTGATTTCATTCACCTATCCATGCCATTACCTATAAGTGTAATTAATCTAATTAAGTCATTCCATTAATCTAGAGGTCCTAATGTATATCTTATTCACCTCTTCCGAGCGTGAATGAGATTTTACGTGACTAAATTTACCGAGTTGTTATCCCTAACTAATCGGTTGATTAATCACACTTTGAACTCCCTCTTAAGATTATCTAATCACCTATCTCCTCCCAGTCTCAAGGTTAAATTAGACGTGCATGCTCATACGAGGATTTTAACATACTTTTTCAAGCTATGTTAATCTCCCAAGACAATTAATCATCTACAACAACCTAACTAGCTATGGTAAAGGAAAATTGCAAAATGATTAAAAGACAATAAATATCAAGTACTACAATAGAATGAACAAAACATCAATTAATCAACTAAATAGTTCAGGGCACTTCAAGGGTGAACTGCATCACCCTTAAATCCAAATATCAATAACCAAGTTGTCTCAATAATAGTTACAACAAATACAAACTCAAATATTTAATATTTAATACAAAGTAAATAAAAGAGAGAGAATAAGAAAATCAAACACTAATGAGCTTAAAAGCTCATGAAAATGGTGGTTTGAAGGCTTCAAGCTCCCATGGAAGCTCTTCTTCCTCCAAGCTCTTCTTTGTGTCTTCAAGAATGTCCACCAATTAGTCTCCTTTGAATCTTGAGCCCTCATTCTCTCTTATGAGATTGCCCTAGTAGTTTAGGATGATCTTGGCCCCTCACTCTTCATCCAATGGCTCAAAATGGGCCAAAAATTTGAACTAGGCATGCCGAGAGGGTTTCATGGTGTTGCTATGACTTTCATCGCGGTGACAATCACGTCATGATCAAATTTCATTGTGTTGCTATCAGAGTTATGGCAACACCACCAGACCACGTTGCCAATACCATCAACGTGATAGTAACGCCATCTAAACACGTTGCTAATGCCATCAGAGTGATAGCAATGCCATCATAACACGCTGAATGCACCTGCAATTCTATATTAGTTCATTGAAACGCCATGAAGTTTCATTGCATTACAATGGGCTTCAAAATTCTCATTTTTTTCGTCGTTTTGCCTCGAATTCCATTTCTGTTCGTTCAATATTTGATGAGACCTACACATACTCAAAACGACATTAAGTAGACATAAAACTTGAGGATTTGCCTTGGATTTAAGTATAATTTAGAGACTAATGAGTGTGTAAAATGCACTCATCAGTGCTATAATCAATGAGTGTTATATGATATCTATTAATTGAGAACTTCTATGGTGGGTTATTTTTCTAGTGGAAATAATTTTAGCTCGTTAGATTTGTCTTTTTAAAATGTGGAGTACATAAAAAATCTCACGATCTAAGGTGGTTTTTCTTTATAAGAATAACTTACCAAAAATTCTCTCTTTTAATTATATTTCAATTTTTTTTATTAAATCTTTACATATTTTCTCTGCTTTAAAGACATAACAGGATAATTTTTAGAGTAATTTGCACTGGTGCCCCCTGAACTTTACGTGTTTGGTCGGTTGCACCCTAAACTTTAATTTTTGGCAAGTTGCACCCTATATTCAAAAATTTTGGCCAATCCATACAAATTGATAACTGGAGTTAAATTTTGGACGGAATTTCCAACCCATGTGCCATTCACATGATTCGAAAAGGGCATTTAAGACAATTTATTACGTAGGTATGATTTAAAGGTTTTTTTGTCATTTTTATTCCTCTTCTTCTCTCTTCTTTCTTCTTCTTCTTCCCCAAGCTTCCTTTTTTATTCTTTTTTTTTTCTGACCAAACCCATGTCACCTAGACCCCTGCCACAAAAAAAATACAAAAAAAAAAGTCACGTACCCAAAATATGTAGAACTAACAAACAAAGTTGATTCTTTATCTTCTCTTCATCAGTTCTTTATCATTCTATACACCAGTTTCTTGTCTTGTGTTTGATTTTTCCCACTCGTATGATCACTAGTTTATTTTGCCACATGCTCTATAATACCAAAACAAAAAAAATCCCACTTTGAAAAATTGTTCGAAGAGTACTAGAATGGAGAAAACCAAAATAACAGCCAATTCAAATTCAGACCGAAACAATTATAAATCTGCAGACCAAACAACAGCCAATTCAAATTCGTCAGCCGGAACGCCAATCTCCATCGCCAATAGTGCGACGACGGCTAGATCAAAGCCGTGAGTGAAAAATTAAACCATTTCTTCTTTTGTCCAGCTTTTTTTTTTAATTAAGTATTAAAAGCCGTAATTTTTGGCGACGAATTTAGGGTCTCCGAAGCGAAGGGCTCGTGTCCTTCGCCGGGTTTCAAGATCCATTGTTTCTCTCTCTCTCTCTCTCTTTCTCTCTCTTTGATATTCCATCGCTTCGTGTCTCTGCGTTTCCACATTCTTCGCAACAATCTCTGACACCCAAACGAACCAAGTAAGCCATTTTCGTTGCTCATTCAATATCTAATCATTGTTTCCCTTTGACTTTGCCGATACTTTCGCTGCGACTTTTGGATCTTTTACGATCTGGGTATTTTCTCATTCAAATGTTGGTCTCCAAGTCGTTGTCTGTTTCTTTCGATAAAGTTCAAATCTTTTTGTCCAAACAGACCTTGGGATTTCTGGGAGACGTGGGGCTTTGAAGATTGTGAGAATTGGGGTTCATCAACTCGACTTCCACGCCAATTCGGAACGCCGAAACACCAAAACGCCGACCCGCGTCGTTGTTGTGGTCCTTGCCATCGTAGCCAACTAGTTGAAGCTCGAGCTCTTTAAGGATGAAAACGTTGACACCAATAGCGTCAACGAGGAGTACGTTGCCGCCGTGCCGGGCTCGAGCACCATTTCCTCAAGCTCGCCCTCCGCTGCTTTCCTCCGATACCGCGCCAGGCCTCAAGCATCATTCCGTCATGGGAGGGCGGCGGCGGAGGACTGGACGGTGGCGGGGGAGGAGGAGGAACGGTGGTAGCTGCTCGTGGAGAAGAGGGAGTGGCGGCAGGAGATGAAGTGGTTAAGGAGGATGGCAGCGGCGTCGGCCTGGGCAGAGTGGGAGGGCGAGAAGAGGGTCTCCGCCAGGAACGGCACCGTCGGCATCGGCGATCACAGGCCAGCGCCCTTGTCTCCATCAAAGCCTGGTTCTCTTCCTCCGTCCCCATCGCCTCTCTCCGGCACCCCGATATCGCCCTCATCTCCGGTGGAGGAGCGTTCGTTTTTTTTTTTTTTTGCTGCTACTGGATCTCCACTTGGGTTTTGTGAGATTGGCGTAGACATTATAAATGGAAGGTTAGGGTTTGTTTGTGAGCTTGAAATATGCAGATTGATTGATTGTTGTTAAATCTTTGATTAAGAAAAAATTCTTATTTTTATTTCAAGTTTTGGTCGGAAAAAAAAAAAAAAAAAGATCAGGGAAGAAGAAGAAAGAGGAAGAGGAAGTAAAATGACAAAAAAGCCCTTAATATTTAGTCATGTGCCAATCACATGTCAACTTCCGTCCTAAAAATAAACGGAAGTTACCAATTTGTAGTAATTTGTCAAGATTTTCGAATTCAAGGAGCAATATGCCAAAAATAAAAGATTAGGGGGTAAGTTGCCACAACCCGTAAAATTCAGGGGACACCAGTGCAAATTACTCTAATTTTTAATAGTAGAGACACAAACATGAAACACTAGAATGAGAGCCGTAAACTTGAATTTCCCTTTACAGAAAGAGATAATTCAGTAAATAGACATTTTTTATTGATGTTTTAAATAAATAGCCAATATTTTGATTAATTAAGAAATTAGTCATTTTCATAACTAAATAATAATGTGCATTGATTATATGCCCTTAATTCTCTTATATATTAGTGGCTAATAACTTAATTTTTAGAAACGTTTGTGAAATAAACCTTAAAGATATATGTACTCATACATAAATTATTGATATGGTGGTTGGTGATTATATTGTATTAGTGTGAGATATTGGTATCCAAATCGAAATTGAAAACCTCTTTGGTAAGTTCCAATGTCAATTCACAATGAAAGATATGATCTGAAAATTGGGACCTCTCGGAATAAATGGAAATTACATCGACAAGCTTAATCGCAATGTCCTTCATTATTTAGGAAATTTTGAAAATATTATTTTTGGACAACTTATTTTAAAAAGAAAGGTTATAGTCGATATTATTTTTTATTAATGAATTTGACTGAATTGTCATTTTTATTTTTATTTTTTATACATAAGAAAGCCAAGATGAGAAAAGAGGGACAAAATAATAATTTAGTGATAAAAAAAAGTAATATAACACACAATAATGGTGTAAATTATAACATTAAATGTTAAAGGTGCCATTACATCAAATTTTCTCCGTTATTTTCCACTCTAGTCCCAAAAAGAAAACATTATTTTCCACATATTAGAGATTGGATGGTCCTTAATTTACTTTTTTTTGCTCTCTACGAGGCAATGACCCACCTAAAAAAAAAAAAACCTCCAAAAGAGTGGTTAAAGTGAAGAGCACTTGAATTTAAGATCATTTTTCATTGAATGTGACATTGAGTTTGAATAATCATGAGTTTATTATCAAATTATGACAAAAAAACACCCCCCACTTTCTCAATTTATTGATTTTTTTTTTCAAAATAATTTTTTTGCACTTATTGAAAAATATAATATTTTCTTATATATCACAGTTTGACTAAAGGTAAAAAGAGTATCTTGAAGGAAAAAAAATCTTTAAATTCTAAGAGTATGGGATAATTTTATCGTTATTTAATAAATTATTGAGTATAATCGTAGTATGATAAAAATTAAGGGTATAATTGTGCAATAAATAAAAACTCACTAATTAGTTATTTTTCCATAAAATAAACTATTTGTGCACGTCGTGACTTGCCTTGGCTCTGCTTTAATTTGAGTCATCCAACTTTTCATTGCTATAATAACAATAATAGTGTTAATAATAAGTTGTGGGTATATTGGCGTTGTCGTTCACAGCAAGGTTGTACAAGAGAGACAGTTGTAAGTGTAACTCCTAAGCTCTACAAGGTTGAATAGAAAATAATAACAACAATAATAATAGTAATATGCAATGTTTTATTTATTTTTTTATTATCTTGAAAAGAAACTAAATGGATCGATTTGTAGTACGTGCACAAGTGAGACGTAATTTTTGGTACATTGCATATATTTTGCATGGCAATTGCCTAACGAGAGAGAGAGAGAGAGCTAAGTATTAAAAAACTGTGTGTGAACTTTAATGTGAAAATCATGTGCTTATACTTGCGTGACACTTTAAGATTTGAACGTAATCACCAAGAAAAGGACACACATCAACGTACCTAATTGGATGGAACTAAATATCGACACTCGTCGTATGTCAAATTCAATATTTAATATATTATCTCAAGTTTTTTTTTTTTTTGGCATATGCTAATTCTATACGCGACAAGAATTTTACCAAAGAACGAGCCATTATGTGATTCGTGACTCTTGAATTTTACCAAAGAATTTTACTAAATCAATGGTCACATATATGTGATTCGTGACTCTTGAAATGTGTTAAGAGACGTACAGGCTAATAGAGAATGAGAACTAGAAATGGCTAAAAACACACGGCAAAGACCAAAGAGTCACTAAGAGGCTGTACGTGAAGAGGCGATGGTTTCAATTATTCCCCAACTCATACAAAAAAATATACTTCCAATTTTCTTTTTACGGTGTGTTTGGCATGGACGAAAACAGGAAGGATGGAAAATTTAGTGTAAATTTACAAAGTCTAAAAAGTTGAGTCCATACGGGTCGTTGCTTGAATCCGTGCTTAATCACCGTTGTAATTACTCACACACAACCATATATGGTCGGACACAAGTTGATCAAGTATGTTCAAATTATGATTAATGAGCACTTACGGCATAACATTGTCATTATAACATAATTAGTCTAATTCAATATAATCATCACATCACATCTAGACACATTTGTCGAATAATATTCGGTGCTATATTTATTTTATTGTCACGTGTATAATGATAAAATAACATTCGATTACGTGTTTTTTTTTTTTTTTGGACTTTTGAGAATGAAACTTTTTATACCTATGGACGGGTCACATACGTGAGTTGTGGCTTTTGAAATGCGTTAGAGACGGGCTAGAAAATGAGAATGAGAACTGGGAATAGCCAAAACACACGGCAAAGAAAGTCCCAAAAAAGAAAGAAAGTGAACCACAAAACTCCTATGGACAAAAGTACTAAAAGAGAAAATATAAAAATAAATGTTATTTTACGGTCCTTATTAGGAGAGCAGGTGTAGGGTTGCAAAAAAGTGCTACTATGTTTGTTTTTTTTCTTTATCTAAAGTAATATTCAGAAATATCATCTTCATAAATAATTAACTTAAAATTATTAGTTTAACCAAGAGTATAATTTGCATGGCTCGTTGTGACTATTTCAAGTTACTTTGGTTCGTAATTCGTATCAATTTGTAGGAAATTTGGTTAGTAGGGTTTTTTTTTTTGTTTTTTTTTTTCCGAACCATTAAATTTTAAATTGTTCTCGACTTCTCAATGTATTCTCACGCGTTTATATACACATATATAAAAGAATAATACTTAACATGCTAATTGTTTTTATCAATTACCTAAACAAATCCATTTAATTTCAATATAATTTAATCAAAATTGTGTTAGGATTTCGCCTTTTGGTATATTATACTCATTTCGTGGCAACTCCATAATAAGCATTCATAGTTTGTCCAAACACACACACACAAAAACATTTACAACTATAATATTTGTCGTTCCAAATTCATATTATTACTTACTATTATCCTTTGTTTTATTCGCCGGAATTTTGTTCCCATTTGTCTCTTATTATTTCTTTTCCTTGGACCTCCTATAGATTTGGTCCAAATGGACCTTTTCTTTCTTTGCTATATTTAATTTCCTTTATAATACCTAGTTAGCATAAAATCCTAAGACATAGACAAGATTATTCTTAGTATCTAGTCTTAATTTCCTTGAATGATTTTGTCTTGTACTGACGATTTAGTCCTAAAACTTTTAATTTTAGTAATTTTGTCTATGAATTAAATAAAAGTTAAATATTAAAATAAATATCAAGATTAGTCATGTGAGACTCATGTGATCTCATTTTAAAAGAAAATAAAAAAACACACAATATTTAAGAAAATGATTGCAATAATTGCTAAACAAATCACTCGATATAAAAAGAAACTAATAAATTAATAATGCTAAAATTGTATAGATTTTTCAATTTAATTATATATAAATATTATATACTTCCTCTTATATTTTTATGTTATCGATTTATTTTTAAAATTTAAAATAAATCGATAATATAAAAATAAAAAATATCTTAGCCGATGTTAATTGAGTAAAATTCGTTTTATATTTTATATATATATTTATTTAAAAGTTAGTAAAGGTCATATACTATTACTGATGCACAAAAAAGAAAAATTTCATGCTAACAAAAAATAAACTGAAAATAAAAATAAAAAGCATGTGTGTGAGACTTGAGAGAGAGAGAGAGAGAGAGAGAGGAATGTTCTTATAGTAGAAAGAAAGCCCAAAGCCACTTTCTCGGTCTTAACGGTCTCTCTCTCTCTCAACAAACTTTTTTCTTTTTTTCTATTCTTTGTTTTTTATTATTTAATATAGTTTTTTATTTTTAAATTCTCCTGGACTCTAGCTCTCTCAGACTCCGACTCTGACTCTCTCTGTTTATCTCTTTATATATACACACACACACACATATATATATATATATACGTGTTTGTGCGTCTATTATATATACATATATATCGATTCTGTGGAGGACGTGTGTGTATAGGTGACGAATAAGGAAAGAGACCAGCTTTGTAGAAGAAGAAGAAGCGAAGCGAAAAGCCCTAGGGATTTTCGGAGCGAGCGACAATGGAGGCGAAAGCGAATGGCCCGAACGGCGAGTATTCGGGTCGGGTCGTGGGCGGGCCGACCAACCCGATGGTCACGCCTCTGCTCACGGATCTCTACCAGTTCACCATGGCCTACGCCTACTGGAAGGCCGGCAAGCACAACGAGCGAGCCGTGTGAGTGTTTCCCGTCTTTTTTCTCTCTGTCTGTTTGGTTGCCGAGAAAGTTTGGGTGAGATTCAAGGAATTGGAATTCTGCCATTCGCTGCTCTTTTTCCTTTGTCTGTGTTTTTTTCGTTTTTGGTTGTTTGTTGCCTTCTGTTTGATCGCTGAGGGAGATTGAAGGAAAATGATGGGAAAAGTTTGAAACTTTTGATTATTTACCTTTCTTTCTGGAGTCTGTTTGGTTGCTGAGAAAGTTTGTGTGAGATTGAAAGAATAAAATTTCTGCTTGGTTGCTGAGAAATTTAGATGATATTAGGATTGAAAAAGTTTGAAACTTTTGGTTGTTCGTTTTTCATTGCAACGAAAAAGATGAGGTTTTTTTTTTTTGGGTGTACGGATTGATTCTGGCTGTTATTGTGCTTTTTTTTTTTTTTTTGGTAGAATATTGATTTGAATTTAATTTCTGATTTTGAGGATAATATATACTTTTAATTATGCTTTTGTTCTTAAAGCTGTAAAGGACCATAATTATCTCTGTTCTTGGATTCTTGGTCTCTTTTTCGATTGCTATTGAGTCATTGCAAAATGAAATCTATAAACTTTTAGTTATTCTTAATGTCATGTCTGTGTAAATGAGAAGCTTTGTGACCATCTCTTTTTCAAATGGATTCTTGAATTAGTACGAAAAATACTGTGTTGTAGTCTTTTTACATTGCGTACTTTACATTTTATGCAAATATGCTATATTGAATTCTGAAGAAGTGAAATATTGCTTATGACTTGTCTAAATTGCAGCAAAAGGGTGGGAAAAAGGACATTATTTTATTTTATTTTATTTTTTTAAATGTATTTATGTCACTTGGGCGATGGATTGATTTATTGGTCAAGGAACAATGTCAAAGTGTTGACTAGTAGCTTTGGTCTATATTTTTTCTTCTCAGGGTTTTTAGCTATACTTGGTGAAGCTAAATTGTATGCAACCGAAAAAACAGGAATGTCTAATGAGCAAGTTTTTTCCATGTATTTGTCGTTTGCTACAGATTCGATCTATATTTCCGGAAGAATCCCTTTGGTGGTGAATACACAGTCTTTGCTGGTTTAGAAGAGTGCATAAGATTAATTGCTAATTTTCGATTAACAGAGGATGAGATTTCCTTTATCCGCCAATCCTTACCCTCTTCCTGTGAGGTAACTGTTTTATTTACTACAGTTATAACATCTACTGCATTAAGTTCATGAGAGTGCAATCGTGCTAGCTGACCACATTTTGATCTTTTATGAGAGTTTTACTAGATTATTATGATGTTCCTATAAGACTCTTCTCAAAGAGGAAAGAAAGATATTAGAAATCTGGTCATTTTGACATATTGGTTTGCAATCTAACATATGTATGTATGAATACATTCTCAAGCGTAACAATTGATCCATCAATGTTCTAGCTTTCTGGTTTTTTTTTTTTTTCTCTCCCCATGAGACTTGACCTTTTCTGACTGTAACCAATGTATGAGGCCTATCACTTCAATCTCTTGATCTTTCCACGTTAATATTTTCTAATCAGAAAATTGTCAACTAATCAAAGTTTAATTGATATAGGATGCCTTCTACAATTATCTCAGAGGTATTGACTGCTCCGATGTTGAAGTGTATGCTATCTCCGAGGGATCAGTTGTTTTCCCGAAGGTACCAATGGTGAGAGTTGAAGGCCCAGTTGCTGTAAGTACAGTCCAAGACCTTTCTCTTTTATATTAATTCCGCAAAACCTCCTTACCTCTGGCCATAATTTATGTTTGAAAGCCAATCTAATTCCTTTTTCTATTTCAGGTTGTTCAATTGCTGGAAACTCCATTTTTGAATCTAATTAATTATGCATCATTAGTTGCTACAAATGCTGCAAGACATCGGTTTGTTGCCGGGAAATCAAAACTTCTTCTTGAGTTTGGGCTTCGTCGAGCACAGGTAATTTTCATGATTTTGGCTATGATGAGCTCAGGTGACCCTTTTTATCCTCTCCGAAATACTGGTCTTTGGTTTTTCCTAATTAGAAAGTTTTTTTTTCGTTTCATGTTTTAGGGGCCTGATGGTGGAATAGGGGCATCGAAATACTGTTATATTGGAGGATTTGATGCAACAAGGTAGTATCAAATTGTCACTTTTTGTCTGAGTCAATGTATCATCATTAGTCTTATATCTTATTCCCAACTATTAGTATAGGAAAAGTTGAGAAGGATGAGTTGGTTGTTCTATGGTCACCAGATTTGTTGATACTTTATCACATGCTTCATTGGTTTTTATCATCACATTGTGAAAATGCCTGCTATAACCTATCTTTGTCTTTATGGTGTGTTTTTACAGTAATGTTGCAGCTGGAAAGTTATTTGGGATTCCACTTCGTGGAACACATTCGCATGCTTTTGTTAGCTCATTTATGGTGTGTAGCTCTTGCAAGACACTATATTAAATACCTGATTTTGAACTTATAAACTGAAAGTTATGTGCATGAGATATGTCTATACGTGGATCTATAACTTGCCATGAAAACTAGCTTGCTTATTTTTGCGCATCAATCTTGTTATTACTGAGATGTGAACTGGGTGCCGTAGTTTCCTCACTCACTTTATATTAACAGGCCTTTGTCTCTGAACTTTTTATTTTTTTGTGATTTGTAGAGCCCTGATGAGATAGTCGGTAAATCACTTCAAAGCAGTGATAGTTCAACTACTTGTGAAGATTTTGTCAGCCTGGTGCAGACTTGGCTAAACAAAATCCAGGTATTTGAAAACAGTATCGGGACTATCAATCTTTTGCTAATTAGCAAAACATCATCGATTATGCGTCTCTTTTTTTTTTTTTTTGTTGTTGGTACTTTGTTATCTTCTGACAGTATCATTAGATTTGTTTGATTTCCATTACACATATTTCTGTTATCATGATCGCAATCCAGCATTCTTAATTCTCTCTCTGAATGCAGAGGATCATTTTCCATAAGTTATGATCTAAGGCTTCATAATTCGTAGATTATATACATTATATGCTATGTTGATGCTTGTGAATGTAAAAATCTGGAAACTGATTTCTTTGTTCGCTTTATGATAGATATTACTACACGTTGATTAGTAGTATTGCTAACTGTTTCTGCTTTGCAGTGGTCAAATTTGTTGCATGGAAGTTTTGGTGAGACCAATCAAAGTGAGCTAGCAGCTTTCATATCCTATGCTTTGGCATTCCCTAATAGCTTTCTAGCTCTTGTCGACACATATGATGTGAGTGAATGTTTCATGCCATCTAATGATCTATGTGATTTGGCTGAGGCCTACCTGTCTTGCTTAATTATGCTTTATTCTTTTATATGAGAGTAATTTTCCTTGATCCATTAAGGTTATGCATTTTGAATGATGTTTAACCTACAAAGTTTTTCTCGCTATTGCACACACTCGTTGATTTGAAATTGTGTTATACCTTTATGGTCTTGTTTGGCTAATATTCAATTATACATCAATCCAAATTATTTTCTTTGCTATTATAGCTACAAGCAAGAGCAGATAGTTTTTGCAGTATGCGGCCTCTGAGCTAATGTAGCTTTGCTTATTTTATACTCTTCTTAATTTTCTGTAGTCAAGAAATATCTGTTGCCATTTATGAACTACATATGAAATCCACATGTTGTATCTTATATATGGCGTCTATTTTAACAGTGACCTCGCATTTGTTTTACTAGGTTATGAGGAGCGGGATTCCCAACTTTTGTGCAGTTGCTTTAGCACTCAATGATATGGGGTATGTTTGAAAGCTTATTTGGCTATCATCTCATATACTTGTTGAAAATGCTTCTTGTTATGCAGATAAATTACCGAAAATTTTCCAACATTTTTTATTCTCATTGTAATTTCTTATCATTGTTGCTGCCATAGTAAGCTGTGGATGCTTTTGCATAATCCATGACTTTAGATGCAATAGTAGAGATATGTCTGATTTACTTTCTAAAAGAACAGCTACATAAGAATAGTTATATAATTTGCTGATAGAATGACCATATGCCATTTTTATCAACGTTAATGCAGTTTTTGCACACAGCTCACTTCTTGTGAACATAAATGTGGTCTTAAAATCTGCATGTGAACCATTATTCTTTTCTTCTTTCCATTGCAACGTCATTATTGGCATGTATTATCTTCCATTAATTTTTACATCATGTTGAAGAAATTTCACTAAACTGAACTTGTAATTATCTATATGTTTTGATTTGCTAACTAGTTTGATAACTTAATTCCCAGCTACAAAGCAGTAGGCATCAGATTAGATTCCGGTGATTTAGCATATTTGTCTTGTGAGACTCGGAAATTTTTCTGTGCCATTGAGAAAGAGTTTGGAGTATCTGGCTTTAGCAAGATGGGTATTACTGCTAGTAATGACCTGAACGAGGAAACCTTGGATGCTTTAAATAAACAGGTATTAATTTTCAACCAAGGTCGCTTTATATGAAATAGTTGTCTATGGCCTTCTTAAAAGAGTGACTCAAAGGAATTACAGTATACTATTACCAGAATGGTGTCTTTGAGTGGAAGGAAAATAAATAAACAAATAAATAATAAGAGAGAGGCATACTGTGAAGCATTGGGTTTTTCCGGTTACATTAGTTTCTACCAGTAAATTCATACAGATGGCAAACCGAGTGGTCTAATAATATCTGAGAAATAGCCCCAAGGGTCTCATTCTTCTACTTGTGTAATCTCTGGATAATTACTTACTTTTTAGTTGCAGAAATTTAATCTCTCATTATCACTTAGGGGAAACTTATTAAAATGAATTTAGATGAGCATCTTGAAGTTTTCTCAATTGGGGCAAACTAATCCTAATAACGTTATACATGATTTATATATCATGAAACACTAGATGTCAAGTCAAAATCTTTTGCTGTCTTTATCCCAGCTATTGAAAGAACAGAAAAGTTCAACGTACTTTTGGTGGATAGAAATTTCTCGCTATATTTATTTTCAATTTTTTATTTACTCGTGCAGGGTCATGAGGTTGATGCATTTGGAATTGGAACAAACGTGGTTACTTGCTATTCTCAGGCCGCATTAGGTTGTGTTTTCAAGCTTGTTGAAATAAATACTCAGCCGCGCATCAAGCTTTCTGAAGATGTTTCAAAGGTTTGATCAAACTTTCAAAGCATTTCCAGTATCATGAAATCCTCTCTCCCTTATGTAACAAAATTTGTTTTTTGTTCCCTTTTTTCTCCTTCATATCTGGTTCTAGGTCTCTATTCCTTGTAAAAAACGGTGCTTCAGATTGTTTGGGAAAGAAGGTTATCCTCTGGTCGACATAATGACAGGAGAAAATGAACCACCTCCAAAGGTATACTTGAAATTTCAAACCATCAAAGGACTTTTTTAGTCTATTTTTACTGCTGCCTTTAATTTTACGCTAGTTGATAATTTTTCTATGATGATGAGAATGACGACGGCGGTTCTTTTAATTATATTTCCCTATGTCATGCAGGCCGGTGAAAGAATATTGTGTCGTCACCCTTTTAGCGAATCCAAAAGAGCCTATGTGGTGCCACAGCGTGTTGAGGAGCTTCTCAAATGTTATTGGCCTGGAAATGCAGGTACGCGACCTTATTTGAATTTAGTTTGTGCATGTTATTTTTGTTTTCCTAGGCATCAAATTCGCAAACCGAGTTCCAACTTCCACCGATGCATGATATGATCGATTGGACGTTGTTGTTGGTGTTCCTAAAGTAGTGGGGATTAGGAATATCCATGAGCATTTTGTTGGCAATTCACTAGTCAAATCAACATGAATTCAACTTTTGACTGCACTTGCTGTTAGTGTTTAGACAATGTCTTAACTTCAAATACCATTGTTTGTTGAAGAACACGAAAGAGAAGATCTGCCAGCCCTCAAAGAAATCAGGCAGCGCTGCATAAATCAGCTCGAACAAATGCGTCCGGACCACATGAGGAGACTTAACCCGACCCCATACAAGGTACAATAATATATAAAATAATAAATGACATTGGGTTTGATCTATTGGCCTAGAATATCATTCCTTTTTTGTAAGTCGGTCGTTCGTTGTGTTTTGTAATTATGTTGTTGTATGCTTCGACGATGTGTAGGTAAGCGTAAGCGCGAAACTCTACGACTTCATCCACTTCCTATGGCTGAATGAAGCGCCAGTTGGAGAGTTGCAGTGAAGGGGCGGTTTGAAGACGATTGGGAAGCATCAAACTGTACATTTGCAGCGGGTGCGCGTTTGAATAGAGGGCGTAGGACATGCGCGACATAGCTAAGAATAATATATTTTTTTCCGTTAATAAAGTAATTATGGCTTTGCCTTCTGTTTTTATTTTGTGTTTGTTGATCATTGCCTCTGTACAAGTACAATGTTAAAAGGAATAAATATAGCAAAGAATAATATCGATTTTAATCATTTTAAATCCATTCTTTTATTTTTCTTTTCTCTTTGAGGTTCGTTGGGTTGGTAACGCCTGCAAATCTGTTAGTAGTGAACAATCGAGCAAAGTACATATTAATACGGTGTGGGATTCACGTAGGTTAAACTAGATTAGATTATAATAAACTTATGCGAAATTGTGCCAATTAATCTATTTTTTAGAGTATATTTAGAAAAGGGTGAGTTGCAAAAATATGCCAAAATTAAATGTTTGTTTTAAATGATAGCCTATGTTTCAAAAAATTAAAAAAATAGCAATGTTACGAATTGTATAACAGAAAAGTGGCACATAAAATATAACAGATCTATAAATATTTGTAAGATATTATTTAACACTTCAAAAAATAATGAGTAAAACTTGAAGTGTTACAAAATATCCTACAAATATTTACAGATGTGTTATATTTTGTATAACACTTTTTTGTTATATAATTCGTAACATGGCTATTTTTTTAATTTTTTGAAACATGGACTGGACTTTAAAAACAAATTTTTTTTTTGGCTATTTCCTACGATTTCCCTTTAGAAAACTGTTTACAATATTTTTTTTTTTTGAGTAACCTACGTACTGACAAAATTACCAGCATATAATTTTAACTATGTATTTCACCACTTATTATGACAGAAAGATTAACAGAAAACAAATCTTTTAACTAATTAGTTTTGGGCACGTGCTCTGCACGTGCAACATAAAAAAAAACTTATTAAATTATTCAACTAAATGAAAATCAAAGAAAAAATATTATAAAAATTTAATCACTTAAAAAATATAGTAAAAAATAAATTTTAAAATTGAAAGACAGCAAAAAAAATTATAAAACAAGGTAATAACAAAATATATATATATATATATATTGTGATGTTAAAAGAGAAATAAAAAAAATTTGAGAGATAAAAAGATGAAAGAAAAAAAGGTAGGGTTTAAAATAAAAATACAGGAGTAAAAAAAAACTAAAAAGAATAATTTGAAAAAATAATTGAACAAAAGAAATAAACAAAAAGGAAAAACAAAAAGAAGAGGAAAACCAAAAAAAAAAAAAAAGAAAGAAAAACGAACAAAAAAAAAAAAAGAAGGGGGAGGGGCTGACGCATCAAAGAGTGGTGGACAGCACCGGACACACGAGCCCCATGTGCGCGGGCATGCGTCAAGGGCTGTTTTTTACGCACTCAAGTCTTTTTTTTTTTCATTTTAATCCTTTTCAATTGCATTTTAATCTTTATTATTTTATTAAATTATATAATGACCAAATTTAAAAAAAAAAAATTATTTTACCCCAAAAAAAAAGAATTTTTTTGGGTTTCGAATGAAAAAAGCTAAAAAAAAACAAAGTCCGAAACATTTCGGCCTCTCGCGGACAAAACGCCCGACCTTCTCAGTTCTTTTACTTATTGTATAGAAAAACAAGTTAGACCATTTGCTTATAAACTCCTAACTTTATCTTTAAAAAAAATGGACTTATTAATCCGTGTAATATACTTTTTTAGGTAGAAAAAAAAAAACTAAAAATGTGGAACCAAGTCGCCAAACATTATATAAATTAACCCGAAAAAAAAATAAAAATTGTAGGTCAACATTCATGACAATGAACATGGCAAGAACCATTTTATACAATAGAGCATGGAGTCATGAATTTTCCGTATACATTGCATATACACATTACAAACAGACCAAAGAATAATAAAACTTGCAAGGAGTAAAAATTTACGATGAACAGCATTGAATCATCAAACTGTTACAGTTAAATTTTGCAGCTGTACCCACCCGTAGGCGCAACGGTCCCTAATCCTTTGAACTATCAACACAGCCGATTTCACCGCTGCCCGAATTCTGAGTAACTCTTTCTCTATTGGCAATCTAGTGTCAGAGTCCATCTGCCATTTCCAGTAGCAGCAGAAAGATTATTACATGTATAGACCTTAATCCGAACAATATAACCACAAAAGCACATGATATTAAGATTAGCGATGCCAAAAAAAAAAAAATTGAACTTAAAAAATCCATTTGAAGATAGATTAAACAACCTTTTCGATGCAGCGTACAGTATCCAATACATGGCAGAAGTATGAGAGCTGCTTGTACAGATCTGCTTCTGTGTACTACAGAAAGTAACATTTCGCAAAGTTAGTTTCGCTATAAAGCAGATAGCCAGTGGTATTATCTGTAGTAAGTTTGATTGGTAAAACCTTTCTAATGAGATGTCCATTGCAGCTTGGATAGTTTGGACAGACCGTGCCTCTTTCAGAGTCACCAAGAAGCCGAAGGTTGAGGCTTCGTGTCGTGTATTTGCAAGTTTCATCGTCGCACTGAAGGAAAAAATAAATAATATGGGTCCTTGTCAGTTTAATTATCACAGTCTAAACAAATCCACCATCCTACTAGCCCGGTAATTCCCGAATAATAGAAAGAGTTGAATTACCGTCATTATGCCCTTGTAGTACATTGAAACAAACCCTTCGGCTTGCCTTTTGACCTGAAAGAGAGACCCACATTCACATTCTTAGCAGTTACTTTATTAACAAGACATTACATCCAAAATCATTACAACAATTAAACTACCTGGTTGGCTATAATTGCAGGTGATAGTTTGCCAACATCACCTTCCTCGGGGCATTTAGGACAGTGTAATCTATGCCAAAAGCTGGATACAGAGTCGTCTTCTTGTGGCCTTGTTAGTCTTTCCTGGACTGACTTACAAACAGAACTAAAGATAGCTGGACAGTCAAAAGTCCCAGAGCAGCTTGGACATGAAAAGATCAATGGCTCGCAACCTCGATACCTGCAGTTTAGATGTGAATCAGATAATTATTCTATTTCAATTGTTGAGATAACTGCCAATGATAATCTGGTACCAACAAAGATTTGATCTACAGGGTATAGAAAAACCATCTTAAAGCAGTGAAAATGTATAGAAAAATAATGAATAAATCATAATAGGGAAAATTACGACATTTTCTTTCATCCAAGTATCACAAGTAATTTTAAGTTTGAATAGTAAAATCTTCTATGCCAAGCAATTCTAATCAAAAACTATTTTCTTTGAAGAAAATTCAGGTACTAAGAAGATTGTAACAATGGGTTGGAAATTTCTGTACTTGTATACACAAAATAAAGTTACCTCTCCTCATCATCAACAGCAAACAGGAGGGAGTTGGAAGGATCACTTCGAACAACATCAATTGAACTACTTTTGAACTGAAAAAATCAAATATTTAGAATGTTAGAACAGTCGCATAAGTTTATCTTTGAACATAATTAAATTGTCATGGAAGATGGGTAAGAGATCTGCCTTAGACGAATCAAGTCCTAAACAATCAGCCAAACGTTCTGGGCTGGTACCCTGGATTGAAGCACACAGACGTGATACCACAGGATGTATCTGCACAAGATAATTAAGCCGTCAAACAATGGTGAAGAGCATATTGAACCAGTTATCTTACAGTTAACAGTGTGATAGGAGAGAAATAAATCTAAACCTGCTGCGACAAGTAGTAATCAATATCAATCATCCATTTCCCGTCTTCTTTTTTTAATTCATCGGGATGTCTAGCTCGCTGAGCGATACCAGTTGAACCAACAGAACTTGTTCCCTGTACAGAAAAGAGGAGGAGATGAGAGAGGACAAACCATATGAATGAGAACATTTCTCAGAACTTGAAAGAGTTTGGCCAGGTCAATAACAGAAAACAGAATGGATTGCACCACAAACCTGCTCACAGCAAATAATATAAGGGACAGTATCACCGACGGAGCAACCAGTAGAGTATCCACTTTGCTTCAATCTTTGAGCCACCTACACGTGTTTCCAGAGAAAATGTAATGAAAAGTTGACAGTAATAGAACTATATATGTACTGAATTAATTCGTGGCAACCTCAAAAAATCATCTTCAACTCACCAGAACATGGGGTTGGTTTTTAGCATCTGGGTATGCCTCGGGTGGTTTGGTCAATGTCTTTGTGATGATATATTTCTCGAGGGCTACTTGTCCTTTCCTCATTTCCTCTTGTACCTGATCGACGTGAAGAGAAAACTAATTTATTACTATAAACAATGTCTTTAAGCTATCAACAACACTGGTTAATTTATATAAGCTGATTGTACAGTTGCAAAATCAGAGGGCATTCCCATCTGCTAAAGTTGATTAAACACTCAAAACTTTTCAAAAAATTCAAAAGTCCTGTTTGATTAGAGGCAATCATCATGAGTCCATTGGCGATCTCGTGGGGCGTTCAGCATGCAAGGGATGAAAAATAAGTTGAAAAAATGAACTCATAAAAAATCTCCCCAGAAGTTCTTCTCTATAATCTAGTCATAGATTGAGCTTGCTCAAGTTTTCCAAACCGAAGGGATTTATTTTCAAAAAATTTATTTCGGAGCTCAGCAGCAGGATATAGCTTTTTAAGGACAATAGGATACTCAGTCAAGGTTCGAGTGTGTGCTTGATTCCAGTAGGGTAAGGAGTTTGATCTCCATCTCCTGACCTACTATATGAAAATAATCTAAAAATGCTATATAAGAAAGCTAATTACCTTCATCAGAGAGTTATGAATTGCTTCAACAACATCCTCGCAAGACCTGTGAGCATCCGAGCCGATGATATATCAAGACAAATCATAGTGAAATATCAAAACAAATCTTTGAAAAGAAAAGAAGTTCCGACTCAATAACTTACCCTCCTGACAAAATTTGGCCAAGGCAGAAATCTCCAAGTTCCTTTGAGAGTAAGCTCCAATCTCGTCGAACCATATCAAGTCCCTTGCGTTCAATAACCTGCACCCAAAAATAACTGTTTTTCTTGCTCTCTTATGGCATTAAACAAAAACAAGATAACAATTTAAGTGTACCTCATATGGTTTCCCATCCTTGAATAGCACTTTAACAGCTGCATATTTTTTCTTCTTGAGAAGCAGCATTCTCTTGTACAAACCGTCAAGATCGATTTCTAAACATCTGTATTTCTTGTTGACCTAGAAATGAAGGAAAAAGAATTATCTCATCAAGCATTTTATACGAGCAGACTATATACAAGAAAAAAATCTATATGACAAATTTGATAAAAATGTGACTTGTGTGATTAACATTTTGCCAACACGGAGCTAAAACTGTATTGTTCTAGAAAAGGTAAATGCAGATTTAAGAAGAAAAAAAATCATCTCTTTGATTTTCTGCACAAATAACTATAACATATGGGAAAGGAAAATGCTACGTTATGCAGAAGGTTAAATATTGATCAGCAGAATTACACATTCTTTTAGCATATTCATGAAATTCATTGTTCAAGAGAATAATAAGGGATTGTGGGTTTCATCCCAACTCCAGACAATTCGGTTCAAAAGTTGAGTATAAAATGCAAGCCTAGAGGATTTAAAGTACTAAAAAGCATAATTTAAAAATTAAAAGGAAAGAAAAAAAAAAAACTCTGAAACTCAAAATAGGCCTAGCATAAAAGCTTCAAAGCATGCAACAAGACATAATTCTCAAAATAAATTCCTGCTCATGGCCTTACCTCTTGGATGACTTTTCCAGCAATGGCCTTTGCTTTTGCTATATCATCTAGCCCACTATAAATCATAATTGAATCTGTATCACCATATATTACCTGTCACGGTCATATGCTGCATTCTTAGAAACTAAAACCTATCTATCCAAACAGATACCAAAAAAATAAAAGGCTTTAATACAATTGATTCCTGGCACACAAGAAATTACCTCCAAGTTTAAATTGTTTCGAACAAGATCAACAGTGCTCTGTAGAATCTCCCTTCCCTGCACAATAGTAATATGCTTAATACTTGAAAAAGAATTCTAAAAAGCTAATTTTCTTTTTTGTTAAAGACAACAAACATTCATCTCAGTTTCGTGCAGCGTTGCAACACATTTCATACCTGGAGAGTAATAAGCTCTGCCAGTGGCTTAGCATAAAATCTTGAATTTGAAAACCCCAGACATCCATACATACTGAATACAATGACATCAAATCACACAAACAGAAAGGAATGGTTTCAGGGGATGGTTAAGATTTTATACAAACTGGAAGAAGAAAAAAAATAAAAGTAATTGACAATAGAAGAAACACACGAAAGAAAATAAAAAGACCACGAACCTGTTTGCTGTGAGCTTCAATGCTTGCTGTTGAATGTCAAATTGTTGGACCTTGATCCCAGTTGCTGTCTTCATCCATGATTTGACCATTCTCCTCCTCTCAACAAGATTCTTAAGAAGCTACAAAATTATGAGAAAAATACTTCACGAAACCACTTTCTTAAAAATATTGAAGATACAGGAGCTAAGTGGAATAAAAGACAAGGGACACAACTCTATGTCATGTAATGGAAGGTTGACCATTCTTACATCATAAACCACAAATCTTAATGCCAATTCAACAATTATTCAAGGGAAACGAAGAATATAAGAACCATAGTCGAAAGTGACATTTATGAAAGACAATCTTATGAATTGGAAATTATACCTCGGGTAAAACTCCCGGTGTTCTACTGGATGGTAAACAGGAAACTAAGCCTTCTGGAGATCTTTCCACTGTTGTGAAGCATATATTGTATTCCTGTAAAATCAATACTTAGCGCTTAAAAATAGCAGCAGTACTAGTGAGCAGCAGTGTGGCAATAGTTTTATTTTACTGACCTGAATAATGGAAGGGTAAAGACTATTGAAGTCGAGAAGTAATATATATTTGTCATATAGACCTCTTTTTGGCTCCAGGACCAATCCGCCAGCGTAGGCAGGTCCTTTCTTCCCCTTCCCTTGATCATTGTGTGCAGCCTCATTATCCAAATTTGCTTCATCACCATCCAACTCGTCCTGGACACTGCTGTTTAATCTCCGCTTCATTAGTTTTGCTTCCTTCGAATAAGATGAAATCTTGTCTGGGACAATATACTTCTTTGCATGGAATGCATGCAATAAAAGATATTCTACTCTTTGAGCCCTAGCACCCTGAAAAAGGCATACGTTAGTGTGTATATACAACACAATATTGGAAATCTGCAGCATCAGACTTTAGATAAGAAATGAGACGGGAATGACCCTATACTTACTTGTAGAGTTTTTCCCCACAGATTTCCGCTTATATTAGTCAGCTGACGTGTGAGGGGAAGAACGCTCAGATGAAACATGAGTTCCATGGACAACCAAGCATCCGTCTCACCGTATTCAATCTAGATGCATCGAGATACTATTAGTATACATGCCTATACAAATCAATCAAAAAAATTTAAATCATATAAGCAAATAAGATTGGCAAAACTCTACAAAATCATTACTTGCTTGGATAAGGAGATGCCTCACTGGGAAATTTGTGTACCTAGTATGTGCTGAATACTAAATTCGCAAGAACAATGAGGGAAGACAAGTCTAATATAATTTTAAGCATGACTACCCACTAGGAATAATGGAAGTTTTGAAAAAAGCATGAGGACCTACGATTTTAGTATATCTAAGCTCGAATGGTACCAGGTTCCAGAACACAAAAAGCCAAAAAACTCTTTCTAAAACAACATCAATGATATTATTAGTCCATTATCATTATAACCTGTTTTAAACTTTTTAATAAATTGAAAGTTGACATAGTTACCCAATGTCAAGGTAAAACAGATTTCCTTTTTTCCAAGGAAAATCCACATTAAATAACATTTATAATCACTGAAAAACCAAAGAAAGAATCAGAATGTACAAGTTCCATGAGGGATTCCAATGTTTGGAACATGTGGGGAATATCTTGTGCAGTTATCTCCTTCCTGTCCTTGTTCAGTTGGGTCTTGGCAAGTTGCGTCAAAGAATAGCTAACCTACAAGAATCCAACTACACTTAAGATACTGAAACTAAATGTTGGCCAGAATTGCTGCATTTTGTTCTCTCCTAAATAGAATCATACCTCTCTTAACAGATCACGGGAACACAAGTATGTATCACACAGTAGACGACCAGCAATGCAAGACATAATCCCTGGACTTGCTCCGGACCCATAAATGGTATTACCTTTCGTAAGCTTAGGCATCACAGAACGTTTGAGGCGACCAATTTTTGACCACATACTGCTTGGAACTCTGCAACCCTGCAACATTTAACATTTACGCATGTTAGGAATGATAGCAGATCAGTGGATGCATAGGATGGGTTAATGGAACTTGCTTGCTAATACAACCACTAATATCTCTGGACTCAACAGTAGTTAATACGTGGAATATTAGCATAATAGCAATTTCTAAATGTACGCTTGACCAACTAAATATAGAAGTAACGCCTTGGAAGCCCTATTTGTAATGATTAACATATATGGAAGTTAAAATCCTGGATGACAACTGAATCACTAATTGTTGAAATAAAAGCATTCCTCTTCCTATTATAGTGCATCCACAAGGCCGGTTAATGCACCAAGAAGATCGTATACTCTTAGCAAATTGCAATTGAAAGTGATATCTTCCGTCTATTACCCCTTTATTCAGTCTGTTAATCAATGCTTTAGAGTATGCAAATGTACAAGAGGATAAATAACACATTTTTGCCACCTGAGCTCTATGGAGTAGAACATCCAGATCAAACCCAGATATATTGTGCCCAACAAGAACGTCACTGTCCAACTTGTGTAATTCAATCATCAAACGATTCAACAAAGCTCTCTCACTGCCAAAAAATTAACACACGCTCAATAAGAGGAAAAGCTGATACTTGTTAAAAAAAAAAAAAAAAAATCATTGGAGAAGCAGGGAAAATATGATAGAACATGATGTATAAGTAAAAGTATACCTGCTTTCAAAGCTTATTACATTCGATCCAGCCTTTGTGTTTCTTTCAGTAGCCTCTTTTGTGAATCCCAGTGGAAAAATTCCTCCATCAAGCTTACGAACTACAGTGAAATGACTTAGCATACCAGGCTTCTTCCACTCTGATGCCAACATTGGTGTGTCAATCTGAAAGGCAGACAGAATATATGGAAAAGGTGGAAGCAAATGTTGTGTGTACTATAATATAAATAGCAGACTGGAGTATTAAAATTCAATGGTTTAAAGTTTTAACTTCAAAATACAAAATAATGCAAAATATTGCTATCATCCAACATGCATCTTGTTAGTAAAATTATTCACTCTTCACGCATGAATAAACCCAACTTATAAGTCCAAAAGTAGCAAACTCATAAGAGCTTAATTATAATCTATAAAAAGCTACCAATACATTTAGAATCCCGGAGGTGTTCCCTTAGTGATGCTTACACTGACAAGTTGTGTATATTTTTCTAGGCTCACAATCTAAAGTGCAAGCTTTAATGAATATTGTTGCAGTTAGAGTATCAACTAAGCAATAGCACCACTCCCTTCGACAATAACTCTGGAGGAAAAAAAAAATAGCCAAAGAATTTGTAGGAGACCTATAAAAGTTGGCTATAAACAATAGCATGTCAACAATCAGAGTAAGTTCAGTTGAACAACTAAGACTTTATAACAAACCTTGGCTTTGTGGCAGAAAATAACAGATGCAGAGATAATTTCATTAACATTATGCTTCTCATTGATAATGGTTTTCAAATTTATGGCTGCAACAGTCACAGGAGGAATCTCTACAGTTAACTTTGATGAAGTTGAAACTCCAATATCTTTGGGGCAATCAACAACAACCTCAAATTTGCACCAGCTGACCTGTGAAGAGCACAAAGAACTGGTTAAAGAGGAAATTCAAATTGTGAAAATCAGACTTCGATAAGAATTGATCAAATCAAAATATATTGATGGATTTATCCACTTACCCTCTGTGCAGCCGGACAAATAGAAAATTTTGCAATTGATAACCATGATGGTCCCTTTATCTTTCTTTTAACAAGAAAGAGTTCCAAAGCACTGCATAGAGTAATATGTCAGCTTCTACTCTTTCCACAATGACTATACTTAGCCAACATAGAGTGAACAAATCGAGTTGCACATAAATGATTTAAACACTGGAAATCAGGACTAAACTTATCTACAATTCAAGTACCTGTTATGTGTTCCCAGCAAAGCAGAAAATGCTTCCCCTTTAAGATCTGATGGCAGGGGTGGATCCTGAAAATTTGGAACTGGAATAAATAACTGGTAAAAGCAGCCAAAACATTTTGATACAAACAATAGGTTATATACTCCACATTTTGAATTATTCGATTCAGAAGTCAACTAATGTACCTTAAATGGATAGTTGATCTTCAGGACATAATTTTCCCCTGAGGGTATATCAGACCGCTCAAATGCATATTTCCTCTGGAATTTGTAGTATGCAAACAAACCACAAAAAAGTATAAGAAAAAAAGAAGTATTAGAGAACATAATTGACCTGAACGCAGTGCAACAAAAACAAATTTGGATAAAGAACAATGACATCCACAAACCTTAACAGGGGTCATAGTAAAACTTGATGCATTTAAATCCAACAAATGTTTTGCCATGTCGTTCTTTAGTCCTGAAGCCGCATCCTGATACCAGAAACCGAAAAAGCATCAACAACATTCAAAGAGAAAAATTGAAACCAAAAAGAACAATTGTATCAAATATCAATGCGCTTGATAACTAACTTACTTGAAGCTTTCTATAAAAGTCCGCAGATGAAATTCGAGACTCTTCAGCATCCTTCTCAAGCTTCGTCATTTCACCAGCATCAAATATAGACCTGTTTGGAATAGCATAGACGCATCTCTGCATATTCTTGACCACCACACAGCAACTATGATATGCAGTTCCTGCTTTGACCTATATTTATTTCAGTAACAGAAGCTGTTTAGTCAAGATTTTTTCTTTACCATCAGTATGCAGAGCAACTAACATAAGAAGGAACCGACCCAGTTACTGAATACAATAATAATGCCTATAAAAACTATGAAAATTTGGGAATCAAGGAACGTTAAACTGATGTACCCACCACAAGCCTCATGTTTTATGTTCTTTTTGTTTTTGTTTTTGTTTTGGTTTTTGTTTTTTGTTTTTTTTTTTTTTTATCAAATGGATGTTTCCACAAAATGAGAAAATATACATAAAAGACATATCCAAGGAGCAGTAATTAAACACTCTGGAGATATGAAAGCCAAACTACCAGAAACAAAAGCATTTTCTATTCAATTCCCAAGCAAAAATCCTAGGAACTAGTCATTGGAAACCATGTTATTTTGACTGCCAAACAAAAGTTTGCAATTGCATCAACATCGCCTAGTTTACCTTCCCAAATAGATATAGGTTGCCCATATTAGCACCATAAAACTCTTCATGAGCATCAAGTATGTAGAAAGGCAGCGATCCATCTGACTCCAAATCGAAATCCGCAATCTCTTCACTGTTTGAACAACCACCATTGACCTCTACAGCACCTCCTCCACCAACATCCCAGGTCCCTTCGTTTCTCACCGCCTTCCACCCCGCCGTAGCACTGAAAGCCGGGTCCTTTTCCTCTTTAACAATCTTCGCATTCAACGTAAACACCTCTTTTTTTGCGGTGGCTTCCTCGGCTTTTGCTTCGACGAAATCCGGACTCTTCTCCTCCACCACATCTTTCTTTTCCGTACAGTCAGAGGCTTGGTCTAAAGGAACCTGACCTAATTCATCACTAAAATTGTCATTCCCCTCAATTTCTCCACAATCTCGACCGGAATTCGAATCACCATTCGCAAGTTCCGCATTCATCTCGGAATCGAAATCCGTACAACCACGAGGAGGTTCAACAACACTAACCCATCGATCAGCAGTGGACGCTCTCTCACTCTTGACACTCGCAATTTGTGGCAAACTCCTTGCACTGGGCGCCACAGCAGGGCCTCCCAGCACTCTCCGCCGCCTCTCCCGATCTGCCTCATCCGGAGCGAACTCCGCAATGACATCATCAACCACACTGTCACAGGACAATCCTTTCCCTTTCTCCTCCCTGCTCTTCTTGAACACCGACGAGGTGAACATCGACGAGAGCCTCTGCTTCCCCATCATCGCGGCAGCAGCGGAGAGCGAGGCCGAGGCGGCCGAGGGCGGCCTCTTCGGCCGAGCCTCGCCGCTCCGCTTCTCGACCTTCTTCCGCTTCGGCCTCCCCGGCTCCCCTCCGCCGTCTGACTCGCCGGAAGACGCCGAGAGGCCGCCGCGCGACCAGTCCTCCTCCTCGCCCTCGTCGCCGTACCCGAGGCCGTCGTCGTCGACGATGAACCCCCGCGCCTCTTCCCGGCGCTTGGCCACTAGGGTTTCGTACTCGTCCTCCTCGACCACGTCGTAGATCGGATTCTCCATCTTGATTTGGAATCCACCGGCGTCGGATCTCCGGCCGCCGCTCCGGAGAGCCTTCAGGCGCTCTAGGGCTCCGGAGCGAGCCGTCGCCTCCGGTCCCCTGCTCCGCCGCCTTCCGGCATCTGCTGGCTGCTCGTCCGCCATTTCCGGCTCTCTCTCTCTCTCTCTCTCTCTCTCTCTCTCTCTCTCTCTCTAAAGCTCGCTCTCAGACTGTTTCTCTCTCTAGAGCTCGCTCTGCGACTGCTCACTCTCTCTCTCTCTCTCTCTCTCTCTCTCTCTCTCTGTAGGTTTCAGTCAAGCTGGTCTGGAAATGGCGGGAGTTTGTAGTTTTGGCGCGAATATGGTAAAGATTAAAGGGCGTTTCCGTAATCTTAGGTTATATTTGGGCTTTTCTGTTTGGGCTAGGAAACGGATTGGACTCGGTTACAATTGTGGCCCGTACTGGGCCGATTGTTGTAGGACCAAAATTTCTTTTCTTATAAGAATATGTACCCAATTTTTTTTTTTTTATTCTATCTCTGAGCACTAATTAATCTTAACAGAGTTGTGTAGAAAATGACTTATTATTATTATGCTATGACTGAAAATGATTTTTTTATATGTATATTTCTGAAAAATCCGTGCCTTTGAAATTTTCAATTGTATATTTGCATTAAATATTAAATCAATATTTATTTTAGAAAATTAAATCAACAAAACTCCTTGAATATTTATTTAAATTTTTGTTCAATGAATAATGATTTGTTGTTGTGTTGTTGATTGTTAGATTTCTTAAATTTTCCAGTTTAGTTTTTATTTTGTGAAATGTTTGCTTGTAATTAAGAATTGTACTTTGTAGCATGTTCTAATACAGAAAATGAGAACTGTGTTGCTGCATAAATTGAGTTTTTTCTAAGGTCTAAATTGGGTTTCTGGATTTGTTATTTTGATTGTAAAGCGGCCGTGGATTTGACATTGAATTATATTTATATATTTAATTATTTGTTGATTTATATATTAGTTTGGTTGGTAAAATAAATTTTAAAAATAGCAAAAATTTGGGGGTATAAGGTACTGCCATTAGGAAAACGACGGCGTGGATGAAACGACAAAAAACTATAAAACGTCAGTGAATTCGATAAGCTACGTGATTAAGGAAACAACAAACATAAAACGACATGAAAATAAAAAAGACATTATTAAAAACGACAGGAAACCTGAAAACGACAGAAAAAACAACATAATGTGAAAACGACAGAAAAGATGAAAACGACACAAACATGAAAACGACAGGAAATCTTAAAACGACAGAAAAAACAACATAATGGGAAAACGACAGCAAAGATGAAAACGACAGGAAACGAAAACGACAAAATAATAAAAACGACATAAAATGGTATAACGACGATTTTAGAAATATTAAAAACAATGGAAAATGGTAAAAACGATACCTTTTGAAAAGACAAATACTTAAAAAACAGTAATATAATAAAAGAGCATGCTACCATAAAACGACACTCTTTTAAAAAACGACATAATAATCAAAGAAATACCCAAAATGATAAAACGACACCAGTTTGCAAAACGACACGAAAATATAGAACCGCAGTATTTTGGGCTTTTGGTAAACAACAGTAGAACGTGAAAAATAAGGACTTTACAAATTACAGTATTTCAAAAATGACAGTGAAGGTTTATAAGTGACAAACATAAACGACAAATTTAAACGATCATTTTAACTAATTTGTAAATGACAATTAAATTACAAACAACTGTGTGTCAATGGACAACAGTAGAACACACAAACATCGGACACAAAACGACAAACGACAGTGACTTAGAACTTGAGAATAACTTGAAATTTGAAAATGATTAGTACGGACTCTTTTACAAACGACAATAATTCTATAAAACGACATCAGATCATAAAAAAACCAAGAATCTCGTGCAAAACAACAATAAATCTAGAAATGGCTTTTGTTAAACTCAACAATCAATGTACATCTAAAACCCTAAGAAAATAGTACTTCTGGGAATTCTAAAATTTGTCTCATGAACAAATTTTTCATACCAACACATTTAGCATAGCATGTGTAATTTTTTATACAGAATTTTTCAATATGTAATTTTTCATAGCATTATTCTTATTTTTATTTACCATATTTTCTTTTCCTTTTTTATCTTTGACAAGATTTGAATATAAAAGGACACAATCATTGAATACTCAATCTTTCCGACCTAATTATATATATATATATATATAAAGCATCGTAATAGCAATATATGTTCTCTGCATCGAAGCATCTACAAAGCTTAGTATTGACGTACTATAAATATATATAATTCAAAACTGGATAAACTCACATATAAAAATGATTGGGAAATCGTAGGAAATAGCAAAAAAAAAAATTTGTTTTTAAAGTCCAGCCCATGTTTCAAAAAATTAAAAAAATAGCCATGTTACGAATTATATAACAGAAAAGTGTCACACAAAATATAACACATTTGTAAATATTTGTAAGATATTTTGTAACACTTCAAGTTTTACTCATTATTTTTTGAAGTGTTAAATAATATCTTACAAATACTTATAGATCTGTTATATTTTGTGTGACATTTTTCTGTTATACAATTCGCAACATGACTATTTTTTTAATTTTTTAAAACATAAACTATCATTTAAAACAAATATTTAATTTTGGCCTATTTTTGCAACTCACCCAAAATGATTTAAGTGACAGAGTAATAAGTTTGCTCGGTCCCAAAAATCTGACAATAAATTCATGGGTATTGACCAACCAATAAATAGTATAATTTGTATAATGTGGGCACATCACAGTAACCACCACCAAATAAATTAATAAACCTTGCTATTCCTATAAGTAGTAGAGTGATAATAACAATTAAGCCTTGTACTATTATCTAATTGTACCACACATATACAATAAATTAATTGCCTTTCCAAATTTTTGGCATCAAGTCATATTGAATCAATTTTTAATTTCTAACTGGTGAAACAACCACACAAAAATTGGAAGATTCCGTGAATTTATATTATTTTGAGGATGGTTTTTTGTGTTAGAAAAAAGGACAATTAATCGACCCTAATATTTCTTATTAGCTATATGACGTTGACAAATTTTGGTGTATATAGTTATAATATTACGTTATGGTGATACTTATACAAAATTGGATTATTGTTCACCAACCTCTCTCTATCTCAAGGTGATAAGTGGGAAAGAAAACATTAGTATATATAAAATAAGAATAATCAAAAGTTATAAAATTTATAATTAAATGATCTAATTTTAAATTTTAAACAAATTTATGACTTTCGTTTTTAAATTAAGGGGTGTATTTTAATTGAGTATTTCGCTACTTATCATGGTAATTAATCTACACACTAAAAATAAGTCTTTTAATTAAAGAAATGAAAATTGTGAATATTTTTAAAAATATAATCTAAAACATATACTAACTAGTACAATTTCTCAAACGTTAGGAATAGTACTATTCTACAAAAATATATTCAAAATACAGAAGGCTACAATTGAAGTCTGTGGGTTGCATTAATTCCTCATAAATGACATTAAAAGCCATTTGATTAATTATAAAACCCCTTAAAGACTTTAAACTATGTGTCATATTATTTGAAGATAATGTATTCAATTAAGCTATCGCCCACTAACATGGTAGCACTTACTCAGGCTGTACATAATTTGCACATCCTAAAATTAGTAGCACTTATGATTTAAATAATAGTAAAATATTATACAGAAAATATATATTGAAAGGGTTAGGTTGACCATTTATGTCGTGAGACAATTATATAATTCATGTAGGAACATGTCATATCCGAATAAATTCTGTTTATGGTGTGGTAGATGGGATTATGATCCATGAACTAATATCCTTGATTATCAATATAGTAATCTAAATCTAAATGCAATTCGAATATTGCGCACAAAAATATTATAAATAAACCTCTCATAATCATTCCCATAGAAAATTTGTCCTAACAATATTGATAACAAATTAATGGGGTCCACAAATTGGATATTCGATCCATCCATAGACGAGTGGACTAAAAAAAAAGTGAATGATACGTTTGGCATTGCTATTTGGAGTAAAAATTTTATCTAAAAAGTGTTTCTAATACTGTTTAAAAATTTTATAATAGAGCTATTTCAACTCACTGACATAGTTTCTAATTTAAGTTAATATGTTTCTTTAAGAAATTTTTGAAATTTATGCTAAGCTTTCAAAAACTCTATAAACCTAATGTTAATATTTCTATTACTTATTATCAATAATATCATTATTATTAGTTATTTAAAATATCAAATCATTTTTAAAATCTGGTATCACTGGAAACTCACAGTTTTTACTCTTTTTTTTTTTCTTTTACTATGATCTGATAGAAAATAATAATAATAATGTCAACGGGCCCTGATATTTTGATTTTTAATTATGCCATTAAGTTATTGTTAAAAAGACAAAACCTTAACATCGATTGTATATTTTGTTGGTATTAATCATGAAAAAATGCAAAAATTGTGTAACTATTGATGTACGAATATAATTTAATTTGCATTTAGAGGTGATGAGATTTTGGATCCACGAAGATAAGAACTATAGATATTGCAAAAATGACATTATTTCTTTTCGAAGAATAAAATGGCTTTTATATCTCTCACTTCCTGACAAAGAAAGCGCTTCGAAACTATTTTATTATTCACGTGAAAGAAAGTGAAAGACTATATACATCCACACCGTATATATGCAAATCTTGTTTAACTTGTTGATAATTGACACATTTAAAAACTCTATATGTAATTCTTCATTCCACAATTTTATAATTTTGACAAATGCTAGAAACGACAGAGTAAAATTAACATCGGTAAAAACCAAAACTACACACTTCACGGCTCGAGCGCAAAATAATACTCTATAGCTACTAGATTTTTACATGTTGTAATTTACTTATTACCGTACACGTATAAGAACATGCATATATATATATATATAACTATGATAGTGAATGTGATATCTTGACTTCACTAATTCCCTAAATATCTATATATTTAATATTTGATTGCCGACAACTATTTTTCCTCCGCTAGTTTCTCAGTCTCAATCTCTCTATTACACTGGCTTTTTTTTTTTTTTTTGACAATTACACTTAATATATGAAAAAAGTTTCATTCGTACCAGTAAATTTTTAAAATTTTACTAAATACTACACAAATTATTTTTATAAACCCTTGATTCTAAAACAAAAAAAATTCCTATACCATGTCTATCGAAAAAAAAAAAACAAATATCTACACATTCACACAATATTAATATATATATATATATATACACACACGTTTGTACACACATACACAATACAAACACGTATATATATGTGTATATGTATATATCACAGTGTCATCAATAAACACACAGTACAAAAATAGCTCATAGTTGGGCCAGCTCGACCACACACCGATCTCATCCAACTGGCCAAGCTTATAGCTTTTTTCACACAAGTCCTTTTGCATTAAGCACTTTCACTTCAGCTTCAGCTTATAGTGCTTTTCGTACTATTGACTATTTCGATGACTCGATCTCTCTAAACTGCACGCAAATCGATCTTGATCTTCTCTCCCAAAAAAAAAAAAAAAAAAAAAAAAAACCTCGCTACTTCGCATTTGACACCCAAAACGACAGGCAAAGAGACATGAACGACAACCTGTCCAAGCCCACGGCGATCTTCGGGATCCGAATGTGGGTCGTAGTCGGAGCCTGCGTCGGGGCTTCGTTCGTCCTCCTTCTCTTTCTCCTCTCCCTCTGGCTCGCCTCGAGCGGTCCAAAACCCGGGTTTCGTCGTCGTTTCCCGACAAAACGGCGGCGATTCCCGCCGTTTCGAAGGACATAGTAGTCGAGGTGAGCTCGATAAGCGCACAATCCAAGCCGAAGAGGAGCCAGATCGAGGCCGACACGGGGCCCGAACCCGACCCGGGAACCGACCGGAGGATCCGGATCGAGATCGGGAAGGATCACCGGATTTGCTACCCCGCGGCCGAGAGGTGTCATGATCATGATGATCACGCGGTGCTGCGTGATCATCATGATCATGATCAGACGGTCGGGGCGGTGCCTGCGGTGTCCCACCTGGGGTGGGGGCATTGGTACACCCTGAGGGAGCTCGAGGCGGCCACGGGCGGGTTTGCGCCGGAGAATGTCGTCGGCGAAGGCGGCGGCGGCGGAGATGGGATGGTCTACCACGGCGTGTTGGATGGTGGGGCCCATGTTCTCGTCAAGAACTTGCTCAATAATAGGTAGGGCAAATAGTAAATATGATGATATTTTATAAATTTTTTTTTTGTTTGAATGAATTTAGATTTTTGTTTAATCATAGTTTTGGTGTTATAATGATTTTATTAGGAATATTAGGGTTGAGTTAATTAAATTCAGAGAAATGGATATATATGTAAATTTTGGTGTATTGAGAAGGGGACAAGCTGAGAAGGAGTTTAAGGTTGAGGTTGAGACAATTGGACGAATTCGCCACAAAAATTTGGTGAGATTGCTTGGTTACTGTGCTGAAGGAGCTCATAGGTACTTCTTTTTATTTAATTATTATTATTTAAAATTAATGCCCATTTACCACTTCTCATTTCATGTACCTTTAGTCTTGAAACTAAGGGCTACCAGTTTGTCTATTAATAGCAATAATAATGCAATATCATGAAGGTCATGTCATGTGTAAATAATGAGTGACGGTTCGGGTTAAAGTTGTAATTTTCCATGTAAACACTAGTTGAAACTTTGTTTACTCTTATTATCAATGATGATACTATCTTCTTCTTTTTTCTTTTTTCATGAAACAGAATTCTTGTGTACGAGTATGTGAACAATGGGAACCTAGAGCAGTGGCTTCATGGGGATATGGGGCCTAGTAGTCCTCTCACTTGGGAGATTCGGATGAATATTATTCTAGGAATAGCAAAAGGGTATATTAATAATATGATCAATTCAAAAGTTTTGATTTTCCTCTCTCCTTTGCCCTAAAATTAACAACCATTTCACATTGCATTAAAATCCTCACAAGTGATCTAATTAAACTTTGTAGGTTAGCTTATCTGCATGAAGGGCTTGAACCTAAAGTCGTCCACCGCGATCTCAAATCGAGCAGCATTTTACTTGACAAGCAGTGGATTCCAAAGGTCTCGGATTTCGGCCTTGCCAAGCTCATCGACTCTGAAATGAGCTATACCACAACAAGAGTCTTGGGAACATTCGGGTGCGAATTTCTCTAAAAAAATCCGTGTTATTTCAATCAAAATACTCCACATCATCGTAATTAATTGCGAACTGCCCGAACGGTCGGTTAACACTTTTTTTTGCCATTGCTCGGGCAGTTGCCACCCGATTATTACATTCAACGGGCGGGTGGCGGGTAATGAAATTTATGTTCGCACAAAACCCGCCCGCCCGATTAGACTTGTGTATATATAAGTGAAAAACATTAACAGTGCCTAGGGTTGCATCTCTTTTGGACAAGAAAAAGCCCTAAAAAGGGATAGAAGATCTCGGTCCATCTCTTAGGCACTAACCTATGCTTTTGTCTGAAGAAATGGCTTCATTGTTTTTATTTCTTTGTAGCTATGTAGCTCCGGAGTATGCAAGTACCGGAATGTTGAACGAAAGAAGCGATGTGTATAGCTTCGGGGTCCTGATGATGGAAATAATTTCAGGAAGGAAACCGGTTGATAATAACCGCCCTTCAGAAGAGGTAAAAATTGAATTTATAAGAGTCTGCTCGAAATTTTCCTCTCTCACATGATATAATGTTACTTACAGCGAAAAAAATATTGCGAAAAATTTTCAGGTGAAGCTAGTGGAGTGGCTTAAGAGGATGGTTAGCAATAGGAACTCAGAGGCAGTTTTGGACCCAAAGCTACCTCATAGGCCAGCGATTAAGACCTTGAAGCGGGCTCTTCTTGTCGCCTTGCGATGCGTGGACTCAACCGCGCAAGAGCGGCCTAAGATGGGCCATGTTGTTCATATGCTTGAAGCCAATGAAGCCCCCTTGAAAAATGTAAGCCTGCAACTTAACCACTGCTCATTTCAAACTCAATTGAGCAATTTATACAAAAACAACACATAAAAAAGCCCTTTCCAATCATGTAATGTCACTTATCATAATTAGTGAAAAAGCATCAATTGATGCAACTTCTATTCTATGCTGTTCAGCCTGTCTAGTTCCTTTTTTCGTCATTCACATTTGTTCTAACAACACGTTATTTTTTATCTTTTTAGGGTCGACTAACTCGAAGGGATAGCAAGTGCTGAGTTGGCGAACGACGCAGAAAATGACCAATAGAAAGAAAAAGGACGGCGAATCACGCTAAGATATTGTTGGGATTGTCGAGAAGAAAAGCCGATGTTCGTTTTCCGGTGGATTGATTGATAATTTCAATCATTAATGTGGCTCTGTGGCTTCATGGTTTTTGATCAATATAGAGAAAAATCTGCTCCAAAATGTTGGTTATAAACTGCCAGAGGAGAAGCATCCTGAGCTGTATATAATATGATTTGGTCAACTTCTTTTTTCACGCTAAAATAAAGATTGTCCTCAATGTCAAGTAATTTTATTTGTCCAAATAAATCAATAAATAAAACATATACATATCTGTGGAAATATTTGGTATGTTTAAATAGCAAAGACAGAGTAACTGAACCGTGTACAAGAGACACATCTCTGACTCTATACTAGCCAAAGCACAAGACAAGCTACCATACAAGTTTATAACACTCTGTGTCTGATATGGTTCTCAATATTTTAGCAACACAAAATTCGGAAAAATAAAATAAAAATCTGTGGGGTTCAAAGAATAGAAGCAAAGGTAACAAAACTGTCACAATTTACAACCAAAATGAGAGAGCTGCAGCCAAAATTAGCCAATGCAACCGAACCGGCCCGCTATCAAGAGAAGCGAAGTTGGAGGAATTGTGCGACGGCGTCGTCGTGGATGCCGTGCCATCCGCGGCTGCTGGCGGAGGGGGAGAGATCGGCGGAACATCACACGTGCCAAATGTCGCGTTTTCCTGTTTATGGTACAAAAATGTTAGCTAATAATGTCACATTTTTTTTTTCACTGAATTGTGTTTTGTTTCTTTTAGAAAAAAATGGTCAAACCTTGCAATAGGAAATGCTGTCACATCCACATGTCAGCTGGCCATTGGCTCGATCTACGACCTCCGGTGCTCCTCCGCCGTCGCTCCTCTGCGTCCAAAGAATTTAAAAATATTAAATCAAGCTTAAGATATGATATTGTTGGACTTAAAAATGTACTTAAAATGCTCACCTGGTAGTAATCAACAGCAATGAAATTTGGCCACCTTTTGCCAGCTGCTTCGTAACATGTCTGCAGCATGCTGGCCAACGCAGCCGAATTGTCCGCGCAAACTGCGGATGCGTTCGGGTTGTTGGGGAAATAATTCTGCAAAACTAACGATCTCGTCGTCGTGTTCATCGGCATCGATTCGGCTCGGTTCGGACACGAGCCGGATTGCATCCCATCATTTCCATCTAGTTCAATTAGCCCCACAAAAAATGTTAATTACTTAAGAGAAAATGGGGCCATGTATCCATTTTTTTTTTAATTCAAATATCTTAATAATATCTACTAGTTAATCACTAATTACTATGATAATTTGCTGACTTAGCTGAATGGTTAAGTTTAAGAAAGTGTTCACAATTTTTGTTTTTGATTAAATCATATCTGATTTTATTTTTTTATTAAAATATGTCTGTTTTTTTTTTTTTTTTGTACTCTGTATACGTACCAAGTAATTTGTTGATATAATAACCATATTAGTTGAGTACTTAACTGATTTACCATACTATATATACTAAAAACTAGAGAAACAGACATTCAATTAAAAATTAAAAAATTCTAAAACATTGTATAAAAAATGGACAAGTGGCTCAATTTTCTAAAAAATAAAGCCGTGGACATTTTCTTTTTCATTTAAATTAGGTCTAAAACTTAATCATTAAACTATGTACCTACTCAATTTTATTTTAAAATATCAAATTAAAGACAGAAGAACTTACATTGGTTCTCCACAACATAGTCCCACTCATGGGCGAAGCCCTCTGCTTCTTTATTTGATTTCGAGGTGAAGGCGAGCAGGCGCTGGTTTTTATCGACCATGTCGTCGACGGTGGGCCAGTCGCCGCCGTCCTTTGGCATCCGCGAGACCGGGAATAAGAACTTGTTGAGGCCGGCGGCATTGAAGACCTTTGACAAGCCTTGAGAAGATGTCACGTAGTCCTCAATGAAAATTGTCACAATCTCTGATGGATTTGCTTCCAAAAATGTTCTGATATCTTTCAATACGTTGATTGCTGGTTGCTACATTAGAGAAAATCGATTCAGGGGTTATTTGGATTGTAATCCGAAAAAGAAAAAAAAATCTAAACTATGTTGTTACAATAATTATACTTATAATTTGAATTTGTATCCATTACAAGAATACAAGTGATTTGTCCCATAATGTTATATGTCATTTAAGATGTGGTAAGTATTAAATTAAGTATTACTATATTATAGTGATAGTGATGGATTGAAGTATTTATTTTTGTAGGAGATACTAGAGTAGTTGGACCACATTGACTTTGGGAGAGATTAAAATTGTTGACTTACAAATGCAGTGAAGTTGTAACATTTGCCTCCAGTGGAATGGCAGAGCCAAATGTCATTTTGGAAGTCGTACATATCTAGCATGAGCCCACGAACTCCATTCTACAAAAATATTAAGAAATTAACCAAAAAGAGAGTGAGAGACAGAGATATATATATATATATATATATATATAGAGAGAGAGAGAGAGAGAGAGAGAGAGAGAGAGAGAGAGAGAGAGTTAGTCCTATGTAAAGCATCAATTTCATAAGGTGAGAGAAATCAACAAATCTCACACAAGTTTTCTAAGATCATAATGTTTTTTTTTTTAATTCAAATACGATTTTTGATTTAAATTATTTCAATACACCAATATCATTTAAAATAGTATTTTCTCTGTTATCAATTATTTTGGACTAGCGCAAAGATAATAAAATAAAATTTTAAATTAAATATGCATATAATCATTAAAAATAGAACGAAAGTACCTAAAAAATCATTAAAAAAAATAATTTTTTTACATATTAACACATTGTTTCATCTATATTTATATTACTGTTTATTTTTAATTAATACTAAAATTACATTGAGATGTAAATGAAAAGACTTGAAAATAATCTTTATTCGGTATGTTGGAAAACAATCGTCACCACACCCACAAACACAATGCACAACGTAAAATACAAAGCAATAATACAGTTTTTGTAATATTGTAAATTTGTATTTAAGATAATTTTTTAACTGCAGTATTGAAATTTTATATTATACAACACAAAGATTTGACAATCTATCAATGATAGAGAGAGATGACTCGTCTCCAAGACAAAGTCCATGTGGTGGGTTAACGGAGTTGAAGTGCTCTATACGATGGGAAATGGGATGTTCAGTGGATTTGTTGGGAAGTTCATATTTTTTTAATTTGTAATAAAGACATTAGTTGGGACTTGGAATATTTTCTTTTTCACTAATCAATGAAAAAGGGAAAATAACAGGTGGGCTTAATTAAATGCTTGATTTTAAAGCTAGGGATAGATCTCACCAAATCCAATCCCTTATTGTTTAACACTTTCCAATTTCTGTCTTTATTTTCGTTTTTTAATGATTCTCTTTTTCAGTTTCTGTGCGGTTTTTTTTTTTTTACCCTTCACTTTATGTCCTTATTGTCCTAAAACCCCACTTGTTATCTATTAGCTAATTTGCTTGGTGGGTGTTGCTTCAATTTTTTTTTTTTTTTTTGCAAACAGGTGTTGCTTCATTTTCATTAGCCCATTTTAACTTCCAGAAATTAAATACACAATACTGTTATAAAGGGAATACTCAATTCATGGTAAACTGTTATATACGAACATAAATGGTTAATTTTAGACATTTCTTAAACGTCTATTAAAAAAAAATTCTTTTAACATTAACTTACCATAATAATTTACTAATTTATTGACCAATTTATTTGAATAATTCAATAAGAAAACGAACTTGAAAATTAAAATTCATGGACTTTTCTTCAATGGTATGGACACACACAAGTACACACCACATAAAAATATAACATATATATATACACACACACATAATAAAACTTTTGGCACAAAATTTTCCAAAGAGCGTGTCAAATTACTAAATTTATGCGCATGTCTCAATACCTCAAATTATTTTATTTTCTAAAGTATGTTAATTTTGTTTCAGTCGTGCATATAATCCAAATCAACGAAAAATAGAACTAAAAAAAAAACGTCATCTACATTAAAAAAAAAAAAAAAAACACACTAGCGCTTACTTTTCATCATATCATAACACAATTCAATTCAGTATCTCTACAAGCTTTCTCAATGAACTCATTAAAAAAAAAAAAGTGTAACAGTGCCGACAAATACGTTGAACGCCAAAAAAAAAAATAAATAAATAAAAGCCACGCCATCAGACAAAGAATCGATCCCATGTAAAATAAATAAATTAAAGAAAAAAACTTACATTGAGCTGAGAAGCAACAGTGTCTTCTTGATTCATGGGAGATACAAGAAACGACCCAGTGGCTGATCTATCTCCGGCCTTTGCGTACGAGTTGTGACTCGTCAACCACGAGTACTTGTTAAACGGCAAATTCGTCACCTGTGTTTTTATTTTATTTTCTTCTATTAATAAGTGCAAAATAAATCGAAATAATTCTTTATTAAAAAAAAAAAGAAGAAGAAGAAGAGAGACCTTGGAAGTCGGGTCGAGTGGCTGGGTCCGAACGCATCTGGGTCGGGTGTTTCCATTGGCAGCGCAAGTCTCGCAGCGCAGACCGGTGTCGCAATCGCCACAGGTCTCTCCGATCTGTTTGGCCGCCGAGAAAATTACCAGACGGAAAACAAAATCATAATCATCAACACCACATTTTTCTTTTTTCCTTTTTGCTTTCTTTTTTGATAAATGATTAGTGATGATATTGATACGTACCTTGAGAGCGAAGGGACGGTGAGAGAGCGTGACGATGAGGCAAAGCGCCATGAAGAGAGCTTGTGGCTTCACGAAATATTCCATTTTTTTTATGAGAGAGAGAGTTACAGAGAATGTTGTACGGAGAAGAAATGTGAGTGTTGTGACCTGAGGAGTTTTAAAGGTTTATAATAGGAAAAAGAAAAAAAGAAAAAAAAAAGGGAAAAAGACTTTTTGGAGAGAGAGATTTATGTTGTTTTGTCGGAGGTTTTGAAGGGAAAATATTTCTAATTCAGTTAAAATAAAAAGTAAAATATTTGTTTCTAGGGAGAGAAATGAGATGGGGTTTTTTTAGGTTCAAGTTTGAAGTGGTAAAATAAGTGAGAAAATAAAATTAAAAAGAAAGAATAAAAACTTGTTCCAAAAAAATGAACTAATAGAAGGACAAATAGGTTTTGACCTTTTGTTATGTTTGGTGAGGATGAGGAAACGTGTCCTTGTCTATTTAGGTATCGTTGCCTTTTTATCCTAAAAATATATCATTGTCAATTTGTTCATTAATTTATAATTTAAAGGGGAAATGATAAAGTTTTTAAGTAAATTTACATTTTTTTTGTATCGAATGAGTGATATGTGGCAGAATATTAATTTGTGATCGTAATGTATTGAAAACTATGTATTACTAGCTTATAAATATTTGCTACGAAGAAGTTCATATATTATTGATATTTCTTTAGTTTTATAAGATTTGAATTTTTCATGGCTATGAATGTATGAAGATGTCAAAATGGAGCGATGGGGTTATTAGATTCTTTGCTCTTGTTAGGGAAAAATTAAGAGAAAAGACAAATAATTTCTTATACACTTATAGTTTCACTAAACAAAAATAAAAACGTGTCTTGGTTATTTTGCTACTGTCAAAATGTATCTTAATTGTAGACTTGTAGCTTTTCATTGAGGTCATAAATGTCCTCGCACTCTCAGACTCAGTATCATTATAAGGAGTTCCTGTGTCCTTTTTTTTAGTGGGGCTTACTCGTTTTGACTTCTTGTTTTTCTTAAGGGGTCGTTTGGCAAACGGGTTCAAACTGTGACAATTTGAATTTTTTCATTTGAATTGGAAAATTTGAATTGGGTAATTTGAACGAAAAATTTAAATTGTTGTTTGGGTCAAATAATCTTATTTGAATGTATTATTTGGATTGTTGTTTGGGTAGATGTGAAATGTGTGATGTTGAGTAATAAAAAGAGTAGTTGAAATGTCAAATCAAAAAATACTATTCAAAATGGATTCAAACTGTTGAAATTTGAGGGGGGAAGAATTTGATTTTGAAGGGTTTGAATGACTTTTTCTCATTTGGATTTTATCCCAAAAAAAGTTACCAAACGACGATTTAGATTGATAAAATCGTTTGAATTGCCCAAGATGGGTTCAAACCCATTTGCCAAACATATTACTTTCTTTTTATTATTCTTATTATTATTATTATTTAATAATTTAGAGAGAGAAAAAAAATCCAAAACTTAGATTTTATTAGTGTGTAGGAAAAGCTATAGCTAGACTAGAAATGATAATTCAATTGGCCTTCTAGAGTTGAAAGGCCAAAAGCTAGTTTATAGAAGATTCCACAGGAACCAGTCTTTTATAGGAAATTTTCCTCTATTTTTTTCCTCTCTTTTGTATTAAGTGAGATAGTTTGATACGCAATTCGACGTCAATAGCATATGATATGATATGATATAATATAATATATAATAGCGTATATATGTCTCAGCAAAATTAAATAACATTTTTTTTTTGTATTCTAGGTCTTTCATGACCAATTATTTTTCCTAAATTGGAAGCATAATAGCTAAGTCCTCAATCTTATTCCTTAAAAGGTGCTTCGAATATATATATTTTTTATTGGGTGAAGTAGGCAAATACCCAGAATTTATATAACAATAAAAATAAATACCCAAACTTTTGAAGTAATTGAGTTTCTAGTCAATTTGTGAATTACTTGCACATACTTTTGTAACAAAGTGAATTACCACCACATGCTTTTAGTAACTAAGTGAATTACTTGCACATGCTTTTGGGTAGTTGGTTATATTTTTCAAAAGATTGGGTAATAACTTACATTAAGTTTTAAAAATTGGGTATTCACTATAATTTCTCTTTTTTATTTATTTTTTTGCCCCATCTCTCGCTCGATCGAATGTTGACACCTAAGCAAAATAATTAAACGTTTTAACCATTTTACATTTTAATATATTTGATAATAATTGTTATTTTTATTGACATATTATTGAAAGAGAAGATAAAAGGACAACAGGCAATCTGTGTTTTATTATATATGCATTCGGACAATATGACAACTGATGTAATATTTGATCAGAATTTTTAACGATTTAAGTATTTTAATTAATCGATAGTCAGTAGTCATACGTATAAAACTCATAATACACTTATTTTCAGCATTAATGCCTAAAAAAATCAAAATAGCAATATCAATAGAAACAAAACATTTATTGAGCAATCAAATTATAAAAGTTGCCATCTCTACGAGAAGACCGCCCAACTATTGATTGACATACTAAGCACCCTACTAGAAGCAAAATTGCAAGAGAAGTAAAATAAAGAAGGGCGCAAATGTTTGTTTTAAATGATAGCATGTGTTTCAAAAAATTAAAAAAATAGCCATGTTACGAATTGTATAACAGAAAAGTGTCACACAAAACTTAACAGATCTATAAATATTTGTAAGATATTATTTAACACTTCAAAAAATAATGAGTAAAACTTGAAGTGTTACAAAATATCTTACAAATATTTACAGATGTGTTATATTTTGTGTGACACTTTTCTGTTATACAATTCGTAACATGGCTATTCTTTTAATTTTTTGAAACATGGGCTGGACTTTAAAAACGAAATTTTTTTTTGGTTATTTCCTACTATTTCCCAATAAAGAAAGATGGATAATGAATTTTTATTTATTTATTGAGATTAGAGTATAATTGAGATAAGGGTGGCCCCTAGGCTAATAACATTATAAATATTGAAATTTACCCTGTACTCTCTTTTAATATTATTAGTCAGTTTGAATGTTGTTTTGAAAAAATAAATGCTAAGTTATAATTTTTCAAAGCTTTTTTTTCTCAACCACAGCGCTAGTTGGGGAAAGGCCATTGGAAAGTTGGATGTAAGACAATACACTTTATTCTCAAAGAGAAAATAATATATGTTGTCATCAAATGTAAAGTACTATTATTATATAGTTAATGGTACCTAATTCAACCAGACACATAATTGAATGCAAGTCTTATTTGGATTAGACTCGCAAGCACAATTTGAATTGAATAGTAATGCTCTCTACACATTGATCGCAACAAATTCAAAGTTCTAGTAATTTCGTTTATACTAAACTGATACATGATAATAATATTTTTTTTGTTAAAAAAAATTTGAGGGGTATGAAAGAAATTTTTTTAAGAGATTCAACGTAAATCTTTCCGCGGTGAAATAGTCTATACAAGTAGTACGTGATTATTATTTTTTAAATCATCTGAATTAGGAAAACAATAATTTAAAATTGACGTAAAACTATAGCCCTCATATATGCCAACAGACTTTCATATAGAATAAGTTGTAACACGTGTACGTATGTTTAAGATACAATAAAATTATTATTGTCTCGGTGGTCAAGTAATACTTCTCATCCTTAATTTAAAGGATTAATACCGAATTACTAAATGAAATGTGCGGAATTATATATATATATATATATAAATATAATTATAATGTAAAATATTTGTGCGGCTGCATATACCAAGTAATATTTCTACGGCTGCCAAGCGCGCGCGCGTGCGTATATATATATATAGAAAAATAAATTACATATATAATATTGAGAATATAATAATTTAATTTTGATAAAATATGTATATAACTTATAATATGAAATATTAATATAGAAATTAGAATAGTGCAATTATTTGTTCTTTTTTTTTTCTATCAAAAAATCAAAATTTTTTATTGACATTGATCACTAATTTATCTTTTGAATGTAATTTTTTATTTTATTTTTAAAATTCATCAATTATAATAAAAATGGCTAATGTCATTTTATAGCTCTAGGAAAATATTTTTTGTTATGACCAAAGTCCTCAAAAAATTATATCACTTTCTTTATTATTATTATTATTTTTTTCACTTTTCATAGGAACTTGTTCATGTTTAATCCAAAGGACGAATGTATTGAAAAAACTATCATTCATCGTAATGACAATGAATTTATCATGTAACGATATTAAAATATAAACATATATATATATATATTTATTTTTATCATATTAATTATAAGTAATTAAAATTTGTATCTATATTATAAGTTCTTGCAATTCAAGTTTTAGCTCCCACTAACATAAAATTTTAGATCCATCAATATGTATATATATATGTGTGTTTATTTAATATTTGATAATTTTTTAGTCCATTAAAAAAAAGCTAATATTGTTTGCAAAAATTGAGAAATTAGTAATTAGCTCATAAAGAATTAAAGGCATAACGGTAAAATCACAACATCATATAGTTAAGAAAATAACTACTTTTTAATTAATAAAAACGTTACTAATTTTTTCAAAACATCATTCAAAAAATGACTATTTACTTAATAATATACATGTCTCGATGCTCTAATCAGGTCGATCGAGTTGAGCTCAATTCACTATCGATCAACAAACTAAATCAATCATACAATTCAGTTGAGCACTTCATTTTGCAAATCATGTCGTGGGATTCACTGACTTGATACTTTGTTTAAAGAAAAACAGTTTAAGGCTCCTTATGAAATGAAAATAGACATAAAGGCTTTTCCACGAGGTGAAGTGTCAAATAATTATTTTTTTATGTAAGGTTGCAAAGAGTCCGAAAGCTCAAAATCTGATGGATTAATTCGAAAAAAAAAAAAAGAAAAGAACTTTACGTTCAAAAAAATATTTGAGCTTGGAGAAGCCGATTCTATAGAGAAAATTTGATAGAATACCACATTTTGAATCGTTGTTTGCATTTAATGTCACTTTAAACTTATATTTGCATTTTTTAACTTTTATTTTTTTTGAAAAATAATTTAAAATGCAGAATTAAATTTTAAAGTGGCATAAATCTAAACATGCCTCCAAAAGGTGACATTTTTCTAAATTTGTCGATTTTATATCAAGCCAAATTACTCTAGAATCTAGTTACTATTATTTAGAAAATAATTATTTACTCAATTATCTCGTTAAAAATGACTTGTCTCAGCTGTGGCTTAATTCAAGGGATATTTGCTTGAATATATAGTATAGTAGCCCAATTTGTCATACTAGTCCACTATGCTCCTAGGATTGGACCCTCGAACAATTTAGTCGTCCAAATTGAAATGGGCTTAAATCAAAATCGGCTAATTCCCTATTCCTAGCTAATGAGACTGTTTGTACTTTCTACGTTGTTGCGTTGCCTTTGGCACTTCATTAGTCTATCACCATGGCTCTGCCTATTTAATTAACCTATTAATGATTTAGACAAAAGCGTTTGATATCACGGGTGTTCACTATCTCTGATTATATCTACAGGAAAGTAATTGTTATATAACTTGACAACACGCTGATAATTTAATAACCACATAAAACATACAATAACATATCAATTAAAAGCATCATCATAACAACAAAATGGAATAGTAATAAATTAAACACCAATGAAGAAAAAACACAACATGGAACATGTTTCCCCATTTAATCAACCAACAAGGCAACAACAAATTAATATCGATGAAGTTCCCCGCAGCCGTGACGCGCAATGTGTCCCGTGGCTTCCTTGTCGTCCCGCGGGGAGTTGTTGACGATGGCGATGTTCGGGTCTTCGGCGATTAGCCCCTTGTTGAACATCCGGCCAAACCCCGGCGTTGATCACGCCGATCACAACGTCCTTGCCGCAGGACGAGGCGGGGCACATGCCGGAGTTGTGGCTTAGTTTGAGGAATTTGGGGGTGTGAGTTGTTTGGAGCTTCAATCGCTGGTAAGGGAATAAAGTGAAGATAGCTAGATAAGCTCTTGAAGGGTTCAAGCTCTGAAGGAGTGAGAGTTGCACTAAAGCCATGCATAGAGTTTGTGCAAGTGTGAATGAGCTTGCGCCTCTGTCTTCCGCTTACATAGAGTCCATAAAATATGTTGTAATTTAACCTTGTTGTCTCATTGTAAATAAGATAGAATATTGGCAAGTAACTTAGTAAGGTTTTCTTGTTTGCAACCAAAAAAAAAAAAAAAAAACTTATTAAAGTTTTCTTGAAATTGATTAATTGCAATTATACAGTATTTTTATTTTTGAAAATGTTTATTTATTTTTGTCGTAAAAGACATGTAATGATGTTAGGGTTATCCTGGATTTTTTTTTATTTGTTGGTTTTTATCATATCATTTTAATGAATTTGTATGAAATTTGAAGAATAAGGTGTTCATTAAAATTTGTAATGACCTTTTTGTTAGAGAAAAGACAATGTGTAGAAGAAACGACATAAATAGGAGAAACGATAGTAGAGAAAAAAACGACAGTTTAGAGGAAAAGGACAATAAATTCTAGGGCAAAAGTAATGGGGAAAAACTTCAGTAGAAAGATAAACAACACTATTTTGTTAAAACGACATGTAGTATAAATTGATAGCTCATAGAAAACGACATGAAAAACATAGAACGACAGAAAACTACCAAAACGATAAAGGAGCATAAAAACAAGGACAGATGAACAAAAAAAAAAAAAAAAGAAGTCAATTTGAGTTTTAGCCAATTTTAAAAGTATGTTTCAACAAAATAGCCAACGTTTGCAAATATTAGCAAATTAGTCATAGACCCAATAATTTCAACATGAACAGACCAAAATATCATCACCATTTTCATCAGACCACAAAATTCAGATTTTTCGTGTGATATTTGTTATATGCCCTTTAAATATCTGATAATATTGGTGTCTCGAAATTTTAATATGATTTCGAGAAACGACAACTATTACATTAAACTAAAATTTAGTTATGTCTCATTCTCTTCACTCTCATCTCGCTCTTTTTCTTTCTCCACTCTCATCACTAGCTCTCTTCTTGAAAGAGATCGAAGAACAATCTCTTTTTCATCACTAGTCTCATCCATTTCTCTCTCTTTCTCTCCTCTCTCTCCGACCTCCATCTCTACATGTTTTGGTTCTCTTCTCCTTAAAGAGCATAAGTACGTACCATGACAGAGCCTCCATTTAATATCCACGAGATTGTATTTTTTTTTTTACGACAATTACCATGGTTTCATCTCTTAAGGACATATTTTTCTTTGCTTGTTCTTGTTATTTTTCTCTTCTTTTCTTTTCTTTTCTTTCTCCTTTTTTCGATATCTATATTTAAACTTTTGAGTATAGAAAATTTGTGCTTATTAGTTTCTATTTTGCTGTTATATATATATATATATATATTGTGTTAGAATTTTGGGAAAAAAAAAAGTCCCAACGGTTAAGAAGCAAATGAGAATGAAGCCTTTAGGCTATATAAGGTGTACTTAAAAATATAGATATCAAGAAAAGAAAAGGAAAATATAGGTTATATAAGTCCATGTCAGTAAAAGACACTATATATCATCATATACCTAACCTTGCAATCACAAAATAAATTTTATTACTACTACTATTTATTACTACTAGTATTATTATTATTATTATTATTATTTTTTTTTATGATTTACAGTCTAACATTGGTTTTTAATTTTTTAATTTTTTATATAAGATGCGTGAACGTTGAAAAGTGAACCTCAAGAAGCTGACTCCAGACAATATGCAAAAGAATAATCAAGAATAATCAAGAATTTTAATGACGAGGAAAAAAAAACATTACAGAGCCGATTCGGACTACCTTGCCAAAAATTCTTCTTCCGGCAGATGTTGCATACAGAATGAAACAAAAAGCGGAGACCCATGATACTGCAAAAATCCAATCCAAGAAATCAGACACGGCCATTAGAGAATTCTAATTTGTGAAGTGTCGATCATTTTATTTTGTATTCAATTTTTAGTTAAATTGATGATATCTATTTTATGTTCATATCAAGTTAAAGTTAAATAACCCCACGTTTGGCAACCCCTCCTAAACCATCCAATTCCATTCCATTCTATTATAATTTTTCAACTTTCTAATCCTATAAACTATTCCATTCCATTCCATTTTTTTCAACTTTCCAAATCCCTATACAATATCTTTAAATCTCAACTATTTATACCACATCGAAATTCGCAAAGTCAAACCATTCTACTCATTTTTCTAATCATTTTCCAAATTATTTTTAAACTATTTTGGCCATCCTAAGAAATGGGATGAGATGAGCAAAATTGTTTGTCCAAACATAAGGTAAGGCTTTTGCTTGCGTCAGTATTGGCCACGATCTCAGCAGATAGCAGCGAGCCTCCCTTGATTGTCGAGCTAGCTAGAATCAGTCTCACAATTTTTATATATTTTTCATGCTGTAATTTTTAATTTTAAGAACTCTAGAAGTCTTTAAATTCCCAAACATTACGGACTTGCAAGCTAAGCTGCTGCCGTTGGCGGCTAAATCACTGCAATTAGGGTATATCGTTGGGTGGGAAAATTACCCACCGTTATTATGATTGCCAAACAATATCTGCGAACACTTTACCAATAAAAACATTAGTTTGCTAAGTAAAAGATTGGTGGTGATATTCATATACTGAGGGTATATCGTATATGTATAGCTTGATATTATTTGGAAATAGTTATAATAGACAGAAAAAATTGTCTCATCGTACACTTAATAAATAGTAATGATCTAGAGCACGAGTACGAAATTGTTCCAATTTACATGATTAAAGATACAGAAAAGAAGTAGAGTTATTGAATCAGTGTTGAATTATCAGTTACATCTCACACATGGAGACAAAAATAATTGGCTTCTTTGACGCACGATGTTGATCGCATTAATAGCTTGAAAATAATTTGGAATGATTTGAAAAAATAATGTAAGAATAATTTGATTTTATGAATTTTAAAACGGTATAAATGGTTGAGATTTAAAAATATTGTATAGAGATTTAAAAAGTAAAAAAAAAAAAAAATGAAATGAAATAATTTAGAAAATTAAAAAAGTTAAAAACAATAAAAAATAAAATGAAATAAAATGGGTGAAATGTGTATGCAAACAAAGGGTAAAAGAAACTCATGCTTTTATTTCTATTTCTAGTACAGTATAACGATAGAAAAGCCATACATATATCACCACATAATACATATAGACATAATTAAATGTACTTTTATTTCGGAAAAAATCTAATCTCTCTTACCACATATAGAATTAAAGGTGCTTTTGGATATGAATAATAATGATCACTTATATGAAAGTGGATTAATTTTGCAGATTTCAAAATCCGTAATCATGAATTTCAAGAGGTTTGTTGACTCAGCTGTAAAATAATATTTCCACTAAGAAAGTCTTGGCAACAAATTGTTATGAATGTTTTGTCAAAGCCAGTGAGTTTATTTCACAAGTGATAGAAGAAAAGAACTGAGACAGATTGATTAGGGTTATATCTTACATAATATGATTTATTGCGTTACAAAGGACTTATAGAGTTGCAAGTATAGGTTTTTTTTTTCATTTTTAATTGCGTTAAGACTTAAGAGATACTTTTTTTTTTTTATGAATTTCGATCATCAAGATCATCTTAATTCAAATATAGATGACTTAATTTGCATTTAGATAAGATATATATATAAATATATATCGTTAATTTTTTTTTTTGAGATTTTGAAGATCGTGTGATTTAAAATTCTATAAAAGATGAGTCAAGCTAGCTTTTTGTAACGGAGGGAATTGTATTTCTGATAGACTAACAAAGATGGTGGCTTCAACTCAAGAATGCAATGATGACCATAATTTTTCGTGAATTAGCCCCACCGGATTAGAAAGGATATTCTGCCCATCGCACCGTTTTACTCATTTTTTTTAATATCTTTGGTTTTGTACTTTTTTATTATTATTTTTTAAATTTTTTTCTCGATGAGTTTATTTTTGAAAAAATATTAACGAGACACCACTTTGTTGGATAGATCATATAGGATCCGCTTCATTAAAAGTTTATCTTTTCCTTTCTTTCTTTGTTTGCTTATTCAGCTGTATCTGTTTGATATTCGTACTCTCCTTTATTAGAGTTGTTTGCTTTGAACTCATTGTAATTTTTTTTTTCTTTTGGTCTGTAATAATATTTTGAGCTGAAAGATGAACGTATAACGAAATTATATGTGGTATGAACTTGATTGTGATGCTCGTTATGTTCCTGATATCAAACTCCCTCGTTTTGCGTAAAGTAAATTAATATAATATAATAAGCTTTTCAAATTAACGAGATGGAAATCTGCTTAATAAATTGTAAGTGGATTGGACCCATAAAAAAAAAGTATTCTGACTATCGAGTCACCCTCCAATTGAAAGATAAGACATTCTATAATCGTTACAAGTAGTTCAATTAAATCGGAATTAATAATCCATGTTGAGACACGATTATATACAAACAATAATAGTTAAAGAGGCAAAATAAAGTGGTTGATTTTCATAGTGCCAGAATGAATTAAGTCCATTAGATTCAATTATTCCATGTTTGAATGGATCCAATTATGTTAGCATTCACATTTGCCCTCTCTTTTCTTTTTCTGAGTGGAACGTCTAAATGATTAATAAGAGGTGCTTTGTTAAGTAATTCGGATAAAATGAATTTTGATTCAAGTTTAATTTGTTGTTACAGTATTAATATTTTTTGTTGGCAAATACACATTTTTAATTTAACAATTCTTTTTATAATGTTTTAAGATCTAATTAAAGTAATAGATAACTTTTTCCATTCCAAATGCAAATTCTTTATCTAATATTTTTAATTCATAAAACTTTTCCCACTACAACTTTCCCCACTTGAAAATTTGCGCAAATAAAATTCTCCATAATCTGGGTTTATTTGGAGTGCCAGCGATATTGCAAACAATTTGTTGAAGACAAATTATCCATGAGTTTAAAAATTAAAATTTTACCTTATCTTACATTTTTTTTCAATCATTCCCCTTTTAGTCCTTATTTAAAATTTCATACTAATTTTCAATTAAAACTCTTCCAAAAATATAAAACTTTCTATATATTTTAGGGTTTATTTGGTATTTGGCAATTTCTTGATTCATATTTTAAAAAACAACCAAAGTTCAAAAAATTAACTTATCAGCTATTAATACACAAGAGAACTGAAGATATAAAGACAAATGCACATCATCATTTAGTTAAGAAAATGATTAAATCTTAATTACTCAAAATGTTATCTAATTTTTTAAAATATCATTTAAAAATGACTACTTAGTCAATTATCTCGATATTTTAAATGGAAAAAAAAAATACAGTTTTGCTTCTAATTTAAAATGTTGTTTATGTTTATACCCTGAAAAAAAAAAAAAAATTTGTCACGTGGTACCACCAAATAACTATCATCAAACATTTGAATAAAAGCATTAGAAAAGCACAATGTGGAAAATGGTGGTCCCATGATACATTCCTCATGCCCACTCCTAAATTCCTAATCATTTTGTACTAACGTTTGACATCTTTGGTGCTTTATGATATAGCTAGTTCTCTATAAACACATTGACAAGAATATTGACTATATATATACCAAAGTGTCTCTCTTCAGAAACTCACACCTCAGCCATGGCTATTACTAGTCCTACAATCCTATTAGTGACAATTACAAGCCTCTTCTTCTACTCAACATGGGCACAGTCAAAGACATATATTGTGCACATGGACAAAACAGCCATCCCTAAAGCCTTCTCTTCACACCAAAGCTGGTTTCACTCAACACTCACTTCAATCTCAGAGAGCTCTGAAATACCAATTTCCTCAAAGCTCATTCACACTTACACAAACTCTATGCATGGCTTTAGTGCAACTCTCACTCCCTCAGAGCTTGAAGCCCTAAAGAGCTTGCCTGGCTATCTTCACTCATTCCCTGACCAACGTTTGAAGCGCCACACAATTCACACCCCCAAATTCCTCGGCCTAAGCCACAGCTCCGGCATTTGGCCCGCCTCGTCTTACGGCAAGGACGTTGTGATCGGCGTGATCGACTCCGGGGTTTGGCCGGAGAGCCCGAGCTTTCGCGACGGGGGGATGACCAAAGTCCCGGGGAGATGGAGAGGCGGATGCGAGGCGGCCGGGGAGGGATTCAAATCTTCCTTATGTAACAAGAAACTCATCGGCGCGCGGTTTTTCAACAAGGGGCTGAAAGCCGAAAATCCGAACGTCACGATCGCGAACAACTCGGCGCGAGACGACGACGGCCACGGGACGCACACCTCGTCCACAGCTGGCGGGAACTTTGTTGAGGGTGCATCGTACTTTGGCTACGCGAAGGGGACGGCGAGCGGGACGGCGCCTAGGGCCCGGGTGGCCATCTACAAAGCTTATTGGGGTACCACCGTAGCATCTGATTTTATCGCCGCCGTGGACAAGGCCATTGCCGACGGCGTGGACGTCCTGTCGGTCTCGCTCGGCGTGGACGTCAATTTGCTCCCGCCCGACGAGGACTACGTTTTGTCCGAGGACGGGATGTCGGTCGCCACTTTCGGCGCCATGGAGAGAGGCATTTTCCTCTCGTGCGCTGCCGGCAACGACGGGCCTCAGCCCTGGACGGCCACCAACGGAGCGCCGTGGATAACGACGGTCGCTGCGGGGACGGTAGATCGACGTCTTCAAGGAGAGCTAGTTCTCGGAAACGGCGTCCGATTCAGCTTCGTTACCCTTTATCCAGGAAGCTCTTCTAACCCTCAAGTCGGCTTAGTTTTCCTTAAAGCCTGCGGCGATGTGAAGCTGATGTCAAAATTTCGAAAAAAAATTGTTGTATGCCAAGGCGACCAAACAATTAACGATATGATCAACAACACAATACAAGCAAAAGTCTACGGAGCTGTAATTATCACCAACTTGACCATGTTCACCGAGCTAATAGCGGAAAATGCCTTCCCGAAAGTTATTCTGAGCCCGAGAGAAGGAAAGATTGTGACGGACTACATCAAGAGAGGCGAAAACCCGACCGGACGGTTCGAGTTCAGGCGTACTACCCTTCTCGGGACAAAGCCGGCCCCGAGAGTGGCTGTCTATAGCTCCAGAGGGCCGTTCCGCTACCTGCCTAGCTTGCTGAAGCCGGACATAATGGCGCCGGGCTCGTTGATCCTCGCGGCCTGGCCCGCCGCCACCCCGATCGCCACGCTGTTCTCCGGCAAAAAATTGCACGGCGACTTCAACGTCATATCCGGCACTTCTATGGCCACGCCGCACCTCTCGGGCGTGGCGGCGCTCATCAAGTCCGTCCATCCTAAGTGGAGCCCTGCCGCCATCAGGTCGGCGATGATGACCACCGCCGACCCGCTTGACAACACCCGGAGCTCAATCAAGGACGAAGCCGAATACCTCGTCGGGCTGGACAACCCGGCACTGGGCGGCGGAGCCGGCCACATCGTCCCCAACAAGGCGATCGACCCCGGCCTAATCTACGACATCACGCCTAAGGACTACATCGCTTTTCTCTGCGGACTTAACTACACAGCAAAGCAAATTCAAGTCATTACAAAGTCTAAGCAGAAGTGCGTCAAGCGGTCCTCGGAGCTCAATTACCCTTCCTTCCTAGCCTACTTCAGCGGACTCGGCGGCCGTGGCCGGCAAGTTGTGAAGGTGTTCAGGAGAACTTTGACCAATGTGGGCAAGGAGAGGTCGAGTTACACCGCGAAGTTGACCGCCATGAGTGAGCTGAAGCTGAAGGTTGAGCCCACAAAGCTTGTGTTCAAGAAAAAGTATGAGAAGCTAAGCTACAAGCTCACTATAGAAGGCCCAACAAAGTTGAGTGTAACTTCAGTTTTGGGGTCTCTCAGTTGGGTTGAAGATAGTGGAAAATATGTTGTGAGAAGTCCTATAGTGGCGACAAATATCAACCCTAAAACCTTTGGATGAAGAGCAGCTAATGCTCTTTTAGACCTACTTTGCTTTGCTATTAGTATTGTTATTAAGGGAATAATTAGCATGCTGTGTAATTAGAAAGAGCAAAAACTTCAATTTGCATGGCTAGCTAAGACCTTCTTAGCTAAGCATGTTTGAAATCATTTTCATGTCTAGTTTGAGTCTAATGAATAAATAATTTCAAAGTATTATGTATAGAAACTGATTTATATAACATGACAATTTATGTCGTTTTGACTTTCGAATATTGCGGTGAAGCATTTTATTATTATTATTATTTTTTTTATAAATAAAACGGCATGTAGAATTGCATCCTAACAAACTTAGCACACGTTTGATAAACGAATTAAACTTTACATAGTATTCGATTCTACATCACTCTGTAAAACAAATTAGTTTTTATTGTAGGGCATCAAATTATTTTATGTCGGAAATGGATCCAATGTTTGAGTTTCACATTTGCCTTTTTTTTAAAAAAAAAAAGTTAAATTGTTGATATCTGTTTTATGTATATATAAGTCAAAGTCAAATAAGACTTTTGCTAGCGTCAACCTTGGCCACGATCTCAGCCGCGAGCTTTCCCTGATTGTCTGTCGAGCTAGAAGTAGTCTCAGAAATTTTTGCATTTTTTTTTCATGTTTAGTTTTAAGAAAGGTCGTCAAATTCCCAAATATTATGGAATTGCAAGCTACGTTGCTGCCATTGGCGGCTAAATCACTGCAATTCGGGTATATCATGGTTATCAACTTAATGTCGTTTATACTATTATTGTCATTTTCACTCTAACTTTGTTTTGTTTGTTTCTATTTTATTTTTGTTTTCTCATCCTTGTCATTTTCTAATTATTGTTGTTTTCAAATTAATGTCGTTTCTCGCTCTTGTCGTATCCCTAAAAAACAAACTCAAGAAAAAGAAAACAAAGAGGAAAGTAGAGGAAAGTGGGAATTCTCGACGGCTCAGAACGACTCTATTATGAGAATGCCTCGCCCCAAATACGCTCTAAACTTAATCAAAGATACCTTTTTTTTGAGTCCTAAGTGTCATATTTATAATTTTGGATCAAATTATGGTATTTTGAGCTTTCTCAAAGTGTCTGGGGCTTTTTTGCAGTGTCTACGCACAGCCAAAATCAAAAGTAGTGCCGTGGGCTTATTTTTGGGCGCCATGCCAAACACTGCACGCGCATGCAATGATTTTAAAATAAGTATATCTCTTTTGTTATTTGTCAAAATCGTTCATATGATGCACTATCTACAACGTGGCATTTAGGTATTTTTTAACATCATAGACCCATTAATCCGTACAAAAGTAATACTAACTCAAGATTTTATTATTCGAAAAGATTATACTCATAATCAAATCTATTTCAATCTGTCTTTCATTTAAACAACTTTTTCAAGAATGCGTGCATACACAACACCAACCATGAAACGATCTTTCATTCTAACAAATCATCAAGACCACTAAACAATTCGTGAAGAGAAAAATATATAATGTCAATCAAAAATAGATTGTTCCAACACTCAAGCATGCAATCCCCAACTAGAAATCATCATTGACTTTTTACATATTTTTGCTTTGCTAATCTTGTCGTTTCCTTTGTAATTGTCGTTTTCAAGTTCTTGTCATTTTTATCATTATTGTCGTTGTTTATTACTTCATGCTGTTTGCAAATTAATGTCGTTTCTCTTCTTATCGTTTCTAATTGTCTTTTCATCAACCATCTTTGTTTTCCCTTTTGTTGTCGTTCCCAAAGTTTCCCTTTCAATTGTTTCTCATTTCAGATTGTTCCTGATTTATTGTCGTTTCTTTGTTGCTGTTGTTAAATTTTAGTTGTTTTCACCCACTGCCATTTTTTTCATCCTTGTCGTTTCTTATTCCTTTTTTTTTTTGGTTGTCTTTTTATGCACTGTTGTCTTCTCCTTTCTTGTTTTACTGTCGTTTTTTCTTTCATGTCGTTTCTCTTTAAATGTCGTTCTCATCCATTCAAAACCAATCACTTTGGAGATTTTTAGATAGTGTTTTGTGTCATAACAATGTCAGAGTGACTTAACTTCTTATTTCTCTTTTAGGCTAGGTTCTACTTTTGTAACTGCCTCTTTATGTACGCTCTTTTGAAAGATTTAGGGCTAGATTTTGACCACAAGTGACCACCAGCCTAAACTTTATCTGCAACCAAAGATAATATCTCTAGCATTAGTTTGCTATGTAAAATATTGGTGGTGATCATATATGCTCGCCTATAAAAGGTTACTAGTGACCACAAAATACGGTCACAATTAAGGTTATTTCTTGTATTGTTAGGAAAACGAGAAGAAAAAAAAAACAACGACATTTCGGATAGAAGGATATGCTTTTTCTAGAGCCTTTTCCAAGCTAAGGAACAAGAGATTAAACGAAAAATAATAGTTCAAAAAGCTCGGCCAATAAGAAGATTAAAAAATCTTGTTAAAACTGAAATTAACAAGCTTTAGGTTTTTTAATTAGATATATTTTCACTACTTATAATAAATGTTTTCCAATAATGATGTCCGAAAATGCGATATTAATAATGTTTTGCAATTCAAATCCTTTTTATCTTATGTATTGTGTGAATATGAAGCCATGACAATTATCATAGAACTTTTTACTATATAAGAGTTTTCAAAGAGCATTAGCATTGTTACACTACACAAAAACATCTATTAGTGACATTTTATAGGGACACTTGTCTAATATAGAAAAAAAATACACTATTGCACTAGAAGAACCGGAGAAAAGTGCTTGACAAATACAAATTATTAGATGAGTTATTAGATGAGCTCAGGAAAATCATCCAGGTATGATATTAGTATTATATATTAAATGTACATATACAATTTAAAATGATTTTTAGTATCGCTTTAGTAACAATAGAATAATTAGTATAGTTTAGGCACATTATTCATTTTATGCAACACATGAATTGAAAAATGAACGTGTGTATAGGAAAAATAGACACCCTGAATTTTTTGATAAAGATATATAGAAATGGACAAGTTTGCACGTATGAACTCCATTATTTGTTTTATTTTTATTTTTATGAATATTTTTTAATCTATTTAAGTCTGAATTTGACATCCAACAATTGATCGAAGTAGAATAATTGACCAAATATACGCTATATAGCGGCATGTAGTTGCAAAAATTTGCTGCCACCTTTTGAATATTCAAAGCTCCTTAATAAGAGTATTTTCTTCTGAAGGTTCTTCATTTATGTTGGGAGTATTACACAATGGGTGTTTGATTGAGGAGAAAAAAAAAAAAAACTACAAACAGTGCCGACAAAATTTTTTTCTAAAGACAGAAAATAATTGTCTCATCGTACACTTATTCTATTATAAATAATTTATGCAACACCTAGAAACCTTATCAACTTGGGCAATAATCCAATGGCCAAATGCCACCACAGCAACAAGCATCTGAGTGTATCCAAATCTAACAACCTGAAGCCACAAATTGCTCATTTGGTTTTTTTTTTTTTTTTTGCTACGAAAATTGCTCATTGGTTGTTGTGCAGATTGGCTTACTCACTACTAAATAATAACGATCTACAGTACGTACGAGTACGAAATTGTTCCAATTAACATATGATTAAAGATACAGAAAAGAAGTAGAGTTATTAAAATCAGTGTTGGATTATCAGTCACATCTCACACTTGGAGACAAAAATGATTGGCTTCTTTGTTGTACGATGTTTGATCGATTGATGGGACTAATCCACCAACATAAAGAAACTCGAAGGGTGTTTCTCAAGTGCTCATGTACCGTCCAGGAGCACTAGTGCTCCGGACAAAATGCTGACCATGCGATAGACTATTTGGGATTAAAATATTGGTCTTTAAGTAGACTAACGGTCAGGATTAAGAATCATATAATAGGATTATATAGGGGTGTGTTTAAAAGTTATAACCGGTTACCTATTAGTAAAAGCACAAAGATAGAGAAAGGTATAATAAATTAAATGAAAATTTTAATAAATACCCCTCGTAGTTTGACACCTATCTCAAGTTATACCCTAATATATAAAACGTATCAAACAAACCTCTCAAGTTTGATTCGTCAATTATATTAGTTCTTCCGTCTATTAAAATTGATGGAAAGCTAACAAGGCTTCAATTTTGATTTTCTTATTATTTTCTTTAAGCTAAAATTTTTAAATTCATCCCAAATATTTTAATAAATTTTACCAAATACTTAACTCTAAAAATCTTTTAAAAACATTTAGATCCACAATTGTTCAACAACCTTGTTCTGATCAACATTGTTCAACAATCATCAACCCATTGCTCAACCTTCAGTAATGAATTTTACAATGTAACAATCAAATATCTAACAACCAGAAAATACTAAATCCAACTCCAAATCAGAAACGATTTTTTTTTTCTTTTCACCCTATCACAACCAAGCAAAATCAAAACTGCAATTTTTGAGGAAAAGACTTAAACTTTGGGTCATTGTGAGGTGGAGGGGGCGACGGTGAGGCTATTGAGCGGTGGTGCGCTCATTGCGCGACGGCACCGCTGTGCCCGAGCCAAGTCGCGCAGTGCGCACCGCGCCTCGCCTTGCCTATCCCGCCGCTCCCTCAAACATACCCTTGAACCTTGATCCCGTCACCGCCCTAAATCTGAGCCGTCCGAACCCAACCCACTCCGAAACCCCAAACCCATTTGACACCTTAGATCCAAGCCGTTCGAACCCCAAACCATTCCGAACCGCTGAGCCCAGCCGCCACCCCTCCAAACCCCTAACCGAGCTGAGCCGCCATCCTTCCAACCCCCAACTCCTAATCAAGCCGAGCCGCCACCCCTCCAACCCCCAAAACTCCGAGCCCAGCTTCCACCCCCAACCGAGCCCAGCTCCTAATTGAGCCTACCCTTCCAACCCCCAACCCCAAGTGTGCGGCACCCCTCCAACCCCCAGTCGTCACCCCCAACCGAGCCCACCCATAAAGTGTTGATAGAAAGAGAGCGAGGAAAGAGAGAGTTTCTAACCTTTTTTTTTTTGATAAATTTTAAATCTAATTCGTGAATTTAATTATTACTGGAATTTAAAAGATAAAGAATAAAATTATTGGGGTAGTAAGTGAAATTATAAAATATTTTGGGATTTGTTTGTAAATTTTTTTCATTAGAAAAATAATAAAAAATAAAAAAATAAGTGCCACATCACTTTTCCGTCTATTTAACTAACGGAGGGGCCAATATAATTGACGGGTAAATTTTCAGGAGCTTGTTTGATACGTTTTATACATTAAGGTGCAACTTAAGATAAGTGTCAAACTACGAGGGCTATTTATAAAATTTTTCCTAACTTAAATTGGCATTCTTGGAACGAAAAGTCTATGATCATGGAGGCGTTCTTAAAATATATATATATATATATATATATATATAATAATAATAATAAAGCCAAGATGTTCTAAATTTGTTAGCTCTATTTTTACCAATATTTCCAAGAAGCATCAAACGAAAAGCTGAGTTTTTTCGAGCCGTTCTTCCAAAAAAAAAACCAAGTTGTTGTCAACTTGTTAGCTTTGTTTCTGCCAATATTTCCAAGAAGTATCCATGGAAATGAAAGGCTGAGGTTCATGGAGGTGTTTGGCCACAAAAACAAAAAACAAAAAACAAAAAAAAAACCACATGATATTTTCAGTTTGTTAGCTCTATTTCTACCAATATTTTCAAGGAAGTATCCATGACAACGAAAAGGCTAAGGTTCATGGAGGCATTCTTCAAAAAAAAAAAAAACCAAAATATTTTCAATTTGTTAGCTCTGTTTCTACCAATATTTTCAAGAAGCGACGTGAAGTCCAAAGCGGGAAGTTGCCATTGTGCGCTATTGGCATATTGCAGGGAAATGTTTATTGAAGAAAGTCGGCGATTTTAATCCACATATGTTATGATAGATTAAAAAACAGACTCACTGAGTACCCTTTCACAACCTGCATGTAACAGTTTTTACCCCTTGTATGTAGGGATGACATTTTGTCCATTTCATTTTATTTTTTGGATGGAAAAAATAGTTTGAAAATGATTTAGAATGGTTTGAAAATAATTTGAAAAAATAATGTAGAATGATTTGACTTTTCAAATTTCGATGTGATATAAATGATTGAGATTTTAGATATTGTATAAAGATTTAGAAAATTGAAAAAAATGATTGAAAAAAAATGAAATAGAATGAAATAATTTGAAGGATTAAAAAAGTTGAAAAAAATAAAAAAATAAAAAAAATAAAATAAAATGGGTAAAATGAGAAGGCCAAACGGGATTTAACAAAACGATAAATTAATTCTTGGACACAAACAATACTTTGTTTGGGTAGATTATCGTTACAAAATGAAACTGAAACATTACAAAGGACACTTTTACCATTACAACTATCATTTCATTATTTTATTATTATTCAACAGTAAACGGCCACTCTACCCCTTAATATCATATATGCTGAATATTTAAGTATTACTTTTTACTTTCAAATGACAGTAATACCGTTTTGAACGTTAAAAGTACATATAGACCCAAATAGCTTTTCTTTTCTTTTACCGGCTATACAACATTAAGTTACCAAACACGTGTGTTATTAACCGGGAGAGCATTGGTGCTCCTTCGTACCTTAAGAGCATTATAGAAGTGGCCAAGAAACTCAAGTTTTTATTTCCATATTTTTCAGTACAGTATAACGATAGAAAAGCCATAGCGATATCACCACATAATACATTATAGACGTAATTAAAGGTACTTTTATTTCGGAAAAAATCTAGTCTCTCTTACCACATAGAATTAAAGGTGCTTTTGGATATGAATAATAATGCTCACTTACAAGAAAATGGATTAATTTTAAGCAGATTTCAAAATCTGTAATCATGAATTTCAAGAGGTTTGTTGATCACTCAATCGCTGCAAAATAATATTTCCTTTAAGAGAGTCTTGGCAACAAATTGTTATGAATGTTTTGTTTTAAGTCAAAGCCATGAGTTTATTTCACAAGTGATAGAAGAAAAGACTGAGACAGATTGATTAGGGTTATATCTTAGATAATATGATTTATTGTGTTATAAAGGATTCATAGAGTTGCAAGTATAGTTTTTTTTTTTTAAATTGCATTAAGAGATACCTTTTTAATTTGAATTTCGATCATCAAGATCATCTTAATTCAGATATTGATAACTTTGCATTTAGATAAGATAGATATATATCTACCGATAAATGATTTTTTTTTTTGAGATTTTGAAAATCGTGTGATTTAAAATTATGTGAAAAGTGCGTCGAGATAGCTTTTTGTAACAGAGGGAATTGTATTTCTGATAGACTGACAAAAATAGTAGCTTCAACTCAAAATTTCAATGGCGACCACAATTCTTCTTGAGTTAGCCCCGCCGGATTACAAGGATATTGTGCCCATTGCGCCGTTTTACTCATTTTTTTTTAATATCTTAGGTTCTGTACTTTTTTATTCTTTTTTTTTTCTCGATGAGTTTGTTTTTAGAAAAATATTTAACAAGACACCACTTTGTTGGATAGATTATGTAGGATCGGCTTTATTAAAGTTTTATCTTTTTCATTCTTTCTTTCTTTGCTTATTCGGCTGTCTTTGATCTTATTATTCTCCTTTATTAGAGTTGTTTGCTTTAATTTGAACTCATTGTCATTTTTTTTTCTTTTGGTCTTCAATAATGTTAGTGTTTATATTATTGGTATTTTGTTTGCAAATTAATTATTCAATATTTGGTAATTATTGCTTGATTGATTTACCTTGATTTTGGAAGAGCTGGAATTTATTGGCTTGATATCACCATTACTTACAAATCTCTCTATGTTTGGAGTGTTAATAATAGGCATTTATTGGGAGATTTCGTTTGGTCAACTTTGGTGAGATTTTGTCTGGGTGTTCTTGAGGGTGTTACTACAAAACAGGTTGAGACACCTTGTCTGGGTGTTAGAAACACCCGATCTGAGTTATGGAAAAGGAAAGTTTCTAGAAGATTGATTGGCCAAGCTTTTGGTGATTATCTCTACAGCTCATACGCGTTTGTCTCTGCTAATCTCTCTTAATGAAAAAATATTCCATGAAGTAATGAAGATTATTGCACACAATTAATTGAATAATTAATGTGTGATTTACATAGAAAGTCTTCATCTTGCTTGGCCCTTTTATTCTACGTTGAAGACATTTTTCAATTACCTCTTTCATTAGTATTTTGAGAGTCTGTACTTTTCTGAGTTTGAGAGAAACGAGAGTGAGAGAGAGCTTTTGTATGTATTCATTCTTGTGAGAGAATAGTATATCCGGTGAGGGTGTTGTTTATGGGTGTTTTTATATTGTAAACTAATTGAACCGGATGTCACACGGAAGTGTGCTGTGAAGGACGACTACGGGATCTCGTCAAGAGTAGATCACTAGGTCAAAAAGGATGACAGCGGAAGAGAGTGGAGGGATTCCAATCTTGTATAAGTCCGTAAGTCCTTGTTTAGACAATTATAGTGGATCTTTGCAACTGGGCGTAGCCCCGCAGATGTAGGCGTTGCCGAACTGCGTAACCAATTCTCCCGTGTCATTTTATTATTTTGCTCATTTTATTATTATGCACCATGTGTTGTTTATCTCGTTTTAGTATCACCATGTGTTCTTTGTATTTCTGACATTAACAAAGAACACCTACTAACAAAACGGCTCTTGCAAATAATATTTTGAGTAGAAAGAAGAATATATAACGAAATTATATATATGTGGTATGAACTTGATTGTGATACTCGTTATGTTCCTGATATCAAACTCCCTCGTTTTGCGTAAAGTAAATTAATAAAATAAAATAAGCTTTTCAAATTAACGAGATGAAAATCTGATTAATAAATTTTAAGTGGATTGGACCCATAAAAAAAAAAGTATTCTCACTACCGAGTCACCCTTTAATAAGGGAAAGAAAAGACAGTCTCTTTAATCTTCACAAGTAGTTTAATTAAATCGGAATTAATGATACATGTTGAGACACGATTATATACAAACAATAATAGTTGAAGAGACAAAACAAAGTGGTTGATTTTCATAGGGCCAAAATTAATTAAGTCCATTAGATTTAATATCACATGCCACAAGACAATCTCTTTAGATAGTACGTAGTAGGTTATGCAATTATTCCATGTTGGAATGGATCCAATGTTAGCATTCACATTTGTTCTCTCTTTTCTTTTTCTAACTGGGTCGTCTAAATGATTAATCAGAGGTGATTTGTTAAGCAATTAGGATAAAATAAATTTTGATTCAAGTTTAATTTGTTGTTACAGTATTAATGTTTTTTTTTGGCAAAATACTCACATTTTTAATTTAACTATTCTTTTTATAATGTTTTAAGATCTAATGACATTAAGATAAGACTTTTTCAATTTCAAATACAATTTTCTCTAGTATTCTTAATTCAAATACTATAATTAAATTTCTATTCAAGCATTTTAAAGTATAAGATTTTGGGAAACAATAACTCTCTTTTACAAGTTCAGAAAACTTTTCCTGCCACAACTTTCCCTAGCAAAATATTTGCGCAAATAAAGCTCTCCATAATCTGGCCTTATTTGGAGTGCCAGAGATATTGCAAACCAGTTCTTGAAGACAAATTGATCCATGAGTTTAAAAATTAAAATTTTACCTTATCTTACATTTTTTTCAATCATTCCCTTTTTAGTCCTTATTTAGAACTCCATACAAATAACTCTTCCTAAAACATAAAATTTTCTTATATATTTTTAGGTTTATATGGTATTTTGCCATTTTTTATCCATATTTTTTAAAAAATAAGTAGCATATTTAAAAATTAAGTCATTAGCCACTAATACATAAGAGAACTAAGGGCACAAAGATAATGCGCATCATCATGTAATTAAAAAAATTATTAATATTTTAATTACTCGAAATAGTGCGTAATTTTTTAAAATCTCATTTAAAAAGACTATTTACTCAATTATCTCTATATTTAAAAAAAAAAAAAACAATCTTGCCTAAACTATAAAATTTTGTTTATATTTATACCCTGAAAAAAACGTTGTCACGTGGCACCACCAAATAACTTTCATCAAACACATTGACATCCTAAATTCCCACTCCTAAATTCCTAATCACTTTGTACTAACGTTTGGCATCTTTGGTGCTTTTTGATATAACTAGTTCTCGTTAAACACGTTGACAAGAATATATTGGCTATAAATACCCAAGTGTCTCTCTTCAGAAACTCACACCTCAGCCATGGCTATTACTAGTACTACAATCTTATTATTTACAATAATAAGCCTTTTCTTTCACTCAACATGGGCACAGTCAAAGACTTATATTGTGCACATGGACAAAACAGCCATCCCAAAAGCCTTCTCTTCACACCAAAGCTGGTTTCACTCAACACTCACTTCAATCTCAGAGAGCTCTGAAATACCAATTTCCTCAAAGCTCATTCACACTTACACAAACTCCATGCATGGCTTTAGTGCAACTCTCACTCCCTCTGAGCTTGAAGCCCTAAAGAGCTTGCCTGGCTATCTTCACTCGTTCCCTGACCAACGTTTGAAGCTCCACACAACTCACACCCCCAAATTCCTCGGCCTAAGCCACAACTCCGGTATTTGGCCCGCCTCGTCCTATGGCAAGGACGTCGTGATCGGCGTGATCGACTCCGGGGTTTGGCCGGAGAGCCCGAGCTTCCGCGACGATGGGATGACCAAAGTCCCAGCCAGATGGAGAGGCGGATGCGAGGAGGCCGGAGAGGGATTCAACTCTTCCTTGTGCAACAAGAAACTCATCGGCGCGCGGTTTTTCAACAAGGGGCTGAAAGCCAACTATCCGAACGTCACGATCGCGAACAACTCGGTGCGAGACGACGAGGGCCACGGGACGCACTGCGCGTCCACGGCCGCCGGGAACTTCGTCGAGGGAGCGTCCTACTTCGGTTACGCGAAGGGGACGGCGAGCGGGACGGCGCCTAGGGCCCGGGTGGCCATCTACAAAGCTCATTGGGGTACCACCGTATCATCCGATTTTATCGCCGCCGTGGACAAGGCCATTGCCGACGGCGTGGACGTCCTGTCGGTCTCGCTCGGCGTGGACGTCGATTTGCTCCCGCCCGACGAGGACTACGTTTTGTCCGAGGACTGGCTGTCGATCGCCACTTTCGGCGCCATGGAAAGAGGCATTTTCCTCTCGTACGCTGCCGGCAACGACGGGCCTAAGCCCTGGACGGCCACCAACGGAGCGCCGTGGATAACGACGGTCGCCGCGGGGACGGTAGATCGACGTCTTCAAGGAGAGCTAGTTCTTGGAAACGGCGTCCGATTCAGCTTCGTTACCCTTTATCCAGGAAGCTCTTCTAACCCTCAAGTCGGCTTAGTTTTCCTTAAAGCCTGCAGCGATGTGAAGCTGATGTCAAAATTTCGGAACAATATTGTTGTATGCCAAGGCGACCAAACAATAAACGAGATGATCAACAACACAAAACAAGCAAAAGTCTACGGAGCTGTAATTATCACCAACTTGACCATGTTCACCGAGCTAATAGCGGAAAACGCCTTCCCGAAAGTTATTATGAGCCCGAAAGAAGGCAAGATTGTGACGGACTACATCAAGAGAGGTGAAAACCCGACCGGATGGTTCGAGTTCAGGCGTACTACCCTTCTCGGGACAAAGCCGGCCCCGAGAGTGGCTGTCTATAGCTCCAGAGGGCCGTTCCGCTACTTGCCTAGCTTGCTGAAGCCGGACATAATGGCGCCGGGCTCGTTGATCCTCGCGGCCTGGCCCGCCGCCACCCCGATCGCCACGCTGTTCTCCGGCAAAAAATTGCACAGCGACTTCAACGTCATATCCGGCACTTCTATGGCCACGCCGCACCTCTCTGGCCTGGCGGCGCTCATCAAGTCCGTCCATCCTAAGTGGAGCCCCGCCGCCATTAGGTCGGCGATGATGACCACCGCCGACCCGCTTGACAACACCCAGAGCACTATCAAGGACGAAGCGGAAGACCTCGTCGGGCTGGACAACCCGGCATTGGGCGGCGGAGCCGGCCATGTCGTCCCCAATAAGGCGATCGACCCCGGCCTAATCTACGACCTCACGCCGGAGGACTACATCGCGTTTCTCTGCGGACTTAACTACACAGCAAAGCAAATTCAAATCATTACAAAGTCCAAGCAGAAGTGCGTCAAGCGGTCCTCGGAGCTCAATTACCCTTCCTTCCTAGCCTACTTCAGCGGCATCGACGGCGGTGGCCAGAAAGTTGTGAAGGTGTTCAGGAGAACTTTGACCAATGTGGGGAATGAGGGGTCGAGTTACACCGCGAAATTGACCGCCATGAGTGAGCTGAAGCTGAAGGTTGAGCCAACAATGCTTGTGTTCAAGAAAAAGTATGAGAAGCTAAGCTACAAGCTCACTATAGAAGGCCCAACAAAGTTGAGTGTAACTTCAGTTTTGGGGTCTCTCAGTTGGGTTGAAGATAGTGGAAAATATGTTGTGAGAAGTCCTATAGTGGCTACAAATATCAACCCTAAAACCTTTGGATGAAGAGCAACTGATGCTCTTTTAGACTTAATTTGGTTTGCTATTAATATTGTTATTAAGAAAATAATTAGCATGCCATGTAATTAGAAGAAGCAAAAACTTATAGTTGCATGGCTAGCTAAGACCCTTTTTAACTAAGCATGTTTGAAATCATTTTCATGTCTAGTTTGAATCTAATGAATAAATTATTTCAAAGTATTTATGTATAGAAACCGATTTATATAACATAACAATTATATGGCCGTGAAGCGTTTTGATTTTTTAATTTTTTTTTTAGTTAACGGCTCTTGAGAAACTCACTCTAACAAGTCCAACAAAGTTTGTGATCTTCTAAGAAGCCCAATAAAGAAATCGAAAATATATAAAATTTAAAATAATACAATCATTCGAAAAAAAAAAAAAACAACCTCCAAAAAGGAGGAAAAATAAAAACTCTAAAAAGAAAAAAAACCCAAAAATCTTAGGGGTCTACCCAAGTAAATGTGAAGCATTTTAATAACTTATTTCAGCTTGTAAATGATATAGAGGAGATGATTACCGGTCACTTATGATGACATTAATCAACTCTTATGTGGAGGGATTCGTAATTAATGAAGTTATAGGTCTAATTAACTATAATTCACCAACTCTTACGTGGATTTAAGGCTTAAACTTCTTAGGCTTGCATTTAGGGCGTCACAGCTAATTTCTTGTATAAAAATGCTAAATAATAAAAAAAAAATTAGTCAGAATAATGTGTCAATAACTGTGGGATAAAGTGCGAGTTAATGTCATATCATGATTTTGGTCAACTTTTCTAGTTGTGTTGTATTACTTTTTGTTGCAACGCACTTCTTGCTTTACTCGGCGTCACCGCATATTATATGTTTGAGAGTAAGACATATATGGAAACCGCAATTATTTCGATCTTATAACACAATAATTATTGAGTTATATATTTTAGGATCTATTTGGTATTTGAATTTTTTTTTTAATTTATGTTGGAAGGAAATCATTAATATTTTAAATTAAAAAACTAATCACGTAAAATTTCTAACGTATAAGTATCATGCAGTTAGAAAATGCTATTTTCTTAAATGGAATTGAACGAGATATATATGTATATATACGTTGCAATATTCTTCAAGGGAATTTTAAGAAAATAGCCACTGTTTACAAAATAATTTTAAAAAATAGCCACAGTTTTAAAAAATTTAAAAACTAGCCATTTTAGAAATTTCTGACACATGTCAAAAATTTCTTACCGTAATTTTTATGTATAATTTTGTTATTGTCAGAAATTTCTTACATTGTATTATAGCTAATTTTTAAATTTTTTGAAAACGCACAGTTAAAAATGGTTATTTACCTAACTGACCATACTCTTCAAAAGTGGTAACAATACCCAAATAATGATACATGTTTAGAGTGATGTTTTTGTAAATGCATTAATAGAACACGAAAATCTATATATATATATATATATATATATATATATATGGACAAAATTAAGTCCATTCGATTCAATATCACGCCAAAAAACGAATTATATACTTAAGATAGTATTCGATTCCACATCACTCACGTGCAAATTACTCTTTATTGTAGGGCATGCAATTATTTTGTGTCGGAAATGGATCCAATGTTTGAGTTTCACATTTTTTTTTCTAAATGGAGGTCTGATGGTAAAAACTTTTGATAAACTAGCCATGCTTCCGTGACATTATGCTTAGGTAGCAACAATAATCAAAATGTCTTATACAATATTATCGTGCGTAGATAATTAATTAAATGTAATATTTTTTCGTAAAACTTACAAGTGGTATGTCCAGCACTATTTTGTCAACATACTTAAGTCTATTTGTAATCATCTAGTTCAAGTAAAATCACCATAAATATTTACTTAACCAATCACCTCTGATTATCAACTTCACTATGAACGCCGAGTCCTAGGCCACTGTCCAATTTCCAAAGGTAATTTTGAACCCGAAAGAAGGCAATAATAGCAGTGATCAACGACATCAAAGAGAGGCAATAAACCTAAGGGAAGATTTGAGTTTAGGCGTATAACGATTCTCGGGACAAAAGCCAACGTCGAAAAGGGCCATTTTCAGCTCCCGAGGGCCGTTATTCCCTCTTCAGGACGAGGCCGGCTCGCTAACGTTGCATCTCTCGGGACAAGACAGCGGAGCTGGCCTCGTCGTTCCCGACAAGGCGATCGATCCCGGCCTAATCAACGGCCTCACGCTGGAGGACTACATCGCGTTTCTTTGCGGACTTAACTACACAGCTGAGCAAATTCAAGTCATTACACAAAATTCCAAACACAAGTGTGTTAATCTAATCGGGAGACATTTGGGAGCTTAATTATGTATGTATTACGTCCCTTGTTTAAGGGTGGTTTTGCTTTTCTTCCTTTAAACGCTTTGTATTTTTTTTATTTATTCATAAATTGACTATTTGTATTCTTTTTTTATTTACCTTAATTGTCCACTATGTATTAATATAATATTGTTAGTAAGAGGATAATATTTCCAAACTATTTATGTTTGGAAAATGGAAACCGATTTATTATACGAGTTTTCATTACTTGTTTTTGAATGTGAGTCAATTTATTATGATGCTTTTTATAACTTATCTCAAGTTGTGTGATAATATTTGGAACCTTTTTATTTTATAATTTGTATATCAATGTGTTCATGTAAATATGATTAGAGAGACTATGTATGTGTTTAGTATTGTGCAATTTTGAGGTAAGTTTATATTAAAAAAATATCATTGTTAGAGTATAAAATCTATTGCACCAGGTGATAAATTGTGCATACTTACCAACTTACTTATCAACTCTTTTAATACAACTTACTTGTCGTATTATTATTAGTGAGTATTTATTATTTATTTATAAAGATTTGATATTCAACCAACCAAAATATAACATTTCAATTGCCACATCAATTGATATTAAAATTTTGATAACATAGTTAATATGTCTAGCATTATTCTTTCTATAAATATGAGATACTTGGATTTACATCAATTGAGAAAACCTGAAAGCCTGAAGCCATTTGTTACAAAATTTCCAAGGGACATTCTACGATCTATAATGATATAAATAGACAAGATATATAGATACAGTCAGATTCAATCCATAAGGGAAACCTTCCAAATACAAGGCTTTTTCTAGAGATATCAGAAGACCATTCAATTCAGCCTCATAAACAAACCTCTGAACAATAGAAAAAGATAAACAACCTTTGACTAGGTTATCCATAAGCTAAGCCATTTATGTTGAATTTTAGTCCACCCAGAGAAGCCGCCCAAAATACCTCAGTACTGATAGGGCTACGAGGGAGATCAATAGGTTAGATATACTCAATGCATGATGAAGAGATTTTCTTTCTGATTGTCATCTAGAAGAACATCTGAAAAGATGCTTCATTTTGTGCAAAGCTTCCATAACTCGATCAAGCTCTAGAAGAAAAAATAGAGGACTTCACACTGTTGAAAAGAAAAGCATTATCAGAACTCTAAATTTTCGAGCAAGTAGGGGAAAAAGAAAAAACCACTAAACCAAAGCTCCTATATTTGAGAGACAAATCCTTAATCCAAGGCCGGAATGATAAATTTCCAAAATTACATGTAATTCAAATTGCTGACTAAACCAATTTGAAATTATAAGTTTAAAAATGTCTCTAGTAAAATTTACATTGCAGAAAATATGATCAACACTGTCCGTATCTTGATAGCATAGACACTAGCGGCTAGCCAAATGCAAACCACGAACGAATCAAGGCATCTTCCATTTACAAGCTTATGGTGCAAAATCTTCAAAATGTGCATTTGATTGGATGGACGGGGAGTAGGGAGGGTTGAGAGGTAGAGTGAGAAATTAATGCGGTCTACTTGTTTAGTTGAACGGAAGAGAGGAATGAAAGAGAAAAGTGGAGGGGAGCCCACTAGATTGCATCTTTCCATAAGTGGCACGATGCAACTTCTCTATTTTCTTTAATTAGGCAAAGTCTATTTTGCCCTTTGTAATAGATAAATAACAAATAATAAATTGGATAATATGATAATTATACAATTATCAACCTCTTCCTCGATCAAGCACAAGCTACTTGATCGAGGAAGAGGTTGAAGACAAGAAGATCGAGGCGATGTACAAGAAGATGAAATCGGTTTGTCGCTTTAAGTTCGATGAAAGTTTGAACTTGACGCACTTTTACTCTGATTGATCGTGTTGCGGTGGCACCTACCTAAAAGTGGTGCAAAGACGGACGTCGATGAGAGGTGTCCGAGATGCGGTGGAGCGATTTAAGTGGAGTTGAAGAAACTTTGAGTCAAGGTGGAGTTTGTTGAAAAATTGACTAAAATTATTAAAGAAAACGAAAATAAAAGAAATAAGACAATTGCCTTATATGCCCAATGTGGAAGCTTGTGGGCTTTCAGGTCGTGAGCCCAAATTAAATCTAAAACCTAATGCATGCTATATATATAGCATTGGTGTGTGAATGTTGTGTGTGCGGCAAAGTAGCAGCTAAGGGTGCACAACGGTCGGTCGGGCGGTTACCGACGTTGTTTTTTTCATACCCGAGCTCGGTTGGGGTATCATATCATCACTTCCGATCTCCGACCATCCAAGACTCGGGCGGGAGACGGTCGGGTGCGTTCGGAAGGCGGTCGGATGTTTTCGGGTGGCGGTCGGGTAACAAATTGCTTTCATCGGTGAGCAATGAAGAACGACGAACGGTGAACATCGACGACGAACGAGCAAGGAAGCGAGCCACTAATGTTAAACGGCGGCGTGGATGAGAGAAGAGAACTCGGCTGATGTACACGACGGGAGACGATGCTGGACTTGGCTGTGGAGAGGTGGAGAACTAAGGAGTAGAACAATGGAAATTGCATTCAACTCTCACACCCTCAGTCGGGTCGGGTATCGTCCGAGCCCAAATATACACACCCGAAATTGACCGCCAATATAGAGTCTTCAGGCGGGTTTCGTCCGACTAGAGGTCGGGCGGAGATTCATCCGACATTTTTCGGTCAGATTGTCGATTGGCGGAAAATACCGGTCGGAAACCCGATCTATTGTGCAGGCCTAGTAGCAGCCAGCGAATTCAAGAAAAAGGGTGCAGTGTGCTTTTGTGTGTGCAGTGTGTGAAAAGGTTTGAGTGGCTGTGTAATTAAGTGCAACGGTGTGTGAGAAGAAGAAATTGTAGCACATGTGTGTTGATGTGAGAGTGTAGAGAGCCGCGCACCAAGCCCGAGTGAGGAGAGAGAGAAGAGAAGAAAATTTGTGTGAGATTGTGTGTGTGAGTGAGATAGACAATTGGGTGTAATTAAGTATTGGGTTGGTGAGAGATTTGAGAGTTTGAGTGTGTAATCTCTACCAAATTGAATGGTAAAAGGGGTCTATCTATAGTAGACGTAGGCAATTTACCGAACCACTTAAATTTTGTGTCTTCTCTATTTTTATTGCTCTACATATTTCCACTGTGCGTGTGATTTGTGTCTGTAGATGTATGAATTGACGATTTTTTTTTCCAACATAGGTACACAAGAAATGATTCTAATTGCCATATTTATTTAATAATGTATAATATCAAAAAATAAATACAACAATAATCTCGATTCTTGATGGCTCAATTCAATCTTTAAGCTTGATTTTTTCTGCTCCCTAAAAAATTTGGAGTTCTCAGAGTGTTTTTATTTTGGACAATGTGAAAGGAAATTCTTAGCCACAGAGGGGGCCAAAATAATTGGCGTCTATGTAACAATGCTTGTCACTATTGGTGGGCCTATCCACTATCAAAATACAAGCCTTTTGTTATTACCATAATTTTACCATGGAAAAGCAGTACAGGTGTCTCCAATAAAAAGCTACTTTTGTATTGGAAAACTCCCGAGGTATAGTCCGTACGAGTCACAAAGAGAAAGTAGACCGCACTAGTAGGACTCGCTTTTATAAAATTAAAAAAAAAAACATAAATGATATAAGAGAAAAAAAAAAAAGACCGCATCATATATCAATAATTATATTTAATAACAAGGTGAGTAGAAAAATATTCAGAATTTATATAATAATAAAAATAAATATTTAAATTGTTGAAGTAATTGAGTTTCTAATCAATTCGTGAATTATTTGTACATATTTTTGGTAACTAAGTAAATTACCATCACTTATTACTACGTAAGTAATTGAATTACTTGGATAGTTGGTTATATTTTTTAAAAGATTGAGTAATAATTTACATTAAGTTTTAAAAATTGGGTATTCACTAATAAGTAAATAATATATAATTTTAATTAATCATGTTTTGCTATTAAACTTTTATCGTGTAGCAATATGGAAGAATTCTGTCCGATTAAACTGAGTCGGTAACAATTCTGTTACACCACATTATATTATTAAAACTTAAAAAGTAGAACTGGTGTATGTAAGTGAAAACTAAATTTATCTTTTATAAAGACCTATCGAGAAAAAAAGAGCCACAATAATTAAGACACGTATCAGTGCCCATTATCCATTGTCATTGTCGTATGTCCATATAAATGACATCGACTCGAAATTTGACAAGCATGAATGAGAAATCATAGACTTTAGCGTACAAAATGATAAAGACAATACTTATATACAAACAAGCCATCATAGAGGTGGCGTAGGAAATTATTACAGCAAAATGGATCCAATGTTTGTTTTTCCATTAGCCTCTCTGTTTTTATTTTATTTTATTATATATATATATAATTATTTTTTTGGTTCTGAAATCAAAATTTGATACACCGACCTATTGTAACGTCATGCTTACGCGGTATAATATAATATAATCACTAAAAAAATGAACTTTAAATTACAATATTTACTCAAAACAAAAAAAAAAACTCCATGACTAAATGATATTTTTAGTTACGACTTATAGGTATTTTTGTTACTAAAACTAAGTTTAGACCATAATTATTTTGTATTAGTAAATTGTTTTACAATATATAATAATTAAAAATATGGGAACTGTTAGATCAACACTAAATATATATTGTGAGTGATAGAGCATTTGTGTGTTGACATACTATTTTTGGCAACTCTTTATTTGTCTTAAATGCTAATATTCGGATAATATATTCTATGTATATTATCTTAAATTCTCTGGCACAAATCCCGAGCAGAATTGAAGATTCTGGCGCGGTGTTCTCGGAGGTGATCAAGAAGATGATCTTGTTAGCAGATATTTAAGGAGGCGATCGTAATTTCTAAGATTCAGATTTATCTTCACATTATCCGATCTTGGTAGTTATATTTGAATATAAGAAGATTGGATTTGGCTAGATTTTGCCCAAGACTTATCGAAATCATGGGATTTGAAGTTGACTCAAGATAAAGATGGATCTTATTCGAATCATGATTAATTTGCTTAGCTTTTGTATATACGGTTTTGGGCGTGTGATATAAATACTCTTTGCTAGGGTTTCGAGGTATCCATTTCTCAAAGTGTGAGTTTGAGTGTTAATTGCAAAGAGTGGGTCGTTTTCATTATTCTCCATTGTATTCGGAGAACATCCTGTAGACCATCTGAGCGTATTGTGTAGAGGAGTCTCGGGAGAGGATCCTGTAGAAATGTGGGGATCTCGGACATGATGGGAGTTTGTGTTTGCGTTTACGAAGAGAAGACGGAGGAAAACGGCATCGTAGTTAGGAGGGACTCCAACTAGGTTAAGTCTGGGTGTACACGTCTTTTGTAAACTTCTTTCCATTAACTGGCAGAGGTCCCGCAGACGTAGGCACATTGCCGAACTACGTTACCATCTTGCGTGTCATTTACTTTCAGCTTTACTTTATAGTCTATTACTTTATTGTGTTTTTGCGTGGTTGTTCTTTATTATCATTGATCACTGTGTAGAATAACCAGTAGACCATCTTGGCATATTAGTATTTTTTTCAGTGAGATATAAGACTCTGATGTTTGACAATAAAGTTTCCACGAACCTGAGTCAATATATCATCTTCAAAAAACTGCACTTTTGGCGACGAAATAGGTAATTTATTCGTTTAATTTTAATTACTTTTTGCAAGTGAGTTCTAGTCACTATAAGATTTGGTAGAATATATTATGTTCTTTTGAAAACTGTAACTATTGGTGGTTAATTTCCCGATCACAGTTAGATATAATTAGTGACTATGATTATAATTACCCCTTGTTTGGTTATCTCATTTTACCCATTCTATTTTTTTTTTTTACTTTCCTAATCCTACAATCCATCCCATTACATTCTATTTTTTTCAACTATTTTTTCAACTTTCCAAATCCCTATACAAAATCTTTAAATCTCAACCATTTATATCACATCGAAATTCGCAAAGTCAAACTATTCTACATCATTTTTTCAAACTATTTTCAAACAATTCCAAACTATTTTTCAAACTATTTTTTTCCATTACAAGAATGGAATGGAATGCTCAAAATGAGCTATCCAAACAGAGGGTTAGTTGAAAAATATTAATTATGTCCCCAAATAGTAAAAATGGCGGGAGCACAAACACTTATTCATGACCGTTAGATGGTAATCTAATGGTTAAAATTTACATTACTGGTATCATGAAGTTCTCTATTATGCAAAGTGTTAAATTAGAAAAATTAAAAAGAATAAAGAAGAAAAAATAAATAAAGAAGTGTATCAGTATGTCTGTGTCAATCACTTGAAAGGGTGTGTACTATTTCAAGATGTGGCATCTACTTTAAATAAATATATCTGAGGGAATATAATGAACTAGTTATATTGTGCCCACTTAGAATTGAAACTAAAAAGACATTTTAAATTATACCCCAAAAAGATTTTGTGTCATCTGTGGTACCACTAACCCTTTGTTTGGGTGGTCATTTTGGCCATTCCATCTCATTTTTTGGGATGAAAAAATAGTTTGAAAATAGTTTGGATGATTTGAAAATAGTTTGTAAAAATAATGTAAGAATAGTTTGGCTTTGCTAATTTCGAGATGGTATGAATGGTTGAGATTTAAAGATATTGTATAGGGATTGGAAAGTTGAAAAAAATGGTTGAAAAAAAATAAAATAGAATAGAATGATTTGGAGGATTATAAAAGTTGATAAAAATGAAAAAATGGAATGGAATTGGTAAAATGGACCAAACAAAAGTAAATAACTTCAGTTTTATAACATGTTAATTTTTATTAAGCACTAGAATATATGGCTCTGATATATATAGAAATAGATAGATAACGATTATTATCTATATATATATATATATATATATTCCCAAATAATATTGTGGTGGTCACATTCGCATTTTGGGAACTTCGTGGTCCAACAAATTCCCAATACCTCATTCACACTCCTAAATCTAATCACTCTTTGGCACTGCCTCATTCTCGTGTAACACATTGACGACATTGGCTATATATACCAAAGTGTCTCTCTTCAAAAACTCACCCCTCAGCCATGGCTATTACTAGTACTACAATCCTATTAGTGACAATTACAAGCCTCTTCTTCTACTCAACATGGGCACAGTCAAAGACATATATTGTGCACATGGACAAAACAGCCATCCCAAAAGCCTTCTCTTCACACCAAAGCTGGTTTCACTCAACACTCTCTTCAATCTCAGAGAGCTCTGAAATACCAATCACCTCAAAGCTCATTCACACTTATACAAACTCTATGCATGGCTTTAGTGCAACTCTCACTCCCTCAGAGCTTGAAGCCCTAAAGAGCTTGCCTGGCTATCTTCACTCGTTCCCTGACCAACGTTTGAAGCTCCACACAACTCACACCCCTGAATTCCTCGGCCTAAGCCACAGCTCCGGCATTTGGCCCGCCTCGTCCTACGGCAAGGACGTCGTGATCGGCGTGATCGACACCGGGATTTGGCCGGAGAGCCCGAGCTTCCGCGACGAGGGGATGTCTAAAACTCCGTCGAGATGGAAAGGGAAATGCGAGGCGGGGGAGGTATTCAACTCTTCCTTGTGTAACAAGAAACTCATCGGCGCGCAGTTTTTCAACAAGGGGCTAATCGCCGATAACCCGAACATCACCATCGTCAACAACTCCCCGCGGGACGACGAGGGCCATGGGACACATTGCGCCTCCACGGCCGCGGGGAACTTCGTCGAGGGCGCATCGTACTTCGGCTATGCGCCGGGAACGGCCAGCGGGATGGCGCCTAGGGCTCGAGTGGCCGTCTACAAAGTAATTTGGCCGGACTCTGGGGTCGTATCGGATGTTTTCGCCGGCTTGGACAAGGCCATCGAGGATGGCGTGGACGTCCTGTCGCTCTCGCTCGGCGTCCCGTCGGGGGACAACCACGTTCTGTACGAGGACGCGATGTCGATCGCCACTTTCGCCGCCATGGAGAGAGGCATTTTCCTCTCGGGAGCCGCCGGCAACGACGGGCCTCAAATCGGGGTGCTCGGGAACGGAGCGCCGTGGATAACGACGGTTGCCGCGGGGACAGTAGACCGCCGGATGCAGGGAGAGTTGGTACTAGGAAACGGCGTCCGATTCAGCTTCATTAACATTTTTCCCGGGAACTCTTCCAACCCTAAAGTCGGCTTAGTTTTCCTAAAAGATAGCGATGATGTGAAGAGGATGTCGAAATTCCGGAACAAGATTGTTGTCTGCCAAGGAGACCTGGCGATAAACAATCAGACAAAGAACGTCAAGGAAGCAAAAGTCTACGGAGCTGTGTTCATCACCAACTTGACCATGTACTCCGAGCTCTTGGCCGAAAGCTCATTCCCTAAGGTGATTTTGAGCCCTAAAGAAGGAGACACACTGATCGACTACATCAAGAGCGGGAAAAACCCTACCGGAAGGTTCGAGTTCAGGCGCACTACGCTTCTCGGGACGAAGCCGGCCCCGAAAGTCGCCACCTACAGCTCCAGAGGGCCGTTCCTTTCTTGCCCTAACTTGCTGAAGCCGGACATAATGGCGCCGGGCTCGCAGATCCTCGCCGCGTGGCCCGCGGGCACCCCGACGGCGACCTTGTTCTCCGGCAGCCAATTGCACAGCGACTTCAACATCATCTCGGGCACTTCCATGGCCACGCCGCACATCTCCGGCGTGGCGGCGCTCGTCAAGTCCGTCCACCCGGACTGGAGCCCCGCCGCCATCAGGTCGGCGATAATGACCACCGCCGACCCGCTGGACAACACCGGGAGCCTTATCGAGGACCAGGCCGGCCCGGCCGGGCTGAATGTCCCGGGACTGGACGGCGGAGCCGGCCACGTCGTCCCTAACAAGGCGATCGACCCCGGCCTAATCTACGACCTCACGCCGGAGGACTACGTCACGTTTCTCTGTGGACTCAACTACACAGCTAAGCAAATTCAAGTCATTACAAAGACCAAACCCAAGTGCCTTAAGCGGTCTCTTGACCTCAATTACCCTTCCTTCCTAGCTTACTTCAACGGCGTCGACGGAGGCGGCGGTGGCGGCTCGGATAAAGTTGTGTGGGAATTCAGGCGAACTGTGACCAATGTGGGCAAGGGGAGGTCGAGTTACACCGCGAAATTGAGCGCCATGAGTGAGGTGAGAGTGAAGGTTGAGCCAACAAAGCTTGTGTTCAAGAAGAAGTATGAGAAGCTAAGTTACAAGCTCACTTTGGAAGGCCCAAAAGTGTTGAAAGCATATTCAATTTTAGGGTCTCTGAGTTGGGTTGAGGATAGTGGGAAATATGTTGTGAGAAGTCCCATTGTGGCCACAAACCTCAACCCCAAAGCCTTGGGATGAAGGGAAATCGTCATGCAGTGCTGATAATAATTTGGACCTACCTTAATTATATCCACATATAATATTGTTAGTAAGAGAATAATTAAGCGCGCCACTAATTAAGGAAAAAAGAAAGAAAGAAAGAAAAATATAAATTTAATTTTGCTGGCTTGCTTTTTATCATTCTAGACTCTAGAGTCTTGACGACTCCCGATTTCAGTCTTTTAAAAATGATTATCATGTATGATTTAAATAAGGGAAATCCAAACTATTTATGTTTGGAAACCGGGTTAGTATTATATGATGAGAGCCTTTACTTTGTTTTGTGGTTGAACTTGTAGAACGGTATTTTACTTGTTTTTGAACTAGTGTTAATTTATGTCATGATGCGTATAATTTATTTCAAGTTGTGTGTTAATATTTGCCACCTTTGTATTCGATATTTTTGATAATGTGTTCATGAAAAACCACCGATTAGAATACACGTTTAATATTCTTCCATTATGAGTTAAATATAAATTCAATAATATTCTTTATTTTTTAGTATTAAAATCTATTAATATGTCCTTTGGAAAAAAAAATTGATAAATTAACGCTCATAAAATATAATTATATCGTCCTTTAATATAAATTATTAGGTATGTACGGCCATTGTGGCTATGTCAAGTATGATCATACCGCATCATGTTTTATATGTATAATACGTCAACCAAAATAGTAATTCACTACAACAAATGAATTAGCTACATTTAAAAATGTTACTAAACCATATATATGCTCTGTGTTCTAATTTCTTCTTTTCGTTGCTTAGATCACTAACGTTCGTAATTCGTATATTTAGAGTATCTCAAGTACTGTAACAATAGAAAAACGCTAAAGAAAAGACGAAAGCAATAAAATCGATTAAAAAGCCAAATAAACAACAAAATAGAAAGAAATATACATAATATGTAAAAACGTCAATAGCTAAATAACGGTACATAAACTGAGAAACTACAAAAATATAACATATAAAAACGACAATTGATATAAAACGACAGAGAACTTAAAACGACAGGAAAACGGAATAATGTATACAGAGCCGGGGACTGAAAACATAAAAAGAAGAAGAAGACGCACGCATATAAAAAGGAAAATAAAAGAAAACATTAATCTAAAAATGTAAAAAAAAAAAAACATTTTTTTTATAATAACAGTAATGGAGAATCGGTAGCATATAATGGAATAAAAACGACAAATATGGGGGAAAACGACAAAAAGAAGACGCTTATAATGAAGAGACTTCTTCACGGTGAATATTTATAAATTCAAAGACAGCAGGGTAAATAAGAATAAAATTAAAAAAAATAAAAAAAAAAGAGTAATTGTTCCTTTTATAGCATCTTGATTTCCTATAATTAGGACCTAAAGAACTCTCAACTTGTTTCTTTCGTAAAAGAATACTTGAAATCTTAAATTTTTGTCCAATGATATTAACATTAAATTAGTGTTCTTTAAGTGTGATATTTGAGCTTGTCTAATTAGCTGAAACAGAACTCTCAAACACTTAAGTTCGAAGATGAGTTCAAGCCTCAAGGAGTTGCGAAATAAGATGGCTTCTTCCACACAGTACTACTATTTGGCTTTCTACAATTAACTTTATGTTTTATTACAAAATTAGAAAGAAAAACAACAAAAAATGGTTGAAAATATAAAAAGAATTATTTCATGTGTTGAAAATCCAAAAAATGGTTTTCTTATACAATTATCATGGAATAGCTTGATGTTTTTAGAGTCCAATTATATGTATCTAAAAAAAATTTAAATTGGATATTTTTTTTTTGAAACACACGAAATTTGTTTTTTTTTCACGTACGTGTTGAAAATCCAAAGAATGGTTTTCTAGAATCTTTTAAAAAACACATGAATATAATTTTCTAGCATGCGTTGAAAAAATCCAAAGGATATATGGTTTTCCGATAGAACTATCATGGAATATAGCTTAATGATATATAGTCCACACAAGTTCTTGTCATCACTAATATTGGCCTGGCTTGGCTTGGCGTGCTTATTATTTGATAGTGACAATATTTTCCCACACCATATAATGGAAAAGGAATTGTGTTCTTCCAGTAGGTTGAACCATTCATACTGTGCAGCACTGTTCCACCTTAATAAAAATGAATTAAACAACTTCAATTTGGTACAGAGAATCTACTTATCAACCCACTGGGACCGAAATTTTTTTAATAATTCTTAGGGACATAAAAGTACACAAATTGACTTTCCCATATGCTTTAAACGAGAAGTATATAAACATGAATGATAATTAATACAGAGGTAATTAAATATATAAATAAATCAAAAAGATGGGAAATTAAAGAATCTCATAATTTGGGTTATCCAATTGGTTCGGTGCTTTTTGATAAAGAGCTGTAAAGATGCAAAGAGGCACCATTAGTGGTTAGTAGTACTATGTGTGATCCACCACAAGTCCACAATGTGGAAATTTGGTCCAAAACCTCATTCACACATTGCTTTTTTCGAAGCTTCATAATCAAAGCATAAATACCCAAGAACGGCTCTTGAGAGAAGTCACTTCTCTTCTCAGCCATGGCTTCTTTGCACAAAATCCTAGCAACTACTTTAGTCCTATTGGCAACGCTAATCTCATGTTTGTGCTCAATTACTTTGGCAAAATCAAAGGCATATATTGTCCACATGGACAAAAAAGCCATCCCCAAAGCCTTCTCTTCACACCAAAGCTGGTTTCACTCAACGCTTTCTTCAATCTCAGAGAGCTCTGAAATACAAACATCCTCAAAGCTCATTCACACTTACACAAACTCTATGCATGGCTTTAGTGCAACTCTCACTCCTTCAGAGCTTGAAGCCCTAAAGAGCTTGCCTGGCTTTGTTCACTTTACCCCTGATCGCCCCATGAAGCTTCACACAACTCACACCCCCAAATTTCTTGGCCTAAGCCCGAATTCCGGCATCTGGCCGGCTTCGTCGTTCGGCGAGGGCGTCGTGATCGGTGTAATCGACACGGGGGTTTGGCCGGAGAGCGCGAGCTTCCGCGACGACGGCATGGGCGAAATCCCCTCAAAATGGAGGGGAATTTGCGAGGCGGGGGAGAGATTTGACCCTTCCTTGTGCAACAAGAAACTCGTCGGCGCGCGGTTTTTCAACAAGGGCTTTCGCGCCAACGGAGGGGAGGCGGCGATCACCGTGAACTCCACTAGGGATGACAACGGGCACGGGACCCACACGGCATCCACGGCCGCGGGCGCCAGAGTGGACGGCGCTTCCTACTTCGGCTACGCGGCTGGGAGCGCCATCGGGGTGGCGCCGCGGGCCCACGTGGCGGCCTACAAGTGCGTGTGGCAGAACGGCATCTTCGCGTCGGATTTCTTCGCCGCGGTGGACCAGGCCATCGCCGACGGCGTCGACGTCCTGTCGATCTCGTTGGCGATCAGCAACGACGACTACTTCTTGGAGGACGACGCGGTGGCGGTGGCCACTTTCGCGGCCGCGGCGAGAGGCGTGTTCGTCTCGGCCTCGGCCGGGAACGGCGGCCCCCTCGCCGGGACAGTACTCAACGGCGCAGCGTGGATAACGACGGTCGCCGCCGGCACAGTGGACCGCCAATTCAAAGGAGCCTTAATCCTCGGAAACGGCATCGAAATCGGCTTCGACTCGCTGTATCCCGGGAACTCCTCTTCAGCCCAATCACCTCTTCTTTTCTTAGACGGCTGCAAAAATCTAAAAAAGATAAAGAAACTCAAGACAAAGATCATTGTTTGCAAAGACAATTTGAGCATAAGCGATCAAGTGGAAAACGCCGAGTCCGTAAAAATCGTTGGAGCTATATTCATTACCAACATTTCATTATCAAACTTTTACACTAGAAGTTCATTCCCAGCAGCTTTTATTGGCCTAAAAGATGGACAAACCGTCATAGACTACATAAAGAGTAGCCAAAACCCTACAGGACTATTGGAATTCAAGAAGACGATCCTCGGCGCAACTCCGGCGCCGAAAGTCGGCAGCTACAGCGCAGTAGGGCCGTTCCTTAGCTGCCCTAGCGTCCTGAAACCCGACATCCTGGCCCCCGGCACGGAGATCTTGGCGTCGTGGTCTCCGATCAGCCCCGTCGCGCTGGCCGGAAAGCGCGAATTGTTCGCCAACTTCAACATCGACACCGGCACTTCCATGGCCGCGCCGCACGTCGCGGGCGCCGCGGCGCTCGTCGTGGCTTCGCACCCCGATTGGAGCCCCGCGGCGGTCCGGTCCGCCCTCGTCACCACCGCGAACCCGCTCGACAGCGCCGGGAACCCTATCGTGTACGAGGCGCCCGGGCTGGATGCCGGGGCCGGCCTCGTCGACCCGAACAAGGCGGCCGAGCCCGGGCTAGTCTACGACGCCACGACGGAGGACTACGTGAGCTTCCTCTGCGGGTTGAACTACTCGGCCACGCAAATCCGTGTCATAACGAAGTCCGATCGAGCGTGCGTGAACCGGAATTCGGACCTCAATTACCCTTCCTTCATCGCATACTTCACCGGCCTCGGGAAGGGTTCGGGTTCCGGCGGTCGGGTCGTGAGGGAGTTCAGGCGAACGGTGACCAATGTGGGAGGGGAGAGGTCGAGTTACACGGCGAAGTTGAGCGCCATGAGTGAGCTGAAAGTGAAGGTTGAGCCGACAAAGCTTGTGTTCAAGAAGAGGTATGAGAAGCTGAGTTACAAGCTAACTTTGGAAGGTCCAAAAAAGTTGAAAGTGGATAGTGTTTTGGGGTCTTTGAGTTGGGCTGAGGATAGTGGGAAATATGTGGTCAGAAGTCCCATTGTGGCCACAAGCCTTGACCCAAAATCCTTGCAATAATGAGTTATGAGTGTAGGTAGTGATTGGACGTGTTGCGTTGAAAAAAGTTAATTGTAACAGCAATAATGATGATGGTGAAGAATTATGTGATCAAAGTAGCGAAAAATGAAAATGATGAATTAGAAGTTACTTTTACTCTTTTCTGATATAAATTCGCTCAATCTTGTTGGGGTGTGTCTGAGTGCTTGTGGGGATAAACGTTCAAAATATCTTTTTTTTTTTTTTCCTGATGAAATCAAGTTAAAGCTTAATGTATTTATACAAGTAATTACAACACGCTTTAGCTTAATCGATGCAATAGATTATTGGAAACACTATATGATAAAATAGACTAAAAACATTGTTTTGGAGAACAAAAGTATCGTCGCCAATGAAAATCATGTTAAGCTTGTCCATTAAAGCTGACTACAAGCTAAACATGAAATGAAAATAAAAAATAAAAAAAATAAAAAAAAAAAAAAAGAGAGAGACAGAGAGAGAAGCTGATGCAATAGTACGTGGCATTCATGCGTGTGCAGTGACCTTATTGATGTTTAATTATTATTATTTTGGATGATTTGAATTGGATGTGGATTTCCAAATTGTATAACGTTACAAATTGTTGTTTATATGGTTTTTATATACGATTTTTAGTTATTCGGATTGGAAATATTTGGAATGCGTGACAAAGAGAATTGTCGTTTTGAGTTTGTGTTACTTGTAAAATTTGTATTTGGTACGTTTGGAATGTTCCGATGAAAATTTGTTTGGTGGTTAAAAGTGAGCAGAGAATTGGATTTAAAATTAGATTTTGGCATGGAATATGTGTTTGTTTAGAAACAAAAGACGAGAAATAGGAAAAGCGATATTCTACGATTACAAAACACTATTTTAAAAAATACGACACGTAATAATAAGAAAAACGACATTAAACAGATAAAATGATAGAAACACCAAAATGACAAGAAATTATGAGAAATGGTATGGTTAGGTTATAACCAATGTGTTTCGGAAAAACGACACATTTAGGGAAAACGTTACAAATAGTAAAGCAACAAAATATAAGGAAAATTGTCATAACCAAAAACGACAACTAAAAAACGACAGTGAACTGGTATAACCAATTAACCATATCAACCCCATAAAACGACCTTAAATATGAAAACGACATGGAGTTGGTTAAGAAACGACGCTATAAAGGAAAAACAACATGTTTCAGGAAAACGACACAGTATGTTTAGAAAAACGATGCTTTTCCAAAAAAAAAAGACAGATTTTGGGGAGAAAGTCAAAAAAAACGACAGGAAGATAAACAATAACGATAGTGAACTGGTAAAACGACAGTAACGTCATAAAACGACACATTTTGGTTAGAAAATAATGCTTTTCATGAAAAACGACAGATAAAGTGTAAACGACATACACAAAAGAGGGACAGTAATGAAAAACGACAGAATATTGGTTAAGCGATAGCAAACCCGTTGTAAATAATTAACAAGTAAAACATCAATAAAATATGATCAGATTTGTTTAGTAGAATAAAATATACAAACTATAATTAATCAATTAAACAAGAAAAAATAATCTATTACTAATTCATTTTTTTTAATTGTTTACAATTCATAATTGAATTAATAGAATATTAGCCAGTTAAATTAATAAAATAAGGAGCAAAATATAAAATATATGTGATTAAAATAATAGACTAAGCACCCAATTATCTTGCCTAGGGTAACTCTTGCTTCCCGTTAGATGATAATAGCAATGCCATATATACGACTATTATTCAATTCAATTGAAGAGAAACACAAGCTTAGGATTTAGGTAATTAAAAATAATAATAAAGAGTTTTTCTTCCAAGTGAGTTTTAAAATAATAACAAACTTTTGAAAATCCATTTTTTAAAAAATATAATAATTGGTATGAAAATAGATTACCAAAACATAAAATTTAACATAAATTTTGGGAAATATAATACACCAATGTAAAAAGATTTATTATAGTATTTTATAATTTCAAAATGGTGGTTATTTTTTAAAAATCAAACTTTGAGAATAGCTAATTTCTTATTTCTAGCTTAACCCTATCCCGTTAATCTTTACCCTGGTCAGAATGTAGCAAAAAGACACCCTTTGAGCTTTGAGGATATGATTGTGTACAAAGCTTCTACATCAAACGTTATAGATGTAAAAAGCAAGAAAATAATCATCACCTTGAAAAGAGTAGCTAATTTATAATAACAATAATGGAGAAGCTTACTGTATTTTATATAATTAATTACAACACGCTTTAGCTTAATCGCTGCAATAGATTATTGGGAAATACACTCCCTCAAAAACATTGTTGGATGTGGATTTCCAAATTGTTTATAATGTTGATTACAAATTGTTGTTTATATGGTTATTTATATACGATTTTTAGTTATTTTGGAATGGAATAATATCTGGAATGCGTGGCAAAGAGAATTGTGGGTATAAACACTTTGAGGATCTTATAATAATACTATATGATGGTGATTAGTTGCTTATACTACCATAAATATCATAGTAGTTTTATATAAATATGTATACACTTTGAGATAGATTTAAACAAAACCAACAAGTCCAAGAAATCCTACATTAAGAATATAATCCTGCAACTTGTAGCTTATAAAGATAGAATTTGAGGAAAAAAAAAAAAGCGAAGAGAGGACTAATAGTTGAAGTTAGTTGTTTTTATAGCATCATGATCTAAACATTTTTTTTTTTTTCAATTTTAGAGATGGTAAAGTTTGCGATATAAAAACTGAATAAATTTGATATATATGTATTATGGTATGCAATAAATAAATGAAGGTTAAATAGTGTCGAGTTATCATGTGAAAATGGTTTGGAATGAATAAAGTTGATATGTATGTATACAGTTGAAAAAAAAAAAAAATTGAAAGTGAAGTAGTATCAAATAATTTTGATTGATATTTAAATATTATGAACTAATGTATTTTATTGTATGGTGTGGTTAATTTATAAATTTCATACGAGAGTTGATAAGAATTTATTATACATTGAATATTTGAAATTGATATAGTTTGCCGATGGACAAAACATTAAACAGAGTACAAAAAACGACAGTAAAAGTGAATAAACGACAACAAATCCCAGAAACGACAGTAAAGTGAAAAACGACAGAAAACACGAAAACGACATATCTTATGAAAATAACGCCAATAAACTTAAAACAGAAATTGACGTAAGAGTGGAAAGACGACAGGACAGTGAAAACGACATGAAACTGAACCACAAAAAAAATCGAAAGACATCCGAATTTAAAAACGACACCTAAAAATGACAGGAGTGGAAAGGCGATAGAAAGAGTGAAAAACGACATTATAGTGTAAAAAGACGGGAATTATAAAAACGACAATAACTGTTAAACGACAGAAAAATAAAAACAACAGAAATTGAGTAAATGAAATCAGAGTAGAAATCCGATACTAAATGATATCAGCAAGCATAAAAGGACAACATAGCTTAGAAAACGACAGACAATTGTAGCAAATAAAAAAATAATTAAAAAAGAGTAAACATGAGCTTAAGAAAATAAAATAAACATTATTATTTCTAGCAAAAGTCTTTTTTGTAATCTAAAATGGTCAAAAATTATTATTCATTTCATAACTTTCGTCACACTAAAAGTACCAATATAAAAAATAAGCACAAACTCACAGCACACATTTAAAAACCTTTTAGATTGTGGATATTTTATATGGCATTAAATTAATAACCTAGATATGATAGTTTATATGAATTTGTTTCCTTTATATAGCATTTGAATTTTAACTAGTTTGCCACTGGATAAAAATGATAACAAAGTTTAGAAAACGACAAACTTTTGAAAACGACAATAAAAAATAAAACGACAGGAAACTGGAAAACGACATAATTTATTAAACATAACAGTAAATAAAAACGACAGAAAATTGAATAAACGACTTCGTAAAGGAAAACGATAGAAAAAGAAAATAACATTAGAGAAAAAAACGACATTACGTTGAAAATTTAAAAACTAGAGTAAAAACGACATGAAACTGGAACGGCAGCAAAATGAAAGCGACATCAGAACGAAAAAATAAAATAAAAATTCAAAAATGATATCAGAATTGAAAAACAATAGAAAATAGAGAAAAAGGGCATTAGAGATTAAAACGACAGGATTATAGAAAACAACAGGAAACTTTGAAACAACATTAAAAATAGAAATGACAGATATAGGTAACAAACGATAGAAAATGAGAAAACCATAGAGAGTAAAATCAACGCCAAAGTTTTTTTTTAAGGAAAAAACAACAGAAAACTCTTAAAAATCGACAACATAGGTTGGAAAATGACAACATAGATGTATCAAGTATGAACAACGAGTTAACATGAACATCCATAAATAAAAGAGATAATAGAGTAAATAGTCATTTTTTAACTACATGATAATTGTCGTGTATTTTAACTTTTATGCCCCTAATCATTGTATGTACTAGTTGATAATAACTTAATTTTTACAAAGATTGACTAAATACCAAATAGACTATAAATAAAATAAACATTATTAACTCTGATAAAGTCTCTTTCGTTATCTACAATGGATATTGAGAAAATATTAAAAATATACTAAGTATCACATTTATAAACTATGAGAAATTATAGCGAATATCGAACCCCTTGTTTGGCATACACATTTTACCCATTACATTGTTTTATTTTTTCAACTTTCCTAATCCTCCAAATCATTCCATTCCATTTTTTTTTTCAACTTTTCAAATCTCTATACAACATTTTTAAATCTCAACCATTCATACCACCTCGAAATTCGCAAAGTCAAACCATTCTTACATCATTTTCCAAATTATTTTCAAACTATTCCAAATTATTTTCAAACCAATTTTTCCATCTCAAAAAATGGGATAGAATGGCAAAAATGGCCAGTCCAAACAAAGGGTAATTTTAACACCTAATTTAAATTAAGGAAATTATAGTGAATATCCAATTTTTAACACATAATTTAAATTATTACCCAATCTTTTGAAAAATATAACCAACTATCATAGCAATTCAATTATTTACACAGTGGTAAGTGGTAGTAATTAACTTAGTTACCAAAAGCATGTGCAAGTAATTGATTCGAAACTCAATTATTTCAAAAGTTTGAGTATTTATTTTTATTGTTATATAAATTTTGAGTATTTACCTAATTCACCCTTTAAATTAATACCTAATCTTTTGACAAATATAAGAAAGTACTCAAATGATTCAGTTACCTACATAGTGGTAGCTGGTGGTAATTAACTTAGTTATCAAAAGCATGTGCAAGTAATTAACGAATTGACTAGTAACTCAATTACTTATAAAATTTAGGTATTTATTTTTAAAACATAACAAAATTATACTTTAATTCTTACTCAAAGTGCATTTCTGCTTCAAACACAAATAATAATATATGTGACATCAATACGACACAACATGAAAGTGGAAAACAATAGAATTTACGAAAAACCACAAAACTGAAAAACGACATCATGCACGAAAACAACAGAAAGGCAAAATGACAGAAGAGTGGAAAACGACATTTCAGATAAAAAGACTGGAAACCTAAATACGACATCAGAGTGGATAAATGATAAAAATAAAAACGACAATAGAGTCTAAAACGACAGGAATTAAAAAACGACAAGAAACTGGTAAACGACAATAAAAAATGACAGAATGATGAAAATGACCGAAATGGGGAAAATGAAATCAGAGTGGAAAAACACACCAAAGTATTTTACCTGTTGATATTTACTCATTATAAATAATTAAATTATTTAATAACTACAAAGAGAAGTTACTTGTAAAACTTGTACTTAGTATGTTTGGAATATTTTAATGGAAATTTGTTTGGTAGTTAAATGTGAGCAGAGAATTGGATTTAAAATTAGATTTTGGCATGGTATATGTGTTTGTTTAGAAACAAAAGACAAGAAATAGGAAAAGCGACATTCTACGATTACAAAACACTAGTTTAAAAAATTCGACAGAGAGAGTGTAAACGACATAACAACAAAAACGACATTAAACAGATAAAATTACAGAAACACCAAAATGACAAGAAAAATACAAAAAAAATGGCATGGTTGTGTTTCGGAAAAACGACACGTTTAGAGAAAATGATACAAATAGTAAAACCAATAAAATATAAGGAAAATCGCCATAACACAAAACGACAGCTAAAAAACGACAGTGAACTGGTATAACGATATCAAACTCATAAAACGACCTAAAATATGAAAGCGACGTGGAGTTGGTTAGAAAAACGACGCAATAAAGGAAAAACAACGTTTTAGGAAAACGACACGGTATGTGTAGAAAAACGTTGTTTTTCCAAAAAACGACAGATTTTTGGAAGAAAGTCAAACGACACATCAGAAAAACGACAGGAAGATAAACAATAACGATAGTGAACTGGTAAAAATACAGTAACGTCATAGTTTCCCAAAAAAAAACTACAGTAACGTCATAAACCGACTAATAGTATTAAAAACGACACATTTTGGTTAGAAAACAATGCTTTTCACGAAAAAAACGACACATAAAGTAAAAACGACAAACACAAAAACGGACAGTAATGAAAAAGGACAGAATATTGGTAAAGCGACAGCAAAGCCGTTGTAAAATAATCAACAAGTATAACATGAATAAAATATTATTAGATTTATTTAGTAGAATAAAATATACAAACTATAAATATATTCCTTTTATCACTTGATTAAACCTTAACATTTTCACGGTACCTTGCTATATTATATATATCATACAACACAATTTCTATGTAATGTACGGTTAGAAGAAGTGATCAGTTAACTGATCATATCCACTCATTTAGTATCTATATCAATTAATTTATTATCACTAGAGACCATAAATCTATCGGTTCCGCGTAATAGTAAAATAATAATAATAATAATAATAATAAAATTAAAGCTTGTATAATTTCCGCTGATCGATTTACTCAGAATAGCGAGAAAACACTCTTGTTGATTCCATTTTCTCTAATTTTATGTCACTCAAAAATGCTCATTTTCTAGTTACCAAGGGCCACAAACATTTGGTGCCATGGAAAATATAGTGGGTTGGTGGTTTCAGACATTGCTCTATGGGATTGCATGAGGACTTAAATGTTGCTTGCTGGTATAGTAGATCTTGATTTAAATAATTAGATCTTATTGTCTTGGAATCAGTACTGGTCCTTGATTCTCTGGCTTGGCTGGTACATTATGTTTTGCCATTGTGGGGTAAGTATGTATGCGCTTATAAAATGTCCATAAGAGTTACTATATATCTGTTTGTTGGGATTTTGAGAAAATAAAAGAAAAGGAAAAATTGGTAAAGAAACAAAGAGAAATAGACTATATAAATACTTTAAGGTTTTGTTACAATATTTGTGAGTCAAGGATATTTAAGCTGTAGATTTATTATTGCTGGTCATTATAGTGCAAAATTGTTACGTACAAAAAGAAAATAAAAACACAAGTAATTGTATAATGCAGATCTTATGTAATCTTATATCTAGAAGAAAAAAAAAACTATAGAATAAGTGACAATTTTTTATTAACACAGTGACATGAACAATAAATTCTGAATCTAATCATATTGAAAAGAGATCCATGAAAAAGTTAATTATCTGAGTATATATCTATATTAATAGGTAACAATTTTTTATTAGCGCAAAGACGAATTATATGGATAACTAGTGTACCATTTGACCAGTACTGCTTAAACAGAAGTAAATTTTTGGAACTTGCTTCTAAATTATGAGCCTGTGGTTCAGCCTGATAACCTGGATTTTTTAGAAGCTGAACCAATGCTATTTGTTTTGGCTCTTAGTAACAATATTCAATAGACTTAGACTAGAAATTCGATCAGAGCGGGTTTTGTTTTCATGCATGCATAGTAAATTCTGGCACATTTTTAGGGTGGACTTTTTGACTTCCATCATAACATGATGTTAAAATATGACCCCAAAAAATAAATCTTACCATCTCTTTTGAGCTACATGACTTGTGTACGTATGTACGTTGAAGGAAATTAAGAGTTAAAACATATATAAAAGGTTCTAATGAGTCTACCGACTAGTCTTTGTGCCATTTTTTGTGGATCTTGTTGACCTAGTACAGTTATACTTGAAGCTAAAAGGCTTTAATTAAAAGTTTTACTATAATTAGCTCATAGGAAAAAATATATAATTATCCTGAATTGGCTCTAAAAAAATTTTAGAGGCCCAAGCCGTGGCATGGTTAGAAAATACTTATCTAAAAGGGGTAATTAGAAAAAACTTATAAAAATTATCATGTTATGTAATTTATAAAATATTAGTTATTTACTAAATTAAATATCAAGATGATTATTCCCCACCCCCACACCCCCCCCCCCCCCCCCCCCCCCCCCCCCTTCCTCCTCCCTTTTTTTTTACCCTACGTTAATAATGAGATACTATGTAATAGCTGTATATGATTGGCAAATAGCAATATTTTCAGCAAAATTATATCTTACTCAGTCTTAATTAAGTAAATTGTCTTTGATTTTATTTGATTATTATTATTATTTGCTCAGGATCGGATTTGATATAACTACTCATTGGCACATTTAATTCCATAAGCTGCTTAATAGTATACACTTCCCCAAAGAGAACAAACATAAAATAAGAAACGTTAAAGCTAACATAAAACCATACATATCCTCAGTGCAGGGACTAGAATATCACCAATGCCATATACTAAAATTAAATGCAAAAGATCAGAGCGCTTATATATTAACTTACCTTTGCTTTAGATCTGAAACCAAAATTAACTCTCAGCATTTATTACGTACCTTGAGAATTGACTAATCCTCTATTCCCAAAAGAGAGCAAACAAAAAACAAGAAACGATAAAGTTTCACATAAAACCAATCAACATAAAATATGCATATCGAGCATTAAAATATGACCAAGTAGCCATGCTCTCTGTCAAGTGTCAACTCATAAATCTTGCTCCAATTAATTACCGCCATAAATGCACAACTCTTCGTAGCAATAAACTAATATTAACTAATTAAAACCCCAACGTGCACCAACTCAGAACCCCAGGGCCTACGTTATAGTGATTTTATTATTTTTACATAGATAGAGAATTGATGAGAATTTTTTTCTCGAAAAAAAGTTGGTCAAGATGATGTTTCAAATACTTAATTATGAGGTATGACAAAATATTCAAGTGTGTTATTAAGTGTAAATATTATATCTCGTCAAAATTGCTTATTGTGTGGCATGGCTCGATTAATAAATTAATAAGATTCATTACTCGTTATATTATTTGAGTCATAAGCAATGCTTTTTTTAAGCCAAAAAAAAAAGACATTAAAAATGAATCTTAAGTTGGCGCACACCTTTTTTTTTTGCTCATTGTTATCGATCTAAATCTACTAACTACTTCTACTTCTTTGTAATTATTAATAACTGTTATGAGCAATGCTATTGTTTTTTGATGGATCTAAGATACAAAATCTATTAATGAATTAATGGAGTCAAATTTATCTTCTTCTTTTTTATAAATTTATATTTTAGAAAAAAATTAAAAAAATTTAGGTGTTATTGATCGGCTAATATAATATTCATATTTAATTGTCATGATGCAATAAACAAAACCTTCATTTCTAATCATCGTCTATAGTAAATGACAAATCAATAATAACACGACACAACGACTTTTTTTTTTTTTTTAACATTTCCTATTTGGCAAAGCATAGGTTCTAGTGTAAAGTACTTACATATTATTATGCATATATATATATATATACATATATACACCCTTAAACTTGAGCAAAAACTCTTCCTCTTTAAGTAGCACACTCTCTCCTCATTCTACTCCCACAACAACAAAACCCTAATTACAACAACAAGATCAAGAGCAGCAACAACAGAAGCAATAAACAAACAATGTCGGTGCTCGCGAAGACCGACTCCGAGGTGAGCAGCCTGACGGAGCAGTCGTCCCCGTCGCGGTCCCCGGGGCGCCCCGGCGGCGGAGGCGGCGGCGGCGGCGGGGGCGGCCGCCCCGTCTACTACGTGCAGAGCCCGTCCCGGGACTCGCACGACGGCGAGAAGACGACAAACTCGTTCCACTCGAGCCCCGTGCAGAGCCCGATGGGCTCGCCGCCTCACTCCCACTCCAACTCCTCCTCCCGCGACTCCTCCTCCACCCGCTTCTCCGGCTCCGCCGGCCGCGCCAACAAGCACGGCGGCGCGAGATCGGCCGGCGGGCCCCACCGCAAGGGCTCGAGCTCGTCGAGCTGGAGGCCTTGGAAGGACAATTACTTTGACGCCATTGAAGAAGAAGGGCTTCTTGATGAGGACGGCTCGTCGATCGGCCAAACTCGCCGTTGTTACGTTGTGGTGTTTGTGGTTGGCTTTGTGTCTCTCTTCTCTTTGTTTTCTTTGATTCTCTGGGGTGCGAGTCGGCCTCAGAAACCTACCATCGCTATGAAGGTATTAATAAGTGATATATGTGTTGATCAGATCTCTCATCTCTAGCTAGTTGCAATTTTTTTTTTCTTTTCTTCTTGTATTATTATATTTGAGAGCTAGCTATAGCATGGAGTTTTGTACTTAACTTTTTTTTTTTTTTTTCAATTCATGTGTTTTTACACAAGCTGTCTTTAATTAAGGGTTTTTAGATGATGCAAATATAGAACTCCAAAGAAAAATGAGACAAATCAAATGTAAAGAGATTAATAGCTACTTGTACTAATTATCAGTTATTGTACCTAGAGTTTCATGACATTTAATCACAAAACAAATAATTTTACTAATGTTGTTAAATTTATAAAATATTATTTTTAAAATAAAATTTAAGAATTTAAAATAGGGGATCGCTACAATTTTTTTTCTCTCTTAATTTCTAGAAGTAATTATATTTACGAAATCAGAAATGCTTGATCTTTTGGCTTAATTAGTGCCTTCTTTTATTTATTTATTTTTTTGTGCAGAGCATTTTGTTTGATCAATTTGTGGTCCAAGCGGGAACAGATTTCTCAGGCGTGGCGACGGAATTAGTGTCCATGAATTCCACAGTGAAGCTCACTTTCCGTAACACTGCCACATTTTTCGGTGTCCACGTCACTTCCACACCTCTAGATCTCTCCTACTCTCAGCTCACCGTAGCCACTGGAACCGTACGTAATTAATTTAATTTTTTTTATCATAATTAATTAGGCTAATTGCACTCATTTAACTCTTGATCTGAAATCTCCACTTTGTAATAAATGATATGAAAAGAAAAAAAAAAAAAAAAAGATCCCAAACATATGTTGAAATAACCTTCTTAGACAATTCACTAGATCAACATGTTATGGGAGATTTTTACTGTTTTTCTGTTGATTGTGTTATATTATTTTTCATATATTATGCTTATAATCTCGTGAATTTTTGCTCAAAATTTGAACAACTTATTCACAGAGTGACTGAAACACCAAGAATTAAATTAATGAGATTCACTATTTAAGGGACTTGTACTTTTTTTTTCTTTTCAGGAGAGTGTTGATGTGACTTGTTTTTTGTTTAATTAGAGGCTGAATTATGCTTTACGTAGTAATTTTCATGTAAACCAAGTAGTTACTTATCACTATATATATATATACATATTGATTAATTTGTGTAGATGAGGAAATTTTACCAGTCAAGAAAAAGCCATAGATCGATTACGGTAACTTTGAGAGGAAGCAACATTCCGTTGTACGGAGGTGGATCGAGCCTGGGAAGCATGAACGGTGCACCGGTTCAGCCGGTGGAGCTCAAACTCACGTTCATGGTTCGTTCTCGAGCTTATGTTTTGGGGAAGTTGGTGAAGCCCAAGTTCTACCGGAGGATCGAGTGCTCGGTGATCATGGATCCGAAGAAGATGAACTCCGCGATCTCGCTCAACAACAAGTGTAGTTACCACTAGTAACGTTGCAATATCAAGTTTTAATTTACTATGGTTTGTTCACTTAATAATCATACTAATTATTGTGGAATATTGGAGATTGAAGTTGTACATTAGTTTATTTGGCCACTATAAAATAATTGATCATTTTGGATTTTGGTACATATTATGTGACTAGATTTTTAAAAGTTGAGAACACGATAGCTTGGATGTGTAGGCTATGTCGAGGAAGGGAATTTTACATATTGTTCGAAATATATTAATTTTTTTGTTTTATTTTATTTTTTTGTTATTTTTACAAAGAGTTGTGCTATAAAACGTCATAGAACCTAAAGGTCCCACAGAGTTATCTCTCTGGATCAGGCTTGGCTTTATTTTTCTGATACTGGAAGTAGATTTTACTAGAACAAGTGTTAACTTGTACATAATAAAAGATGTAGTTTTACTTAGAAATGAAGTAGTTTTGTAGTGACAGCAATAGTTTTACTATTTTTGTAGTAATTCCAATAGTTTTATTTATAAAAATCAACTAATAGTTTTCTAGTAAAAGTCATAGTTTTCTTTTTTTCTAATTAGGATAGAAGTTTTTCTATGGATTCGCTAGTAAGATTAGTAGTGTTATGAGTCAAAGTTTATTAGCTAAGAAAAATTGTATGGCAAGAAACTATTCTAATATAAAGTACGATTTCAAATCATCAAATTCTCTCTCGTTCGTGGGCATATTTCTCTCACTTTCTCCCTCGAACAATTACCATGTTTTCGTCCTCTCTCATCGTACATCGGCCTCACTAGGCGAGCTTTAATATGTTGAAAACTATATTTTATTTTAATAATATTGTCTGGTAATTAACATCGTTGTTAAAAGTTTGGGTTAAGTTGTGGACTGTTGGAATTATTTCTGTTTCTATATCAAATTAGATTAAGTTTCTTTTGTTCAAGTAAAAATTTCTTTATTAATATTTTAATGAATATTTTCGATGTTAAATTAGATGTCTATATTTGTGTTTTTTTGTACCATAAGAAATATTTAAACGGCCTGAATATTTTTTATTAAAACGACACCATCTGGTTATAAACGACATAGTGACTATGAAAACGACATGTTTTTAGGAAAAACGACAAGTTATTATAAAAACAACAGATTACGTGACAACGACATTAAAACTATAAAAACGACATAATCTAATATAAATTGATATCTAATACATAAAAGATTGAAATCTTAAAAAAAACGACATCGTTTATGTGCAGATTTTTAAAAACGACACCAGTTGAAAAAAAACGACATTAATGCAAACATGGCAGAGTACAAGAAAAACGACACTCAAATCAGAAAACGACAGAATTTAAGAAAATTGATATCTGAATCATATAAAAAGACTGAAATCCAAATTTTTATGTGCCAATTCTACAAAACGACATCAAACTGATAAAACGACATATTTATATAAAACGACACAATTGCTTCTAAACGACAATATTTGCATACGCATTAAAAAAAACACACACATACACCACGAAACTAACGTAAATAAGCCCATTCATTCCTTTTTATATGAACGCAGAAAAATTTGTTCATAAAGCCCTGAAAAAGATTGAATAGAGATTCTAACCCTAAATAAGCTTATTCTTTTATTTTTGTGCTCACCACTTGTATCTCCTCAAATCGTGGCTGAACATCGATGTAATTTGGCATATATGATTCTTCTTGAAAGTCAATGATCCTCTATGATCTTCGTTCAAAACTAAATAGAATCGTATCTTGTATTTAAATTTTATATAGTAAGAATGTTAAAGTATTCTCAACTTAGGATATCACAAATGCATATTTGTCTGTAACGAGTAAAATATTTGGTGAAAATAACAAAATTAATTCCGAGTAAATCCTGTCAGTTTCAATTAGTCAATAATGACAGATTTTCTTCCATTTTGCACTTTCTTTTTGTTTGATATGTTAACGGCCTGGACATTAAAGAAAATAATAAAATGCACATCTATAATCTAATTCAAATTAACTAAAAAATGTAATGCTAATTATGTGAGGTCTATAATAACAGAATTTCTATAATTTTTTAATCTTATTCTTTGAAATTTGTTGATTAAGTTAATGGTCTTTAACTAAAAATATTGAACTAAAATATTCCTATGTCTTAGCTTCTAATTTTTATTATTTAAAAAAATGATTATCCTTTTCCCTTCCATATTCCAAATATTGTTGAATTTTATAATATAAGCAAAAAAAATTATAAAAAATATAAAATAGTTTTGTTTAACACTGTGGTACCTAACATCTTTATATTATATTTAAAGAAACATTTTAATATATGCATTAAAAAAATAAATAAGCAAAAAAAAAAAAAAAGTTGTCCGCGAATATTCAAGCTCGAATATTCACTATCTTCTATACCCTAAAAATCTCATCGGCCCCTATAAAAAGGTCCCATTCTAAGTTATTCAAAATCACGCCGAGACCAAGATCTCAAGGTACTCTTTTCTTCTCCAATCAAACATAATTTTCTCTGCTCTTTCTATGTCATGGACACGGCTCTCCTTAACCGAAATTCGAAGAGAACAAAAAACCATCATCCATACATTCATTTCAAAAAATTTTTATCTCCAATCCCTACCCCTAGTTCTCCAAAATGTAGGGAAAAAAATGTTCTCCGCTTTGAGCCACCACAACAAAACTCAATTCGGCTCCGAAAATGAACTTTTAGTAGGCCAAGTTTATCACGTCAATACGCCTTTCTCCACGCCCATTTCTCTCATATATTGTAATATATTGCAACCTAGTGGAATGAACTAGCGTTGAATTATGATGAGATATGGAGTATAACTTCAGGAATTGATCTAACAAGGGCGGACGATAAAGGACCGAGTTCGGGCTGTTTGGAAGAGTCTCCGTCTTCGATAGATAAAATACGTGATCTCTACGGGCATTCTACTAATTAGTTACCCAACAAGAACCGCGAGGTATAGAGATGGTTGGCCTTTGAAATTAAAGAAGACCTGAAAATCATCAAATGTTAAGATTATAGAGTATTTGGTAGGGTTTTTTTTTTAGCTAATTAGTATTTAGTCTAGATTTATTTTGTGAAACTAATTTATTTGAAAAAGTTCTCTATGTAATTGCTAGAGTTAGATATTCATTGATGATAATTAGTCGAATATATCTCCATCAATATGAGTGTATGCCACAATTTTGTTGTCGAAAGAAGATATATTATGTGTAATGTAACTAGAAATTTTCCAAGTACAGTATTGTTTCAGATTTCTTATATATGTCCAAATCTATATATCGTGTCATGTGAACGTACGTTATACATATGATTCCCAAATTTCAGTAACAATATTCAAATAATCAAATTAACTGATAACTATATATATAATTGAAAGGGTGAAGTATGCAAATACCCAGAATTTATATAACAATAAAAATAAATACTCAAACTTTTAAAGTAATTGAGTTTCTAGTCAATTTGTGAATTACTTGCACATGCTTTTGGTAACAAAGTGAATTACCACCACTTACCACTGTGTAAGTAATTGCATCTTTTGGATAATTGGTTACATTTTTCAAAAGACTGGGTAATAACTTACATTAAGTTTTAAAAATTGAGTATTCACTATAATTTCTCTAATTGAAATGTAGTGCTGCTAATAAATTAATACGAACTCCAATTAAAAAGCACGCAGAAAAAAAGATTCCCTAAGTTCTTATAAACATACAATATGCATAAAAGTCAAGTTTATTTTTAAAAAAACACTTGAAAAATACCATATTATCCTGAGTAGTCAAGTTTTGGAAATAAAATACAAATCTACAACTGATCATCTTTTTTTTTTCTTTTTTGTTTTTTTTTTTTAAAAAAACCTAAAACTCAGCGATACCAAATATCACTTTTTTCTTTAGGTAAAACTATTTTCAAGATTTTCGTAGAATTTTCCAACACAAATAGGCAATAGCATATGGTATGATATTAATTACTCATTTCCTAAGGAAGATTACTATAAATTCTAAAACTAATAAAAATATTTCTAGAAGTGTTTGATTTTTTCTCTAATGACCCGTCTTTCTCGAATTCCTACTTACTTCTTACATCATGCGAACTTATATAAAAATGTCAGGATTTTTTTTAAATAACATTAAAATAAATCTCCTTACCAACAATAATATAAAATAGTTTATCAACTTCGATCTTGAAATCTTGTGGGCTGGCCGTGGCAAAAAACATGGCATTTGTCTTAAAATAACAAATAACTTAATAGGAAATCCATATAAAATGTTTTACCCCGGCCGATTATTTTTCTTCACGTGATTTGTCATAATGTTAATATACATATCACCCTTCTTAAAATGTTTAGTGTATATCTGTGCATAAAAATATTAAGATATATATCATTATTTCAAATTATTTTAAAATCTTTACCGTATGTTTTTTTACACTTACCAACCTTATATATTTTCCCTTTAGGACTGTCCTCATCCCACCCATTTGAAATAGGGTATGTTTTTATATGCTTACCAAAATATTTTAAATAATGTTGTTATCCTTTCAAATAAAAAAATACTTAAAATGTTTGGTTATATTGGATTTTCCAGCCAATCTTATCATTATGCAGTACAGTATAATAGTATATGGTAAGTAGTTAAGAGAAGATAAACGGCATCTATAGACAATTTGAATAATAATGATTGAGTATAATACTAAGTTTAAGAAATGAATTTAATCCTCTAAGAAAAGAAATTATTTTGATGTTATCCAAAAAAAGAAAAGGAAATAAGCTATTAAAGTCAAGGGTTGGAGCGGCTTTAATTAGATAGAATAATTAGAAAATGTTTGCCAATATATTGTGATATTTGGTAATATTCAGTGTATCCTATAACTGGATTCTGAATTTCATTATCTTTTCTTTTGGAAACGACGTGGCTGTTCTGGATTTGATAGGTATTACATAATTACCAAATATCATTTTCGTTTTTTTTATTTAGGGGAAATTTGACAAATGCCCTATTTTGTCACAATAGTAATTAATTTATGCCCCGTTTTATTGCAATTTTAATTCATCGATTGAGAACCTAAAAGTAAATAATTAAAAAAAAAACTAATTATTTGGAGACAAATAAATTGGATCGGATCGAATCGACATCAGAGCTTGAGTAGATCGAGACTTAAGCTTGAGGATGTGCGCGAAGCCAAACTCAGTGAATTGGATTTGGCGAGACACAACAAGGACAGATGCACCACAAAGATCACGACGAAAGGGACGGCATTGAGGAATCGGGCCGAGACCCCATGGATGATAGGATCTGAGATTTGATTGTTTCTCAATATATCTCAATGCACTGTTGTTGTGACTGAATAAGACACCGTTATATTTTTTCCCCATCGGTCTATTTTTTAAACTTTTTCTAACACAAAAGTGCCCTAAATTATAAGTGCAACACAAGGAGTGACAAAAATTAATGGTGTGTTAAAAAAAAATAACATTCGTCAAAGTCTCTCTTTTTCATTTGAGTGCCGCCAAGTATGGTGGTGTAGCAGTAAAGCATTACATGGTGGGGATGTGATCAAATCCTTGAATATATATAGCGTAACTCTTTCGGGGTCTTGAATGTGAATGCTTGTATTTATTAACCTAGTACTCAAGAGAAAGTACCGCAAACCGCACCTTTATGTTATCTTGGCAGATAGTATATGTGATGTAGTTAGAACATCTCTAATGCAATGCTAAATTGATGTGCTGATGTTAAATTTGATATTTGAGCAAAAAAGTTCTCTAATCCAAAGTTATTTTTAATGTTAAATGTGATATCGGCATTAACATTAACATTTGTATTGGAGATAGTCTTGGAGTCAGAAGATTATTTTTCTTTGAGGCTAATTAATATTTTTCATTGAGACGAGATGCCAAGTACTCGTCCATATTGTGAATTAGAATACCTATTATCACTAAAGAATATAATTTAGATGCTGTAATCAATCCGGATCAGAATGCCAAGAATATTATATAAGATTCATAAAAAAGTTCATGTAAAAATATCTTTTGGTTCTCTCATGAGATTCATAATTATTGATCTACATCAAAAAATCTCTTTATGATTTGTTATATCATTCTTAATAGCTCACTAGATTATGCGGTTGGTGGATCTTGATCCAGATATTAATCTAGTTCAATCCATAAAAAATTGTTATATTTTATTATTAGAAAATCATTTCGAAACAGCAACAAAAAGTGGTAGTGTTTCTTTTTATGAAATGACGTTATGGCGCTCCATAAAGTAGGCATTTCCGTGAAAGAAATGTGAAAATATATAATTGTAACGTTACAACTTATTTAAAAATAAAATCAAAGATATCTTGTATAAGAATAATGTTTTACACTATATATTTCAAGTCCTTTATGAATATTCCTCCTTTGTGTTTGTAATTTTTTCCATTACATTTTTGGTGAGTCATTATATCCGATTTTGTATATAATTTATCAAATTATAGCTTACCAGTGAAAAGAATAATAACATGTTCCAAAACTGACACGTCTCTTTTCTAGCTTTACCTATTGTCGTTTATCAAATAGGACTGTCATTTTGCAGAACACTACTACTGTTGTCGTTTTCTTGGAAAACGACATAGAATTTTTATTTTAGTAAAACTAAGATATGCTTTCGACAGAATTTGGGAAAACTCTTTCAGAGAGTGATCAAAAGATTTTATTTTATTATTATTATTATTTTTTTTTTTTTTGGAAGTGAAGTGCACTGAGCTTTTCACATAATTGATGACAACGTTTTGTTTTTCAGTTGTGGCAAAAAAATGTCGTGTCGTTTTAGCTTGTACAGTCAATTGAGACAATCACTTTTCGTTAACATGCCGAATCCTTTTAAATTGAATAAAAACAGAAAAATGAACTATTAGATAGAGGATAATAGTATTTGCTGTTAGTTAAAAACGACATGCTATTTCTTGTCGTACGAGGCTGGAATCACTATCCAGCCTCTAGTTTTTATTCTTTATTAACTTTTTAGGACTTGAAATTTTAATCCACTAATTGAACATAAAAACAAACAATCCATGAGTTTGAGCTAGATTCTAGTTTCGTCCTTACATTTTTTATAATTCTGAAATGCTCTCTTAGTTTTTCAAATTAGTCTAAAAATATTCTTAACCTAAAGTTTAGTCAACATTGATGTATAAAAAGACAATATCACCCTTTGATAAAGTATGATATTACCTTTCAATATTTTTTATAGATAATATTAGGGAACCCAAACCTCGCTGAGATCTAGAATTCACCTAACGACAACGCAACCAGACCTCAAATGCATCGTAAAAACCCAAACTCATCGAACAACGACATAGATACTCTGTCCGACGTGGTCTTCGTGGCAGCATCTTTTGACAGAGTCTTGTGGCACCATCATCAGGGCTGGAGGATCTTCCAGGTCGACTTATGGCTGCGACGTCGGAGAGATTGAGATGGAGGTCCATATGTTGATTTGCAAGAGAGATGTTGTCGGGCTTGAGCTTGGGGCAGGGGCTTTGAGCTTGGGGTAGACGTTGTCAGAGGAGTAAGGGGCTTTGTGCATGTTCAAATAACAAAGCTTTGGAGCTTGGGTTCTATGAATTTAGTAATTTAAGGTGGATTTTTAGGAATACCCCTCTTTTGACGCGATGATAATCTATGTCTCATGCGTGTTTGCACTTTAATTTATACTCTAAAATTTATACTACAAACATAGAGTGAAAACAAAGAGAGCGCATCACTTGGAGCATAGATTATTAAGTGGTACTAAAAATGACATTGTTTTGTAATTTTCCGTAATATAACCCAAATGATATAAGGAGCTTTATTATTGAAAATGGACTTTGAATATGAATTTAGTTTATTTATTAAATCATTTATATTATATATTTTGTGTTTTGATTGAAGGGTAGTTTTGTCATTTAAAAATTTAATCATTAATCAACACAAAAAGATAATTTTACACCGATTTAAACAGCAAATGATCATTTTGGAATTAAAAATACACAAACCGAGTAAACTCATGTATTAATTTGGAAATTTCCCTAAAAAAAAATTAGTAAAATAAATTAGGAAGAGTTAAAAAAAGGGACAGTTGTAATACTAAGCTAAATTAGAAGAGCTTGTTAAAATTTAAAATATAGCCAAGGCTCAAATTTTATATCAAACTGAAAGGACAATAATTGTTATATGTCTAGTATAAAATGACAAAATGCACAGAAAATAATTTAAACAAAACTGAAATAAAATTGCTAAGATATAAACGAAATTGAAACAATTATAAAAGACCTCAACCGGACGGTGAAAGAGGAAGAACGTCGAGGCCCGTTAGACGGTTTCCTTAAAGCGTTATTACTCTCCCACGGGTGCGGAATCGAACGAGCAACCGCTTCCCAGGATACAACGACGAGCTAGCGTTAGCACCGAGCACCGATCGATCAAGCTAGCCGAACGGAACCTGCGAGAAGACTATCACCGAAAACAGAAATGGAAAAAGAAGAAAAAGACTCAAAGCTGTGGAGGATTTCTAATTTTCGGAATGATTTTTCTGATGCCTCAAAGCTGCTTTTATAAGCTCAGCAAAGAGCTTTTAAAACTGCTGTGATTAATAGGTATTAATCAATATTAATACTGTTAATTAACCAAAAACGTTTTGAGCTCAAAACGTCTGTTAATTTGAAAAATTAAAACGTTTTCAGAGCAACGTTTTAATTCCGAATTAATTCGGATTTTTTCAGGTACAAAAATTGCAAAAGGTGGCTTGGCCCGGAAAGCCCATTCCGGTCCAGCATTTCGCGTCGCCCACGACGTGCGGGTGCACACGAGCCCAAGCCCACGAAGCTCAGTTTTGGTCCGAGGATTTGCACCCCCCCCCCCCTGCGCGCGCGAGAGAGAGCCTCTTGACCACATAACTTATCCATATAGTAATGGAGGCTTTGTATTTAAACACTTCCACATGAAGTTACATTTCCAATGTGGGACTTTAGTTTTTGCAATTTTTTCCTTCTCATTGAACATTTCAATGACTACACTTTGAGCATCAATTTCTCATTCATCTCAACACCGTTTTGGACAAATAAATAGCCGATCTTGTACTACTCCGAACGGAGAACAAGAATCCGACAAGACCCGACTTATCCGTTAAGTGGGTCCCACTTAAATATATGCTCCAAAATGGACTTTCACATGGTTTTTAACAAACCATTTTCCAACAATCCCCCACATGAATGAAAATTCAACGACGTCAAAAAATAGACTTGACTCAATACGACATGGTGATAGTATTCATGCGGTTAATAACTGCATAGGATAGGTAGGCAAGCATTTGAACCTTCCCTTGTGAAAATATGCTAGTCTTACTGGCTCTTAGTAGACTCGATGTCCTTGAACTAGTCTGCCGTTTGTATAAGCGTTCACATATCTCACACAGATATTATCCTGACACAGGTTCAGTTCTCACGGTTGTGTTCTGTTAAGCCATGAACACTCGCCTGGTTCAGTGAGAATTTCTAAAGAATTAGCCCTTTAATTCTCCTTTGAAGCGGCCCCACTTCTTTCTCACATAGGTGATTTCTTTCTTAAGAGTAATCCCGTATTACTCCGCTCGGAATATCATTATTCCCGACGCAAAAGAATCATTAAAAGCTATTGCTTAACCTTCTCTTCGGGTATCACTATTTTTATCAAGGAATAGGATGGAGGGAATCCCCCACAGTGATCTCATCCGGTCTTGACAGTTAGGTTGTCCCTTTGAACCTAGATCTTGGGATCTCCAGTCAACTAGGTTGGGTTTTCCATTGTCTCGACTTAATTCTCCAAGGGCTTAAGTCCCATTCCTCTTGACGACTTCTCAACTAAATCTCTACTTAACCCTTTGGTTAGCGGATCCGCAATGTTCTCCTTTGAGGGAACATAGTCTATGCTTATGATTCCAGTTGAGACTAGATGTCTAATGGTATTATGTCGTCGACGTATATGTCTAGACTTACCATTATACAAAACACTCAGTGCCCTGCCAATTGCTGATTGATTATCACAATGTATGCATATTGCAGGCACAGGTTTTGACCACTTAGGAATATCCTCCAAAAAATTCCTTAACCATTCAGCCTCTTCACCACATTTGTCTAAGGCTACAAACTCAGATTCCATTGTGGATCTAGTTATCACGGTTTGTTTTGAGGATTTCCAAGATACAGCAGCACCTCCCAAAGTAAATACATAGCCACTCGTGGCTTTCGAGTCATTTATATCGGATATCCAACTTGCATCACTATACCCTTCAAGTACTTCTGGATATCTCGTATAATGCAATCCATAGTTACGAGTAAATCGTAAGTACCGTAGTACTCTCACTATTGCTTTCCAATGGTCAGCTCCCGGATTGCTCGTGTATCTACTAAGTCTGCTAACAGTGAAAGCGATATCAGGTCTTGTGCAACTCATCAAGTACATAAGACTCCCAATCACTCTAGCATATTCAACTTGAGAGATGATTTCTTCTTTATTCTTAGACAAGTGATGATTTGCGTCTATTGGCGTTCTGACAATAGAATTATCATCTTTACTAAATTTTTCTAGTAACTTGTCTACATAGTGTGACTGATCTAATATGAGTCCATTGGCAGTTCTTGTAATTTTAATTCCCAAAATTACCTCTGCTAGTCCCATATCTTTCATGTCAAACCTTGAGTTCAACATATCCTTTGTGGATTTGACCATTCGATCGTTGCTACCCACAATGAGCATGTCATCTACGTATAAACATAGAATTACATATCCATTTTCTGTGTTTTTGATATAAACACATTTGTCACACTCGTTGATTTTAAATCCATTTCTTATCATGACACTATCAAATTTCTCGTGCCATTGCTTTGGTGCTTGTTTAAGTCCATACAAGGACTTAACCAATTTACATACTTTCCTTTCTTGTCCTGGGACAACACAACCCTCAGGTTGTTCCATATAGATTTCTTCTTCAAGATCTCCATTTAGGAAAGCTGTTTTCACATCCATTTGATGAACTTCAAGATTCCGCAAGGCGGCAATCGCTAGAATCAATCTAATGGAATTTATTCTTGACACAGGAGAATATGTGTCAAAATAATCTTCGCCTTCTTTTTGCCTATAGCCTTTAATGACAAGTCTCGCTTTATACTTATCAATTGTTCCATCAGGTTTCATTTTCCGCTTGAAAACCCATTTGGAACCAAGTGGTTTATTTCCCGGAGGAAGATCAGCCAACTCCCACGTGTGATTCTGTAAGATAGAATCAATTTCACTTTTTATGGCTTCTTTCCAAAAAGAACTTTCAGCAGATTTTACAGCCTCTTTGTACGTTTGAGGCTCCGCTTCTAGCATGTAGGTAAGAAAATCAGGACCAAATGATTTTTCTACCCTTGCTCTTTTGCTTCGTCTAGGTTCTTCGAGATCATCGTCATCGACTAACTCTTCATCTTGTTCTTGAGATTCTATATCCTCATGAACTTGTCTAGATGAGCTTGGTTCATGTTCCTTATTGATATAAGGAAACACATGTTCGAAAAACGAAGCATTTCTTGATTCCATAATTGTATTCTTGTGAATATCGGGATTTTTCGATTCATACACAAGAAACCGATAAGCACTACTATTTTGTGCATATCCAATGAAGACACAATCAACAGTTTTTGGTCCTATCTTCATTCTCTTTGGTGTTGGTGCCATCACTTTAGCTAGGCACCCCCACACTTTCAAGTATTTGTAGGAAGGCTTTCTTCCAAACCATAACTCATAAGGAGTTTTAGTTTCAGTTTTTCGGGGTACCTTGTTCAAAAGGTAGTTTGCCGATAAAATGGCTTCCCCCCACATGCCTTGTGGTAACCCGGAACTTATCAACATGGCGTTCATCATTTCTTTAAGTGTCCGATTTTTCCTTTCGGCCACACCATTTGATTGAGGAGAATAAGGCGGTGTTGTTTCGTGAATAATTCCGTATTGAGCACAAAGTGCACCAAACGGTTCAATATATTCACCACCGCGATCGCTTCTAACTCGTTTGATCTTTTTATTAAGTTGATTCTCAACTTCATTTTTATACATGGCAAATTTCTCAATAGCTTCATCTTTGCTTTTGAGTAAATATACATAACAAAATTTTGTACTATCGTCAATGAAAGTCACAAAGTATTTGTTTCCACCTCTAGTTTGAGCAAATTTTAAATCACATAGATCACTATGGATTAATTCAAGGGGTTCACTGCTTCTTTCAACACTCTTGAAAGAAGTTCGCGTTTGTTTTGCCTCTACACAAGTTTCACATTTGTGTTTAGAATTAATATTAAATGTGGGTATGTGGTCTAAATGAATTAATCTACGCAAAGATTCATAATTCACATGACCTAGTCTACCATGCCATAAATTAGAAGATTCAAGCATATAAGCGGAAGACTTCTCTTTATTGATATCATTATTTTTGATAGCAATTACATTCATTTTAAACATGCTATCTTTTACATAGCCTTTTCCCACAAATATTCCATTCTTAGACAAAATAATTTTCTGAGACTCTATGACCATTTTGAATCCATGAGTACATAGCAGTGACCCAGAAATCAGATTCTTCCTTATGTCGGGCACAAATAGCACATTGGTGAGCTTCAATTCTTTGCCCGAAGTCATCTTCAGAAAAATCGTTCCCTTCCCCTTCACTTCTGAGGTGGCGGAGTTGCCCATGTATAGCTTCTCCCCTTGTTCATGCAGTTCCAACTTGGAGAATGCATTCCTATCAGAGCAAACGTGGCGGGTAGCGCCGGTATCAAGCCACCACTCCTTGGGGTTCGAATCCACCAAGTTTACTTCAGAAACTACCGCAACGAACTCATCGTCATCAACATCCATGGCATGAGCTTCGTTCTTTTTCTTTCTCTTCGGTAGCTTACAGTCCGCCGATTTGTGACCCGGCTTGTCACAATTGTAGCAAATTCCAAGAAACTTCGACGGTTTATGAGTTTTCTTGGATACCCCTCCTTTAGGCCCAAGCTTGTTCTTTGACTTGCTCGGTTTCTTGCTTTTTGAGCTTTCACCATGCTCCACAACATTCGCCTTTGGTGCAACGGTGTTGACCCTCTTATCGGATCCCCTATTGTCCTCCTCAATTCGAAGACGGACAATCAAGTCTTCAAGACTCATCTCCTTGCGCTTATGCTTGAGATAATTCTTGAAGTCTCTCCAACCCGATGGCAACTTCTCAATGACCGAGGCAACTTGGAATGACTCACTGATGACCATTCCCTCGGCATGAATCTCGTGGAAAATAAGTTGCAATTCTTGCACTTGACTAACCACAGTTTTAGAATCCACCATCTTAAAATCAAGGTAGCGGCCCACGATATACTTCTTGGCGCCCGCGTCCTCGGTTTTGTATTTCTTATCTAACGATTCCCATAACTCTTTAGCCGTATTCTTAGAGCTATAGACGTTGTAAAGGGAGTCCGTTAAACAATTCATTACAAAATTCCGACAGAAATAATCGGAATCTTTCCAAGCGTTATAAGCTATACGCGCTTGGATGTCAGTATCATCCTCACTGACTTTTGGTGGATCCTCGGTTAAGAACCGCACGAGACCAATCGTGGTCAAGTAAAACATCATCTTTTGTTGCCAACGTTTGAAATTCAAACCGTTGAACTTCTCCGGTTTCTCTGCATGAGTTATCGGTGCAGGAAACGGAATCGCAGCGGTGGGCACTCGTGCCCCAGAACCGCTTGGAATTTGACTAGCAGTCGCATTCCCGGCCGTAGCCGTCGCACTGTTCGGACCCAAAGGCACAGCAAATTGCCCAATGGTCACAGTCGGAGGAGCAAGCGGGATGGTCTCGTTGGAGACATTGTTCTCATTGTTGTTTTCCATATTTCTTCAAAAAATCACAACAAAAAACTATTAGATTATTTCACCAATAATAATAAACTAAAACAGAAAACTGTTCTTAAAAAAAAACAGAAAAACAGCTTTTACAAACTAGTTTATGTTGGAACAAACTGTTTTATAATAAACTGTTTTAATTATAATAAAACTGTTTAATTAAAACTGTTTTAAATTATAAAAACTGTTTATAATAAAAACTGTTTATTTAATTTGAACATAAACTGTTTATTATAAAAACTGTTTTAATTAATTTCAAAAACTGTTTTTAATCAAATTCAGAAACTGTTTTTAATCAAATTCAGAAACTGTTTTTAATCAATTCAGAAACTGTTTTTACTCAATTCAGAAACTGTTTTTAATCAAATTATAAACTGTTTAATATAAAACTGTTTTGATTAATTTCGGAATCAATTAAAAAAAAAACGTTTTGATTAATTTCGGAATCAATTTCTGAAAAACTGTTTTTATATTAAACTGTTTTAATCAATTTCTGAAAACTGTTTTTAATTTAAACATAAACTGTTTATTATAAAAACTTTTTAATTAATTTCAGAAACTGTTTTATAATAAACTGTTTTAATTATAATAAAACTGTTTTAAACTAAAACTGTTATAAAAACTGTTTATAATAAAACTGTTTTATAATAAAAACTGCTATTATATATCAATTTCAGAAAAAACTGTTTTTTCCAAACTGTAATAAACAAAAACAGAAACTGCAATAAACAAAAAACAGAAACTGCAATGAATAGTTTCAGAAAAACTGTTTTTTATCAATTTCTAAAAACTGTTTTAAATTAAACTGTTTAAAAAAAAAAACTGTTATAGAAAATTAGGCAAAAGTTCGTTTCATACAAATTGCAAACAGTTTAATAAAACAGTTTAATAAACAATGGCAAAATTTCGTTTCATCCAAATTGCAAAGCACAAAAAAATAAGTTCTATAATCTGTGAATGCAAATTAAAAATGTAATGTGATAATGTAGAACAATTCACAAACAATAGCAATTTTAGATGAGTATTAAAAAAAAATCCGTGCACCTTGTCTAGATAACGCTTTAAGATTGTTATATGTCTAGTATAAAATGACAAAATGCACAGAAAATAATTTAAACAAAACTGAAATAAAATTGCTAAGATATAAACGAAATTGAAACAATTATAAAAGACCTCAACCGGACGGTGAAAGAGGAAGAACGTCGAGGCCCGTTAGACGGTTTCCTTAAAGCGTTATTACTCTCCCACGGGTGCGGAATCGAACGAGCAACCGCTTCCCAGGATACAACGACGAGCTAGCGTTAGCACCGAGCACCGATCGATCAAGCTAGCCGAACGGAACCTGCGAGAAGACTATCACCGAAAACAGAAATGGAAAAAGAAGAAAAAGACTCAAAGCTGTGGAGGATTTCTAATTTTCGGAATGATTTTTCTGATGCCTCAAAGCTGCTTTTATAAGCTCAGCAAAGAGCTTTTAAAACTGCTGTGATTAATAGGTATTAATCAATATTAATACTGTTAATTAACCAAAAACGTTTTGAGCTCAAAACGTCTGTTAATTTGAAAAATTAAAACGTTTTCAGAGGTGGCTTGGCCCGGAAAGCCCATTCCGGTCCAGCATTTCGCGTCGCCCACGACGTGCGGGTGCACACGAGCCCAAGCCCACGAAGCTCAGTTTTGGTCCGAGGATTTGCACCCCCCCCCCCTGCGCGCGCGAGAGAGAGCCTCTTGACCACATAACTTATCCATATAGTAATGGAGGCTTTGTATTTAAACACTTCCACATGAAGTTACATTTCCAATGTGGGACTTTAGTTTTTGCAATTTTTTCCTTCTCATTGAACATTTCAATGACTACACTTTGAGCATCAATTTCTCATTCATCTCAACACCGTTTTGGACAAATAAATAGCCGATCTTGTACTACTCCGAACGGAGAACAAGAATCCGACAAGACCCGACTTATCCGTTAAGTGGGTCCCACTTAAATATATGCTCCAAAATGGACTTTCACATGGTTTTTAACAAACCATTTTCCAACAATAATACCTTTTATGAACAAACTCAACAATCAATACCTAAAGTTACCCTAATTCCCTAATTTGGAGGATAACCAAGCCATCTCCCATAAGCAACGAACAAGAATACTAACAAAATAAGCTTCAAGGGCAAAAAGGTAAACTAACAAAATCCAAAAAGATAACCAAATTTTATAGTTCACCTTAAATAACTAGTATCACCGTATTTGGGGGGAAAGGTAATTATTGATCATTACAGATATTATTTATTTTTTACACTATAATTCATGAATATATTCTTAACTAATAAAAAGGACTATTATTACTACAGAATACATATAAAAAAAAAAATTAAAGAGCAGCAATAAAATATTTTAGAGAAAGCTGTAACCCTTCAAGCATAAAAATAGTATATTATGCGATTCAATCTTGATACGTATTCACATCTAAATATTTTTCAAGTTTCAGAGTTAATGCATTTAGTTATTTCACAAGTAAAGAAAACCCAAGTGCACCAAACATGACCACGACCTCGACCTGTAAATTACAATTAATTAGTAATAACTCCAACACGAGTCCATTAAGAAATTTTAAATAATAGCAAGAATTCATACAAAAAACAAAGATTAGATATTAGATATACCTTTCTTTCATTGGCTAATGATTAGGTTGGAAGGTACAACTCTACTTCCTCACATATCTTGTTCAAACTTCAAAGAGAGAATTCATAACTCAAAAGGAATAGTCTGCAAGTACCTTGTATATGAGACTCAAAACTTCTCATCATGAAAAGATTTAAGCTTTAAAATATATATATATATATATATATATAAAACAAAAAAGTTCAAGAGCCAAATTATAGAAATACAAGTTTGATTCCAAGATGGCTCTTCACCTACTATTTGGGTCCAAGCAAGGCAACATCAAGATGTCATTTTCAAGCTGTTAGCAACAAAATGCAAAAAGCTAGAGAAGATCTCCTCTTGTTGGAATTTTCAAGCAAAAACTAAGCACCAATCAAATAATAATAATAATACCTTGATTGTAATGCATAATGATTTTTACAACTATTACTATTATTATTATTATCATCATTGTAGCTCCATCAAAATTGTATGTATGTACACATAAAAATCAATGAACTTGATCCTCCAGATCAGACTCCAAAATACAAATAAAAATCTGAATCTGCTCTAGTGATATTTACAAAAACAAAAAGAGTAAATAAAAAATAAAAAATAAAAAATCTCAATGCTTGATTTGTTTCATTCCCTGACTGTGACCCAACTCTTTGAAACCGTCCAATTGTGCGTCACATCGCCGGCGGTGGCAAATTTCCGGAGCCGGTCCGTCGGCGACGAGCTAAATCCCGGCGAGAGCTCCGAACCCGAAACCCACTCGGGGAAATCGAACGGACACCTCGGCGACGCCTCCGATACAACACTGAAAACGTCATCATCATCACCATGATCATGACCATGATCATGATCATGATCATCGGAGACAAAAGGGTGGCTTAAGAGCATCTCCGCCGTCCATCGCTTCCTCGGGTCTTTCACGAAGCACTTGCTGAGAAAATCCCTCCCGAGGTCCGAAACCTCGCCGGAGATCTCCGGCTCTTCGTCCCCGCCGATCCTGATCAGCAAGGGCCACACGCTGGAGCCCGGCTTGTGGGCCCACACGGGGCGGCCGGTGGCCATCTCGGCCACGGCGCAGCCGAGGGCCCACACGTCGCAGGGCGGCTCGTACTCGTTCTCGTTCACCGACTCCGGCGCCAAGTAGAGCGGCGTGCCACGCAGCTCGCCGCGGGCCTCGTGCTCCGCCCCCGCCGCCTTCGCCAGCCCGAAGTCGGCGATCTTCGCCTCCCCGTCGCCGAACACGAGCACGTTCTGAAGCTTCACGTCGCAGTGGACAAAACCCTTCGCGTGGACGAACGAAAGCCCTTTCAAGATAGACCTCGCGTGGCGTCGGACCTCCGGCTCCGGCAGTCTGCCGCCGGATTTCCTCACCTGGTCGGCCAGGCTTCCTCTGGAGGCGAACTCGAGGAAGATGTTGTACAGAGCCGTGTTGCTCTCGACGCTGTCTTCGGCTCCGAAACAGCGAACGATGTTGTGGCAGTTTCCGATCTTTTCCAGTACGGATTTCTCGTTCTTGAGAGACGAAGAAGAGATAGCTTCCGAGGATTTGACGGCCATGATTGGAGGCAATTTGGAAGATGGCTTTTTGGGTCTGGCTTTGCTTATGGTTGCGAAGCTTCCATGGCCGATTGCTTCTCCGCGAAGCCACTCCATTGTTGTGTGTTGAGCTTCAGACTCTGTTTTTTTTTTTTTTTTTTTTGTGTCTGTTTTTTGTGTTCTGTTTTAGTTGAGTTTTGAGAGACTGATTGTCAAAGGGGCTTATATATAGTGGAAGGAAAAAAATTGGAATATTAAAAAAAAATAAAATAAAAGGTGTAAAAGTGGAATTTTTATAGGTCGTGGGATTTTTGGGGGGTTGAAAGAATATAAAATAATGAATTTTAAAAAAGGCACGTGATTGGTGAGGATATTTTTATCATTGGGCGACTTTCTAATTTGGATGGATTAACAGAAACGTGTTTGATATGGTCGATATTTTTTTGGTGGGATGTTTATTTTTATTTATTATTGCTAATAGTTTTGTTTAAGCCTATTTTGATTGACTAGGATATGGAAATTACGCGAATGCCCGTTGATTGATTTGGACTGTTAGGACTTGGATAGCACTCAAATATCGTAAATCTTGTTAAATAGTAAATAATAGTGATAATGATTGCCTCACACGATTCATATGCTAATCATGTTTCTCAAAGATAATGACAAGTAGTGAATATACAATAATAGAGTTTTTGGGCTATACGGTTGGTGAATCTTCAAAGGATTTTGAAGATATTTTAGTATGTTATTAAAAGAAAAAAAAAAAAAAACTCACATAGGTTAGTGAAGATTATTTATTTAAGGTTTTATTCATAGCAAGTCCACAAAACGTGGATTTTGCGTGCAACTAAATATTAAGTGAATGATTCTTCCTTTTCCCATTCAATCTCGCTCTCTCAATGTTTTAGAAGGTATTAGGTGCTTTGCCTCTTTGTTTGTTATTACTTCAAGAAAAAGAAAGAATAACCACAAATTTTTTGGAATAAACAAATATGGAAAGTGTGACTCTTATATGTCCTTAACAAAATATGCCCCACAATTTTAGGCCCTGCCTTAATATATGAGTTGAGAGAAAAGGAAACAATAGAAGTAGATGTTTTCGTGTCATTACATGTGTATATAAAATATAATATATATATATATATATATTAATGTAATTATATTTGTAATTAAGTTGATGGTGCCAGCATGAGCAACACATGTTTTTGTTAGCGTTTCCTTGCTGCGAACAGCTCACCTAATATGGGCATCAATGATCAAACTATTGTAAGGCTATAAAAATGTGTACATCAAAACCGACACTATTTTGTTAGCAAAAAATAAAAATAAAAAAATCGACATTATTTTTAGGCATCTATTCACATGCATTTACCGCTTGACCTTTGTAATGATAAAAAAAAAAAAATTAACTAGAGTGGCCAATTCCTTTTATTTACACAAATGCATCAATGGTATAATCAAGATCTGGTGTTTACATAATTTTAGTATAATAAAAAAAATTAATTAATAATTTAGATATAATTACAAAATTAATACGTATCAATTTTCGTTGCGGCACATAAATGAAAACAACGAAATAATGTTGTTTTCACGCTCAACGTTTTAACTCGATAATCATCACAAATTCACACATTAATGTTGATTAGACATACACGATGTCGAATCCACGCACTAAAATTACATGTCATCAATGACGCTGATCACATTTTTCTGTCTTATAACTATTCAAATTAAAAACATTCTAAATTAAAATAGCCATATAATTTGATCAGAATGGTTAAAAGGCTGACTATTCCTAAAAATTGATGGCAAACAAATGAAGAGTCTGACTGCCGACCCGCCCTCAACTCCAAGTCTCCAATCATGTTGGAGATTGTATTTAAATTTTAAATGCTTGACCAAATAATATTAGGACCTTTCACCAAGAATACAATATATATTTACTTATAGTGGTGAAAATTTTAAAAAAATAAAATAATAATAAAAATAATAATGAATGTAGATTTTACTTCTCTCTAATTAAGAATAAAGTTGTTTACTAAGTGTAAAATAAGTACTTTAATTTATATTTTCTTCCTACTATCGTATCTTTCTTCTTCTTCGGTACGAATTTCTCTTTTAATTTTTTTTTTAATTAGTAATCTATCTAGATTTATTTTTAATGTGATTATTCTTTACTTAAATTTAATCATGTAATAAATCTATGTATGTTTTATCATATGCTTTTCTTCCAAGTATGAAGATTTATATACGGTCTTAGATCTTGATGTACATGTATTCTATATTTTGTTAAATGAGATTACTTTTAATTCTAAAAATAGTGTTATTATTTATTAACACATGATTGTAATACAACATTATTAAAAAAATGAAATCTTAAAAAAATTAGTTAAGTACTTAAGTTCCAAATTTTAAGAGCCATGAATCAACAAAATATCCAATTGAAATCTACTATATAATTAGTCTAATTGGTCTCCATTAAAAATCTCCAACTAACTCAAGGTGGCTAAAAATAATGATTTTATGGAATCTCACACACAACTACCTCAACTTGACCAGAACTTCCCATGTTCCAAGGGGGAAGATATATGTGGAAGAATGGAAGGTAATATTAATTGCATTTTCACCCAACTCTAGGAAATTAATACCCTAATCCAAAAACTATATATAATTCCAAAAAAAAAAATGTGGTCAGGTTGTGTTGGTGGCTGGCTGAGAAAGAGGTGATATCAGCAAAAGGTTATAAAGAAGAAGTGACCAATTACATGCATGTATGCATGTATCATGTATACGTATGTATGTGTATAAGTGTATTTGTAATGTTTTGATCAGAAACAGAGATGAAATAGCAGCTATATCTATCACATGTTGGCACGTTCTTTGTATTTAACAAAGTTATCACTTATCACACTTTTTTGTTTTTTTAATTTTTGCAATTTGCACCGATTATTCAGCCTTGGAACCCAACCATACAGTCAATTTACAACCATATATCACCCACTTTTATACTATATATATTCTTGATTTGTGAAGATATGCGAAGAATGTGGTTGGGTTTTGACTATTGAGGACTTGGAATTATGTTGTAAAGGTGTTATAGTAATTAAAAGTAGACAGTAGAGGCATATAATGAGTATGACCGTTTATAAGTTTTATTGTAGCTTTTGATTAAGTATTTTTTAGAAATACTTATAAGACTAGTCAAACCATGTGATATTAGTAGAAAAAAGTAAAATTGAGAAGTTGGAAAATTTATTCTTTAAAATTGTCTATGCAAAGTAAGAGAAAAAAAAATTTATTGTTTCACTTGACTGTCTGTCTGTCTCTCACATGTTTTAAATTATTTTATGTGTATTTTAAAAATATTTTAAATAATAATATAACAATGAAAAACATAAATTTCTATTAGTAAAATAAATAAATGGGAATTTAAATTTTTTTTTTATCTTTTTTTGTCTCATTTTTTTTCCTCTAAATAAGATTTGAACTGTTACTAATTATTTTTGTTAAAATCTTCATACTGGACAATAAAAGAGACGGATAAAAACGATAAAAGATCTGGATTCTAACGTTTCACTTAATAAGTTCACTTTATTAAAGTTACATATACAAGTTGTATATGATTATCCACATTAAAAGATGCCCCAAAAATTCAGGGGAGAAATTTATGCCATTAAGGAAACTATAAGACTACGAAACTTTTTGCATAAAAAAGATCCATGAAAACAGTAATTGAAGAAAGATTAGTGAGAGTGACACCAATCTTGTGTTATGTGTATACATACAAAGAACCAAAATTGTCAAAAAGTAAGATTACCCAAAAATAACCACAAAAAAAAAAGGGTAGCTGAGATTCCAAGTACCAAAGACGGCTCTCACGTGCCCCAACCCATATTCATTCATTTTTATGGCTGCGAAAAAAGCAGCCCCCACTTGACTCAAGTGGGCCCCACAATTTTCTATGCAAAAACACACTACTATGCTCTTCACTTGGAAGTGAATGTGAATTGTGAAACCCCAAACTTTGTCTAGAGCAAAAAACATTACAAAAAATAATAAAATAAAAGAGGCCGAAATTGTTTTTTGGAGGTCCCACCAAAGAAAACGTTTAATTAATTGTCCACTTTCGTAGAACATGTCACATATTGCAACGCAACAAGCCAATAGGAACTCTTGAAGCTTTTACATGTTGATAATCACATGACCTGATTTTTATTTATTTTGTCCCGTCAATCTTTTTCCATTATTTTTTTTTTCTTAGTTTTGTTTTTATACCATCATCAATATCGTTACTTATGATTATTGAATATCATGATAATAATAACAATATTATTTATATTATTATTGTGCAGAGATCGGTGCAGTGCAGTGCAAATTGCAAATTGTGTGTCTTTAGTACGAAGAAATCTCTGAACCCATGTCTTCATGTGCCCACTTGTATCAGTTACGTTTATTTTCCTTTATCCAAGTTGGTTTTATTAGTTATAACATTTTTGGCACAAATTAAAAAGTTTGTGCTTGTAACCCAAAAAAAAAAAAAACACTCATGAATATGTCAATATGAGCCTCTAAGAGCCGCAAAACAAGTAACAGCAGACTCTTCTTTTTTAATCTTTTCTTTTTTTTTTTTTTCTTTTGTGCAAATTGTGGTTGTTTCTACTTTCTCTATTCAATTTATGTGCTGTGACTTTTGGGGCTCTATCTCCAATGTTGATAAGGTGTATAGTTGCTAATTGGCTTGGATTTGTAATATCTGACTGATTTTACGTAAAAGAAGGTTCGTGATTGAATAGGTGATTAGTTACTATGTATCTAGTGATTTGCACGAAATTTTATACATTGGGAATTGGATATGGCTCATGGAAAACTTTCCTTTTTGGGCTTTTGATTACTTCAAGGTCAAGTTGGCATTAATCTTGCAAGTGAAGCAAATAAAAAAGGAGGGGCTTAAGAAATTAATATTCTCTTTTTTCTGCGCCGCTATGGAATAATGATAAGACCTTAGTCAAGTATATTTGATAAGAGAGGAAAGATCTTGATGGGATATTTTGTATTGGAGCTTAATTTAAATAATTCTAACTAAATTTTGGTATTAGAGGGGAAATATAAACAAAATAATATTATTTAACTTAATTAATCAATATACTACTGTACATAGGGCAATTCGTTATATAAGTAGTTGAGCCGAACATTATTATACTGTATAATATTGTTTTTGAACTCTTTTTCTATTGTTGGGGACCATAATTTTTAAGCTTTTTATTTATTACACCAATTATATTTTTAATCAAAATAATAAATTAAAAAGAGAAAATAGCAAAAAAGTAAGATATATAAAATATACATTAAATTCGTTACAATTATTTTTACTTTTATTATTTTTGCTTTATAATACTTCGGTGTACTTAATTAAGACCCTAATTTTTATCTTATTAATTTACTACCATTTTTTTAAGGGACAAACTTTTTGATTTTCTTGAAGTATTTATATCAACTATTTGTTGAATTGATTATCAATTATCTTTTTTTAGATATAGTTTATATAGATATATAATAGATATTAGAAGATATATATTACAAATTTAGTGCAAAAAATTGGTATCTTTGACAATTTTCGTAATCTTCAACAACTTTTTTGCTTAAATTAAACCAATATAACGATAAGGATAGAACTTTGGATTAAAACTTTCTAAAATTGAATTGCAATACACCAATTATTTACAAAAAAATTTTGCGTGATAACAGTAAAAAGCCTCAAAATTCAACAAGCACTACAACTCTCCCAAACGTCTCATCACTCATGCTGCTTTTCTTTTAGTTAGAGCCCTCAATTTAGATTTTTTTTTTTTTTTGGATTTCTTTGTTAGTAAAGAAAAGTCCGCATTTGAAACTAAACCCTTTTCAATCGTTGCTAAGAAACAAATTTTCGCTAAAATCGCGCAAACATTAAAAAATCTCTACTCACCGTCAAAATGTCATTGTTGAATGATGGTTTTGAAGAATATATATATATATATATATATATATATATATATGATTTTGTTGGTTTCTAAAGAAGCCCACGTGTTGTCATAGAGATAGAGAGTGAACCCTAGCTAAGACCGACGGTGCGACCGCGTTTGCTTGATATTTCAAACCGACGGTCCAAAACTCATTCGATAAAATTTCTTTTATAACACATTGTATTCCTCATAAACTAAAAAGAAAAAAAGGGAAGGAAAAAAAAAAAGGAATTTTTTGGGTCACCGTACAAGTCTATTGTATGGTGCACCAAATGCGGCCAGGGGTCGTCAGATGGTCAATTTTGTACTCATTTTTGTGTCCTAGCACCAAATTAAATAAATATATATTAATTAATACAAAGGTACAATCAATTTTTGTACGCAAAAAATGCGTTGATTTGGGCTTGTGAGAGCTTCAAAGATTCTAAGTGTGGGCCCATTGCCAGGCTCATTTGATTTTGACCCACCGGAGGTCATCTCTCTCTCTCTCCAGTTGTATGTATTTTCATTGAAATATATGGACAAAATATTTGTGTCTATATATATAGAGGGGGGTGTGTGTGTGTATATGTGTACGTGTGTTTTGTTCATTAGTGTCACCGTTTACTACTGGTTTTGAGATCGCTAAATGGCCCCAAAGATGATTAGGTATGTATCTGGTGGGCTCATAGGAACAGATTCGATCCACCAATTGTGGGCTTCTCTTTTTTTTTTTTTTTGAAGAATTGGGAAAATATTTTTCTTTTTATTGAAAGAATACATTGAAAGTTAGATGAATGAATAGAACGGTAAGAGAACGATGAAAGTTTGACTGATTTATTTAGATTGGTTCTCTGTCTTTTGCACACGAAAACAATAAGTAATTGTATTTTTGTGAGAGAAATTGGACGGTCCTTTTATTTATTTATTTTTATTATTTACCACGTTTTGTTTTGGGAAGTTTAGATAGATCATCAAAGCTAGGATATTGGTCAATTTTGTACATGATTGAAACTGTTCACACTAGTCCAAATTCACATACCCAAAGCTGTTAATGAAATTTTCATGAAATTCTTCCCCCTTTTTTGGGGCCCTCAAACACCGACGCATTAGGTGATTAAATTTCGTGAAGTGCAAGAGAATTAATTAAGATCTTTGCAATATTCTAGTGGGCACTTATTAAGGGCTTTTTGAAATAAATAAATAAATCCATAATAATTGAAAGGTGAATCATGATCAATGAAATGTATGGTGTGAGTGGGGATTCATTGTAAGGGGAAATGAATCATCAAATCTATCTTCTAACAGGGTCCCACAGTTTTAAACTTAGACAGCAAATCAATGATGTGTTATTGACATCACATTTTAATTAAAAATTAGAAGTGATTTGTAATCTTTTTTCTTCAATTATGGCTCTTAATTAGGGCGGTGTCAAAAGGTTAATGGTAGACAATTTATCTCGTTAACATATATCACAAACAAGCCGAGATCAATCTAATTATTAATAATAACTACAAGTGATCTACCAAATTTTATGTATAAAATAAATCAGAGGTTGATGAGTGAAACTGCGTTATTGAAAATTGTGTCTAATTTAAATATAAATATAAATATATATATATATATATATATATATATGCGCGTGTGCGTGTGCGTGTGTATATAAATATATATATATGTACTGGGTTTTAGCTACAGCCTACAAAGTTAGAGGTATAATTGTCGGTGTTGAAGGTAGGTTGGTTTGTTTTTTTGTTTTTTTTGTTTTTGTTTTGTTTTGTTTTTTTTTTTTTTGGGAAACAATTCAATTTAGCAACCCTAGAAAGTCTAATAGTCAGATATTTGTTTATACCTTTTCTTGCTTAACTATGGCTTTTCTTTCTTCCTTTTTCTTTTTTCTTTTACCAATTTATCTTCAAAATCCTATAGTTATCATCCTCGTAGATATGAACAATTTGAGGATCTTATCATACTATATATGATGGTGATTAGCAGCTTATACTATCATAAATATCATGGTAGTTTTACATATAAAAATGTATACACTTTGAGACCGATTTAAACAAAATCAACAAGCCGAAGAAATCCTATATTAAGAACATAATCCTCAAACTTGTAGCTTATAAATATAGAATTTGAGGAAAAAAAAAAAGTGAAGAGAAGATTAAAACTGTTGATACCTAATTAAAGGTTTTTTAATTAAAGGTTTTTTTTTCTTTTTTTTTTAAAGACTAATTACAGTTAAACGAGAGATCAAATTATCATGGTCTTAAATTAGTTGAAGTTAGTAGTTTTTAATTTTTATAGCACATCATGATCACAACATTTTTTTTTTCAAGTTTAGAGAAGGTGAAGTTTTCGATATAATAACTGAATAAAGTTGACAGATATGTATTTGTTGTATGCAATATATATATATATATGAAGGTGAAACAGTGTCAAATTATCATGTGAATATGGTTTTAAAATGTTTGTTGAATAAAGTTGATATGTATGTAAACAAATGAAAAAAAAAATTGAAAGGGAAGTAGTATCAAATAATTCAGATTGAATATTGAAATGTTATGAGATAGTGGATATTCTGTATGGTGCGATTAAATTTATAAATTGCATACCAAATTTATAAGAATTTGTTTGTTACATACAATATTTGAAATTGATATAGTTTGCCAATAGACAAAAACAATAACAGAGTACAACAAACGACAATAAAAGTGAATAAACGACAACAATCCCAGAAACGACATTAAAAAAGAAAAACGACAGAAAATCCGAAAACGACAGATCTTATGAAAACAGCAACAATAAACTTAAAAACAGAAAGACATAAGAGTGGAAAGACGACAGGACAGTAAAAACGACATAAGAGCGTAAAAACGACATGAAACTGAAAACCGCAAAAAATATCAAAAGACATCTGATATTAAAAACGACAAAAAACCTAAAAATGGCATAAGAGTGGAAAGACGATAGAAAGAGAGAAAAACGACATTAAGGAGGAAATAGGCAGGTACTATAAAAATGACAAGAACTGTTATACGATAGAAAAATAAAAACAACAGAAATTGGGAAATGACATCAGAGTAAAAAAACGATACCAAATGATATCAGCAAGCTTGAAAGGAAAAAAAGAGTAAACATGAGCGTAAGAAAAAAATGAACATGATCAATATTAGCAAATCTTTTTCGTAATCTAAAATGGTAAAAAATTATTAATTTCATAACTTTTATTACACCAAAAGTACCAACATAAGAAATAACTCACAGCGCACACATAAATATCTTTCAGATTGTGGATATTTTATATGGTGTGACTAAATTGATAACTTAGATATGATACTTTATATGAATTTGTTTGCTTTATATATAGCATTTGAATTTGATACTAGTTGGCCTATTGATAAAAACGATAACAAGGTTTAGAAAACGACAATAAAAAATAAATCGACAAGAAACTGGAAAACAACATAATTTATTAAACATAAAAGTAAATAAAAACAACATAAAATTGAATAAACGACGTCATGAATGAGAACGACAGGAAAAGAAAAGTTACATAAGAGTAAAAAACGACATTACATTGAAATTGAAATGATAGAGTAAAAACGACATGAAACAGAAAACGACAGCAATAATGAAAACGACATCAAAATAGAAAAATGACATAAAAATTCCAAAACGAATCAGAATGGAAAAACAATAGAAAATAGATAAAAACGGAATTAGAGATTAAAACAATAGGATTATAGAAAACAACAGGAAACGTTGATACAACAGTAAAAATAAAAACGACAGATATAGGTAACAAAAGACAGAAAATGAGAAAACCATATAAGAGTGTAAAATCAACGCCAAAGTTTTTTGAGGGAAAAAACAACAGCAAACATAAAAATTGACAACGTATGTTGGAAAATGACAACATAAATGTAGCAAGTATAAATAAAGAGTTAACATGAGCATTAACAAATAAAATAAACATTATTAATTTTGGTAAAAGTCTCTTTCGTCGTCTACGATGGATAAAGAGAAAATACCAAAGATATGCTAAATATCACGTTTATACATTCTATTTTTGAAATACAAAAAAGGCTCTTTATGTTTTTTTAAAACATAACAAAATTATACTTTATTCTTACCGCAATGGATCAAAAAGTGCATTAATGTTTCAAACATAGATGACATAATCTCACAACGCACCTTAAATATCTTTGACATTAAATATCTTTCTGATTGTGGATATTCTGTATGGTGTGATTAAATTTATAACTTGGATATGATACTTTATATGGATCTGTTTACTGTATTATATTTTAACTTGATACTACTTGACCTATGAGTAGAAAAAGACAACAAAGTGGAAGAACTGTAGTATAAATGTAAAGCAATATGAAAGTGGAAAACAATAGTGTTTACGAAAAACGACAATAAACTTAGAAACAACCAAACTGAAAACGACAGAAAAGCAAAACGACAAAAGAGTGGAAAACGACATATTCAGAGAGAGACTGGAAACCTTAATACGACATCATAGTGGACAAATGATAAAAATAAAAACGACAATAGAGAATAAAACTATAGGAATTGAAAACGACAAGAAACGATTAAAAGACAATAAAAAATGACAGAAATGGTGAAAATGGCCGAAATGGAGAAAATGATATCAGAGTGGAATAACACACCAAAGTCTTTTACCTGTTGATATTTACTCATTAAAAATAATTAAATTCAATTCAAATATAAATATATAAATATTCAATAAACGTCACATTTACTTTTTTTAACAATCATATCCTTAAAAAGTAAATTTGACGAATGCATACGCCATAAAAGAATTTTTTGTTATGAGAATAGTTTGTGCAAAGACAGAATATTATTATATGGGTTCGAGAAGAGAAACGTTGTCGTTCTGATTAAAGTAAGGGCATATTTGTAATTATACGGTCATGAGCTGACAAGGTGCGAACAGGCAATTTGGAAGTAACCGTTCCGCACCTGATAGTTCGGAAGTAACCGCTCGGCACGTGAGAGCAAGGAAAATGAGGAAATTCAGGACTCCAACGCAATTCAAATTCTATAATAGAAGTCACCCGAAGAAATTAAAATTGTAACTTTTCGCTCATTTGAAAAATCCACAGTAAAGACTTAGAGAGATAATCTAGAGAGAATTTCGAGAGAAAGATTTTGTCTTTTTAAATCTGATATAGGATTTGTAAAGCAAATTAAGCGGAGTACAATTAATTATTGGATTAATTTCATCATTTTCCCCTCTACTTTAACCCGAATCTCAAATTGCCCATGTACTTTAATTTGTTACATCTGTTCCTCTTATACTTTTAAAACGTCTCAAATTTGTCCTTCCGTTAACTTTTCCATCCAAAGTTGCCATGTGTCACATAATTATATAGGTTTTTATGCATTTGTAGGTGAAATTATGTTTTTGCCCCTATTTGATATGTTTTTTCTTTTAAGGTTTTATTTTTTTTGTGCTAGAAACACTTGATTGAAAAAAAAAAAACTTTTTTCTTCAATCAAGTGTTTCTAGCACAAAAAAATAAAACTAAAAATTATCAAATTTTTAGCTTAAGAAAAAAACTAAGTTTTTTTAATCAAGTGTTTCTAACACAAAAAAAAAAAAAAAAAAAACTTGAGAAAAAAAAAACAAACAGGAGCATAAACATAATTTCACCTACAAATGCACAAAAACCTCTATAATTATGTGACACATGGCAACTTTGGATGAAAAAGTTAACGGAATGATAAATTTAAAATGTTCGTCAGATTCTGATACAAACAATTACACATATGACTGAAATGGAAAATTCAAAACTCAAAATTCATTCAAATTAAAAATAGAAAGATAAAAACTCTTTTATACGCTATTGAAATTTCGTTTAAGAGAAAGCATTGTAGACTAGATAACAAAACGCGCGGACGGATCCAAATTCATTCAATGATTGAAGCAATAAACGAAGACATTGAAGTAATTTATTATTTTAAAGCATAGTTAATGATATTTAGTTTACTAAAACAAATATTTTCATATTGTTGCGAAAAACAAAAAAAAAATTATCCAATCATATATATCGTAAGTCATTTAAAATGTTTTTTTATATCTATTTTTTTAATTTTTAAATTTATTTCGTCAACAATCAAGCAAGTTGCAAGAGATATCAACCGCTGGATGAACATTCATCAATGGCCATTGACAGACCGACGATGGATAGAAAAATTAACTAAAGCTGTTGGATGGTAGTTGGAACAGTTGAGACTTGAGACCACTTGGAGCTTAGAGTTGGTAACTTTATGAACTTTTTTAATATGGTAATAATGATATATATGCAAGCACTTGTATTTTTAAACTCTCTTGTGATGGAGTTTACAAGCTAATTATATTACAATAACTACCATTAATATTTTATATTATAAAAACACCTCTAAGTCTCTACTATGTAATTAAATATATCATCCAGCAAATATGGAAGATTATGGCCAGTTTAGTGTTACTACATTGTAAGACATTGTTTAATTTGATAAAAGAAAATAGAGAAATTATAGTGAATACCTAATTTTTAAAACTTAATGTAAGTAATTAACCAATCTTTTGAAAAATGTAAGAAACTACCCAAATAATTCAATTTCTTACACAGTTATAAGTGGTGGTAATTCACTTAGTTACCAAAAGCATGTGCAAGTAATTCACAAATTGACTAGAAACTCAATTACTTTAAAAGTTTGAGTATTTATTTTTATTGTTATATAAATTCTGGGTATTTGCGTATTTCACCCAAGAAAATATTGGAAAAAAGTAAGACTTTTTAAGACAAGTAACAAAAAGCAGAATCTAAGGAAAAAGCTCTACTTAGGGGAAAAACAAAAAAAAAAAAAAACAAAAAAAACAAACATCCCAAATTTATCGAATAATATCTAATAATACGACTGTAGAATGTAGATTATATAACAACAGAATATTTCAGAATTTAAAAACAAAAGCAAAATAATAATAATAATAATAACAAAAAAGCTATTTAGCTTGCTTGATCAATCTCCCCATACACATAAACAACAATTAAAAAAAAAAACCATATACAAATGCATTATTATACTTCTAAACGACACGACACAGATAATCCCAAAAACCTCAAAAAAAAAAAAAAAAACCCTTAAAACCATCTCGCACGTACCATCTCAAACATCCGGCACCAAAACCAAAACCCAACACACTAATAATAATAACAATAGTATTACTATTACGATCTTCAAAAGAGGCGGATCGGTGCAAGAAACGACGGCGTTTTCAGCGGCGGCAGCGAGTGATGGCGGAGCAGCCGCGGGAGTAGGGGCGTACGGGGCCTCTGGCCTTGAAGCAGTTGTGCGTGTAGTACGACCGCCCCGACCTCGGCGGGCACGGGATCCTGTTCGCCGACAGCGCCCCGTACGATATGTAGTACCGACTCCCCCCGCCCTGCCGCCAGTACAGAGCCCTCCGGTCGGAGATCGTGTCGGCGTCGGCGCCGAGGTCGAGGTCGAGGTCTGTGTCGGTGTCGAAGTCGAGGTCGAGGTTGTCGAAGAGCGTGGCGGAGGTTAGGGGCCACTGAAACGACGCCGTCGAGGAGGGGTCGAGGTGGGCGCCGCGAGAGAGGGCGGCGAGAGAGGCGGTGGTGGTGATGAGGAGGAGAGAGAGAAGAGCTGAGGAAGCCATTGGAATGAATGAAAGACAGCGAGCGAGAGAGAGAGATTGCGCTGAGAGGGCTTTGAATAGAGAGTAGAAGAGTAGAGAGTGAGTGTTTAGGTTTTTGTTTTTTGTAATTTTTTTTGTTTTTGGATATTACGATTTTGCCTCGGGTTTTTGTGGAAATTATGTTGTTAATAGCGACAAGGAAGATTTTTTTTTTTCGGTCGGAATGGAAATCTATCTAGAAATCTATCTAGTTGTTTCACTGTTACTATTCGGTAGCAACAAGAAACCATGTCGGTACTTGCTTAATATGGTTAATGTGTGATGTATATGGCTATTTTGATAAGGTTTTTGCTTTCGTTTTAAATTATTGAAAAATGTATAATTATAAAAAAAATGGTGAAGTAGGCAAATACTCAGAATTTATATAACAATAAAAATAAATATTCAAACTTTTGAAGTAATTGAGTTTCTAGTCAATTTGTGAATTACTTGCACATGTTTTTGGTAACTAAGTGAATTACCACCACTTACTATTGTGTAAGTAATTGAAACATTTGAGTAATTGGTTATAATATTTTTCAAAAGATTGAGTAATAACTTACATTAAATTTTAAAAATTGGGTTTTAACTATAATTGATTTAAAATATAACTAATATTTTTTATTATTAAAAAAATCATTAGATAGTTAAAAGAAATTAATTCATCCATATATTTTGTTTTAGACCATGATTATATTTTTAATCTTTTGAAATATATATGTGCTAATTAAAATTTAAAAAAAAACTTTTCCAAAATAACGCATTTAACTAATTCTCATTTTTCTTTTAGTAATCATATAGTCATATTTTTTCGATTAAGTATAATTGAATAAAAAAAAACCATTACCCCCCGAATGTATTTTAGAATTAATCAAATAAATGATAGTTATCAACAAAATTAATGAAATTTTAAGTAAAAATATTAATAAAGTAAATGAATTATCAATATTTGATTGACGAAAACAATATTGGGGATAATTTTAAAGATAACAATTTTTTATTTTAATAAAAGTGATGAATGTTTTAGGAAAAATTATAAAAAACGACAATGCTATTTAGATGATTTAAAAATATGACTAATGTTATCAACTATTAAATTTTTTTTATCATCAAGTAATTATAAAGGATGAAATTCATTCATACATATTACAATTGAATTACGATTATTTTCTTAATTTTTTGAAACATACGTTATATTTTGAAAAACTCATTTAATTTTAACTTATTTTATAACTTACCGAATGTTTTATTTGTGATTTTGAAATGTTTTGAAATCTTTCGTAAAGAATTTTTTATAAAGCTACAATTAGTGGCTTAATTGGAAGTTCTTGTCACGACCATCAAATAATCCCGATCTCTAAGAAGTAACCAAGGGACTACAAAACCTAAAATTGTAACTAAAAAGCAATGTAAAAGTACACTTTAGAAGAAGAAAAAAAAAAAAAAAAAACTTGCTTTTTGGTGTCAATACAATTTTCAAAAAGAATAGGGTGCATCATATAATTTCTGTTTTCTCAAGGGTACAAGTATAACCAAATTTATTTATTCATTTTATTTGTTTTTTTTTTCCGGGTGCACAGTTAGAACTTACAATCTATCTATAGTATTCTATACTATGGTCCTTAGCAAAAAAAAAAAAAAATATATATATATATATATATATCTACACTATGGCAGAATTAAAGGGACAAAAAGAGTGGTGGGACCCACTGGACAGTGATCACATGGAGGAGATTGGTCGTACTACAGCTGTGACTCATCATTTAATGCCGTGAATTGATTTTTGTCTCGGCCACCGTGTACCGCTCTTTCTGAGATCTCTTCCGCTGCGGTGAGGTCCACGTAATCTTCTCTGTGGACTAGTTTTTGATTTTTCACGGTCCGGTCAATGGACACACATGTTGACATTGGATTGGAATCTTTGGTTTTTGATTGGATTATCGATTGGTTTGGGATTGGTGTGTTTTTATTTGTGAGTTCGTTTGTAGAGGATTCTGGCTCTGTGTCGGGAGTGGTAGTGAGTAAAAGACATGCTTGGACAGTACTTCGATGATGTCTCATAATTAGCTTTTTTGGTATAGGTTTTACGTCGGAATTAGGATTTAGGAATAGATTATGTGGTCCGTGAACTTGCATTTTTCATGTTAGAAAATATTCCATGTTTATATAATAATAAAAATAAATATTTAAGTTTGAAGTAATTAAATAATTTATTAATTATTTATACATTTTTTGGTCATTAAATCAATTATTATTATATAAATAATTAAATTATTCGAGTCTTTTGATATATTTTTCAAATGATCAAGTATTTATTTAAATTAAGAGTTAAAAATTATGTATTTATTATAATTTTTCTAGGATTTAGAGGTGGTTTGGTAAAGAATTCGGGGTACGTTTGATTTGGTGGAATTCCTATTCTCATGTTTGATTGGGCAAAAAATACATAAGAATAGTCATTCTAATAGAATTCACATTCCATCAGTTATGTGAATAATTATTCCTTAACTTAACCTATAAAATGCTCATTCCTTTTCAGTTTTCAAACTAATTAAATTATGTGGTATGATTCCAATGTTAATTCTACTGATAAACCAAACAATAGAATTAGAATGAGATTCTCATCATATTCCTATTCTCATTCTCAATCAATTTCATCAAACGAAATGTGTCATTTAATATTTTTTAGTAAAATACTTAAAATTTTAAAATTTCTTTTATTGCTCTTTTCATAATAAAAGACAATTTTTTTCAAATAACTCAAATCCAAATAATTTGAATGATAAAATTTTGTCAAATAATAACTCAAACTCGAATAATTTGAATTTTTTAAATCCAAATTACTTATCAATCGAGCCCTTAGGGCTTAGGTATAATCACATTTTTTAATGATTTAAACTAATAAAATATATTTTTAATTTTAGTTTAAATTTTCAAAAATTTTATATTTAAATTGGAATTAACTTATCGTTTGAATTTATATTTAATAGAATTTTATTTAGGGTCAGTTAGGTAAATAGCCATTTTGGACTGTGTATTTTCAAAAAATAGCCACAGTTTGAAAAAATTTAAAAACTAACCATAACGCACTGTAAGAAATTTCTGACAATAACAAAATTACACAGAAAATGTGCTGTAAAAAATTTCTGAAATGATTAGTTTTTAAATTTTTTGAAACTGTGACTATTTTTTAAAATCATTTTATAAACAGTTGCTATTTTCTTAAAATTTCCTTTTATTTATAACGAAGTATTTGAAAATGTGCATTTTTACAGTAATAATATTTAAACTTCATTACCAAACGTTAGCATAAAAGCATCCCAACTTTGCTTTTCTTCCAAGAAGAGAAGCAAGTATGCATTTAACGCGACAAAGGTGAAAAGTGAAAGCACTTTTCCTCGTTTTTTTTTCCTCCAACCTTATATTTGTTATCTTCAACAAATAATTAAGTGACAAAGTTGTTGTTTTGATATTCTTTTCCTTAGACGTTTGACTAATACGTAGTTTTGACACTTGCTTTTTTTTTTTTTTTTTCTTTTTCTCTTTACTCATTCATACCTTTGTTTGTATGCTAATTTGCCCTTTGTTTGGAGAGGTTATTTTGGCCATTTCATTTCATTTTTTTGGGATGAAAAAAATAATTTGAACATGATTTGGAATAGTTTAAAAATGATTTGGAAAAATGATATAGAATAGTTTGATTTTACGAATTTTGAGGTGGTACAAATGGTTGAGATTTTAGATATTGTATAAGGATTTGGAAAGTTAAAAAAAATGATTGAAAAAAATTATAATAGAATGTAATGGTTTGAAGGATTCGAAAAATTGAAAAAATGAAATGGGTAAAATAAGAGAGCCATACATGAGGTTATATAATTGTAAACTCAATTTTTTTTTTAAGATAATCAAGTCAATTAATTAATCTCAGCAAGTTTTTTTTTTTTACCTAAAAAGGAGAGAAATTTTATGACAAACTACACGCCTGGTGGGACTCGAACCCACAATCGTCTGATTAGAAGTCAGACGCCTTATCCATTAGGCCACAGGCGCTAGTTGGCCGACCGCTGTATCCTTAATTTTAAAACTACAATCCAATATCCAATGTCAGGCCCAAGAATTGACCCACTAAGTAAACAGGCTGTACTTAGGCCCAGAATGGTAGACCACGCTATCTGGACTGTAAGATGAGGAAGTTTGATCTCATACCACATTTTATAATCAAGTTTACAATATCACTATTACATATCATGTTACTTTTTTTAACAATAAATTACTATGTCATCCCTCTTTTCCCTAATTGTCTACCTCATTTGTGAAAAAAGAAGAGCAATTCAGTTAAATCCACTATTAAAAACTGACATAGATCGCAAACATTCGTTTAAAGTGGCATTTTTCAAAATTTTCCTAGTAAGATATGCCACTTCGTGAAAAGTGGTACATTAATAAATAAATAAATAAAAACAGTTCATGTCATTTTAATAGCGAATTCAATGAAGAAAATTTTTAAACAAATTGTTTAAAAATTTGTTGATCAAATTCATCAAAATCTTCAATCAAATTGTATTTTTTAAAACAAATATGGATGGTAGAAAAGAGGACAAAATAGTAATTTGATCATAAGACATGGCATAGTTTGCAACAGTGCCATGAATTATAAACTTAGATATGAAACTAACGGCAAGATCTAATTTCCTAAACTAAAAGAGGGAGAATAACGGAAAATATCATTCTTCTAACGTGTTTTGAAAATTGTCACAATAAAAAAAATATATTACAATGTATATTACTTTTTAGTAGCAAATTTGACCAAATTGCTCATGTAGGAAGACAAAAGGAGAGGTTAAACAATCTCTAGGGTTTTGTTACGAACTAGGACACAATTGAGAGGAATAACACCCTTCCTTGACTGGGCCTTTAACACCTCTTTCTCTCTCAATTTTTTTCTTTTTATTCCCTCTTTCTCTCTCTAGGATTTTGGTATGAACTTAAAACACAATTGACCGGAATAAAGTTTCCTTCATTTTTCCTATTTTATGGACGCCTATAAGGGTTGAAGAGCAAAATTTTCCCAAAATCTTTCTTGATCGTCAAAATATTAAACCATTTTCTTAATTGATTTAGTTTCATTTTTCGGTGATTTTCTATTGAATTTCTGCTCATGAACCTAGACTTATTTTTTACCCATTTTTCTCCTCCAAAATGCGCCAACTTTGCAGCCTCGTTGCCCAAAATTTTGTCAATTTTGTTTTCCAAATTTGCCTCTCGATTAAATCCCAATTTGTAAAGTTTTACTAAGGAGAATCTTCTTACTTTTCTTAGTGATATTCTCGTCAAACTTTCTTATTTTTAATTTATGAATAATATGAAAAATAATTCTCTTTAATTCACCAATAAATGGCGCCTACACCCGATTTCTTTCTATTTTTAGTACCGTTTGATGTCTCATGAAACTATATCCAATTTTGCCCTTTTTCGAAAACTACGCGTAGGTTTGTAATCACGTGACAAGTAAGTTGAGCATAGTTTCTTTGTCAACTGCACTAAAATTGTTGTAGTTTTTCATGTAAACTACAACATTCAAAATTCATACTTAAAATTCGTACATAAATTGTTGAAAAAATGAAAAAACTTGAGACTTGGTCATTGAAGGATAAATACAGGTGTATCTAGTGTGATCATCAATAAAATGAATGTATTACTTATAGCCATCATAGGAAGGCTGATGGGGAGGGCCTCACAAATCAGAATGCAATATTTCAAATAGTTTATTAGTGTGATTTTGAGAAGCATGAAATGGAAGTTGATGCATTTTACCAATTAAACAACTTGAACAAAAATGAAGTTTAGTACTAGAAAATGGTACAATTACAGACTTGAGAACATGACTTAAAATTGAACTAGAGGGATGGCCAAGTTGAGCATGCCATACATTACATCATTTGGAAATGTTGCACTAAAACAAGTTGGACGACCTTATTTCTAATGGACTGAATATATTTTGTAGTACAACACAAATACAAGGTACACTTAGTACATTTACTGACTTGTGTGTACAAGTAGATTTTGAAAACTTAGAAAGAGATTATGAGTTACACAACTCATGAAATAAGACTTTAAGGCCGAACATAAAGCCTGAACATGAGGAGACACTTGAGAGGTTGAGAAATCAACTTGATAAAGCTCATTTTTAAGGACTCCTCGAAGTAGAACCTTCATCGAGCATTTGTCCTTAACAACAAACAAAAATAAGGGAACTCAATTATGATATTATTATCCTTATTGAACTGGGAAACACTAAGCAAACTTTTGGTTACTTGAGAAAAATGAAGAATATTTCTAAGAAATTAAGAAAGGTTTCACAAAACCGGCGATCAAATAAAGTATTTTTACTTTTCCTCTCTCTCTCTATTATATTTTGACGAACGACATGTACGAATAATAGCTTATAATAATAATAATAATAATACTAGTTCAGAGCAACCACGTGAAGCTGAAAATCAAATTAAATGTAATAATAAATAAAGGAGAAGGAAAAAAGAAACAACAGTTAAGTATTAATTAGAATATCTTAATCAAGGGCTATAAAGCTTTATTTTTTGTGACAGGTCATGTTATAATTAACCAAGTTATAGAAAACCGGCATGAATAATAGCAATTACATTAATATTGGTTATATCTTAAAGAAATGCTGGCCAGATATTCAATAATCGTCCAGAAATATTGGCATTATTAGCCTTTTACTTACAGATCTAGATGACCTGTATATATGAAATTCCGAATTAGTAATTTTTCTTTTTTGGAAATATGATTGTCCAAATAATTAGTAATTTTTTTAATACTTCTCAAAATTATTTCTCTATAAGCAGTACTATTCCAAATTAATTTTAAAACATGTGCTGGGTCTATTACCGTTTAACAAGCTTGCTTTGATTTATTGTTTTTAATTATTATCAACTGGCAGATTAAGATGGGTCACAATTACTTGTATTTTTTATAAGTAAAATTTTCAAACATTTTGATTCTGAATATGCCATCAAGATATGGTTTGTTTATGACTGATCATTATGATTTATGATGTCTTTGTGTTATTTCTTTTAACTTTTGTTTTTCAATCTCAAACTTCTATATAGCAATATGATATTTCTTGTTAGAATTAAAAAAAAATTCTTCAGATTTTATTTCTCAAACTTAATGAAATTAGGATATTTTGTTTTCAAAATTGACAAATTTGTGGAATGTTATCTAAGTAGCAACGAAACAAATTTTTACACATTCAAATTTCAAGAAATCACACTTTTCTCAAGCAAAAAATAATTAAATCTTACAAAATATATGCAAACCAATCATATACGTACCGTCTCCTATTGGGCGATATCGCAGTTCCTAAATTGTTTCGATGTCCTTTTCTCTCAGTAAACTATTTTTAAATTGTAGGATTTAATAATGAACAAAGTATGGATATATACATATCTACTCAATTCGGTATATTTATAATATTCTTCCTAATTTTAATCTACTAAAAAAGACCATTAGGATATGTTTGTATAAGTGTATATAGGTTACGTATATGTGTACATATAATTAATTATTATTATTATTAAAATCAAGACTGCCACTTCTGCCTTATGTACACAGACTCGATCATAACTGCAGATTACCATGATTTCAACAGTACTGGTCCAATGTTCTTTGATTGTTGTTTTTATTATATATTATTAATATAATTATCATCATTATTAATAACTTTCCCTCCGGCGCAAAGAATAGCTCACATATATATATATATAGACACACACACATAAATAATTGTGCTAATCACCAAGTGATCATGATCAAGAACAATCAAATATAGAACTAAATTTGTTAAATGGTTATTTAAAAAACACTTTTTTAAGCTATTAGCTAAAGACCAAAAAAAAATTAGTTATTTTAAATTTTTTTTTCATTATGTATTGACCTTTTTTACGATTTGTTACATAATATAACAAATTTTACATATTGTAATAAATTTTGATATATATCGTAACAATTTTATTACAATCTTTAACATTTTTTTTTTGAAAGGTAAGGTCCGCAAATTAGAAACGTATCTCAATAAAATTGACACACGCCTGATCTTTAGCAGCTTACCAACTAGGTTGATACGATTTGTAACAAATTTGCTATTATAACATATTGTAATAAAATTTGTTATGATATGTAAAAAATTTGTTACAATATAGCATAATAATCTAGATCGTAACATTTTTTATTACATATTCTCACAAATTTTGTTACAATCCATAACAACATTTGTTATAATTTAGAATATATTTTGTTATGATTTGATTCGTAATAAATTTGTCCAGATGTATTTGTTATAGCTCGTAACAAGTCTGTTACAATTCGTAATAACATTTGATACAATTTAGAATATTTTTTGTTGCAATTTGATTCGTAACAATTTTTTTTTCAGATGCATTTGTTACATATTGTAACAACTTTTGTTATGATCCACGTTCAAGCATTTTCACAAATATCTCCACTGCTCCTTCAGAATATCCATATTCAAGAAGGGAAAACCTCAACCTTTTCTCTAGTGAAACACTACATTCAAGCATTTTCTCAAATATATGGTCTCAAATCAAACATTAAACCAAGGCACCCAAACAACAAACTCAAGAATCATTTTGTTCATTTCTTCTTCAATTTTCTTTCAGATTTGGTTTCATATTACTTACATTACTGATTAAAGTCAGGGAAGATAAAACCAAATTTCCTCAATGGTACATGGCATCGAGAAACATGCGAGAGCGCTTCCTCTCGACGCTACAGTGGCAGCAACTTTGGCGGAGGACGTCGCCAACCAAAGCCTTCTTGTCTTTGACTAGCCATAGCGAAGAAGCACGGGCAAGCGAACCTCATTGTCCTTATAAGCTTGGCCATGGCAAAGAAGCACGGGCAAGCACGACCAGCTCAACGTGAGCGAGACCGTGGTAATGTCCCAAACTTGGTCCATTTAGCTCTAAGTCCTTTGACGCCACGACGAGACGAAGCTGAAAAAGATAGGAGTATTTTGGCTTTAGGTGACGAAGCTAGTTTGAATGAAAGCAATGACATTCGAGCTTGATCAACACCTCTAAGGCCGAGAAGCTAATTTGAGTGTGGTAACCGACCATGGATTTTGGGAGTGGGCCTTGGAAGAGCGAGAAGGCGAGTGTTTGAGTGAGTTAGCTATAGTGGTTGAGGTCTAAGTCGTAAGGTAATTTTGGGAGAAATTTTCAAGGGCAAAGTCAGCATTCCAAGCCTATTTGAAAGAGCCTCATGGCTAATAAATGAAATATTGAATTCGTGGGCCATTTTCTTAAAAGTGGGCTTGCGAATGGTCATTTATCTAATGAGCCCTTAATATAACACATAATAAAAATCTTGATTAAATAATAGTTTTTATTGGTCGTGATTCAGGTTTCCGACTTACTAAATTAATAATTCGCCAAATTTATAAGATAATACATTGCAAAAAAATCCCTTAGGATCCATTTAATGTATAAATTAATAATTTTTAATATAGAAAAATTTATAATTATATTAAAAGAATTCCTAAAATATGTATACAATATTTTAGGATCCATTTAATGTATAAATTAATAATTTTTAATATAGAAAAATTTATAATTATATTAAAAGAATTCCTAAAATATGTATACAATATTTCTTGTTCTTCTTCAAAATTAGTGTCAATATGGATTTATCTAATAAAAAAATAAATTGTAAAATATTTAAATATGATATATATTTGGATAAATAAGAAAAAAAAACTCAATAAATGAGTAGTTTATGAGATTATAATAAGTTAATACTTTATTAAATTATCGATAAAATAATAATTCATTAAATCAATAAATTCTTTTGATCTCACTGGCATATGTGTGTGCTGTAAAACCCGGCCTTTTTATAGCGTGTAACATTTACAAAAAATCTTAATGCATGAGATTTTTGTCCAGATAGTTTATTATATGTATTTCGTTACACAAAATGATAAATAAAGGTATAGTGTCGGAGCAAATTAATAATAAAAAAAAACGACATGTAGTTTGACTAGAGGAAACTACATGTAGTTTAGGGCAAACAAGCAAATGTAAGGAAACTACGGGGCAATAAAATAAATTAAAATTTTATTCTCTATGGCTGCAAAAATGGCGCCATTTACAGTGTGAATAGAGATGATTTTGTTTCCTCATATGTCCAAGTGAATATCAGAAGAAATCACACAGGATTTCTGTATCAACTCAAGATAGGTCAAATGCACACTTTAGGAAACAAATTTTTGAGAGATCAAGAGAGAATCAAGAGGTCAATGGGCGCAATTTTGAGGCTTTAATAGCTGAGATTTTCAGTCAACTAATGTAGAGGAAAGTCAACAGAATCAGCTAGAAAAGGAAATTTAGGAGATTATGAGAATAAGTCAAAGATCAGGAGAATTAATGACAGAATATCTCCCCTTTCCTTCCTCTTTTAGGCGCCATTCTCCCCTATAAATAGAGGCTTAGGTCTCACTCATTTCTCACATCAAAATCTGAAAGCTTCAGAGAAAAAGAAAGAAAGAAAGAGATAGAGAAAGAAAGAGAGAGAGGGAAAGAGTAGTAGAAACTCTGAAAAAAATTCAAGAGTGTTCTTGAGAGGAGGAGTAGTTTAGTAGAAAGATTCGAAGGTTTACTTCACCGAGGTTAAGGTATATCGAAAGCCTCGCATGTTTAAGTTCAATTTTATTTTTGATCGAGGCTAACTCGAAGTTATCGATTATAGGATTTGAACGTTCGTGGGAACTCGAAGATAAACCAAGAACATTCAAACACGAATTCGAAGGTTTGCACTCTAGTCACTTTGAATTCTAGAATATCGAAGTTAGGATTTTCTACGTGTTAGAATTTCGAGATTTAAAACCCGAATTTAAATTTCCACGTTTATTTTATTAAAATCGTTGTTCTGCCATTTCGACAAACATAAACGCCGAAATTCGATTTTCTTATTAGAGACCGAAACGTAAAAAATTTAATTTTAAGAAAGTTTTGTGAAATAGCATTTTCCGAAATTCGGTCTCTCTGATATGATATTATGCGATTTTATTAATTCGTTATAATGGTTTTACGAAGAAAGTATATAATCGGTAGGTTTTCTGAAAAAGTTTATAACTGGAAAGTTTCTTGTTTTTAGAAAATAAGAGAGTATCTTCAGAAAATTTTATCAAATTCGGCCTCCAGTCCCCTTGACTACGAAATTTTATTAAATTATATATTTAATAAAATCTATTTTTATTTAATAAAAACGAGTCTACAACGGGACGATATGGAAAACTGAAACGACCTGTTCTAGAAGATTGGTTCTTAAATAAGAGCTGCTTTGTGATCCACTCCACACTTACCTAGGAACCTCGGGGAGTTCAATCTAGGTAAGTTGGGCTTAAAGCGGGGTCATAGCACTCTTCCCAATCAGCCTGGGGACGTTTCAGTAATTACTAACGCACCGTTATGGACTTGTTATATATATGAAAATGATTTTATAAAGCTCGTTTTAATGATTTTCGCCCCTTTTAGATAAGACGTTAGCACAGTTAATTCATGACACTTATAATAAGTTTATGTTTAGGTTTGCCCGCTAGCTCCCGACACTATACAGAAAGTTTACGCTAGGAACTCTTCACTCGAGGTGAGTACAACCTCACTACAGTACGAAGTAGTTCAAAAGAAAAATCATGTTATGAAATGTTATGTGACGATTGTTTTATGAAACATGCAATGTTATGTGACGATTGTTTTATGAAACATGTTATGATGAAATGTTTTATATGACGCATGTTTTGTTAAAGTATGAAGCAAGTTATGAATGATGAAATGTTTTCATGATGAAAGTTTTTTAAGTTTATGATATCATGTTTTCATAAGTTATAAACATGATTATGATATTTTCAAGTTTAATGTCTTTATGACCATGATGTATGTCACTTAAATAATCAAGTGATAACCAAGTTAAAAGCTGTGTCGTACCGCCCGTTCTCCTTGTGTCGACCTAAGGGCATTAAGGAGACGGTTTTCATGTATGTTATGTATGTTTCGCCTTAATCACCGAGGACTTGTACACCCTCACTGACTATTGGCTGAGCGCGCTCCACGAGGTACGTACACTATGATGAGGATCCTCTAAGAAGAAGTTAAAGCAAGTTAAAGTGAAACTATGTATGATAATGGATAATAATTTGTCATGCATTGCATAAACTATATTTTTGTGAGAAAATAGTTGTTTCACTGGGCTTTTAGCTCACATGTTTTTCCTTCGTACTGTAGGTAAAAATCCTATAGTGTGATGCTGGATTGTGCAACGGCAGTGCAGGGCGAGCGAGGCGGGTTATGAAAAGCCACGAAAATAATTTCCGCAAAACTAAGTGTTTTTAATTTATTTAAGTATTCATTCAGTTTATGAAAAAAGTTTATGTTATAGTGACAAGTATTATTTTATGATAATTACGCCATAATAAGTTTCTCAATAATAATTTATGTATTTGAAAGTATTATGATATTCTTTCATAAGTTATATTATATGATAAAAAAAATTTATTACAATTTTTCTGTATAAGTAAAGTAAAGTTTAAAGTAAAGTAATGGTCCGAAAAGTCGGGTCGTTACATGTGCAGGGCTAGGAAATAAGAGAAAAGTTATATATATATATATATATATTATAATAGGTTAATTATAATACAAAATATCTATAAATAAATTAAAGTATAGTAATGTGGTTATTATTTTTTGTAATAAATTTTAATTTTTTTTATATCGATCAGCTTGTCCTTTAAATTCTATTTTTATTCAATGCTTTGTATTTTATTTTTAAAAGAATTTGATCTAATATTACTTTTGAAAATTTAAGTTTATAACCCATGATACTATTGATGTTACTTAAACACTGTTTTGTTATTTATTAGTCTTCATAATTTGTAAATAAATAAATAAAAAAAAGAGAATTTGGTTAAATTCATTGCTAAAAATATGTCGTGTACTGCAATATTTTCTTTTAAAGTGGTAATTTTCAATACGCATTGTCACGAAAGAACTCTTTTCAACTTCAACTACAACAATAATGGTAATTCCATTTTATAGCATTAAAAAAATCATATTTAACAAATTCTTATACCAAAAGTTTCCAAAAAAATTATATCAATCTTTTTTTTAAATACTTTTTTTATCAGTAACTCTATTATTTCAATGCAAGCTATGGATTTTTTTTTAGAAAACAACAACAACGACAGCATTAGCAATATCATGCAACTATTCAAAATAAAAAGATATGATTTATAAGTAATTTTAATATAATAAAATATATTTATTTTTATCATTGATCAAAATAATTACAATTTTTATATTTACTTTATGTTTAGCAACATGAAATTTTGGATCCGTCACCAGTGTGTACATATATAGAGACATAGGCAGGCATTAGAGAGTAGGAAGGTTGGTGCAATGGACGTACATTATTGAAGAATGATATTTATGTGCCTAGCTATTATCTCTATATCTCAACCTAAGCAAAAATGAAGGATTTAATACATTGACCTATAGCTTTTAATAACATCACCACCGTCTACAATTAAGTTTTCTGATCACATATATATATATATATATATATTATGTATGATTATGACCCGGCAATACATAGGCATACATAATACATTACATGCTATTCACATCAAAAGTTCTTTGATCAGAAAGCATGCAAAACACTCCTTTTCATGCACATACTATAGAGTTGAAATTTATGTGATATCTCACTTAATATAGTACTTTGTACTGTCGATTTCCGTTCAAAAAGCTCTTATAATAAATATTACACACATACATACATACATAAAAATAAATAAAAAAGAGCAATAATAATGGTAGCGTGAGAAGTGAAAAGAGAAAGAAAGAAAGAAAGAAAGGGCAGACAATCTGAAAGAATGGAATTCAACAGTGACATTTCGGTCTTTGTGATTTTGGTGCAAGTAAAAAAAAAAAAAATGAAAAGCGGGTTTAATGCTGGTAAAGAATATGGTGCAATTGACATATATATGACAGTGATATATATATATATATATATTTATATATTTATCAAAAAGAAAAACAATATATATATATATATATATAGAGAGAGAGAGAGAGAGGGAGAAAAGGCTGAGAAAAATGGGACCACTACTTTCTGAAAATTATGTATATAGTTGTCCACTTTAGAGGTTCTTTTCTATTAATAGGGGATGGAAATACAATTTAATATATCATTAATATATTTTCAATAGAGTACCTTTTTGTATGTATGAACAGGTTATATTATAGAGTATCTGATTCTAATTAACCAAAAACGAATTATTTGTCTTTTGTTCTCAAATTGGTCCCGTTTTGTTAGCAGAGAAATTATTAATGTTTAATAAGAGACATTACTACTTCACTTTTTGGCATATAATAACAAGTGTTACTTTGTTATGTAAAAAATTAATGAATTAATTGGGATAATCTATTATATCATATTGCCGTGCTCAGTCGTCCATGTGCTCTTCAAATGTTCGTGTCGCTGATGGCATTTCAAATATTTATTTAATATTCATTATCATGATCAATTACAATTAATTGGAATACTATTTATATATATCTATATATATAAATATATATATATATATATTGATATTGCATATATATTAATATGGTAAAGAGAATACCTGGTTTTTGGAGTGCAAATCATGAACAGGTAGAATTTTCTGACATTTGTTTTTACTTTTTATTGTGCATCGTGGTTTTTATATCTTAATTATTCATATATATATATATATATATATATATATAAAGAAGTAATGAACTTCGTGAATTAAAAGGTCACAACTCACAAGGTGAAGCTATTCCATGTAACATCAATAATTTACGGAAGACAACACACATACATAAATGATGAAATGTAATAACTTTGGTATATTTATATACAAGTGAGAATAATCCTCGAATTAAATTTATTTCTCCAATTACTTCCTCTTTTCACTCTTCACTGTGAAAAAAAAAAAAAAAAGTGAACCCATCATAAATATATAATAAATAATCTCCAATATTGCGTGTTGTTGCTTTCTCTTTTTTAGGTTTTACACATTTTGTGATACGTATTGATGAAAACTGAACAGCAATTGGACAGTATAAAGTTTGCTACCATAAGTCATCAATAAAAGGCCTAAATAAATAAAATTTACAAGTTGTGGCAGATTTTTACCAGTAAGAGTCACCATCACCGTCAGCTCTTAATCCACCTCGGAAAGTGTGCCAATTTATATATATATATATATGTATATGTATATGTACATATATGTAGAGATAGGACCAACAGGCAAAAACTACAGTACACTATATCAAAATACAACCCTAGAGATCAACAAACTGGTGGCCATGGAATAATATGCTGTAGTAGGTCCAGTTTCTGATCTCCAATATTTATACCATAAACTAATATAGTTGATATATTTACGGGTGAGTTAGAGAAATAATTGAATTATGCGCATTGTTTTCAAGTAAATAATAATTATGTAATTATTGTTATTTGTAAAATGTAGTCAATTTGTGTTAATAACCATAATACAATTTTTTTGGTTATTGATTATATTTAAATATATATAAAGTAAATATGAGTTAATTTATTGGCTTAAAGAGTTTTGAATGTTGACAATTTATTAAACTTCACTTTTTGTATTAAGAATAATCATTGGCACGATAAGATTTAGCACTGCTCTAGCTATTCGGTTACTAAATCCCTTTTACTGATTTTCTTTTTTAACTGTACTATATATGTTAGTAAAAATTAAAAGATAATTTGATTTGAATAGAAATTTTGCAAATAAACTGCCGAAGGACTGTAGTGTAGAAAATTTTTATAAAGAAGTTAATTTATATATATCGTTTTTAACTAAAACAATAAAAATTAAAAATATAATATTGATTAATATAAAACAACTTTTTATGATAACCTAGCTATTTGGATTCTTTTTGTTATCAATCTCGTAGGGGAAAAAGATTGAATATATTATCCAAGACTGTTAAATACTGATCAGGGGAGGGTTGTTTTCTTGGTTTATAATTATTGTTTTTATTTTTTTAATTCTGACAAATATCATGTGAAATTGTGAATGGTGGGTTCCATGGCATATCTTTCCAGAATGTAAAATATTTAAGCAAAAGCAAAGAATCACTTTGACTTATTTATTCATTTAATTTTAATTTTTCAGCCAAGAGCTAGCTATACACATAAAGATCAGTCTATAAGCAAGATGATTTGATCATCATCATCATCAACTGTTCATGCACCGTTATAATTCCCACCACAACCGTTTCAATCCGTGGGCCCACTTCGAATCTCTACCGTCCATCACACATTGACCTTTTGGGGATGATCATGATCAAACAATCTGATCTGAATCACACGGACGAAGATGTGATTGCTTAGCCCCACATGATGGGCGGTCTCTATCAGATATCTTTAATGAATTCATTAATGTAATTCGTGAGTCTTCTCTCTGTTTTATTATATTTTATTATATTATATCATCATTTGAGATTAAAATTATTAAAATATTTTAGTAGTAGCGTTGAGCATTTGCTATATAGAATATAAACAAACTCTAATGAAATCTGTTATCTTTCAACTCATTTATATCTATTTAAAATGTATTTAAAAAACCTCATATAACAATTAAAGATATCGCGCGCATATTTTTTTTTCACTCACTATAGTACTAAATCATTTTCATTTCCCATTAAAAAAAAAAACCATTTTCATTTCCCAAACATAATATATATTAAAAAAAAAAAACCTATTTCTTCGAACCCTTGTATATATATATATTTGCCTCTCAAAAATTTCTCAAATCTCTCTCTCCTTATCTCTCTGCACCAACACACACACATATACACACAACCCTAAAAACCCATACTTTCTGTTACCCTTCTCAGGCTTCTCCACTACTACACCACTGCAAAAATCTGATCATCAATATCATCACCATATCATCATCATTTCGTTCTTCTTCAATTTAGCTTCGGATCATCATCATATATTATCATCAACCAACCCCATGGACGTTGACATGATAAAGTCATCAGCATCAACGGCACTGGATCTTCATCACCATCATGATCATCATCAACATCATCACAATCTTGATGTGTTTACAATCATGATGCAAATGGAAAAACCCACCACCACCAATACTAGTCCAGACCATCATCAACACCAACACCAACACCAACACCAACAACAACAACTAATCTGTGACCCTAATTACCAAACCACAAGCATAGTACCATTGCCAAGCAACAACAATTCCTCTTCATTTCTTGACATTAATAGCTTCTCGGACTCTCACTCTCCTCCTTCTAATTCTTTCATGGGGTTGATGAACAGTACCAACAATAACCCTAACCCTAACCCTAATAGTACTATCCAAGAGCCAATCATGATGAGCACCAATGGCGGAATTCTGTCCGGGAGAGTGTTCAAGGGCAACATGGGAATCGGATCAATGGCGGCGAGCGGCGGTGGCGGCGGCGGCGGCTGTGGTCCGTACGAGAAGAGGAGCGGCTCGATGGCGGCGATGCGGGAGATGATATTCCGGATCGCGGCGATGCAGCCGATCCACATCGACCCGGAGGCGATCAAGCCGCCGAAGAGGCGCAACGTGCGGATCTCCAAGGACCCGCAGAGCGTGGCGGCGCGCCACCGCAGGGAGCGGATCAGCGAGCGCATCCGAATCCTGCAGCGCCTCGTCCCGGGGGGGACAAAGATGGACACGGCGTCGATGCTGGACGAGGCCATCCACTACGTCAAGTTTCTGAAGAAGCAGGTGCAAACCCTAGAGCAGGCCGGGGCCGCCGCCAGGCCCCCGGGCGGCGGGGCCGGGTTGTTCGCCGCGCCGCTGGGGGCGGCGGGGAGTGGTGCTAATAATGCGAATTATTCGGGTTTTTTGAAGGCCGCTAATTGCCTGCAGCCTAATGTTGTTGTTAGTAATTCTCCAATGGTTGAGTCTCTGCGTATGCTTAGATGAGAATGTAATTGAAGGAGAGAGAGAGAGAGAGGGGAATGTTGTTCAGGGCTTTTATTGGTTTTGGGGGGGTTTGGTTGGTTATATAATTGATTTGTGTAGCTTTTGTAATGGTTTTGATGAGGTTTTTTTTTTTTTTTTTCCTTTTTTTTGTAAAGAAAGAGTTGATGATCATGAATCTTACTAATTCACTTGTTGATTTTGCTGATTGTTTGTTATATTATTGTTGTTGTATTTTTTTTGTTTTGTTTTCCGAAGAGTGTGTTGTTGCATGGATTTTATGTGGGCAGTTTCTTTCTTTCTTTTTCTTTTTTTTTTTTCTTTTTTTGCTTATAACTGAGAATATTAGTGATATAAAATATACATATATATATGAAGCAACTTATTTCTTTGCTTTTGTTTTTTCCATAGGCCCTTCAATAATATATCAAGATTATTAGATAACAACGGAATTATATGAAACTTTCAAACAAGACCCTATGTATAATACAAACTCAAAAAGGCAAGAACATATAATTTCTGCGCAAAATATATGTTTCTAGTATTCATAGCTCTTAATTATCTGATAACCAACGAGTTAAGCTCATGATAACTAACTAATTCCTAGTTTACTTCTTTTTCCCCTAGCTATTAAGTGCTAGCTTTCACATCAAAATTAAAGAAGCCCATTTTTATTTTTTCTCTCTAGAACTTAAGGAAAAATTTTCATTATATAGTACGTGTAGAGCTAATCTTTGTATGTAGTACGTCGTTCCTTACATAATACCAACGAATAAAATTTCCAACACTTTTATGACACAAAAACAGCAAAAGCGCTCAGGAAAGTCTTGCAGTGGAAGTTGCCTATTTGCATGACCAAAATTAATGCTGCTTATAAATACATAAACATAATATGCAGTATATGTATATGTATATTTCAAACGGCGAGAATCATGATCGCCTTTACATGCGCATGATTTCTAAGCTCCGAGCAATATTGTCATTATTGTCTAATAAGTATATATATAATTTTTTTTCTTAATTTCTCTTGTTAGACATCTACGAATTAGAATAATATATAAAAGTTAGCACTAATGATAAATAACGAGGATAATAACACAATATTGAGCTTGCATGGTATTGTCTACCAAATAATAATGCCTCTAATTTATATATATATCTTATAGAAAATAGATGGAAGATAGATCTAAGGGGTCCACTTTTTTCAATGAATTATAATTATCAAATTAATAAATAAAGACACGGGTTATAAAATAATAACAACTAATGATATCATTTCCTGAAATACGAGATATGGCGGATGTACTGTAGTTTTTTTGAGAGACATCATTTTCTCTCTTTTAGGTTTTCACACTAAGTTTACTAAAGATGTTATTTCTAATGAGAACCTGACTGTATAGTGCCCTTGCAAGACGCGCGAGTTAGACTCAATTATGTAGAATTTACTCTAGGGAGTTTTTTCTTGGTTATATTAATGATTGTAACTTGTTTTTGGTTGGAATTGCTATTTTTTGAATTTTTATATACTTTTCTTTTGATTTCAATGAATTTGAGAATTGATTTAGAAGAATTTTTGAAGGATATGATCAGTATAGTTGGTAAGTTTTTAGGTTCTTGGATGTGTGCTAACTTAGTTGAGATGTGTTCTTAAATTGATTTCTCTTCAATAAAAAAAATGGTTAGTTAGGTAAATAGTCATTTTGATATGTGTATTTTCAAAAAATAGTCACAGTTTCAAAAAATTTAAAAACTAGTCATAACACATGTAAGAAATTTCTAATAATAACAAAATTACACATAAAAATTACTGTAAAAAAATTTCTGACACATGTAAAAAATTTCTGAAAATGCTAGTTTTTAAATTTTTGAAATTGTTATATTTTTTAAAATTATTTTCTAAAAAATAGCTATTTTCTTAAAATTTTCTATAAAAAATTCCTAAAACACGAGCTAACCCATCTCAAATAACGAAATGGAATTTAAAGAAAAAAAAATCTAGAGAGAGAAACAAAGACCACTATAGTTCCTAAAGAATTTCTGTAGATTTTCTCAAAAAATTAATTAATTAGTGGCAATATGGGAAGGTAGGTTGCCTCCCAAGGCAGGGTCGAATAATGGAAGTGTTCGTGTCTCAAGAATAATGCCTCACGTCTGACTACCATTTCTCTCGTATATACACGCATACATATTAATTTATATTCAAATCAAATACAAAGGGAGTACTACTATACATGATAATTTATTATTCTATTGAAACAAAAATATGCACGAGAAAATTTTAGGGCGAAAATAATAAATTAACCCCAAAAATAAGAATTTTGTTGTAATAGATGTTAATTGTACAAGAAATTATTCATATATAATCTTTTGATTTTACTTTTTCAATAAGTCTTATTAAAAATATAATTAACGATGATCCAAAATATATTCTGATATAATTTATTACCAAATCTTTTAAAAAAAAATTAAAAATATGAATATACGCAAGATATCATTTTTTTTCAAGCACAGTTAGTATTTTAATCTATAATAAATACAAAGCGGTTCAAAATTTTATTTTTACTCACATGTCAAATTACATTCGGTCCAACTATAGTCGGTCGAACCGCAATATAGATGCAATATGATATATATAGGAAGTAGCTAAGAGACCCCATGTGAGATATCCCACAAAGGTCCCAACATACTAAAAGAGGCCTCGGATTTTTGGAGAAAGAGTAGTCCCCCTTTGGCCATTTTCATAAATTCATGAAATGCAATGGCTCTCCTAACCCAAGCAAGTGCATTGTATCCTCTCTGACACACACACACTCTCTTTCTTTTTTCTATAATTTTTTTTTTTCTCATATTCCTCATCTAGTTACTTCCCTTTTTCCCTTTTGGGGGATAACTTTCATATCATATCCCCTTTTGATAAGATAAAATTATTCACTTTAGTTTAATATACTATTTTTTTCCACCACCTACACAAAGAATTGGAATACAATTTTTTTTCTCCACTTCGCTATTTCTCTCTCCTTTTTCCCTCTCTTGAAGAGAACACTATAATAGTAGCCAATATCTAATAATTTAAATATAAAAAAAAGTCCAACATTTTTTCTTTTAGCTAGTTTGAAAATAAAGATAAGATTTTACAAAAATTTCATGAGGGATATTGGATGGATATTTACATTACCATGATCAAGAAGCTTCAAAAGAATATGGGCAATTTTTTATCAACAACTTTTGGCTTTTTATTAATAATGGAGAAAAAAACAACAAAGTAACACTTAGACATTGTTGTGGAGGTGATCCGAAGATAAGGAAGAAGAGAGACTATAAATGAAGATAAGGATATGAAAGATTAAAAATTCTATATTTTATTCATTATTTTGTTTTAATTTTTTTTCTTTTACATGACGAGAGAGTCAAATATTTTAATGGTGCAATACTGTATATATGCATATGCATGCAAGAATGCAGACAATAAAATGGTTAGTTGGTTGGTTGGATTAGATTTTGGCAGAGAGCCAAATTTAAAGAGGCAGGTAGAGCTAGGACTCGGATCTAGTACTATATCTTGGAACATCAATATTCTTTTCCATGTTCCTTCATGACCCTTTTGCAAGGTGAGATGTATTTCACTATTATATATATATATATATATATATGTAATGTATATGTATGACATATAAATATTGTCTATATATATACGTAATTGGATTTGGTTATGTATGGCTTTCTATAAATATTAGGAATAAAGATATATTTTCCAATTGCATATATAAACCACTCATACCATATGTATGTTGATGCTAAAATTTTAAGATAAAAGTTGGGTGTTTGTAGAATTATATATATATATGAATTGCATTTTCCCACATAATGGGAATAAAATTTAAACTTGAAAAAGAAAGAGTCAGAAATTACCATCTCACATTATAAGAGTTCCTTAGAGTTGTACGTGAGATGTAATGTAGCGAAATAAAATCTAAGCTTTATTACCTCTCTTCATGAAAAATTATTGACTACTTGAATGCTTTATTATATATTTACTTCTTTTACTACGGGTAATTATTGTAATGTATAAAGCCAAGGATCGAAATAAATGATAAATGATTATCTTCTTAAAGAGAAGAACTACAATACAAATTATGACGCAATCAATTACTAAATTTGTAAGTTATTTTGGCCATTAACGTAGTTATTGTGGTGAGTTGTTACATTATACCGGTAGCAAATCAAACAGTTAGTCAGAGCAAAACAAAAAATAATTGCAACATTTAATAAATAAACTAATTGAGAATAAAAAATTGTCACGTATTCGTTTGTTTTTCCCCTCTTATAACACTCTTATATCAAATATTCAAAATCTAGTATTATGTATACTTTTTGGAAAAATAATTAAGCTTTTGTACATCTGCCGTGAGATTTATTTTAATTAACTCTTTCTTTTTTTTCTTTTTTTTCCTTATCGAATGCTTGTCAATAAAATAAAATCTAGATATACCGTTACACTTACGCTAAAGTCCTTTTATTCAACGCCTAACCTTCTAATATTATGCTTTGATACTATAATTCACTAGTGATCCAAGAGTTTTTAATCAAAAAATTCAAAAATGATCCAAGAAAATTAAGAGGCAAGAAATAAGAAAAAGAAGCATGTGCTCAATAAATGGTACATGTTTATGACCACTAAAGACTTTGTTTTTATGCTAAGCCTATAGTTTTAATGAGCATTGCATGGTTGTTGTTGTTCAAACTTGAGAGCTTAAAACTACCCCAACTATCACCCTTTAATTGTTGAGACGGAATCTAAATTTTTTACAACAATATTAATAGCTATTTTAGACTCTGTGTTTTTTAAAAAATAGTCAATGTTTAAAAAAATTTAAAAACTAGCCATAATACATGTAAGAAACTTCTGACAATAACAAAATTACACATAAAGTTGCTGTCAGGAATTTCTGACACGTGTCACAAATTTTGTCAGAAATTTCTGAAAGAGCTAGTTTTTAAATTTTTTGAAAGTATGACTATTTTTTAAAATTATTTTGTAAACAGTGGCTATTTTCTTAAAATTCTCAAAATTTAAATAAAGTTTAAAATCTCCAACATTATATATATATATATATATCACACACATTCACATAGAAATAAATTATAAAAATTAAAATTAGAGATATTATAACAAATAATCATTTTTAATGTTTAATTAAAAAAATGGTAAAATAGAGAAAAACCCAAGTTTACACAATAATAAAAATAAATACCCTAACTTTTGAAGCAATTGAGTAACTAGTAATTTCATTAATTACTTGTACATATTTCTAGTAATTAAGTTAATTACCAGCTGCTACCAATATGTAAGTAATTGAATCACTAGGTATTTTGTTATATTTTTCAAAAGATTGGGTATTAATTTAAATTAGTTATTACAAATTGGATATTCATTATAATTTCTCTGAAAAAATATGTAACATCTATAATTTTTTTAAGAATATAGTTAATAATAAAGTTTATTTCTTGATAAATGATTTTATTATCGTAATATTTTATTGCAGCAATAAATTTCTTTTATTAATTATGATTACTAAAAAGATTTAAAATTTTGACTATTATTTAAATATGCACTCTCAAAATAGCATATCTATCTTGATCTTATAAATCCATATAGCTAGGCGTGAGAATGTGGAATGTATATTACCGGGTAAATAATTAGCAAGTGGAATTTCGGGTATTATCCGAAAATTACTCGGATAGCAAATCTGGGTATATACCCGGAATTATCCGGAATTTAAAAAAAAAATGCTTTGCCCGATTTTTACCTAGAATTTACCCAAAATTCTATTACACATACAATATTTTATTCTCTCTCATTCTCTTCCCTCTCTTATTTTGTGAACAAATTTTTATTTTTATTTTTACTTTTTATAAAATTCGGGTAATTACCCGACTATTCAATGGAGTTCATTCCATGGAATGCCATGGAATGAACAGTTATTCCCTGGAATTCCACATTTGCACGCCTACATATAGCTAACAGATAAGCCTAGCTAATATTTTAAATATTTTATAACAACTTTTTTTTAAATATTTTATATACATAACTTTGTCCAAAATTCTTCGGCTATTCAATAGTTTTAAACTCTCAATTTAATCTACCGTTGCGAGATTCTACATACATTCTCACTTCTAGCCAGGTAATAAAGAACTTAGATCTAAGTGCAATAAATTTCTTATTTATAGTTTTTCTGGCTTAGGTTGAATTTTTGTTTCTGTCATGTTTTAATTAAATGGTAAAAGAATCCAGGCCCACATTACAGACTCTTCACTTACAATAAATTTTTTAGCTCAAACACTTTTAAGATCATTTTTAGGTGAACTTTTATGATCAAGTAAAATTTAATGGCACCATTAACTACATCACATGACAGATATAAGAGGTAAGGGAAAAAAAAAAAAAAGTCACTCCTAAGTTCAATTTCCACATGTATTATTAGTTTGATATATATATATATATATATTAGAATTGGAGAACAAATTCATTTTTAGTGCCACTTAATAATTTATGTCTCAAGTAGTATGCTCTATTATTTTTCCTCTATGTATGTAGTGTATAATTTTGGGATATAAATTAAAAGTGCAACACACATGAGGCTTAGATTATTATTATTATATTGTGCCAAAAAGAGGCACTCATCAAAATGTCTTTTGAAGAATGTCTCATTCTTGGCACAATGATAATCTATGCTCCATGTGTGTAGCACTTTTAATTTATATTCTAAAATTTATACTACAAACATAGAGTGAAAACAAAGGGAACACACTGCTTGGACATAGAATATTAAGTGGCATCAATAGTGGCTTTATTTTGAAATGGGGGATTTAGGAATGCCCTACTCTTGACATAATGATAATTTATACCCTATATAAGTTGTACTTTTAATTTATATCTCAAAATTTATATTATAACCATAGAGTAAAAATAATAGGAACACACCACTTTTGGCATAGAGTATGAAGTGCCATTTGACTTTATTTTGAAATTTCCAACTTCATCCTTTCATGGCCCAGCTCGTCATCTAAACAAAGCCAGCCCACTAAAATGGGTTAAACTTGACTCTTTTATTGTAGCCCAAGCCCAAAAGTGATACTCATTGGACAAGACCAGGCCACAAGGGTTCTTATCTTTCATGAAGATCCAATTAAGAGAGGGCTTTTGGGGAAAAAAAGAGGGGGGGAGGGGGGGTGTGGGGTGGGATTTTGAAGAATCCATGCCATTTATATATATATATATATTATATTTTTAATTTATGTCTAAAAATTTACACTACAAATATAGAATAAAAATAAAAAGAGCACACTAATTGCGGTACAGATTATTAAGTGGAACTAAGAATTGCCTTATTTTGTAATTTCTCCCCAAAAAATAATAATAATTTGAAGAAGAAAAATAATGAAAATTTTGAAAAAAAAAGAGAAAAATTGCAAAACAAGGTTATTCTTAGTATCATTTAATAATCTATGTTTTAAGTAGTATGCTACATTTATTTTTACTTTATATTTGTAGTGTAAAATTTGAGGTATAAATTAAAAGTGTAACTAGGTGTGAAATTATAGAATGCCAGGTTGTAATTTCTAGGTAATTACTCAAAAATTACCCGGGAAACTTTTTCGGGTACCCAGAAATATATTAGTGGAATACCGGGTAATTACCTGAAAAATTCCCCTGCTCCTTTTTTTTTTTTTGTTTGGTTTGAATGAAAAAAAAAAGTTATGTTGCCGTGACTAAAAAAAGTTTAATAGCGGTATATCCTTATTATTATTGTTATATTCTGTCCAGAGACATCGCAAAAGCAACCAACCAGAGAATGCCAACTCAGCAATTCGCTCACATGTCCACGCTCTTAAATGGCTGCTCCACTGGGCCCCATCAACCCTCCCTCCAAATATATGAGTAAAAAAATTATGTCCACTCTGATGTATAAAACTCAGCTGTCCTCCACTATATTCCATGCAAGTGTGGAATAGATACCGAGTAAATCTCGGTAAAAGCTGGGGAAGAGCCGAGCAAAATTTTTTTTTGGGAAAATTCTGGGTAATTATGAGTATATACCCAGTTTTACCATCTGAGTAATTTTCGGGTAATACTTGAATTTTATACGAAAATTCCACCGGGTAAAAAATTACCTAGAATTGTTTCTTCTATAGTTTCATGCCTAAATACAACAGATATGAGGCATAGATTATTATTGTGCCATAAGAGGAGTGTTCTTTAAATCTCCCTTTGAAAAATGCTACTTCTAGATAGAGCGTTTTCAAAATTGCGACCATAAAAAAAATTATATTTTATACCGTTTTCTACTAATCAATTTGATCAAACTACCTATTTGTTTTACAAAGGAGAAAGAAAAGAGGTAGTATATAATAGTAATTTACTAATAATAAAGGGCATGATTTACAATGGCAGCATAGAATGTAAATTTAGACTTCAAAAATGGTATTGAATCAAGTTTTCTCAAATATACTCTTAATTGATGCACTAAAAAAAAGGATATTTCTTGAAAATCTCCTAAAAAATTCCAATTTGAGCGATTGAGATTTAGAGAAGAATAATGATAGGGATTCAAAGTGATCTTATCCCAAATTTTTATTCTAATACTTGTGTTGTATAAGTTGTCTAAGTGTTAGTTGATAAACGCTAATGTTTTTACCTGGTTGAGTATTGTACGAATTATGTTTTTAGCTTACTTATGTGTATGCTCATTTTAGATAGTTTTCTTACATTTTTCTTTTGCGAGAACTTTGGTTGTTAATTTAGGGTGTTTTATTTAACTAAGAAATTACCTAAATGTGAGCACTATTAATAAAAAGTTTAGTTACCTAATTAATGTGTCATCTTATTTTCTACCTCATGTTTGAAATGTAATAAATATGATATAATTTAAGTGTGACACACTATGGTACACTAAATTTTTTTTTTTTTTTTTTTGTTGCAGTAAACCAATTTTTGTGATCAAGCAGTAGTACTCTAGTGATAAATAAGCCTTTTGTCCTTCAAATTAAAAATTATAAGATAAAGAAAAATGACAAACATTATTGTCTGTGGTTTGGTTGCTCTAAATCTTGAGTTGTTGAAGATCAATAATAATATTCTTCCAAGTAACATTTGATAAGTAGTATACTTTTAATTACAATTTGCCATCCATAATCATGTTTTCTTTTTTTTTTTTTTTTAGTTTTTATCTATTTGTAGTTTGGACTTTCCGATAACGACATATTACAAAATTAATTGTACTTTTAGTCACATGCGTTAATAAAACCCGTGTTGTGACGAATGGCCGTGTTGTGACGAATGAAAATTCCTGATTAAATAGGAAAAATCCCTATTTAATCCCTGAGTTTTACTAAAATTCTCGTTTAGTTCTTGTGTTTTTTGAAATTCCAAAATAGTCCCTGTGTTTGTTAAATTATGCCTATTACATACCTTGTACTCGAAATTTAGGCAAAATCAAGAGCCAATTTACTAATATTCCTATAATACCCTTCTTAAAACGTGGATAAGAAAATTGATGCCTATTATGCATATACCCTTCTTATGGCATTTGTTTTTTTAGGATAAATGCTTGTTTTTTTTTTAGTAATATGAGCATAAGGAAGAGAAATATGTGATTAACATTTTTAGTAGTCTGATTTGTAGTTTGTTTAGGGTTTGACATTTTAATTTTTTTTTTGAAGAGAAATATGTGATTAACATTTATCCGTCATTTTAATAAAGGGTAAATTTGGTACATCAAGTCATAATTCAAGCACAAGGTATGTAATAGGCATAATTTAACAAACACAGGGTTATTTTGGAATTTCCAAAAATACAAGGACTAAATGAGAATTTCGGTAAAACTCGGGGATTAAATAGGGATTTTCCCGATTAAATACCCATAAAGAGACTTGAAATAAAGAAAGCTCTTGTGCTATAGTTATGCCCTTTCTTGTTTGATCGATATACACACCTCTACATGAATATATGGAATATAATTACACATTCTTATAGTTTTGTACTCCAGCTGACTAATTCTTTAGTAAAAGGCCACGATTTTTCCAATAAATTCATTTTGTCCTATCTTCTTAATAATTAGGTGGGGTCTTCTTTTTTCTTTTTTTCTTTTATATTTATTTGTTATTCCAATGTTTGCAATGTGAAAATCCACTAATTAATCGTTATTATTTAGCCACCAAAAATGACTACTATATAGTACCCTCAATCGCTATGGTTTCAAAAGAACGACATAATATACTGTACGTGACCCATTTTGACCCTAAAGAAATTTAAAAAACTTGATGAAAAATTTGAGACCGGTAATCTCCAACGCATATCCAAAAAGTTCAAAATCCTAAAAACTATTTTCCAACTTATCAATGCATTGATTAATTATCGCTAATTAAAAGTCAAGCGTATGTAGCTTTTAGGTTTCTTGTATGGGAGATGGCAAATTTTGTTTTTAATTGCTGGAGAATTTTTTTTTTTTTTTTCAAAAACTGGAATTCAAACAAGCAACGCGTTATGACTGATAATTTTATATAATAAGTTAATTTGAGTTAGAAAATGGATGTCAAATGACTTTCTACGTTTTTGTTTCTTGACTTTCTACGTTTTTGTTTCTTGCAATTAATTATATTGTGGATTATTTTATGTTCAAAGCGAATTAATATATTTAACGAATTAATTGAGTCATATTTTTGCTTCCCTTTGCTCCTCTTGAGATTAGCAGCAAGAACTATTCTTTCATATTCAACGATGTGTCAATTTTATCTCTAAGGAGTTACTAATGTTTAATTAAAAGAAGTGCCAATTGTCTTTATCATAAAATTTTCAGAACTTACAAAATATTATAAAGATCATGGATGTACTAGTTTGAACTCCTAGTTAATAATCACATGTTAATTAAACAAAAGCAATTACAATAAGTTAATGGGAATTAAATAATTAATAAAATTCAAGAAGTTTCTTGGAACTAATCCCATTACTATTTGCTTCCATGAAAAAAAGTTCACTTTCCAGCACATCACCAAAGACCAGAGCTAAGTCAATGATGGAAGTAGGAATCTAAAGGGAGTTTTTTTTTTTTTTTTTGGCATGTGAAACTTGACATTTTGAAATATTTAATTATTTCTTTAGCAGGAGTAATTAACAGATTAGACTCCACCTTATTCCCCTTGGGCATTTGATGATTCAAATTCTTTATAATTAATTAATACAATCACAAGGAAGAGAACCAATAAAATATCATGTCAAATAATTCGCACGCGCTAGCTTTTGGTAGATTATTATCTATATATATACATAGAATTCCAAACCAAAGCTTGAGAAAAACTCATCAACATATATTGCATATAGTCATATACATATTCTCTTGCCACCTTGTGTTATAATTAAAATTAGTCTATATATACAATTAGGTTTTAATCATACCTTAATATCTTAATATCTAATTAGCCATGGATTGTGACAAGGGTTTCTCGAGCAGTTACATGCTCTTGAAGCCTGAGGAAGTGAGCTTCATTGATCTCATGCACATATTGTTCTCTAGTGACTTAGAGAAGAGGAAATTCGTGGACTCGTCGGCGGCGACGGAGGAGAGTTTCGGCCACCGGTGGCTCATATTCCTCTCCATCGCCGCGCAGAAGTCGCTGCAGCTCGTCGCGAAGCCGCTCGCCTCCGTCGGGTCCGCTTTCGAGATGTGGTTGAACCTCTTGTCCAGTAATGGCAACTTGTTTAGGCTCATTCTCAACTCTATTCAAGGTAATTGTTTTTTTTTTTTTTTTTTTTTTTATGTTGACCTTGTCTTGTACTTTATTTTTGTTTGAGTTAAGAAATTGATTATATATTGAAGTGATATTCTTAATTATCAAAAGGAATTTATGTGTCTTGTTGCTTAGTATTTCTTTCTTTAAGAAGGGAAAAACAAAGAAATAAAATTGGATTTCAATATAAGAAAAATAAAGGAATATGGTTAATCTTGGCAAAACTTTTGCAGGGGTTTTTTTTTTTTTTTTTTTTCACTGAATATGTTTATCAATCTTGTTACTTTATTTATGGAACAGACTGTTAATAATCTTGGTACGTAAAACTTTTGTAGGTTTAGTTATGCTTTTCTTTTCCATTATTAATAAATAGTATGCTAATTCTTTAATTGATCTTTACCATATATTAGTCCTTTATAATTTGGTCATGCATTGCCGGCTTTCAATTCTTTAATCTTATATTACTGTGCCCTTTGGTAGATGTGAAAGGCCTAATTAAGCTTGTAGATTAGGTAACATTATCACGTTCGCCTTATTTAAAAAGTAAAAAAGATATCTCAAATTATTACAAATTGGTTTATTTAATTCATTTTACATGTGGAATAATATAATCTCTCCAAGGAAAAAAAAAAAAAAAAGAGCCATATCATGCCTTTACTTTTCCAACAATATTGGTTGAAAACAGCTAAGAATATATAGCCTATAAATATTACCTAATCCAACAACTGGGGTAGTTGTATCAAAAGGTTTCCCTCTCAATCTCTCATAGTTTATTGGCCCAATTATTGCTCATAATCCTCATTAGTTATAGAAAAAATGATAATTAGCCATTATGTTTTTTTGACAAAAAAAAAAACGATGCAGTAGCTAATATTAGACAAATAAAAATATATGCATCGATATTAATATATTTTTGCGATAAATAAATAAATGTTACATTATTCTGCTTATTGTACTCGTAAACTTATTTTGATATGGTATAGCATTCATTTTACAATACCCTATCATTTACTTATTAAGTTAGAAAGAGTACACGTGTACACATTTCACTTCTATAAAGAGTCAGCACTTAAATCACTAAGCATGATTAATTATATATTTGCGTTGTATACAAAATTAATTAGGCCAAATAGGATCGTTGGTTTTTCAATTAATGTCATATATATATATATATATAATACCTTTGTGATTATAAACCTCATTAATCGTAGGAAAACGATAACTCTCAGAAGCATGATTAATTATTATTTTATTATATACACATTATTAATATAGGCTAAACAAGAATTGGTTTTGCAATTATTAACGTCATAATATATATATATATATATATATATATCTTTGTGTTTGTATAGGAAAGGTTGTGATTCCAGAGAGAACATCACCAGAATTCTACTCTTTCATTGGAAGTATTGACAAGAGAGCAAAATTGGACAAAAACATCAAACGTGGAGATGTGAGGTACAACGCAGCTTTGTCTATGATGGCTTCAAAACTCTCTTATGAGAACACCGACCACGTTGAAAATACCGTCACTAACCATTGGGAGGTAATTTATTTTTTCATTTCGCAATATATTATTATTAGACTATCACTTACTGACCTAATTATATATATATATATATATATATATATATATATCTAAAATGGGTACTCTTAATAATTCGAGTTTTTTTTTTTCTAATTTTATTTTCCCTTCAGATGGAATTCTTGGGATTTCACGACTACTGGAACGGTAAGAAGAAGCATCCACTTATTTATATATATATATATATATATATATATATATATGCATATTTTAGATAACGAATGAGACTAACATGGGATTTTGAGGAATGCCCTTTTTTAGCTCATTAATACTTTTAAGCTTATGCCTCATATTTTATTCTATAAATATAGAGTATAAACAAAAAAAGCACACTAATGTAATGTATAAATTATTAAGTATTATTTCGAATGATCTTGCTTTACAATTCCTCCGAAATTAAATGATTATTTATGTAGTTGTTTTTAGACATAATTACATTGGTCTAATTAGTCGATCGGATGATTACATAATGTAGGACCTTGGTGTCGTGTCGTTTACGGTTATAATTATGGAAACAGATAATTTTAATCAATTTTAATTAGATCGATTATGGTGAAATCTAAATAGTGGTAAAGACTTTTAAGTATTAAAATAGAATATGTACATAAATATATATATATATATATATACCAACTATATATATATAGTTAGATTTTATTAGATTTCGTCGCATTTGTGAACCATAAAATTTCAACATTATAAATCTGAACTTCATGTAGTCCCTACCACGTGAACCTCTTGAACCATATGCCACTTTCATGTCCCTAGAAATTGTTCAAACAGTTCAACTTTGTTATTCCAATAGTCAATTGAGATGGGACCCTATACAACTAATTCATTTTAACTAAAAGAGAAAAATTTACACACACACACACAAAAAAAGACGCTACAAATGTGTTGCATTATACTATACATTTCTATACCTAGCAAAAGTATATGTATAAATAATAAAAATAATAATAAATTGTATCTCAACATAAGTTGATTTTAATTTCTAGAGATAATCGAAAGTAATTTTCTAAATAATATTTTAAGAAAATAGTCAACATTTCAATTAATTAAAATATTAATCATTTTTTGTTTATATTATGATGATGTGCATTTATTTTTATACATGTATTATTGACTAATAATTCAATTTTTAAAAACGTTAACTATTTTCTTACAACATTGACCAAAAAATAATCAGATACCAAATAGACACTTATTTCTAATGTCGTCATCGTACAGATTATCAAGAAAAACCGACAACGCAAGCTTTCATGATGCGCGACAAATCCGGCGGCCACGACACTGTCGTGGTGGCCTTCCGGGGGACGGAGCCCTTTGACGCCGATGCGTGGTGCTCAGACTTTGACATCTCATGGTATGAGATCCCCGGTGTGGGGAAGATCCATGGCGGCTTCATGAAAGCTCTAGGGCTCCAGAAGAGCATCGGATTCCCCCCCGAGCTGCACGCCGACAGCGCGTGCGGCCGCCGCCGCCCCAAGCCCCTGGCCTACTACGACATCCGAGACCGCCTTCGAGCGCTCCTACGTGAGAATGACAGGACGAAGTTCGTGCTCACGGGGCACAGCCTCGGCGGCGCCCTCGCTATCCTCTTCCCCGCCGTCCTCGCTTGGCACGACGAGAAGTGGCTGCTCGAGAGGCTTGAAGGGGTTTACACGTTTGGACAGCCTAGGGTTGGCGATGTGAAGTTTGGTGAGTTCATGAGGAGCGAAATGGTTGAGCATGATATTAGGTATTTTAGGTTTGTTTATGGAAACGACATGGTTCCTCGGCTGCCGTACGACGATAAAGCGCTTATGTTTAAGCACTTTGGGACTTGCCTCTATAGCGACAGACATTATGAAGTCAAGGTATAACCTATAGGCCTATGTGTGCATGAGCATTTTTCACAGCTTGTTTGATTAAATTAAAGTAGCTTTCTAAAAGAAAAATAAAAAGAAAAAAGTCATTTAGGGTTGGAAAGATCTAAGTACTATAATTATATAATTAGGAGTTATATCTAGGATTTCATTTATCATCATCACTATACACGAGTATATATGATAAAGTTCCTTTGTATGAAGGAGCATATCTAGGATTTTAGTTGAGTAAGAAGACATTTTGAATTAAAAAAAAAAAGAATTTAGGTAAGACAATTAAAACTAAAATATTTTGTGAAAATATGAGATAAATTTCAAGTCATAAAATATTGAGCAGGGCATATTGTAAAAAATATATATATATATATTTATTTATTTATCTTTAGATTTTTTTTTGCCAATAATTTATCTTGAGTACTTCTGTGATGGTTTTTTTTTTTTTGAAACAATTCTAAATCGTCGAATTCACTGGGTGTCATATCTTAAAAAGGTGGATTTGATGGTCCAGATCTAATTGTTTCCAAAAAAAAAAATCCACTAAAAAATTTTCCTTAGATATATGCAGATGAAATTTATATATTTTACAAAGTTAAGCAAGTCTTTAATTAGATTCAATATTCCTGCTCGTTGGGTGATAATAATGATAAGTATCAATGTCTTACACTAGGATTCCGTCTAAAATTTATGGTTTTCTGCCTTCACAGTTCACACTGAGAAATCATTTTCCCTCTTGATGCATTTAATTTAATTTAATTTTTATAATGTTTAATAGTCCTATCCTTGTCAATTTGTATCAATCGTGATAGAAAAAACATTTGAAGACAAAATTTTCTGAAGAGGACATTACAAGGGAAAATGGTTGTGCTGTCCTTCAGAACTTTGTCTGTACCCTTAAAGATTTTAAAATACATTGCACATTTTCCTTTCTAAATATTCATAGCCACTGGATTATTATTATTATTATTATTATTTTTGGATGACTTCTCTATGTACTCCTCAATTATTGAGACTAATTTTGAACATGTTCTAAATTATTATTAATTGATGTAGGTTGTCAATGAAGAGCCAAACAAGAATTATTTCTCACCATTGAAGGCAATTCCAATGATGATAAACTCCCTTGGAGAGCTAATAAGAAGCTTCACAATTTCATACAACAAGGGACCGGAATACAAAGAAGGCGGTTTCCTCCGAATGTTTAGAATCATCGGTTTGGTAATTCCCGGCGTGCCGGCTCATAGCCCTCAAGATTACGTCAACACCACCCGATTTGTCTCCGCCGACGTTTTCCTCCCCTCTAAAAATCCGTCACAAAAAAATCTTTAACTACGCAAAGAAAAAGAAGCCTTTTTTTGAATTTTTCTCGAGTTTTATTTATTTATTTTTGTTAATTTTCATTGGCCTTGATTAAGTATGTATTAGAAGTGTGTTGATTAATTGTATATTTGTATGTGCCTGCTCGGTCACATTATTACAAGCGTAATATCAAAAGATTGAGAAAACTAGTAATTATTTTTGTTTTAATCATCAAAACTTTCTAGATGAAGACATTTTTTTTATCACGTTTGATACTGTTTCATGGTCCCTTAATTTATCTTGAATCCATAGATATCGATCCAGCAAAGAAACAAAATCCGTGTCATGTCAAAATCAAAACAAAATTACGGTGATTTTTTTTATTTTATTTTTGGAAGCGGCTGTGGTGGAACGTTTTTCGTTCTCTACCATGGGGAACGATCTTAAAACTTATTATAGGTGGTTAAGATTTCGAATTCTTGGATTTTTTTTAGCCCTTTGGTGGAAAAAAACATATTTTTTTTAGGGGCAAAAGTGTATTTTTTAAAAATTGGGCTTAAATAATAATACAATAAAAATAAGGGGTCAACAAATAAATAAATTAAATTTTTTAAACAATTCTCAGTTATGTATTCGTTCCCTATAGTGAAGGAGGAGAACGAAAAACGTTCCCCACCACAGCATCCTTTTTTATTTTTAATGTTTTTTGGGTGATCTGATCATACAATACAACTAGCTAGTCATGGCTTTGCCTCATACATGCATTGGTACATTATGTTATGTCTTTGTCTGTCCCAACAAATCCATAATTAGAAATGAAAGCATGCGTTTATCTTGTGGTACAAAGTTAACCCCACGTTTGTGAAAAGTAATTAACTTGCAAATTATTAATCCGACATTATGAAAATGGCCATATATAGTACTTAAATTATATAGATAAAGAAAAAAGAAAAAGAAAATTGCTTCAATGTACGAGCGATATCACAATCCTTTTGCAGAAAGAAAAGTAAAGGAAAAATTACATTATTCTTTATTCTCCCATACCATTTTTTTTTTGTTCGCAAATTACGAGCTCAAATGTTATTTTCCCTTTTACCTTTGTAAAATGAAACATTGGTACTTTTCCCTATAACTTTAGCACCAAACAAATTTCAATGTAATTAATAATCTGAGATCCTCATATGATGAAGAGATTTGCAAAATATTTTAAACTTAGGGGGATTTCATGGGACTTATGAAAATACAAGGATGTTTGTGAAAATAAGACAAAACACAAAGAGAGTTATGCAACTTTCCCATACTTATACAACAAAGCCTTTGGATTCTTATATGCTAAGAAAAAATAAATAAAAGGCATTTTTTTTCATATCTTCTGGGATTGAAAAAAAATAAGTAGAAAATTTCACAAAGATAAAGTTGATAACATCAACTTGAGAGTTGAGAGATAAAGATTGAAAGAAATGGCCGGTTCTCAAACATTTTCACGTTCTTTTCTTTTCTTTTCTTTTCTTTTCTTTTCCTCTTTTAAGACTAACATAAAAAGTAAACGTGTATATCGTGGAGAACAAGCGCATAATTGCGAATTGAGAGATAATATTGTCAATGGATTCCATATCCCTTACACATGCATGATCACTTAGAAATTAATTTTGACGCAAGCTTAAGTTATCATATAGCTAGCACACACACTTAATTTTCAAATAAACTTATTTTAATTAAATTTCATTTATTTAAAAAGAAAATTTGTTACAACATCCAATTATATAATATTTCTTGACGGAATATGATCCCGCGTGTATAAGGTGAATTAGACCAAAAGAGTTTTTTTTTTTTTAATTAGAATATCAACGTAACTAATTGTAAAACAAAAATAAATTGGGGAAAAAAATCAGAAAAAAAAAACTAGTATAAAAAAGGTATGACTTACCAATACGCCTATAAATACATACACATATAGTGCTAGAGCAACTACAAGCAAGTCTGTCCCAATATTTACTTTTTCTTTGTCATGTCCACCATATAATAGCTTTAACTTTGGAGCTTTTAAGTCTCTCCCATCAATATCCTTTTCTCTCTCTCGCCCTCACTCTCTACACATATATTTAAACCATTAATACAAAACTAGCTTTTTTAATTCACAAATCATATATATCTAGTACTATTAATTACAATTGCCTATATATAACCATGGCTAATGATAAAAATAATGATTGTGACAAGGGCTTCTCAGGCAGTTACATGCTTTTGAAGCCTGAGGAAGTTGGCTTTTTTGATCTCATTCACATCTTGTTCTCCAGAAAAGTAGATGAGAGGAAGTTCGTGGACTACTGCGCAGCCCCCGAGACTGGGGATGAGAATGGGGCGGGGACTGAGGCCGACGAGAAAGAGAAGGAGAAGGAGGAGGACGAGGAGGATTTCCGATTCCGGCGGAGATGGATGATTTTCATCTCCATTTTGGCCCAGAAGTTCATGCTCTTCAATTCCACTCCATTGTTGTGGTTTGGTTGGAGTATTGAGATGTGGCTCAACCTTGTAGCGTGTAACCGCAATATTGGCCGGCTCTTTTTTAATCTCCTTCGAGGTAATTAATTTTTTTTTTTGGCAGATTTACAAGAAATTAGAAGTACTAAATAACTTTCTAATTCAATCAACTCTTCAGTTTTATGTGAAGGTCTAATCTGGGTGTGTGTATATTTCCAATCTTCTTGGTATATGTTTCCTTGATGATTATGATTATTATTTTAATTTTAATTTTTTTTGCTTTATATCTAATATAATATATGTTTCTCATGCTACTTTAGTTTGGCAATCTGGCATAAATTTATAATATTATATATATTTAATGCTCAGATACCATATAGTAAAGTAATTAATAAGCAGAGTTGTTGCGCTCATACTCCTTAGTCAATTAATTGTTTATAAAGTTTAGTGATCTCACAAGTATTAATTAGTGTTGATATACACATGGAGATCAATATTTTAGTGTATTAGGCATAGTTCATAGATATTAGAGAATCAATGGCCTAGTAAAGAATTAGCACTTAATGTATCTTCCAACTTTTTTTTTTCTTAGGGAATAATTAACTTTTTTGTTAGACAACATTATAGTAGTCATACATTAGTGGAAATCAGAATATCATCAGCCATTTTCTATAGTTATGCTGATCTGGCATTCAACTTTTCTTACTCCTATAAATATAAGGTTTTTTTTTTTAATTTACACTCATACACTTATAAAATTAAAAACAACTGTAGTTTTTTTTAATTTTAAATTATATATATATTCTTCTAAAATATGTAATATTGTTATACATCACCATATTACATCCTTCTATTTGTTCACGCCTTTTTTTTTTTTTTTAATCGTCCACACTCCACTTCTTTCATATATAAGAGATATGAGAGAAAAGTAAAAGACACTCTCCGATAATAAAAACAAAATGTGCCTATACATATATGTGCACAAATTAGACGAAATTTTTTTGCAAAAAAGATAACATAAGTAAACAAATCGACGTAGTCATCAATAAAAAAGTAAAAGAAAAAAAATAAAGAGATATACAAAAAAATAAGGAGTTGAATTATGCGTAAAATCATTTAATAATTACAATATAACAAATTATGTGGATGATATTAAAATATTAATTAGATAAAAGAACACCCATGTAGTGATATATGATTTTTATTACTTGGCTATATGATCCAACAGATATACCCACTTAAATTAATAAACAATATTAATTTGATATTGACCACAGAAGCTAGCTGTACAATTTCCTAATCTGATCCTCAATCAAGTAAATGTATTTTTTATTTTTTATTTTGGATATGATTAATATTTGTCTGGGCCAATATACATTGTCCCATCACATCTTAATATTGATCCTACATATTTTAAAGCACAGAGATCATGTGAGTATTTCTACTCAATAATTTACAAAGTACCCCCAAACAAATTAATCTACACCACAAAATTCAAAGGTTGATTGAAGCATCTGAGGGGAAGATGGTTCCAGATGAACACTACTCCACAAGCTATATATATATATAAAGATGACAAAAATTATATAGGCAATAATATTATTCCACATTTATATTGTGGAGTGTATATATATAAGCAACGATCACATCAACATTATATTTATCCTCACTATGAAAATAATATATTGGTTTTAACTGTAGTAGGGTTTTTGTGGCTGACTCTGTATCAAGAGTACATATTCAGGGAAAAAAAAAAGAATATTTATAAAAATGAAGTTTAGTCTATTTTCTAGGGGCATGCCAATTAGTTGAATATTTTAGTCACACGCTTGTGTGATTAATTTTTAATTGTATTATATTATAGCTTAATCAATGTGAACTCATATATATAATATAAGAAAAATTTGACTTTTAGCTATTTTTAAGCTCATGTTTTTGACGAAATTAAAGAATTAATCATTTTTATCATATAACAAAATTTGATACACGTGTAACTATGACTAATCTTTAAAACAATAACAAAAAATTTGGCTAAATATCCTTAAAAATCTCTATAATATATGGTTGGCTAACAACTTGAATATTACAACTAATAACTGAGTGTACAAGCAAGATTATGTTCCGATTAGGATAGTAGACAGAAGGTTTTATGATAATATATATATATATATATATATATATTAAATAGGCACATATTTACACATGTAGGTAGTATATAAATGTACATTATATTATACTTATATAATGAAAATAATTGAGAAAACACAGTGAGTGTCACGTGGTACCAGGGAAGTGTCACACTCATCATCATCTAGAACACGACACCCCAAAGCTGAATATTAAAACAACTCGTGGCATTATAATTTATAAATAGTAAATTACATTAAAATAATAAAAATCATAATATAATACTACAAATGAATCTTACTCTAACTACCAATAATAATAATACTAGCCATAGCTCAACCTAATATGGTCAATGATATTGAAGTATGGGATCATGAAGCAACAACCAAAATTAATTTACTAATTAGCCCAACCTTTTTATTTATAAATTTATTTTCAGGGAGAGTGGTAAAGCCAGACGAAACGTCAGAAAATTTCCTGTCGTTTATTGGAAATATGGACAAAAGAGTGAAGTTGGATAGTAACATCAAGTATGGGGACCCAAGATATTTTGGAGCTCTCTCTATGATGGCTTCTAAAGCATCTTATGAGAACAATGCTTACATTAATACCATTGTCAGAGATCATTGGAAGGTAAAATTTGAAGGAAAAAAAAAAAGTGACACCTTAACTAATCTTCTTAATTATGAAACTAACCACAAAGATTAATAATTATATAGAATTTGATTGATTTATGATGTTAATTTTTTTATTTTTTATTTTATTTATGATCAGATGGAGTGCTTGGGAATATTTGACTTCTGGAACGGTAAGAATTGACCAAAATAATTATCTAAAGTTTACCTATGTTGTTGTTGTTGTTGTTGTTGTTCTTTATACAATTGGTATCTTTCAACCTAGCATAAGGTGCTAATAAAATGGACATTTAGTTGCAATAAAAAATTATGACTAAAAAACAAACATTTTTGTAACTAAACTTTTGTTATCGCTGAGAAGTTCATGAATAAAAGTTGTCATAAAACATTTCAATCACCATAAGAAATTAACTATAAGAAATTTACGACGTATATAAAATATATTGGTAATAAATTATAACTACAACTACAAATAATATTATTTAGTCATATTTTTTTTTCAATTTTAATGAGATACGTTCCTATCTTAGCTTCGTTCACTTAAAAAAAAATAGTCATAATTTTTTTTATTGCGTTAAGTCTTTTTTTTTTAATTTTATTTTATATAATAGGTTCATGATTTGAAAATAGTAAATAGAATGAATTTAATATGTTGTAGACTATCAAGAGAAGGCTTCAACACAAGCCTTCATACTTCGCGACAAGACCGAGGATCATGAGATAATCGTTGTGGCGTTTAGGGGAACCGAACCCTTCAATGCGGAGGATTGGTGCTCTGACTTTGACATCTCTTGGTACGAGATCGCAGGAGCTGGGAAGATCCACGGCGGGTTCATGAAGGCTCTAGGTTTGCAAAAAAACCTAGGGTGGCCGAAAGAGATAAAGGAAAAGCAAGACGAAGCGCAAAATGGTACCCATCCGCCCGTCGCTTACTATGCTATTAGGGAAATTTTGAAGGAACTCTTAAACAAAAACGAAAAAGCAAAATACATATTGACGGGGCACAGTCTAGGCGGGGCTCTGGCAATCCTCTTCCCGACGATTTTGGTATTGCACAACGAAACATTGTTGTTGGAGAGATTGGAAGGGGTTTACACTTATGGCCAGCCTAGGGTTGGAAATGGCAAATTTGGTGACTTCATGGGAAAACAATTAAAAGAGCACAATGTTAAATATCTTAGGTTTGTTTATTGCAACGACATGGTTCCTAGGTTACCTTACGACGACAAGGATCTTATGTTCAAGCACTTCGGAACATGCGTTTATTTCAACCGGCATTACCAAGGAAAGGTAAACAACTATTTAAACATCATTATTTTTTAACGTCAAATCACATCAAAATCATATATATCGTTCAATTCAAATAGCTCGCTCACAAATTTCCCTAGCCACAACACATAACAATATTGTTTTTCTTTGTATGTGTCATATTATATAGGGAAAATCCCTATTTAATCCTTGAGTTTTACCAAAATTCTCGTTTAGTCCTTTGGTTTTTTGAAATTCTAAAATAATCCCTATGTTTGTTAAATTATGCCTATTACATACCTTGTACGTGAATTATGACTTGATGTACCAAATTTACCCTTTATTAAAATGATGGGTAAATATTAATCACATATTTCTCTTCAAAAAAAATATATATATCAAAATGTCAAACCCTAAACAAACTACAAATCAAACTATTGAAAATTTTAATCACATATTTTTCTTCCTTATGCTCATATTACCCAAAAAAAATCAAACATTTATCCTAAAAAACAAATGCCATAAGAATGGTATAGGCATAATAGGCATCAATTTTCTTATCCACGTTTTAAGAAGGGTATTATAGGAATATTAGTAAAATTCGCTCTTGATTTTGCCTAAATTTCGAGTACAAGGTATGTAATAGTTATAATTTAACTAACACAAGGATTATTTTGGAATTTAAAGAAACACAAGGACTAAACGAGAATTTCGGTAAAACTCGGGGATTAAATAGGGATTTTTCCTATTATATAATCAATCTTCTTAATTTAAGTCTTTAAGATATCATTTTTAAAATAATAAAAAATTGGGGATTTGAAATTTTTGCAGATTCTTGAAGAAGAACCAAATAAGAACTACTTTGCACCACTTGGTGCAATACCCATGATGGTAAATGCATTTTGGGAGCTGATTAGAAGCTTCACTATTCCTAGAAAGAAGGGACCAGAATTCAAAGAAGGTTCATTTATGAGATTGTTTAGGATAATTGGATTAATTATGCCAGGAATACCAGCTCACAGCACTCAAGACTATGTAAATGCCACTCGTTTGGGCTCCAAAGAAGTCTTCCTGATGATGAACCAACATGACCATTCACCTGAAATTGTGTAGATCATATATATATATATATGTATGATATCTACAAGTTACTTTGACCAGGACTTAAATATGTAAATGTGAATTTGGTGATGATCCTATTCGGTGGCTTTGTGTTTTTGTTTTACAAAACTGTTTTAAAAAAAAAGTTCCTTTCTTAATTAGCTATTCGATATAAACTATGTGGAATGACTATGACGTGATGATTGTGTTGTGGTCTATGGAAATAAGAACACCGATTCAGAAGTTAAAGTAAAGGGTAATTGATCATTACCCTTTGAATAATTTTATCCAAGGAATATATTTAACAAAATTGGGTGGATGACGAAGGTGTATTGCTGGACTTTTTGAAAGTTCAAACGCTGCCAAATTGAGGAGACAAATTGGGATAAGTGTGAAAGTTGTTAGAGCATGGATAAAATTATCTTTTGTTGTACCATTAATACCTAATAATGCTGATTAGAAACTAGAAACCTTTGGCCTCCGACTGTGGTGGTCTAATGACGGTAAAGAATTGTCTTAATAAATGTAAAAGTTTGTACTTGTCAATTCAATAATCCATGCTTGCAACTTGCAAGGTACTTTTAGAAGTTATTAAGCCGTAACTTAATATATCTTTACTATTAACTCATTTAATAAAGTTGAGTTCTAGTTGTTTGGTATGAAGAGAAAAAGATTGTTGGAAAAACTAATATAAAAGAAAACCATTTTTTTCTCTTATTTTGTATAAAAAGTAAAATTGGAATGATAAAAAATATTCTATCCCTTAAAAATATATACTCCTTGAAAATATAAATGCCACATTCTTGGCTCAAAAGTTACACTACAAACATAGAATAAAAATAAATAGAGCATATCACTTGGAGCATATTATTAAGTGGTATCAACAATGACTTTATTTTGCAATACTCCATATTTATTATAACTATCTTTTAAGGATAATTTGCAATTTTACATTACGTTCCATAGATTTTTTTTTTCTCTCGATTTATCTCTTTACATAGAGTAAATAACATCTCGATTTGCATTATTTGCATCTAATATCACTTTTTCATTATTAAAAAATGTCATATGATGCAAAAATGGGTTCATAAACGGGCAAAATGACTTTATTCTTTTCAAGAGATTTTGAGGAATTTGGATGCATTAATAATCCCTTTTTTATTATATTTTTAATTTATACTCATTTTTTATGCTACAAATACAAACATAGAGTAAAAGTTAGAGTAGGAACATAATTGGCTTAAATTGGTTGTTCTAAGCTTCTCAATTTTTTCTTGAGTGTGATTTTAGTGCGAAAAACTCTCAATGGGCCTATATCCAAAAGCTCTCCATGGGCCTATGTCCAAAACTCTTAATGGGCCAAAATTTGGACCATCAATTTTGGGCCCCCAAAATGGAGAACTAAGATCCATGGAGTGAACTATGCACCTTCAACCACCCAATCCATGCCCCATTTAGGCCCACCAAATGAGCTCGTGCGTGAAGAGAGAGAGAGAGAGAGAGAGAGAGAGAGAGGGATTGGCACTAAATTAGCTTCGTGGTTTTTGTTCATTCAAGAAATCACAAAGACACAAAAAGAGTTTTGCAATTTCTTTTGGGGTTTTTTTCGGAAAAATTTTCCTTCAGATTCCAGTTTTCCCACTAAGGTCAGTTCAGTTTCGAGCGCGTAAAATTCTTCGCCGTTACATTTCGTTGTTACTAATCGTTCTTTCTTTTTTGCATCAGAGGAAAAAAAAAAAAGACCAAAAATTTTATAAAAGAATTGAATTTTGGGAAAAAAAAATGGTGAGTTTGATTTGGTATTTGACGATTGTGTGTGAGAAAGAGCTGTTCTCATTTGCAGGGAGCGACGAGTGTTCTGTGAGATTTTTGAGAGAGTGTGGTTAGAGCCGAGCGAGCTGAGAGAGAGCTTTCGAGGGGTTTTTTGAGTTTTTAGGGTTTCGCTTTTTTCCGCAAAAATCTACTCTCTGCCAACGAATTCCTCATGGAACGCAAGCTTGTGGTTAGTGTGTTTTTTTGTTTTCTTCTTCTATTGAAATTGGTTTGCTTTGTGGAAATTAAGGTTTTTTCTCTTTTGGGTTTTGAATTTTTTTTTTTTTGAATTTTGTTTCTTTTTAGGTTCTGGGTATTCCTTGGGATGTTGATACGGATGGGTTGAAGGAGTATATGAGCAAGTTTGGGGATTTGGAGGATTGTATTGTTATGAAGGTTTGCTTATATACCTTAATTGCAATTTATGTTTGTATGTTTGTTAGCTCTGCTTATTGAGCACTAGTTTATGTTATTTGTAGGAGCGATCGACTGGTCGGTCCCGCGGATTCGGGTACGTGACGTTTGCGTCGGAAGAGGATGCGAAGGTGAGTGAATTCGTAAAGTTGGGTCTTTTAGATATCCAGATTTGGATGCCTGATCGGGTTAATAGTTGTGCATTTTGCTGTTTTTGCATATTTTGTTGGCATCAGGGTGCATTATCGGGCGAGCACTTCCTCGGAAACAGAATGTTGGAGGTTAAAGTGGCGACCCCAAAGGTTTTATAACATCTTAACTCTTGATGATTTTGTAACGGGCGTCTATAAGATCAATGTGTTGGCATAAAAAGGGTGGAATGCTGCGGGCGATAGTTACCTGACCTTTTGTACGGTTTTGCAGGAGGAGATGAGAACACCATCGAAGAAAGTTACCAGAATTTTTGTGGCAAGGATCCCACAATCGGTTACGAAGACTACGTTCCAGAGGTATTTTGAGTTTCATTGTCTTTGTATTTTCAATTTTCCATGTTACTACATTCCACGGTAATTAACTTTTGCATCTTTGCTTTGCAGTCATTTTGAGAAATATGGCGAGATAACCGATCTATACATGCCAAAGGTGCTCTATCTTATCCCCTTGTGCATTCACATTTAGATGTTAAATTTTTCGATTGTAATCGAGTACATGTCTACATACGTAGGTCAGGTCAATAGTAATGACTGAGACCACCTAACCAAGCCAAATATGATTTTACTCCACACTTTAGATGTAAGCTTTCGGAAACTCGGATTGGCTCTACTGCCATAATTTTTAACGTTGTACATATGGTTCAGGATCAAGGCTCTACTGCACATCGTGGAATTGGGTTTATCACCTTTGCTAAATCAGGTTAGGTGCATTCCTGTCATGCTCATAGTAAATTTAGAGCATTGTTCAATCCTCTTACAGGGGAGACTATTGCTTGGCTTATATGACATTTTACGCTACTTGTGGCGCGATTTTGTTTTTATAAACTATGAACTATTGTTCTGTTTTCTGTCTTGATTGCCAAATAATTTCATTTCTTGAATTCATGAGTATAGATAAGAACTTTGAATTGCAATCAGATTGTTCTGTTTTTGGCATTTTATCTGCAAAATTTTCGAGCTTTTTATTAATGAAGGATATCTTATACATATTGCAGAGTCCGTGGATAATTTGATGGCTGAAACCCACGAGTTGGGTGGTTCAACTGTAGTTGTTGATCGTGCCACACCCAAGGTAAGCTACAGCATAACCAGCTTTTTACCCGAGAATATATATTCCAACGCAAGTTCAGAAGTGGATTCATATGATGAACTTATTGGTTCATACTATTCTATCTCTTTATTGTGCTATCAGGAAGATGACTTTAGGCCAGCCGCTCCAGCTCCCAGAGTGCAACAGGGTGGATATGGTGCATACAATGCTTATATTTCTGCAGCGACTAGATATGCCGCGCTTGGTGCTCCTACCTTGTATGACCATCCAGCGGCAGCAATGTATGGAAGTAAGTACCAGTGCGCAGTTATTTTCAGTTTATACTAGTGATGATGGTAAAAGGAGCCGCTTTTTTTTTTTTTTGATGTGGAATTAGGAGGGGAATCTACTCGAGGAATGGGAAAGAAGATCTTTGTTGGCAGGCTTCCACAAGAGGCGACTATTGAAGACCTTCGCCAATACTTTGGTAGATTTGGCCGTATACTAGACGTCTATGTTCCCAGGGTGAGAGCATTTTTCTGTGGCTGAACTTTTGTAAAATCAAAACTTATAAATATCGAGTAGCGTAATGCAACGTGAATGTTTAATTGTAGGACCCTAAAAGATCCGGGCACCGGGGTTTTGGTTTTGTAACGTTTGCCGAAGATGGTGTAGCGGATCGCGTGTCGCGAAGGACTCATGAGATATGTGGACAGCAGGTACAAAGTTGGATTTTTTATGCCGTGCATGACCGACTGACCAATCCTTTTGAAACTTCTAAATTTGTTGTTATGCTCTTTACTTTTCAGGTTGCTATAGATACTGCCACTCCTCTTGATGATGCTGGTTCGAGCGGAGGTCTTACAATGGGTAATGCAGAACCCTTTGGGGGCTATGGTGGTCCCATGCGCACCACCTATGGCCGTATGTACGGCAGTCTTGATTTCGATGATGTGAGTATATTTGCCTGATAGTTTGTTTTACTCGTCGAACTCCAAATCGAACTAAATATTCTTGTCCGAAATTCCAAATGCCTAATTTGTTGTAATGACTTTACTTACATATGTTGCTCGGTGCTTTGTTATGTTGCAGTGGGGCTATGGAATTGGCAGTGGAAGACCATCAAGATCGGATTGGCGGTACCGACCGTACTGAAGAAAGTCTCAGCCATTTGCCTCCGGTTATAGATAATCCATGCTATTTCTTAATAAAATGTTTAATTATAGTTCTATTTTGTTCGGAATTGCGAAGAAATGTCTCTGGAAATCCTGTTGTAGTATAGCCTGCGGGCATTTTCGGTACAATATTTTATTCGCTGGTCAGAAAATAGTAGGACTGAGTATGGCTTATGACTTTGTGGTCAATTGAACTTAGCTCTCCTCTATATGTACGTTTTATAGTACTCGTTAAAAACATGTATAACTAGAGTAATTAACCATCTGGAAATTTTGTTGATTCCAGAGTCCGAGAGTAATTTAATTAGGCTGTTAAATGCTATTAACAAGTTATGAATTACGTGGTGTCTAAATAATAACCTCACACACTCACTAAAAGTAACTCGACTCACAACTAGGCAGAATTATCTCTAGTAAAATCTCAAATATTCCTCATTATTTGTAGACATAAATTTTAATTTTTATAATTAATTATCCTCCTAAAAAAGAAAATAAAATTTATTTGCAATCTCCATCTTTGTAAAAAAAATTTCCAGAATCATTATTTTTCTGAGAAGAAAACATCACACCTTTAAAGTTTGTTTATTTATTTTTCGAAATAATTATGTGTTCATCGATTTTTTTGGCACTAAATAAGAAGTTAGACATAGATTAAAAACAAAAAAAAAGAGAGAGAGTTTTGAAACTATGAAAAAAATTGAGAAGCTATGAGGCAGCTTTCAGTTACTTCATTCAAGCTGTATACAACAATGTTCATTTTACGTTTCAATCAATTTCAGTTTATTGCTTTTTGTTACTCTTTCTTCTTCGTCCTTACTTGAACAGTCATCGCTTCGAGCGCTCCTCTCAGTTTAAATCTTGCGATGCTTTTGAAGTTAGGATAAAACTTACAGTGGGAGAAAAGTAAAGAGGACAGGTGTAGAACGAGAGAGAAAAAGAGGAGATCTTACACAAAACTCAAAAGTATGTGTAAGACGAGAGACAAAAGTTGAGAGAAGTAGAAAAAAGGTTTATTGCGTTTGAGTGTGGAAGAAAGAGGATTAACTGAGAGAGTCCGTTTGTTTTTCTCTGTTAATGCATTTAGTGAGTGAGTACGGTGTCAACAAATAATTGGTTGGACAGAGAGATGGACAGGCAATTTGGCACAAATTCTCACACCGCGGAAGGGAAAAGAATGGTAAAAAGAAATTACAAGACATAAAATGAAGAGCAAATTCTAGGCACGAGCCAATTCATTTCAGATCAGATGGTTTATATGTTAGTTGTTTCAACGGACACAGATTCAGGGAAGAAAGAGTTGGGCTCAGGAGTAAGCTAGAAAGCACGGCAGGTGAAGAGGCGGCTCAGGGATCTGACCCGGACATGCTTCCGGAAGGAGAACAACTTCCGGGGACTCCTCGGCACCTGATTCCGATCATGGCTGTCGTCGTAATCGTCCGACAATTTGCTTCTCATATTGTGTGCTCTCAGCTCCGCCGTCCTCAGCTTGTCCACAATCTTGTCCATCGTCGCCGACCTCCTCTTCTCCAGCTTCATCTGCGTAGTGATCAAAGCCTCGATGATCAGCATCGATGTTCTAAAATGCAAGGAACTATTTTTACATTCTATCGAAACGAAATCGACCTCGAGCTTTCGTATAGCGGCTTCGGCCTTTGCCTTCTGTAGATTTTCCCAGGCAGTGATCTTGGCTTCCTCTCTTTGCCACCTGAACATTAAAACAACAACAACAATAATAATAATAATAATAGTAATAGTAATAGAAGAAGAAGAAGAAAAAAAAAAGTAATGACATAGCTATCACTAACAAACAATAATCGGAAATTTGGAGTTCCTTGGCAATAACAAATAGTATTTCTTGGATTTTATCAAATTTATTATACTTACTTTGAGTTGTCCAATGCTGCTTCTGAAATGTCATAAGAATTTTCACCAAAGTCATCAACATATTGTTGAGTTTTCTTGCTAATCTTGATCCCGCCTTTCTTGGACCACTTGATCATGGTGGCTCTCTTGTCAACCTCAACATCTCTCACTTCCAACTTTGCAGAGTGGTCACTCCGCCGCTCCGTGATCGAAAGGAGGGCCGGCGGGGACGAGGCGAACGACGCCTTCCCCGCGGTGGAGGAGTAGCTGCACCGGCACTCCCTCGGGCTCATCTGCGTCGCCATATCTCGCTGCGAAACGGCTCCAGAATCCGCAGCCTCGTCCCTCTTCTCCGCCGCCTTCGGGCTTCCCCCGTTCGACTCACTTGACAAGCTAATCTGCGCCCAAATAAAGAAAAAAAGAAAAAGAAAAATGAGCTTTCAGAGTTTAAACCAAGGCATTTTCAAAACTAGCCCACACAGACACAGTTGAGCTAGTCTGAAATTTTGTCATGGTATTCAGAACAAATTTGTCAATTGTGCTATAAGAAAAATCTGCTAAAGAATTTTACAAATTCAAATAATGTAACATACAATCAAACTCTAATCTCCAGACAAGAATTTTGTCATTAAATGAAAACAGAAATTTCCAACAAAAAGTTGATGTCACAAAGCTACGTCAAATTAAAATAAAACCGATACCAAACATTGCTCTAGTCACAGATTATTTAACAATCTAGAAACCGTACCAAATGGGCAATCCTTACAAAGGCCTACACATGTATCAAGATTATCCCTAGAACATCCCAACTCTACTTAGTACTAAAACTCAAAACAAGCAAAAAAATTTAATTCTTTATAAAAAAAATAATAATAATAATAATTAAAGGTACCTTAGGAGAAGGGCAACAGAGACTCTCCTTCATTTCAGGCCAACCAGGAACACTACTAGTACTACTACCACTACCAGCCAATCCACCACCGTACACTCTCTCCGCCACCATAACACCCGTCGAGAAAGGCGATGCGGCCGCCGCAAAGCTCCGTAGGCTCCCCCCGCCCTCCGCCGCCGCGTAATTCGAGTAGCCGGCAGTGTGCACAATGGGGCCGCTCTTGGACTTTGGCCTCTTCTGAGACGGCTGAGCATAACTCGCGCTCCGGTTGGCGTTCAGCGGGCTGCATATCCACCGCTCGGCGTCCTCCCACTTCGAAGGCAGCGCCGCCCGCCCGCTGTTGAACGCCGCCGCCCCCGCCCCCGCACCGGCCGGGCCTATGATGTGCCGCCCGGCGCCTGCGCCGAGGGCCGGGATGCGGTCCGAGGCCCAGCCCTTCTGGAGGCCGGCCGCGGCGGCGGCGTTGCCGCGGTAATGCGGCGCGCCGGGGCTTGGGAATGTGGCGAGATCATGGGAAGCTGAGCGTTTCTTCATGGTTTTGGTTTCTCCACCACACAAGACTGGTTTTTCTGTTGGTCTCACTTGTGAGAACGTTTATATATATAATAAGGAAAGAGTATTGCTGTTTCTTATTGTAAGTGATTATGTTGCTAATTGGAAATTAATATATTTGGCTCTTTTTTAGTGCTTCGTTTGTTGGTGTGCCGATATAACATTATAAAAGAGTGTTGTAATGATATAGAATAAAGATTAATGATTATTTTAGATTCGTTACTACTACAGTTCTTTATATTGTTAGGATATTATGTGAAGCACTAGTAGGGGGTTCAAAGTATTATAAATTTATATAATAATATGCTCTGATTTATGTTACGGGTGTTTGAAAGATTTATTTTTCTAACGATGTGATAAAAAAAAGATTGATATGATAATTTAGAATTTTATATTATTAATATAATTTCTTTAAATCAAATACTTTATGAGTTGTTTCTTGTTGGAAGGTCGATCACAAAGTTAGTGATTTCATAAGAAATATCTAAACTTCTATATGTGATGTCACATTGAGTTATTAATTTTTAATCAGTAGAAATACATCTACTTACAAATAGATTTAGGATTAATTACATTGAAATTTGTAATGAATATAAGTAAATGTTTTTAAAAAAAAAATTGACAAAATAATCGATAATTGAATCACTTACTTGATAATTAAATGTAATTATTTATTTGTTTTATGATAACTAATGTAAATACAAAAATAGGTTATATTTCAAATTATTCTAAAATGTTTGGTATTTATTTAGCATAGTATAAATTTGATTGATATTTTCTAATCAGACAATTAATAAAAATAGAAGAAAATTGGAACATAAACTTTGAAATTACTCATTCATTCACAATATATTAGTTATATGTTTCACTTTCAGTGATCACTGTGTGGTGTGAATATTCATTTCCTCTTTATACAGCTGTAATAGTATTTAGACAGTTTGCAAAATTTGGCTTTGTTTTAAGGAGGCGTGGTCTATTGTTTTTTAGTGTCTGATTTTATTTTTATTTTTTATTTGGACCACTATGTATTAGGAATCATTAATTTTTGTATAGCATGGTTATTTGTTAGCTAAATTTCCAAACTTTGGATTGGACACAAAATGTTTGGAACTCTGTGAAGAAGACAAAGTTGAGCATTTAAGGCAGTACCTTTTTTTTTTTTTTTTTCTTTGGCCTTTCTTTTTGCTTTTTGAGTTGGGAGTGATAATTACAAGTATGGTTTATCTACAAGATTTACTCTCTTCTTTTTATTTTTTTACAACTTATTAGGTACATTTTTGTCCATGGACTTTTTTACCTCTTTACTAAGATGAATTTTGTGGTGTCTAGCTAGATCTCACTCTCATGTATGACTGATTATCAGAGAGTTCAAGTACTTCTGTACCAATTCAGTCTCAATTGGCTTATCAGTGGGAAAAAAAAAATGTGTTGCTTGGACTAGTCAAGAGTCTTCAAAGTAGTTCAGATTTTTGGTCTGCTTTTTATGAACATTGTTATTTTCATTTATTTATCATCATTATTAAACAAATTGTTATGATACATATGGTAGTTAGTTAAACATGTACCACCTAGTTACATATCAGTAAAATACATATAATTACTATTAGATTGCTTTGGTGCACGGAATTGAAATTTATCAGATAAAATTATTAGTTCTTATTGGAGTATTGGATTTTTTATTGGATTATACTTATTACTATCTTATATTCGGTATAATATTTGATTACGTTTACTCACATTTTAATACAATAAAAAAATAAAGGCCTTACTAATTGATCTAAAATGTTAAAATTTGAATATATATATATATATATATATTTCACTATATTATATTATATATATATATATATATATATTTATAAAGTGATTTTGGTCCCACCTTATTTAATTGTTCTAGCATAATCTTGGATGAGATTGTTTTTATCCTATTGATGATGAGATAATTTTGTAGAGCTTATTATTATTATTATTATTATAGCAAACACACCCTTATTGATGAATAACATTTTTCTAAGACATGATCAATGTGATCTGCTATTCTTTTCATATCATCATGAGTAGTATATATGGCGCCGTATTGAGCCTATTGTGTCCATCATTGTCGCACATGATAAAATGTTCCATCACAATTCACAAAGAATATTGATTATACTCTAATTGAAAAATAACAATTCTATTCCTTGAGGCTTGAAAGAAAGATAAACCCTAATATTTTCAAACATATTTCTTTTAGTAATTTGATTTAGATCTTTGGATGGAAACATGCAGCTATATACATGGCTTCTACTTTCCACAAGTATTCAAACTCAAATAACTATATCTTATCTTTTTTCTTTAATGATTATAAACTTGGAGATACAAGCTAGGCGTAGAATAGTTTGGTATACAAATATGAAAAAATATATATAAGAACTCAGCCCGTTAAGATTTATTTCATTTGAGTATTTGGTGTCGTACGCGTTCAATCTAAAAGCACACACACATACACACATACATATACATATATATATATATACACATACGTATGTATTATATACACACATATGTATATGATATATCACATTATCAACTGAGATTGAGTTTGATGTTCAAAAGAAAATGAGTGGATGACATTGATCCACCAATAGTTTAAGTGGGACCCACCTAGTCTCCCATTTCATGGGCAAAGAGTGCTGAGATATTCAGTGACTTTGTTTTCCATGATTGCTCTAATATATAAGGTTCATGGTGCGGTTGGAATGCGGGACAATATTGCTTAGCTTGAAACATCATGATTTTTAATTTTGTTTATATTTGGTTTCGTATTTTTACCTTTTCTTTTCTTTCTACTTTACATTTATTGGTTATTATGAGGCTTTTATTTTATGCAATGGTGAAATTTAATTGGATCATACAAGTTCATCTGGCTCATGAGCTGGCTTTTGGTCCGATTTACTGTGGCCTAGGAACTCTTGAACTGTCAATATTCAATAATATTCATGTATTGATCTAGTCTTGTAGGTTATCATAAGTACATAAACCTTTTTCTTTTCTTTTTTTTCGTTTTGAGATATTGTTTGAAATACGAGATCTTCTTCTTATAACTCTATCATATCAATATTCATCCATGGAGTAGCATGGAATGTAATCATGTATAGTACAGCTTAGCAAAAGCAATTAGCTAGGCCGTTTGATTGAACTTTTACTTTTCTTTAGAACGTGAACAAAAAAAAAAAGGAAATAAAGTTATAATTTTTAATTAAGCATTTGTAATATTTCATATTTAAAAATTAGTTTAATTGTCTAAAAAATTATAAATAACACTATTAATAAATAAATTAGATTATTACGTAAATAATTAGTTGTTCAACGATGTTTTAAAAAAATAATCCATGCTATTAATTAGGAAATAAAAATTTTTTTAGTTACATTAAAATAAACTAATATTAAGTTTGATTCTTTTTTTTTTTTCTTTTGACCTTATGATATTTAAATTTTCCACACAATTATTTCGCATAGAAGTAATATTTTGTGATTTTGATCGAAGTTAGTTCTTTTGTTAGAGTAAAATGCTTTTAAAATCTTATTCAAACAACCACTCGAAAGCACCTTTTAAGTTTAACCATCCAAGATTACTTCCAAAAAACCAACCATACCAACTCATATCAATTAAATTTGATTCCTACTAAGGCTATAAGTAGTACTCTAGACTATGAACAAACATAGAAGTACAAAAAAAAAAAAAAGGTTTCTTCAATCCCTAATTTGAACATTTATTAACTTAAGATCTTTAGTATATCATCTCTCTTATTCCACTCATAAGTTTATAACTTTATTTGTACAATATATATACTTGATTAAAAAAATATCATTGGAATTGAATATACAGTTTCCTCTCCCTTCTCTCTCTCTCTCTCTCTCTCTCTCTCTCTAAATTTGTATTTTTCTATGTGAACATGAATTAATCTAAAGCAGACAAGGAATGTGAAAAGTGGACCATATAGTTTCTCCAAGGATAATGTACAGCATTATTACATGTGGTGATCTTATGTTGAATTTAGCCTCTCCTTTTGCAATTTTATAATTTTTCGAACTCTAATTATGCAATATTTCTTTTTTGCCCAACTGGATTTTGGCCCCCCTTTTTTTATGAGGAAAAGTTGAATAATAAATCCCCAAGTAGATCCACTTCAGATATTCATCTGAAAACTAACACATGCTATTTTCTCTTCACAACAACATGCCATGTTTATCAGCTTATAAAAAGACAAATAAATAACAAAAAGAAATTTTGGATATGTTGAACTATATTCTCAATCTTATAGTATAGCTCTTATTAAAGTACCCATGTTTTTCTTGGGCCTACTCATTTGATCAAATATCAAACTTTTGTAATAGATTCATGTAATATAATATTGATGTGGGGAAGGTTTAATTTTATTGGGAATCAAATCTCGCGAGAAAAATAAAACTAACAATAAAATTGAAAGGAATAAATGAGTGCACGGATTCACTTTTTTTTTTTTAATTATTTGAATTGTCCAAGCTGATTAAATAGATGCTTAACAAGGAAAATAGATGTTCAATCTAGAATAAAAAAAAACCAAGCAATCTAATGGCAGTGACTTCTTTAATCCAAAACTCCAACTTATCATCTATACAATTATCAGTTCGGATTGCCAAAATTTTATCTCAAGTTTATATTTTCAGCTCAAATGGTCAAATCTAAGGTTCAAAATGCTATAATTAGACCTAAAATTCAAAAGCTTCGCACTTAGATTACATTGACCATGCATGTACTAATGCTGTTAAATTGGATTTTTAGTAAAAATTGATTTTAACAAAAGTCATTTTAGTTTGTTGTTAGTGTCAACAAATTGATTTTAAAATATTATTTATAATTATTTTTTTTCATAACATCAAACTAGTATGGACACTCACTTTTCTACGACATAATTAATAACAACTTTACTTATAGCTACGGCACATGATAATCTAGAAAATTTGATTTAATGCCACTTTTTCTTTATTTAAAAAAAATTGACAAAAACTATAAACTTTCTTTTAAGTGATAATTTTCAAAATAAGTTGTCTAAAAGTGATATTTATAAAAGTTTTCCAGTATAATCATTCTGTCATCATGGGGATAGGGGCAACAATTAGATTCCCTAAGTCTAAACATAATCTAAAGAGATCAGTATAATAATAATAATAATAATAATAATAATAATAATAATAATAATAATAATAGATATGTATTATTCTAGATTTTTCTACTTTCAATAATGAAATTAGTCCTCCAAAAATCTAATATAGGTACATCAAGAAAAAGATAGGCCGAAAAGAACAACGTGAATAAAATGCTACGTGCTTGATATATATATATATATATATATATATATATATATATTAATCAGAAACTTGTTATGGATCAATAATGATATTTTTGAGTTTAGAGAATAATATGTCCAAGTCCAATTTTATTTGAAAAGGATATTCTATTGTATCTCATCCTTACTTTCAAAAGTGTCACATTCATTTGGTGAATTCTTACAATTCTTTACGCTTCTGCGTTAACGAATATGATATGCCCTGCTTAAAATCCTATCTTTAGATACCATATTGATAGTGATTTGATGATTTTTTTTTTTAAACTAAATTTAATTAACAAAGCCACTACCAAAAAGAAAAAGAAAAAAAAAAGTATATAATATCATGTTGTGGTTAGTGTGTATTGCTTCCCAAGCGTTTTCGAGTGTGCTACGTGGGTCATCATGGAACTAAGAAATTGCCTGGTGGTGTAGTTAGGCTGGGCCTGGGCCCAAATCTGTAGAACTGAGACCGAACAACTTAAAATGTACGTCCAGGCCCATTTAATTAGGACAATTTAGGAGAACACAGCTCAAAAAAATAAAAATAAAAATAAAAATAAATAACTAATTAACTAACTAAACACTAGACAAAAAACGTAAGAGATGATTGCAAAGAAAAATAAAAATAAAAACTTAAAAGTAAGTATCATTAACTACTTTCATCTCATTTAATATGTTACTTATATTTATATAGCATGTTGACAATGCAATGAATAATAAAAAATAAAAAAAAAGTGCACCATATGATAAAGTAAAACAAAAATTGTTTTAAAATTTAGTGTATTGTAAATCTCCTATGCACTAAGCACTAGGAGTTTAAGAAATTTAAGAAACCTTATGTTGAACAACATTAAAGAATTTTACCACACTAAACGTTTCTTCTCTAATCTGCTTCTCCATATCTCAATTATAACAAGCAGTAGTGCAAAAATTCAAGTACGACACGCAATTTGAGAACAATGTGATATTGTTTCCACACTCTTTATAATTTTAAAAGAAATTATCATTTCAGTACTTATATCTCTTTAGATCTATTTGGAGGAAAAAAATTTATTCAAGTATTTTTATTGCAGTAATAATATTTTTTTGGACAAAAATACTTAAATTTTTAACTTAATTGTACATTCTATAGTATTTTAATTCTCAACTTGAATTTGCTCTCTCACAATTTATGTTCAAATACTATAACCGAACACTTATTCAAACACAAATTTAAATTATAAAATTTTCAATTATAATAATTCAAATTAGAATAATCTAAATTCTGCATTATATGATTGGCTTATCAAACGACAATTAGTTAACGGCTTGTATTATAGTAGAAGTACCAGATTTTTTGTGGAATTGGAAAAAATGTCACTGAATATTATTGTCCATAACTAGAAATGGACTATGTAATTTAAGGATATATATTCAGTCTCACTAAAAATAGTAGGGGATTTGGCCGTGTACACGTGTAAATATCAGAGGACCAAAGTACAGGTGTTAGGCTGAGATGTTCTAAAATCCTCATCCACATACGATTGCCACGTGTCTTAAGCCCAAAGCGGTGGGTCCATCTTGGCCGTGTAACCAATAGCGTTGTCCTATTTTGGGTCGGTAATTACGTTACGACTAAAATTTTGTGCACAAATTAACTTTATTCTACTTTAGTGGAATTTGCACCACCGCCCCTTATCTTCACTTTTATTTCATTATTGTTATTTTTATTTTATTGAAAGAAAAAAAACTTTCCACTTCCTTTAAGAAACGTTTTTTTTTTTTTTTTTTTTTTGCAAAGTTTAAGAATTGTATTAAAATCATAGGATTGTATTATTGTATATATGTGCTTAATTCACACTAAGTAATGTTAGTATTGTTCACAAAAATATTATTAAATTCTCAAATGACAGAAGTCCTTTCAATTAATAAGTCTTTTTCCTTCTAAGTACATAACGGTCAACCCACCTAAAGGCTAAAACTCATTTTTCACCAAACAAATAAATATATATTTTTTATGTTTCTCTCATTTTATATGACACTACAAAATTACCAAGTCTAATGCCAAATTCAACTTCTTTTCTTCTCAAACTCACTCACTTCACCAAGTCCACAATATTTATTATTATTTCCCTCAAAAACCCAAAATTTAAATATAAAAAAAGTCCAACACCACAGAAAAACATAAAATGCCTGAATTCCCAGACACTTCAGTTCAGCAATCAGAAGATTTTTTTTAAATGAAAAAATAATTATTTTAGATTTAGACTGAACAATGAAATAGGTATTGGATCGCTGATAGACTGCCACGTGGACATAGCAATCTCCACTATTGGTTAGACACAATTCTCTCTCTCTCTCCCATCCTTATATTCTCTCTCTCTCTCTCTCTTCTTTTCTTCAATGTGAAGCCAAAAAAAAAAAGTTGAGCTTGAGTTTCAGAGCAACAATGGCGTCCACAATCTGCTACAACGCAATAAGCCTCTCGGCGCCGATTTTCACTCACAAGAATCATTTCCCAAGCCTCTCTCCCAAGGACTCGTCTCTCGAGCTCTCGCCATTTTCGCACTGGACCAGAGCCGCGGCGAGCTTTTCACAGAAAAGGAGTTTCTCGGCGTCGGCGGTGGCGGCGCCGGCCGAAGCTCCTGCGGCGGCTCCGTCGTCGCCGGAGAAGAAGGCGCTGAAGATCCTGATCGCTGGCGGGGGGATCGGAGGGTTGGTCTTGGCTCTGGCGGCGAAGAAGAAAGGGTTTGAGGTTTTGGTGTTTGAGAAGGATTTGAGTGCGATCAGAGGAGAGGGACAGTACAGAGGTCCGATTCAGATTCAGAGCAACGCGTTGGCGGCTTTGGAAGCCATTGATATGGAGGTCGCCGAGGAGGTCATGAGAGTCGGCTGTGTCACCGGCGATCGGATCAACGGCTTGGTTGATGGGGTTTCTGGTAATTGGTGAGTCAAAGGCTCAAAGCTATTGCCTTTTGTGTTTTATAGTTGAATTTGCCAATTCTGTGATTGAGTTCGTTTGTTGCATTGACTGACTAAGGAATAGTATAGTGTTAATTCAAGTAATTGACTTTGGTCTTTTGAGTGTTTGGTTTGGTCATTTTGAGGTAATTCAGCTTTCAGGGTCAAGCTGATAGTATATTCAAGTTCAAATTTGAAAGAAAGTTAAACAAGAATGAGTTACTTGTTGTAGAAGTTGATTTTCAACAGTGATGAACTGATTATTTTATTTTCTTTTTATTTTGGGTTTTAATTCAACCAAAAAAATTGGAGCGAGTTTAAGAAACTAACGACGGGACTTTATATCACGCCACTGATCTTGGTTTTGAAGTTTTTTAGGACTAAAACAACTCCTTTGCTATATTGTATTTTGTTTCGGAGAAAAAATGTGCGAAGACCCGGAGATTCTCGAATAGGTCATTCGAGACCAATTGAAGATTTTATCTTTCGACGCTTTACTGGTTTACTTCAAATTGATTCATTAAGTTCGTAACATGATTAGCATGCTGGAATTGCCAATTCACTTTTATCATATGAAAGGAAGAGAATTGTTCTTTTTCTATTACTACACTTGTCTATGTTTATAAAACAAGTGGTTAAAACTCTTAGTTTGATTATCAAGCAAAAGAGATGAAATCTACTTGGTTACAAGTTCTAAGGAATCGAGAAACAAAAACTCTGATTTGACAAATTTTCTAGGTCGCTTTTGATTAGTATTGTATTTAGATTTTATCCTCCATGGGACGTTATTGAATTATAAGCTCTAGTCACATAGAGAGTAATGTTTAGCTGGTTATCAGGTACGTCAAGTTTGACACATTCACTCCTGCAGCGGAACGAGGACTTCCAGTTACAAGAGTTATTAGCCGAATGTCCTTGCAACAAATCCTTGCATGTGCTGTCGGAGAGGATGTCATTATGAATGAAAGCAATGTCGTTGATTTTGAAGATCATGGGGACAAGGTAATAATGTTTTAACTGCTTATTAGATTTGGGTTTTTTGTCCCTATGGGGTTAGCATGAAAGCTCATTGGCTTGGAATGCTAGTAACTCGGTGTTTTTCTTGACATGTACTCTTTTGTCTCTTTTCAATTCCACAAGTTTAGGTCACTGTGATCCTAGAAAATGGACAGCGTTATGATGGTGATATTCTGGTTGGAGCTGATGGTATCTGGTCAAAGGTATGTTCTGTACTCTAAACTCAGGTTATAAAGACGCGAATTTGTGTTTCAAGTTAGAATATGAATGCATGTTTAGGAAACTTATTCTTCTTTTGTTATTTTTACAAAACGGACAAACACCACCAATCAATAGTTAAGTAACTTGGATTATTTTAATGATCAATAGGTGAGAACCAAGTTATTTGGTCAAAGCGAAGCTGTTTACTCGGATTATACATGTTACACTGGAATTGCAGATTTTGTCCCTGCTGACATTGATACTGTAGGGTATGTGTCGTTTTTAATTTCTCGTTACCTTCCGAATCTTTCTCTTTTACATTGCTTTCTTAAATTGCATCCGTACCTCAGTTTATATTTGCGTAGATACTGAAATTTATGCTTCTTGTTCTGAAGCTACCGAGTATTCTTGGGACACAAGCAATACTTTGTTTCTTCAGACGTGGGCGCAGGGAAGATGCAGTGGTACGCATTTCACAAGGAACTACCCGGTGGTGTTGATGCCCCCAATGGTATGCAGATCGAAACATACTCCTCTTCTTTCTTATTTGCTATTATTTGTTTGCAGATAGCAAATGGTCTTGAAGTTAAACTAGTAATGTATGTGAGATCTTAATTTTTTTTTAGTTTCCCATGGTTTGTTAACTACGCACTCTTTTGGGCAGGTAAAAAGGAAAGGTTGCTTAAGATATTTGAGGGCTGGAGCGACAATGTGATAGATCTGATACTTGCCACAGATGAAGATGTAATTCTTCGACGAGACATATATGACAGAACACCTTCATTAACTTGGGGGAAAGGACGCGTGACCTTGCTTGGGGACTCAATCCATGCGATGCAGCCAAATATGGGCCAAGGAGGATGTATGGCCATTGAGGTATACCTTATTATTCTGCATTTTTATAATGTCAAATAGGTTATTGTTTTCAATAAATTTCCGGCCTTGTTTTCTTTCCTATGAGTTGTGTTCATGAAGACAATCGGCAATCCAACCATTGCAGGACTAAACGTACCTTTTCCAAATTATTTGTTCATTGCAGGATAGTTATCAGCTAGCACTGGAGCTTGAAAAAACATGGGAAGGGAGCATCAGATCAGGAACTCCTATTGACGTTGTGTCTTGTCTAAAGAGGTAGCACAGTACTCTTTTTTTTTTTCAATAATAATAATAATAATAATAAAACATATCACTGACCCAGATTCATGGATTGCATTGTAAGTGAAGAACGCGGTAGACTCTTATTGATTAATGATTACTAACAAACTCATTTGCTTTATGGTTTCTTTCTCCCTTTCTCGGTAATTTCTCAGGTATGAGAAAGAAAGAAGGCTGCGAGTGGCCATTATTCATGGAATGGCTAGAATGGCTGCGTTGATGGCCTCAACTTACAAAGCTTATCTGGGTGTTGGACTTGGTCCGTTGTCGGTACGGCCTCTCATTACATCTGTCCTACAGCAAGCAAATGAAAGGAACTTGTTTGCAGTGATTGCAAACATACTTATGATGATTGAAGAATGTAACTTTTATCTTCTCTCTTGGCAGTTCTTGACAAAGTATAAGATTCCACATCCAGGAAGAGTTGGTGGGAGATTTTTCATTGACATTGCAATGCCCTTGATGTTAAATTGGGTCTTGGGTGGTAATAGGTAAGACGTTACCTTGTAATTTCATATATTCTTTTTATATTCTTGAAAGTTTATTTATATTTAACTTTTTTTTTGTTTAGCTCAAAACTCGAAGGGAGGCCACAAAGCTGCAGGCTCTCAGACAGAGTATGTTGCTCAAAATATTTCCATTCGTTATGTTTCATGTCATAGGAATAAGTTCAAATATCAAAATTATATGATCTAATCCCTATAATGTTCTCATCTTTCTTTGCAGGCAAGTGACCAGCTACGGAAATGGTTTGAGGACAATGATGCCCTGGAACGTGCTATCAACGGAGAGTATGTCTTCAATCCCCCCAGCTTTCATCATCATTGCTGAATGTTTTCTGGCTGATCTAACCATGCTTTTGTCATGGTTTCTCTAGGTGGTTTCTGTTGCCATTTGGAAATGAAAGCAGTGCTTCGCAACCAATTAGTTTGAATAGGGATGAGAACAAGCCATGCATAGTTGGGTACGCTTTTCTTTCTCTCAAATGATAAAAAAAGAAAAAACCATTTATCTAGTATTTGACTAACTATTTGCTCATTTTGGTTAGATTATGATAATACTACAATCTTCGTCTTCGCTCCTAACATTAATGTAGTGATTAGTTTCTTCTAACATTGTCATTGTTTTTTCAGGAGCATATCACATGGTGACTTGTCAGGAACTTCCATTACAATCCCTATGCCACAGGTGAACTGGCCTCTCCATAGCCGTTAAATACTACTGCTGTTTTTAATGACCAAACACGTTTCATTTGAATATGTTGTGTTAATTTAAACTTTGAAGCTGAGTAAGAGATTTTTTCACACCTCAGGTCTCGGAAATGCACGCTCGCATTAACTACAATGATGGCGCCTTTTTCGTGACTGATTTGGGAAGTGAACATGGGACCTGGCTCACCGAGTAAGTGAAAAAAAAATATGGACTTGCGTTATGTGTGTAAAACAACTTATTGTATTACTCCTGTTCCTTAAATTTTCTCTCAAAATGTGCAGCAATGAGGGCAGGCGGTACCAGATACCTCCAAATTTTCCCACTCGATTCCGACCCTCAGATGTTATCGAGTTTGGTTCCGACAAGAAGGTAGCCCATGTTCCATACTTTATATAGCTTGTAGTGCAAATCTAAAATCTCATTAAATTTATTTGTGGCAAATGTTAGATATCACATGTTGTCGGACTAAAAGTAGCTAAACAGTTGCATGTGACTTATGAAAACTTGTTACATGATAAATTAGACAAGAACAAAGAAACTCTTATCTAGTTTATCAAATATTTCCTGTTATGCCTCAAACCAGATTCAAAACAATATCACAGCAACAATAAAATCAAGCACAATAAAACAGATCAAAGCACAAAATTCACTGTTCTATTGAGCCCAAATTTGGGAAATAAACGAGTACAAATAATCCAAGCATTCGAGAGGCTTGGTACTCTCCCACCGGACTTTCGAGAGGTCCGTTCTCTCCCTCAAAGGAATTACTTCCTTTCTCACAAAACTCAACACAATTTTTCATGCCCTCAACAATCCACTCACTCACTTATTTATAGGATACTAACTTCTAATATTTCTATACTCTACCTATAACTAACTACTAATTACCAATGAACCTTTATTTCCTAGTTCCTAACATTACCGGCCGCCCCAGAACCACCTTGTCCTCAAGGTGGTGGACATTCTTCGGCCACTTTCACTTTTTTTTTTTTTTTTTTTTTTTTTTTTTTTTTTTTTGGTCTAAAAAACAGCCCAGTAGCATCAACTCCCACAGCCCAGTAGAATCATTTCCCATTCTGTTGTTGTAGTGTTGTAGTTGGGCTTTTTTTTTTTTTTTTTTTTTTTTTTTGGTACAGCCCAGTACAACCCCAAAAAAAATCCCCAGCAGCCATTCCCTGAAGCCCCAAATCAGACCATTACTTCCTTATTGGGCCCATTAGGGTTTTAAGTGGCCCATTTGAAGTCCACGAGCTTCATCTCCTTTCACGTGCAATTTTTTTTTTTTTTTTTTTTTTTTTCAAACTCCATCGCAGCAGCCATGGCCAAGACGCAGACGACTATACCAGTGCCGGAGAAACTTCTCCGTCGCCATGTGGCACGGTGCTTGAACTTCGCCGGTGATGAGGGCCGCCCACTCCGGCCACTCTGATGCTTCATTGCGACTCGCCGCGACCACGCCTCCTCGCAGCCACCACCGCCTTGCCCCTTGCTGCTTCCACGGTTCCTCGCCGTCACGCTGCCCCGTCGTCCACGAGCTCGAACAGCCGCGCACGGCTTTCCTCGGTCCTTCACGACGGTTGCCTCCTCCGTCTTCTTCTTCTCCGATGCCGACGCCGACGATCTCCCATTGCTCGAGTTCTGGTCTCGTCGCGGCTCGCCGCCCATACGCCGCTGCCTCCGCCTCTTCAATGTCGCTGATTTCCCACGGTTTTTTCCAACCGTGGTTTCCTTCTCTTTCTCCTTCTCCTTCTTCTTCATCTTCTTCTTCTTCTTCTTGGTTGAGATCGGCGAGGGTGATGTCGCAGTCCTTCCCTCCGTCAGAATCGTGCCGATCCGATCGACGAGCTGACTGTGGCTCGTGATGGCACCGAGCTGGTTGTTCGTCGCAGTCCCGAAGCCACGAGTCTCGGACACCACTTCCTCGGCGAAGATCGACGAGGTGAGCTCGACCTTAAAACCATAGCTGCTGGTCAGATCGGGCTTGCTCTCCTCGTCACCGAGCAGCTCTGGCCCAACTTCATCACTGTCGGATAGCGACGTCTTGATCTCTTCGTCGTCGACTAGATTCGGCTCGTCCTCTGCAATGCCGTTCAGATCTGACTCGTTTCCACCACCGGCTAATCCCGCCTTCGTCACCGAGACTGATTTATGCACCATCTTCTTCATCAGTGCCTCTTCTTGCATCTGAAACAGCAGGTCAAGCTTCTTGTTGAAACTAATGAAGATCTCCTTCATTTCTCGAGACAACGCAGCCATTCCATCGAGACGTTGCCCCGAGTTCCTCGCTGCCATCGCTCCAAGATCGAAGGCTCTGATACCAATTTGTTATGCCTCAAACCAGATTCAAAACAATATCACAGCAACAATAAAATCAAGCACAATAAAACAGATCAAAGCACAAAATTCACTGTTCTATTGAGCCCAAATTTGGGAAATAAACGAGTACAAATAATCCAAGCATTCGAGAGGCTTGGTACTCTCCCACCGGACTTTCGAGAGGTCCGTTCTCTCCCTCAAAGGAATTACTTCCTTTCTCACAAAACTCAACACAATTTTTCATGCCCTCAACAATCCACTCACTCACTTATTTATAGGATACTAACTTCTAATATTTCTATACTCTACCTATAACTAACTACTAATTACCAATGAACCTTTATTTCCTAGTTCCTTTGGTACGCGGTAATCCTCAGTAATAAGATACTCGGGAATCTTTTTAAAGTAATCAGATACCTAGGTATCTAAGATTATAATGTTTGGCTTGATAATATAATTTTAGTAAGATTCCTAGGAATGCTAGATTATATTGTTTGGTTAAACACAATAATTGAGTGTGATTTTATCAATTAGAAAAATACATCCTCAAATTAATATATTTTATAACAATACTATCACCGAAACCATGAAAACATACCATTTTATGGAAATTTTCTCATGTGTATCGAAAAAGTAAAGAAAAAATCAAGTAGCAATACAAAATACAAACAAAGAGATTCATTGATTCTTATTATTATTATTATTATTATTATTATTTACTTATTAGCGTATGATATGATAATAGAAGTAAATTACAAAATCTCATTCAACGTAAAAAAATAAAATTCATAACCGCATAATACAAAAATCGGCAACAAGAAATCCTCAAAACACTAAACAAAAAAATTTATTTGTTCTCACGAGAAAAAGAAACATGAATAATTAATTTTTTTGATTGTTCATTTGTTTTTTTTTTTTCAAGATGTAAGGTGGTAATTTATAATGAGATTTGTCAGTTTTTTAAGTTAAAAAAATAAAGGATAATTAAGACTAATTTAATTTTTTTAAAGATTACCATGGTTATCAGATGGAGGGTAATCTGAAACCCACCCCCCTCCATAGTAATCAGATTACCCCCTTTTAAGGTAATCTCATACCCACGGTAATCAGATACCCGGGTATCTTTAATTAAAATAAACACGTAACAAACAAGGTAATCTTAAGATTACCATTCCCTTGATCAAGATACCCGCGTACCAAACAGCCCCTTAAGTTTTTCAAGTAGGAAAAGAGTCTTTCCTTGAGCAGTTCCATAACAAGATTTCATCATTCTTAAATCGGTAAATTATGTAAATTTGCAGGCCGCTTTTCGGGTCAAGGTAATAAGTTCTTCTCCAATGGCTTCACCAAAGAAAGAGGAAAGTATGTTTCTCCAAACAGCTTGAAGATTCTTGGAAATTCAAAACACAACTCAATAGCAACTGTACAGGCATTTATTTATTCAGGGAAGTGGATTGGGAACATTGAAAAACTTTACAGTATATCTGTATTCTCATATACATATCATCAATGAAAAATATGTTCCACCTTTTTTTTCCCTTCCCCTATATTAATTTGTCACTGCTCTTTTCAAGTCTTTGTGGTTTGTTGTAATGGATTCTCTTTGTATAGTTTTATTATATAGTGCAATAAAACTATATGATATAAATTTGAGTACAATCAATATTGTGCCAACCAAACGTTTTTTTTTTTTCAATTTTTTCAAAAAAAAAAAAAAATTTACTTTTTGACCCTTTTTCCTTGGCAGAATTATGGACCTTAAGGGTAAAGTAGTTAGCCTCTTAACACATTTTAGGTGATATTTGTACTTCCTTTCTTTTGTGGGTCCAAATTGATTCATATTCTTCTTCTTCTCTCTCTATATATCTATATATGTATAATGTTCTATGGTACCTATATAGCGAGCTAAACTATAACACTGCTCAATTGTTGTGTTGGTGAACTGCCAGATCAGATGGTTAATGATGAAATGACCTTCTTTATCAACCTTAATTTCTCTCAATTTCTTTCGTTGAATAAAGATAAGTACAAAATATAATGCTCAATTTGTTTTTTTTTCTTCTCTGAATATTATTGCTCAATGAGTTGGTTGGTCATGCCAAGCTTTAAAGCAAGTCTTTTGTGGTGTTTTGGTAGGTTTAGCAATGATCTTGTTTGTGTTCTGTATGGTGGGGTAGGTTATGCAAATTCAGGCTCGTTAGAGACTAAATAACACTAGTAAAATCCTAAAGTCTGTGGGACCCAAAACAGAAACTTATACTACTAAATAGTGCATATTTCACTTCACTTCTAATCATAATTCTTGATTTGTGTATATATAGCCAAGATGGAGATATAGTGATCACAGCTAATCAACTATGTAGTGTAACGATCTTTGTCAACATCTTTCAGTTTGAGCATATGTTTTTTTTCTTTTCAGTAATTAATCTTTTCTTTTCCCTTTCGGTGGTCATGGCGTCAAGTTCGATAGATTTAGACTTTAGACTAAAACTACCCCCTCAAAAAAAAAAAAAAAATTTGGTACCTCGGAAACTAGCTGTGTATCAATAAAAATAAAACCAGAAAAAAGAGTTGATCACTTTTTTGTTGTTGTTGATTACTTTAGGCTCTTACTTTTCAAACGTTTATAAAGTAGTCTTTTAGGTTTATAAAATTGTCTAATTTTACCTTATATTTGATTCAACTATATTAAATGTCATTACGAGACTAACATGCGAAGAGTATATGGTGTTAGTAATGAGTATTTTTCTATCGATCATATTCTAACAACTTATCACATATTGATATCGTGAATTCCTATTGTAATTTCAACTTATGGATTATTATAATTTTTTAGACGCTTTGCAAAACTAAATACAGAAATGGAATTTACCCATAAAGCAAGGATAAAAATTGCAACAAAAATGCTAATGACAGACGCGTTGTCGAATCGTGGCCGTCCATGACCGTGTCCCTCAAATTGCAAATTAACCCAAACTCAAGCAATTATTTGTGAACATATTTATTGTAAGCGCTTATGAAAGAAGCAACGGTCGTTTTCTGATTTCTCAATCAATCCAAAGACAGCTCAACCAACACCTAAAAGGGTTTTTGCTAAAAATCCATTTCTCTCTCATAGCAATTGGGTTTTATTAATTATAGCAAAAATAATGAAATGTGTATGAAACATATGATAAAATAGAATTATATTTGCAAGGAAGACAAAAAGGCTTGGAGAGGGTGAGCCTTTGAGGGACCGTTTGGTCGCTCAACGGAAAAACAAGTCTTAATTCAGTTTTGTCCATTATTTCATACAAATCAACAATAATGTTGTGTTGGGAGATATGTATTTACACATGCAATGGCGACCAAAAGAGACTGTCCAACACATGGTACATTGAAAATGTGCAACCAAACTGACCCTACAGAATTACAATAATTATAGATAATAATGTACCAAATATGAAGCTACCATCTAGTGCCTATAACCAAACAACTACAATGATATGTCACAACGGTCCAAAAATATACATTCACTAGTCTTTCCCTGTATATGTCAACGCCAAATTGTATTGGTTTCTCAGTCTCAAGGTTTTTTTTTTTTTTTTTTGTGTTTCCCACTCTGACAATTATTCATTGTGGGCTTCAAATTTCAATATGTTACCATTAATAAAATTATAAAATTAAATAGAGACTGACAGAGACGGCGGTCAAAATCCATTAGCCAGCCTATATATATAGTATATCATTAATCCATTAAGATTTTGATGGTTGGATTTGGTGAGTAATAAATATTCACATACTTCGTAGGAGAATTTTAGTTTGGAAGTATATATTAACGTAGACATTATTTACATTTTGGATAACACGTTCAGATTGATATAATTGGGAATATTAGACTCAAAATCGGCCATGTACTCATTTTTACAAGATGATTCTAGTTGATGGAATTTGTAAAATTGGTTAGTAACATTTTCAAAAAGTGTGATTATTTTTCATTCTAAGGTCCTCCTAAGTTAAGAGTTTTGTGAACAAGAAAGAAAGGACATTATTTGTTTTTAGATACCTAGCATCTTTTTATATATTTTGTTCTGTAGGGTTGAGAGTTCTCATTCTATGCATCTAAATAAAACACCACTGACAACGATCGTGACCCAAATAAAATACAAGTTTTATGGGAAGGGTTGGCTTGGAAAACATTTAATACTGGTTGAGAATGATTATGAACGGTTAGATTTTTTGTGTTTTCTTTTTTAATTTGGATAAATCTCACATCTTAAAAAGATAAATGTGAGAGTTTAGAATCGTTTCCCACCGTGAACATATTCCAACACCGAATTTCCCCAAGTTTTATTCGAACAAATAAAAATCCTTCATAAGTAAAAATAAATTATAGAATTTTATGTTAATGACATAAATAGTATTCTTCAATATATTTAACTGAATATAGCTCAACTCAACCCAAAAACAAGGGTGGGTGTAATTGCATATTTTAATCTCGTACTAGTGTTGAGTCGAGCTCAACCGAAACCAAGTTATACTACTGGGTTGTTTGGGGTAAACATCCCAACCATTCATTTTAGAATGATTTGACTTTGCGAATTTTAATATGGTATAAATGGTTGAGATTTAAAGATATTACATTAGGATTAGGAAAGTTAAAAAAAAATGGAATGGGATGAGTGGTCCAAACAAGGGGTATGTACCCGATCAAAAAACCAATCTATAGTTTATTTTTGTTTCTGTCAAGGTCTTATCCCTATTAGGGACAACAATAGAGGGCACCACAAAGCTCCTTCTAAACAAACACACATGCAAATGAAAACTCTCTCTCTCTCTCTCTCTCTCTCTCTCTCTCTCTCTCTCTCTCTCTCTCTCTCTCTCTCTCTCTCTCTCTCTCTCTCTCTCTCTCTCTCTCTCTCTCTCCTGCCGATAATGACCACCACATATGAACCATATTGCCTCTCATTTGCTACTTGTTTTTGGGCTTCTTTCACTCCACATATATGATATGTCACACCAAATCTCATGCTCTCAGTCTCACACTATATATTTTGTGTCACAGGATTTGCAGACATGAGCCAGAGCACAATCTTCTTGGCCCATACCTTATATTAATTCCACTAGGGCCCATATTTACATGTATATCTAATTTTTTTGAACCACATTTCGTTTTATTATTATTATTTTTTTTTTTTTTTGCATGGCATGCATGGTAAGTATTTATATGTTTTTATTTTCTCTTGTTATATTCTAGCTAGTAATGAACTTCTGATCTTCTTTCTATTTTTATTTATTTTTTAATACATTTGGAGACATAATTTTAGTGCATGTGATCATGAGAGCATAGTTGGAGAATGGCATGTGAAGAGGGTGAATAGAGGCGGTGGAAGCGCACGTGACTGAGCAACGGTCGGTTCAGGTAGTGGTGGCAGTGACCGTTGTTGCATTTATTGTATGTTTGTATTTACGTCTTTCATGTTTTTTTTTTTGATTTAATTTTGAACGTTTCTATGATAGGTCACTTATTAGTTATTAATATGAGAATATAATAATAATAATAATAATAATAATAATAGACGAAATAATGATATTGGGATGCCCAAATCCGACGAGACCGGAGAGTGATCGTCAATGCAAAAGAGATGAAGAAGTACGGACAATGAGAGGCTTACGCTTAGAGGCACATGGATGAACCGATCCTACATCGAAACGAGAGGGGCCATGAGATGAACAGTATTACTACCATTAGTACTCTAAATATTTAGAGTACTATTGTTCATGCCTTTATATATAAAGTCGGAATTTGACGTTGGTTGGAGATGAAAATAATTGAAAAAAAAAAACTCTAAATATAGAGTTTACCGTCATTGATTGGAGATATATTAAGAGTTTTTTCATCTCCAACCCAATGACATAGAGTACCAGTGTTCAATTTCTTTTTTTTTTAAGTTTTTTAATAATTTTCTTAATTGCAATATGGCCCCTTATTATTTGTATACATATATTTATTTAACTCACTTTATTATATAATTTACTCTTAATTAATGATTTTTTATCAAAAAATTCATAGTAAAACCATAATCTAAATTTGGCAACAAAAATGTTCAAAAAATTCATAGTAAAGTCATATTCTAAAACTTATAAATAAGTGAAAATGTTAGAAAAAATTTGTGTGGGGTGCAATATGTAAATAGTTAGAAATTAGTTTAAAGTAATTAAAAAATAGAGGTAACAAGAATATAGAGAGAATATTCTTTTTTGGAGTTAAAAATAGAGTTTGTGATTGAAGATAAAAGACTATTTGATAATAATTTACTCTAAAAATAGAGTTTAGAGAGAAAAAATAAAATTTGTGATTGGAGATATTAGTTGATATTTCTTATTTCTTTTTCTTTTCACAATTCAATATTACTTATGTTGGTGTAAAATTTGAACCAACGCCGTGATCCGCACCTCTAGTGTGTGATGCGGCAATGAATAGTGTGAATTTCTTTTTAGGAAATAAGTACTCAAGAAAGTTTTTAAGTGGTTCGACCCTCCAATGGAGAAATAGTCTACGTCCACTGTCTTTTTGATATATTTTTTACTGAGAGTTTACAGAGTAAGTTTTTCCAACCTTTTTTTTTTCTTCCCCCCCACCTCTCACCTTTCACTCCTCCTTCTCTTATAGGCGAAGAAGAGAGTTACAGTTGAGAAGGGACAAAATGTCAAATCCCCTAAATCACGGGTTTGGTTCACCTAATAAAGCTGCCCGCCTGCCGAGCGCAGTTATCCTGACTGCGGCAGGATAAGTCTGTCGCTACAGTGAATTCCCTGCCCGGGGGAGAATAATTGAAGTCTATGATCCCCCGATCAAACGCTCTATGACCGAGGGTCGATAAATCCGTGGGCCGAATTCCTGTCGAAAGGTCCTTCCTTCGTGGCAATCTCCTTCGGGGGTAGATCGCCTCCGTGGACTGTCTTTAAAGGTCGGCCCCTCATCAGGAAGGCTTTCTGGAAGTTCTTTCCTTGTAATGTTTTACCCCCGGGGGCGTAGGATCGGGGATCATCTCCGATAATCTTCTTCTGTCCTTTCCCAGACGGATGCTCCCGCGGAGGGGTGACTTTCGCTTGGTTCGGTAGAGTCGGGGTTTCTGGAGTTCTTGAAAATGAATTGGATATCGTCCCCGGGCTCACTGGGTGACGAAAAATCACTGACAACAACTTACACTTTTCAAAAAAGGAAATTCAGTACTTTGTCTAAGAGGCCAATTATTGCCACCATTAATCCCATTAAAAGGTCATTAAATATACATTTATTTATTAGAATTAGAGCCGAGGAGATTTTTTTAATAATATATCATCATGTTTAAGGTGTTAATTAGATTTAGCCTATAATTGCTACAATTTTTAGTCCAACACCATCCTTTAGCAACCCGTTTGTTGGTAATACTTTCTTTCTAGCAATTTATCTTGATCATTTTATAAATATATATATATATATATATATATATCTTGATAATGCTATTATGATTAGTTCAAGTTACATCAATTTATTTTGATCACATCATTATGATCACTTCAAGTTGCATCCATTTATAGTTAGTTTCTTTTCCTATTTTTCTTCAATTTGTCAGATCAGTTGTGTACGGAAGAGATGCAAAGCATGGACATATATTTTTACTTGATTGACGTTTTTAATTAAAGGCACAAATGAAGTTTTGTAGGTTTTGTCTGTTGTTTTAATTCCAATTAATTGTATTTGGTTTGGCAATCAATTGTTGTTTCTTAAGAACATGTACAATAATTTTACGTGCATGAAAAAAAAAAGGAATTAACGTGATTGGCAAGTTTGTTTGGCTCAGTAATTAATGCTTGAGTGACACGTAAGTACTTAGTACATTCAAGTGTTTTGATGTTACGAACATAGTCCTTGATTGACAAATTTTCCAAAAATTGTTGAATCTGTAATTAAATTTATAAAAAAAATGAATTTACCCAGAATTAGAAACGTCTTTTAAAGGCAATAACTATAGTACTATACACTGTTAAAAAATGAATTCACCGATGAACCAAACCACTGAATCAAGCACTAAATTTTTTTTCACCCCAAAATCACTAATTTCAAATTTTGCAAGTTCTATGTCTCACTTAACTCGTCAGTCCGTACACACTTCACGGTCCACGAAATTGTAGGTGCGATTTGAATATTTTCCTTAATGTGCTCTATTTATAAAAACAGAATACAAATAAGAGTAATATTATATGGTAATAACAAATTTTTGACCAAAAATATAATAGAAAAAAATAACACTAATCGATATGGCATTACTCGTTCTTAATTATACAATACAATTCTGAAAATAAATAAATGATATGGCATTTAGTATATGCTCATTAATGACCGAAATCCTAATTATTTACTATTTTTCAAAATCAAAAACAAAAATAAGAAAATAAATGTAGTGCATGATAAGCTTTTGCAACTTCTCTTAACAATCTCATTTGCAAAAAAAAAAAAAAAAAAAAAAAAAAAAAAAAACTCCTCTTAACTATCCCATCTGATGTACGGACACAGAATTGGGTCCCATGTCACGTGGCACAGCTTCACCATCTTCCAAAAATACCCTCCGATTTCACCTGAATTACAAAAGACTTTTCTAGCCAGCCATTAGCCAAAGAGCTTTTTTCAGTTTTTCCACAAATCTGAATCCGGATTCATACGTATCCAAAAACTATCTTTCCATAATTTGGGTTTCTTAAAAAAGTGAAAGAATTAATTTCATTTTGGACCCTTGAAGTGTATATTAATTTTCATTTTAGTCCATGCCTTTAAGAGTATCTTTAAAAGAGCCAACACTTCACCGATAATTATATAAGATTCCGACCGAAAACTTACGAGACATGATTTTAGTTCAATTAAAATCATACTTTCAAAACGACAGTGATGTGGTTCGCTAAATACTTACCCCTTGTATAATGACCATTTAAATGCTTACACTTAATTTATTTTGAGTTTTTCAATCTCATAATTGAAGTTTAAATCTTAGTCATTTAAATAATTTTAAAATTAAAAAATCAACATTAATTTAAATGATTATATTTATATAATTGTTCCAAATACATCCATTAATTTTTAGTAAATAATTGACATGATGAGAGGGAGACTAAAATTAAATAATTTTACAAATTAGGTGAAGAATAAAATTTGTCTAGAATTTTGGGGCCAAATACTAAAATAAAGCCCTATTTAATAAAAACAACAACGATAGCGAAAACACGCGTACACACCTCGTAGTTCTGTCCCTTAAAAGCTAAACGGTGAGAGAACTGAGAAAGGTTTCTGTCAGGTATTTTAATTATTATTATTATTATTATTATATTTTTTTCTTTTCTTTTTTCACCTGTAGAAATTGGAAATCTCTCCCCATTATCTCTTTTCCCAAATACCAAGGAAAGAAAATAAAATATAAAAATTAAAGATAATGCTATCACTATCTATATCTCTGTCTTAAATAGATTTTCCTTTCTTAAAAGTATAGATTTTTCTCTCAAACGACAAAATCACTAGTAAGTGTTTATGTTTTTCCCCGCCCGGGAAAATATTTCCTTTTAAATTTTCTAAAAAATTCTTAAGAATTTTTTTATTTTAAAAAAGGTGGTTTTAATTTAGAGGTTCTAAACGACGACGTTTTACTGTGTTTTTTGTGTATGGAAAATCACGATGATGCTATTTGCTGGTCCCACACCAGCGCTTTGGGAGAGCTCAGCTTCCAAGCCGCGGGACTGGGACCCACCAAGTTCAAAAAACAGTGCACACGTGCGTTGGTGGGCAATTTCGGAATCTGAGCTATATTCAGCTAGACAAGCACTCACCAATACTATTTCTTATAATTTTATTCAACCAAAAAAAAAAATTTAAACAACAAAATTAAAACTTAAAAAAGCATGAGTTGTAACTTGTAAACACCTAATTTATAGGAGAAAACTAAAAAAAGAAGAAAAGAAATAGTTGGCAAAATTTATTTATATTTATTTAACTATATAATATCCTGTATCACTTATGACGAACTTTTTTTCTTTTTCATATTTGGTCGTTTTCCCTTTTTTTTTTTCCTTTTAATCTCGACAACAATACACTTTTGTTTACCGTAGTAGTACATTCCCATTCCCATTCCCCTATGTACTCAATATTTTCACCCAAAGGCCCAAAAAAAAAATAATAATAATAATAATAAACCCAAAACCAAAACAAAACCCAATACATCTTTAAACTTTCCCCAAAAAAAAAAAAAGAAAAAAAGAAAAAAACTCATCACGACCGGGAAACCGACTCCGCCAGTTTCCCGATCCGCTCCACGAGCTCCGGAGAGAGCTTCTTGACCGGCTGTCGCTTGGCCCTCTCGGGTCGGAAATCGAACCCGAATACGTCCGAGACCTCCTCGGAGCTCCACCCGGCTTTCCGGAGCGAATCCGAGAACCGATCCGCTTTGAGCAGCAGAGCGTCGAGGACCGCTTGATTGTCGATCATCACCATCTCTCCGTCGAAGAACCCCGACGCCGATACCTCCGCGATCTCCGCTATGTCCGACTCGCTCCACCCGCCCTGCCGCAGCACCGACCCCATCTCGCCCACGTACTCCTCCACCCACTTCGGCGGCGCCTCCGACACCCTCGGCGGCGCGTCGAACAGCACGCGCTCCGGCGACGACGACGACGCCGACGCCGCCGAGGAGGACGAGGATGAGTTTCTGCGGCGGCGATCCACCGCCGCCTCGCTCCAGAACTCCACCCACCGCGGCGTCCTCGCTCCTGCTACCGCATTGTCTAGACTCCTCCGGCAGAAGTTTGTTGAGGACGACGACGACGATGATCCTGCTGTTTTCTCGCTCATCGATCTCTGCTTCTTCAGCACCTGCACCGCCATAAAACTCAACTATGTGAAAAATTTGTACAATCAAACAATAACACAGATAAATTAAATTATAATTTTAATATTACGGAACATCAACGGAAAATGAATTAGGAAAGACCTGAGGATCGGAAGAGGAGTGGAAGACGGAGGACTCGCGGTCGAAGAAGTCGGAGAGGTCGAGGCCGCAGCAGAAGATGCGAGACTCGTCGACGAAGAAGATGGGGTTGCCGGCGAGGGAGGGGTTGCAGGGGATGTAGCAGTGGTTGAAGATGGGGATGAGCAGTGGGGCCCGCTTGAGGGCGTTGCGGGCGAGGCGGAGAGCGCGCTCCGGGTCGGAGAGCGGCCGCGGGCCCCACGACTTGGACCAGAGCGCGTTGCGCGCGATCTGGAACGAGATCGCGGCGATGGGCAGGTCCAGCGACGCGCGGAGGTGGAGGCGCGCGCGCGGCGATGGCGCGCGCCAGTCGGGGAAGCCGGCGCCCAGCGGCAGGCCCGCCGAGAGCACGGCGCGGAGGTCGGGCGGGAACGCGAAGCCGAACTCGGCCTCCGCGCGCGCGAACTCCGCGTCGGAGAGCCCCGGGTCGACGCGCACGCCGGAGCTCCGGAGGTGGGTGATGACCTTCTCGGCCAGGGACGCGAACGAGGCTAGCCCGGTCCGGGCCGAGGATGGCGTGGCGGCCGAGGAGGAAGAGAAGGCGGTCGAGCCGGCTCGGGCGGAGAGCCGGCGGAGCCCGGCCACGTGGGCCGGGTTTAGACCGGTCATCCTCCGGTCCACGTCGACCATTTTCGGTTCTCTTTCAGTGTTTCAAAGAAAACTATCGAAATCAAAACGATTCGTTTTTGGGAGTCTCTTGTCTCTCTCTTTCTCTCTAATTAGGACTTAGGAGTGAAGTGAAAATTTTATGAAGAGAGTGTGAGAAAGAGAGAGAGAGGAATTTTTTTTTTTTTGTTGGAGAGAGAGAGAGAGAGCTTTGTTGTGTAAACAAAGGAGTGGAATTTATAGCTGTTAATTGAGTGGGGTCCAGTCGGAGATTTTCTGGTAATGTGTCTAAATTTCTTTTTTCTTTTTCTTTTTTTCTTTTTAAATTCACTAAATTGCCCTTCTGTTTTTCTGATAAGGACTAACTTGACAATGTGGGATTAAGTTATTAATAATAATAGTTTAATCTCATGAGCTTGATTCTTTCTACTATTTACTTAAGTGCTTTTAGAGCAACGGTTCGGTTCTTTTGAGTAAAATTAAAGTGTTTTTAGGGAAGTGATTATGTTGGGAGGCTGTGCCCACTTTTCTTAACGGTATTTTGGTGCCAAAGTTAAAAGAGATGTTTAATTGTTGTTTTATTCTTTTAATTATTTTTAGGAAAAAAATAACTGTAGTATGATATGTTTTAGGATGAAAATCTATTTTGTATTATTCAAGCTACTTCTTTTAACAAGTCTTATTTCTTAAAAGGTTTAATCTCACGGTTTACAATAATTATCCATACCATGAGGATTTTTCTAATTTTTTTATTTCTTATTGTTTTGTCCTTGTAGTAATGAGTGAATTGTGGATGGAGCGTTATTAAGATTTACTAACTCTAATCAATTGAACTTTTGATGATAATGCTTTGTTAGCTTATGGTTTTTATTTATTTTTTATTTTTTAACTTTGTTGTGGTCTTTTTTTTTTTGGCTCTGGTATGACAAATACATGGCCCATAAGTAATGATGTATTTTGTTTAGACAGCCAAGATAAAGGTGAAGCATATACAATCATCAAGTCCACATTCTTGTTGTACACTAACTTCAATTAATTAAAACATTACTTTGTGTTAATTTCTTTCACTAATCAGAAAGATAAAACATATTAAAAAGAAAAAAGGGGTTTTTGCTGATAAAATCTCATAACCTAATCATTGGTCATAAGCATAAGAATAAGGTAGAAGATGTTCCTCAACGTGAGAGCATTCTTTTGTTCATTCATTGCTTTTTCCTATATTAGTACTATCCCAATAAATGTGATTATATCATTTTACAATATCACTTGGGATTTTATTTTTAAATTCACATAAATATTATGTTATTATATGCATATTATGATTATAGATCACCAATTTGAACTGGTAAAAGAACTTTAATAGTGCAATTAGTGACAACTCTACTCTTTTGATCACAATATCCCATGTTGATAAGAAGAAACATCCTTGTTTTATATATCTTTTTTGATAGGCTTTAATAAAGCAACCTTGAAATTGATTGATGTGTACATTATTTCTTACGAATACAATCTATAATGTCACAAAATAAATACGACGTTATCGTATAAGTACGTCCTCAAACCCTAATTTCAAATGCTATTATTTCATATATATATATATATGTATATATTAAGATGAAAATGATGGACAATTAGGTAATGTGTCTTGATATTATTTTAAATTTTTTGCAATATTTGCTGGTAGATGAATGTCTGATAACTACTTTTAACCTAGATAATTTTTTTAAATAATTTACTATATCCATAAATAAGTTTTGAGAGTAAATCAAACCAGTGTTTCAAATTTTTATAATATTTACGTGCCTATTTTTCCTTTCATAAAATCTTATTTCTGAAACAATAACTTCTATTTTCGCAACACAAATCCAATATACAGTGATATATAATTAGACCGATCTTAACCAAGATCTAACACCGTTATTCACAAGAACATATCATCCAAGCTAAATTGTAAATGCCATTCAAATCTCATTTTTTTTTTTTTAATTTCTATAGTGAAACATATATTTTAAATCTAGGGTTTAGTCCCTAGCAAGCATATTGGAGGGAAAGTAGCACTAGCACTGGAAATTAGCTGAGACACACATACTTTTTAGGAAAAGGGTTTTGGAACAATCAATTAAAGTGTGGAATCTACAATCAGATCGGAGCCTGAAATATGGATTTTCAAGGTGTCTAAAAGGTTGAACAATTTGCAGAGGAATCACGAAAAAAAAAAAAAAAAAGTTTTGCAGAATCAATCTAATCCTAGCAAGACAAGAGCAGAGAATAATGGCTGCATAAGAAGTTGCCTGTATTGTGTGGCAAAGCTGGCATTGGCCGGCTGTTAAAATTTTACACAAATTATTATTTCTTTTTTATTCTATTTTTTTTCAAAAAAAAAAATTTCTTTAAATTTAACAATATTTTGTGTGGGTTGTACAAACGTTGGCATTTCAAAACATTGAACAGTTGCACTTATTTAATTCCCTACATTGATCATTTTTTACATTGAGTTGAATTATATAGGGGAAAAAACATATTATCTATTGATATTGATATTCGAATCATAAGTATTGAAGTATAAAGAGGGAACCATATTTTACAATAGACAGCTTGTGGTGTATGGATTAATATTTTCATTTAAAATTTCATGTTGAATATGGAGGTATTTACTAGCGATTTATGTTTATTAAAACGTGAAAGATCTGAAAATTTTTTGCCTATATAAAAAAGTAATTATGGTGCGGAACGATTTTAGATCATTAAATTTATATATTTAATTTTTAAAAAATAAATTAAACGATTCAAAGTTGTTCTCCATCACAAGTGTTCTCTGCTACACCTACATCTAAAAGATCTAATTATTACTTCATTTGCCTAAAAGGAAAAAAAAAATAAAAAGACACCTCTTAATAAAGGACCAATTTACAAAGAATAGGGGAAAAACACAAACTGTTCATTTTACATTTTTGTAAGACAAATTGTAAGTTGATCATAACATTGATCTAGAGTAGTTACAAGTATTATTTAATGTTCCATATGTTTGGATTGAAGAAAGAATAGTAAAAACGAGAGAAAATGAGGAAAGAAAATTCTGAGAATTTCTATTGTATTGACTTAATGAATATTACACAGTACAAATCCTTTTATATCTTGTAATCTCTATCATTACAATACACGTGACTCAAGGTCATTATTAATCTCTAACAAACTCTGCTTAACAACTCTGTAACAAACTAACTAATTTCTAGTCAATGACTCTAGTTGACTAGAGCTATGCTGACGTGGTTTGCTGAGCTGGATTCTCAGCCTTAACAGCCCTCCTCAAACTAAGTGTTGAAGAATCTTCAACTCTTAGTTTGGATCTGATCTCAGCAAACTTGGTACTAGAATTGGCTTTGGTAAAAATGTCTGCTATCTGATCAATGGAAGGAACATGTCGAACCTCCAGTGTCTTATTGAGAACTCGTTCACGAACAAAGTAGAGATCAATCTCTATATGCTTAGTTCTTGCATGTAACACTGGATTTGCTGCCAGCATAACAGTACTAAGGTTATCACACCATACAATAGGTGACCTTGAGCAGACCAAGCCCAACTCGCTGAGTAGTGACTGTGTCCAAGTTATTTCAGCCACCAAGCTTGCTAAACTTCTATACTCAGCTTCTGTAGATGATCTTGAGATTGTGTGTTGCTTTTTGGACAACCAGGAGATCAAATTTGATCCCAGATATAAGCAATGACCGGAAATAGACTTTCTATCTTCCACGTCTGAGGCCCAATCTGCATCACAGTATCCAGTCAGAGAAGGATTAGGATCAGACTGTTTTCTTAGATGCAATCCATAGTCCAATGTTCCAGACACATATCTCAGTATTCGTTTCACTGCTTTCCAATGGGCTTCAAGAGGACGTTGCATAAACTGACACACCTTGTTCACACAGAAAGAAATTTCAGGTCGTGTTATAGTCAGATACTGTAATGCCCCCACTACACTCCTATACAACTGAGCATTAGCAACATCGTCACTACCATAAGAGGTGAGTTTTTCCCCAGTTGTCATAGGAGTGGAGACAGAACGAGCATACTGCATATTGATGCGAAACAAAAGATCTTTCGCATATTTGGCTTGAGAGAGATGAAGACCCTCAGTGGTGTGTTGAACCTGCACACCCAAGAAGAAATTAAGCAGGCCCAAATCTTTCAAGGCAAACTGAGCATTAAGCTGATCAATGAGGGTTTGAACTTCAGTTTCATTGGAGCCAGTGATGAGAATGTCATCTACATACACTAAAACAATCACTGTGCTATCATGACGGCGCCTGATGAAGAGAGATTGATCTGATTTAGCAGAATGAAAACCAGCCGACAAAAGAGCACAATGAAGTTTGTCAAACCAAGCTCGTGGAGCTTGTTTGAGTCCATAGAGGGACTTGTGTAGGCGACACACAAGTTGAGGCTGTTTAGGATCCACAAAACCCTCAGGTTGGTGCATATAAACCTCTTCTTGCAAATCACCATTGAGGAAGGCATTATTAACATCAATCTGCCTTATAGACCAGCCCTTGGTTAAAGCAATAGTAAGAACAATTCGAACAGTTGAGGCTTTTACCACTGGACTAAAAGTCTCATGATAATCAAACCCAGCTAACTGATGAAAACCTTTGGCTACAAGCCGTGCTTTGTATTTGTTAATGGACCCATCAGGATTCTCCTTAACACGGAAAACCCACTTGCAGCCCACTGGTGTTCTATTAGGTGGTAGAGGAACCAATGACCAAGTGTTGTTTCTTAACAGCGCCAAATACTCATCCATCATAGCATCTTTCCAATGCTGTGATTGTAAGGCGTCATTGACACTCTGAGGCTCAACAGAAGCTACGAACACTTTTGGTTTGAAAACACCATTTTTGCTTCTAGTAACCATAGGATGGGTAGAGGAAGTTGACTCAGGTGAAGAAGCTAAGGGAGACACTATATGAGGTAAGGTAGGAGCGGGGTCCACAGTAGGTGAACTAGAGACAGGAACAGTAGGACTAGTGTTTGGAATGTCTGAAAAGTGTTGTGGTCCATTTGTACTAGGTGACAGTGAGGTGAGGGGTAATGGAGTAGTGGTTGAAACATCACATGGGACTATAGGAAAAAGTAATGGACTCTGAGAAGTATTGGTTTTATTCTGAAAAGGGAAGCAATTTTCATCAAAGGAAACATTACTAGAAATAAAAATTCGGCCTGAGGATGCAAGACATTTATAACCTTTGTGTTTGATACTATAACCAAGAAAAGCACATGGAGTGGACCTAAACTGAAATTTATGCTTGTTATATGGTCGAGTATGAGGAAAACAAAGGCAGCCAAAAGTCCTAAATTGAGTATAATCAGGAAGTTTACGAAATAAAATTTCAAGAGGAGTTTTACCATGAAGAATAGGTGTGGGCAGTCTATTGGTGAGAAAAACTGTTGTTCGAAATGCCTCATCCCAGTATTTGTATGGTAGAGATGCTTGAGCCAATAAGGTGAGTCCTGTGTCAACGATATGGCGATGTTTGCGCTCTGCCAAACCATTCTGCTCATGTTCATGTGGGCATGAATTACGGTGATGAATACCACACTGGTTCAAATAGTCAGTGAATGCTTGATACTCTCCTCCCCAATCTGTTTGTAAAGCTTTAATCTTGTGGCCTAATTGTAGTTCCACTGTGGCTTTGAAACTTACAAAGGCTTGAAAAGCATCAGACTTGTTTTTGAGGAGATACAACCAAGTATAGCGTGAATAAGCATCAATGAAGTGAACATAGTAATGATAACCACTAGAGGATGGAGTAGGAGAGGCACCCCATAAATCAGAATGTATGAGTTGAAGTGGCATAGTGTATTCAGTATCAGAAGACGGATAAGGAAATTTATGCATTTTACCTAAACAACAAGCTTGACAAAGAGAGGAATTTTTATTATCAAAGGAAATATTACATTGTGACAGTACAGTTTTGACGACTTTTTCAGAGGGGTGGCCAAGCCTATTGTGCCACAGTTTATACACATTCTCTGTTTTATTGGTTGTAGTGCAAGAAAGAAAAGAAAAAGAAGGAGATTTTATCTCAACAGTAGGAGCTTTAGGGGCTTGAAGATGAATTTGAGAAGTGTCAAAGAAGTAAAGACCTCCTCTAAGCTTGCCTTGAAGAAGAACCATGCGTGTATGCCGATCCTTTACAAAACAAGAATCGGGGTGAAACTCAAAAAAGACATCATTATCACGAGCAAACTGAGAGACACTTAACAAATTCTTTGTGATAGACGGGACGTGAAGGATTTTGTTTAAAGAAAGACATTTGGAACTATTGAATGGAGAAAGAAAGTTGGAATGACCAACATGAGAGATGGATAGTCCCTTACCATCACCAATATGCACTTGATTGGGGCCAGAGAACTCAGCTTTGTGCATCAGATTTGTTGTGGTTGGAGTGATGTGATTTGTAGCACCCGAGTCCGGATACCAACAGTCGTCAAAAGAAGCCTCAGGAGCAGCAACTAAGGCCATTGGTGCATTGTCACAAGATGAGGAACTTGGAAAAGGAGCTAAGTCACCCTGAAACTGAGCAACGTTTCCTTGGAATTGACCAGATGAACCAGTATCTTGTTGTGATCCACGAGATTGAGGTTGAAACTGTTGTGGACCTTGAAAATTCTGATCAAACCGATAATAGCATCGCAGTACAGTATGACCATTACGACCACACAACTGACATTGTACTTTACCACGACCGCTGTTTGAGCGTCCTCTTCCACGATTGAAACCATTTCCTCTGCCATTTCCACGACCAGACCAATTTCCCCGACCTTGTGAGCCACTGTGATGACCATAGCCTGATGATCCAGAGAAATTGGAACTACCGCGACCATGAGAAGAGTCATGTTGAAGATGAGTTAAATGTGCAACACTAGACTCTGGATCAAAATTCTTGTTCACTCGCTTTTCAATCCTAGACTCTTGAGCTAGCAAAATCGACTCTATCTCATCCACGGTATAAGGCTCAAGTCTGGTTTCAATTGATAACAGCAGAGTTTCATATTCATATGGCAATCCATCAAAAATTGCAGATATGTGTTCTTTAGATGAGAGTTTATTTCCAACCAGTCCTAGCAAATCAACAACATGTCTGATCTTTAACAGATAATCATTCATTGTCAGAGAGTCTTTCTTCGTGGTTTTCAACATCGTCTGAAACTGAGAGACTTTAGAACGAACCTGAGTTGCAAAGTAGACTTCAAGAACTCTCCAGATCTGATAAGATGTGTCACAATTCACCAACCTTGAAAGCAAGCCATCAGTCATTGAAGATAGAAGCCAAGAAACAATCAATTGATCCTGTTGTTCCCAATTGAGAAACTCTGGATTGACGTTGCACTGTTGCCTATCTTCATCAGAGAGAAACTTTAATGGCGGATTATCGGAGAAGATGAAGGCTTGAAGACAGTGACCACGAATCGTCGCTAACACTTGCTTCCGCCATATGAGAAAATTCGTATTATCCAACTTGAAGCCAAGTGGATGAGAAAATGTCACCGGAACAAACTTCTGTGAAGTCGTCGGAGCTGCCATGGCTGTTCAAACACCAATTCCGATACCGGACGATGGCTCTGATACCATGTTTGGATTGAAGAAAGAATAGTAAAAACGAGAGAAAATGAGGAAAGAAAATTCTGAGAATTTCTATTGTATTGACTTAATGAATATTACACAGTACAAATCCTTTTATATCTTGTAATCTCTATCATTACAATACACGTGACTCAAGGTCATTATTAATCTCTAACAAACTCTGCTTAACAACTCTGTAACAAACTAACTAATTTCTAGCCAATGACTCTAGTTGACTAGAGCTATGCTGACGTGGTTTGCTGAGCTGGATTCTCAGCCTTAACACCATATAGATCATGAGGTAAAAGTAGCTAGGTTTTGTGATCCTTAACAATAAGAGGCAAATTGCATTATTGTCAACAAAACTTAAATACTGTCTGACTATATATATTGCAGAAAACAGCATACGCGTATTATCTTCTTTTTTCTATACTTATTAATTCTAAGAAGTACTGCAAAATTTTGGATTTTAATTTAGAAACCAATATAATATCAACGGCTAATTTCTCAGGTTGGGCACGTGGTAGAAGCACTGATATTCCCCTGGGAAAAACCAAAACCAAACATTTATAAAATAATTAAATAATCATATTATTAAAAGTTTGGGATTTTGGGCAAGAAAGATCAAGGAAGTTTATGTACATAACTTTGGTTATTTGACTTTTAGAGAATCTAACATGTGAGGTTGGCCTTGAATTTCGTTATTAATTTGATCAAGAGAATATGAAATTTTGGGTGTGCTATTTTTTTCTTTTGCTTTATTTTTTTGGTCATAGTCATTAGGTCGGTAAAGATGTAACTGGTCAACGGTTTATTAGCCTAAACAGTTGGCTTGTGTTAGAATGATATATAGTTAAGAGAGTCATTTTTTCATAAATACTCAATTGATCACAGAATAATAAGCAAATATATATCCACTTGCCAACTTCTTTGTTTGGAAGTTACTTCATTGCCACTCATACCAAACCTTCCGTGAGACTATATAAATCTCTTAGTTGTTGTTTGTACCTTTTTTTTTTTTTTTCCTTGAGATTTGCATGGACCACAAGAAATGGAAACCTTGTTAAGCAAAAAAAAAAAAGCAATTCAAAGTACCCCCTTTAGGGAAAGAGTGGGAGTTTTATTTTGGCTTATATATTTATATTTTTGTGGGACTTTTGGATGGACCAACTAGTATGGTCTCTTGACTAAGAGGCATGAAATTGAAAGCTTAGATTGGATTTGTATGGCGTCTGAGTGAATGGACAAAATAGCATGGCTAATATATATGGACCATATTAGGGTTTTAGATTAACAAAAAGTCCATGAAAGGTCATCGTTGGTTGTGTGAATATGGAACAAAATTTGCTAAGTAGTTTGGGGTTGTCATTTTCTTGTATAGGGAAATATTAGGCATTGTGAGGGTCCATATATGTATATATTGGACCAAAAATAAAAATTGCCAAATCAATTCTCATTGGTAACTTGGATGTAGTGGGCAACATCTCTCACTTGTCTTCTTCATCTATTAAAATATTATGTCCCTAAATGAAAATATATACTAAAATTAGTGGAGCTATATCATTCTTCTTCCTTTGGAGTTATTATATAAATATATATATTAGAAATTATTGAGATGTGTCTATGAAAAATGACAGTGTCCACATATAATGATTAATGGCTATGACATATAGAAGTTTTCAAAGATGATCAATATTGTGGTTATATGTTGTATGTGAGTTAATGAACAAAGCAGAAAAGTATATATTACTCTCTTATTGATCATACATGTGGAAAATATTTTTAATATTGGCGACAAAAACTATTGCATATGTTACGTCCATTGTCCATTAATTATACATCATTTTCATTTTAAAAGCGACAAAACATATCTGTAAACTTAATTAGGTTATACTGATATCTTATTGTTCATAGATGTTTTTTTTTTGTTTTTTGTTTTTTTTGCTAAATTATAGTTCATAGATGTTAGTGGGAAATGCATAGCAATAATATGCCTATGTCCTGTTGAGGTAAAACAAAAGCAAATTTCCATTGTTTCCTTAATTAACAATAAAACTCATGTTCACTAATTCTTAGTATTTTCCTCTCTAAGTTTAAGTGCTCTTTAAACATAGTGAAATTGTCCTTAGCATATGCCTAAAAATGTATATACTTAAAAAATAAAAATAAAAGGTTGTGTATTACCTGTCATGTTATATAACAAGGCTAATTGAAAGCCACATGCATGGAAAATCCATATGCATGCATTAATAAATAGTGACGTCAATATGATGTTGGATCATATACATAGTAATATCATTTTATAATTCACCCAAAAGATGATTATATTTCTTCATAATGTAATCCAAGTTGAGCCTCAAACTTAGGCTAGGACAAAAGAGAAGAGAGTAGAGAGTTTAGTGGATTGTCGTTTTATTATAATTATTATACAATATCAATGTAATTATAAAGATGGGAATGCATGCTTGGAAGAATAAAATCATTTCGTAGGGTAGGATTTAACCTACAAAATAATCCTAATAATTATGTTATACGCTTTCAGGTTTCAATAATTGTTTAATTAACTCGAAGAGAGATACACCATCCCATGTGCTTCACTAACCTCATGAACATATTTTATAGTTTACAAACATAAAATAATCAAGAAAATAGGTGGTCTTTGGCTAAGATTAATTTTGTGGGAAACATGTGTATATTTAAAGCCTAGATTTACAAGCGGGAAAATTCTTTGAACGGATTTAAAATCATTATATATATTATCATTATTGAATGATCAAAGTGTTAAAAGGGCTAACCAATAAACAAATCGGTAAAAACTACCAAAGGCTAAAAGAGAAGATCAATTAATGGCAGTTCTTTTATTATTATAATATATATATATATATATTTATTTATTTATTGACACTGCTAGCTAAAGTGTTGCAGTGGGATACTTTTCCGATCGATGCTTGGCCTAGCTAGCTAGTTCATATTTTGTTCGTATAGAGTATATTTAACAACTAAAAATGTAGACTAGAAAATTAACCTTAATAAAATGATATTTATTTATCGATTAGAAAATACAATTATCAATAACTCACCTACATTTATAATGCTATCTAAGAAATAATTATCATATTATTCTAATTATTTATTCCAATCAAAATTCTTGTTATTTATCATTTTTCTTTTTTGTTTATTATCTTTTTGCCAAAGTAAATTATGCATAATAAATTAATAAAATAGTGCCAAAGTAAATTATGCATAATAAATTAATAAAATAGTGACCCCTCGTGTGGTGATCGCAATTTCGCAATACTTTTCTATGCTCAACTTTTTTCCTCTCTCTCTGTGTGTGTGTATATATATATATATATATATATATATATATATATATATAGAATATAGATCAACTTGGCTAGGCATGAGTTAATAAAAAAAAAGGTGTGAGAATGAGATAAAAGCTGAAAATGGGCATATCTTTAATTTCCATTGAAAAATGAGATTCGTGCGTGTGATAAGGATGGAATAAAGTTAGAGATAGAGAGTTCTAAATGTAGGACTTTTAATGCCTTTAGAGCTATAAGGAAAGAAAGAAAGAAGTAATAAGCCGTGTTGCTCACGGGACACAAAAGAGAAGCAAAAGATTTTAAAGGACCAAGCATGAATATGGTGAATCTATAACAACTTGGTTTCACATCCACTTTGCTTTCTTTTGGGTTTTCATTTAAGATCACCTTTCCCTTTTTTTTTTTTTTTTTGTGGCAAAATGTTCATCAATTGCCTCTCATGATAGTATTGTATTCATGGGGAGGGAAAGAATCTATTACTAAATTCAAGTTTTGATTGGAAGGTTGGTGGAAAAGTAGTTTGTGGTCATTAGTATTTTGTATTTAGGTTGATTATTAGATTCTAATATTAATACTATCATAATCTTCATCTCTATCTAAGTTTGCTTCTCATACAATAAACATTAGTTCTTGACGATGGTTTTTTTTTTTGGTAGGGTCAAAGCTAGGAGTAGGTTTTGTGTGGTGCGCAATAAAATTGAAATCAAATCATTTTCCAAGCCCATAGTGATGTGGATTAGGTAGGACCGTAGGAGATAAGTTAAAAGCCCACAAGTATTCAATAGGACTAGGCTAGTGGAATCTCTCAAGCTCTCCCACTTGAGTTCCTCAATGGAGATTAGGGACAAATATGTCTTCAATTGAATCCCTAAGAAGCTTGACCTAAGGTTATCTCTCGTTAAAAGTCGTTTAGAGTTCGAGTTTCCGTTAGTTTTTAACCAAATAAGAATGTAGTTGAGAAATAACGAGCCAATAGATTTCATTAAACCTTTTTTTTTTTTTAAGAAAAACAAATCTTTTGGCACTTGTAAATATGTGAAGCGTCCATTGTTATTAGGGGCGATTGTGAAACCGACCATGCAAATTAAGCTAATTAGTTTTTGGATCATTGGTCCGTATGTATGGAATTATGATTCAATTTGTTTGGTTATCATTTTAGGGTTTTAAAACCAACTAAACCGACCATAAACTTACATCTTTATATCCTCATATCATTAACTCACTGTCCACTGAAATTTTTATGGCATTTCTTTGGTTGATTGTCTTTGGATTCTCAAAACATATTATTTCCCTATAGTCAAATCCCAATCAAGATCAAGAAGAACTAGGGAATTAGAGGTAAAAGTGTGAAATCTACTAGAGATAAGATATTCCTCAAAGATTACATATCCTTGATATTGACATACAAGTCTCCACTACCTTCAAAATTGGTGTTGGACCAAATATCATTATTTGGAATATTACTGCAATTCCACGCAATCAAGAATTACCCTAGCTTTGCTCTTACAAGTTACAAACTTAGAGGAAATCCAACGCAACTCCAACGCTAACGTATAATAGCGTGATTGTTGCTTATTTGGCGTTTAAATATGCTACTTGCGTTAATTTTTAAAAAAAAATTAATTCTTTTACTTCTTTACATGTTCTCCATTTAGTTTTGTTTCACTAGCAAAAAATAATTAAAAAATATAGATTGAAAGAATAATTACAGAATATCCTTTTTTAGGGAGGAAAATTCAATATTAAATTAGAGACAAAGTACAATAAGATAATGACAACATAGTATTAGGTTAAAGATGGTCTCAGTGTTAATTGTTGAACCGAAAATGCTACCCTCAAGGCTCAAACGCGTCAGAGTGGATGACACTCCTCTTGCCACCCTCATAAAATCCTTTTTTTTTGTTTTTTTGGAAAATTCCGCACTGCTTCATAGTGTGATTTGATTGACATTATGCCTAGCCCTAGCCCTGCATTTACTTCTTAAAATTAATGAATTCATACACCATGTCAATCAAATCACCCAAAAACAAAACAAAAAACAAAACTAAAATGTTTATCCTGGGATTAACCGACAGTCATCAGCATATAACGATATTTACAACATAAGTGACCCAATGGGGACCCACTATAACACATCAAACCAAGCTCAATTCTAAACAATGCCATGAACTTCAGATTGAAAGTGGAACAAGAGACCAATAATTGTTCATTGTCAAACCAGGTTGTTTGACTTTCTGAACTGCTCATCTTCCATTCACTCGTATGGCTATTAGCCATTTAAACTTAGTCTTCGGTAAAAGATTTAGAAAATGATAATAATTTCTTACATAATTCACATATACAAGCAGTTGATATCAGTACATATCTAGCGGATGATACATCATTCGTTATAAAAGGAAAGCTCTCTCACTCTCAAAAATAATAATTTAAAAAAAAAAAGAGCAAGAAAGTCAAAGCTACATTTAGAAAAGCGTAAAACATAAAATATGTATCATGTATGTGAAGTACCCCAGATAGCATAATGCAAAGCAAGATATCAGTATCTTGAACGACTTCTGACCCTGTAAGTATGAACTCTTTGAATTAGTCCCCTCAAAAGTATACACAACATAACAAAACGAGTCAAAGATTAGGTATTGGGCAAGGGAATGTGGCAGGGGAAATTGAATTCACCTTGGTGAGCGGGATCGAGAACGAGTACGAGTACGGGAGCGGGAACGAGGAGGTGACAAGGAGCGCGAAGGGGAACGAGAATTATGCCTTCGGGAACCCCTGCTTCTGCTGGGGCTTCTACTTCGCCTGTACCTTCTACAATGAACACATAATTCATAGAGCACTTCGTCAAACTAATGATTTTGAAGCCTACTGCTATAAAATGCGATTTTAAGAATCAATTCAGAGATCACGTGGGAATTAGCAATGAGTTGAGAGCTATAATGTGAAAGCTGCAATTGAAACAGAAAGAACCGCCACACTACACATTAATGTACAAACTGAGCAGAGCTTGAAAACTGCAAATGGATGAAGCAAGGTGACTTACCGTGGCGGGGAACGGCTGTAGCTCCTGCTACGGCTACGACTGCGACGCCTATATCGACTTACTCGGTTGGTTTCTGCAAGTTTTTCAAGCCTCTGGCGCTCCTGCTCTCGCTTTTTCGCCATTTCAGCGGCGGTATCTTTCTTAACTGAAACAGAAACAAATTACACATTTATAAGGATCGATGAACCAGATAACACTGACCAGTCACAGAACCAAAATAAAAAAGAAAGAACACAATCAACCATAACATGTGCAAAAAAGGGAACGGTGTGCTCATAAGCAAATACAGAACATTGAAGGAAATACTTTGTTTATTTAGCTGCTTGTTCATAATTCTTTTAAGCCGTTCTTGAGGTGTTTCTTTCTTCTCCACCTCTTGCGCTTTCAGTGGGCCCCCAGATGCACTTGCTTTAGTTAATTTTGCTAAAGCTGAAGATGGGCTGGAAAAAAAAAAGGGGGGGGGGGGGGGGGGGGGGTGGTGGGGGTGGCAGGGGCGCGGGGGAAAGAAGAAAGTCAGGAACAACAATTTTCTGAAAAATTAAAGACACTGTCGATTCTATAAGACAATTGACTGGTCTTCACAATTTACAACAACAAGAAGTGGAATGCTCTCAAGAATTATGGCATACCCTACTGACAGTTTCGGCACCTTAATTCCCTTGTCCTTATTAAGAGTTGCACCAGATGCAGGGTCAACATGCAGTGCCTCAAGTATGTGACCAGATGATGGCCTGCAGAAAAGAGAAGCATTAGATACACCTCTTTCAATGCTTCAATTTAAGTCGGAAGCGTTTTCTAGAAAGTGCATTTCAGTGAAAAAATGAGCTTGGGGAAGGGAAGCCTCCCTCCCTCTTCCTCTTGCAGTTTTGCCGATAACCTAGGCTCGATATATTTTAAGGCACAAATATTTTCCTCAGGTTACAAAATGTGGAAAAGCTGCAGCAGGGTAAAGATTGTCCAATCTATCTTTGCAAGAATTAAAGGTCGAGTGCTCCGACCGGTTCAACACATCGGCCTGTGATGGAGGGGAAGATGGCGGAGAAAATCCTCCCAGCTTTGTTTCGTTTACATCGTCGGAGCTACCAAACTCAGTGATATATTCTATTTTAGGAGTAACAGGCTTGCTTCGATAAGTATCATCAGAATGTCGTCCACGAGGATAACGCCTAGAGTAGGATGGAGAGCGTGAGCGTGATCTTGATCTGTAAACACAAAATCAGAAATAAAAACTTCTAAATTTCCACTAAGTTTCTTTAGTAAGAAAGAGAAACATATCTTTTTGGCACACAGATTTTATACCTTCTTGAGCGAGGATAGGCTTCATATGTTGGACTTCGTCTTGTTTCACTACATAAAGAAAACGGGAGACAAACTTCCTAATCACCATGCATACGAGTAATAGTAGCTGGAGCACTAACACTGCAATAGGAATAGTCTTTCTTTAACTAGGAAAATCCTCTTAAAATCAGTAGTTTATACCGGTACGGATCATGATGGAGAACACGATTTCCAGTAGCCCGTGCAGCTTCCCTTTCTCTCTCCCTTTCTATTTGAGAAATCTTCCTTCGCTCCTTGCGACTAAGCTTCCTCTATAAAAATTAATATACAATTTTTGAATGCTGATGAAAACTTGAAATAACTTTTATCAGACCAAGCTTATTAGTACTTACAATAGCAGGATCGCCTTTGATCACTTCCTTCTGCCTCTTCTCTTCCTCCTTAGCTTTCTTGTCCATATAAACAAGCCAACCATACCTTTTTATTCCAAAATCCTTTGCTATTTTATCCATACCTTCGTCATTGCTATCATCACTATTAAAATCATCGTCATCATCTTCATCACTATCGTCATCATCGTCCTCCTCATCATTATCACCATCCTCTGGAAAATGGGTTTCATCTTTTCCATCTCCATCATAGGAGAATCCAACTTGTGAATAAGAACCTTTGGTTGCAGGAGGCTGGGCCACCTGAGATCTGCCAGATGCAAGAAAACACTTTAAAAAGTTAAACTCCCAGCCCCACAAACAAAAACATGCATACAGAGAAAGTTTGTGCAAATGCTGTATGAGAGAGTTAGAGAGGAGAGAGAGAGAGAAACCAGACTTCTGTGGAGCAAATGAAGCAGCAAACTTTGCCTCTAATTCTTGATCCACATGTTGCAACCCCTCCTCATCAGTAACTGTTGACACACAACTTAGCTTGTAACACTAAAATCTGATTGAACTTCCACAATACAATTGACATTAAAAAAGAAAGCTTGAACCTTTACATAGTTTTGTCAAAGATAGGAGATGAATAAGAAAAATAATTTTTAATGCTGAACAACATAATTTGACATCAAAACATCAAAAAAGTACCGACATCCTCTACGTCGATGCTTAATTAAATCCCGATAACGCTCAAAATTAACAAACTCTTCTAATTCTTCCTCTTCCTCAGACTTTTCTTGGGCCCGATAATTCCTAGACCCAGACTCCCGAATGAAGTCAAGAAGGGCGCGCCCATCAAATCTGCTTGCATAAAGAAAATTAACCCTCGTTTTAAACAAAGAATCCAAAGGACATTAAACTACAAAGGGAATCGGGAAAAAGAACCCACCTATCAATCAAAACATCTTGTTTCCCATTCCAAGGTATCCTGAGATCAACATTACAGAAATTAGCAGCTTAACACAAGTTTAACCAACACTTGAACCACGTGAAACACTAAAACCAAAATGTTCTGAAATTAAAGCAACGGTTAGAAATTCCAATATAATAAACAGAAACAATCCTTTTGCAGCAGTTGAGTCTGCACCGTCGAAATTCTACCTAAAATCAACAATGTATTGAAATTTGAAACTCATATATCCTAAGTGGAAACTTTTGGTGGGGAAAAAAAAAAAAAAAGTTACATGCTTTTCATGGTTCAAGCTAAACATAAACATGATTAACACCCAAAATAAACAATCCTAAAAAGATCAAATCCATAAACTCATATAAAATTTTAAAGCACAATGCAAGACAATAAGAAAATAGCTTTTTGTTCACAAATTCACTTGCTTTTTCACAAACTGTTGTTCATTGTTCATTGTTCAAATTTATAATACACAATATTGAAAATCAAGGTTCGAAAAAACCATGTCGATTACAGTGAAACAGAGACTACCAATTCAATATTTAGCACCAAGCTTAACAATTCTACTCAATAACCAACAAGCTTCTTGGAAATTTTCTTATTTCTATATTTTGGAATCCAATAACTAACATCAAAATCTAGAAACTCCAAACTAACAAAACTAACTCAATTCCTAATCGCAAGTCAACATATACACATATACAGAAGAGAGAAAAAGGGCGGGAAAAGAGCGTACAATCCTTGCTGGTCCTCGGAGGCTTGGTAAAGCCCGTCGTCGCGGTACACACGGCAGCGAGCTCCAGCGAGCTGGATCGACTGCTGAGGATCGCCGCGGCGCTTGGCGAGGAATACAGCTCGGCGCTGGGCCCGCTTCCGAGCGGCGTCCATCATGTCGTGGACCTTCTTCTCCGACCTCCTCGCCTCGTGCCACATCGCCGGTGAAGCTCCGATCTCTCTTCCCTGAGGCAACGAAAACCCTAACCCTAACCCTAACTCTGAGAGTGAATTTGATTGGGGAAGAAGAAGAACAAAGGACGATGCAGAGAGAGAGAGAGAATGAGAGTCGGGATTTGGTGGTGATGATCTCTGTTTGGGCCTATTGGGCCTAGTCTTTCTCCTCTCTCTTTCCTGGGCCCTTTTTGTCGTTTTTGTCGAACAGTGTCGTTTTTTCAGATGTTGTCGTTTTTCAAGTTGTTGTCCTTTTGTGTGAAGAGTTTCGTTCGCTGTTATGAAACCGATGTCGTTTGTCTGATTTTATTGTTTTCAAGAAGAAAGACAATGAAGAGAGAGAGAGGGAGTTGGGATATCTTCTGGCTCTGGGCCTGTTTTTTTCATTTTTTTTCCGAATAGGGTAGTTTTTATTTCAGATGATGTCCATTTTTGAATGGTGTCGTTTTTCCAGTTGTTGTCGCTTTGTATCAAGATTTTTTTTTAATAAGATTTGGTTGTTTTCAAGTAGAAGAAAGATGATACAGAGACAGAAAATTTGGATTTTGTGGTTATGATCTTTTTTGGGTTTTTTTTTATTTTTTTTAATCGTTTTCTTGGTTTTTTTTAATAGTGTCGTTTGACAGATGTTGTCGTTTTTTGAATAGTGTCTTTTTTTCAGTTGTTGTCGTTTTTATGAAGATTTTGTTCCTTTTTATGCACATAATGTCGTTTGTCTGATTTCAAGAAGAAAGACGATGCTATTTATTTGGGCCTAGTCTCTCTCTTTCTGGGACTATTTCTTGTCCTTTTATATAATAGTGTCGTTTTTTCAGATGTTGTCGTTTTTAGAATATTTTGTTATTTTGTTCGTCCAGTTGAAACTGATGTCTTTTTTTTTTTTTCAGACGTAGTCGCTATTTAAAAGACTTTGTCGTTTTCAGACAGGGATTACTGTTAGTCTTAGTTTATTTTTATCTTTTGCCTAGAGGCTAGAGATACTGTTGATGAAAACATAGTAGTTTCAATTTTCAAAAGAGGTGGTTGTCGTTTCTATAAAACACTGTCGTTTTTGAAAATTAATCGTTGTTTATATATTCAATGTCATTTTTAATGATTGTATTGCTTTCTAAGCTGTAGGTCCTCTGTTGAGATTTTGCATCATTTTCCAAGACGATAAAAATAGTTCTTTTTTCCTCAAAATTTGTTCTCCTTTTCTTTGGAAAAAAAAAAGTAATTGATGTTTTGGAATTTCATGTCCCGACTTTAACTACTGTTTCTTTTTTTTTTTTTCCTAGAATTAAAAGAAAAAAAAAACAGAGAGAACTACCAAGTGAAAAAAAAAAAGAGTAGAGATTAGTGAAGCTTTAAGTTTTAATTTTTAATTTTTTTTTAAATAACCATGTAGTTGTAGATACTCTTTCCCAAACTGAAATCATACACAAGTTTTGTCAACAAAGCAATCTATAGGCAAGCACTATATAACTTGGATTACCAAATCTTACACAAATTCAACAATACTGTAATGTTATGTAACGTAATTGTCAAAACTGTCGTTTACTAAAAAGCTGGAACAACTCTTTTCACACATTTGTCAGCATTAATTGGGATCTCAAAAAAAGTAGTTTAATTGAAATAAATATACAATAATTTCTCCCACTCCAAGAGTGGAAAATCTTCTCTGCTTTTCGTTCTCAGGTTACATATAAATATAAATATAAATTTGACCCAAAAAAGGATATAAAAGAAAAAGGCTTCCTTAGGTCATCAAACTTGTTGACCAATTCCCTATAGCAGCCATGAGTTTTCTTTCTTTTTTTTTTTGTTCACTTGTAAAAGTGGCCAAATTCCCAAAGTAACTTGGATGAGAATTTTCGAGTTTTTTAACTTTTTTTTATGTTATAGGAATTGCCTCTTTAATCTACGCACTCGAGTTAAAAAGGTGCACTAAAGTGATGACATGCCGCAATAATTTTTATTTTCAACTCCTCAAATCGCGCCTACGCCGACAAAAGTGTTTAAAAATGAATGCGTCGTGTAAAGGGTATTTCTTCCTGATCAAGCCCTTTATACAGTTTCAATACGAGAAATCAATTCGCATGCCGTCCTCCCATACAATGAACAAACACCTCGTCCCTTTGAATCTGTGTGAGATCCGATCTGCCAAAAATAAGTATAAAAAAAAAATTATATGATTATGACTTGATTTAAAATTAGTCTATGCTGAAGTAAATGATTTTTATTATTATTATTATTTTTTACCGTTATTGATTCAACTCCACAATTAATCTTTTCCTCATATTTGTGATGATATGGACGCAACCTCTCAAGAATTATATTCTGATGCTTTGGACTTAGTGTATCTTATATCTGCATACAAACATTTTATTATATTCCGTTGTCGTTTGGCTGATTTTATTGTTTTCAAGAAGAAAGACAATGGAGAGAGAGAGAGAGAGAGAGGGAGTTGGGATTTTGTGGTGATGCTCTGTTTGAGCCTAATTTTTCTCTTCCTCTCTTTTCTGGGCCTGTTTTTGTCCTTTAGTCCGAATAGGGTCGTTTTTTCAGATGTTGTCGTTTTTGGAATGCTGTCGTTTTTCCAGTTGTTGTCGTTTTATGTGAAGTTGCTGTCGTTGTCGTTGTTGTTGTTTTTTTTTTTTTTTTTTTTTGGTTCATTCGTATGAAACCGATGTCGTTTACCTGATTTTGTTGTTTTTAAGAAGAAGAAAGATGATGCAGAGAGAGAGAGCTGGGATTTGGTGGTGATGATCTTTTTTGGGCTTATTGGGCCTAGTTATTCTCTCTCTTTTGTGGCTTTTTTGGTCGTTTATTGAATAGTGTCGTTTTTCAGTATTGTCGTTTTTTGAATGGTGTCGTTTTACCAGTTGTTGTCGTTTTGTATGAAGATTTTTTTTCGCTTTTATGTAACCGATGCTGTTCATCTGATTTCAAGAAGAAAGACGATGCTATTAATTTGGGCCTAATGTGCCTAATCTTTCTCTTTTCTGGGCATGTGTCTTGTCGTTTTTATATAATAGTGTCGTTTTTTCAGATGTTGTCGTTTTTAGAAAATTTTGTTCGCCCAGATGAAACTGATGTCGTTTTTTTAAGACATTGCGCTTTTTAGAAGTCTTTGTCGTTTTTAGACTTTGATTACTGTTCCTTCTAGCTCATTTTTATCTTTTGCCTAAAGAATGTGCTGTTGATGAAAAGTTGAAAACATAGTTGTTTCTGTAAAACATTGTCGTTTTTTAAAATTATTCGTTGTTTACATATTCAATGTCATTTTTGAATATTGTATTGCTTTCTAAGGTGTAGTTCCTCTATTGAGATTTTGCATCATTTTGCTGATAAAATAGTTCCTTTTTCCTCAAAATTTGTTCTCCTTTTCTTAAGGGGGAAAAAAAAAGTGATTGATGTTTTGGAATTTTTTGTCCCGATTTAAGTTCTGTTTTTTTATTATAGTATTCAAAAAAAAAAAAGAGAGAGAGAGAGAGAAATACCGAGTGAAAAAAAAAAAAAAAAAAGTAGAGATTAGTGAAGCTTTAATCATAGACAAGATTTGTCTACAAAGCAATCTATGGGCAAACACTATGTAACTTGGATTGCCAAATCATACAAAAATTCAACAATCTTAAAAAGCTAGAACAAATCTTTTCACACATTTGTCAGCATGAATCAGGATCTCAAACAAAGTAGTTTAATTGAAATAAATATACAAAAATTTCTCCTACTCCAAGAGTGGGAAATCTTCTCTGTTTTTAGTTCTCAGGTTACATATAAATATAAAATTGAACCCCGAAAACGGACATAAAATAAAAAGGCTTCCTTAGGCCATCAAACTTGTTGACCAATTCCCTATAGTAGCCATGAGTTTTCATTTTTTTTTTCCCCTCTTTTAAAAGTGGCCAAATTCCCAAAGTAGCTTGGATAAGAAATTTCGAGTTTTTGAACTTTTTTTATGCTATAGGAATTGCCTCTTTAGTATACTTACTCGAGTTAAAATGGCGCACTAAAGTGGTGTCATGTTGCGATAACTTTTATTTTCAACTCCTCGGATTGCGCCTGCGCCGACGAAAGTGTCTGAAAATGAACGCGTCGGCGTGCAAAGGGTATTTATTCCTGATCAAGCCCTTTACACACTTCCAATACGAGAAGTCAATTCGCGTGTCGTCCTTCCGTACAATGAACAAACACCTCGTCCCTTTGAACTCTGTGTGAAATCCAACCTGCCCATAATAAATAAATAAAAAAAAAGAACGAGTTTTTATGATGATGACTTGATTCAAAATTAGTCTATGATGAAGTAAATGATTTATTTATTTTTAATTATTTTTTACCGTGATTGATTCAACTCCACAACCAATCTTTTCCTCATATTGGGGATGATATGGAAGCAATCTCTCAAGAATTATATTCTGATGCTCTGGAATTAATGTATCCCCAATCTTATATCTGCATTCAAACATTTAATATTTTTACATTTACATAACTCAAGACAGAAATTTTCTAAAACTAGCTTACCATGCTTCCACATTTGAACAAAATGTACAATGTCCAATTATACATAAATTTCATATTGGAAAGCAACATTAGAGAAATTCTACCATTAGCTAATATTTCTTAACCATCAATTTCATCTCTAATGAAAATCATATTTGTAATGATATATTTGTTTGTTTTTTGTTTTCTAGTAGAATGTTATGTATAGCATAAATGGTTCCAATGCACAAATATTATCTATCTTACTTTCTTCACATCAAAATAACCAATCACATCAAAATTATACCAGAAAAAACTAATCAACCAATGCAAAATGTACAAATACCAAAATTTTGGCATAATTCTATATCTAAGTGTCAAATTTAGCACTTTTTTTTTTTTTCATTATACTGAATTCGAGAGAGAGTTTCTGACGAGAGATTTTAACACTAGCACAAATATATCTGACGTTACTTTTAATATAATCTTACTATTATTAGATTTTTTTCCTATGCCATTTTACTATTATTAGATCTAATCTACTAACCCAATACTATTACTTCAATAAATCAAGCAAATATCTAAAATAAAAGTAACAAGAAATAATGTAACAACAATTGATTTAATTAGCACCCTAAAATAAACTACTGATATAAAAAAAAAAAAAAAAAGTGAATTATTACTTTCCGGAATGGATAATAGTTCTGACAAAGCCAACGAGAGGCACAGTCTCCTCCAGAATCCGATTCTCCCAAACACTCCACTCATCACTACCATCATCGTCATCGCCATCGTTGGAATCGTCGTTCCCTATTTCTCCGCTCTGCTCCGGCGGTTCCTTCGCCTCGGGATGAAAATCCGGCGGTTCAACGACCGCCGGTTTCTTGAGCAGACTCGGGGAGTAACTCTCTTGGCTCCCACTGCTCACCGATCTCCCACTCTCGGACGACGCGGTTTTGAGGACGCAAACCAGAGGCGCTCTGTAAGACGACGTCGCGTTGCTCCGGAAGAGCTGCAGATTCGGCGATGACGTGGACCGAGACACCGTCGCCGACATATCGCGAAATGACTAATATTAAAATTTCGCGTTCTCTCAAAAATAAAAAAATAAAAATCTCTGTAGTGTTAAGAGATTTTTTTTTTTTTTTTTCCTAGTGAATGTTAGTGTGAGGATTTAGTATTGATAGAATGAAATCTTGAGTGGATAAAAGGCAACCAATGGAAATTGTGGAAACTGCCATGTCCAAAGAATAATTTAGATGCTTGGCTTTTTTTATTTTATTTTATTTTTTCATTATTTAAATTGCTGAGCTGGCAGTGGGAGAAATGGTGGGCCCATTTGGTTTGTGGTTATTGGCCCATGCTGTCTCTGTGACGTGTAAATATCTGACCCTTGTAATATTTTCAGTGTAATAATTTATTAGTGAAAATATGTGGACCGTATTTATTTCTGTATAGTTGAGATAGGACATAGGAGCATATTATGTAAGTACTTAATACGTATATTCTCTCTTATCTTTTTTTTCTCCTGATAAATTTGAGAAAAGTGTGAGGTTTTTTTTTTTTTTTTTTTTCATGGAGTTGTTTGATATATTTCAAAAGATAATAAAAATAAAGTATTAGTTTTATCCGACTAAATAAGGAGATTAACATGCTATCACTCAATTATTCTAAACAAATAGTTAAAATCGATGTGAGAAAAGAAATAACATAAAAAAGATAGAGAGGTCCGAAAAAAGAAAAACAAAATTTTCAATCGAACTTAACAAGCCGTTTATATTTGCGTTGATAACTATATCTTTTTACCAAGGTCACTTACACTTATTGGCCATGAAATAAGTATATGATATTTGGTTCTCTCATTATAATATGAATCAATAAACTGCTAAGCGTATTGTGAAGTCATTACTTAATTATAATTGTTGATAATTAATACTTTAATTTTTATTTATTTTGAAACCTGAAAGTAGTTTAAATTTTTTGTTCTTCTTTATTTATTGTGAATCTAGACACGTCACTTATGATTAACGAACATGTTTAACATGCATTATTTGCGTTGTTGATTTCAAAGCCAACTTTGCTGATGGTCTTGTCCAATTCAACCTTTGAGGTTTGGTTTTATTGTGAGATATTGTTTTATGTGAATTGACGATTTCAAATAAAGGCATATTGCTTATCTTTAGGGTTTTTTTTTTTTTTTTTTTTTCATGTTTGTGTTTTTTTCTATTATAATAATGACGGTGGTTTCCCATTATTTACGTTTAGCGTACTGGTATATGTGTTTCTATTCAGTTTAACATTTAGCTCTTGTTATCTAGGCATTTAAGTGTCCATTAATCAGTGAGATACTGTTGAAAGAGTCTGATGATGTGTGCTCAATGTTGTGCGTTTACTTTTGGTTTTCCAATTTTGAAACCAAATAAGTGAGTTTATCCATAGATCGATTGCATTTGATCTTACAGGTGGTACTTTTATACTGTAACGTAAAGCATTATACTTCAACTCTATTGGGTGTATTATTGTTCCTTAATAATAAAATTTCTCTTTAAAGAAAGAGACTAGTATATTATATCATCTTACAGAATAGATTATTATGGGTATATTTAGTTGAGTTGATGGAGAGAAAATATGATAAAGAATATGAAGGATGAAGAACATCATAGCCAGTTCTTTAAGTTATTTAGTAAGAAGTATGAAGAGTTGGAAGGATAGATGATATATGGATTTTTTGCACTTATGGCCCCTCAACTTATCGGGTTTCTACACTTTGGCCCCTTCTTTTTTTTTTGGGTATTAACCCTCCTGAATTTAAAAATTGTTGCATTTAGCCTCAAATTGAAAACGTCCGTCTAAAATTTAACTAAATTTGGCAGTGCTTCACACGTGATAGCTTATTTGGGGGAATATTCCGTCCAATTTTGGACGGAAGTTTTCAATTTGAGACTAAATGCAACGATTTTTAAATTCAGGAGGGTTAATGCCAAAAAAAAAAATAAGAAGAGATGCCAAAGTGTAGAAACTCGATAAATTGAGGGGCCATAGGTGTAAAAAACCCATGATATATTTATAAAATTACTCTTTTCTGTACTTTAATGCTTGTTATTAATTATTACTTAGAGTAAAATTGACTTTTCATTGTTTAAAGTAAAGAAGACAATGCATCTTTCTATTAGTAGAATAATACAATTTTGTGGATTAGGAAGAAGAGCATCTCCCTCATTTCCTCTCTTAACCAAACAAATGATTGATTTTTCCTTCCACATCTACGTCCACTCCTTCTCCATTTTCTAACCAAACACACTCTAAGCTACGCTTCTTAGCATATATAATTAGATAAATAAGGATATAGTTAAGCAAAGCCGTCGAGCTACGCCTAATGTTAGCAATTGCGAATTGCGTGATACACTTTTTCAAAGATTAAAACTAATCCTAACTACTCATCACGTGTTGATCGGATGAATTTTTACTCAAAAAGTTTGATAAACTATTGATCGGCCAACTAAAAGTAAACAATTTCCTGCGTTGGAGACTCCTTTAAGATTTTTTGAAGGATGAAAATTAAACTGAGATTTGGTCTATCTTTGTGGGAAAATAACTTGATAAAAAAAAAAAAACACACATGCAAAGAGGGGAAAAAAAGAGTACAAAACAAAAACAAAAGCATGATTAGGACAAAGAAGATTTTTCAATGTACGTTGGATTATGTGCTCCACTACCAACGAGGTTTGTGCCTTTTAAGTACAGCCGACTGTTACTAGTGCTCAACATCAAATATTGGGACACATTATTCATTAACATCATTGGCACTTCCATTCTATGTATTATTCCTTTTTTTTTTTAATTATCATTATAATTATTATTATATGTACGATCAAATAGAGTGGCCCATGATAGTGTCTTTCTCCTCCATCGCCAAAAACAGTATATAAAAGAGATTGACCAATGTCTTATTATTTAGAATTGTAAAACCAATGTCCAATATCCAATCTCACTCTCTCCAATCACTTTTCATCAAAGTTTTTAAACAAATTTTTTATACATAAGGCCTCTTTGATATTACATATAGAAGAATCTATAATTCTATATAGGGTTTTAACAAAACAAAAAAAATAATTGATGATAAGAATAATTTTAGATAATTAAATTTATATTTTCATAAAATTTGTTAAAACAATAAACTTCGATGATTCAAAATCATTTTCCACCGATGATTTTTTTATTTTTTTATACCGGATTACAAAATATCCAGTTATATAATAGATCAAAGTAGCACAATATTGAAAACTTTGGTTGACAATAATTAATGTTGAAAATTAGAGCCGGCAAATTAAAGGAAGAAGAATATTAGGTGACAGCCTGGCGTTCCCAAGACTTTGAAACTTATGTTTATACTGCAAAAAGTCATCAATATTCCGGCTTGTTCATCTCAAAAACAAAAACAAAAAAATTTAAAAGGGATGGTTTTTATTTTTAATTTTTTTAGTTAGAAGAAGAATGATTCCAAGTCTATTGCTTGGCCAACATATCTGATTTATAGTCCAAGCAAACATTTTGCTTACTTTAGTGTTTCCTTAAACAAACAAAAAATAATTAAAAGTAAAAAATCAAATATAAAAAAATAAAAAGCCTGCAATCACGCATTAAATAGCTCCCAAGAAACCCAATATGCATTTCCATATATTCAAGGTTTTAATCTCCCAATTATTAGCAATAAAAATAAGCAATTTTTTTTCTCTAATTAATCATTATTTGTTCTCTTGGCCAAGTTGTTTAATTGGGGCTGCAAAAACCTTTTTCTCGAGGAAAAATATGGAGATAAATTAGCCGCCACCCATCACCAAAAAATTAAAAATAAAATAAAGAGCTTTGATATAATTTTTTCTTTTCGTGGGAAAAGACATGAGCTTTGATATAATTGATATGAGTTTTGCTTAATATATTTGTGATGTTGATTTAGTTAGTATTCATTCCCGGACCAAAGCATATTGCAAATGGTATATGCTATTAATTATGGGATAAGATGAGCTATAAAAGCAAACCCAAAAATGTCTAATTACATCAAGATGACGTTTCAATAGTGATAAATAATGTTTTAGCGTCACGTCCCAATAAAAAAATTAATAATGTAGTAGTGACATTTTTCTAATATTTCTTTTGATTTTTCATACCTGATTAATGGTTATTAGTTCAAAAGTACTGTTCGCGTGTCGACAAATTGACTCTTAATTATTATATTTCAAAGACAATCTAGTGGGGCGAATATGGATGATATTATAATAATAACAACATATATGTTTGTGGTTTTGTCCATATTCATTTTCTAGGAAGACTACAATTTCGTAGCATTTTTGACTAAACGCAGCGTTGAATTGAGAAGTAAATTTGGAATGTTCTAGCAAAGTACAAAGCATCAACTTAGGAAAAAAAAAATTAGACGATATATGGTTGAATTTCTTATACATAGGACTTGCTTAAAAAAAAAATAAAATAAATTTATTTATCAACATAATGGGCATGATTAAAAAAGTTTAGCGAGCGCTTGGCAGGTAAACATCATTGATAATTGATGGCCAGAGATGAGGCCATTATTAAATTTTATTTTTTAATCATAAATTCGTTATTATTGAGGTAATTTTTTTAAGTGAAAAATGGCGTGGATGATCTTGAATCATTTGCTTTCCGTTTTGATTATCATAAACCAATTCACCTACCACAATTCATAAAGTTCCAAAATAAAAAAGAAACAATACAATTAAAAATCAATGTCCATGAAAGTTCTTGAAACCCTCTAATACGGTAATAGGAAATGAGATATATGGACAACAATTTATTTATATTGATCATGTAGATTATAGACTATTCATATGTAGATTATAGACTATTAGGCATTCTTTTCAAAATGCAATAAGAAAAGTAGCTTATAGTTTTTAATTTTATGATGACACATATATGAATGCAACAGTAATTGTCTTTGAAATTATCAACAAAAATGTAAACAAATATATAAAAAATGATATATATATATATACACACACTTATAAACCTAATTAATTTATGAATTAGATGGCATATGCCACTCTTTTCACCCAATTTTTTCGGTAAATATTATACTCAATAAAACGCACTATATTGGTACTCTGATTTAACTTATAATATTGTTTGTTATAAAATTCAAACCTTATTAAAATATATATATATAATGGAAAATAAAACAGAAACCGATTCTTAATAATGATCTCATTTATATGAAATGAAACAAGCTAGCGAGACTGAGAGAAACTATTATACTTCCTATGATTGTAAACGCGAAGCCCTCAATCATCATTTATCGTTTAAAAAGGCTAGTCAGAGCGCTTAAACTGATTTTTTATTAGAGTATTTTTCTAATAAAACATATGTAGTATCCTCTCTAAAATACATAATTTTTATAACATTACGAATTCTTTTTAGAAATCATGATAAATAATCATTTCTAGTGTTTGGTTTTTGAAAACGATAAAGATTCAAAAATTTTAAGAACAATAAAAAAAAAAAAGCAAAAATATAAGAAAATTATTTAATTAATAATTAATTTTAATTACTACTAAATTATAAAGTTAATTTACTTACCAGATACCTCACTGCTTTTTTTTTTCCATAAATATTACCTATTATTTACAAGTTATCCCCAAAGTGACTAATTATTTGCTTAACTTGGTCCCTTTTTTTTTTCTCTTTGGTATGGTATATATACATTTGATAGCAAAATATATACAAATAATTAGCATCACCATTAACCATTCACCGGGCACCCCCACCAGCCAGCTTTTTTTCGAATTAAAGTTCATTATGCCAATTCCTTAATTTTTTTTTCTTCACATTATAATTAGCCCCCACACCTTTTTCCTTATACTAAGCCAACTAAAAAGATACAATGGTGGTGGGTGTAACCGTAGACCCAATAAAAGTAATGTGACAAAAGCGTAATGACTACAACCAAAACTCACAACAAAAGTAAATTAAATACGACATAATTACAATAAATAAATAAATAAATACAAATAAACTCTCAGCAAAATAAATAAATAATTATGGACTTGTTTTGATAGGAATCCAAACTATATTTTACTAAAATAAAAAGATTTAAATTTGATTTTTATTAGTGTTAGTATTATTATTTTTTTAAAGCATTTAGTGCTATTATAGTAAAAAGATATAAATTCAAATTTTATTCTTATTCGGATTCCTATAAAAAAACGGACCTTATACATTTAGAAAAATGACACTCGTTTGGCGGGGCAAAAAAAAAAAAGAGACAATGGTAATTAGACCATCTCCAATGGGTTTTTCCATTTTCAACACCAAAATGCAGTAAGTATCACATCAAACAGTAATTCATCTCCAACCTATTATACTATTTTTAACACCAAAATAGAATATTCTGAGTATATTCCTCTTATCACCTATTATATTAATTTTCAATAATTGCCTTATATTTATCAATTTTACAAATTAGACCCACTTAAATTTTACTTTCACAATAATTTAATAAAAAGTTATTTATTATTAGACAATTTCACCAAAAATAAAATATTACATGACAATTTAATTCCGAACAAAATTATATCATTGTCTAATATAATTATGCAATGTAATTTTAATATAAATATATCAGTGTTGTATTTTAATTAAGTAGGTAACTGTATTTTAAATTAAAAATGATGATTTTTTTTAAAAATAAATTAAACACAAATAATTAAATATATTAAAACCAAAACATCAATATACATCTTACTTAAAAATTATGATTTAGATCAAAAATAAAAACATCTTAAAATTAAAGGGTCATTTTATAAATAACAAAACTTAAACCAAAAATGAGTTTGATGAATAGTGCAACACCATATTTGGTGTTATACTATTCATAAAACTCATTTTGGGTTTAAAAATGGTGTCTTGATTGGAGAGGATTTTTGAGGGAAAAAACCCAAATTTGAGATTTGGGTTTAAAAATGGTGCCTCATTGGAGATGACCTTAGCCGCCTCTTCCAGTTTTGATTATGATTAATAATGATTCGTCAGTTATTATTCAATGGAGAGATTTAATAGACTTATTTCAATTTTTTTTTTCTGAAGAGACTAATTTCAATTTAATGTACGGTTCAAATTATAAAAATTACTTCTATGAATTAGTTAGGTTCGATAGCTGTTTTAGTAATTTGCAACAATACGAGGGGACAAATGGGGTATTGACGTTTTTTATTTTTTGAGAGGTGTTTGTCTGTAATTTTGGGTTGGGGGGGGTGGTGGGGGTTTGGGGGTTGGGGGTGCGAATGCAAGTACAATCTCTCTGTTTAGTCTTCTTTTGTTTTTTGTTTTTGTTTTGTTTTTTTTTTTAAGTTATAACAAAATATCTCTTTCGGTGTTGAGCTTGATCTGTTATTTGATCATCAGAAATTACACGATGTATAAAATTGTTGATAACAAAACAGTGTGAGACGTGAACAATAGTTACAATATATAGAACAGCTCGCTTTATAGTGAAATTTTAACTTAATTTTTGGGCAAACATATGGTGATTTACAAAAACAATAGTACGTCAATAATTGTATTTTAGTCTTTAAGCATCATTTAATATCACCATAATAAGTAATACATTTATCACTACAGAATATAATACCTAAAATAATAAAATATAATGCAGCAATTATAGTACATTATCACATATTTAATATTTACGCCACTATTACTAGTAAATAGTATTTTTATTTGATTCAATCAAAGTTAAGACTTAACACGCACGACATAATAACCCATTACTATTCACAAACTTAATCATCATTTATGTCCTATGCCGAAGCTTGTTTCAGCAAACAAATTTAAAAAATTAATATATTTTTATTACGGTAGATGATGAATTGCTACACATGTTATATAACAAGTTGATAATAAAAGATCCTAGATATTGGTTGTTTACACGATGAGATGTTTCTTTAATTTATGCGAGAATACTAAGCTTGTGTTTGGAAAATCATTCTAGTTATTTTTTATCATTTTAAATAGTTTGATTTTGTAAATTTTAAAGTAATATAAATAGTTGAGATTTAAGGATATTGTATAAGAATTTAAAAAATTAGAAAAATTAGAATGGAATGAAATTGTTTGAACGATTGAAAAAAATGAAAAAATGAAATGAAATGGCAAACGGGAGGTAAATTTTGAGTAACAATAAAAATTTTCATTTGTTTTTCAATTAGTCCAAAAAAATATTTTACTCTGATTTTCCAATGAATAGAGATTATATTTTTCTTCAAAATATCTAAAATATAAAAGTAAAAATTGACAGGTCATCATGACACGGACCAACCAAGCAAAGTCTCCAAAAGTTGGTCCCACCACCACAACCCTAATAACCCTTTCCCTTTCTCTCTCCTTATATCCCCCTCTTTCTACTATTTAAAACCCCTCTCTAATTGACTCATTTCACCCAAAAAAAAATCCCCAAAAAAAAAAAAAAAACCCACAGCGCTGGAGCCCAACCCAGCGCGCGAGGTCCTCCGACCTCCGCCCGTCGCGCTCCGGGCGGCGGCCGACCCATCTCCGCCCATGTCCTTCCTCCACGCGCCGCCGCGCACGACGGCGCCGCCGCACTCGCTGTACAAGCAGCGGTCGTGGTCGCCGGACACGAGCCGCGACGAGGCGTGGCTGCGGCGGAAGCGGAGCAGCAACAGCGGGAGAAGGCTGACGGGGCGGCACGCGATGCTGGCCCGCAGCAAAAGCGTGACCGACGAGGACCTCGACGAGCTCAAGGCATGCATTGAGCTCGGCTTCGGGTTCGGCTCGCCCGAGCCGGCCGATCAGCGGCTCGCCGACACGCTGCCGGCTCTCGGCCTCTACTACGCCGTCAACAAGCACTACAACGAGTCGCTCTCCAAGCCCCCCGCCGTCACGACGCCGTCTAATTCCTCCACGCCGTCCGAGTGCGACTCTCCGTCACCGTTAGGAAGCCCTCACACCATGTTCGGCCCAGGTACAAATTTCCTTTATTTAATTTCCATTTTCCTAATTTAATTATTATTATTAAATTAGGTAAATTATTATTTTTAATTTACTTTGTTTTTTTTTTGCATGAATCACGTGAATTGATCATTGTATTGAATAACTACATATCTGCCTTGAAATACGCTATTGCTTTTGGTCTTTCCGTTATATTAGGGTTTTAACTTTGAATTGAGTCTGAGACTTTTTTTTTTTTTTTTTTCCCTTTTGATTTTCTGTTTGGTTATTGGGAAATTGAAGATGATACACCTCAGACGGTGAAGACGAGGCTGAGGCAGTGGGCTCAAGTGGTTGCTTGCTCTGTACGGCAGTGCTCAAATTGAAGAGAAAAGAGAAGAATATGATATTATTGTTATTATTAATATGTTAGTTTGATGATATGATTATATCAGGGTTAACCATGGACGGAACTAGAGTTATCACTGTAACCAAACATCAACATATTGTCACATATATGAGTCCCAATCCCAACCCCTCTCTCTCTCTACCCACCCACTTTGGTTTGGTTGTATCATTAATAATAATAATAATAATATCTAAAAGGAAAGGATGAGAATGAATATATGAGAACTGAAGCCAAAAAAAAAAAAAAAAAGTAAGGATTGACTTTTGTATATTTGGGCTCTTTGTTTTTGTAGTATTGTTAATCGTTTAACTAGTCTTTATCTCTTTTCTCACTTTGGGGTTAATTTAGATTATTTTGTTTTGAGGTCTCAAATCTCAGTCTCCTCTGATGATTGTATAAAGGTCAAAGATATCATACCTATTTTTATATGATTGATAATTATGAATATATAGGAATATAGGGTTTCTGTACATTTTCTCTTTTTCTATTTGAAAAGCTCATGTTGGTTTATATATTGAAAAAAGAAAAAGAAAAACATAGCGGAAAGTTATAGCTCTTATTGTCTGTCATTTTAATGGATACAGCTTGAATTCTTTGACGATTGTAATTGTACTAATTATTATTCTTTCGTGAAAGTGAAGGCATTTGGGTTCCAACTTTTGTTTACGTACAATGCCAGCAATATTACAGACTTTTATTTTCTATTTTTAAATGTGTACATGGATTTGTTTTGGAATTAGTAAACCCTTTTCAATTTAGTAATGATAACGTGTGTGGTTCAATGTATAATGTCACGTATTCATTACGAACAAATAGTTATTATTATTATTATTTTTGCTTCGCTCATAAAAAACGCTGACTTTGTTTGGTTGTGTATATAAAACTTTCTTTTATCTCATAACATATGAATTCCAATGCCCTTTAATCTTTAATATTCTTTAGAGTTGGTCTATACAGATGCCCTCCGATATTGTGTTATTATTTTAAGTTGCACTATAATGTTTCAAAAGTATCATTCTTGTCAAGTTTTAAAAACTTATAATAGGTACGCATCTTACGTCACAATCCGTAAAAAAAAATTGATTGAATAAATAACGTAATAATAATCTGTTGGCATATGTATAACTTTCTAAAGATCAAACGTCTTAAAATTAAAAAAATTACAGTAATTAATTCTATAGTTACTTTCACAAGTACCCCCTTATGTTATCTTCTTTTCTCAAAATGCACCTGGATCTTTTAAAACTTTGCATTCATGCCCCTGATTTCATCTAATTTTAGAAGAATTGAAGTGGAAGGGGTGAGTTTATAATGTTTTTAAATATTAGGGGGCACGAGTGCTGATTTTGAAATATTAGGGTGCAACTTATAATGATAGCATAACATAAGGGGCATTAGTGTAAATTACCCTATTCTTTTATCACAACTACTATATCGAAGAGTTATTGAAAAACTAATATACTATCTTGAATAAACTACTAGATTTATTTTGGATAGTTACTACTTCTAATTTAATATACTTTTGAAGAAAATTACTTAAAAAAACAGTTTTTAAGATATAGGTTGGGTAAAATACGCTAAATTAGTTTTTAGGCGCATGAATGAGATTTCATTTTCTCATTCATTCAACCTTTTTGTGTTTGTTAGATGGGCTGTTACTTATAATAAATATGACAAATCAAAGAGAAATGCAAAATGATTATAATTTTAGCTAAAAAAAAACTTGACCACAATGATATTTCATTTATTTATTAGATAATAAAATAAAAATAAGTGCATTTTATAATTAATAAGTTAATGTTTTATCAATTTGGCCATTTTTTATGCCAAAAATTTCTCCTTGTTACGCATCAAATGATAAAGATTTCTCAATCCAAGTACCTTAGCCATCACCTACTTTGTTGTGGGTTTCAAAAAGTCCAATTATCATTTATTAATAGTTGAAAATGGCATAATAAACAGCAATCATTAACTATGGTCACGTTAGTATATATTTATCAACAAGCCAATTGCTTAATACGGTTGCTTTCGACAAAAAAACAAGGAAAAAAAAAGCTTTTATATAAATATCTAGTAAGATTTAACCTCCTCAATTATTAAAATATCAGCCGCGTGGTAGGGTTCATATTTAAAAATATCTCTACTCTCTTTCAAGTTTCATCTAACCATTTAAACTATTTAACTTAGATTAATCGGAGATTTTTGCGACCTTTTATCGTATTACCATCACGAGTGAATCGATTATTTATTTGTATCTAATTATCACATCTTTTGTTTAAGTGACAGTATTATTTTATGGTCTATGTATTAGTGGTGAATGATATTACTTCTAGTTTTAAATTAATTTATGATAAATTAAAAAGTAACACTTGTTCCAACAAGAGCACCACTAAGCTTTTTTTTAATTATTTTTTTTATTTTTATGATTGCCAACTATAACTCTAAGAAACTCACCGGGTTGATATTTGATTTTATATGCTAAATGATTGACAGTTTCTACGGGCTTAGACAAATGGTTTTTTGCTTTCAATATTTTGGGGTCCTAATTGTGATGAGATAAGACATAGCTCATCCTTTGGTGATCAATTTTTTTTCAATCAAATCTCATTTAAAAAAGAAAACAAGTAAAAATACGGTTTCATGTCACATTTGGCATTCTAATTTAGAATTTATGTCATTATTGCATATCGTGCTATTTTTTTTTTAATCTCTGTTGCCTATTTTTCTTCTCTTATTTTTCTTATTTGTAAAAAAAAAAAAATAATTCAGTCAAATTCACTACTAAAAAGTGAAACTAACTGCAAAATTTTTTTTTAAATAATATTTTTTAAAATAAGTTGTCCAGGTGATACTTTTCAAAATTTTCGACGCTCCCAACAATTGCCATGCCAACTATAGGTAGGTCCACTAAGAAGAGAACTCCAGCCAATTTTTCATCATTGTGGGCCCATATGGACCCAAACATAGATTTATTGGGTTCTAATTGAGCCTAGCAAACTTTTTAATGGGATAAATTAGCCCAATGTTTCCTATGGGCCATAACTCGGACTAACTCTTTAGAGCTAGCTCATTTTCCGGAAAATTTTGAAAAATGCCCCTTCCAGCTAACTTGCTTTGAAACATACTACTTAAAAAAAATATTTACAGTTTATGTCACTTTTTGAAAATAAATTTAATAGAATTGTCCTTGTTTTTTTATAAATGAGAAAGACAAGAGAGAAGAAAGAGGCAACATAGTAATTTAATAACAAAAAAAGTGACGTGATATGCAATAGTGACATGAGTTACAAACTTGAATGTGAAATATGACATGAGATAAAATTTTCTCGATTTTTTTCCCAATTATTTCAAAACAATTTGCAACAAATATAAAAATTTCATAGCAAAAGATATATCAATAACGTTTTAAAATTTTCAACTACAAGTAGCAGGATAAAAAATTGGAGAAGTTGGGTACATGGCTTACTTATTCTTATAAAAATCAAATAAAACCAGCCCATAGATGTTACAAAATACTAATTTTGTTGAACATCTAGTGCAAACCTAAAAATAATTATTCAAAAACCAAACACGGCTTTTTGGCCCTACACCATTCAAGGAAGCTTCATTTTCAGCTGAAAGAAGAAAGAAGAAATTAGAAGAGATATAGGTCATTTTCTAGTAAATTGGCCCACTAACTTGGAACTCGAAAAACGTTGAAAATTATTGAGAAGGAAAAATATATGTAAAGTGTTCCACTTCTTAAGACGATTGGTAAGAGATGAAGTAAATGTTATCTGGCCTGTAGAACAATTATTGCTTGAAAAGTAGGGGTGTCAATTCGTGTCGTGAGTCGTATTTGTGTCGTGTCCAAGTAATTTTGAACAGATTTAGACACGATTCATTTATTAATCGTGTCTAGAATGAAGATCCAGACACGACCCATTTATTTTTTAACAGACCCAGACACGGCCCATTAAGATACGGTTATTATTTGCGTCTTAATAGGTCGTGTTCGTGTCTTAATGAGTCGTGCAGATCCACTAACCCATTTATTTAAATGGGTCACGCAACCCATTTTTAAATGGGTTTAAATGGGTCTTAAACCCAATAAGGCCTATTAATCCTGCAATGAATTAACCATCAAAAACACTTAAAAATTAAGTGATTAATATACCTAAAACATAGTTATAGTCTATCAATATTAAACATAGCCAAAAGTTAATCGCTTAAAAATAAATAAATAAATAAATAAATAACATCCCATCAAGTAAAACCATAAAACATAACCATAATGAACATAAAACAATCCATCAAACAAAACCATAATCAAACCTAAGTCACTACAACAAGATAAATAACAAGCTTGTTAATCAAGGGGGCGGATTTTGAAACTTATTCGGTGTTTGAATCTAATGAGGCAATGTCATTGTCCTTCAAAAGAAAAGGAGAAGGGACTAGCGAGACTAAGGCCTAAAGGGTGTTCGAAATTGTATTAAACAATATAAAGAAAAAAAATACAAAATATTACATAAGAGCCAAAATAGTTAAGAAGTATAATAAAGAATTAATATATATATATACATATGGATATTAAACGTGTCGTAATGGTGTCTATCCATTAAGAACCGTTTAGTAAACGTGTCTTAACGGGTCTTATTGGGTCGTAATCATGTCTACCCATTAAGAACCGTTTAGTAAATATGTCTTAACGGGTCTTATTGGGTCCTAATCGTGTCTACCCATTTAAGATCTAATTATTAATCGTGTCTAATTGGGTCTAATCGTGTTTTCGGGTTCGCACCGTGTTCACCTGTTATTTAATCGTGTCTGACCCGTTAAGACCCAGACCCATTAAGGAAGGACCCAGACCCGCTTAAGTCGTGTCGTGTCTCATGTCTCGACCCAGATTGCCGGCCCTATTGAAAAGTCTTACTTCTTGAGAGTTCTTAATTAGAAATAACATTATAATTAATAATTGAACAATAAAAAAATAGAGGAATTGCAAAACAAAATCATTTTCAGTGACACTCCCAAGTAATGTAACATAAATTAAAAGTGCAATACGCATGAGACATAAATTATCATATATCACTGTGACAAAAGAGGGGCATTCCTCAAAATCCCCTAATAAAAAATGTGTTTATTGACAATTATATATATATATATATATAACCTTTCTACAAAGCACCACTTAGTGGCGTGTCAATATAACACTAAAAAGCTCGGTGTTCGGCTCGATAAAAGCTCGTTCGTGTTCGGCTCGTTGTGTAAACGAGCCGAGCTTGAACATGATTTCAGGGCTTGAATAATAAATGAACAGAGCTTGAACTAATTAAAGCTCGGCTCGTTGAAGCTCGCGAACAGGCTCGTTTACGAGCTCACGAACATGCTCGATTATATGTTCGCGAACAGGCTCGTTTAGGAACTCGCGAACAGGTTCGTTTTATATTATATATAATATAATAAATATATATAATATATTTATATAATAAAAAAATATTTTTATAAACTTATAACATAAAAAAAATTAAAGTTATAAAAATAAATAAACACAATGTCTATTATTACTATTAGTCACTAATTAAAATTAGGTTGGCCCAAATAAAAAAGCCCAATTCTAATTAGGGTTCTATTTTATTTAAATTAATTATTTATTTATTTTTCCTTCACCTTCCCCTCTCACCAGCCGTCCCCTTCAGGCCTTCACTCTCTCTCAAAATCTCTCTCTTCCTCACTCATCTCTCTCGTCTCAGCCCTTCCTCTTCCTCGCGCAGCCCTTCCTCCTCGTGCGGAGCTCTTCTACGTCTCAACCTCCGGCCTTCGCACGTACAGCCGTCGACGAGTCTCGCACCGTACCTCCCGACGCTCTGCCGTGACATCGACCGCCTCCTCGTTGCGCCCCCGCGACGCTCCGGCCAGCTCGACCGCTTTGTTCGGAACTCCGACGCGCACTGCTCCGGGTCGCCTCCCTCACGCGATACTGCCCTATTACTCGCATCGGTCCCCGAAGCTTCTGAATAGAGTGTGACCTTTTTACTTTTATGCTTCAGTAATCAAACTTAGTCCAGCTTTTTCAAAATTTTCCTAAGTTTTTTATAACTCGGGGTTCCCCTTTTAAGCATACCTAGGTCTTTTATCTTCTTCAAAGTATAGAATGGTTCTAGGAGAAAATTAGCCAAATGCTTCCCAAGTAAGTCCTTGAACAGGTTAAAGACCTGACAAGAAAAAGTTTTGTGTGGTAGGAAGCTTCAACTATTAAAGCCTACGTAAGCCCTCGGGACTCACGCGTTCTAGCCTCGCACGTCTTCGAAGTACCTATAGGGTGCACCTATTTCTTTATGGTACCCCGGGTGCCCCCCTGTCTTCTTGGGTGCTACTTCACAGGCAAGAATGCAGTCGAGGGTAGTGTTTCTAGGAATCATCTGCTTCGCGGTTCATTCTTTTATACACCGAGCTTATAGTCTACTTCGCAAACTTTTTCGAGTTTATAGTCTACTCCGCAGACTTTTTTGCCTCGACCCTGTGCGATCTGCGCTGGTCTATGCCGGCTCTCGTCATGGCCCGCTCTCGTCGTGCTCCGGCCAGCTCGATCTAGCGAAGCTTCATGTTCCTCCGGCAACTTGGATCCCCGCACAGCCAAGCTCCGCGTTCTCGAGCTCGAGGCTCAAATCGAGCTTTAAACGAGCTCGAGCTCAAAAGCTCGAACGAGCTTAATTATCGAGCCAAGCTCGAGTCGAGCTCGAGCCGAGCTCGAACTTTTGTTAATCGAGCTCGAGCCGAGCTCGAGCCTCATTTTCTGAATTTTATCGAGCTCGAGCTCGAGCTCGAGCTCGGAAAAAACCTGACGAGCCAAGCCTGAGCATTTCAAAGCTCGGCTCGGCTCGGCTCGATTACACCCCTATCTATACCCCATGTGTGTTGCACTTTTAATTTATACCCCAAAATTTACACTACAAACATAGAGGGAAAACAAAAAGGAGCACACGATTTGGGGCATAGATTATTAAGTGGCACTAAGAATGATCTTATTTACAATTCTCTCATTATATAAAATGACCAAATACCAAATAGACCCAATAAATAAAGCATTGAACAACATTCAATTTAAATAGATTTAAGTGTTTGAGATAATTGTATGTAATGTACGTATAAATATATCAACAATATGGCTATGTAGTTTTGAGATGTATTAGCTATTTTAATCTCATTTTTCTGGTCGCAACATATGACAATTTTTTTTGTTATGTCCTTTTGCTGCTTTGGTTCGTTTCTTTATCATATTTTTGTTGTGGATTCTAGTCTAATTCCAAAATCTAGATAAAAATAAAAATTCTTTGAAGACTCTTTTACTGTTAACATATTTTTTTTCCCTCTGTTTTTTAATATGGGTGAACTTAGTTGCGAGAGTGACTATATTAATTATTCATTGTGGCGATGAGCATTACAAGATATAAAAGTGCTAATTTCACATAGATAATTCACATCTTATAGTTAGATGCTACTTAGAGCAGAGTGTTAGGATTAACGCCTTAATCCGATCTGTCAGAAAACGATTAATAATACGAAGAACAAAAATAAATAGCGCACACACAAATTTATAGTGGTTCACTCTCAATGTGAGAGCTATGTCCACGTTCAGTCGCTGCAGATTTCACTATGTTTGAATTGGAAGAATATAATTAGAGTTCTCAAATCCTCACAACACTCGTGGCACCCCTAAAACCCACGAAATATAAAGCATGAATTAGGTCGATCCGTGTGAATTCTCTGCGTAAGGTCTTTACTCCGCAGGCGATAAAATTAGGCTCCACAACTCAACACATATTTATTTGTCCCAATCGAGATGGAATTGATTCTATTCTAACCAATATTTAGGTCCCATCTGTAGGACTCACAAGATTTTTCTACCTAACAAGTACCACATTACTAGTGAATAGTGATAAAAAAATTATTTTAAAAATGTTAAATTTATTTTTTATTCAATTATTATTTGCCAACCATTAATTGTAATTTTTCCTCTTATAGAATCATTTATATAGTATCTTGAGTCTTATTATAAACAAAAGCCATGATTTTTATGATATGAACTTATTTTAAATTATGAATCATGTCATAAATTTGTTTGCTTAATTATTAACTACAAAATAACAAATTTAACCTTCTTTAATTATTTTAATCTTCCTCCAAGTTCAATTTCAACTTCTTAATATGTATGCATAATATATATATATATATATATAAAAACACACACACATATATATATATATATATAAACATTAAAAAGAAAAGAAAAGAAATAATAATATATGTATAGCATCTAATAAGTCAAAAAATGATAATAAATAAAAATGGATTTTGGAGTTGACAACTTCCAACCCATGGCCCATTATTTTCTAGAAAAATTAATGCCAATTGCCAAGGAAGCTAAATACTATAAAAGAAAGTATCTAGTTGTTCATTGTGCATGTACGTATAAACATAATGTATTTCACATAATTATTAAGGATGTGGCCACACAGAACGATCGAGGAACGTTGGATTTATATTTTGGGTTTTTTGCACCTATGGCCCCTGAACTTATCGTGTTTCTATACTTTGACACCTCATCATTTTTTTTGGCATTAACCCCCCTGAATTTAAAAATCGTTGCACTTTGCCCTAAATTATGAACGTCCATCCAAAATCAAACAGAGTTTGTCACGTGCTTCTCATATGGACATTTATTTAGGGATAGTTTTGTCATTTGATAACAAAAAAAAACTTTCCATATGAAATTAATTTTTCTACTCTTCTTCCTCCTCCACCAACAACAATATTCTCAACAATACACCGGAAATTTCCAAGAGAGAAGAAAAAACCCAGAAAAATAAAAATAAAAATTCCAACACAGAAAAAATACTAAAATTTAACAACACTCAACCAAAGAATAAACGCACATCTACAAACACATATAACATATATACACACGTACGTACAAATACTGCTTTTATAAACACACACATAAACCATTCTTCTAAACCATACTTCTTGTCTCTTGAAAAATTCTCGCCAATTCCAAAACCTGATTCATTGAAATCTCCAAATTAAAACCAACAAACACTATAATGAAAATTAATAGTACCATTATTACAAATTATAGCCAAATGATACTGTAAATCATGATGTAGCATGAAAATTCTTATTCAATTCCAAACAGCAACCAAAACCAGAGACATACCTCGGCGAAGAGTCCTGTGGCTGGACAGAGACAGGCCAAACTAGGCGGCGAAAACGCCGGACTCATCATCGCAGCAAGTCGAGCCCCACATCGCTGAGTCAAAAGCCGCCGCCACCGTCCAAGTCGAGGAAGACGAGTCACTTGCTGTTTTGACAAGCTCACAGACTTTTTTTTTTGGTTTTTGAAGAAGATCTGCGCCGGAGCCATAACCTGCAGGAGGCCCATTGGCTTTTTTTTTTTTTTTTTTTTTTAAATTTTGTTTTGTAAGAAGATTCAATCTTCTTCAATCCGGCCTTTTTAGATTTTTTTTCCTTCTCCGATGTAGTGCCCAGACCTTCCCCACCGAACCTACCAAACTCGATGGTCCCGCGCCCGCGTCGTTCTCGCCGCGAATCTAGCCGTCGGTGGTGGAGGAGCTCGGCGAGGCTCGAAATTCCAAAAGAACCTCGACGAACTCGGAAAGGCGGGGAGGAGTCCACCGGCGCAGGTTCGAGCGCGGTGCCGCTGCTGATTGCGCGTGATGGGTGGAGTCGAGCTCGCAAGATCGGGGCAAGGAGCGGCGAAAGGCGAGCAATGTCGAGGAGACACAAGCGGCAACCTCAGGACTTGAGCGCGAGAGCTTGGGGGACGGCAGATGGTGGAGGCGGAGCGGCGCAGAGTGGACGGCAGATCGGTTGCAACGGCGGAGTGGATGGAGCGGCGCGGAGTGGACGCCGTGTGCTGTGAGGGCGGAGTGGCACGGAGCGGACGGCAGAGCGGCGGCAATGGCGTGGGGGAGTCCTCGTCGAAGTTAAGCTCGTAGCCGCCGAGGCGGCGGCAGCAAGCATAATCGCCGGTGGCTTTTCTCTCAGTCTCTTCTCTCATAGAAATGGTTTTGTATTTTTAGTTTTATTGTAGTTTAGTTAAGTTTTTTCTTTTTTTTTTTTTGCTAAAATATTTTAATTTTGTTATAAATTGATAAATATGTCCCTAAATAAACGTTCATGTGCAAATCACGTGCCAAATTCCGTCCAATTTCGAACGGCGTTTTCAATCTGGGAAAAAGTGCAACGATTTTTAAATTCAAGGGGGTTAATGCCAAAAAAAAAGATGAGGTGCCAAAGTGTAGAAACACAATAAGTTCAGGGGCCATAAGTGCAAAAAACCCTTATATTTTTAGTAGTCTTACTATTAAAAAAAGTTAATCTGATGATTCTAAATCGTTCTCATAATCTTCTTGATTGGTCATAATCTTGCCCTTATTGTTTCAAAGACGTGTCCAACTATGTTTTTTGAATTTTTTTACACAGCTCCCATATGACCCATCAACTTGCTATATGCCTATCTATATATCTGTATATAAATAAACCACTCGTGTGTTCTCGTAGAAAATAACAAAATCAAAATGATCAAGGAATCTCTGAGAGACTCTCTTAGCCGAAATACTAAAAAGGGCAATACAGTAATCGTGCTATGTTTTCAGACTTGATCAAAACTAGCCCAACTTTGTCCTTTTTCTGACTTATCTAAGCTATGCAGAAGTGACTGCGGTGGGAAACGTTTTTCGTTCTCTTATAATTGCTTAAGATTTTAATTTTAATTTGTATTTTTTTTCAAAATAGTTTCTTGGATTTTTCTTTTACGGTTTTAATGAAAAAAAAAACGCATTTCTTTTAGAGGTAAAAGTGTAAATATTTTTAAAAAATTAGGTCTAAATTATAATATAATTAAAATAAAAGACTAAAAAATAAATAAATAAAAATTTTTGGACGATTTTGGGCCACATATTCGTGCCTTGTGGTGAGGAACGAAACCACAGCCTCATCCAAAGTTATTAATATGAAAAATTCTAGATTAGCCAATAATATATTAACATTATTTATGTCAAAATATTAAATCAGGTAGTCACATCTATTGGTCCACAATATAGTCTAGAAGGACATATTCTATCTTCAAAAGGCAAAGCTGAAAATTTTCTCATTTCTTCCTCTATTGTCAATGAATGTGCTAGCTACAAATCATTTTTTTTTTTGTATATAATTGTTCTAAAATATCTTTGTTTATCTTAATAATTGTAATTATATGTGTATATATATATATATATATATTGTGACTTGAAGAAAATTTCAACACGTTTTAGGAATTGGAGACTCAATCCTTCTTATTCTTTTCCAAATATTTCTACCATTTTATGCTTTTGAGGTTGCTTTATTTTTTATCCTCTCCTTTTGAACTTGTAGAACAAAAAAAAAAAAAAAAGTGGGCTTAAAGGTACAACTTTTAAAAAAATTAAGTAGCAAATAACTCACGTGTTTATGCATTGTTTATTGTATTATTATTCTTGAAATACAAATGGATAGGAATAGAAATGATAGTGTTTACCGATCAGATTTTGACGAAAATTGAGACCTCTCTAACAGATTATATATTTGCAAAACAAAATGATTAGAGAATACAATATTATTAAGTACATAGGTGCTATATATTTTTTACACATGTTACATGTAATTCAGATCTAACGGTTAAAAAACAACTAACATGATATACCACGAAATCACCCAATTATGTATCCACCACTTTGGAATTTGTAGAGAGTTTTTCAACCATATATTTTTTTCTACTATTGTCTTACTCTTAATTATGACCATAATCTCTAAACCTTATTTATATTCTACAAAATAATAATGCATGCCTACACTAAAAGTTCGAGTAATAATTATCATTGCAAAAATGTATGATATAGTAGTGGCTTAAAAAGAATTCCATTAACTATGGTATAGTCCAACAAGAAAAAAAAAAAAAATCAACTTTACACTTCTCTAGACGAAAGTACCTTGAATTGACTTTCCAGAATTTATTCGTTCATAATTAATTTTCGTTTCAGAAATGGTGTCAATTTTTTTTTTTTTTTTTGGAAAATTTGGATCTAGTTACTTTTTAAGGTTGTTCTAGCAGGAAAATGACATGTTAGTAAATTTGTGCTTGTATTCATAAGGGTAAAAGAGTGAATAAGATAATAGAGATTTGATGCTCCAACACCATCTATATACAAAAGCATAACCAAATCCTTATTACATTTTAATTACCCCATATATATACATATACATATTGAGTTGTCTTTTTAGTTAATAATCTCTATTATATAAACATGCGTTACATATTACATGTTACTTCCCTCTTGATTCCAATTGAAAAAAAAAAAAAAAAAGTTACTTTCCTCCGCTTTTAAGACTTTGGGTGTGTTTTTCACATGGGAAGTTAAAACTTAAAATTCTACAAGTCCCAAATAGCCAACTGAGTACTGACCACATTCAGCGCGCAAAAAAATAATTAAAATATATATATATATATATATATATTATTGGTGTATTGCACTATTGTTATAAATTTGTCAACGACAAGTATGATAATAATGACACTAATGTGTCAGTACTTTGACAAAATTGAAACTTGAAAGTGCTACAGTGGTACTATATGTTTGTGTTTTGGCATACATTCCATATAGGCATGTAAATATGGAATAAACAGTACCGGATAAAAATTTATCCGGTAAAATTACCGGGTAAAATTTGGGTATTATCCGAAAATTATCCGGATGATAAAACCGGATATATACTCAGAATTACCTAAAAAATTTGGAATAAATATATTTGCCCGACAATTCCATCTTTTGCCCGGAATTTATCCGATTTTTCATGACTTTTTTTAGTCATGGATAGTTGGACACTATGCGGCAGAGAGAGAGAGAGAGTGATTTGCCCGGGACTTTACCCGGTTATTCTATGTTATTCCATGGAATGAATAGTTTATTCCATAAAATGTACTATTTATTCCATGGAATTCCAAAATTTCATGCCTACCTCTATATTATAAAGAGTTTATATAAAAATAACTCGTAATTTTGCGATTTCATTCGGAATTTTTTTGTTAAGTATACTTCTAAAATACTATCCAAACAATTTTAAAAGCTTTTTTACTCCCGTTTGAGCAACTCATCATAACCATTCTATTTTATTTCATTTTCTCAACTTTTTAATCCTCTAAATAATTTCATTCCATTTCATTTTTTTAAATATTTTTTTTAACTTTCTAAATTTTTATACAATATCTTTAAATCTCAACCACTTATACCACCTCAAAATTCACAAAGTCAAATCATTCTACTCATTTTTCTAACAATTTTCAAACTATTTTAAAATGGTCAAAAATGATCAAAATAATTTTCCCAAACACAAGGTTAGGCTCACTTGCTTCCGAAAAGTCATGAATACAAAAAACAGTTATATGTTCATTATTTCAAATATATCAAAGTGCTTATCTACTAATGTTGTGTAGAAAATAGATTGAAATATAGTGCATAATTATTGGGAATGGCGTTGAGATGGAGTTTGAGATGCCTGATATAGAGATATAAAAATAAACAAGAATCAAAAACTAAAAAATAGATGCTCGTTTATATTAAACTTAAGAGTTTTGAGCCAATTCATATAGACATTTGGGACTCACTAAAACACAAAATAAAAGCAATTATAGTTATGTTTCTTGTGCATGTACTCGACATGTGCTTAATTAAATACATTTTCACCCCGGACTACCTTAAATGAAAAAAAAAAAAAAACACTTACGTACTTAAAAAGAAATCTTGTTTATTGGCCAACGTTGATGAGTAATCTAATTTTTGACAAGTTAAAGGTATACTTGTGTCATTACGCGCAAACTAAATATACATTGTGACACCTTTTAGCCGCTCGGTTCGAAAATATCTTTTAACAGAGAGGTTGAGGTCTTTATAATGTGGTTATATATATATATATATATATATATATATATATATATATATTACTACTTAAATTTAGAATTTTTTTTTCCTGCTCTTCAAAGAAAGAAAAAGCAGTACCTGTAGCTGTCATGTTGATTTTTTCCGCTTGCAAAGCTAAAGCCTAAAGGCTTTTCTTTGTCATTGTAGTATTATTGATTCTCGATTTCTCGTCAAGCTTTTTTTTTTTCTTTTTCTTTTTTTCTTTTTCTATATCCTAAGGAACTTCAAAGTATGTGAGATTTATGAAATTTTTTTTGGAATAGTAATATTTCTAAACGTCATCGTTGAAAACTTGAAATAAAAAAACGGTAGTGGATACTGATGATGAATTCAAATAATTGTTCCCAAACATTTATCATTGCCGACACAAAATTGGAGTGCTTGTTCCCTAAAATTATATACATTAATTTATAGATTAAAAGAATATTATTCAACTGATATGTGGCTCAACTAGTAATAAAAGTGAACTCGACATACTTGTGCGTTTTACTAACATAAAGCTCGCTTTTGTTATGTAAATTTGCCAATCGTATACTACTAAACAAAAAAAATATTATAAGAAATTGAAGAGTAAGAGAAAATTAGTAAATAGCTATTTTTTAAATGAAGTTTTAAGAAGATGGCAATATTTTTTTTAATATAGTCACTTTTTTAACCATGGCATAATGTGATTTTAATTTTATACCCATAATTATTTTCTGTTTTAGTGGCCAATAATTTAATTTTTGAAAAACGTTAATAATTTCTTCAAACACGTGGAGACTGTTGAAGTAATTAGCACAATTTTATAATTTTTTTTTCAAGTAACACATGTCTTGAAATATGGGGTTTGTAGCTAATATATGGCCTTATTTTAGAACGTATTTAAAAAAAAATGTCCATAATTTTTGTTTTTTAGGTGAATGTTCATTTTTGGTATTTAGATTATCCACCATAGTAAGTCGATAATATACCAACTAAAAATGGTTGATACTTCGTCCACTTACCATGGTATTTTGTTGCTTTCGGTATTGAGGTTATTTATCATGGTTAGTAGACAAGATAGCAAATAAAAATGACCGTTATTTTGTCCATTTACTATGGTATTTTGTATACTTGTCAAAAACGAGTCATTCAACTACTTAAAAAAAATTGTTGCCATTTGTTGAATATACTTGTAAAAAATAGACTATCTACCAAAATTTCTCTTGAAATATTGAAATAATAGCAGTTCTTATAATTTTTTTAATAAAATAATATTGATATATTTGTTAATTTTTTTAAGCATTTTAAAATTTAATAGTAAATTTAAAATTTGTAATGTTAACAAATTTCTAAGATTTAAAATTTGAAATAAATTTCTAACAAATATGACTTTTCTATTTATAAAAATTTTACAATTATAATTTTATTATTATTTTAAAATAGGTATTATTTTTAAAAGACGCAATTAATTTTGACTTATTTTTACGACTCGTTCAAATCATTCAATAGATATTGGCTCAACTACTTATAAATGGGTTGTATTTAGTATTAAACTAGAAGTGTATTTCAAAAAAAAAAAAAAAAAAACTAGAAGTGTATTTGGTATTTATAAACGTGGATTCTATTTGTACTTTTTTTTTTTTTTGACAACCTCCATTTGTACATTTCACTGACATAGAACTCGGTTTTTTTTTTTTCATTTTTTACGTGAATGATTGAGTCGGATACTATTATACAAAATAATGTTAATGTTGATTAGGGAACATATTTAATTAATTTAGAGAATCAAAAGTCAATGTGATAAGCGATTAAATTCAAAACAGATATCTATGATAAAGGATTCCTTCACTTCACGCTACTAAAGAAAGGCAAATATCATTTCAGGTCTAAGATAATGAAAGCCACTCCGCTTATGAAAGTTACATATTAATGTTGATTTGTACAACTTTGTTTTTTTCTATTTCTTCAACTTTTTGTTATAAAAAATACACAATGCCAAAAATTGATCTAGTGAGATCTATTAAAATTTTATCTCATATATATGAGTAAATTATGAGCCTCGTTAAATTTTAATTGGTAATAAACAAATTCTATTAAATTATTATCATCACGAATTAAAGTTATGATCATACACATCATTTTACATATAAGTTTTAGTACATCTTTGAATTTTTTGTTTTATCATTTTTATATTTAATTGATTTTGGACTATATGTGATCAGCAGATTTTGCTTTCACACCCGTCAACTTCTTGGAAAGGAAGATTCTAACCCAATGATATAAATTCAACCAAAACTTCAGCTTATTAGTTTAATTTTCGTCAAGAATCATAACTTTTAATGAGCAATATTTCCAATCAAACGACAGAAACATCTACACATAGTGGACCTAATATTTCAACAAAGTTTGCGTATTAATTAATAATTCTTTAATTGTCCAATTTCCAACAGTTGACTGTTGAAAAATATGAAACTTTCATTGAAAACAAATAAAGATATGTTTTATTTACTTGAACTTAAAAAGGTCAATATTAAAAATTACTCAACTGATCAATAGAGAGGAGAGATACAGGATTGGTGTTGAAGCACCTACCAATTAATGACTATAATTTTCACGGTAGTAATTTCTAAATCACGTATTAATATCAAGTAATATAGATGCAATTCTCAACAATTTAGGTACAACTACAATTAAAAATCGGGAATTCAATTAAGTTTTGAAAATCCCATTACAAATAGTCATGGTTATGGGATTTTAATGTCCAAAGAATTTACTAGATCCAATGTAATCTAATTTGGGATTGAGGCCTCTTTTGATTTGGTTGTTATTGTGGGATTGTAGTATTCAACACCTTGGATATTCATATATCATATATACTTACCAGTGAGTGGCCAATCGGAACTGTAGTCAGGTAAATTTACAAATAATTATAAAATAAACATTTAAATTATTTTTTCTCCTTGAACGTGGATACATCTTTGGAATTCAACTTCTCAACATATTTATATCAATTACGTAATTTGATTAAATAAATATATTTTGTAGTTTTGGCTCAAGTCCGACGTACTAAATTACTGATTTGAAAATTTTATATAATAATATATTATAAAAAAATTCCTTAAGACATATTTGATATATAAATTAATGATTTTCTAATTTAGAAAAGCTTATAACCTTACTACGAAGAATTCACAAAAAAAATATATACTTGTTTTTTTTCTCAAAATTGATGTTGACATGGATTTACTTAGCTAACAAATAGATTGATGTAAAATAGTTTAGATACAAAACATATTTGGATAAATAAAAACTCAATAAATTAATAATTTAGAAATTTATCAATAGTAAATTAATAATTCATTGAATTAATAATTTTTTTATCCAAATAATATTGTTATTAATTTATAGATGTTTTTACTATGTCAATATATAGAATATTTATTATTTCAATAAATGACATGATAACATAGAACTGACAATATTAATGTTAATGGATATTCACTATAATTTCTCATTTTTTATTTGATGGGTGTACTATATAAATAACACTATAAGTGATAACATGATCCAAGGTATATTAAGTATTTTTTTTTAAATATTGTTATATTTTTACACAAGTAATAACATCTCATATTTTCTCATTGACTATACAATGAATATCATTTTCCTTGTAAGAAAGACAATTAATAAGTTGTTGGACGTTATTGAAGTTAGTTTCGTCATTTAATAATATATATATATCAGCTAGTTTGAAAATTTCACGTTTTAATTCTTCATTTTTGGTAATAAGTTCATATTTTTAATTAATTTTGAACACTTCTGCAAAATACTAGGCATTCATGACTCGTGACTCAAGAGGTCCCATTGATCCTTATCCAACGAAAAATAAACCCATTAATTTAGCTTGTCATTTAAAGCTAATCGGAATTTCCATTATGGTTAGTCCAATTAATTGTTTTATCAAACAATAATATCTTAAGTTTAGAATTATAGGGTGAAGTAGACAAGTACCCAGAATTTATATAACAATAAAAATAAATACCCAAATTTTTGAAGTAATTGAGTTTCTGGTCAATTTGTGAATTACTTGCACATACTTTTGGTAACTAAGTGAATTACCACCACTTATCACTGTGTAAGTAATTGAATCATTTGGGTAGTTGGTTACATTTTTCAAAAGATTAGGTAATAGCTTACATTAAGTTTTAAAAATTAGGTATTCACTATAATTTCTATTAAATAAATAAACAAAAAAATGATGCCTTTTTTTTTTTTGCTGGATAAAACTAAAAAGTGAAAATTACATAAAATACCCTAAGTTTTATCAAAATGCTGCATTTATATAGTGAGTATTTTACAATGTCAAATTTATGCCCTGAGTGGCTGAGTTATATCAACAATGCTATATTTATAACCTCAGTTTACGTTATCATGATAATATTATAACTTGTGTCCATATTTTGGGATTTTTCTTCTAAAACTAATATAATTTAAAAATCTTATCTCTATTGTTATTTTTTTCAATTTTATAAATCCTCGAAATACACCTCATTTATTTTATTTTATATTTTCTCTCAAAACTTTGATATAAAACAAAAAAGAAACAAATAAATATAATTTTTTTTTGGATTTTGTATTTGCATTTGACAAAAGGGTAAAAATGACATTAAAAGGGGAAAAAAAAAGTCATTGAGGAAGTAAACACAACATTTGGATAAAACTCGAATGACATTATCAAGAATTCAGGATAAAAATAATGTATTTTAATTGGGAAAATATGATGCTTCGTAAGAATTATTCCACACTATATATACTACCAAAATGGTTATAACTTTTCATAGGAGCATATCATACAAAATAAATTTCAACCATGCCTTATAAAAATCTCAAGAAACAACGCTAATAACAAGAAGTCAAAAACCTTGTAAATTTTAAACAATTAAAAAAAAAGAAAAAGAAAATAGAAACGATGAGAAGAAGCAATCCAATTTGGAAAGTGTTAGGTAAGCATGGAAAAGGCTCTTCACCGGCCTTCCCAAGCCTTCTTTGCCTATTCTTCTTTTTCTTGTTCTTGATCATCCTCTTCATATTATTTATTTTTGATATAATATTTATCGATGCGTAATATTATATAAAAGAACGATAATAATATAAAAGGCTGTAATAAGGAATATAAAATAATCGTTTTACCTTCTTTTTATATCGTTATAATATTATTTTATATATCATTAAATTGACGCATTAATAATACATTGTTTGTCTCTATTATTATCCACATTTCATTATATATTTTTTTTTCAACTTTCCTAATCTAAATACAATATCTTTAAATCTCAATCATTTATATCACATCAAAATTCGTTAAATCAAGCAATTATAAAATAAAATAATTGATATGTTTGTCCAAACAACCCCATAAGTAAATCACTAAAAAACCCACTCTTAACAAAAAAAGCATAATCATTTTGTTCCACTTCTTGAGCCTCTTCCACATTGAAAAGGTTATTAAAACCGTTTTAGAAAATGCCACGTGGTCCAATTAAACCAAATCCTAAGTAACCCCGCCACCATTTTTTTTTCTTTTCCGCTTTTTATTTTATTATTTTTTGTTGTGGAGGTCCTTAGAAATATAGTAGAAGCTTCGCTCAAAGAAAAGACCAAGAAGAACCACCCACCTATTCCATTTAGAAAAATACAAAACCAAAAAACACACAACCAAACTATCCCCACCTCTCTCTCTCATCATTTTCTTGAAGAAAAGAAAAAAAGCGTGTTCTTTTTTCTTTATCTCCTCTCTCCTCTTATCTCTTCTTTGAAAAAAAAAAAACAGAGAATAATTTTGCACATAAAACCCTTAAACTTTTCATAATTTAATAATTAAAATTTTAAAGCTTTGAATATTTTTATATAAAAATATTATCATATAAATTGTCGTTAGCACATTTTTAATTATTATATAAATTTTATAAAAATATATTATATAAAAAACGGTGAGTTATCCGTCTTGAAAAGGCAATTACAAAAAAAAATCAAAGAGGGGCCATATTTCTATCCCTAACTAAAGGCAAATAAATAGATTACATATTATTAAAATAAAAAAACAGCCCAATGAGTAGTGGGTTTTCCATTTTAATAAACTAACCAATTAATTACCTAAAAATACATTTTCCATTTTTAATAGAGAGAGAGAGAGTTTCTCACAATTTCTAGAACCCACGTCACTATCTAAGCTCTGGTCTCTCTCTCTCTCTCTCTCTGCCCTTTAAAAACAAACCCTCATAGCGAATCCCCAAAAGAAAAGAAATGATATTATTATTATTATTGTTATTATTATCTCTCTCCCCAAAACGCCATTAAAACCAGAAGTTATGGTCTTGTTTGGCACGCGAAAATCAACAACAAAAAAAACTCAGAATCGCCATGGAAGCTGGTAGATCGAAACCTCGGAGCAACCTCGTCAACCGCGCTCGCTTCTCTCTCTCCGGATTCTACTGCTGGGGCTGGGAATTCCTCACCGCTCTCCTTCTCTTCAGTTGGTGAAAATTTTGCAAGCACTTTTTTTTTCTTTTCTGGGGTCTTTTGGCAATTAGTGTAGAGTTCAGGGGGTTTAGGGAGGGGCTTGGGTGAAAGACTTGGGGGGGTTGGTGAGGGGCAGTTTGGGGATAACGAGAAAAGAGGTGGATGGCGCAGAGGTCGGTTCCGGCGCCGTTTCTGACGAAGACGTACCAGCTGGTGGAGGATCCGGAGACCGACGACGTCGTTTCGTGGAACGATAACGGAACGGCGTTTGTTGTGTGGAAAACGGCGGATTTCGCCAGGGACTTGTTGCCCAATTACTTCAAACACAACAACTTCTCTAGCTTCGTTCGACAACTCAACACCTACGTGAGTTTTCTCTTCATATTTATATATATATATATATATATATATATGTATTTATGATTATGAGTGAATTTTGTTTGTTTTGATTGTTCTTGATTTTGATTTTTTTAAGAAAAGGCCTTTTCTGAAAAATCTGATAATTAAAATATCAATTATTTATGATATATGATTATCAAGGGTTAGTTTAAAGTTTTGTGTATGTGTGTGTACGATGTAGCAAAAAATTTCTACGTAGAGAATGAAACCGGTGAATGGATTGATCTATTATTTGTATTTATGTATATATTTCTCGTCAAATAATAAGATAATGGTTATGAAATGATAATACATGTAATTAATTAATTATGTTGTTTGTTTGGGATTTTTATTTACCTAGCTAGTAGTCTTTTTATTTTTTTTGATGAGATATCTAGCTAGTAGTCTTGTTTGTGCCTTTGTGGTGAATTTTCTTTTGATACAAAGGTCTTTTTTCTTTGTAATTAGTAAATTTTCTTTACCTTGTCGATTATGTTTTTTTGGGTGACAATTTTAATGTATTATTGACTATCCAAAAGAATCAAAAAAAAAAAAAAAAAGTCAGAAAAGGAACTTGTATTTTTCTTCTCCATGAAAAACGATAAATTCTTTCATAATAAAAATGTGGTTTTATCTTTAGTGGACGATTTTACCCCTGCCTAACCATTCAAGTCGTAGTAGTTGGGGGTCAAATCCGTCTTTTCGTCGTTTGGAATTCTCCTGATTCTGTACCTTAATTGGTACTTACTTTCTACGTCAGCGACAGCTGTCTCGGTGGGCCCACCAGTAGCCAAACACGCTTGAAAATATATCCAATTCACTGTACATAAAAATACGCTGTTGGATTTGGGTGAAATCCCAGCCGTTTATTCTGATCCAAGGCGGTAGATGGCAAGTCATCTGCACCGTCCGTTTTGCGCGACCACCGGTTTTTATTGTGCGCGCGCATGATGAAGCCGCGCTTTCCACGTCTTCCAGAGTTCCACGGAACTGCCAAATGGAAATTCCACTTTCACGCCGATATTCTATTTTGTACGGCGCAAAAAGTGACGCTAATTTTTTATTAGTTATTATTTATGAATGATAGTGTACAAATTGTGAAAATTAAAATATAAAACGATGCGTCACCACCTTCCCACAAAAAAAAAAAAAAGAACAATTCGAAATATTATAATTACAAAGTTGTTTATAGATCGAGTCAAATTTTACATACAACGTGACTCTCAAATCTCTTTTTCACATTCACATTCACATGTAACACAGGTTTCATGATAGATAAATAATTCTTTGATCATAGTGTTATAGAGTCAAAAAAGAAAACACTAATCATATTGGTGTGAATGTTTATTACATGTATTTACTAATACACATTTCTATTTCCTTCATTAATAATTAGTTTATAATAAATATTTTTAATTATTATTATTATTTTTTAATTTCAGGGCTTTAGAAAGGTGGTTCCGGACAAATGGGAGTTCGCGAACGAGCACTTCCGGCGAGGGCACAAGGAGCTTCTCTCCGAGATCCGCCGCCGCAAGGCGGTGGCTCAGTCGCCGCCGCACGCCGAGAAGACCGCCGGCGCCGGCGAGAACTCGTCGTCGCACTCCGGCGACGACCTCGGCTCCACCTCCACCTCGTCGCCCGCGGGCTCCGTGGACGCCGCAGCCGCCGCCGCGGCGGCGCAGCTCGCCGACCTCTCCGGCGAGAACGAGAAGCTGAAGAAGGACAACGAGGTGCTCTCGTCGGAGCTCGCGCAGACGCGGCGGCAGTGCGACGAGCTCGTCGCGTTCCTCACCAAGTACGTCAAGGTGGGCCCCGACCAGATCGACCGCATCATGGGGAAGGGCGAGACGGACGGCTCTGATGCGGCCGTCATCGGCGACGATGATGATGATGATGACGAAAATGGGGTTGGGATTGGAGGCGAGGGTTTGAAGCTGTTTGGTGTTTGGGTGAAGGGAAAAGAAGGCGGGGAAAAGAGGAAGCGCGGCGGAGAGGAAAGTCAGGCTGTTGTTGGGTTCGCCGCCGGTGGGCCCACCCACCACAAGAAGGTGATGAAGCGCGTGGAGCTTCACGCGCCGCCGCCGATGGTGAAGACTCTTGGTGGCTATTAATTAAGGGAAGGAGGGCCTTAAAAATAAGGCTCTCTCTCTCTCCCTCTCCCTCTCTCTCTTTTAGTTTTTTACTCTATTTTTATGTTGTAATAAAAGTTTGGATGGTTTAAGAGACTGATTTTTTTTTTTTTTTGGGGGTAATTTTAAGATTAGGTTTAGTGCCGTAATAGTGTTTATAGATTTGATGTTGTGGGAGGTGGAGAGATCAAAGGCAAATGGGTCTTCTCTGTAATGCTCCTATATACACATACTTTGTGTGTAAAGAATTATGCATTGTTTCAAAGGAAAGATACTATCTTTACATATGGCATGTGTTTTCGTGATGGTCATATTTTTATCCCCGTGTAAATGGGAGCTCATTGGTGGTTTTTCTTGATTCACACATGTAATATTTTTACCAACCATATGACTTGACAACATGACTTCTTGTCAGGATCTTTTGATAGTTTAATCATATCTAAACACTAATATCTCATAGAGGTAGATTTTACATTATTAAGATTTATAAATAGAGTTTACTCTATATTATATAGAGACCAGAATTGGACATGATTGAAGCTGTTATCATTTTTCTTTGATAGGGGGGGGAGGGGGTTGGGGGGGGGGGGGGGGGGGGGGGGGTGGGGTTTGTTTTTCACGTTTGGTGTCGATCCCTCAAATTTCAAAATTTTGTGTCTAATAGTCACAATGTGATATTTAGTAGTTTGTTTACGTTGTCAATATTAGTTAGGACAACAGAATGGACATAAATGAAACTTGGGATCTAGAATATAGGTCTTCATGTCGTTATAGAATGGGATAATCATCTAGGCTTATACATGTGAGCCATGACCCGCTTGCATTCTTTTTAGTGTAAAGTTTAAACCTTTTAGAGTTCTTGTGCTATTAAAGACATGAGCAACAAAGTAGATGGCCGGGATAGCTACTAAAAGCATTTAAATTGTGTGGTGTTTTTTTATAGAAGATGGCCATCAAGGATAATTTTTTTATAAATCTTCGTATTTTATTTTTACGATCAATAAAAATTTGACGATAAAAAATTATTGTTCATTCTTAATCGTTTTTGTTATAATCACATACATATCCTCTTCATTAAAAAGTCACAATTCTTTATTTATTTATTTTAAATTTAATTTTTATGTATAAAGCCTTTTAAAAGTATTCATTGCTACTAAAATAAAATCACCTAAAACATGGAGACAAACCCCTAGTTTGAATATAACCTTCAGATGTTGTTTTTGCAAAGTAAATTGATTTTGGATCTATATAGTTGAAGAATAGTACAAATCACTTTTTCCAAATTCAATTTCCACCCTAAATTTAGCCCGAAATGAAAGAATAGCACCAAACAAAAATCTACCGACACTTCTCTTCTCTTACAAGTTGAATTACACCCAAACACGAATCTGTAGTACTTTTTGAGTACATATGTAAACACTAAATAAATAAATAAAAATACTAATTCAGATGACAATTCAAATGTCACATTCAAAATTTTTCAATTGAAATGAAAAAAATAATTGCCAACCGGAGAGTAAAACATTAAAATATATATATATATATATATATATTTTTTTTCCTTAATTAATAAAAATAAAAGTTGAAAAATATATTGTATTGTATATATAGTTGTATTATATAATTGTACTTGGCAAAACGCTGCCGTTTTGTTGAGCAACACACAAGTATCATAGCCAAATCCAAAGGCAATTCCAACAAGCAAATCAATGGCTGTCGTCTTCTGCCATTCTTCTTCCTCTTCTTCTCTGCTCTTCCACCACTCACCAAAGCAAACAACCGGAACGACGCCGTTTCGCATGAATCTCCACAGCCAAGACGACCAAGGCCGCAGGAAGTTCCTCGACTTCCCGTACGTCTCGGCCCCACACAAGTCCCTGATGGTCGATCTCGTATCGACGGTGGAGACCCGCCTCGCCACACAGCTCTTACACTGCACCCTCCCGCACGATGTCCAGTCCTACCAGAACCAGAGTGGGACCTCCCACGCCTCTCTCCACCTCAGACCGGGCCTCAGCTCTTCCCCTGTACTAATTTCCCCTTCTCTTACATTCAAAAAAATATTAAATCAATTGGTTTTGTCGTTTTGATACGAAGCTTTTTTTTTTTTTTTTTTTTAATGAGTGGGGCTTGACTAAAATCATGTGTTTGTTGGTCTTAGTTTGGTATTGGGCTGATATTATTTTTTTCAAAAGCATTGAAATTTGTTTTTCCAATGTGATTGAGCAAAAGCTTTTCTTGTTGGACTTTTGCACAAACAACCTATGAAGGAAAAGAAATGGACATTTTTACTTGCAACAAGGAATCCCAAATGTGGAAGTGACTCAAAAAATGTGAAATTGAGATTGCGTTTTGACCGTACGATATACATAATGCTTGCTATTAGCTTTAACATTAGCAACTTCCATTTCAAGATTTGGAGATTACCAAACTTTTTAACAACTCACAATACTATCAGTCTTTTTCAATGGAATTGAGCTTATAAAAGGAACGAAATTGAAAGAATTATGAATTGCAAGGGAAAAAAGAAATAGTAAACTATTGAGCTAAACAAGCATAAAGTTCACAATTTGAAGATAAATTCATCTCCATGAAGTCTAGCATTACTCTTTTCAAATTTGCTTCTCTGTCTCATCAACTTCAAAATTCTCTAAGTTACTGTGGAAAGAATATCTCTAATTCGATTCGCTTCGCGGGTTCTAATTATTCCGGTTTCGGCCAGATTGGTTTCATCCTGGGAAGCTGGATCCGATGCGCGCAACCGACCGGAGGCACGTTGGACATAACGAGCCTCTCAGCCTACCTCAACTCCTCAACGGACGCCCCGAATTTCCTACTCGAGCTCATCCGGAGCAGCCCCACGTCGCTCGTCCTGATACTCGACCTGCCACCACGAAAAGACCTCGTCCTCAGCCCCGACTACCTCGCAACCTTCTACGAGGACACCGGGCTGGAACGCCAGAGAAAGCTGCTTGAAAAGCTCCCCGAGGCGAAACCCTACTGCTCCTCGTCGCTCTACCTCCGCACGGTGGTGTCTCCGACGGCGATCATGGTGCGAATCGACGCAGACGAGGCTGCGCGGGCGGAGGAGATCATTGACGAGCACGTCGGGCCAGTGGCCAAGGAGGTTTTGAGGGTTTGGTTGGACCAATGTGCTTGCGTCGAGAGAGAGGTCGGCGAGGCCGAGAGAGAGTGTCTTCGGAGGAGGGACAAGTTGGTGAGGAGCAAGACGATCGAGATCGATTTCGCATCGAGTTTGCCGAGGCTTTTCGGGCGAGAAACCGCGGACCGAGTAATGGCTGCTGTGGGAGACTATTTCTCGTCTTGATTGCCATTGTTACAAGCCTGATCAACTCTCAGAGCAAACAACACTACTTTCTCAATGAAAATGTGACTTTTTTCTCATCTTGATTGGCTTGGAAAAGTTTGAGATACAATCACTGAGAGTTTTTTTTTTTTTTTTTTTTTTCTTGGGACAATCACTGAGAGCTTGTTGTAACATGTTTGTGCTATATATTCGTTTCTAAAAATGTGAAACAAACAACATATTATGGATTTTGCTACAGTCAGACGCGTTAGAACGATCCTAGCCGTCCATTACCGTGGGCCTCACATGAGATCCACTTTGGGGCCACGGTGATAGACGGATAAGATCGGTGATGGACCCACTGTGATACCCACGGTGATGGACGGCCAAGATCGTTCAGACACTGGGTATGGCTCACATTATTTTTCATGACAATGTGATAGTCATCGTCGCTGCTAAATAATCAAGTGGAGTAACGCGCACTGTATTAGAATGCACCTTTATTATTTTTTTGTGGTCCACATTTATAAGGCAAAGCCACAGTTGAGATATTTCTGCATTAAGTCATTCAACCAAAAAAATGTCCGTCGATAAAATTATATTCTGCCACTATACCTCTCTGCTCAACATTCCAAGTTCTAATAATTCACCAAAAAAACCAAAAAATATATTTTTTCCAAGGCGACCCTCAGAACCACGCCGAGGCAGTGCTATTTGGGCGAATCTCGGGACGTTCATGGACTTTCCCTACGTGTCGAAGCCGCAGAGGACGATGATGGTCGATCTCGTATCGACGGTGGAGACGCGCCTTGATCCACAGCTCTTACCGTGCACCCTGCCGCACGATGTCCGGCGCTACCGCAATGAGGATGGGACCTCTCAGGCCTCTCTCCACATCAGATCCGGTCACAGCTCATCTCAGGTTTGTAATTTATACAACTCTACAAATGCGAGTAGTTTTTTTTTTTTTTTTTGTGTGACTGATTTTATACAATTTTGATAAGTATTAGATGTGAATTAAAGAATTTTATCAGTTGAACTTTAATAATTCACCTGTCACGTGAAATTGCTGTTCAAAAAGGCAAAAGCTGAGTTCTGTGGTTATCAAGACCCCTCAAAGGGAGTGGTATATATATCTACATAATCTGATTAAAGGAATATAATTACAATTCAACGCCCAAAAGTTACTCCTAACAAGCCATATCGAATGTTATATAATGTACTTTTTTTCTTTTTTCTTTTTCCTGTGAGAACTATGTTTCAAGTAAATTTTTTGTTTATGTAGTTTGATTAACTTATAATTCCTAACCAATAGCTAAAGATTAAGTACATTGTAGCATTGTAGCATCAATCACGAATAGGCAGAGGGGCATAATTTTTAGGAGTTAGAGACAAAGAAAATAGAGATTTTATGCTCAAAAGTTACTCATAAATCATAATTCAAGGGGACTACTATTTTCAAATTAAAAATAAATTGGTTGTGCCTTAGAAAATTACCTCTAAAGATAGCTAAAGATGTGCAAGACTTTTCATGTCGAGTAATAAGCATTGTCATATTTCATGATTTTCAAATATCGAAATTGATATATATAATAACTTCATTTTCTTGAAAAAAATGCTACTTTGACTTTCTTGTCTGAAATTCTGAACTACATTTTGGCTTATTTTTGCGGATGATCAGATTGATTTCATACTAGGAAGCTGGATCCACAGCGAGCTACCAACCGGAGGGACTTTGGACATAACGAGCCTCTCGTCGTACTTCAAATCTTCCACCGATGCCCCGAATTTCTCGATGGACATGATCCAAAGCAGCCCGACATCATCGATCCTCCTCCTCGATTTGAGCCCCCGAAAGGACCTAGTCCTCCACCCTGACTACCTCAAAACGTTCTACGAAGACACAAAGTTGGAAGCTCAAAGGCGATCGCTCTCTCTAGCCCCCGAGGTGGAACCCTTCTTCTCCCCATCCCTTCACATTCGGTCACTCCTCTCTCCTACCGCAATTATGGTACGCGTTGAGGCAGAAACAGCGGGAAGGATGGAGGAGATTATAATCGATCATGTTCATCCCGCGGCAAAGGAAGTGCTTCGGGTTTGGCTGGACGAATGCGCTTGTGGTAAGAGAGAGGTTTCGGATGCGGAAAAAGAGTGCCTTCAAAAGAGGGACAAAATGTCTAGATTAAAGACTATTGAGGTCGAGTTGGGCTCGAGCTTGCCTAGGTTGTTCGGATCTGAAACTGCGAATCGAGTCATTGATGTCATGTGCGAGTACTTCTTTGCTAATTGACATTGTATTAAAATCGCCAAGTTATTTACTAGATTTCAGATACATAATGTGCATTATTTGTGTTGCCTATACATGACTAGAGACCACAACCAGTTCTAAATGTATGATTTTAAATATGCATGTGCTATGTTGATTGTGTATGATTAATCGTTATAGATGCATGTTGTTACGTGGTTAGTGACTTAGTGTTGGGTCTCAATGAAAACCCTGTTTAAGCGGAGAGTTTGGAAAACAATTTTTTGGAAAATGTGAATTTTTCCTCATCTTAATTGACAATGAATAGTTTGAGATGACAATTATTGAGAGCTTGTTGTCGCTTATGTTTGGGAAAACCATTCTAGTCATTTTTTACCATTCTAAATGGTTTGGAAAATGGTTTGGAAAATGAGTAGAATGGTTTGACTTTGTGAATTTTGAGGTAGTATAAGTGGTTGAGATTTAAAGATATTGTATAGGGATTCGGAAAGTTAAAAAAAAAAAATATCATATTTTATGTACATTTTTACTTATTACACGTAGACGTAGGTACTGTAATGTATGAAATGTGTACACCATAAAAGAATTATATATAACAAAAGAGTTATACATTTTTAGTTTTTAATTGTAACGTTCAACTCGCGTATTTTACCATTTTACCCTACTAATTAAGTACCACTTCACTATCAAACCTATCTAAATCTTTATATCTAAGAACATAGTGATATTTTCTCACACTCTTACAATCATAAATGATACAAAAAGCTAAAAAGCTAAAAAGCCAAAGCCAAAGCCAGGACAGACCACAGTTCACATGTTTATGCTTTAGGACATTCAAAAGATAGTAGCGAGCAACCAAAGATGTCCGTCAATAAAATTATCTTCTGCCACTATTCTTCTCGGCTCAATATTCCTACTCTTAATAATTCACCAAAAAAACCAAAAAATATATTGATTCCAAGGCGACCCTCAGAACCACGACGACGTAGTAGTAGTAGTAGTATTTCGGCGAACCTCGGGACGTTCATGGACTTTCCCTACGTGTCGAACCCGCAGAGGACGATGATGGTCGATCTCGTATCGACGGTGGAGACGCGCCTTGATCCACTGCTCTTACCGTGCACCCTGCCGCACGATGTCCGGCGCTACCGCAATGAGAATGGGACCTCTCAGGCCTCTCTTCACATCAGATCGGGTCGCAACTCATCTCAGGTTTGTTCTAGAGCTTTTAATAGAATTCAACGATAGTATGGTTTGGAATTACTGTACCAACATGGTTTGAACTTTTTTTTCTTTTTTATTCGGATTGCAATCCAAACAATCGCTTAAGCTTTTGGCTATGGACTTTTGTGGATCTAAACGTGGAAATTAGTCTCAAGTAGAATGGTATAAGCTAGGCATGTTCTTGACATTTTTACTGACGTGGAATTATCAAATTAGTTTGTCTATATTTATAAAAGTTGTATGTATTTATAACTAATTAAATATACATGTGTTACAAAATCAACAAAAAAAATTAGGGTTTTTTTTTTCAAAAACGAAAAAGAATTAGGGTCTCTCTACATAGTACTGCTGTATCAGTGCTCATTGCAAAATCAGAAGTACCTCCAATGGAAGACTCAGCCACAACTGGCATAGTACATTTTTTTTTTTTATAATTATCATTGATTTTGTACGATTTTGATAAGTATTAGACGTGTTAAAGAATTTTATTCATTGAACTTCAATAATTCACCTGTCAACTATCCTAGTACTAGTTTTGCCCAAACACAGACTTTGGAGTTTTAATGGGATTAGTATTAAATATAGTATGATAGCATCCAAAGGAAATTGCTATTCACTTGTCAAATCGCTATTCAAAATTGACAAATGAATCGAAAACAAGCATTATTCATATTTCATGCTCAAAAGTAAAAGTAAACATCATGAAGAAAGCTTGTGCTCGCTGATCAGTGAGGTATATATATATGAATAGCATCTATTCGGAAAGTTTGTCATTTTCCTAGTATAAAATATCTATAGCATCGATTATGAATAGGCAGAGGTGCTTAATTTTTAGGAGTTAGATACGAGAGAGAGAGAGAGAGAGAGAGAGAGATTTTATACTCAAAATGTTATTCATAATTCAAGTTTCAAGATATTTTATAAAACCTCTTTCCTAAGGGACTATTATTTCCAAATTAAAATTAATTGTTTGTGGCTCAGAAATTTACCTCCAAAGATAGCTTAGTTGTGTAAGACTTTCGTGCTGTCTTATTCAAGATGTTTAAATACAAAATTGATATGATATCTTGATTTGCTACCAAATATTGATATTCAATATCTTAATTTGCTTCAAATGATCTTAAAACTACATTAATTAATGTCTTATTTTGTGATGATCAGATTGATTTCATGTTGGGAAGCTGGATCCACTGCGAGCTACCAACCGTAGGAGGATCGTTGGACATAACGAGCCTCTCATCGTACCTCAAATCTTCCACCGATGCGCCGAATTTCTTGATGGACATGATCCAAAGCAGCCCGACATCTTTTATCCTTCTCCTCGATTTGAAGCCTCGAAAGGACCTTGTCCTCCACCCCGACTACCTCCAAACATTCTATGAAGACACAAAGTTGGAAGCTCAAAGACAATCTCTCGAGAGAGCACCCGAGATGAAACCTTTCTTCTCCCCGTCCCTTTACATCCGGTCAATCCTCTCTCCCACGGCAATTATGATACGAGTCGAGGCGGAAACAGTGGGAAGGATGGAGGAGATTATAATCGATCATGTTCATCCCGCGGCAAAGGAAGTGATTAGGGTTTGGTTGGATGAATGTGCTTGTAGTAAAAGAGAGGTTTCAGAGGCGGAAAAAGAACGTCTTCAAAAGAGGGACAAGTTGTCCAAAATAAAGACTATTGAGGTCGAGTTGGGATCGAGCTTGCCTAGGTTGTTTGGATCTGAAACTGCGAAACGTGTACTTGATGTCATGCGCGAGTACTTCTTGGCTTGACTCTGTAATAAAATCGATGCGAAATTAGTTGCTATATTTCAGATTGGTTATGCAAGTATTTTAATTTTTGGGCTTGTGAGTATCGCTTGTGTGCTTCTCTATCTGCCTTATGACTTCTATGAAGCATATTTTCTTATGGCTAGGGTTATGAGGATGTTTTTTTTTTTTTAAATACCTTTTGTTGGATTTGATTTTCGTATTTGATTTTGTGGATCTGTTTTGTGTTTATGTTAGAGTAATATTTGTTAAAAATTTTGTTGAATTAGAGCGTTATTGAAATTGTATAAAGTCTACTGGTATAAGTTTATTCATATTTATGTAACGAATTAAAAATTTGAGGGTAATAATGTCTTTTTCGTATGTATAATCAATGTAAATTTTAAATAAGGGACACTTTGGAGCTAATTTTGGAAAACTTTTTATATGCATAGTCGGCGCAAATTTGAAATCAATGTAAATTATCTTTTGAGTTTTATCAAAATACTAGTTATGTCCGTGTATTTTTATAATTCCTAAATAATCTCTTAAGTTGTTAAATTTGATCCAAAATTATCATTCGTTTCAAATCTGGTCAAAATGTAAGTGCAAAAAGACATTAATACCCATGAAATAAAAAGATTTTACTTTTATTTTTATGTAAATTTAAACATCAAAATTTTGAGTATTTATTTTTATTTTTATGTAAATTTAAAATTTGAGGTCACCCAAAATTTAAGTGAAAAATAGTTAATTTAAAGTTTGGGGTCAAAAATAATAACTGCAAATATATCGAGGGTCAATTCTAAAAACCATAAAGAATCAAAGGTATTTATTAGAAGAAGAAGAAAAAAAAAACACTCTCACTTTCTTAACGCGTTTCGTCGCAGATCGATCGTGAATCTTCGTCTATCTCTTCTCTCTCTCTCTCCGAACCATGGTGAGTTTCTCCTAAGCACTTTTCCAATAAGTTCTTGATTTCCCAGAAAAAATTTCAACTTTTTAGGTTTTCCTTCAACCTAGATTACTCTTTTTTCTCTTTCTTAATTCGTTCCTAATTTTGTTGTTAATTGTCGCAAATTTAGTGTCTTGAGCTAGATTTCGGTATCCATTAATCAAGCAAATTATATATATATATATTTTTTTTTTCTATTGGCTTAATGAGGAATTGATTGAAAACCGAAACTGGGTTGAGCAGTCTATTTTCTAAGTATTGAATTTGTTGTAGAGATCAGCTTTTTATGGATTTTTATGTATTTTGGTTCATAAATGTTCTCTGTATTGTATCATAAAAAACGGATGCTTTGAAACCCTAATTGTCTTTATACATAACATGGTTTACTTTAGATTGATATGATTTAGTTTGGGAAATAGCCAATTTTTAAAGTTTTTAATAAAAGTATTGCTAATTGAATTAAATTACTTACTTAGTAATTGATTTAATTGCTCTAAATTGTATTGAACAATGCAATTTGTTTCAATAGTCAAGCTATTACAGAGGAGCATCGAGAAAGGAGAAGCCCCGGGGACGCCATCACGGCTTAACCGATCAGAAGAGGCAGGAAATTAAGGAAGCTTTCGAGCTGTTCGACACCGATGGCTCGGGTATTTGCTGTCTTCTGTTTCATGGTCATGTTTAGTCTCAATGTAGTTTGTCGAATTGCGATATCGATTTTGTTGGTATTGTATTCTTGTTTAGGAACCATTGATGCCAAAGAGCTGAATGTCGCCATGAGGTACGGAGACGGTTTTGTAGGTGCTCAAGAGTCTTTTAAGTTGATTGTTTATGAAAGAACTAATGCTGAGATTGTGTTATGACAGGGCTCTGGGTTTCGAGATGACGGAAGAGGTAATTTCTGTTTCCCATTGGTAATCAGCTCGAGTGCTTTATCTTTGTCGACATTTTTTTTTCGAAAGATGCTACTTTGGTCGTTTGATTAGCATATTCTCTGATTTTTTTTTTTCAAATGTCTACGGTGTTGCTAACGTCTTTTTTCCGATTTGTCCCAGCAAATAAATAACATGATTGCAGACGTTGACAAGGACGGAAGTGGCGCAATCGATTTCGAGGAGTTCGTCCACATGATGACAGCCAAAATTGGAGAAAGGGACACTAAAGAGGAACTCATGAAAGCATTCCAGATAATTGACCAAGATAAGAATGTGAGGTTTCGATTCTCACCAGTGATCTCCAATTCCCTCTGCGAATCCCTAATTTTTGTTCTGTTTAAATTCAGGGAAAAATATCTGTTGCTGACATTAAGCGCATTGCAAAGGATCTCGGCGAGAACTTCACCGAAGCCGATATACAAGAGATGGTCGAGGAAGCAGACCGAGATCGTGAGTCACCATTTCTAGCGAATTCCATTTTTGTTTGTGCCTTTCCATTCAAAACGAGACTCCGAAACCACCAGCTTTTCCAACCCGATTTTCTTTTATCAAAAGACAGTTTTTACACCTTGAATGTTATCAACTAGTGAGTTAAAATACCTGATGCTCAAACCTTCCTCTTGGAGGACCAGTCAGAGCTTGCCTATTCAAGTTTAGATGATAAATGAAATGTGGTTTTGTAAACAAATGCTTACAATTCTGACCATATTTTTGTTTTATAATCTATTTCGTGTTGCTGATTATGGAAAAATGATTATTGATAAACAGATGATGGTGAAGTTAATGCTGAGGAGTTCATCAGGATGATGAGAAGAACAGCCTATGGTTATTAGACCATCTAAATATCAACATCTCTGCTTTGTGTTGTTAGGCCACTCAAATTGCAGAGTTATGCTGTATTTTGTAGTATATAATTATTGTATAAGCAGGGTTTTCAATGAATTATGGTTTTGTGGCCTGGATTTAGACATATCGTTGTAATTTATTTTGACACATTTAAGTGTGGAACTATTTGCTCTCTCTAGTATTGACATTCCATTTTGAAGATTTTGTATATTAGCATGAGATGTGCAACATCATAAGGCCAACGACAAATGTAAAAAGGTTTATATCTTAAAACATCATTATATAACAAGCATGTAGCATAACCCATAAAATTTTTATACATACAAAAATATATAAATGAATTCATTTATATCCTCTTAAAAATATTCTTGGATGAGCTGAGCTGATGATGTGGCTGTGAATTTATTTTATTTATAGATAGGTTCATGATACGTGTCTAGATTATTTTGGATGTTTTGACATCTAATTCGAAGAGATTATGTTAAAAATTATTTAAAATAACTTCGTTAAATAATTTTGGTAAATAATTAAATACTTTCTACCGCGTCTTATGTGAAAAGAGAAAAAGCATCTTTCAAGGTTTAGACTTTTAGATGAATATTCAAGTTTATTGCTTTCACTTCACAACAACGAGATGTATATATTATAAAATATATATATATATATATAAATATGGAATTTTACTAAAAATTATTTTAAAAAATAGTTAAAGTTTCAAAAAATTTTAAAATTAGCCATGTAAGAAATTTCTTACAAAATTTTTACTTAGTGTCAGAAATTTTTTACAATTTTTTTATATGTATTTTTGTTATTGTAAGAAATCTTACAGTTTTATGACTAGTTTTTAAATTTTTTAAAACTGTAATTATTTTTAAAAAACACACAGTTTAAAATGACTATTTAACTATCTGACCCATAAAAATAAATAAAAATAAAAATATATTATAATATATATATATATATATATTATAAAAATAAAATAAAACAGTCTCAAGTCTGAGGTGTATGGTTCGTTGTTAATACAAAGCACTCAAAACTGTGTGTATTCCAATGGAAGACATGAGTCCATTTGAAGTGCCTCTTTCCGTCTCAGACCAGACATAGTCCATCAATGGCGACAAAAGCCTCCGACTTTCTCCGCCTGATCAAGCTCTCTCGCTCTATCCAAGACTTGAAGCCTCTCTACTCTCTCATCACCGTCCATGGCCTTCAAACCCACCACACTCTGATCAAACACTTTCTCAGCTCTTGCCTCAATCTGGGCCTCCCTCACTTGGCTCTCTCCGCTTTCCGACGCCTCCAAAACCCGAGCCTCGCCTCGACGAACTCGCTGATCAGGTCGCTCGGCCAGTGCGGCTTGTACGGCGACGTTTTGCGCCTCGTCTCCTGTTCCTCCGGAGGCGTTGGGCTATCGCTCCCCTCGGTGATCAAGGCCTGCGCGGGGATCGGCGCCGAGCGGAGCGGCAGGGAGGCGCATTGTGCTGCGTTGAGAGGCGGCTTCGGGGGCGATGTGGTGGTGCAGACCGCGTTGCTTGACTTCTACGCAAAATGCGGCCGCGTCGCGAGCGCGCGCAGCGTGCTCGAGGGAATTCCTCGGCCGGATTTGGTCGCCTGGAACGCGCTGATCGCCGGGTTTTCGCGCAACGGGCTCGACGGGGAGGCGGCTGCGGCTTTCGGGTGGGCTTTGGGGGCCGGTTTGAGGCCGAATTCGAGCACTTTGGCTAGCGTGATCCCGGTTTTTTCCCGGCTCGGGTGGATGGAGATCGGCGAGTGCCTCCACGGCTACGCGGTGAAATCGGGGCATTTGGCGGGAAGTTTTTTAGTCCCTGCTTTGATCTCGATGTACGCCGGAGAATCGGACTCGCGCAGTGTTGAAAATTTGTTCGATTCTACGCTTGAGAGAAGCGTTTCGGTTTGGAATGCCTTGATCTTTGCTTATGCACGGATGAAACTGCCGAATGAGGCGATTTTCGCGTTTGTTTCGATGCTCGAAAATTCCGTACAGCCTAACTTGATCACGTTTGTTTCGGTTATTCCGTCTTGCGAGGGTGGCGACTGTAGGCCTTTCGGCGAGTCCGTTCACGCTCTCGCGATCAAGCACGGGTCAGAAAATCAGCTCCCCGTGTCGACGGCGCTTGTGTCGATGTATGCCAAGCTCGGCGATGTCGGTTCAGCCGATAGTATTTTCCATCAGATGCCTTGTAGGAACCGGTTGTTGTGGAATTCGTTGATTTCGGGGTATGTCCACAACGGCCTGTGGGAGTCGGGTTTGGCTGCGTTTCGCGAAATGCGGTCTTCGGGATTGGATCCCGACGAAGTCTCTGTCATCAGTGTTGTCTCCGCGTGCGCCAAACTAGAGGCGCTTCTGCTTGGCGAGTCGGCGCATGCATTTAGTTTGCGAGCGGGTTTCAACTCGATCCTCAATGTGTCAAATTCGCTGCTGGCGTTTTACGCGAGTTGTCGTCAGCCCTCTTCTTGTTTCAAGTTTTTTGACGAAATCCCGACGAGGAGTACTATTTCGTGGAACACTTTGATCTCCTGCTGTGCGCACGATCGAGAAACGGCTGCGGAAACAGCAGCCTCCGTTCTCCAACGGATGCAGCGCAAGGGCGCAGCAACAGATTCAGTAACCCTAATAAGCATACTTCCGATCTTCGGCGAAAGCAAAAGTTTGGGACAAGGAATGGCTATGCACTGTAGAGCCATCAAATCCGGGTTTTCGCAGGACATTTCTCTAGCCAATGCACTTATCAGTATGTACTGCAACTGCAGAGATCTTGATGCCGGAAAGTTTGTCTTCGAAGACATGCCCGAAAAAGGCGTCGTGTCGTGGAACGCCTTGTTGACCGGCCTCCGAGATCGCGGTTTGCACAAGGACGTTTTGGTCTTGTTTGATAGAATGATTAGTGACAGAAAAAGGCCTAATCACATAACTCTACTAAGTTTATTGCCTGCTTGTCACAGCGAATTACAAGGTAAATCCATCCACGGTTTCGCTATTAGAACCGAAATCATCGGAGAAACCCCAGTTCTTACCTCTCTAATGTTCATGTACGAGAGATTCGACAACATTCGGCTTTGTCTCCTCCTGTTTCGAACCGGAAAAAATGAGGACATCGCACTGTGGAACGCTACCATGTCCGTGTTGACACAAGCGAAAAATCCCGAAAAAGCCATTGCCCTTTTCTCCGATTTGCTTCGGACAGGATTGGAGCCCGATAGTTTCACGGCTCAGAGCCTAATCTCAGCCTGCATTCAACTAAACAGCCTGAAACTCGCCGACTCCGTCACATCTTACTTGTTGCGCAAGCGACTTGACAAGGAAGTAACTATCAGCAACGGCCTTATAGACATGTATGCGAAATGTGGGGACATTGCGGCTGCAAGAAAGTTATTCGATTGCGCTGCGCGAAAAGACGGTGTCACGTGGAGCGCAATGATCAACGGTTACGGTCTACACGGGGACAGCGAGGCTGCGCTTGATCTCTTCTCGCGGATGGAGCTTTCGGGGCTGCAACCGGACGGCATTGTCTACTCGGCAATTTTATCAGCCTGCAGCCACTCCGGCCTCGCCAAGGAAGGCCTCAGGGTGTTCGATTCTATGGCGGAGCATGGGGTTTCGCGGGGGCCGGAGCACTACGCGTGCGCGGTGGACCTTCTCGCGAGGATGGGGAGCTTGAGTGCGGCTTACGGCATTGTCAAGGGAATGCCGTTCGAGCCGCCCGCCAGCCTGCTCGAGGCGCTCTTGGGCGGCTGTAGCGCCTACGGGAACGTCGAAATCGGGGAAGAAATTGGCGGGAAACTGTCCGAATCGGACCCCGAAAACCCGGGGCTGTATGTGATGCTTCACAATGTCTATGCTTCTGCTGGGAGATGGACTGATGCTGAGCGAGTGAGGTCTGAGATTGAGAAAAGAAGGTTAAGAAAAGTGCCTGGTTTTAGTCTTTATGTGGAAGAATGGGGTTAGATATGATAAGATTTTTTTTTATTGTGGTTGATTATGCAAATGAAAATTATATATATATATATAAATATATATGCCTTATATTTACAAGCCTGAAAAAGTGGCTATCAGCAGACACTAGATAGCTTTGTGAAAAGTGGTAGTGAAGGTTAGTAACACATTTTTGTACTAAACTACTCATAAGGACATTAAAAAAAAAAAAAAAGGTTTGGTAATCAAGCTATTTATAAAAATTTATATTGAATAATTTGAAATGGAAAATGTAAATAAAAAACTTTGGTACGTTTAATGATCTGATAGAATACGAATCGATTGAAAATAAAATAGTCAATTAATTAAATAAGTCATTTTATAAAAGGTACTTACATTTTAACTCATGCTTTTAAAAAATTATTTTAAAAAATAAAAAACTTAGAAGTTTTTGATTCATGGATGAGAATCGAATGAAAATAAAAATGGTCAATTAGCTAAATATATGTCATTTTCTAAAAGGTCTTTTAAATTTAACTCATGTTTCAAAAATGTAAGCAAATAGCCATGGTTTAATAGTAAGATGCATGGATCAAATTTATCACTTATAACTACTTGATAACTGTTTTTTAATAATTGAAAACATTTGTCATATTTTTAAATAACTTAAACATAATTATTATTTCTTATAATTTTTTAAATAAAAAATAAGAATACAATATAATAAGAATGACAATATTAATTCTGATTTCTAGTGTTTCGTGTGCTAATAGAATTGATTAGAATCAATATTTATAATAAAAAAATTAAGATAACTAATAGGTTTTATAAAAGATAATTTAGGCCACACGTATTTTTTTCAGGTAACACGTATTTTAGGTAACTGGAGAATTGAAAAAAAATGAACATTCCCATAAGTTTTCAAGTTCAGTAAAAAATGCTCATGTATATAATGAAATTCCCATTCCATTAAAATGGTTATTTCTAAATATTTTTGGCCAAATCAACTATAAAATAGAAGAATTATTATTCTATTTCATTCTCATTACATTAAACAAAACCAAAGCGATTATTCAAGAGTACGAAGTGAAAAACAGGCATGATTTTTTTTTTTTTTTTGCTAACAATTATTTATACAATTTTGAAGTTCAGAGATAACAGACGATTGATTCTAAAATTGGAGGTTTCAAATGAATAAATTCAATATTGAACGACTATTTTTTTTTTCTATAATTCCCTTCCTCTCCTTATTTGCACTAAAGTATCCAATATTTTGCTACAACTAGCATATCCAGAATGCTACTTGTTTAATATATATCTTTTTTCTCTGGTTTGTACTTTGTATAGCCATGGGGCTAAGCATCTCCAATAAAAGTATCAAACAGAAAAAAAAAATGAAAATATAAATAGTTTTGGTACGTTAGAAATACTAGTTTTTACACACGAGTGTATAGAGGACGTGTAAAATAATATAACAAATAAAAAATATATGACAAAAAAAATAATAAAGTGTATTTTTGTTATTTTAAATAATTGAAGAGTTAAATTTATCATTTAATATAAATACAGGAGCTCTTTTAAAAAATTTTAAACTTAAAAAATAAAAATAAAAGCTTATAACAAAGAAAATAAATAAAAAATAGTTATGATAAAAAATGTATATGACTATGAAAAGATTGAAAAAAATATTCTGAATCAAACCGTATCAAGAAAAATATAATTAAGATTATTACGTAAAAAAATAAATATTGAAACGATAAAAACTAAAAGTAATTAAAAAAGAGAGAGGAGAGAGCACGAAAATGCTCCTAAATTTTTTTTAACAACCTCTAAAAAATATTCTTAAATATATATATTTTTTTTAAAAAGTAAAAAAAAAAAAATACCACGTATCGTCCACAAGTCACGTCACGTGTTGCCCCAGCCGCTTCTTGGCAATTGTTCAAAAACCGGTTCCGGCCTTTATAAGAGTCGTAAGATTACAAAGTCTAGAACATTCTCACCAATACATATAAAGAACATTCACAAGCTGAAGTCGTCCCCGTACAGGTGGTGTGCGGAGGTAGGAGAAGAGCCGCCAAAAATCCAAATATCCCTTTCAAAATGCCTCCGTGGCACCTCCACAAACTGCCACGTAACCCAAACCGAAAACACCAAAGTTCGTAACTGTAAAAGTTGTTTTTCTCCGAGCCGAAAATAAGTAAATAAAATTTTCCAAGCCGAGATGCCACGTGTCACTTGCTGACGTAAGCAGCCGAAACCACGCAGCTTACACACCTGGTCAGTGACCCTGGCCCACCCCAAAACTCCACACGTGCCAAATCATCCAATCCTCTGTCTCATTAAAGCCGTACACCTCCTGACACGTGTACAACTTCACTCTCTTCTATTGTTTTAGTAACATTTTCTCTCTCCAGTTCCTATTTATATGTCACACATCACAATCACATTGCCGTGTCCACAAACCGCACAAAACCTTCGAAAACCTCAAACTCTTTTTCCAGTTTCCTCTCATGTTTGAGATATTTAAAAAGACGTCCTTCGTAAATCGAGTATTCCCAAATACACCCACAAAGCGCGCCAGGACCATGACAAGCACGCCCTTTGACGACGAGCACTCCATCATAGTCTCCACCCTCAAGACCGTGATCGCCGGCGGCACGGACGACCACGCCACGTCATCGTCGTCTTCGTCGTCGTCGTGTGGGCCCGTGCTGTCGGTCCCGGAGAGCGACACGTGTCGGGTGTGCAAGATCGGGGGGTGCCTGGGGTGCAACTTCTTCCCAAACGACATCGTTTTGGGGCAAACGACAGGGAGTAATAGGAGCAGGATTCAAAAGCAGAGGAAGAAGAACTATAGGGGGGTGAGGCAGAGGCCGTGGGGGAAGTGGGCGGCGGAGATTCGGGACCCGCGGAGGGCGGCGCGCGTGTGGCTCGGCACGTTCGAGACGGCGGAGATGGCGGCGCGGGCCTACGACCGCGCCGCCATCGAGTTCCGAGGCGGGGCCAAGGCCAAGCTCAATTTCCCAATGGCGGACTACATTAGCAACACCACCACCACCACTACTAGTAAGGATCATGATCATGATCATCAAGATGACCAGAAAAATGCTGATCATGTAATGTTGGACGGCCAGGATGGTGGGGAGGGGAAATTAGTGGCGAGTAGTGAGGCGGGGAGCAGTGGAGTGAAAGTGGAGGAGTGTGGGAAAAACAAGGAAGATGATTGGTTTGGAGAGCTTATTGAGGATGATTGGATCACTATATGTAATGGACTTGAGTTTTTAATTGATTAATTAGTAATATAAGTTAGTTAGTGTGTAACATATGTTTATAGGGGTTTTTATTTATATATTATATTGTATTATATTATATATTGCAAAAATATAGTACTAAAGTACTGAGCAAATGATTGGCTTTTTTTTTTTTTACATTGGAGTTTGTAGTTTTTATATTAGGTTTCCTTTAAGTTACGTAATGCATGATATTGTCAGTTGTTGTAGCAGACGGTTTCCACGTGTTTTTGTATTATGTATTTTAAGGATTGCCATATAATAAAAGCTAGCTTCAAGTTGCGCATGTAACTCTATTGGAGTTTTTATTAGAAAAATATTAGACGTATCAACTTTTTTTTTAATTAATTTTTTAATATTAATTTATGTAATAATTGATGTATCATATTTTAATTGGTTAAATATTAATTTTTTTAAATTATTTTGATAAATATTTATTAATAATAATATAATACGTGAGCTTATATTAATAAAATTGATAAAAAAAAATTTAATATGTATTGCATTGCTTTTATTATTATTATTATTATTATATATAATTTGATAAATGGAACGTATAAGACAAACACAGTCGTAAAATAAGAGAGAGAGCAAAAGAATACGAGGCTGTACAATGCACTACATTTTCTAAAAGGTCTTTTAAATTTAACTCATGTTTCAAAAATGTAAGCAAATAGCCATGGTTTAATAGTAAGATGCATGGATGAAATTTATCACTTATAACTACTTGATAACTGTTTTTTAATAATTGAAAACATTTGTCATATTTTTAAATAACTTAAACATAATTATTATTTCTTATAATTTTTTAAATAAAAAATAAGAATACAATAGAATAAGAATGACAATATTAATTCTGATTTCTAGTGTTTCGTGTGCTAATAGAATTGATTAGAATCAATATTTATAAAAAAAAAAATTAAGATAACTAATAGGTTTTATAAAAGATAATTTAGGCCACACGTATTTTTTTCAGGTAACACGTATTTTAGGTAACTGGAGAATTGAAAAAAAATGAACATTCCCATAAGTTTTCAAGTTCAGTAAAAAATGCTCATGTATATAATGAAATTTCCATTCCATTAAAATGGTTATTTCTAAATATTTTTGGCCAAATCAACTATAAAATAGAAGAATTATTATTCTATTTCATTCTCATTACATTAAACAAAACCAAAGCGATTATTCAAGAGTACGAAGTGAAAAACAGGCATGAATTTTCTTTTTTTTTTTTTTGCTAACAATTATTTATACAATTTTGAAGTTCAGAGATAACAGACGATTGATTCTAAAATTGGAGGTTTCAAATGAATAAATTCAATATTGAACGACTATTTTTTTTTTCTATAATTCCCTTCCTCTCCTTATTTGCACTAAAGTATCCAATATTTTGCTACAACTAGCATATCCAGAATGCTACTTGTTTAATATATATCTTTTTTCTCTGGTTTGTACTTTGTATAGCCATGGGGCTAAGCATCTCCAATAAAAGTATCAAACAGAAAAAAAAAATGAAAATATAAATAGTTTTGGTACGTTAGAAATACTAGTTTTTACACACGCGTGTACAGAGGACGTGTAAAATAATATAACAAATAAAAAATATATGACAAAAAAAATAATAAAATGTATTTTTGTTAAAATTTTAATATTTTTATTATTGTAAATAATTGAAGAGTTAAATTTATCATTTAATATAAATACAAGAGCTCTTTTAAAAAATTTTAAACTTAAAAGATAAAAATAAAAGCTTATAACAAAGACAATAAATAAAAAATAATTATGATAAAAAAATGTATATGACTATGAAAAGATTGAGAAAAATATTCTGAATCAAACCGTATCAAGAAAAATATAATTAAGATTATTACGTAAAAAAATAAATATTAAAACGATAAAAACTAAAAGTAATTAAAAAAAAGAGAGGAGAGAGCACGAAAATGCTCCTAAATTTTTTTTTAACAACCCCTAAAAAATATCCTTAAATATATATATATTTTTAAAAGTAAAAAAAAAAAAAATACCACGTATCGTCCACAAGGCACGTCACGTCACGTGTTGCCCCAGCCGCTTCTTGGCAATTGTTCAAAAACCGGTTCCGGCCTTTATAAGAGTCGTAAGATTACAAAGTCTAGAACATTCTCACCAATACATATAAAGAACATTCACAAGCTGAAGTCGTCCCCGTACAGGTGGTGTGCGGAGGTAGGAGAAGAGCCGCCAAAAATCCAAATATCCCTTTCAAAATGCCTCCGTGGCACCTCCACAAACTGCCACGTAACCCAAACCGAAAACACCAAAGTTCGTAACTGTAAAAGTTGTTTTTCTCCGAGCCGAAAATAAGTAAATAAAATTTTCCAAGCCGAGATGCCACGTGTCACTTGCTGACGTAAGCAGCCGAAACCACGCAGCTTACACACCTGGTCAGTGACCCTGGCCCACCCCAAAACTCCACACGTGCCAAATCATCCAATCCTCTGTCTCATTAAAGCCGTACACCTCCTGACACGTGTACAACTTCACTCTCTTCTATTGTTTTGGTAACATTTTTTGTCTCTCCAGTTCCTATTTATATGTCACACATCACAATCACATCGCCGTGTCCACAAACCGCACAAAACCTTCGAAAACCTCAAACTCTTTTTCCAGTTTCCTCTCATGTTTGAGATATTTAAAAAGACGTCCTTCGTAAATCGAGTATTCCCAAATACACCCCCAAAGCGCGCCAGGACCATGACAAGCACGCCCTTTGACGACGAGCACTCCATCATAGTCTCCACCCTCAAGACCGTGATCGCCGGCGGCACGGACGACCACGCCACGTCATCGTCGTCGTCGTCGTCGTGTGGGCCCGTGCTGTCGGTCCCGGAGAGCGACACGTGTCGGGTGTGCAAGATCGGGGGGTGCCTGGGGTGCAACTTCTTCCCAAACGACATCGTTTTGGGGCAAACGACAGGGAGTAATAGGAGCAGGGTTCAAAAGCAGAGGAAGAAGAACTATAGGGGGGTGAGGCAGAGGCCGTGGGGGAAGTGGGCGGCGGAGATTCGGGACCCGCGGAGGGCGGCGCGCGTGTGGCTCGGCACGTTCGAGACGGCGGAGATGGCGGCGCGGGCCTACGACCGCGCCGCCATTGAGTTCCGAGGTGGGGCCAAGGCCAAGCTCAATTTCCCAATGGCGGACTACATTAGCACCACCACTACCACCACCACCACCACCACCACCACTACTACCACTGCTAGTAAGGATCATGATCATGATCATCAAGATGACCAGAAAAATGCTGATCATGTGATATTGGACGGCCAGGATGGTGGGGAGGGGAAATTAGTGGTGAGTAGTGAGGCGGGGAGCAGTGGAGTGAAAGTGGAGGAGTGTGGGAAGAACGACAAGGAAGATGATTGGTTTGGAGAGCTTATTGAGGATGATTGGATCACTATATGTAATGGACTTGAATTTTTAATTGATTAATTAGTAATATAATTAGTTAGTGTGTAACATATGATCAACTAGTATTTATAGGGGTTTTATTTATATATTATATTGTATTATATTATATATTGCAAAAATATAGTACTAAAGTACTGAGCAAATGATTGGGTTTTTTTTTTTTTTTTTTTTTTTTTTAAACTTCATGGTTTCCTTTAAGTTACGTAATGCATGATATTGTCAGTTGACCTGTTGTAGTAGACGGTTTCCACGTGTTTTTGTATTCTGTGTTTTAAGGATTGCCATATAATAAAAGCTAGCTTCAAGTTGCGCATGTAACTCTATTGGAGTTTTTATTATTATATTATAATTTGATAAATGGAAATTTTGAGAGTGTGTTTATAAAAGTAGAAGCAACCAAGAACTTGAGGAACATAACACAGTCGTAAAATAAAATAGAGAAATTATAGTGAATACCCAATTTTTAAAACTTAATGTAAGTTATTACCCAATCTTCTGAAAAATATAACCAACTACCCAAAAGATGCAATTACTTACACAGTAGTAAGTGGTGGTAATTCACTTTGTTACCAAAAGTATGTGCAAGTAATTCACAAATTGACTAGAAACTCAATTACTTCAAAAGTTTGGGTATTTATTTTTATTGTTATATAAATTCTGGGTATTTGCCTACTTCACCTAATAAAATAAAGAACAAAAGAGTACAAGCTGTACACGTGGCAGGATGGTGTACGGCGTTTGCTGAGCGGAGGGGTTTGTCCATTTGGCACGTGTGGGGTTTGAGGTGGGCCAGGGTTTGTGGCCAGGTGAGCGTGTGGATTGCCGCATCGATCATCAGCTTGTTTGTCTGCTTAAGTGAATAGGTGACGCCTGGCTTCGCGAAGGTTCCAAATGAGAAAAATAAAAAAAGAACCCTCTAGAGCTTGAAGTTTCAAATTTGGGGTTACGTGGCAGTTCTTATGGTTGCCACGCAAGTGTTTTTCTCATTAGTGTTATAATATTTGGCGGCTCTTTGGTCTCCTCACTCCACCTGTACGGATTTGAGCTTTTTGGTGTTTGACTTTATCAAAATAACACTAACAAAAATATGGAATTTTAACAACCATATAACATTTATTTTAGATTCATTATTTGTTACATCTCTTACATGTATTTTTATGTAGAGCATTGATATATATATATATATATATATTTTTTGAAATATGATGATAATGTTCTAAATTTTTTTCAATGTAAGTAGTGCTAAATATACTACTAATCCCTTCTTTTAATGATTTTTTTAATATAAACTTACTTATTTGTTATATTATTATTGGTGAATTTTTATTACTTAATTTGAAGAATCTAATATTTAACTAATCAAAACATAACACTTCACATAAATTGGTATTAAAAAAACTGATAACAGATCATGTCTACCATTATTCGCCAAACATTTTCTTTTCATTATTGAATGAAAGCTAATTTCTTTAGAAAATTTTACAATAAGTGACAATTTTGTGCGCCATCAATAGTGTATGGTATATAATAACTTTAAAAATACATAAAATAAGTTCTTTTCCTACACATACATCTTTTATTTTCACGTTATCGATTCATTTTATATATTTAAAACTAAAATTATGTTCAATCAAATATGAAAAATATAAAAAAAGTAAAGAAGTTTGTCTTTTTTGTTTATTTTTTCTTCTTTCTTCATTTTTCATCTCTGATTTAACATAATTGGTTTTAAATTTAAAAAATAAATAAATAACATGAAAATACTTTGATTTAACATAATTAGTTTTAAATTTAAAAAATAAATCAATAACATGAAAATAGAAAATATAATGTGCTAATATGTAAAAAAAAATTATTTATTTATTTTTAAACTATTATAGGTCGTGCACAACCTTCCAATTTATTTTCAATTAGAGAAGTAGTTAGTAATTATCGAGAAAATTTTATAAATAAACCATGTACTAAAGGAGTTGTATCACTATGCATAATGTATTTCAAAACATCTCACCCAACACTTTAAACAATGAAAAAGTATCAGTTACCCCATTCTGTCTAAATTTTTCTCTAAATATACATGTGAATGGCATAAGATCGTAAATTTGAGGATATTTTGGTATAGTTACATTATGGCATTGATATATGTTGTTTGGATAATTTTTTTAATTAATTTTTTCCCTCAGTAATACTGATAACAACAAAACCAACGAAAGGAAAAAGGTTTTTTTTTTTTTTCTAAAAAAAATAACCTAATCAAACCCTAATATATACACGAGTATATATATATATAGTGGATAAAGAGTGCTAAAATATAAGGTGTATATTATAATTTATACAGTCCACTTTATGTCTTAAAAAAAATCAAACTCTCAAAGGGAACCCAAGAAATACCACAACTCCAAACTCGTAGATAGAGATACACACTATGTTTTGTACTAAGACACACACACAAATATCTCTATCAATTATTATTTTATGGGATAAACTTTTAAATTTTTAAGGTTTTTTTTTTTTCAAATAGTTTAGGTGGTTAAGTCAATCTAATCTTATAATTGTCTTTTTATCTCCTCACTTTATATCTGTAATATTTAACTAATATCTTTATGGGTGAAGTAGGCAAATACCCAGAATTTATATAACAATAAAAATAAATACCCAAACTTTTGAAGTAATTGAGTTTGTAGTCAATTTGTGAATTACTTGCACATGCTTTTGGTAACAAAGTGAATTACCACCACTTACTACTGTGTAAGTTTTTGCATCTTTTGGGTAGTTGGTTACATTTTTTAAAAAATTGGGTAATAACTTACATTAAGTTTTAAAAATTGGGTATTCACTATAATTTTTCTATCTGTATTTTACTTTCTTGGAACCGAATTATATCTGTAATTTATGAAAGCAACAAAACGACAAAGAGCACCAACAAACTTTGAGGGTAAACGGCATGTCGTTCTAAGCTTTCCCCCACTTAACAAAAACAAACCCAAAAAAAAAAAAAAAAACTGTATTGCGTTATTGAAGAAACAGAGGAAATCGGCAGAGAATCGAAGTGGAATATGGCCATAGATGCCATCGAATCTTCTTCTCCTTCCTCTCCATCTCTTTCCCATTTCAGGTTTTCGATTTTTTCTTTTAAAAAAATTACCCAAAACTTTATTGAAATCTGAATAATACTCTTTTTCTTTTTTATTTAATTTTAATTTTTGGTAAATTTATAACCAAAATCCAATCATGCTTCATTGCAGTCAAAATCGCCACTTCTATGTCGCCGTGGACAGGCTTCAATACAAGATGGTCTCTTTCTTCGATTTTCCCAATTCAAATTCCCATTTTTATAAGTGTTTGGTTATTGATTTATCTGCTTATTATATTGTTACTATGTTGAATCAATTAATATATAATTAAAAAAAATTGGGAAATTTGCAGGTGACGTTGATGGACTTGCTAGGCATGGCGGGTCAACGGCCTGGACTGCCGATGGTGGTCACGTGCAGCTCACGTGACGAGCTTGACGCCGTCTGCTCCGCCGTCTCAACCCTTCCCTTCATCTCTCTTGCGTCTTTGGTATTTTTCTCTTTCATTCTAATTTTATTGTATTTTATTTTTATAAATATTTTGTTAATTAGTCTTTGGTTTGCTTAAAAATATTTGATCTAATTTATCTCCTAATAACTTCAAAACAAGACCTATTAGCCTCTGAAAATATTAGATTTTAATGAATGTTTTGTCACAATTTGGGGTAACATGTCATTTAGGTAACAATTTGGGGTGATTTTGATATTGCTTTTGCACAAATGACCTTACTCTCTTGCATAGTCTAGTTTCAGGAGTTTTCTCAGCATAATCAAGTATATGATTTTGATAATTGGCATGATTGGTTTTGTTGTTTACATGTCTTTGACATAACCAAACAATATCACTATTTGAAAAAATTTCTTCCCTATAGGAAGCTTGGGGATTCAAGGAATTGTACTAATAATTTGAAGGTTTTTTTTTTTCTTTCCATAATTTATCATAATTTGTAGTATTGTGTTCTAAAACCGAGCAATTTCGATTCTTCTGATGCCAGTATAGTGACCTGGCAGAAGCGGATCGTGCTTCGGTTCTAGAGGATTTTCGTCAAGCAGCGATCAGATGGGACCAAAACGGTAGCACTGATCAGTCGGGAGAGGAGAACGATAGCGGGAAAGACGCACAGAAATCTCATATGATTGTAGCAACAGACGGGTGTCTTCCACTTCTTTCTTCTGGGGAGTCGCCTGTTGCAGCTCATGTTCTGATAAACTATGAGTTACCAGCAAAGAAGGTGATTTCCGTCTTTCTTCCTTTTAGGACTTTGCGAAGATTTCTCGGCTTCTTCCAACTAGTGGTTGCATTACACTCTTGTTATTTCTCTTCTGTGATTTTTCCTTTAGCCAATATTGGAGATTTTGTGTTCTTTGTTAAAGAGGGAAAATGTTCGCACATGTTAAGCCAACTTTCTACAAAAATGCTTTTGCAATCATGCTTAAAAGCTCTTAGTTTTTGCTTCTTATTAGCAGCTGAAGAAATCAGACAAGCTCATATGCTCTTTTTTTTTTCGGAAGTTCGTTAATTTCGGATTGCATTTGTTTATGACAAGCTTATAAATTGATTAACTTGCTTTGATTAAATTACTAAACACATGATCTTTGTTACTTGAGATTTAGGTTTCAGTTAACTGACTCACTTCCTTTCGCGTCTTTATTTTGATCAGGAAACATACACACGGCGCATGGCGACTTGTTTGGCAACAGGTTCTTCCTCGTTATACCATATCATATTCTTGATTCTAGATCGTATGTAATTCTTTTGTACGGCCTCGATGAAACTCGTATAAAATTTTGCAGATGCAATTGTTATCAATATGGTCGTCGGGGGCGAGGTAATCACTCTCAGAAGCATCGAAGAAAGCCTCAACCTAGTCATAGCAGAGATGCCGATAAACGTAAGTTTATTAAATTCCGTTCAATTGATCTCTACGTGGAGTTGGGAAATTAGTTTTTGGTTTGAAAACAACTTTTGTTCTCCGCGCCTGAGTGATATGTTTCCCTGCATCATTTTGCAGATTCATGAGATAATTTGAGAAAAATCATCCTTGGACGCATCAAGAAGACATGTCAAACAATAAACAATGTTTTTTTTTTTAATTAATAGAATTACGGATTTGTGTACTTTGTGAGAGATCAGATGATTGTGGACAATGGTGTTGAAAAAAAAAAAAAAAACACAATAACATTATAACTTACGGTTGCAACAAGAAAGAACAATTAAGCACGTAAAGTTATAGTGATTAGATTAGGACAAATTGAAACAAGAAAGCCTCAGGTCCTTGTGTAACTTAGAGACGTTTTACTTCTCAATGTGAGACTTTTTTCTTTATTCTTTTACCAAAATTCAATAAATGTTGATGCTTAAAGAAAAGAAAACTCCTATGGATAGAATAACAACTCCAACAAGTATGGCACTAAAGGCAATTCTGAGACCGATACTAATGGTCCTACAACAACCACTCTCTTAGAAATTTACATAATCTTAAATAAATTGTCATTAAATCTCTCTTAATTTTTAACTTATCTCAAATTTTGTCGTTAAATATCTCTTCATTTATGACTGACAATGCAGCTATCAACATGAGTTTTAAACCTCAAGCAAAACTAATTTCTCTGAGTATGATAAAACACTTTAAAGAAAAATTTCAAAAATAGCCTGCGACATCATTCTCAAGTTGCCTAATCCGCGAATTATGTTAGTCTCTTCGTTATAAAATGAACAGAAAACTGAAGTGGCACCCAACTTTTGAATCTTTTATTAACTTTTTAAGGATAAATTTTTAAATAATTTCACTTAAAAAAAAAAAAAAAAACCCAGAGTCCTAAAACTAGATCCCTAAAACCCCTTTCCCGTTATATTTTGCTTCATTTTTCTCAACTCTTACACGACACCCATTTTTATATCTCACATATCATATATACCCTCACATATATTTGTGTATATATATATATATATATATATGTTCATTATATGTGTACTGTGTATGTACCTATAGATCTGAAAGTGGTAAGAACTCCTAGAGCACAGAAGACATTGCAATCAATGACTCTTCTACTAGCAGCTACGATTCTCTCCAAGTCATCTTGTCTATCAGGCTTATCATCACCGTTGTATAACGGAGGGGCTAATAAAATTGATTGATTAAACTTTAAAGACTTATTTTATTTGATACGTTTTATAATTAAAGAGCAACTTAAGAATAATGTTAAACTACGGAAGTTTATACTAAAAGTAAATCCTCGTTAATAAGAAACATCTCAAACTTTTTAAGAGAAGAGAAATACCTCAATTTTGTAATTTGATTCATTTTTAATAATAGAAAAGTGCTATTGAGCAATTTTAACTTGATACGACTCATTATTAGAAGGTGAGACACACGTGCGGGTGCCAAAAAAAAAAAAAAAAAAAAAGAAAAACGTCAATAACTTTACATGAACACGCCTTAGGTGCTTGGCAAATTGTCCACTTGCGCACTTGCCATCTCGCAACAGTCTTTATAATAAATTGGGATTATAATATTAGCAAATTAAATCAATTAAAAAATAAAACATTTCACCAAAGGCAATAGTACTCCATAAGTTCTTCAATAATAATAAGAGGAAATAACAATAATAATAATCCTCAGAGTTAAAACTTTCTAGCACATTGTAACGGTGTTATGGTTTATTAAATGTGGTAAAAGCCTATCTGAAATAGGAAAATGATCACTTGAAACTTAGTTGATATAGGAAAATGATCACCTGAAAGTTAGGTCCGGGAACAAAATTTATTATCTTAGAAGTTTGCTCTCATGCTCAAATTTTAATTTGTGTATTCTATAAAACACTACTTTTATATGTTGATGTAGATATATAATATGATTGAGTCAAAGTACATAACGGTGGAGACTATTGGCTAGTGCATTAAATAGAGATTAAAATCTGTTGTGCGGTTGGATATGTAACTACATGTAATTCTTTAAAAAAAAAATGATACTCGTCTAAATTTGTAATTTAATCATATGATAGTTGGTAATGAGACGAGACTATATAAAAGTGTGTGTATTGATAATTATGTTATGAAGTAGTTAAATATGGATATCATATGACCATTTTGACTAATTGATCCAAAAAAGTGTTTAACTACATATAACATTATTAAAGGCATTTGGATTTCTAATTATTATTTTCTATTTAAAAAAGAATTAAAAAAAAGAGAAAAATTACTCAATTTACATATTCTAGATATAGCACGAGTATGAATCAAAATATTTAGATTTTCATATTATCCGAAACCATAGAAACTTTATTTGATCATTTGTTGATGATTGCCAATTAATGTGTTTATTATCAAGTTAGAGTTGGCAACCATAAGTGTGATAAAAAACTTTAGGACCAATGAAAAGGCTCAAACATAATATTACACAAAAATGATATTATATATCTTATATACCAAATGTGCTAACGCGTAATATACAAAATGATATTATATACAAATCTTATGTTCATAATATCGAGTATTGTCATAAATAGTACTAAAGTAAACCATATAACGCTCGAGTTTTTAACCACATAAGCGGTAGTGATGTATTGCACAATAATAGTTACGACAAAATAGGGCTTATTAAAAGTGTAAAAAATATAGAAGATCTCGATTTATCAAAACTCATTAAACTCTCGTTGTAAAAGGAAAGTAAAGTAAAAGTAAAACGCATATACATATCTTAGAGAGAGTCAGTGATAGGTGCAAGTGAAATGTTCGCAGACGTGCAATCTCTAAGATTATTTTTCTCTTTTGGTTGTCTCTTTATAAGATGTTAGATTATATAATATCATCGTCATCGAACTTGGTTTGACTACTTTCTCATCAACACCAATGTTAAGATTTACCAAACGTGGTAAATTAAGCCTATCGCCAAAAAAAATAAAAAATAAAATAAAAAAAATAAAAACCTCGATTTAAAATCTTATAAAAACAGTATTATTTGTACTTTACACAAGATGGAGAGCACGTGTTATAATATAGGTGAATCGAAGAATTGTGCATATATACGCACAATCTTCTGATTCTCATTGATCTCAAAAAAATAGATTTGCTATTTTTTTTAAAAGCACTTAAAATATTCTACTAATAGCTACTAATTCCCTTATTTTAGACCCAGTCCACAACCATCTAAAACAATTTCAAAAGAAAAATGCAAAATACTTAGAATTTTTTGTCAGAAAAAATGAATTAAAATGATGTGTTAATTAACAGTTAAATAAAATGTATTTTTAAATTTATTACCTAATCAAATAAATTAATGCCACATTATTCTGACTAATTTTCTAATTAAATTTGTCGTAGTGTAACATTACTTATTTCAAAAAGTCTAAAAAGATTTTAAAAAAAAAAAAATTATCACCTACCATTGATAGTCAACATTCCACGAGTGAAAACTTTATGGCACATAGTAATGGTTTCGTGGTTTATTTGACGTGGCAAAATTCTGTAAATGGATTAGAAGCATCTAAATTCCCGCATTATAAATCACCACTAACAAAAGAAAGAAAGAGAAAAGTTAATTCACTTTACATATATATTACAGAAAGCACGTGTGACAGGTGAATCGTCTAAACACGTATCTCTTATCAGACCTTGAGTTTTGAACCTTTCATATTGTCATTTTATTTTAAATTTCCTTTTTGAAAATTTACTCAAACACAAAACTCCTTAAGTTATTGCGAAATTCTGTAGTGAGTTTTTGTTGTGGTGGAAAATAATTTTGAATGGTCAAATTCATATTTTTAAAATATGGGACCCACCGAAAATGTGAATCCGACGGTCGAAAATTGTTTTCCACCACAAAAAAAAAAAAAACCCCACTACAAAAGTACCTAAGTTATTTACTAATTTTGATTTTTTTTTTCTAAAGAAAGAGAGAAATCCAACCTAAAAAAGAAGAAGCATTCATGTATTTTGCAATTAGATATTTAATAAGTGGACATGAATATAATTAGATCATATTAATCTCAGATTGCAGAGAGCACGTGTGATAGATGAACCGTCCAACGCGTGTAGTCTCATATCAGATCTCATACATAATTCGCATTTTGTGCATCATTATCTTTATCCGCAATCCATCTTTTGAATTTTTAACTCAAATCCAAAAACTTATGAAATTACTTACTACATCATAAAAGAAATTCATATTTGTTTTGATTGTCTATTTAACATTAATTATGTTATCTTTGTAACCTCACCCCAATCACAGAGAGAACGTGTGATAAATGAACCGTTAACTTAAACACGTGCAATCTCTTATCTGTCATCAGATTTCACACCTTTTACACCGGTCACATTATGTTCACGAATCCCTTTAAATTCTTTCAAATCAAATCTGAAATGCAAAATTCATCAAGTTAATTAAACTAATCCAATATTTTCCACCCAAATGAAAAATGAAACCCAATAAAAAAGGAAGAATTCATAATATTATCTTTTGCAATTTGGGTACGCTACAGTTGGAAAAATGTACACTAAACTCACCTCATTTGAGCTGCTATTAGCTTCTAGATTATATAAATCTCATGACTGTTAATCTTCACAATCTGGATATGTTCAAATTAACAAGAAAATCTTGATTATTTTCATCCTTTCTATGTGTGTTGTTAACTCTTAATCCGGTTAACTTTTAAGACAATTCAAAGAGTATACGCCACTAATAATTTATGTTACACAAAATCCCTTTCTCCTTTAATTTCTATCCTTTTTATATTATAATAATTTAAAAATTAATTGTGTGTAAAAAAAAAAGAGTATTTTTCAAAATCTCTCTTCATTTGTCTTTTCTATTTTTACTTTCTCTCTTCTTTAATTTATATTTTTTTTCCTTGAAACGCCTAAGCAATTGACAGCTTTCTTTGCCTAGGCAATTGCGCTCAACAACTGTATGAAATGCAAGTCTCTTTGGCCCCAAATACACTGTCCAGACGGAACCCATTCTCAAGCTAAATGACGAATCCCTCTTGCCAAACAAACCCTAACCAACCCTCTCACACAAATCCAACAAGTTAATTAGTGAAATATTCACAAATTAAAAAAAAAATATTAGTTGTTCACTCAAAGACTCAATTATCGGCTGTATAAATAGACCTCACTCACAGCGAGTTTATGAGCAACCACTGATCATAAACTAGTCCTATATATACATGTAGTTTCTCAGAGAGACTTGACAAAGAAATACAAGAGAGAGATTTCATTATCCTTTTAGATTTTTTTTTTTCATTTGTTCAAACTTCAAAAGAGAGAAAAGAAACCTTGTAAAAGATTTAAAAAAAAAAAGTGAGAGAAATTTGGGTGTTTTGTTTGATCATATCAAAATGCATGGGAATTACAATAACTGCATTATGAGTTTTGCACCAAATTCAGTTCCTTTGCTATCCAACTACGCTAAGGAAGAGAATGATGGTATCAACTATGTTGATGAAGATCACTTCTCATCTAAGCGCTTCACAAATTCCATTTCAAAGGTACATTATAGCTATAGACACCAATCAAAAACACATTTTTTTACCTTCCATTATTATTATTATTATTATTGTTCTTTTGTCCCTCAAAATTTCCAATTTTTTTTATTTTTTATTTTTTATTTTGTCTACGTACGTTACATGTTGTATGGTAAATTTGTAACAATTCCAAAATTTGTGTGACATATAAATTATACATTAAATTAATCAGGTGGTGGAGGAGATCAAGCAGCTATACCTAATAGCCCTCCCAATGATCCTCGCCGGCTTGCTGATGTACGGCAAGTCAGCCATCTCCATGTTCTTCATGGGGAAGCTCGGCAAGCCGGCCCTCGCCGGCGGCAGCCTCGCCATCGGCGTCGCCAACATCACCGGCTTCTCCGTCATCTCCGGCCTCGCCGCCGGCATGGAGGCCATCTCCTCCCAAGCCTTCGGCGCCGCGCAATGGCGCCTCATGGGCCTAACCCTAAGCCGCACCGTCCTCATCCTCCTCCTCGCCGCCTCGCCGCTCTCCGTCCTCTGGCGCAACTCCGGCCCCTTCTTCCTCTCCTGGTGCCGCGACGCCGACGTCGCCGCCGCCGCCGGCGCCTACCTGGCCTTCTCCGTCCCCTCCCTCGTCCTCCAGTCCTTCATCAACCCGCTGCGGATCCACCTCCGCGCGCAGAGGATCACCAAGCCGCTCATGCTCAGCGCCGCGCTGGCCCTCGCCGCGCACGCCCCCATCAGCTACTGCCTCGTCTGCCGCCTCGGCTGCGGCATCCGCGCCGTCGCGCTCGCCGCCGCCGCGAGCGACCTCGTCACGCTCGCCGTGCTAGCCTCCTACCTCGCCGCCTCCGGCGCCTGCAAGCGGTCCTGGCCCGGCTGGTCGACGCAGTGCTTCAGGGAGTGGAAGCCCATCCTCTGCCAGGGAATTCCCAGCTGCGTCTCGGTTTGCTTGGAGTGGTGGTGGTATGAGCTCATGGTTGTCTTCTCCGGCCTGCTTTGGAACTCCGATGAGGCTATTGCCTGCATGGGAATTCTCATACAGGCACGGATATCTATGCTGATGCCCACATTTTTTTATTATTTTTGAATGACTGATATTTCAACCGATACCGATATTTTTTATTTTATTTTTTAAAAACAGGCAACCGCTCTGGTTTACCAATTTCCGTTTGCGCTAAACCAGGCGGCGTCCACTAGGGTCGGGAACGAGCTAGGCGCGAACCGACCCGACAAGGCCAGGACGTCGGCCTGGGTAGCGCTTTGGTGCGGGGCGGTGACGGGGCTGGCAGCGACGGGGCTCATGGCCGGGATGAGGGACGAGTGGGGGAGGATTTTCACCAAGGACGCAAGCATCGCCGCGCTGGTGGCCGCGGTCTTGCCGGTCGCGGGGCTGTGCGAGCTCGGGAACTGCCCGCAGACCGCGGTGTGCGGGGTACTGCGGGGCTGCTCGAGGCCGACCCTCGCAGCCTGCGTGAACCTCGCCACGTTCTACGGGGTCGGCCTGCCCGTGGCCGTCGTGGCGGGGTTCAAGATGGGGAAGGGGCTCGTCGGGCTGTGGCTCGGGATGCTGACGGCGCAGGCTGTCTGCGCCGCCGCGATGGTTGCGGTGTTGGCCAACACTGACTGGAAAAGGCAGGCGGAGAGAGCGAGAGAGCTCACTAGCGATACTAGTACAACCACGGCCATAACTAGTGTTATTAATAACAACGTCATTGTGGACAATAACAATAATGATATAATTGAGACTAATTCACAAGTCATTAGTACTAATACTAATGACGTTGAAGCGGGATTAGTATGACAGGTTAAAGAGTTAATTACATAATTAATGTTGCAAAAACTAATAAACTAAAGCATCACAACAATTGGTTAGAGTTTGGTCGTTTGTTCGTCTGTTTGTTTTATCTCAAGTCTTTCATGTTTCCATAAACAGTCATGTATAAGGGGGTTACTTATATATGAATCAGTTAATAAGTACTATAGTTCTAAGTCAATGCGTGTCTTAGTTTTTTTCTAGTTTCTTCCAATATTAACTTTCTTCACTTTTTTACAAACGATCTAATAGCACTAATTAATATATTATATGTACATTTGTACTACCATTCCAGTACGAAAATTAAAAAGAAAGAAAGAAAAAAAAAATCACAATTAGAGAATATATATTCTATATATATATATATATATATATATATTTTGAAACCATCTTCTATATATTATTAGAAACCGAAAATTGGAGAAGAACAAGGTTCTGAATATACTAGACAAAAATGCGTTAGTCTGTGAAAATTCCTCTTCATGTTCATTAATTATCTAAAACTATACTCATTATGCATAAACTATTATTCTTATTTTGTCATGACTATTTTACATTTTTTTCTAAATGTATCACATTTTCGATAAGATCAACTTCTCTGATAGTCACAATAGTACAATACCTTGAGTCAAGAAAGGCAAGAAAAATTAATTGAAATGAAATTCATGTTTAAACGTGTTTTATTTTTATCTATAATATTTAAATAAAGTACTGAGCAACATGAGACTTTCTCAAAAGTTTTGCAATTCGTGGGTAATATGCTCTGTGTACAAGTTGGTTTTGTTGGAATTAGTTATAGTGTATAATAGTGATTAACTATATTATCTTATTCCCTAATTATAAGTTTATAACATTATTCTGATTTGATAATTTTAGAATGAGTTTGTAAGTTTTGGTCTAATACATAGCTTTTCTATGAGTTTATAAGTCTTAGTTTTGCTTTTATAATTGTGTTGAAGTTAATTTGAAGTAAACTTAATTTCTAATATTAGTATTATAATCAAATTCTAACTTTGTAAAAGTAAATTATTTAACATGCTGAAGGTGAAAAGTACATCAATTGTTTGGGGAAGGATATTGATATTCTACACTAGCTAGTTGAATATCTTTTTATTTATTTAAAAAAGAATCGTACGAAAATGAGTACGTATTATAATATATAGTTTGACCTTTCACTTCCCAAATTGATTTGAATTTTGTTATGTTGAATGATTTATGAATATGGTTTTGAAATGGTAAACAAAAGTTTATTAAAATCTTGTTTTATAATTAAAGAGGTAATTATGAGTTTTAGTTTGATATTTGGGTAGGCAAAAGATGCGGGAGACCGACAAACCCAACTATAGTGGTCATATCCATTGAGGCATAAAAACCAAGACATGGCAGTCACAGTACTTGCAAAGGGAAGGTGAATCATTCTTGGCGTGAGGTTACTAAAATCTGGCCAGTATAGAACATGTTTTAAAAATTCAAGGCCGATCGTATGCTAAGCTGAGAATTATATATACTTAAAAAGGGATTAGTTAATAATGAAAAAGTTAATATTTTATGCTAAAAAATAATTACAATAACAATAAGGAATGCTAGCTTTACATGTGTTTTAATGTTTTTATATAATGAAGATTTCTACTTATTGAGCATGAGCTTATGTAGTTTCTTATGTAGTAGATTATGAGTCTTGCGAGCATTAGGAGTAGGTTGAACTTCCACTCGTTCTCAGAATGTTCATATGTCATCAAAACAAGATTATATAATATATTTTGGAAAACTTAGTTGTATTATAACTAAGAGTGCGTCGTTTTGACGATAAAATATGCTTGTTTAGTAAGTTTTTGCACTGTTTATGTTAGAGACAAGTTTGCTTCCTTATGTTATGTATACTACGGTTATAAAGACTGTTATGAATGAAATCGGCTCTCATTTATGTAACAAGATAGACCATGCTAAATAATAGGTGTTACAGCTTTTCAGTCCACAATTGTTGCTTTTCTCAACTATTAATATCTATCTAACAATAAATTGAGATTTAGAATTAAAACGGCGTCCAAATTCCAATCTTGAGTTTATTGGTACTACATTTGGAAATAACAATCACGTACGTTATAATAGTAAATTTGGTCATTGCGCAATTCAAAGAATTAGTTTTGAGTAAGTACTTAATAGTTTATTTGAACAATTGAACCCAACATGTATAATCTGTGTAAGGAAAAATGCGTTACGTGGCACATTTGTAGAGCCATATTGTCGTCTATTGAGTTTTGACTTAGGTAGACCACGTTTTCTCATATTAGGGTCCCACACATCTCATGATACTAACAAGTGATTTTTTTAATTATTTATTATTTATATTATTTTATTTATTTATTTATTGAAACAACAATACTAACAAGTGAGCATTACTTACTCTCGAGTGAAGCCAAACAATTTGTTTAAAATTTCTTGTCGTTCAAAAGATAAATACAAGTCTCAACATGCGTTACATATGGCATTAAATGCCATTAAATTTTGACCCAATTTCTTTCCCATAGTCTGGACAATATTATTTCTTTCTAAATAAGGAGTGTTTAAAATATCAAATGCTTCATTAACATAAATCTTCGTAAATGAAAGTAATAAAGAGTACTTTTACTTAGGGCCGACAATTTAGGTCCATACACTAGACACGACACGAACACGAACACGACACGAAGTTAGCGGGTTTGGGTCCTCTCTTAATGGGTCTGAGCCTTAACGGGTCGGATACGATTAATACGATTAAATAATGGGTAAACACGACACGAACACGATAACACGATAAGACACGATTATTAAATTATTTATAAATAAATATACATTTTTAACACCCATTTACATGTACTTAAAATTTATTTATTTATTATTTAATAAATTGTACCTGCATGACATAAGAATTACTATCATAATTAAATACATTATCAATATTAGGTCTTTATTCAATAAAAATTACTTTAGATTTACAAAAAATAATTAAAAATTTGTTGATTTAAACTCAAATATAGCTAATTAGGTCGATAGACACGAGAGTGACACGATCCATTTAGATCCAATTAGACTCGACTTATAAACGGGTTGTAATTGAGTGACACGATTAACACGATATTTAAATGGGTCGTGTCTTGGTCTTTCCTTCAAACACGATTAATAAATAGGTCGTGTCTGGGTCTGTTCAAAATTACTTGGACACGAATAGGACACGACCTATGATACGAATTGTCACCCCTACTTTTACTCTAACTTGATAATTTGACTTGTGAACTAATTATGGTGTTATTTATATATAGCACAACATATCAACCTTACATCAACAACATAATGGTGATTGGATTTTTTCCCCATAGAATTATGATCATATAAATTATTGTAGCAGCATATTAAAATAATAATAATATAATTAATTTATGTAATAAACACGATTCATACTAAAGATTATTAAGTAAATGACATGTTTTTAACTTTAGTTTTAAGGAATTGACCTGAGTTTGTTATAATTAAGTTATTAGCCTTTAGACAATATGTATTGACTTCTTTGTCCTTTGATACATGAAGTTGAAAAAATAGTGCTGAGGGGTAAAAATGAGATTTCATATGGATTTGAGGCTAATAACTTAATATTTGAATTCTTAGATCATTTTCTTAAAACATAGACTTCCAAGTGGCTATTTAACAAATGAGCCCTACTAGAGATTATTCTGCATGTTATATTTGCCGGTTTGTCAAGATATTACACTTGTATTCTTTTGGTTAAAAGAGAAGAGTAGTCAGTGAATTAATTACATTTTAAAGTGTTACATTTCTTTATTCAATTTACCAACTTTTGCTTATGATAAATATTAAAGTATTGTACTGGCGTAATAGATATTTGTTTTTGCTTTCCTTTGAATAAAGAGTTTCTAAGAGAAAATTATAGCGGTAATAATAATTTATGTATATATATATATATAGTAGAAAAGTTTTTAGAAAAAATAATGACACTTCATAATATACACTGAAAATTAAATAGAGACAATTAAGCAATAGTACATGAGTTTTTAGAGATATATATAGGCTGTATAGTGATTTTTCTAAATTTTAGTGGACAAGTGAGTGATTATATATTATATATTTTTAAAAAATATGCGGGTTATAAATAGCTTTACAATTATGAGTCGGGTTATTTTAAATAAAAAATAAAAGGTGGGATTTTGAAAAATGCTCAATTTTTCAGTACAATGATAATCTATTCATCATGTGTGCCGCACTTTTAATTTATACCTCAAAATTTACACTACAAACATATAGTGGAAATAAAAAAAGCATATTACTTGAGGTATAGATTATTAAGTGACATCAATAATGGCTTTATTTTAAAAATTTTCCAAATAAAATACTATCTAAATAAGGAAATTAAAGTTAATTTAGACACGTAGGTACTTAAAAGATTATACACATATATAGGAAGCTCTTCAATTCGTATAAATATTTGTAATTTCTTTGGAAAGAAATTTCCACACGCTTGTGATTACACTATCTATTATATATCCGATCCTTATTCTTTTTTCCCTCTTTTTCTAGTATATATCCCCCGATCGACGGAGAAATATAAGAATCTTGTAAACACGTACCACTAATTAATGAATAGTTGTAGAATTAATGAATTAGAATTTTTCTTTTCCTACTTTTGCTCTTTTAAAGATGGAACTAAATTCGAGTCTTTAAAACGTCATTTTAAATTCTCGGTCAATAAATTATGCATAATTAAACTTGTGATTAAATATGATATTAATCAGCCTATAATTTGAGTAAAATAATTGACTTAAAACACTTTAAATTTTAATCCCGCGACTCTTAAAATAACGATATAGATATGAAACGTAACGATACTAATTATCTTTTCTTAAAGACTCTTTTAGCTTTCACCTTTTTATCTCTTTCTTTTCTTTTCTTTTTTTTTTTTCCCTTTCTTTTCCTTATTATCTCGATCGATCGATGGGAATAAACTAAAACTGCATGCATGGCAACTTGTTAAAAAATCAGAATCCTTCCCCATCATACATCACTTTAATTTGTCTTTTAATTAAGTTTATCAATATAATTTATCATCCAGTTGAATGAAACTAATTTTCCCAACTGTGTAAAAAATAATATCCCAATTAGACATCTAGCATATTATCTTAAGTATCATTATTATTATCATTATATATGCTCTCTATTATTCTACAATGAAGTCATGATGAAATTAATGGGAATATTTCACGTCATACACATATCTATTAGCACTATATATATATGTGTGTGAGAGAGAGAGAGAGAGAGAGAGAAAGTGAACTAATAGTCCTTAAATACACTTCTACAAAACCACGCATTGTGTGTATATAACTCACATACAGCCATATACACACATTTTATATCTACAATTTTACTTTTAAAAAATGCCTAATTTCAGCTTCCTAAACTTTCAATACGGACGTTCCTCTAAGTCCCAAAAGAAAATTAAGCCTCAAACTTCTAGTTCCAAGACCAATCTTTCTTCTACTAATCAAAGGCAAATTAGGTCTACAAACTCATCAAGCACTACTAGAAACCCTAATTTTTCCCCGCCAAGAGTCCAAGAGCTCCGGTGGGCCTTCGAGAAGTTCGACGCGAACAAGGACGGGAAGATCAGCCGAGAGGAGTACAATTCGGTCCTAAAGGCGCTCGACAAGGGCATGGCGGACGCCGAGATAGCGAGGGCGTTCCAAGCCCTAGACTCGGATGGGGACGGATTCGTCGATTTCGCGGAGTTCGTGGAGATGTTCGACATGGGGGGCGAGGATGGGGGGCGCGGGGAAAAGGCGGCGGCTAGCGTAGAGAGCGCCTTCCGCCTTTTCGACGTGGACGGGGACGGGAAGATCAGCGCCGAGGAGCTCGCGCAGGTGCTGAGGCGCCTCGGCGAGGGCTGCAGCATCAAGGCCTGCAGGGATATGGTGAAGGGAGTGGACAGCGATGGGGATGGCTTCATCAACATGGAGGAGTTCAAAAGGATGATGTCGTCATCAACCTCCAAGAAAATATTAACCACTAATTAATTATGCTTAATGATATATAATAGTCTAATTATATGTGTTTATCGTACGCCTTTTTTAATTTTCTTAATCGTATGATTTTGTGTTGTGGATATCTTGATTCTTAGGCAGCTCGGAGCACTTGGTTTAATAAGATGGGCTACCAAATGGCCCTCTTGCTCTATCTTGTGGTTTTTTTTAATTATGTTATTAATTTATAAGTTGTAATATAATCTCTCTCATTGGGTGACGTCTTAAGAATAATATATCTATGATGTGATGTGCATGCATAGATATATGTATGTATCTGTGCATGTGTTTGCAAAAATATTTTTGTATACTTTTTTAAGTATGTTTTTGCAATGCTTTATATGTCAATACGTAAGTTGTAATGTCTTGATTCCTTTTGGATATGACTAAGAAATAAGAATATATTTATGTAGTCACACACAATAATATACGTACACATGCCTTTAAATCTTTAACATACTTATTAAATTATATTACATAAAAACAAAACCATGTTAAATGCTTCTTTGAGAAATAGGCTTATCAAACGCTTATAATTAACTATTTTAGATTCTTGTATAATATAATTAAAAGTAGCCTTTCAGACATAATGTACTGGCCCTATATAATATGCGATTTAGAAACAATATCAAACTAACCCTATAGTACTGGCCCTATATAATATGCGATTCAGAAACAATATCAAACTAACCCTATATAATATGCGATTCAATGAGACATGTCCCAAATCGAAAAGTTGAAGAAAAAAAAAATGGAGGTAGGATCCAAGATTTTGGGTCTAAATCTTTATTCAAAACGAAATTAGGCTCGACTTTCTCACATGAGATGGCAGATGATGAGACACGCCATGGAAATGAAGCTAAGCTAGTTTAAGGCTTTAAGCTGGTTTGGGTTAGATTCGACAAAGCTACCATAGGGGAAAAGTTGTCATAAATTTTCAAATTGATTTTGCGTATATGTTATTATATGGCACAGCTAGATGGTAAATAAAATTCTAATGCCACGAATTTTAAAAAATAAGTCTTTTCTGAATTATTGAATATTGTTAATAATCAATCAAAATTTTAGAAGAGTAGTGCTAGACATATCAAATTTTTTTACTAATTTTTTAATATCAACCTATGTATCATATTATCATTGGTGAGTGTTTATCATCTAATTACAAGGATGCCAATCAAAACATGACACTTCAATTACCACATAGGTTGGTATTAAAAAGTTAGTAAAAAAATTAATATGTCTAATGTTATTCATTTTAGAAATATATGGGCTATGCAGGTCAAGACCATGTGCGCAATCTTATCTGAGAGATTGTAATGTATAATTATTTTTAATTATTTATTTATTTTATTAATCTCCAATAATTTACTTTTAGCTTTAGATATATAATTTAAATTTGGGCTATTATTTCATTTCTCTTTTGTTATTTCTATTACAATTTTTGTCGTTTTTGATCTTTATGTCGTTCTTAACGTAGTTTTCAAAAATCTGCCATACATTACATGTTGTTTTTCATTTTGTGTTGTTTTGTCGTTTTCTGCACGTAACTGTAGTCACAAAGACAAACAAACGATCGTTTATCAATTTATTGTCGTCTTTTAAGTTACTTGTCATTTTCTTAATTAAGTCGTTTCACAAAGTTTATGTAGTTTTCCATAATATACTGTCATTTTTCTAACTTTACTGTCGTCTTCCTGAACATTTGACGTTTTCAACCCCAAAGCGACATTTTTCCACAAAATGAGTATCAATATTAAACTTTAAACCAACTTATGAACAACAAAAAACTAGAATTGAACTAAAAACAAAAGGAAAATGCTAGAGATATCAATTTTTTTATCAATTTTTTAATATCAATTTATATGATAATTAATGTGTTATGTTTTAATTGGCTAAATATCAAATCTTTTTATCAAGGTAATAAATACTCAGCAATGATAATATGACACATGAGTTTGCATTAAAAAAGTTGATAAAAAAATTAATATGTATAGCATTGCTCAAAATAAAATAAAAAATAAATACATACAATTACAAATTCCATATACCAGTAAATTATATACATGCAACAACTACCAAACAATAAACAATACGAACCAACAACAATTACATTTAAAATACACTTACTAAGTACCGTTTTATAATGATAATAATATTGACGATGCATGATCACACTGTACAAGTAAGTGCACTCAAATCGTCACATACACAGTTGTACCTTAGACATCATAAATTTTGTCGTTTTGTATATCTGTTTTTACTATTAAACAGATAATAAACAGCATTGCTCATAGATTTATTTTGGCTTCACGGGAATCAGCCACGTGTCACAACCCCATTTGTTTGACCACTTGGAGAATGGTTAAAACCACGTGAACGACAACCTTGTCATCTTGAGTACAGAAAGTTGAATTCAAGAAAGCTTTGCATATGGCACAGTCTGCCAAGAGACCTCAAAGTGTAAAATATAATATGGTTTCCACTATCTTAGCAAAAAAAAAAAAAAAAACTATGGTTTCCACTAGAAAGTTGATTTTAAATTAAGTGAAAGCAAATCAGAGAGTTCCTTTATTTTAAGAACTAGAGAATAGAACATAATAATTAAATATTCAAGAGTGTTACGTTACAAGATTAAATCCGTACATCCAAATCTAAACCCAAATGCACAATTGGATTGCCAACTTCAAGTTATAATATTAGAAGAGTGTTGATACCAAGTTCGCCAACTAAATTGTCCTATTTTATTCTATTGTCTACATCATATGTTTGTCGAACGTTAACGCATAATTTGCTTTGATGTGCATAATAATTTGGAGACCATTATATACATAGATGACTAAAGGATCTGTACTCTTAACTATTTGATTATGTGAAGTAGAAATACACTCAAAATTAACACAGTAATAAAAAAATAAATATCTAATGTTTGAAAGTAATTAAATAAATAATCAATTCATTTGTATATATTTTTAATGACTTAATTAATTACTATTAATCATCACTGTATATGTAAGTGATAACTTGGGTGTTCTGTTAAAATTTTTAAAAAATTGGGCATTTATTTAAATTATCTATTTTGTATTTGACCATTTTTTTTGGTCAATATTTTAAGAAAATAACCAATATTTTAAAAAAATTAAGAAACTAGTAATTAGTCCTAAAAAAACTAAGGACATAAAAGTAAAATTATAACATCACATAGTAAAACGGCTATTTCCTTAATTAATGAAAACTTTAACTACTTTCTTAAAACACTATCCAAAAAATGATTATTTGCTCAATAATATCTTTTTTATATTAGGCATTAACTATAACTTATTGATTTTATATTTGTTAATAAATCTATAATTTAATTTTAGTTTTAGATATTTCATTTTATTTGGGCTTTCTTTAATTTACCTTTTGAATTTTATTCCGTTGTTATTTCTGTCGTTTTACTTTTAGTTTGGGATAGTTTAATTTGGATTTTATTCATTTATCTATTGAATTTTATTTCAATTATTTATCTCGTTTTTCAATTTTATGTCGTTTAATAGGCTTAACGATGTTTTCTGAAAATAGTTCGTTTACAGTAATTGTCAGTTTTTTGTTTTATACCTTTTTCAGCTTCATGTCGTTTTCGGAACTTGAGCTGTCGTTTACCAGATTGTTGTCGTTTTCAAGTTTCTTGTCGTTTTTACAATTCAGCGCAAATTGATGTCATTTCCCCACATTCAATGTTACTTTCCCCAATTCTTGTTGTTATTCGCAATTTATATGTGCACTTGACTATTGTTATAAAGAACTGTTATTTATTAAATTACTGTCGTTTTTCAAGGTTTCTGTCGTTTATGAGAGTTAAATGCTGTTTGAAAGAAGTGTCGTTTCTCCATAATCAGTAACATTTTCCCAAGTTAATGTCCTTTCCATAGTTTATTTGTACAATTTACTGTAGTTCACAAACAAACAGTCGTTTATCAAGTGAGTGTTGTTTTCTAGTTTCGTGTCGTTTTATCTCAAGTTACTGCCATTTTCCTACTAAATTGATATTGTTCAACCCCAGAGTGATATTTTTTCACGAAATGAGATTCAATTTTTAAAAATTTATCAACATTAAAAACTAGAATTTAACTTCTTAAAGAAAGCGTAGAATCTAACCAAATATATATTACGAGAAACTACTAAGGCCATCTCCAACCCCACTCTAAAATAGAGTAAATGGAGCAAAAAATAGAGTTGGACTTCTCCAACCCAACTCTATTTCCATACTCTATTTTAGAGTTGTGAATAGTGATACTCTATATATAGAGTATCACTATTCATACTCTATTTCTTTTTTTAAGCTTTTTTAATATTTATAATATTTGCATATTAGTTCTTTTGACCTTTAAAATGAATAAAATAATATATATTTTTTAAAAGTATAAGAATATAAAGAGAATATTTTTTTTTAGAGTAAAAAATAGAGTATTGGATTGGAGATAAAATACTGTTTGATTGTGACATTTACTCTATTTTAGAGTATTGTATACTCTATTATAGAGTTTTGGGTTGGAGATGCTCTAAAAGTGTAACCAAATTATTCACAACACATGAACTACCAATAATTTCAACAGCTTGTTTACAACAATCACCAATGACAAATCAACAACAATTACACACATGAAAATATGCAACAATCTTCAACTACAACTATTATTATTATTATTATTATTATTATTATTATTATTATTATTATAGAGTCATCTGAGATACAAATATTATATTTTTTGGTATTCAGTATATCTGCTTTACTTTATTCTGTATCAGAAATGGATTAGAATTTAGTTATAATGCTAAACAGAAATATTTGCTCATCTAGTCATTTAATTTATGGGATTTTCAAGGAAATAGCCATTTTTTAAGGTCTGATTTTAAAAAATATCCAAAGTCCTAAAATTTTAAGAAAAATAGCCATTAAAAAATTTTATTACCTTGGTAAGAAATTTATTACAATAAATTATGTGTGTAATTTTGTTATAGTAAGAAATTTCTTATTTTGGTAATAATTTTTTTATGTTTTTTTAATTTTTTAAAATTGTGACTAAAAAAAAAAAAAAAACTCACCCTCTAAAATTGCTATTTACCTAATTGACCCTATATTTGTTTTGGTTCACGGAAATTTGTCAATAGTCACAACCCCATTTGGCTGACGATTTGGAGAATTAATGGTTAAAACTTAGGACTCTGAGGGATAATTTCAAAATATAGTAATCGAGTATTATCTGAATTCTAGTTTTGTCATTGTATTTTTTATAATTAAAAAAGATCTCTCAATTGTTTAATCTATTTAAAAGTATATCCTTAATTAGATATTTGTGTTGACTAATTTTGTTTTTTCTTTTAAATAACCAAACTACACTTTAATGAAAAAAATGCAATTTTAATTCCAATTATAGAAAAAATATAAAAAATATATAAATAGAAAGACAGAGTAATTTTGTGTTTTTTAATAAAAATAAAAAAATTTAAGTGAAAAGTTAATTTTATCAAATCAAAATATTATCTTTTTATATATAAATGTTAACCACTCTAAAAATACTTTTAAACCGATATAAACAACTTAAAGACCATTTTAAAATTACAAAAAATACAAAGACAAAATTAAAATTCAATAAAAGTTAGAGACTCTTTTAGAATTTTCCAACTTTAAACCATGTGAATGACAGCCGTGTGATTTTGGGCACATAGAAAGTTGAATTCAAAAGCTTTTCATATGCCACAGACCCGCCAAGACAAAAAAGCAGACCATAAATTAATTAAAATTAAAAAAAAATATTTTTCAATAAAGCCTGAACTATGGTTTCAACTTTCAACTAGCTAGCTAGTTATTATTTTAAAGCTCGACAGTATTAGGACAAGCCTGATCTCATGATTTATTCTAAGCAATATCTTATCATGTGGAAGCAAATAAGAGACTTCTTTTATTTGAACAAGGGAACATAACTTATTAATAATTCTTAATTAAATATTGGAGAGTTTTACAAGATTACAATCCACATCCAAATCTAAATCCAAACATGAGCACTTGGTTGACACTAGGCTAATTAATTTGCCAACTAAATACTAGTATTTTATTAGATTCTCTATATCATAGGTTTGTCGTCAAGGCATAATTTAATTCGCTCTATCTAAAAATTTAGACTCCTTATTTCATATAGATGAGTTGAGTGTTATACCTAAGTTCTTATACTCTTTTTTTTTTTTTTTTTGACAAAGTTCTTGTACTATATTTATATTTTATATATTTTGATTCTTGTTATGGTTTAGCTAAGTACAAGGTACAATCAATAATATATTGCTTCGATGGTTTAGCAAAGTACAAGTACACACACATATATATATATTGCTTCGATGGATGTATAGAGTTTATAGTTAAATTGCTTCGATGCGCGTCTCTTAACTCATTCTTATCCGAGAATTTTTAATAAATATTTATTTTCAATAGTTGATTAAATTTTCAAAAGTTCTAATAAAGTAAGTTATATAAATATATATCATGGTATTTATTTATTAATTATTTCAAAATTTTGAAATGAAATGGACATAAAAATAAATGTTAATGGTGTATATAATCATGCGTTGTAATTGGTGCTGTTATGAGTAGGGGTGGCAATTCGTGTCGTGGGTCGTATTCGTGTCGTGTCCTATTCGTGTCCACGTAATTTTGACTAGACCCAGACACGACCCATTTATTAATCGTGTCTAAAATGAAGACCCAGACACGACCCATTTATTTTTTAACAGACCCAGACACGACCCATTAAGACACGGTTACTATTCGTGTCTAATCGTGTCTTAATGGGTCGTGCAGACCCACGAACCCATTTATTTAAATGGGTCCAAATGGGTCACACAACCTATTTTTAAATGGGTTTAAACGGGTCTTGAACCCATTAAGACTCATTTATCCCAAAATAAATTAACTATAAAAAACAATTAAAAATTAAGTGATTAATACACTAAAACATAATTATAGTCTATCAATATTACACATAGCCACAAGTTAATCCCTTAAACATAAATAAATAACTAACAACCCGTCAAGTAAAATCATAAAGTATAAAACAATCCATACAATCCATCAAACAAAACCATAATCAAACCAAAGTCACAACAATCTATCAAAGAAATCCATAATCAAACCTAAGTCATAACAATCCATCAAACAAAAACATAATCAAACCTATGTCACAACAACAACAAGATAATTAGATAAATAAAATGCAAAAGAAAAGGGGGAAATGCAAAAGAAAATGGGCGCTCGAAATTGATATTAAAAAAAAAGAAAAAGAAAAAAATACAAAATAGTTAAGAAATATGATAAAAAAAATTAAAATATATATGTATATATATGGGCATTAAACGTGCCGTAATCGTGTCTACCCATTAAGACCCGTTTAGTAAACGTGTCTTAACGGGTCTTATTGGGTCGTAATCGTGTCTACCCATTTAAGACCCAATTATTAATCGTGTCTAATCGGGTCTAATCGTGTTTGCGGGTTCGTGCCGTGTTCACCCGTTATTTAATCGTGTTAATCGTGTCCGACCCGGTTAGACCCAGACCCATTAAGGGAGGACCCAAACCCGCTTAAGTCGTGTCGTGTCTCGTGTTTGGACCCAGATTGCCGGCCCTAGTTATGAGTAACAGCACTTTTCCTAATTATGGAATGGAAAAGAAAATACAAAGTGAAAAAAATTTCCATTTTAGTGCCAAACAATTAGGGCACCACCAACTCTGGAAAGAAAGTCTCTGCACGTGGCCACGTGATTCCTTCCTTACACAAAGCAACAATTCAGTGGTAGCTACAAAAAAGTATATTTGTACACTTATAATATATACATACATACATATATATAGATATATTTAATTTCTTAACCCCAATATAACTTGCTTAAATCTCAACCAATATTTAGATCACTTTGAAAATTTAAAATTTAACAACTATTTTAAGGTGCACATTGGAATAATTTCCAAACAAAGGGTATATTCTAAGAACAATGTTTGATATACTAACTCGTTGAACAATTTTTTTAATATTAATTTACGTATCATATTTATGAGTATTTATCAATTAGAAAGATATGATATTTAACTAATTTAAATATGACATTTCAACTATCACACAAATTGATATTAAAAAATTAATAAAAAAATTGATATATGATATATCTATCATTATTCATATATTAATGCATGCTCTTATGTTAATGCATGATCTACGTAGCTCAATACTATTATTGCCAACTCCAGATGATCTATTGTACAGATATAATTTGGTTGAGATTTTTATTTTTCAAACATATTATTAATTGTGTATAAATTATAATGATTGATTAATGTAGTGAAGTGATTATGAATATGAGCAAGACAAAAGGGTTGAGATTTAGGTGGTCCCATTTTGATGCGTCGGCATTAATATAGCCAGCTCACTCACTGCCAAAAACTCACTTATGATATAAGCAGTCAAAGCTTGGTCAACCGTATCCCCTATGCATGCCAAACACACCCTTCTGGATTCTGCCACCACCTCCCTCTCTCTCTGTCTCTCATAAAAGAACATTGAAAGCATTAAATCAATAAGTGCTTTTTTATTCCCATTTATATAATAAATCAAAACATCATGTATTATAAAGTACACCAGAAAGCATCACCTATTATAATACATGGTATTTATTATCTCTTAGCTACATATTGAGATAATTATTTTATATAATTTTTTTTGCTGGAAATTATTTTATACAATTAAATCAATTGTTCACAAACCCAATAAAGAGTACTGTTCCCTTATAATTATATCACTGCTGTTGCTTTCTGTGCTAGCAATGGAAACTATTTCCACTTCACTAAACCTGACTAGCCAGTCACCCCAATTCATGTGTTATACATTAATGATTTTAATTTTATTTATTTTTCATTGTTTTCCTTTTTCAATACTTATGTCCTTAATTATCTCTCTCACATAGCCTCAATACTAACATTTGGTAATTAAGAAAGATATGAAGTCCTTTTTTTTTTTAACTTTCGTGTCTCCTTATTTTTTGGTATAGCTATTTTTTATTGTTGAACATTATTAATATTTGGTACTAGTAGTTCTCTCCACCAATACTTGAGATATTATACCATTCATATCATGCTTTTCTCTGCCAATATTTCATCTTTTCAGAGTCTTGCATGTTAGTAAATGACTGCTATATTTTTGTCCCTTTTGTTGAGGTATATTTCCATATAATATTACTATAATATATATACATACACTAATATATAGGTTCAAATTTGTACCGTACAAAATTAGATCAACAGGGTTTTTCAGAGTAGCATATCTAATTTTTATTCTAATAATTAACTTAATATAAGTATATTATATGTAGTACTAGTTAGAACACTTATAAAGTGTCTCTAGAATATACTTACTAATACTTAGTTAGGTAAAAGGATAAAAGAGTTAATAATTAATAGCTGTATATACAAATGGGAAATAAATCTTATAAGTATGCAATTTGGAATTAGAAAAAAATGATTACAATATAATATATAAGAGCTAGGGGTTACTATCAAGCATGAATTATTTTGTAACATGTTTTTCACGGAAAGACAGTTTCTTAGAATCTTCGTAAAAGCCATTGTTGTCACAAAGCGTGCAACTTGAACAATGGATTGGCTCTTCAAAAGAGAGACTTCTCTTTGACCCATTTTGAAATTATGTATATAATATATATATATATATATATATATATATTCAGAGTCATATATATATCCCAATATAAATATATTATGCACATGAGTCTCAGCTTCTTAGAAACTTCACAAACCCACACCCCAATAATATCCAAGAAGAAAAAAACAGTAAAAAATATGTAGATACACATACACAACGTATATATATATATATATATATATATGTATATATTACTCTTGGGGTCTCAATGTTCAAACCCCTCATTCAATTTTCCCTGAATGCATGCCCTATTTATCACGTCGCGACAAAAAACATCACATCATGGTCATTGGTCATGCATGCATGAAATAAAAATTGATTCTATCAAAGTTCAATTGAGATTGACTAACTAATAAGTCGCAGATAAAAGCGAATCTTACTTTATATCAAATATAAACTACTATACATATTATAATATATATGTAGAGTAAACGAAAATTTTCAAATAGGCAGTCCAATTGCAACGTACAAGTTATTTCAAAGTGAAAATGTACAGATCATGTATTTATCTTAATTTTAAAGCTCCCGTTTGGATAGATATCTAATACACATGTCTTAATTAAAATAATTTAATTTTGACTTTTTATTAGTGTAGCTATTATAGTGAGATGATTTAAATTATTATTATTTATTCGGATTGATAAAATCTATATTAACTTAAGAAATTCAGTAACAATTTAAGCTTGTTATTAATAAATAAATATTATATAGACACTTTTTGAGAAAAAAAATTTAAATTTTCACTCTTAAACCAATTAAGATGATATTATTTGGGGGGCTTAAGCAGTCGATCGCACCTCACTCGTCTTGCCCTCGAGCCACCACTTCTAGTCCATAGTCGTCCACGTCATTGGATATCCAAAATCTAATAAAAATATATATTATATATATATATATATATATATACACAAATATATATATAATTCAAAAGCATCTCTCATGTCCCTCCCATAATGTGAGATATAAATACCCCAACATCTAGTTCTGAACATATTTTGCACCAGTACTACAAAGACCCCTCCCTTAAATATATATTATATATTATTATATCATCATCATCATAAACACACACCACACACATATGTATAAACAAATAAACCAAACAAACGCTCTCATAAACTAACTAGGGTTTTATCATCACCAATATCATTCACTCTCTCTCTCTCTCTCTCTCTCAAAATGAAGCTTTTATAACTCTATATAGCTCATGCATGGCTTACTTAGACATGTACAACTCAGAGCACAAAATGAGCCATCATCATCATCATCATCATCACCATCACCGTCATAGTTATAATCACAATCATTATCATAATAATCACAATCATAATAATAATAATCAGTTAATGCAAGTGAGTCCGAGAATATCGTTCTCGAATGACTTCGTGGACGCTCAACAGGCGATGAGGCAGCAAGATCAGGCGACGAGGGCGAGCTCATCGGGGGCCGAAACGGCGTCGTCGGACTTCGAGTTCTCTGTCACCAGCTACTCCATGATGAGCGCCGACGAGCTCTTCTTCAAGGGCAGGCTTTTGCCCTTCAAGGACAACAACAACCTCAACGGCGCCGTTTCGCGCGGCGGCGAAGGAGGAGGAAAGGACGATACGACGTCGTCGTCGCAGAGGGTTACGACGCTGAGAGAGGAGCTCCGGCAGGAGGAAGATGACGTCACGTTCCGGCCGGCGAAGGGGACGAGGTGGAAGTCGCTGCTGGGGCTGAAGAGGGCCCACAGTGGGTCCCACTCAAGGAAGGCTGAGAATAAGGCCGTGTTGCATGAGGATGCGCAGGTTAGCAAGACCAGCGCACAGGTCAGAAATAATTAAATATAATCAACTTGTTTTTTTTTTTTTTCCCTTTTTCTTTGTAGTTTTTTATTTTTGTTGGAAATCTTGGAGGTGATATTGATTATTGAGGTTAGTTTTGTCACGTTTATTATTTTATTTTTGTTATTTGGAGTTAATATTGAGTTATTGTTTTGTGTTGCATTTATTTTCAAATCTATTTCTTTAGAGTTTAATTTGTAGATATTGAGTTACGAGTAAATTTTTTTTTTTAATTTATTTTTCTTGAAAATTGTGGTTGCAGGAGCTGATGAATGAGGAGATGGAGATTGGGATATAGTGGCAATCAACTACAATGTGGTTGACAGTGATTTGTATAATTAATTTTTCAGAGGTCCTTGTCTAATTTTCCTAATTAAGCGGGTTTAAGACTTGAGGTTGTTAATTTGGGTGAAATTTAGAGGGTAATGAAATGTGTTGTTGGGTTAAGAGAGAGTGGTCTCATTGTTCATTTGTTCTAGTCTGATTTTGCTTCCATTGATGTTTCAGAAACAATTGGTGTACTTTTTGGCTGTTAGAGATGTACAAAATGTTTGCAGTTGAAGAAACCCTTTAGTGCAAATTATATGTTGAGCTCTCTTGGTTTTTCTCTTTAGTATTTTTATTATTATTTATTTATTCTATCACTTGGTCTTTGATTGAACAAGATTACATGCATGTTATCATGATTCGGATCCACTATTTTGTTATTTTCCTCCGAATTATTGGATCTACCATATATTCATGTGCCCTTTTGCGAGATCTAAGAGCTCTCCATAAAAGTTTGCAAAAACAAAACAAAACAAAAAACTCTATTAACGAAAGAGAGTCACAAAAGCCAGCTTCTAATTTTCAATTTAGAATCCTAATTGAATCCACATTATTATAAGTTGTAAGTCATAACCCTAATAGTGGTAGAGACTAAAAGCCCTTTTTTTTTTTTAAATATATACGTGTGTGTGTGTGTGTGTATCAGTGTATGTATACATATATATAATATGACAAATTGCCTTTTCCATGAAAGATTAAATGGGGTAGATAAATTTTGAACGTTGAGCATGGATGGTGCAACAGTTAAGTGTGCCATAAATGTGACAGCTAAGCCATGGCTGTGTTGAACTTGAAGGGTGTTTGATATATATATATATATATATATATATATATTAGTTGAGAAATTGTCCGGATCTCAATGTAGATCTGAGTATGTGGCATATAAAATGCAATGCAAGGATGTGTGTTGAGTGTGTGCCCAACTTAATTAATACTCACAAAATAAAAATTTTGCACCAAAAAAAAAAAAAGGGAAAACTAAAGAAATTCTCGAATGACCATAATTTTTGTTGACAGAAAAAATAGTTAGAATTATATGAAATTTACTTATTAGTTAGACAGGACAGTTATAATAAATTCTTATAATAATGTCTGGTCAAAGAGTATCAAAGATAAGCCATATCAATTGGTCAAAGGGCATTTGGGTGTTTTCTTTAGTTTAGAGTATATGCCATTGCCACAATGCCACCACCTACCCAAGCCCTCTTAGCTGTGACATACTGACCAAATAGTACATTTCCGTGCACAAGGAATAGAAAAAAAGAGGGAAAAATAATAATAACAGTAATAATTGTGTGGTGTGTGGTACTTCTTTTTGACTGCCATGTCGAAGATGTGATTTTGCTCTTAGATATAGTTACAAGACCAGTTTTGTGGTGCTTCTAGATTCTACATTTTTTTTTATTATGCAATAATGGTGCAGTCTAAAACCTCAACTGAGTATTTGATAAAAAGTACTTCCAAGCTAAGTCTTCAATAATATGCTGTTTTGGAGGATTAGGGGTAGCAATTCGTATTGCATATCGTGTTCGGATCGTATTTATTAAATTTAGACTAGACTTAGAACCGTCCCAAATAAATATCGTGTTTAAACATCAAACCTTGACATGCATCATTAAATATCGTGTTAATCGTGTCATCCAATTACGATCTATTTATAAGTCGTGTATAAATGAGTGTAAATGAGTTGTGTAACATTTGAATTTTTTAGACCCAATTAGCTATATTTGGGTTGAAATCAACAAATTTTTAATTATTTATTGTAAATCTAAATAAAATCTAAATAAAGACCTAATTTTGATAATGTGTTCATATCTATGAAAATTATGAGATAATAAATAAATAAAATTTAAATACTTGTAAATGAGCGTTAAACATAAATTAATCATGTATACTTTTTATAATTTACTTAATATAATGTCTTATCGGGTTTTAATCGTGTTAACGTGTTCGTTTCCTATCCACCAATTATTTAATTGTATTAATCGTGTCTGACCCCCTTAGACATCGGCCCATCAAAAGAGTATTCAAACCCGCTAACTCAGTGTCATATCTCGTGTTTGGACTCAAATTATCGGCCGTACAGAGAATCAACTCATAGAGTTTTTCAAGTTCTATTGGTTAATTTTTTAAAGTTACTTCAAATGACTTTTTTTAACATAAATTTTTGTCATAAAAATTATTTCCTTATAATACTTCATTTCCAAACTAGCCCTTACTAGGCCCATGAAGAGCACAACCTTGTTGTCCATATCTACGAAAGAGGAAGTCGCAACCTTTCTCTCGGCCTAGCTTAAGAGATATATATATATTTTTATTTAGTTATATTTCATTTTTTGTTACAGATGTGGTATTAGTGAGTTACTTTTTCATTTGTGATGGGTGATGTCTATACTTTTAAATCTGTCATTAGGTCCAAATTTGTAGCTTCACTACAAAGTACAAACCAATTAGGCATAACTTGAGAGCCATTAACTAGAGTTTAAAATGCTTTTAAACATGGGTTCTTTTTTTTTTTTTTTTTTCTTTCTTCAAAAAATTTCATTTTGGGTACTACATACTTGCACATTTGATCCAAGTGCCAGATTACAAGTCACTAGTTATACGTCATTCCAAATAACTCCAATTTTTCACACAACCCTCTTTTTTTTTTTTGAAATACATAACCCTTTTGTTTTCGTATATGAAGAAGTGAGACAGGATACTACAGTGGGAAGAAGGCATAACAAGCATAGTATATAGTAAATATTTGGTCGAAAAACGTTACCAAAGCGCTGTAACCCTTTTGCGGAACTCATGCTCATAGCTTTCGGCTTGCGATCCGAGGCTCTGAATAGCGGCACCGAATCTGTTGCAAGCTTCCTGCAACTCTGCAAGCTTTGTCTCGATCGTTTTCAAACCCGTTTCTGCTTGGGCTCGCTCAGTTCTGGATTCGGCGTACCTTCTCGCATTGACAAAGACTTCTGATTCGTACGCAATGCCAGCAAGCTGAGATAACCGAGCTCGTAAAAAACCAACATTCATGCCCAAAAGCTCGAAGGCTTTTAGAGACTTGTCCCATGTGGCAAAGTCATCGTGAGAGGTCGTAAGCTTGCAAGCTTTTATGGCATTGGCGATGCTAACTGTCTCGGAGATGGTCCCGAGAATCAACTTCTTGTTCATGCCCTTTATAACACTGTCGTGAAGGAAAGCGTTTTGACTGCGACAGAGCTTATAGTATGTCCTTTTAATATCATCAGGGAGCTCTGAATCTAGGAGCAGTCCATCAACTAGAATACTGAAATTATCGAAACTTTTGACGTCTTCAAATCGAATTGCTGTACCAGACAACTTTGAACCTTCCACAACTTCAGAACCAACCTCCTCACTGTCGTTTTCAGATTGCTCTGTTGGCTTAGGAACTGATCTTGGCAAACCAGGCTTCTTTTTCTTCTTTTGAACAACAGATAAAGGTAGAGTCTTCGGACGCTTCTTATTGGTATTATCACAGGCTTCGACCTCCATTTCAACTTTTTCTTTATCTGGATTTTGACATTCAAATGATAGACAAGGGAAGACCAGATATTTATACATAAGTCAGAGTACAAGGCTTCTAAGCATGTATATATTTTACAAGAGTGTCAAATAGGAGGCATCAATAGAATTACCTGCGTCACTCTGTTTCGTATGATAATCCAAATTTAAGAGGCCAAGCGCTCCATCCAATTCGGTCAAATCATTTGCCCTTATGATGTAAACCTAAAACAAGGAGGAGGGGGGAAGATATTATAGATAATTCGACTCGGGAACAGCCATAGTTATCAATGACTTATCATGTGAACCTAAAATCTACTCTCCATCTTTTCAAATCCATTGACAATTGTGTACTTCGAATGATTTTTTGACCGAAATAGCAAATCAGTTTCAACAACAAAACTTAAACAGAATCGACTTGGACTTAAATCAGCATGGTGCTGAGGGAGAACCGGAAATGAAATATATCAAAAGCAAAAAGTCACCAGAAATTTGAATTAACACAGCAATCTGTAAGGAACAATAACCAATTTTTAAGCAATTAGAATTTGAGCATATTGGAACTTAATATAGACCTCAGTATTTTTATAGCTTTCCACTAATTCCTCTTCGTTGGAGTCTTGAGGGGTAATTATTGTTGTTCTCAGAGTCAGTTGTAGTATCCAACGCATTCTCATGGTCAAAATGCAATCTACTAAGCAATTTTCAAAGGGAATAAGAGGCTTTAAAACAATAAAATGTAAGGTTTCTTGCCTCTAAAGATCCAATGCTTAAAATAAATCTTATAAGTTCGCAGTGTTACTGAATAAATCCCCAATTTTCTATGTCAATTTTAAATGTAAAGCGGCAATTATGAGAGTTCTGTATTGATATACAACATAAATCTGAAAAACAAACTATAAGTATTTTTTTCCAAAAATTAAAAAAAAGAGAAAACAAACAAACAAAAACCAAAAGAAAACACACAATATAAGCATCACCTTAAATTTGGTAGGTTCAACTAACTGGAAGACCAAAACATCTCCTTCAAGCAACTTGTGTGCAACAGCAAACTGTCTCCAACCAGCACTCAACCCTGTCTTGTACGCGATGTATTTGATCATCCATTGCTTTCCATTTTCATCTTCTAAGCTAACCGTCACATCTTTATCTGGTAAATGGGATTTGCAGAACTGTCCAGGAAGACCCTGTCAAACCACCAATAACATCGTAAAATAAACTTTCTTCTCATTGCCGTCATCAGACATACGGCTATTCACCCTAATAGAACTTACCATCCAAAAGCAGCTAGCTACATGTGATCTGACTAGAGATTTCACAAAGCTTGGGAATTCAGATTCCAGATTTGAAAGAACTTCCTGGGCTCGAATCAAGGCGGATGACCTTGCTTGACCAGAGGAGCATGATGCGTCGTTTGTGACTGTACTTGGCTTAGAGCTTTAAGAAAAAGCAAAAGACTCGACATGAGTATCTGCACAACTCAAACCGGGCAGAGAAATCAATTACACAAACGAAGACCATCAAAGATGATCCGCTGACCTCGAGGAACTTCCTGTGCGTCCGGATACAACCTGCTCAAGCATTTATCGACATTTTGTTAGTCAACTAACAAGTAGAGAATAATGTCATTTCAATCATAAGTCCCTTTTGCCTAAATATAAAAATGAACAACATATTAATCCCATTTAAAAACAAAGAAAGACGTTACGAACAAACAAAACTTATACAAAACTCAACCACTGCTAGAAGTTTGATGAGTGGAAACTACCTCGTGCGAATAGAGACGTCGGTTATTCATCTAATCTATTCATTAGCTGAACTTATTCAAGCATGCATTTACAAAATAGAAACTTCAAAGACTACGGTGTTTTTTTTTTTTTTTTTTTCATTTTCCAAGGAATAATACTTAGAAATGGAAATCTCAGAAAATGGGATTAACTATGAATCAAACAATGGTAACAAAAGAGAATCTCTAAATACCAATAATCCTATTTCTATTATACTAGACTAACCCAGAAGTCAAATTCTCAATCACAATAAAAGTGTTTCTTCTTTTCCGATCTAATAAGAAAAGTACAACCCAATGCATATTCATAGTAACCAAAACAACGTACCAAATTGCAAATTCCACAGTCAAAATTCCATTTTCCAACAATGAAACATTGATTTATAAAAAAAAAAAATCACAATCAACACCAACAAGATATAAAGCTAACAACTTTCTCTTACAAACTTAATCTGCACATCAGAATTCCGTTTCTTCACATTAAAAGCCGAAACATTTCCTCTTTTCCCTTCGAAACCCTCGTTCTAGCCTGAAAAAATTAAAAAAAATAAAAAAAAAAACCCAAAAAAAAATCAAAACCGAAATCAAAATGCAGAGAAAAAAAAAAAAACCAAAATCGAATCGAGAGTACCGAAGAGGACGAAGAAGAGGAAGCTTTGAGCTTGGGCTTCTTCATGGGAGACTTGGACAATTGAGCTAGAGTGATCGCGTCCTCCTATTCTTCGTCTAGGGTTTCGATGACCTTCCGATGCCGTATCGGAGCTCGAAAAACCCTTCTTCTTCGTCTCTGCAACCATCGGAGAATCGATTTTCCGATTGAAGAAGAGAGAAGAGAGAAAAGGCTTTTTCTAAGGAGAGAATTGGAGGGATTTTATTAATTAAGCATTTAATGTTAATTAATTAGCGCTAATGGTTTTTTTTTTTTGGGGCTATTTTTTTACGGAGCGACCAAAATGACCGTTTTAACAGTTAATTAATTGATTTGAGGATAAATTTTCAGATAATTACGAGTGAATCGAATGAGTACGTGGCTTTTGCATTTCTTATCTGTTTTATTATTAATTATTAATATTATATGTCATATGAGCTGTGAGAGCGTACTGAATGACACGTGGCTATAATGCTTGCGTGTCAACGCTATACGACGCCGTTTCTTCTTTTTCTTTTTCTTTTTTTTTGCCGTTTTTGTTTTTTTCTGTCGTTTTCCACTCTGATGTCGTTTTTAGGTTTTTGTCATTTTTTTTCGACTCAGATATTGTTATCAGAGTTTCTGTTCTTTTCAGTTTCATTTCGTTTTCCGCACTTTATGTCATTTTCAATTTCGAGTCGTTTTTATTTTTTTCACTCTGCTCTGTGAATTTCAGTTTCACGTTTTCTATTCTTATGTCGTTTTCAGCTTTATGTCGTTTTTTACTCATTGTTTTGAGGGTCGTTTTCGTTTCTTATGTCGTTTTCATTTTACTGTCGTTTTTTTTGTTTCCTAACGTTTTATATTTTCAATAGCAATTTTTTAACATTTATGTTATCATTTTCTAACCTAATATGTTGTTTTTGTTCTTGCTATTGGTCTTTATATAAAAAAATAAATAAAATAAAATATTTCTGCTGTTGTTTATTAACTCTGATGTCGTTTTCTCCATTTCTGTCGTTTTTCTTTTACTATCGTTTAAAAGTTTCCTGTCGTTTTATATTTCGGTTTGTTTCTTCCCTAATGTAAATTTTTTTCCATTTATATTATTTTTCAACTGTAATGTCATCGTTCATTTTATTGTCGTTTTCAGATATTCCGTCATTTTCAGTTTCATGTCGTTTTTCCGCTCGTTGTTTTCATCTTGTTGTTTCCCTTTATGATGTCGTTTTTAATTTTATGTCGTTTCTCTCTTCCTAACGTCTTATGTGTCCTGTCGTTTCTATGATTTGTTGTCGTTTTATACTCTAATGTCGTTTTTTGTCTATCAAGTTCTAATATAACACAGAAAAAACAAATCCACATAGATTATCACATCTAATAAATAAATTTATTCATATTTAAAAATCCCCACAAACTCATAACATTGATTGCACCCAATCTACATTTTTTATTAAAAAAAAAATAAAAATAAAAATCCAATCTCAGTATTAAAATAAACCAGAGATGGAAGGATTAAAAAGTTTATATAGAAAAATAAAAATAAATATCAGGTGTGATAAGTTCTATTTTAGTTGTGTTGTATGTTAATCAAAAACCAATAGTAACTCTTCATACCTTTCTTACCGGTGTGTAATAAATGCCTATCCCAACACAGAATTTCTCTTTACGTTGCGTGTGATTAATGCACGTAAATATTTATTTAATTTTTATTTAGGACCCAAGAACCATTCCCCAAACGACAAGTTGATGAATATTCCCAACTGACTATAAACGAACTTGTAGTTCTCTGTGTCTCTCCAAAACAAAACCAACCTTTTTTTCTCGATTGAATAATTCCTTCTACGGTTCCGATCATCTCGGTTGATTATTTTTATTTTTATTATTTATTTTTTTTTTCATTTTTTTGTCCTCTTCTTGCACCAAGTTCTTCTATTCTATTTCTACCCCAAATTCCCATTTTTTTCCAATAAAATTATTATAAAGAAACATTAATGCCCTTTTCAAACATTTCCCATTTTTCTAATCATTAAATCGGTTTTCTATAAAGACGATCATCATTGACTTGAGAAACAAATACTGATCTCAAATGGGTTAATTCTCTCTAATCTTTTTATGTCACCATGGATTTGTCACGTAATCTTGGAGATTGGTTTAAGATTAGCTATCTGATATTTGCTTTCTGTTCTGCTCTCCTTCTTGGAGCTCTCAAAGGTTCTTCATTTCTCTCTCTCTCTCTTTCTCTCTCTGTTTATTTATTTAATTTTATGTTCTTGCAGTTTTTATTGTGTTGCTTAAAAAGAAAAAAACTTTACGATGATTTTCGTGTCAAAATTCATTATTCCAAGCAAGTTTTGAGTCTCCAAGCTTTGATGGTGTTTGTTTATTTATTTATTTTTTTTCGGCAGGATTTCTTGTGGGTCCTATTGCCGGTTTTGTACTAATAATAGGTAACGTTGGAGTGATTCTTGGCTTACTTCCTTCACATGTTGTGTGGACAATTTACACACTTGTAGAGTAAGTAATAACCAAGCCTCAATAAAATTTCTCTTTTTATTATCATTATTATTTTCTCAATTGGGTTTTGTTTTGTTTTTTACATGATATATGAACATATGTTTTAAATGGTGTGACAATTACAGGATTAAATTACTTGACGCACCACTTAAAGTTGCAATCTTGTTGGCTCTGCCAGTGCTATTTGGCATTTGGTTGGGTTTGAGTATTGCTGTGAGTGTTCTTGTGGGAATTGGCTATGGCTTTTTCACACCTTGGGTTTCCACTTTTGAGGCCTTTAGACATGAAAATGAGAGCAAGAAGTTTCTACACAGTGTGGTGGTACAAAATGAAAAAAAAAAAAACCCATCTTTATTATAATTTTTTTTTTTTCGGGTTGAAAATCTAGTGTCTAGATTTTAAGTTCTTGCTTTGATAGTGATTTTTTTTTTGGGGGGTTTAATTGCCTAACAGGATGGGACTTGGGATACTATTAAAGGAAGCTGTACTGTGGTTAGAGATTTTGCAGACTTGTGTTACCATTCTTACCCTCTCTACTTGAAGGAAATGCGTGAATCTCCTTGCTCTAATGAAGCTCAACCTCTTAGGTAAGTAAGTGATTAGTGGCATTGATTTACAAACAAATTATCTTTTAACAAACAAATTTTATCCACTGTTTAGACATTTCAACCCTTCTGCTGTAGGGTCATCAGTGTTTTTATTTTCCTCTTCGTTGTGTGGAAAAAAAGGTCACCATATTGGGACCATAGTGTTTAAAGTAGGGACAAATGTTTGAGAGTCTATATCCAACTTTGTCCATTCTTTTTTCGTGTATCTCAGCCAAATAAACTGTATAAAAGCACTTTGTTTTTTCTTTTCTTTTTTTTTTTTTTTTTTCTTTAGTGTGGTTTTCATGTTCATGCTTAAGACAAACTTTTGCCAATTTTTGTTCACAAAGTTACTAATTTAATTGGTGTTGTTACTATGCCAGGTTCATTCATGTGCCTGCTTGTATCATAGTTGGGCTAATGGGGCTAATTGTGGAGATTCCATTGTACACAGCAATTGCTGTTCTCAAGAGTCCGTACATGTTGTTCAAAGGCTGGTTTAGGCTAACACATGATCTGATCAGCCGCGAAGGGCCGTTCCTCGAAACGGCTTGCATTCCCATTGCCGGATTGATGATCCTGATGTGGCCAATTGCCGTCATTGGAAGCGTCTTGTTGGCTATTTTCTCCGGCCTTTTCGTAGGACTTTACGCTCCGGTTATAGTGTATCAGGTTCGATCGAACTTTCAAATTCAAAATCTTTTGCGTATAAAGTCCTATAGACTATGTTTTTCCTTTTTTTAACAAGTGAGGTAACTATTTGACCTTTCATGGATAAAGGAAAGATCTTTCAGAAGAGGCATGGCTTACGTGATTGCGATGGTTGGCGAATTCGACGAGTACACCAACGATTGGCTCTATCTCCGCGAAGGCACGGTTTTTCCAAAGTAATTGCGTTTGTCCAATTGTTGTTGCCACCATTGTCTTTTGAAGCTCACTAATTAGCCATTAGCTTTTAATACTAAAAGTGGCATTGCCTGCAGCCAGGCCCCAGTATCGGAAAAGGAGGGTAGCGAGAACACCCGAGTCTTCTGGTCGCGGGAAAGTTGGTTCGGCTTCTGCAGATGCGCCTGCGATGCTCGTGCCAAGTTTAGCCCATTCGCTATCAGTTAAAGAGACCATACAGGAAGTGAAAATGGTGCAGGTATGCTTTTTCCAATGCCCTTATGATGCAATTAGCTTTTGATTAATTAGGATGCTAATTTATAGTCTTTCTTTTTTTTTTTTCCTTCCTTTTTTTGGTTAAACAGATCTGGGGAAATATGATGAGATCATGCGAAATCAGGGGAAAGGAATTATTGGACGCGGATGTGCTGGCTTTGGCCGATCTCTACGAGTGGTTGAAGGCGAAAAACAGCAGCGAAGCGGCCATTATTGGCGTCGGGTTGCCTTGCTACTCGCTGCTGCAGACTCTGCTGCAATCGATCAAAGCGAATTCGGGCGGAGTGTTGCTGCTTGATGAACTCGAAGTGACGCATATGAACAGACCGAAGGACAAGTTGTTGGACTGGTTCTTTAACCCGGTAATGGTCTTGAAGGAACAGATCAAGGCCATCGCTCCCGGAGAAAGCGAGGTTCGATTCTTGGAGAAGGTCGTTCTTTTCGGGGGCAATACGCAGCGCATGGAGGGTTGGGAAAATGGTAGCTTAGTGCCTCAAAATGCTCTAAGGGCTGCTCAAATTCAGGGCATCAGTAGAAGGTATTGTAACATTTTTTTTTTCCTTTGCAATTTTCCCATTTTTTTCCCTCATTATTATTGGTCTTATGATTTGTTGTTTTGGAAAATTTAATAATGTTCGCCAATTTTTCTTTTGTAGGATGATGGGAATGGTACGAAGTGTGTCGAAATTTCCGACTTATAGGAGGCGGTTTCGCCAAGTTGTGAAGGATTTGGTGGCATATTCTTCAGAGAAAGAGGCTTCTTCTAGGTCCAATTCCATGAGGTCTATTGCCTCAGTTGAAAATGTTTAGGAATGATCAAACCCCAACACTTGTTCTTCAAGCTGTTTTTACATTATATCAATTCATGAATATGTTTCTACTTTGTGAATAACACCTCTAGGAAAACTAGTTAGAGATAGTGAAAGACTATGGCCAATTTAGCTCCTTGTTTGAAGGCTATAGATGTTGATAACTTGATACTACATTGTAAGCAAAAAGACTATCTTTTGACTAATTTTGCAAAAATTGTTCCCTGAAATTTGAGGGCCAAGATTTGAAGCCAACCTACAGTTTTGTAACAGTCAATTCTTGACAGAGAATAGAAACATGACTTTTGCATAAAGCTTTTCTATGTTTCACTCTTATGGGCTCGAAGGTTTGGGCCTGAGGCCCAATTACCTGTCTTGGTAACAAATTTTGGGAACTACTGAAGTATTGCCACTCAAGATTTGTAGTAATGCCAAGATGTTTTATCTCTCAAACTTTGAATTACATGTTATCCAGAAAATGCTAGCAAGGTGGGAAAAAAAAAAAGGTAAGAGTACAAAGTTTCTAACAACTTAAACTTTAAACAGCTTTTGTAACCTAAAATGATCAGGGTATGAACTCAGATCCACTTTCTTCTTTTGATATTCTTTACATGATTGTTCCACAATTAATTGATAATACATGACCAAATCATTCGTATTTTATATGTTCTTTTTAAGTAAATACAAAGTTTTTAAGATTCAAGAGTTGTCGTAAAATAATTTGGGGAACACTAAGAAAGAAACAAAATTCATATAATTTTTATTTGAGTTATTATTTGGCAAATCTTAATCTCAAGTCGATGTTTGGATATAAGTTTGATTGTTAAATTTAAATTGACATCGTAAAAGAGAAAGATTTGAACTGGGAATTGAAAAAATATCCTTTTAATGTAGCATATACATTGGTATGTAATAAGGATATATTTGAATCTAATTTTTTGTATTTGAATTGTTATCCAAACGATCTCTTTAGATTTAGAATATGAAATCGTGAATTCAGTTATAACTAAAATATTTCCAATTTAGATTAAACTTTTAGAACAACTCATAATCTATAAATAAGGACGTCTTATGACTTAGTGGTATGCGTGGAATAACCGATGATTAGACTGAGCAAGAGCCTATAGAAAATCATCCAGCTTACATTAAAATCATAGATAAATTCTTTTACTATATATTTTTTAGTGAGGTGTGACGTTAGGGAATAGAAAACGCCTAATAAACTCATGAAACGATTGAGCTTAAAAATGTAATATAATTTGGTAAAGAGTCTTTCAATCAGAATTAGCTTTTTTTTTTTTGAAAAATGGAAAGCATATATGGTGATTTATAGGTTTTAGTAATTCCTATCTATCCTATAAATCACGTGCATGCATGCAATATGATAATACAACACTCCACGCATCTTCTACCACAGTGGTTGATACTATAAGTAGTAACACATATAAATCAATAGATAAGGAATATACCAAATCATTTTTATTTAGCCAAAATGTCTGTTCAATATTCGTTTAGTAATATTTCTGATATTAAGGACTCTAATCTAGTATCGTGAATATTGCTGAAAGTGAACAATATGTATCTTTTCTACTTTAAAATATGGAGATTAAATGGGATTTTTAAATTATGGGATATTAGATTAATCGAGCACATTTTTTCGGACGTTAAAAAAACAGAACCTCTCTCTACTAATAAGATTGTGAATTTATAGGAGTACGATTAACGATTTAGCAATGAAGATCTTGGCGAATAACATTAATGCTGTTAGTCTTTCTTTTCTTTCAGTTATTTATTTTTGTTATTATGTCATTACACATATAGTATACCACTATACCTTACTTTTCATATCACCAATATTATTTTCTTTTTATTTTCTTGGTGGATTGATGGTTGATTGGCTGTCGCTTCTGTATTGACCTCTTGCACGGACGAATTTGGAATAAAGTTATGGTACTACATGGTAACAAGAAGAGAATCCTTGTTTACAAACGAATAAAAACATACACACGCAATAATTAATATTTACCACTCTTTGCCAAGTCAATCTCCACTCTCTCTCTCTCTCTCTCTCTCTCTCTCTCTCTCTCTCTCTCTCTCTCTCTCTCTCTCTCTCTCTAGTGCCTTACAAACAAAGTTATGCAATATGATTGAGTATTTGAGGTGGGATTTTCCAACCATATTTGAACTCATCAAACGTTTATGAGTGTGGTAAAAAGCAAAAAGGTAGGACTAAAAGAACGAATGCCCGAAGGCCAAAAACCATGAAATTTTGGAAGCGCAATATACAAAAGGCAATGCACTTATATACACACCAAATGGCCAACCCATGCATGTATTACTGGTACAAACTCAACCACTTGATCATCAATGATTTCAACACATGAGAAAAGAGTTATTATTATATATATAAAGATACAATACATGTAATTTCTTCTTTGCAATTATCATCTTTTTGAATCTTGCGTATGACAAATCTCCAAGAGAATCATAACCCCTCTTTTTTGCAATGATTATATTTCCCAAACAGAAAGCGACATTTGCTCAGCTCATACTATATGCTATTTACCTGCTGCTATAAAGTGGTGTCGTGCCTCTCTCTTCATTCCTTCCTCACTCAGTATCAATTTCAGATAAATATGCTGAGAGAGAGAGAGAGTTAGAGAGAGAAAGAGACCTGATCAGAGCCTCTTTCTCTCTCATACTTTTCTTTTTCCTTCTTCTTCTTTGCCCTTTAACCGTTTTGGGGTACAGAATTTACACGGACAAATAGGATGACATATGCGCACCATATAAGTGCAATATACACTCCTAATTAAGCATAAAACAAACAAAAGAAATCTTGACCCGGCAAAAGAAAGTACCCACTTTGTAATTTTCTTTTTCATTTTAACCCCAAAACTAAGTTCTTGATATATTCTTTGTTCATATTTATATATATATATATATATATTTTTTTTTCCTGGGGTTGTTGTACTTGGTAGAAACGGACTCATGAGACTCTCTCTCTCTCTCTCTGTGGCACATGGGTGGTGAGTGATGATAGAGAGCTAGATAAGAGATACAACTTTTGGGTCCTCAAATCAACAACAACAAAACCACGTGTCCGTAACTTGAACGGCATGGTGTTTCCATGTCCCATGCCCTGTGCCTTTTGCCTTCTCTTCTCCCATAACCTCTTATAACCAAAGTTTTTCTTTTTTCTCATATTATTAATCTCCCAATAGGCTAATTAAATTTATAGCAATAATTATGTTGATATGGATGATATTTCTTGGGTACTACTAGCATATAGTACTACTACTAATACTTAATAAAAGAAGATATTTCAGAAATATCGAGGAAAAGAATTTGAGAAATAAAATATTTACAGCTATTTAGGAAAAGGACATACAAAATAATAGTTTATTAATTTTTTAAATTTTATTCTAGTAAGAATTGATTTCTGAATTCCATGACTACTGTGTTCGTACCAGGCGGCGGCTAGTGGGGAAGGGAAAGAGAGAGAGTTGCAGAGAGGCCACAGAGAAACAGACGCGAAATTTAGGGGCTAAAAAAATTAAATCAAAATAAAATAAATAAAATTATTGAACCCACAAATTTTTTTTTTCTTTCCGCGAAGGAAAATATATTTTTTCTTGACAATTTTTCTCTTTCCCGTACAATCCGTACAGAATAAAGAACAAACTCAGCTAGTTTTTGCTAGTTCTAACACTAATTACTGGAACTACTATTACACTACTAGTGCTGTACATATGGAGAGGAAAATGATAACAAAAGCCTAGAGAAGTAAAGATTATATATAATAGAGAATATAATAAGAGCTTGGGATTAATTAGTAGTGCCTAAACATAATTTAATTACGACTAACGAACAATTAACAATAGTAATAGTAATATTGTGATCAGAACCTGAGAATTGAGATAAGATCAGCTACTACTGGGATTCGCTCTTCAATTCGTCATCGTTTTTGTGTGGGTTTTTTTTTTCGTAATTTAAAATAATATATCGAATTCACGGCTTTAATCGAACCCACTCGTAACGACCTTCCAACGGAGTGTCCTTGGCAATATCGTAATTATACCTGAAAGAACAAAAATTACAAAAATATTAATTAGAGGAAGAAAATCTTGTGATATTTTCTCGGGAGCCAAACAGTCGCGAGAAAGTTGAATTTCAAGCAACTCACTTCTCGGCGAAGCGTTTCTGGATGTCTTTCTCGGCGGCGGCGAAGAATTCTTCGAGCTCCGATTCGGACGGCATTTTCTCGGCGATGGCGGTTGATCTACGGTCGGAATTCACTAAGGTTGGCTTCGCCGTTGATTCAACGCCGTCCGATTCTTCATCTCGAAGGTTGCTTGAAGGTGTCATCTCTCTCCTGAGAGAAAATATCAACGTACACATGAGAGAGAGAGAAAGTGAAAATCCAAAGAAAGAGAAAAAAAAAATGCTTGAATTCAACTAAGAATATGAGTGAGCTTTTCAAGCGTACTTTGAAGGTGAGAGAGATAGAGATTGAGAGAAAGAAATTGTATATGTGTACAGTGTATGACACTATGACTATATGATAAGCGGGTTTTATAAGCGAAGGAAAATTGAATTTTCGCGATGTTTAATATAATATTTGAAATTTGAATTTTGAGAGGGTGAATGAAGTTTGAGAAATTAATTAAGAAGGAAAATTGAAAAGATTCGAAATGTTCAAAAACGTGGAGAGTCATGAGTAGCTAGTGTGTTTGGTTCAAAAGAAAATGAGAGAGAAAATTTAAAAGAAAAAAAATAAAGAAAAACCTTCTCTGCAGGAATTATACGTCGATGTTTCAACTTCGGTGCTCTCATCATCCTGTAAGAAAAATAAATTCCATAATTAATGAAACATAAATCCGAACGGAATTGAACGGCGAGCAGTTAAAGCGATCTCCACAAACCTAAAAATACATATACATACACACATACACATATACATACATTTATATACACAAATTCAAGGAATTTCAGCAGAATTTAATGCGAGAATTCAATCAATTAATTCCAAACCTCCAGATCTGCGAACCGATCGTCTTCCTCAACTTTTCCTTTGACTCTCTCACGATCATCAGCGATCTCGCTAGAGCCATTACTCGAACAACACGACACCTGAGCTTCGCGGTCGGAGCTCCGACCGCTCGAGCACCGCTCCGGCGGCGTCGCCGTAGGAGGAACCGCCGAATCACTCTCCGGCGCGACCTCCGATCTCCTCCGTCTCCTGAGCTCGACAAACGACGTCGTCTTCGTCGACGACGACGACAATCTCACCAATTCTCGAACCTTCCTCCTCTTCGCCGTCCCCGAGCTCGCGTCCGCCATGGCCGCCATCGACCTCGTCCTCACTCCAACCTCCATGACTATCTCTGCAATTCCTGTTCCACACTTTCGCACCATATTCTCTTTCTCGCTCTCGCTCTCTACGCAAAACCCTCGCTTGAGTCTTGTTTGGTTCGAGAGAAACTGAGAGAGAAAATAAAAGAACAAAAAAAAAAAAAATAATGCGTGTTTGTGAGTGATCGTAATTACGATGATGATGATGAGGAATTTGGACGGTTGAGATCGATTTGGCTTTTTAAGGGAAGAGAAAAACGAAGGAAGAGAGAGGAGGAGGAGGAGAGGGAAACGAGTGCGTGTGAGAGAGTGTACGTTAGCTTTCCGTGGGGTCCACACAGACCCCGTTAACGGTGACGGGGGCGAGAGGGAATCTCCAAACGGGGAATTTGACGGCGCCGTTATGCAGATCTGGACTGGACTGGACTGGACGAGACCGTTGAGTCTCGCGCCGATATCACGGCCAATCGGAACTCGCCACGTGGACACGTGCACGTTGGCGCGAGCCTGTTGGTGGTGGCGACTCTTTCTTACATTTGCCAAAAAAAAAAAAAATATGATTGCATGCAAAGGAAGTAAGTAAAAATAATAATAATAATAATAATAATGGTGATGATGATGAGAGAATTTTTAACGTTACAACTTACAAGTGATAATTATCATTAGTGATTAGTATGAAAGTGATGAAATATTGGGGTTAAAATGGAAGTGTGGAAGTTAGAGCTTATTGATTAGATGACGAAAATTAAAGTGCTCTCTTCTCAAAATCATAATTTTGGAGCTTTGAATTCCGTTTAGTGGTGAATTTGTTCTCAAGAGTAATTATTACTTATGCGCTCAAATTTACCTTCCTACCCCTTATATAATACCGTAACAACTAAAACACCCACAAATATGTTCCTTTGTTTTCCATTTTATTTTTCTTTTTGTATTAAGGTTTGTTTTTGGTCAAAGAGTACGTAGAATTTAGATATATCATTTTCTTAACCAAATTTATAATATTATTTCGTTACCGGTGAGATGTCGTATTTTGATATGGAATTTTTAACATTTACTTTAAAAAAAGAATTCACCTATTATATATATCTACAAAAAAAATTAGTAAAAAAAAGATATATGTGTTTAGCATTATTTACAAACATTTCAAAAAATAGAACTATAATTTCGATTCCTTTTTTAGGGAATAATAATTATGTAGGTTAAAGGGGAATTACCAGCACATGGTATTGGAGTAGAGATAAGGTAGTATTGGCTAAATAAGAATGGGAAATTATAAATACAAGTTTGGTTGAAAAGAATTTAAGAAAAAGCAAATGTTTGGTTAAATTCCTATTCTTACCAAATCGACCAAATAACTTTGTGTACGATTTAACATGTTAAAATTAAGAATCTTTTATCATTTTGGGATAGCAAACAAAAAAAAACGTAGCATTCACTTTTTCTTCTTCTCTGTCATTGAATTCTCAGAGAGGTTACAGTCTGAAGACAAAGTACAATCTATTGGAATCTTGTTCCTTCTTATCAATTATTTTATTCATTTATTAGTGAGGAAGAAGCTAAAAACTTCTAAATGTATTAAAGGCTTTTAACTTATGTGTCATATTTAAGCAACCAAAAGAAACATATATAGTTCACATTTCCAAAATAAAATTAAAAGAAATTGCAGTCTTTTTTATCCCACTCCAGTACAAATATTAAGGTCTACTGGAAAAAGGAAGATATATAATCCTTCCAATTTCAAACGAAAAAAAAAAATGTCACTGCACCTAAGTGTGTATATACACTCATGGAAGTTTCAATTCTAATTATTTGGTTATAGTGATTATATTATGATCCCTTTTTTTTTTCCTAATAATATGAAAGTGTCATAATCAAATATGACTCTAAATTAGGGGTTTAAAATGTTTTGTCCATCTATATCTCTAATTAATCTATTTAAATATTACGCATATATATATATATATATATATATAGAGAGAGAGAGAGAGAGAGAGAGAGAGAGAGAGAGGAAATGTATTAAAGTGGGATTCTCTTTGCCTAGCACTAACTACGGTGGGAATGTTAGAAAAATTAAGGTTGTTTGAGCTATTTAAAAGACAAATTTAGCTAGTGGGTCACTAAAAACCTAGTGTAATAATATATATATCAAATCTTTTTCTCGGACTAAGTTCTTTATTGCGTTTTAATACTAATTAAAGCTAAAATAATGTGAAACATGCATATACTAAAAACGTAAGATAATAACACATTACTTATCATCATAAGGGTGAATTAATATATATATTTAGGAAACGAGTGCTTAATTAATAGTTTTTTTTTCTCCATAGGTTTTTCTTGTTTATCCGTACGGCCTCAGGAACTTCTTGTAGTGGTGCTCGATGGTGACGATAGTCGAGCAGCTCATTAGTAGTGATAGTGTTTAATCACAACGTAAGAGAGATTTTCTTTATTCATACAGCTGTGTTTCATGTTATTTGGAATGCTATCAAATAAAGACTCGTTATCACCAATTTTTTATGTCTTGTTTTTGCATTCAATAATGAGGTTATTTCTCTAATCGATTTAGTTAGGATTTTTTTTTTTTCCTTACAGAGTTGTTTTTAGCACATGGATGTTTGGCTTTTCATTTTTAGTCGATCGAATTTCCTCCACATGCTATGAAAGTATGTTTGAACGAGCCTGCATGCTCGATTTTATTAATATCTTTAATTTAAAACTTCATTAATTTTGTCAATAATTATTATTCATTTGATGAGTTGTAAAAACACGGTTGAAAGATATATTGACATCAAATATTCATTCGTTCCGATATTGATTCAAAAGCTAAGTTATTAATATAATTGTATTGAGATTGATCGCATTTCTATTAGTGCTTGTTTTTCTTTGATATATTAGTGTAATTTCCTTTTAAAATTATTGCAGAAAATTAATATACCAAAACTTGGAATTTTTTCGCCACTGAGCTGAAAATCTCGATAGCCCGTCAAATTTTAATTCATTCGAGATAAAATTGAGGAAAATGAATGAATTGATTAATCTTCCCTAGATTTTGACAAATATGCAAATCATTACGATAGGCTCATTTAATTATATATATAAATTTATGACCATATTTATTATTGCAGAAACCATATCGTGGTACAAAAGCAAAACGAATAATACTCCCACATTTGGTGTAGCAATTGGGAGACATAGCACACATGGTCATTAAATTTAGGGCCATAACGGCTTAACTGTTAGGTAAGTGTAGAAATTTATATAGAAATATTTCAAAACTTAAAATTAAATTATATGTACACACACGCACTGACGCACATATATACATTGTGTTTTTTTTTTAATAAATTTTTTACATACATGTTAATTTATTGTACGTGTAACATTGCACGTGGAAGTCATATTCATTTGCACCGTCTAATTTGGAAGAGGCAAATTTTTGGACCACAACCTTCAAATAGTTTCTATAAATAAGATTTACTAGTGACATTTATAATGGTTATTTTACAAGAATTTCTGGTTAAATGACTTAATTTTAGAAATTATTCTAAAAAAATGTTTATATATATTTTTTGTTTTTAAATGAATAATCTGTTTTAGTATATTTAGATTATTTCTTATGATTAGTCGACAAAATACCAACTAAAAATAGTTGGTCTTCCGTCCACTTACTATCATATTTTATTTATTAATACCAAAAATCGTACATTCACCTAATTAAAAAAATTTATAAATTTATAAATTTTAATTTAAAAAATAGATTAATTATCAAAATTTTCCTATTTTTTATTCTTCCAAAAAAGGAGCAACAAATAACATAAAAAGATCCTAGCTGGTTAAAAAAGATTACACAGGCAAGCGCGCGCGCATATATATATATATATATATATATATATATATATATATATTATATCCTTTTTCAAATTTAGTAAGAATATATTTTTCATATTGTAAAAACTGAAATATGTTGCTTGAGAAACGTTCACCTAGCTAGTAATACTTTTTTCTCATTGAAATAATATTTTAAAAATGAGCAAAAGTGTATCAGGTTATCACTTAATCTAACAATTTGACTCAATGGAAACTGGGAAGATTTCTTTAGTCTTTCTTTCAGGCGAAAAATATAAAAGAAAAGGCAAAAGAAAAATAATTTTTATTGAACACAAAAGGGCTTTCCTAGCTAATATAGTTTGCTTTTCGATACTTTACAAATGAATTTATTTATTTTATTATGAAATGGTGCAAATCTAGTGATCTTAGATTTCTATATTAGATTGTAGATGTAATTTGTTGTTTTTTATGTAAAGTATATACGGATCTTTGTTACAAAGAAATTAGGGATTTTAAAGGATGTCCCTCTTTTAGCACTTTAGTAATATATATCTTTTTTGTATTTTTTTTAAATTTATTTCCAAAATTCTGCACTACAACAATAGAAGTAAAAATGGTATATTACTTTGTTATAAATTATTAAGCTATGATCTTGTTTTGCAACTCTCCAAAAATTAATCGTGTTTTGAATATAATTCGAAAAAAGATGGATACGAAAAGGAATTATTAAAGAGATCAATAACCATTCCAATGTCAAAATATGCCTTGATTCCGTACTAGTGATTGATAGATATAGTTTTTTTTCCCCATTATCTTCATATGATTTTTTTTTTCTTTTTGAAAATTCAAATAAAAGTGACTTTATGAAAAGAAAAAGTCCCCAATAATTTCCCCGTTGAAATTTTTTTTTTTCCGAAAGTATAAATAACCCACCCGGGCCAAGGTTATTGTATGTGATATACTGATATGTTCACTTTCTTCATGGTCCACTTATGATGTTATAATAATTTTTATTATATATACATATTTGGTAATAAAAGTAGACATGAAGAAAGTAAATGCTTACAAAACATAAAAATAAAAATCTTTCCTTTAGTTTTCTTTTTAAAAAAAACTTAGAAAATGTGTAAAATACTTATAATCTTTTGCTTCATTTCAAATAATCATAATAAAAATTATAAAAATAATAGAATTACTATTCAAATTTTGGAGGTGTTGGTCGATTTTTGGCCAGAAATTCGTATCAATGAATGAAACATCATTAAAAAATAGATAATATATGACTAGCAATTATTTCCATTGATGACAAATTGCTAACAAATAACCGCTCGTAAAAATAAAAAGAAGATCATCAAGAGAAAATAATCTTTCGGAAAAAGGTGATATCTGAAATTCAAAAATCAAACATCAGTAAGTAGTACTATATTGCTAGTTACATGAAACTGATCATACGACAAACAGTGTTGCATATGTCAGGTTCATGAAAAAAAAAAAATAGGCCAAAAAAAAAAAAGGTTGCATGGGTCAAAAAACACTCAATTAATTAATGAGAAGAATATTTGAACTCGCTTGAGTCATATATATATATATATTATCTAAATTCGAATATGTATGATCATGATGACAAAAAAACATATACACGCATATATATATATATATATATATAAGCTCATTGTTAGCAAAAGATCCCTAAGAAGAAGAACATGACAATCAGAACCCCAACTTTTGCAGTGTACTGATCTTAATTCTTTATTATATAGTAATATTAATATATTGTTATTATTTTCTCATTTCCTTTCATGTTTCATACTATAATAATTAGGCCCCAATTTGATGAGCAAAACTATGTATATATAGAGCGTGTAATGCAGATAAGTTCCTATAATTATTTGTCAGTCCTTTGGTCATGAAAATGATTTATAAATGAACACAGATGCAGCAGGATCGTTTGGATAGTGATTTAAATTCAAAAATTATTATTTATATATCTTAATTACAGTATCAATATTTTTAAATTCAAATTAAACAATTACATTCACATAGTGATATATAGTAATTCGAGCTAGGTCAGGCCACCTGACCCGCAATTTTTTTTTTTCAAGCTGATATAGCCACAGCTCGGCCTGACCCGTTCATGATTGTTTATCGGGTCGAGCCGGCTTGTGGGAGAGAAAGGAAGGGTACGCTCGGTCAAGGGATAGACGGGCCGGGCTCGAGCTTGGCAGGCTTAATTGGTCTAACCGAAATGGACATGCCGGGGTTTGTTCAAATTTTTTGGATCTATTTGGTATTTGACCGTCATGTTTTAAAGAAATAACTTACGTACAATTCTAAAAATTAAGTTATTAGCCGCTAATACATAAGATAATTAAGAGCATAAAGGTAAAAACGCATCATCATGTAGTTAAGAAAATGACTAATTTCTTAATTAATTTGAAACATTGGCTATTTTCTTAAAAAAAATAATTTATAGAATGACTATTTACTCAATTATCTCTTCTTTTTTTTTTTGAAAAAATGCTTTTTGATGATTTAATATAATAAAATATAAGAGTAAAATAAAATAGTTGATATAATTAAATGAGAATGCAAATACTATTAACTAGAGGCATGGGAAGATTAATACAAACCAAGAGGGAAAAAAGTGATAACATAAATAGAGGAAAACAAAAAGTTTAACATTACACGTACTATTAACTAAGAGGCATGAGAAGATCAATACAAATCAAGAGGGAAAAAAGTGATAACATAAATAAAGGAAAAAAAAAGTTTAACGTTACAAAGAAGAAGAAGAAGAAGAAGAAGAAGAGAATAAAATAATCCAACCACGAGTTCATAAACTGTTTGGAAAGAGTGTGACGTTTGTTTTTTTGTAGTGGTAGAGTAAGAAAAGTAATTGGTGGTTAATTTTTTTTTTTAGTTTTTCTAAACCTCCTAAAAAAATATAAAAAAATCTAAAACAATTAGGCCTGAACCGGGTCCAATTATATACTTTTATCGGACCAGTTCGGCCTGAATTGCCATCACTAGATTCATATATTCTTGGAAAATTTTGATTAATGTCACTTCTTGACATCTTGTTTTGAAAATCGTCACTTAAAAAAAAAAGATTTGTGGTTTATGCCTATTTTAATAGTGAATTCGACCGACCCTTCTCTTTTTTTTTTTTAGAAATGGGGAAGATAAGAAAAGAGAAGGGGGGTAACATAGTAATTTACTGATGAAAAAAAGTGGCATGACATACAATAGTGGTATAGATTATAAACTTGAGTGCCAAATGTGACATGAAATCAAGTTTTCTCTATATTTTTGCTACAGTAAAAAAATAACTTTTTTTAATTCCTTGTACAAATCTTCTCTCTTACAATTTTAAATCAAATACTAAATTAAATTCTTATTCAAACATCGATTTGAACTCAAAATTTTGTCAAACAATGAATAAAAATAACTCAAATCAAAATTATTCTAATTTTATATTTGAGATTGTTATCCAAACGACATAAGCTGTATATGGATTAACTTGAACTTTGACTGGGAACATTCTTTTTTTTTTTTTTTGGTATTTGGTCATCTATTATCTATATTTCCAAGAAATGGCCAATATTTTTAAAAATAAAAAAATTAGTTATTAGTTCATAGAAAATTAAGGGCAAACAAGCAAACTCATAGCAACAAAACTGACTATTTCCTTAATTAATAAAAGCATTGGCTATAACATTATTCAAAAATAACTATTTTTTAAATAATTTTTTTAATGTTCGTTTTGCATGTCTATTCACTTTCAAAGAAATAAATTGCAAAATTATAGCATTGAATATTATTGTACATAATTATGGCATACATTTAATGTGTGTGTATAGGCAAAATTACATATTCTACTTCTCCATTTTTATGCTTTTAACCATTTCTACCTAACAGTTTGTTGTATTCATATAAAGAACAATCAATTCAACATAGACTTCTCAAAAAAATATATATTATGACATTAACTCATCAATTAGCTTTTGCTCTCATAGCTCTTTCAACAATATTTGACAAATCATCACAATCTATAGTTTTAAAAAATTCATATATCTAGATCAATTGATCACAATATGCCCATTTATCACTTATTTACAGTTGGCATATACATTGTAGTACCATCTTTCTCATTTCTTTTTGGGTGAAAAGAAAACAAAACCATGTTTGTGTAATAATTAGTTATCTCGTGCTTCACTCACGTATAGTGAAATATATGTACTGCATGGTTAATTAAGTGGTCTACCAATATATATTTAGTGTTACATAGATATGTACACAAATTGTCCTTACATGGCTTATGAATATCACATGCATGTTATTAGCTTGTCATTTGCATGCATGTATTTATTATACCTGCACGACAAATTAGCCCTTCATTTCAGCGAAGACACCGGGAATACAGTGCCATAATTATGTTAAACAAATTAAATAAATAAAAAAGGATAGGAATTTTGGAATCCATAGTGCAATTATGCAATTGAAGAATTTATAACTATATCAATATCCTAACATATATATATATATATATATGTATGTATGTATATATATATATAGATCATAGAAATCATGATCAAGAGGGTCGAAGAAAAGATAGCCAACTAAAAAGAAGATAGAAGCAGTTCACTTTAATTAATCTTCAAGCAATAGACAACAATGATATCAAAGGATGTTATATATATATATATATATATTGCAGCTTTAGTGAATGTTTTGAACTTTGGTGATTGATTCAAATTAAAGGGTACCTTTGATTAAAAAAAAAATAAATAAATAAATTAAAGGGTACCTAACATTATGACGCTTTAACCCAAAGATGGGAAACATGTAAAGTGAAGATTCCTCTCAAAACTCAGGATCTTAAAAAGGTATTAGACAAGGTCACATGGATCTTAGGTAAGGGTGGGCACAGAAATCTATAACTGAACCTTTTTTTTAACTTTTTTTTTAAATTTTTTCTAATTATTTTTTTCACTCATTGTAAAACAAATTTGGGCGGCAGTCACGAATACAATTACACATTTATACATATATAGATATAGTGCCACATTGGCTTCTCTCACTCTCCTAATTGGGTATAGCCTTTTATAGCCTTACTTTTATTAACCTTATTGGTTTGCTTTTTTATTTTTTTGGCCTTGTTTTGGTTTCAATCTCTATGTGCACTTACAAAAGGAGATTGAATGATTAAAGGTGACCAAACTATTATTCCGCCACTACTAATTGCTTGGTTTGTTTTTCTACTCACATTCAACATTAACTGTTTGCTTTAGATTAATATTGTCATATTGTGTATCAATATGAGATCTTGTTATAAGAAATAAAAATATATTAGTTGTGGGATTTGTGTAAGTATGGTCTCTTCTTGTATGTAATTAAATAGTATAAATAAAGTCTCCAAGGTTGATAACTTGATTACAAAGTGGTCACATGACTAGTACTAAATAAATTATCTAGTCCAAGTTGAAAAAAAAAAATAATAATAACACCAAACACATATATATAATAAATATATGTATGAGACTATTAAAAAATAACGGTTGAGCTCGGTAAAGTTAAATTGATGGATTGCTTGAAAGATACTTGAATGATGTTAAAACTGCAACACACAAAGTCAATTAAAAATAGACAAAGTTGAGCCTTTGAGGGAAGTAGTGATTCTGGGAATATCACTGACAGAATTACCACAATAATACCGACAAATGATCGGTGATAATGATATTTAGGTCAAAACTATATTATATATATATTTGGCGGAGGATCCAAGGCAAGGAATTGATCAAAAGAAGAAAAGCTAAAGGAGGTAATTAAAAGGGCAAAAAGGGAAATGAAAAACTTGCAATACTTTAGAAAGTAGAAACAAACCACGCCATGGTTACAAAATTGGGGATCAAAAGTTTCTTCTTTAGGGAAAGTTGCTTTGACAGAATGGTGGGGAAAGTTTCTTTTAGACCGTTGATTTTGCAATCTATAGCTGATAAACGCCAAGGCATGAGGTTGTTAGTATAGTCACTTCTACACATTGAAATTTCTTCAATGGACAATAAATAATGTAGCTATGCCTCGTCTTCGATAATTCGCATAGTGGCAACAAGCACTTCTCTAACGAGTCCCATGGTAGCCTCTTGCCGCCGAATAGGCGAAATTGGCTTTAGAAAACAAGAACGTTTCTTTTTTCTTTTTTTCTTTTAATAATATTTTCTTAATATTGGCTCTCTCTAATTGATGGTCTCCATCAAGATCTAGTTAAAATAGATTATCCTTTTTCTAACATTGACAGTCTTGATTGAGTTTGAAAATATTTTATGTCATACTTATTCCCTTGGGATCAGTTTTACGCATAGGGGTGTAACTGAGCCGAACCGAGCTGAGTTTTGGAAAGCTCAAGCTCGATACGCTTGAAAATTTTTGAGCTCAAGCTTAAAAAGAGGCAAACGAGCTTTGGAAAGCTCAAGCTTGGCTCGCCATGAAATTTTCGAGCTCGAGCTTGAATTCGAGCTTGGTAAGAATTGAATTTTTGGAGCGGCTTGAGTTAGTTCATGCAGAGCTCGAACTCAATGTGAGTTTAAACAATACTCGTTTCAACCTTCAGCTTGAAAAGAGCTCGTTTTGAGCTTGATTCTTTAATAATTTCCTAATAAAAATTAAATTAACAAACTTTTTTTAACATCATCTATACATGATACAACACATGTATTTCACCATAAAGTTAATAATGACACATAATACTTGAAAACTGGACCACACTAGGCATAAAAGTAACATAAAATTTGAAATTTAAAATTACATTTATAACATAATACATTTAAAACTATTAATAAATTACATTATAATATAATAAATTCATAATTAAGTATAGGAACAAACTCTTAAATGAGCTTATAATTAAGCCCCTATGCGAGAGCCAGCTCACGAGTTCTTAAACAATCTAGTTCGCGAGCTATAATGAGTTGAGTACCTATGAGTTCAAGCTAACCTTGTTTATCAAACGAGCAGTAAAATGAAGCCCAAGCTCGACTAGTTTACATGACAAGCTGATCACAAACGAACTTTTAATTAGCCAAACCCCTAGTAACTCACAAGCAGCTTGGCTCGTTCACAGCCCTGTGACTATCTATTTATCATCACATGCCCTTTTCGTCTGCCAATTCTCATCAAATTTCACTTAAATCTTTATCATCATTGACCCAAAACTCAATCACAATGCCACTCGACAATGGCCAATCTCATAGCCCTTATATTTAAATGAAACCCGGACATAATCCCATATTCAAAACAAGTTTTAATTATCTTTGATTTTCAGAATCCCGTGTCCAATACAATAGAGTTTTTTGGAAGTTTAGTGAGAGAAACAACTGAATTCAGAGGATAGACATATATAGATCATCAACGAGACGACAAGGACTCGTTGCTGAAAAACAACGGGCCGTTGCAAGACTCACTGGCAAGCCTTGTCTTGTTGTGGAGATGAAGGCCAGAAATGAAGGATTTGCGTGGTTGTAGAGAATAAAAGAAAAAAAAAATATGGACAAAAGATGATATTAATTAGATAGAAAATGGCTCACATTAGTTACTATGCGTCCTCACCAGAGGTTAATAAAAACTCTTAATCTGTTCTCCATCGGTCTATCAAAGTAACTTTCTCTATTAAAGAATTGGCGTGTGGTGATGGTAAAAAAAAAAAAAAGAAATTTATGACTATTGGGTTTTTGTGTTTCTTTATTTATAAGAGGATGAATTAATAGTAGAAAAGAGAGATGATATAATATAAAGACTTAATTTGTAAAAGAAAATGGAAAAGAAAGAAAGTGAAAAGGGAAAGGAATCTCAGGGCAGTGATGTACATAGAAAGGTAAAGAGATGAGGGAATTGGGTTGAAATGTGAAAAAAAAAAAAAAAAAAGAAGAAGAGTAATGTGGGGTTGTGATAGGTTTCAAAAGAGTATTCCTTTTCTTGTCAAAGACATGTTTTCAGTGATGGTGCTCCACTGGTCCTTTCATTTGGCAAAAGCCCTACAAGCTCTTTTTTGTTTTTATTATTATTTTTTTATTTTTAAAAATTTTCTCTTTCCAAAGAAGCTAAGTCCTTCGTGGGACAAATCAATATTTTATCTCTATCTCTCTCTGATCATCTTTTAAAAGTGAAGTTATTTTGCGGCTAGTATTGGCCCTCTAATTCGTCTTTTACTTGTTATTTTTAGTGCATGATCATGGTGGTCAGATATATGCTACTATATCCATATGTGGATATATATTCCTTAACATAAACATGCCCTTCTCTTTCTCTACCATTCAAAGTTAACTTGATCAGAGGTTTAGTTTGTTGTCTCTTAGGTATGTTTGGTGGGTGGATGGTGAATAGAAAGGCGGGATAATATTTAAATGATGAGTGCGAAGGGTAGAGAAGATTATCATAATCCTCTAAGTTATTTTGTAAGAAGGATAGATAGTAATCATTTGAAGAATTACTATATTATATATTTGTTTTTACACAATTTGTTAATAATTAGTATTGAGGGTAAATTAGACTTTTTATTACTTGAAATTGAGAGAGAGCATGCATCCTTTTATCAGGAGAAAGATGCAGTTTGGTGAGTTGGACGGAGATGCTCTCACAGCTTTTTCCAACCAAACAAAATGATTCAATTTATCCCTCTACCTCTCCGTCAACCTAGTCAAACATATCATAATTCCTTCCATGGGTAAAATTATAAGCACTATCCAAACATTTAGGCAATATATAGTTTGGTTTTGGCATGTGTTGCTTGTGGATTATGGTTTTTGGTTTTGGGCGCATTTTGCCCATGTGGTTTAGTTTTGTGATTAAATTGTTGGACATAAAGTAGTGGTCATTTATTTTCAATTATGCGTTGGATAAGATCATATATTAATGATCCTATGAAGATCATGGTATGGTCTAATTGATTGAATTGACTCAGTAAAAGGGCTACTAATTTTCTAGTGGTATTAATAATTATCTTTTTGAACACCTCAAGAAGTCAGTACCATTGAATATTGATATTATTGATTCAAAGATAAAAGCCTAGGCAATAGTGGACATTGCATTATTATAATCATAATTGAACTGTATATAATGAGGTAATATTGAGTGTTTCATTTTTAGTAATTGAAGTCCTAGTATTCCTATATACTAGGGCAAATTTGAAATAAACAAATAGTAATAAATAGAGAAGAAGTTAAAAGATCGATATCTACATACACCAACTTTGCATAAAAAGCAATAGCGTTAAGAATATGACTATTCACGCATTAATAAAGAAATGCATTTTAATTATTGTTCCCTCTACTAATTTCAAATGATCCTATGCTTCTTTGAAGCGCTTAAAAGCTTTCATAATTATTATAACTAGTAAATAAGCATGAAAATTAACATAAACAAACTAAAGCAATCAACCAACAAACACAATTAATATGATCTCTTGCAATTGATTATCTCTGACATTTATGCATACAATTTCACAAATGCCAAATCATATATATATATATATATATATATTTGCATAAATGGATATATAGCTATATTAAATCCTCATGAGTACTGCGAGAAATCAGCTGATCATGAGTATAGAAAGAAAAAGCCATGATCACCAAACTCATGATAGCGAGAAGGAAAACTAATATATTATAATAAACACTAAAAATGTAATCTCAGAAAATTTTCGCTCTAATTATTGGTGGTGCGTCATAATCAATAGGGATCAAATATATTGCAAGATTACATAATTATGTCTCAAATTCAACCTTATCCACTATAAATGTATTAATTAGAACGTAGTAAACATAATAAAAAAAATTATTTCTTGATTTGGCATAAGGGGACCAACCTTATTACCATCCTCCTTGGGCAACTAAAAACCCTATAATACTAAATATCTTTATATCTATAGGTTCATAATAGCATGGGACGATATAACTTAGCCAAATTTTGATCATCAAAGTGGTCCCTCCCCAAAATCTATCCCCACCCCCCTCAAAAAAAAAAAACAAACAAACAAGGAAAAGAATCCTTCTTTATTATTAATTATATTTATTTTTTGGAAGGAAAATTTTTAAATTGAGAGACCAATATTATAAATAATATCTAGGTGGATGATCAAAATATGAATACATGGTGACAAAAGATAGAACTTTGTAGAGAAAAAGGCCACAGAGGCAAAGCTCTTAGGACCATGTGGCTCTTGTGTAAAAAGGCCTAATATTTAAGTCGTTTGACATAATTGTTGCCTTGTGGTCCATTTTGGAGCTAAGTACTGTGGTGGGGATATCTTTCTTTGTCGTTTTTTTCTTCCAAGCTCCAACCATGATGATCATGAATTATCATCATCATCATCATCCTCATCATCACCATCAATTACTTCTATCACCTACCATATGTTTGAGTATCCATTCTTCTCTAGACTAATTTAACTCAAATTTGTTTGTTTCAGCCAAAAAAAAAAAAACTCGAAATTTGTTGTTCAATTGTTTTTTTTAAATAAATAAAAAATTCATATATATGAATTTTTTTTAGTTTTAATTTTTTAAATACTATATTGATTTTTTTTCTTTAGTTAATTAGTATTACGTGATAATTTAGCACCACTATAGAAATGCATATATATTGAGAAATAGTACCGATTTAAAATCAATGATATCACTCTTGAAATCAACTTTTCATGAATTGACTATATCTTGCTATTCTCTCAACCTTTTTTATAATTCAACGTCGATCGACAAAATTTAAATATATATATATATATATATAATAAAAAGGAAACCATGATATTTAAATACAAGGAGGATATATAGTTGTAACTGATAAAATAATTAAAATAAGCATAGAATTGCAATACCTCACTTGAATTGTTTAAATGAAATAAAAGAAAAGAAATGCTTAAATGGTATACAAACGTACATTTTTCAATGGAAACGTAGAAAAAAATAACATATATATCGATTCCCCTTATAATAAGTAGAGTACCACCAAATTTTACCAAAACTTTGGATGAAAAACTCGAGATATTTGTGCTGTCAATTTTGAAGGGGCACTTTGGGGTTTTCAAGTATAGAGAAGTTGCCACGTGGCAACACTAGGAAGCTCATTCACTATAGGCTAAAGCTTCAGCTTTCAAGCAAGTACTTTGCTCTAGTTTATGCTATCTCTTTGAAGCATTAAAGCCAGTTCATATATATATATATATGTATGCCAGTTTGCAGTGAGGCCATTCATGTATATATATATATATATATATATATATATATATAGATAATTTCATCAGCAGTCGAAACTTCTATATTTGACTTCGACAGTAACAACTTTTGTTGGCTTTGGCAGACGATGTAGAAGATAGTGTAATTATGGACCAAAAAAGAAAAAAAGAATGGGAAGAAAAAATAAATAAAAAACAATGTTAGCTAGGTCAGAAAGATTGATATGTGGGGACCTAATTATATTAGCCACTACTATCAAAATAAATATCTATGTATATTAACATATGAGCATTTTTTACTTTATATACCTCCATAAGTTATAATTACTTGTATATGACCTCTTTTTAGTAGAGTAGATATATAGATCACTGCATGACAAGAGTCAGAAATTAAGATTAAAGAAAGCTTGTAATAAATACATTTTAACAAAAGTGGTACTAAGGTAAAAATTAAAAAATTTCAAAGGGTTATATTCAAAAAAAAATTTTTTAATAAAAATTTAAATTTTAAGCCACAAATTACAATGAATCATGGACCGAAAGGGCTGGCCTCTGTCCATGTAGATCAGTACGTAAAATTTTCAAATCAACACAACTGAATGACTGATCATTCATTAATCAAGTGCACTATTGAGCAGAAATTATATTATATAGATAATAACACTGAATAACATGATTATATATATATATATACATATATATTCAATTATTCATTATGGTGAATTTGATTTTGTAATAACTTGATTTATACAACTATTAGTTGTGTATCTAATGAAAATTTAGCGTAAAAAAGTTTAGAATTCATGTCTTGTTTGCCTCCACCGTCCAAACCATTTCATTTTATTTTTTTTTCAACTTTTTTAATCCTAGTATAATATATTTAAATCTCAACTATTTATTTTACTTCAAAATTCGCAAAGTCAAATTTATTTCAAATGTAATGATTTGAATATTTATCCCAAACAACATATCAATCACGAAATTAATTTTTTTTAAACTACTTTTAAAATATTTTACAAGAATTTCATGTCGAAAACAAAATTAATCGAACTAGTAGATTGTCACAAAATTCATAAAACAATTATTGACGAATCAATATCATCAACCACACCCCTGTATATGCGTTTGGTAATTCAGATACAATAATCGTTATCGATTCGAGTTGAGCTGAATAATACTAATTTTCAATAAAATCGGAGAACGATCGAGCACGCAATACGAGGCAGCCCGGGATGAGGTCCACGCCAGAATATCCCTCCGGTGTGGGCATTAGCTAATTTGGGGGCGGGTGTGTGTCATGACTCAAATTACATACATATACAGACACATACATAAATACGCGATATATATATATATATATATATAGATAGATAGATAGATATGTGTGTATATATATATATATATACACAAATAGTGCGCCGTAGTTGTATGGATATCATGTAATCAAACATTAATGAATGCACTGCGGAAATGCCTGGACCTTCTTCCACACGGTTCTCTTATATATATACACATGTGTGTATATATATATATATATAATATTACATGCTTCTTTATGTATATATATATTTTGTCAGTGATGTGATCTGATCAGCAAATCAATTGGTTAGCTTCGATGACACATGCTTATTTAATTCATATGTATTATAATGAATATATGGTCTCCACCTTTTTTCCCATATTTATTAGGTCATAAAAATATAAACGCATAAAGAGAGAAAAAGAAAAAAGACAAATGAAGATTCCTACTTTATTTCATTTTGTACAATGCTTACCTTATGTAACCCTTTTTCTAACTCCACATGCCTTTTGACTTCGATAATATTTGAAGCCTTTTTCACCAATTATCTTTTCTTTTTTCCTTTTTTTTAGTATATTTTTTAATCGGTCTCAATACACTTTTTTTTTTCTAAAAAAAAAAATATCTTTTTGGCTTTAAGACTAAAAGGAAATACTTTGGCAAATTATACAAAGCGCATGCTATCCCAAATGAGTGGCTTTTCATTTTCCCATGCGGATCAAAAAGATGGGAAAATTTGCTAGTTTTGATGTGTGTGTGTGTATATATATATATATAGTTAAATACACACACAATGGTCGAGAAAGTGACACTACTAGTTTTGCTTCTTCCAAAGGCATTTGTGTATGGTTAAAATCATCTCCTAGGCTACCAAAAGGCTTTGCAAATGAGAGAGAAAACGAAAATCCCAAATTGTACATGGATAATATCATAGATAATCAAGTCAATGCACCCAATTATTTGGGCCCATATCGTGATTAATTAGGTATATATATTTGATTATTGGAGAATTTTGAAGAGCACCCCATTCTTGGCACAATTAATTGTTGTCTTATGTGTGTTGCATTTTTTATTTATACCTCAAAATTTACAATAAACATAGGGTGGAAATAAATAAAATACACTACTTGAGGCATAGATTATTAAGTGGCATTAAAAATGACTTTATTTTGAAATTCTCCCTTGATGATTATTTTATTTAATTTAGAAAACTAGCTAACATTAGGTTTTCATGGAAGGTATATAATAACCATTAACGAAGTAAACCCTACGTAAATTAATGTTAATATTAATATTAGGGATCATTAAAACAAGTATTTGGAATTTGGCTGTCTATATTTGAAAAAAAAAAATGACCAACATTTGCAAAAATTAATACATTAGCCATTAACCCGGACCATAACGAATTAAAGGCATAAAAAGTAAAATCATAATATTATGTAGTTAATTAAGAAAATGTCTGTTTTCTTAATAAAATAAAATCTTCTTAAAAGTTCGTTTAAAAAATGACTATTTGTTTAATAATTTTTTAAAACAATTATTTATAAACTAATTAATAAAAATATTAATAATTTATCAAGGTTTGACTGTATATAAATGAAGCTAAGTGCAAATGTTGTGTATTTGAAACGTGTTGTATAATATAACTAATATAGATCAATAATATATATCAAAAAACAAAAATAAAGGATCAGAAAGGCTTACGGTCAAATTTATTTTATATTTTTCTACGATAGATTGCACATTAAAAAATTATATATATACACACCTGAGTGCTAGTATTATATCGTTTGCCTAATTAGTGTAGTAAAAACTAAATATTTAAGTCAGAATATATGAGCAATTAGGTTTCAGATAAACCTAGCCTTTTTATTACATATAACATTATAAAATTTTAATAAAATAAACAGGAATTTGTCCCAATATCTTGTATATATATTTTTCGTCTCATAAAATGATAATTAATAGTATAGTGTCGGAGCAAATTTACTAGAAAAAAAAAAAAAAAGACATGTAGTTTGACTAGAGAAATTACGTGTAGTTTAGGGCAAAAAGGGCAATTATCAGGAAGTTACGGAGCAATAAAATAAATTGAAAATTTATCCCCCTAGGGCTACAAATGACACCATTATCAGTGTGAAAAGAGAGGATTTTATTTCTAAAAAATGTAAGATAATATCAAAAGAAATTACATAGGATTTCTCCTAAAATAGAAAGTCAACCAGAATCAACCAAAAAAGAAAAATTTAGAGATTATGGAAATAAGTCAAGGATCAGAGAAATTAATGAGATAAAATCTCTCCTTTTCTTTCACCTTATAGGCGCCACCCCTCATTATAAATAGAGGATTAGGCTTCACTCATTCTTAACACCAAAACCTGAGAAATATTCAGAGAGAAAGAGAGGAAGAGAGAAAGAAAGAGAAGAGTAAAGAAACTCTGAAGGCTTTAAAGTTTATGATATCATGTTTTTATAAGTTATAAACATGATTATGATGTTTTCAAGTTCAATGTCTTTATGACCATGATGCATGTCATTTAAATAATCAAGTGATAACTAAAGTTAAAACTGTATCGTACCACCCGTTCTCCTTGTGTCGACCCAAGGGCATTAAGGAGACGGTTTAATGAAATGTTTCTATTCTTCTTGTATCGACCTAAGTGCATTAAGGAGGCAGATTCACTATATGTTTATGATGTTTTTGGCCTTAGTCGCGAGGACCTTGTACACCCTCGTCGACTATTGGTCGAGCGCGTTCCACGAGGTACGTACACCATGATGATGATCTTCTATGATGAAAGATAATGAAAGATGACGAAATATATGATAATGAGTAATAATTTGTTATGCATTGCATCAATTATGTTTTTGTGTTAAAATAGTTGTTTTACTGGGCTTTTAGGCTTTTAGCTCATAAGTTTTTCCTTCGTATTGTAGGAAATAATCCTATAGCGTGATGTTGGATTGTGCAACGGCGGTGCAAGGCGAGCGAGGCGGGTTATGGAAAGCTACGAAAATATTCCGCAAATTTAAGTTATTTTATGTTTATCAAATTGTGTTGATAACAATTATGTTTCTTAAGCAATAAATAAATTTATTATTATGTCTTTTTATGAAGTATATGTGTTTAAAAAAAATGTCACGATTTTTTTATCTAAGTAAAGTAAGTTTTAAAGTAAAGTAACGATCCGAAAAGTTAAGAAACTAGCAATTTTGGGCAAATTATTGATGATTTTTGCTTCCTTTAAATTAAACCTGGTAAGCAATTCTTTTGCTGGAAAAAGCGTGCTTTAAATATAATGTACAGAGCTCTATCTTGACAATCTCTCCCACAAACTCGACATTAATTATTAATTTAAAATTTCCTTTTTTTTTCCTCTCCATAATTAAAATTGATCAATATATATATATACGTACAAAATAATGAAAAGAGCCACAAACAACATTTTTAACGTGGCATTAGTACTGGTCAATTCACTGTCGTAGTGGGGTTTCACATTTTATTTATTACGATGCCACAGTGCAAAAATACTAACATCCAAATATAAACACAGAGACAGTTCTAATTTTATCAGCAAATATTTCTCATATATATGCCCAAAATATCATGTCTTATATATGAAGATTTCTTATAATTACATATTCCCATGGAGAATTCAATATTAGTGTATCACAACAAAGGAAAAAATATGTCTAGTATTGATAATAAATATTAATATTGATTTTTTTTTGGTCAAAATATGCATGGTTCTAAATATAGACACGACTTAGCTAATAGAAGATACTTACATATCTTATTACTGTAGGCATTCACATTTTAGTTGTCACAATAAATTTCACGCTAAGAGAAAAAATTGATGTATTATACAAATGTTTGACTAATATAATTTCCAATATTTTTAAGTACTTTTTTTTTATATATTGGAAAAAGTGGTTTTTGTTTCTTTTTTTTTAGACGGTAAAAAATTTATTTTTTCATTGGCAGAACAGTACACAAAATATTTTAGAGATGGTATATTTAATTTTATACCACGATTATAATAGAATTACATAATGTATTACATTTAATAATCCAACTAAAATCAGATCATTCAAATATGACATTGCTGTTAATTAGACATTTACACCACCCTACTATTTTACTATCCTCTTTTTTTCTAAAAAAGGAAACTAAGGGGAAAAACAAAAAGCAAGCACCAACTTGTTAGATTTTTATTTTATTTTTTAAAATTACCAATTAGTTAGATGTTACGTTGAGGATGTTATGGATGTAGAAAATAAATAGAGGAAAAAAAAAAGAAGAGCCTCAAGTTGTATTTGTTTAATAATATAATATTTTCTTAATTATAAGTAAAGTGGGGCTAGGTGGGTCCAAGAGCCCAAGTTTCAGACAAGACTGAGCTGAAGGATCTTTGGTAGCATTGGATTCCAAGTTTGGTTTTGTCGTGTAACCAAGATATTCAATAAAAACTTATTCAAAAATATAAATAAATAAAAATAAAAGGAATTGACTAACAAACAAGAAGTGAAAGTTTTGGCAACGCTTTTATTTCACACCGCATTTCATGGGGGCATGAGAGCTTCTCTCTCTCTCTCTCCACCGTATCATTAGTACTATAATTTATTTTTTATTTTTTAATTTCTATTACAAACTCGAATGCAGATATGATCAATTTCAATACAATTTACGATTTAATCTCAAACTAAAGCGGGAAAACCGCTTATAATTAGTATTAAAATTATCCTATCACATCGTATAATTAGACTTGAGTATTATAATTAGTATTTATTTTGATGTCACATAATGCGTATTTATTTACTATAACTGAGTCTATAATGATAAATAGTTTATTATTTTTTTAGACTTACTTTTTCAACTAATGCTCGTCTTAGTATAAGAAATTGACCCTAAATTCTAATATAACCATAGTTTAGTTTCATAAATACTTAATTGATATATATATATATATATATATAAGGTCTCGTTTGAATTGTAATCTAAATCATATCTTACCGTAATAATTGAGTTTAAATTTAAATATTGGTGAATGAGTTTACAATAATAAAATCATTTAAACCAAAAAAAAAATAATATTCAAATTACAAAACAAACAAGGCCTAAAGGCCAATAAACTGTCTAACATTAGTTATTTCGTCAATGCGTACTATGAATGTCAAATAAAAATACACATCCATAGAGTGACAATTATATCATTATATCTATATGGTGCCATAAAACAATATATATATATATATATATTAGTAAATTGGCTTTCCTATTCATGTACAGTTCTATCAAGATATATATCAACCTTTGTGACCTGTCAATAACATGCCAATCATTTTCCTCAATAATTTGATAGAAGTCAGAGGCTGGGTATCTTCAACCCAAAATAAAAAATAAAAAAAGATGCTAAGAATTATACCTTGTGCCTATAATTTAATGGTTGCGCTTGTAACTTATATTTTATTACTACTACTTTGAAACCATTAACGTAATAGCATAGGCCTTAATTTGCTTCTTTGCTCTTTTTTTTTTTTTTTTTTCTAATTTTTTAGGTTGCTTTCTATGAGAGCTTTTTTATTTTTTTTATGAAGAAATTAATAAGATGGCATGGGATCATTTCTGTGTTCTGTTGGGTTTAATCCTCACATTTTGGTTTTCATATAGAAGAATTAAGAATACTATTTAGCTTTCCTTGTTATTATTTTTATCTCTGTTTTTTTTTTTATGAAAATTTTAATAGAACTTATTTAGGTTGGTCAGCCATCAGTCTAACAATAACAATTTTAGATCACTTTTTCAAGGTACTATCTTTCAATTTGAGTAATTAAATTATTTACAAGTTTATACCACCTTTGTTCGTGCTTAATAATTACATTTTTTGTCGTTTCCTTAATCTAGTATACACGATTTAGAAAATAGGAGATCATTCTTTATCGAAAAAGAAAATTGTGCCTATAAAATAATATAAAATAATTGTTCGAACTGTATTTTTCCTACATAAATTATACTTTTAAACTCTTTTATACATAAATCAGATTATAAGAAAAATGTCAAACTAGCCCATATTTTATTTATTTAAAATTTTATTTTGTAAATACATAAATCAAAATGTTTAGTTCTAGAGTGGAAATTAAAAAAAATATTTGAAATCTTAAATCTTAGCCTTTCTTAAATCTTAAATCTTTATATAAAAGAAGAAGAAGAGAGAATTACAAAACAATATTATTTTTAGTACCACTTAATAATCTATGTCCCAAGTGGTGTGTTCTATTTGTTTTCAATTTATGTTTATAATGTAAAATTTAGAGTATAAATTAAAAGCGCAACACACATAAGGCATAGATCATCATTGTGGCAAAAGATAGATATTCCTCAAAATTTGGTAATACTATTCATTTTTTATTTGATTATGTTTTTATTTACTCTTTTTCTTTTACCTGTTACATTCAGTTGTCATTTTCTTAAATTGCATAGATATAGTTTTTATATGTTTGGCATTGTTTGTCTTATGATTGACTAATCCATAGTGTTTATGCTTGTTATCGATTTTTTTTTTCCTAACATGTAGTTTTATACTCATATGCCGTTTTCAACATTACTGTCATTTTTGTCGTTTGCTATTTTGGTATCGTTTTCTCAATTTATGTCATTTTGTACTATGATGTCGTTTTCAGCCTTTTATGTCATTTCCAGACTTTCTGTTCATTCTTTTGTCGTTTTCCACCCTGGTGTCGTATTCTAATATGATGTCGTTTTCGGACTTTCTATATGTTTGGCATTGTTTTATGATTCACTGATCGATAGTGTTTATGCTTGTTATCGATTTTTTTCCTAACATGTAGTTTTATACTCATATGCCGTTTTCAACATTACTGTCGTTTTTATCGTTTGCTATTTTGGTGTCGTTTTTGAAATTTATGTCATTTTCGACTATGATGTCGTTTTCAGCCTTAATGTCATTTCCAGACTTTCTGTCATTTTTTTGTCGTTTTCCATCCTGGTGTCGTATTCTAATATGATGTCGTTTTCTGAATTTCTGTCGTTTATCCTCTATGATGTCGTTTTCAGACTTTCCATATGTTTGGCATTGCTTTATGATTGACTAATCCATAGTGTTTATGCTTGTTATCGTTTTTTTTTTTTTTTTTACCTTACATGTAGTTTGAAGTTGTTCGGTCAGTTTTATATTCATATGTCGTTTTCAACATTACTGTCATTTTGTCGGTTGCTATTCTGGTGTCGTTTTCACAATTTATGTCATTTCCTACTATGATGTCGTTTCCAGACTTCCTGTCGTTTTCAATTTTTCGTCGTTTCCCATTCTGGTGTCGTATTCCAATATTATGTCGTTTATCCTCTATAATGCCGTTTTCATATTTACTGTCGTTTTTTTCTCCTGTCGTTTTTCATATTTTCTGTCGGTTTTCAGTTTTGATGTCGTTTTCTGCTTTCTTGTCGTTTTCAAACTATCTGTCGTTTATCCTCTATGATTTCGTTTTCAGAATCACTTTCGTTATTAACCCTTTCCGTCGTTTTTGTTCTCCTGTCGTTTTTATTTTCCCTGTCGTTTTCCGGTTTTATGTCGTTTTTTAGCTTTCTTGCTCTAGTCATGTCGTTTTTCGTCATCGGCAGCTCGTAGACCCAATCAAACAAACGGCCCATCAAAGCCCAGTCCAGCATCTCCCCGATCTCCTTTTCCATCACACGCTTGAAAAAATAAAAATAAAAATTGGGAGAATTACAAAACAAAAACATTCTTACTGTCACTTATTAATCTAACCCCAAATGATATATTTTTTTGTTTTCATTTTACGTTTGTACTGTAAAATTTGGGGTATAACTTGATCCTAAAACTATGAATTCTCAAGCGAGTGGGCTGTCAAAGCAGGAGCAAAAAAATACTATCGTGGAAGCAAAAGTCCATATTATAAAATCAATACGAAAATAAAGCACTTATGAACCGCATTGACAATTATTTTAACATATAAGTAACCATAAATTTTTATTGACATTAAATAATTCAACTTCTATCCCGTGCTATTTTCATATTTCTTTTTTTTTTTTTTGGCGTATTAATATTGTTGTTAACAGAAGGAATAAAACATAACGATTGTTAAAAATGAAAGACTCGTATATATAACTCTTTTTATTCTGAGGACTCTTATAAAAAAGTTTTGAAAGACATGGAGCAAAATAAAAATTCATAATTTGTTTGGGGACCAGAAAACAAAATAAGATAATATAAATATAAAGTTAATTAAAATGGATAATAATAATAATAATAATAATAGTAATAATAATACTGAGCAGAGAGAGAGAGAGAGAGAGAGAGAGCAATGTGTTCGCAACCAAAAATCCTGTCTTCGTTAATGGCTAATCGCTTCCTTCACTCACCGTCGTCTCAGCCTCTTCCTCAACTCTTCCGTTTCAACAACTCAGGTACCTTCTCTCTCTCTCTCTCTCTCTCTATATGTATGTCGATCTGTATATTCATATATATCATATATATGAACTCACAAGTTTTCATTTGGGTTTCACTACATGAAGTTGCTAATTGCTTAAACCACAATTTTGTAATAGAAAATTATTATCTCTTTTTTTTGGGCTAGTGAAATGGGCCTTTTTGGCTCTGTTTTGCTAGTGGACTGAAAAAAAAAAAAACATATATATAAGATTTATATTTTGGATTGGTGTTGGTTTTGGTGAATTAATGAAACCAACTTGGTGTTGTAGTCAATTATTCAATTTGTTTAGGATAAATTATTGAGAATAAAAGAAAGAAAAATTATTGAGTCATTGCTCATTTCTGTTTGGCCTCAGGGAAAAATTGTTACAGCTTTGCTTGGTTTTCCTGAGAAAATATTGCTTTTACATTGTGATGGTCATATTGATTTGGTGCAGTCTAGCTGTTTGAGGAAAGTCCTCACTGACCATTTCCTAGTTTTTGCCATTTTTGGTAACAACAATGTTTACAATGGGCTTCATTCTAGCTTATTTTATTCACTATGAGAATATGATTGAAATAGTTTTTTGGGTTCTCTTTGGATATTATGTCACTGTCACAAGAACCAACTGAATATTTATAGTATTATCTTATATATCACTGGTACTAGATACCTATTTGTAGTGTAGTTACAGAAATTGAAATTTTGTTTTGTTTAATTTGTTTTATTATTTTTGGGATTTTCAGATTACAGAAATCTGTGACAAGAATTACACTGTTTTTTTAGAAAATTTTAAAACAATTGAAAGTTTATACTTGATATAAGCAAAGAATGAAGAAAGAAAAATTGCCAAGTATAAACGATAGTAATTAAAACTGATAATGAGAATAAAAATACTGAAGGAAAATTCTTTTTCCCTCTTGATTTTCTCAAGGTTCTAAACACAACAAATAAATAATTTTCATTTTCATTTCCTTCCTTTTTTTTTTTTTTGAAGAAATTACTCTCTGCCTTTTTTTTCCTTCAAAAATTCAAGTTCCAAATAGGCTTTTAAAGTGGAAACATAATGTGATTTCTTTGTTTCTTTCTTTTTTTTTTTTTTGGATGAAGTGTAATGGAAATTTATAGAGTTTGTTAATTTTTGTATGATCACCATTTTTGAGCTGTGACAAGCAGGAGATAGGCATGTGTACATGCAGTTTTCAAGATCATTTTCTGGGTTGACTAATCTACTGTTCAATAGAAGGTAATCTATGCTTAATGAATTGAAGGTTGAAAAAATCTTGGATCTTGTTAACAGAGAGTTGACGGCATATCTGATAAAAAAATTGGCAGAAATGTAGACGATTTGCCGAACACCAAACGTAAGCGCCTAAGGCCCGGCAAACTGTCTCCTCGTCGACCCGTTCCAAGCCATATACCAAAGCCTCCTTATGTCGGTACTGGGCAGGCTCCAGGAATTGCCAGCGGACCTGAAGTTCATGATGAGACAGGGATCGAGTACATGAGAGCCTCCGGAAGGCTTGCGGCGAAGGTTCTAGAATATGCAGGAACTTTGGTTAAGGTGATACTTTTGTTATAAAAGATTATTCAAATGATGGCTGGCTCAATCACTATGTATCTTAAGCTGATTAGCATTGCTCTTTTGTTAAAGCTTATGAATCATATATCTTCCTATTTGTTAGCGTATTGTTTAATGGTCATTATAAACTTATCGGTTGCTAGTTAACGAAGCGAGTGGAATTGGAATAGGGATGTTTTTTGTTGGAGGTTACATGTGAAGATTTCAATTGTTGGTTATTGGCAGCCAGGCATTACGACAGATGAAATTGACGAGGCAGTTCACCAAATGATTGTCGATAACGGGGCTTACCCTTCACCTCTGGGGTACGGTGGCTTTCCGAAGAGTGTTTGCACATCAGTGAACGAATGCATCTGCCACGGGATACCGGATTCTCGTGCACTCGAGGTTAGTTCTTTGGAGTTCTCCAATTACCGCAGTTTTGTATGGTCAAATTGCCAATCCTTAGAAATTTATAGCAATCGATATGTCTCTTAACTTGCAGGATGGTGACATTATCAATATCGATGTAACTGTCTACTTAAATGTAAGAATATCTACTCTTTTTTACTTATTATTATAATTATTTAGAGCAACATTTTGGTTCCCGATTTGTTGATATTGTGCTCCATTCATACCCATTTGAACAAGGCATTAAGAGAAATGGACAGGAAAATCAGGTTTGATCACGTTAGTCTATGTATAAGATAACTACTTATTTTCGGCTTCTGTAAATGTTAGTATGTTCACCCGCAATGGACCATAATAATTTTCAGGGGTACCACGGCGATACTTCAGCTACTTACTTTTGCGGCAACGTTGATGACGGGGCCAAAAAGCTCGTTCAGGTTGCTTTCTCTTCTTCAGTCTTTTCAAAGCTCAATGGACTTGAAGTATCATAATTTTTCTCTAGTAGTTTCCATAAATTAGTTAGCACATTTAAAACAAAAAAAATGGAATAAGTGATTCAGGTGACGAAAGAATGTTTGGATAAAGCCATATCAATTTGTGCACCCGGAGTTGAACTAAAGAAAATAGGCAGAACGATTCAGTAAGGCATCTTCCATTTACTTCATGTTATTAGATTTTTGTTTGTATTAATTCATAATTTATTTTCTGCTACCTATACAAGTGACCACGCAGATAAATTTGGTTACGGCGTCGTTCGGCAGTTCGTAGGCCATGGGGTCGGACGTGTTTTTCATTCTGATCCAGTAGTCCTCCACTTCAGTAAGCTTGTCGGGTTGAAACTTTTATAGATTTCATTCCATGTTTATAAATACTCGGGTATTGGACTAACATCTACGATTCCTTGTAGGGAACAATGATAAAGGACGCATGGTTGTGAATCAAACTTTCACGATCGGTAATGCTTTCCATACCCTTAATTTCTTATCTACAATTATTCCGGCGAACACCTTCGATATTCTCGAACTTTTCCCTTGAGAAAATATTTGAATATTATTAGCTTGTTAGCATGATTTTAGGCTTTTACTTTTGTTGCACACCTTGATGTTCAACATTATTCTCTACCTAAAAATTTGTGCAGAGCCAATGCTGACGATAGGTAGCATAAAACCCTTGATGTGGGACGACGACTGGACCGTCGTCACAGAAGATGGAAGCTTGTCAGCGCAATTTGAGCACACAATTTTAATCACCGAGGCCGGGGCCGAGATACTGACTCAGAGTTGACAGTTATGGAAGATTTTTACAGTACAACTTGCAGATTCACTGTCTAATTATGATAATATTTGCCTCCTCTAGAATTTAACTATAGAATATGAAAATTGTTTGAGGCACTGTAAAATTTTGTTTTACAATGTCATTTATTCTTGGTGATTATCATAAACCATGTATGTCCAGCGTAATGACATGATAAATGGAGACTTTTTTGGTGCAGATCTTTTTGCGGTTTGAGGATGAAATGATCAATACAACGGCATGTCATGCATAAATGCTATAAACGACATGTCGTTTCATAGAGCCATGAAGCGACATGTTATTGACTTATTGTATTTTAGGCTTAAAAAAAAGTTTTAGAAGGGAGTGGGCGTCCTTAAATGGAGACTTTTTCTGCTATGATCTTCTTTCAGCTAAGAACGAAATGTCATGCGGTTTCTTGAAGCAAATAAACGACATGTCGTTTACATAAGCTTGTAAACGACATGTTGTCAACTTCTTGTAGTTTAGGCAAAAAAATGCCGTGTAAAAATCAATGTGGCGTTTCATAATGGAGATAGATTCAGCGAAGATCCTTTTTCTGTTAAGGATGAAGTGGTTCATCGTCTATTGGTTTTCTGTCGTTTGTTGAGCCCAATAAACGACATGTCGTTTACTTGAGTCTTTAAACGACATGTTTTCTATTTCCTGTAATTTAGGCTTCAAAATGACGTGTTAGAATAAAGTAGGAGTTCATAAATGAAGAACAAATCAGCGAAGATCCTTCCGGCGGTAAAGGATGAAATGTGTGTCGTTTATTGAATCCAACAAACGACATGTCGTTTTCAGTAGCTTCTAAACGACATGTTGTGACATCTTGTAGCTTAGGCTTTAAAAAATGACGTATAGAATGAAGTATTTATAATAGATACAATTTCGGAAGAATATCGTTTTGTGGTTAAGAATCTAATGATCTGTGTTTATTGATGCCATATAACGACACGTCGTTTACAGAAGCCACAAAACGACATTTTGAAACTATTGTAGTTTAGCCTTAAAAAATTACGTGTTAGAGTGAAGTAGTTCATAAATGGGCACATTGTCAGTGACAATCTTTTCGTGGTTATGGATGAGAAGGTTTGTCGTTACTGAAGCCAATTAACAACATCTCGTTTATAAGATCCTCTAAACGACATGTCGTTTTTAGAATCTTTGTGACTTCTTGACGTAGTTCAGGCTCAGAAAGTGACCCGTTAGAATGAAGTGCGTGTGAAGAGTTGATGATTGATCCTTTGGCGGTCGATGATAAAATGACATGTCGTATCTCACTTATTGAATCTAGGAAACGACATGTCGTCTATAGAAGCCAAAAAATGGCATGTCATTGTCTCCTTGCAATTTAGACTTAAAAAACCACGTGTGAGAATGAAGTCGTTGGCAAGAAAAACGACATACCACTTTTGCAATACAATGTCGTATTTTTCCACACCAAACGACATCGTATCACCGATTCATCTTGTCATCAGTGAAATAAAAATCAACCCCTCTCCATCACCAGACAGGCAGACACACCAAGAAATATTAAACAAGTTTTCTCCACGTGACTGACACGTGGCACCGTATATACCTTCAAACCAATCTACTTTTTTTAATTTATTTATTTATTTTTATTTTTTTCACCTCTTATCGCCGCCATTTTTGCTCTCTCTCTTTTTCTTTTTTTTTTTTTTTAATTTTAATTTTAATTTTTTAGAAATGAAATTCCTCTTCAAACCCAATTCATAAAGAGTTTTAGCTTTTATGAGACCAATTAATTCGATATTTTTCCACTTTCTTTGATTTTCTTTCATTTTCCCTCAGAATTTTCCCGAGAAAAAGCTTCGCCGAACCGTCAAAGGTCCATCAATGGAGTCGCCAACGTCGGTGAACTGGGAGGCGCTCGACGCGCTGGTCATCGACTTCGCCAAATCCGAGAACTTGATCGAGGACTCGCCTTCTTCGTCGTCGTCATCGTCGCTCTCGTCCTCGTCCTCGTCCTCGTGCGCTTCTTCGTCGCCGCCGTCCGTACAGTCGCCGGCGTCGCCGTCTCTCTCGTCGTCGTCGTACCAGTCCAGGCTGATCATTCGCCAGATCAGGCGGTCGCTGGAGTTCGGCGATGTCGATTCGGCCATCGATCTCCTCCGGGCCCACGCGCCTTCCGTTCTCGACGATCACAGGCTTCTCTTCCGCTTGCAGAAGCAGGTTTCGAATTTTCCGTTTGTTTACCGAGAAAGTGTCGAGAAATCGCGCTTCTTTTGTTCAATTCAACGATATCACTTTGCAATTCACAATTATCGAATATAAAAGATTCAAAATTCTGTATTGTAAACTGTGTTAGCCAACCTTTAGACTAAATTTATAGGGATTAGGCATAGTTTTAGAAATTTAAAAATTAGTCATATTTTATTTTTTATTTTATCACAGTCCATAAAATTTTGATAATAATTAAGTTTGGTTTGTTTTGTTAAGATGAATGACTCGAATTTTTGAAATTTTTTTATTTGATATGGGCGGTTTTTTTAAGTAATTATCGTGGATATTAAGATATTTAATGGTTATTTCTTTAATTTTAAAATTTAGGCTAAATCATTTAAACTTTATCTTAAAATGGCTAATTTCTTAATTGGTTATTGGAATTGTTTTGATTTGTGAAGAAATTCATTGAGCTTTTGAGAAGAGGAACAATGGAGGGTCGTGACTGTGCAATTAATTGCTTGAGGAATTCTCTCGCTCCTTGTGCTCTCGATGCATACCCAGTAATTTCAATCTCCTTCGGTTTTGTTTTATAGTAGTGCTTCTTAAATTTGTGTTGAAATATGATTTTGTTGGTAAGAGAAAATGAAAACTTTGATTGGCAATGAAGTACTGAATTTTATAAGCCTTGTAATGCTTGTATAAGTCAAAACATTATAGGCAAATTTATCTATCGTACTTGTTTAAGAGAAGTTGGGTATTTGAATTCCATGATTCTGAGAGATTTATTTTCTCTGTATTTTAAGGAAGCATATGAGGAATTCAAGCATGTTCTGCTTGCTTTTATATATGACAAAGATGACCAGAGTTCTCCGGTGGCCAATGAGGTGGGTTAATTGTGTTGTGCCATTGAATTTTGTGTATTCTCTTTTTCGAGATAATTCTTAGCTTATGTTTTCCTACGGTAACTTTGCAATGTCCGTATGTTGAATGTGTTCTTAGTCGGTTTTATGACTTCATGTTTAAGTGGTCTGAAAGGAGGAGGTTTGACATTGCCGGGCTATTGTCCACCGTATTAAGAGCTCATTTACATGCATACGATTCTGTCTTTTCAATGACGCTAAGATATTTGATAAGGTCTGTCTACATTCTCTGGGTTTTATTTGTGAGTTTCGTCTATTTATGTGTAAATGTTCTAGCTTTATTGCAAATATGTATATATCTCTCTCTCTCTTTTTTTTTTTTTTCAACCTTGATCCATCAGCATACACAAGGGATTTTGCTTTCGTCAAGGTATTTCATCGCCCATATCAGATCTTACTGAGAGGTTGCTACTTGAGGAACGTGATTCTCCTGCAACACCCCAGGAGACTTTATTTGAAGCCCCTCCCTTTGATGAGGTGAGATTTCAGGCATATGGCCCCACCTATATAATTATTATTAGAAGTGGGAAAATGAGGTTGTTAGTGTTAAAGCTTACTATTGTTTTCACTTACTTGTTCATGTCTTAGGCCATTGGCTGATAAGAAACCCGTTCTTTACTGATCAAGTATGCCCTAATGTATTTCTGTTTTGCATGATTTCTCTGACAACCAGGTGGACATACAAGCTCTTGCCCATGCTGTAGAGCTTACGAGACAAGGGGCAGTTGAGAGCTTGAGATTTTCGAAGGGTGACTTATTCCAGGCATTTCAGGTCATTGAATATGTATTTCATTATTTGATAGCAGTTTTAACCTTCTTTCTATCTTTAAGGCTTGTTCATTCACATCCTTCTTTAAAAGCGAGAAGGAATTAAAGAGAATGAAAATTAGGAACAATCATTATCTTAATTTCTAATAACTTTTGTTAATGTATATTCTCATGATTCTTTGTGTTAACTTTTGTATGGTTGGTCTTGGCTTAAGTATCCGCGCCTGAATCTCTTGGACCTCAATTTATGTTTTGCAGAATGAGTTATGTCGGATGAGATTGGATGTCTCCATGCTTGATGAGCTTGTTCGTGAATATTGTGTTTACAGGGGCATTGTGGATTCTGCTCTTGCATACCCTTACGGTAATCAAGATTTTTTCTTGTGCTATTATATAGCTAAATTTTTTTTATATTTCTCTCAATTGTTATCTTCATGCCTTTAGCTTCAGAAGTTCGAACCCTTTCGAAGCCATTGAAAGTCGACCAACCAGCGCTTGGTTCTGGTAAATCAAGAGATTTAGTTCTCGACATGGACTGTAGTGGCAGCAAAACTTCTGATGGTGATTCTACCATCAGCAATGTCCAGGTGGATGGTTCACCTGAAAAAATTCTGATGTGACTAGCATGCAAGGAATTGACGTTGAATTGCGATACGCCCCCGAGTTAACCATCATCCATGAAGACTGTAGTACCAGTGGTTCTCATCAACCGGAAAATGCAAGAGTTCAGCAGAGAAGCAAAATCAGTGCTGGGGAAAGGAATAAACGTAAGCGATGGAGGGGAAGACATGATGACATGAATTATACTCGTGGAAATTCTTTGGATGAATCTAGGAAGCAAGAGCTTAGCACAAATAATACATATGTATCACGGGAACACCAGGTAATTGTTTGATTCTAATGGAGTAGCCTCAGCTAATGGATTCACTATCACCTCTCAATTTAATTTTATGCTAGTTATTCACAGAACTACTGTGTGCAGGGTTTGGAAAGACATTCCAAGATGGATATCAACAGTAGGGAGGACAAATACGAAATTGTCCTGGGAATGAAGGAACTAGCTGCTAAAGGATTGGCTGCAGAGGTTGTGGATGAAGTTAACGCCCTGGATCCAAACTTTTTTGTGCAAAATCCTATTTTGTTGTTTCAGCTTAAGCAGGTATTTTCATTGTGAACACAGGTAATATTTTGCCTTCGTTCCGTATTTTATTTTATACAAAATCCTTTATTTTCTTTCTCTTACCAAATGCAGGTTGAATTCCTTAAACTGGTGAGTTTGGGTGACTATTCTGGTGCTCTGAAGGTAGCTTGCTCTCACTTGGGTCCCTTGGCTGCTAGTGATCCCGCTTTACTGAAATCTTTGAAGGAGACTTTGTTGGCACTTCTCCAGCCCAATGAAGATGCACTTGGAAAAGGCTTGCCTTTGCATGCTCTTGCAAATTCCCTTCAGGTATGTCATGGCGTGCCGACATGCTTTGGTTGATGATTATTTTGATCATTTTTCCGTTCTTGTATTAGAGCTCCTTTTTGGGCTATCAAGAAAATTTTCTGGACCCTGCATTTCTTTTATATTTATATATATTTTGGTATATACACTTTTGATACGAGAACCTTTAAGATTCCATTTAAAATGCACAGCCACTTACTCTCGTAGTTAGTGGAATTTGATATTCAGCATCAAGAGAAGTGTTTTGGACCTCTCTTTTCTCTCTCTTTTCAAAAGCTACATGTAATGATAAAAAGCACTTATGTTATCTTTGATAGGTTGCAATTGGTAAGAGGCTTGGAATTGAAGAACCCCAGCTCATGAAAATTATTAGAACCACCCTTCACTCACATAGCGAGTGGTTCAAGCTTCAAATGTGCAAGGATCGCTTTGAAGGTCTTTTACGGATTGATTCCTTGAAAGAAGCTAATCCTACTTTGCTTGCTAGCGGTATTGCCACATCAAAGATGAATACAGACAGGTCCTCCGTCGGATCTCCCCAGGCTACTCTATCTTCAAGTACTAGGATGTCGGAAGATAGCAGTCCTGCTCAAGTGTCATCTAGAGACGGTGTCTGTGATGAAAATGCGATCCTAAAAGTGATGGTGAGTTTTTCCATTTGTCGCACTCTAAACTTCTCTCCCTCACATAGTCACGCTTTTCTGTATAATGTGATTTTTTTTTTGTGACCAATTTCTTGATCCCATGGAATTTTGTAAGACTAGATACTGTCTTCTAACCAACGTTCACTTCGTTTTAAGTTTTCAATTTTTATCTGAATCCTCTAGCTGCTTCTTTGTTATCAAGCATTGTAGCATTCAATCCAAAATATCGCAGCTCCTTTCATAACATTGGATTCCGTTCAGGTGCTTTTCACTTTTTTTTTTGTTTTGTTTTGGCCAAACCAAAATGATGACTTGATCACATCAAGGGTCCCTCCGGAAAAGAAAAAAAAAAAAAAAAAAAAAAGAAAGAAAAGAAAGGAAAGAACAAACAAATTGTTTCATCTTTTTTTATTTTTTCTTGACCGGAATTATTAGTTATACTTAGTAAACTTTATATGTATTTGCATGAGTAAGTCGTTCTTGTTTTGCATGGATGCAGGAATTTCTTGCATTGCCGAGGGCCGATGCCATCCATCTTCTTGCTCAGTACAACGGGAACGCCGAGACAGTCATTCAGCAAATTTTTGCGTAGTCTGAATTGTACACAAGTGAAAGTTCCCAAGGTTACACTTGCATATTTATTTGCACCATCTCTATTTCTGTTGATATTTGTTTATTCAATTTATGTCTTGTTACTTTTTTTGCTTTTTACCTTTTGTAGACATGAGGCTTAGGCTCAAAGGGTAAAGCCCAGGTACTTTAGGTTGGTTCATCCAATACTTGTACATTGTATTTCAGTTGTTTGTACAATATCATAAGGTTTTCCTTGTGTTGGAAAAAAAAAAAAGAAAAAAAAAGAGCACTTATTAATAAAATTTATGAAACGAAATTGTGGGGATTGATTCAAGTGATGGGTTTTATCTCAATTCAATGTTATAGGGCCCTATTTACATTTTCATTCGTGGTTGATATAGTATTGTGTTGTCAAAATAATTCAGAAATAAAAACTCTCTTTTTGAGACCAATTGGAAACAAGACAAGCTGTATATATAATGATCAAGCAAGCTAGCTTTTGTCACCTCAGTGTATAGCCAATTGGTCCCGACCCAAAAAATCAGAATTAAAAAAGAAAAAAAGAAAATCTCAAGCCACAGACAACTTGTTCGCTATCACTAATCACTACTTGCGTATAAACCAAATCTTAGGACACAAACTTGTCTTTCAGGGGGAGATATTTTACTTAAATCCAATCCGCTAATACACATGATTCATGATGATATCACAAACACTAAACTAAAACAGGGAAATTCCCAATCTAACAACCACAAAGGCCACATGAAAAAGGTATTGAAAAATCAACACTAGCCTCATAGCTCATTGACATTGGCCTTGGAATCTCTCAGTTTTTTCTCATCGGAAAGTGTCTTGGCAAACCTGCTCAATCAAAGCATTGAAGAGGGGTTACAGAGTTGCACTTCCATTTCTTTTGCCAAAAAAAAAAAAAAAAAGCTGCACGTTCATTTCAACATCAAAATTTTATCTGTAGGTAATGAAAGTACTTGTATTACAATTTCAACTGGAAAAAAGAAAAAAGGAAAAAGAAAAAAGGAAAAGAAAAGACTAATAACCTTTTGAGTGCTGCTTTATTTATACCACAATTCAGAATTGGCTGATAGATACCAGTATCCAAATTCAGGCGTGAAACTGGGTTTTTGAGTAAGTTCTCACCAACTTCAACCAATTTCTCTAAGTTCTCATCGGTTGCCACATCAAGTGACGATGCCTTTCCTTGTAGTGTGTCCACCTTATCAATTTAATATAACATAAATATTATTCGATTAAAATTTATATAGAAACAAGTTATTGACATTTTAACCGATCGAATTTTACACTTTTTTCGGTTGATGGAAAATAGGAAGGAGCTAGATGAGTAGGTGAAAATATTGTAGGATGAGAAAAGTTAGAGTGAGTAGTTTAAGGAAGAAGGGTATATATTCTAATCCATATTTTAAGAAAATAGCCAAATATTTCAAAAAAATAAGAAACTAGTCATTAGCCCCTTAAAAACTAAGAACATAAAGGTAACATTACATCATCATGTAGTTGAAAAAATGATTATTTCCTTAATTAAAGAAAACGTTGGCTATTTTCTTAAAACATCGTCTAAAAAATTGCTATTTACTTAATAATGTCATATTTCTAATCATCAATACCTATTATTATTATGGAAAACTCGAACTGCGCAAATATGACAAAATAAAATTATAGTTTTGTTATTCTTAAAATAAAATAATAAAAAGGGGAACTTTTAGTGATTTTTTTTAACAACAATTCTAGATCGTCAAATTTACTTTTGTAAAGATGTATGACGAACTGAAAAGGTAATCAGACGATCATAAATGTTTCCCACTCAAAAAAAAAAAAAAAAAAGAAGAAGAAGAGAATTTCCCTAAAATATCAACTTCTCAATTACATATAATATTTTGTTTAGAGAACTTGTCTCTTTTATTTCCTTCCATCTTATGAAGAAGAAAAGATAGATGGAAAACAAGATTATTCTTGCTAGCCAAGCAACTCCCCTAATCTCGCAGTATAATTCAGGTAAGTTTATCAAACATGTATTAGAACACAAAAAGAAGAATTCTAGAAAACTTACATCGACTCGGAGGTAGCTATTTTCAGAATGGAATGCTTCAAAAACCACACAATTATGGTAATTAACCATGTTTGCACTTGCTTCACCATAACTATCTGTTATAGGAGTAGATCTATGGTTATACATCCATGACAAAATCCCCCACTTGGAAGCAATTTTAGCGTTGTATTTTTGCTCGGCCCTGTTCGAACCTGTCCCGATCGAGATCACTAGAAGACGATGGTAATCCACGGATTTAATCTCATCAAAATCGGGATTCTTTCGAGCAATTTGTTTGGTCACTTCACTTATTGCAATCAAAGCCCGGATAAGTTAATAACCAAGTCACATCATTAAAATCACACAATCTACTTGTGAGTTTGTATTCTATGGTTTATCTAACTTCATGATCTTTACTACATAAATAAACATCTCATTCTAGTTTCTTAACTTTTTATTAATAAAGAACAATTAAAACAAGATTTCTCAATGAAGGTGTAAAGAGGTGAATTTTAATGCTAACTTAAACTTACCACTTGAATTTAAGTTAAAAAAAGAAAAAAAAAGCCATATAATTCATAAACCTAATATGAATGTTAGTGCTTTTGTTTTTAAAGTCTAGAGACAAACATAAAATTAAACTAAGTGAACAAAAGCACATACACATTGAACAATCATAATCCAAGTCTATCAATTAACTCTCACAAAAGTTTATGTCAAGTACCGGATTATTAGCAGCCAATCCACCGTCGACAAGATTGAATTCTTCGGTATTTCCATGGCGATCTTGGTTGGTAAAATAATAGGCAGGAAGAAAAGTTGGCGCCGCGGAAGTGCCTATACAAACATCCGAAAGCAAAGCATCCATGATAGAGCTTTTCATGGCCTGCATGAGTAAATCAATTTAAGTGAAATTAAATGAAAATATAATTTTTGGACTTAGCATATATCATGAACAAACCCTAAAAAACAAGTAAATACAAAATCTTTCTAGCAAAATAATAATATTAATAAAAAAAATACAAAATTAAAACCTACCCGATGAGAGGAGAAGATAATGGGTTGGAGTTTCTTGATGTCAAAAGCAGGAATAATAAGGTTTGTCAAGGCTTGGTGTAACCTTGTTTGCCCTAATATTTTTCTTATAAGGTTGTGAAGATATTTTCCATTGTACTTGGGACCTTTTATAGCTCTCAAAAGCCGAATAGCCGAGCCAAGTACTCCCTTACTTTTCAATTTGAAAATCAAGAGAGAGCAAAATATTGTGTTAGCTAGCTAATATGGCGAATTATTAACGAAATACCTTTTTATATTATTAACTTGCATGGCTTAAATAATGAAACATAAAGACTTACCTTGCTTGTGGGAAAATTTTCATTGCAAAAAGTAGCTAGATCTATGTATGCAAATATATATATAAGGCTTTACTCATTACTCTGAGTTTTTTTTTTTTTTTTAATTAATGAGAGCCGCCACTACAAAAGTACAATATTTTAAATCTGGTTAAGTATATATATCCGGCTGCTGAAGATTAAATATTATTCATTCATATATGACTACTCCAAGAAAAAGGTTTAGAAATGTCGTATGGGTTGACAAAATAATACGTTTAAACGCATATACACAAATATATATATATATATATATATATCAAATATATATATATATATTGACTTTACTTATTTATTTATTTTTATTATAGAGATAATTAAATAAATAGCTATTTTTTAAATAACAATATTTTAAAAAAATAGCCAACATTTCAATTAATTTAGAACTTAGTCATTTTCTTAACTACATAATAATGTGCACTTACCTTTATGCCCTTAATTTTCTTATGTATTAGTCGCTAGTAACTTAATTTTTAGAAACGTTGATCATTTTCTTAAGGGTCAGTTAGGTAAATAGCCATTTTGGACTGTGTATTTTTAAAAAATAGCCACAGTTTCAAAAAATTTAAAAACTAGCCATAAAACTGTAAGAAATTTCTTACAATAACAAAAATACACATAAAAAAACTGTAAGAAATTTAGGACACTAGGCAAAAATTTTGTAAAAAATTTCTTACATGGCTAGTTTTTAAATTTTTTAAAACTGCGGCTATTTTTTAAAATTATTTTGTAAACAGTGGCTATTTTTTTAAAATTCCATTTTCTTAAAACATGGACACAGAAATGACTAAATGCCAAATATTATGACCCTTTATTTATATAGTTTTTTAGTTTAACTCCCAATCTTAAATGATACTCTTTCTCTTTTATTTTGTTAGTCCACCAAGTTTTTTGAACTAAGATGTTTTCAAGACATCATCTTTTAAAATTGTTAGATCCACATAAGATTTTTTTTCTCACGATTCTTTGTTTGTTCTCTATCGTGATATATATTTCTTCCTTCAATTTTGTGATATTGTTCAATGAATATTGTATCTTTGGTAGGTAACAATATTGTTAGGAGGAGCTAGGCGTTTTTTATGCTTAATTTCTTTTATTCGAAAAATAATAAATATAATAATTGAGAATATAACTTGTACAATTACTATATCTCCCATTATTGATCATTCTTCATAAACCTTTTTTTTTTTTTTTTCCATACAGGCAAGAGATTATGAGAATTTTCTATGGATGATGCCTTAATATATTGTTCGTTAAGGTTTTAAGGAATAATGACCTTAATTAATTAAAAGAAGAAAACAATCAAAACAAAACAAGAGCAGCAGGACAAGAAGATGAAAACCAATGAATTAAGCACCAAACCCAACATAAATCTTCCAAAAAAACAACAGATAAAAGCCAAAAAAGTAAACATATATACTAATTATCTTAGTGTCAGTTGAGTCAATGACGGTCACACTCACACAGTTTATTCCTCTAATTTTCTCAAAATTTTAACCTAATTATTTGTTGATTTATTAGTACTCTTGGGTTAATCTGTCACGTTATCCCTGAAGTATGTGTCAATTACCATTTAAGTCATAATCTCTCCAGACGTCCTTAGTTTTATCTCTGATATCTATAGAACAATACAAGTTTAGTTTCTACAATATTTTATTAAAAAAGTTAACAAAAAGTAAGGCATGGATGAAATCAACACAAGAGGAGTATTTTGTATGGATTTTATTGTTCTTACATTAATTATATGATATTGATCTAGATGTTAAATTATGTCCTAATCTTGGTTTTTTTTTTTTGGTAAATTCCAACATTGATAGAAGTAAAAGTGTACAACTTCATGAATCGGATCGGGAACCAATTGAAATACGTTTTGAAAGACATTAATGTTAATAGAATTTGACTTATATATAAGTCTAGGTCGAGAATGTGATTAATTTACACTCTTATAGCCATTAAATGGCTTGGAATTATTCAAAATCATTTAACCACTAATACTATTATATAGTCAATACGATTTTGAAAAGTAAAAAAACTATTCAAATGGTGGAGTAAATTAAAGCATTACACTTGCAAAATTACATGAGAACTTAAGGGGGAAAAGAAAAAACTCTTTTAGAATGCATGTTAAGAAAAAATAATATAAATTGTAACTATAATGTTAAATAACACTGATCAAAATAAGAACTTGAAAAAGTCGACATATCATAAAAAATTCTCAAGCTTTTTCGTTTTTTTAAGCTACAATTCGTCAAATCAATTGGGGCCTCCAAGTCCACATTCCTTTGATGTTGGGCTGTGGTCCATTTATGTCGTCCCTAACTCCAAACAATTCAATTTTAAATAACCTTTAAAGATTTTATAAAGTAATCAAATAAATATGTTTACATATAAAAACTATTGGTAGCTCATCTCTCATCAGCTTAAACTTTTAGGATGAATCGGTGATTTAACATAGTATCAGAACGGGAGGTCCTGAATTCAAACTCTTGTAAATGCACACTCTTTAACCCTATAAAAGCCCATAAAAATTGTCCACTCGTGTAAGGCCTAATTCAACCTACACGTGAAGGGGAGTGTTGAGATATGAAAAAACTATTGTTGGCCCGTCTCTTATCAGCTTAAACTTTTAAGATGAATCGGTGATTTTACAAAATATAATGCTTGTGAGTTGCTCAAGATCCAATAAGTCCAACATATTTGGTTCAATCTAAAAACGGGGTATTTTTCAAAATATATAAGTTCCTTAAAGATTCTCTAATAGGTTGGAAGCTTTTTTTGTGCATCAATGACAAATGACAACTCAGAAGTAATTGACAAGCTCTTATTTTCAGAACACTAAATATTCAAAATGCTTATTTTATACATTGTACTTCATTTTCCTAAATATATATATATATATTACGTATCTATATATATTTTCAATTCAATATATTGTAGTGATGAACTTTCATCACAAAAAATGTGGTGTGTGATTATGAGTGAGCTCAAATAAAGAACCTATTCATTCCATTGATGAAAATGACCTAGTTAACAAAATAATAAACACTATCCTCTTTTCCCCAACAACTTATCAATTGTAATAATTATTGTTATCTACATGCAATAATTATGTGACCATATCTATACGCATACAAAGGATTGATCACTTGCTTATATTTATAATCACCTGTGAGTCTGTGACTCTTAATAGCAACTTTCTATCTCTAGAGTCTAACTAGCAAAAGACTAGAACATGTTCTATCCATCTAATTTGATTAATAGTTTTACAAATAATATTTATATTATAAATATGTGATCATATATAGTACTCATAGTCAATCATGTTTCTAGGTGGTTTAAAATGCAAGCAATGGTCCACGTGCGACAATAACTAGCCAGAATCTCCAACAAAGACCCTAATAAATGATTAAAAAATTAGAACATTAGAAAAATAATGACCAAGATTAATAAATAATACCTACATTTCATTAACAAATTAAGTTGGTCGCTCATCAAGTAACTCATCAAGAGTAAGATTCACGTTACCCTTTAAACCAATTTCAATGCTCAATCATGAAACCTAGCAGTCTTTCATTTATGTTTTACAATATATATACGTTCATATAATATATATTTTTCATGGTTAGATGTTATATATATATATATATATATATGGGGAAATATAAATCCCTAACTGATCAAAAAACTGTTAGAAAACCCTAATCTTTTTGACAGTGATATCTTACCTTCCCGAAGCACCCGAATATCAATTTTTAAAAAATTTTACTAGTTCTTGAGATGTTGTGATAGCTAGTCATGCCTTTTTTTTTTTTTTTTTTTAAAACCCGAATCGGCGCTCAATTTTTGTATGCAATATATTGTCGATTTACTCGCAAATTAATGTATGATGAGATTTTAGTCCTTACAAATATACAGGTTTTAGAAAAAAAATTGTATTTTATTATAATAACGAAGACTGGTTGATCAACAAGAAAGTTCACTATATTTATGTGTGTGTGTGTATTTTATATAAATAAATCGGCAGGCAAAAAGTTTTCCATATTTAATTGTAAAATGAATACGTGTTTGTGGTCCCATTTTCTTTTCCCTCATCTCCAAAATTTGAAAATTTTGAAAGACTTCTTTCCAATCCTCTTTAACTATCATGCAATAAACTATAGTGCTTGTGCTTGAATATGTGGACCTTTGTAATTAGTTGCTACGTAATGTACTTAGCTTTCGCCTCGTGGTTCAAATAATAAAGAAAAGTTGGATTTTGTTTGGTATTGTAATTTGATGAATAATCATTATGCCTTATTATACAATGTTTACCTTATCGTTATGTAAATTAAAGTGGATCAATTAAAGTTCTTGTTATTAATCGCCACCCCTTTCCTAATTTATTATACCGAAAGAAGATTTAATGTTGAGTACAAACTATTTTAAAAGAGAAAAAGTGAGATACAAAAAAGAAAAGCTTTTTTATTTATTTATTAATATTTATTTCATTATTATATTATATATATTTAGTGAGTGATATATAGCCTTGATCCCACTAATGGAATCTCTTTTAGAAAGATGTGGACATAGTCCTACTTATTGTCAATGATATATAGGCATGTTATATGCCTCACAGGGATTTGAATATTTCAAATCTTATCTTAAAAAATAAACTAAATAAATTTAAAAAATAAAATAAAATTCCCAATTTTTGAATTGGCCGTTGTTCGGCAACTTTTTCTACTAGCATTGATTTTTTTTTTTTCTTCTGCTATCACTACCATGCCAGCATTGAATTGGCTAACATGGAAATAATTATCTCTCCTTAGACAATAAACAAAATAAAAATAAAACGATGGTAATGAATCAAACCACTTGCTGGCATATGTCTTTTTTGGGCATCGTGGGACTTTGGAAACAAAATTAATTGATATTGTAAGATTTCTTTTAGAAACCACATTGATTGATAGTTACGGTTATCGTAATAAAAGAAATAGTTTTGTTTGATTGTTTGTACCATTAAAAAATGATATAGTTTTATAAAAATTGTTTAGCACTGTGTTTTGCTCTTCCGGTCTTCTTAGAGCATATGCCATGCAAACTTTTTTTTTTTTTTCAAAAAATAAACTAAACGAATGAGTGGATGTCACAAATTCTGCCCGAAGGACTAGAGTGCAAGAAAAATTCATCTAGCATAATTAATATATGAATATATATATATATATATATCTTTATATAATATATAATATGATATATGTGTATATATATGTATATGTACTAAAAAGGATCTTAAGCGTTGTGCTAATGTATGATCCGGAATTTTTCAGGTTATTCTTTGAAATTCTTGAGTTTAATACGGTATATGTTATTTTTACTGGAAAGTCTAATATTCATAGTACATATATATGTTTTTCAAATAAATCTCATATTGTGTATAAATATGGTATTTAAATACTAGTCCAAACGTTAGATTATTAAAGTCAAATTAAGGTATCGTCTTGCAAACGGTAACGAACAGAAAGTTTTTCTACTTCGGAGTATTTTTCGTACTTTGGAAATTGGAATATTGATTAGTCAAATATTTGAAAAATAGCACAATGAAAAAAAAAGAAGAAGAGAAAAGTGAAGGAAATTGGCAATTTGTCCTATCTTTAATTTTCTTCTCACCAAAAAAATTAAAGATGATATCCTGATATTTTATTAATTCGATTTTGTAATCAATTTTAAACCAACACGGCAATAAGATTTGACAAGACTTATGACCCAACTAAAGGTTTTTGTTATTGTAACCAGATATATTTGGGTGAATTACCTATAAATAAGCCATTTAACTCGTATTGAAAATAAATGAATATTATAACTAGTTCAATAGCAAGATGTATAGATAAATTAATCCCTTATAATTAATTGATAGCGATTTTTTAATGATTAAAAACATTGACCATAATTTAAAATCACCTAAATGGGATGATCATTTCTTATAATTTTCCAATATATTTTATGGGATTATTGTTTAATAATATCTCCTAATGATCAAGTACTCTATTCATAACACATCTATGATATTTGTTGATGTTAAAAACTCGATATAAATTTATACAAATAATGAATATGTTTAATACAAATTGATTCATGATGTTTATAGTCCTTGTCGTTGCAGGTCGGATTCGCCTATTACGACCCGTACTCTAATCACATTAGTCTTCTACTCTTCTACTCCTCTAGACTTCTACTATTCTGATTCTATACTCTTATTTACTTACCTTAATTTTCATATATATGTCACATGAGTTTTCCCCACCAACAATCCTAATGGAACGTTTAGTGCTCATAAAGTTGTTGAAAATTCCTAAAATAAATCAAGTTCCTATTTCCATTTAATTAGGTGATCGATTTGGGTTATATAAAGTCGACATTTAGGCTAATTATAAGAAAATATTTATGGTTGTTTTAGTTAGCGGGAAAATTTTTAAGTGGGTAACTCATTCATTCGTAGAAAATGATATGGGATTTTGAACACATTAATAATCTATGTCTTAAAAAAAAAACCTGATTATATCCCTTATATATTGTGTTTGTAATTTATGCTCTAATTTTTATACTATAAAAATAAAATATAAATTAATGAAGCATATCATTGAATACATAAACTATTATGTTACACTTAAAATGATATTATTTTGCATTTCTTCCAAAATGATTTGACCATTTTTTTGCATAAATGTTGAGGGAAAAAAAAAAGAGAGAAAAAAAACTAGATATAAATGAATTCAATGATGGTTCTTCCTAACGTTTTCACTTTAATAAGTGTCAAGTTACATGTCATCATTGTTCCACTTCTACCTTGCGTTATCATAGGGGACTTCAAATGTTTTACTTCCGTTTTTATTTATTTATTCATTTTCCTTCGAGTGCTAAAAAATGACAAAAACATCCTCTTGCAACCAAATTTTTTTTTTTGGGTTTTGAAAAGAAAAAAAAAAAGAAAATGGTCTCGAGATCAAATGAATAGCTCTGTCAACAATGAATACGTGACAATCAAAATCCCTTAAGCCAATAAGAGGGCAAGATAGGGTAAGCTGTGCAAACTTGCACCGCCTGGGTAAGATGCTGGTCTAATGTAAATGTTCCGAGACTGTGCTGGTATGGGACGGCACAGTTGAGGAGATGCTTAAAAGATATGATGTTACTACCTATGTCAATAAGATGCATATATTTTTCGGGAGCCTATCTCGTAAAAACTCCGAAGTTAAGCGTGCTTGACGTGGAGCAATTTAAGGATGGGTGACCTCTTGGAAGTTTATCGGAAAACGTGCGAGTGAGGACAAAGCATGCTAGAAAGACTCGTGTTGGCTTGTCGGGACAATCGTCTATCTGGAGAGTAGGTGTTACAATTGGTATCAAAGCCTTGACCCAACCGAAAGTGTGGCCGATGGCCGACGAGGACGTCAGGCCCCAAAAAGAGGGGTGATTGTGACAATCAAAATCCCTTGAGCCAAAAAGAGGGCAAGACAGGGTAAACTGTGCAATCCCGCGCCGCTTGGGTAAGATGATGGTCTAATGTAAATGTTCCAAGACTGTGCTGGTATGGGACGGCACAGTTGAGGAGATGCTTAAAAGATATGATGTTACTACCTATGTCAACAAGATGCATCTTCTTTTCGGGAGCACATCTCATAAGAACTCTGAAGTTAAGCGTGCTTGACTCGGAGCAATTTAAGGATGGGTAACCTCCTAGGAAGTTTATCGGGAAGCGTGCGAGTAAGGACAAAGCATACTGGAAAGATTCGTGTTGGCTTGTGGGAACAGTCGTCGATCCGGAGAGCAACCGTTACAGAATATGTGGTTTAAGAGTGTGTTTGATACGAGAGAAAAGCCGAAGAATAGGAATAGAAAATATATGATTGATTTTGGAGTGAAAATTTAAAAGTTTGATTGTTGGATAAGAAAAAAAATAAGAAAAGGTAAAATATGATGGATAAAATAGAGATATACTACAATTTTTTATCCTCCCAATATTGGAATGAAAAGTGAGTGTAAATTTTTAGGAGATTTTGAGAAATGCCCTTTTTTTTTTTCCACAATAATAATTTATACCTCATTGTGTATTGCACATTTAATTTATGCCATAAAATTTACACTACAAATATTTTAAACTAAAAACATAGAGTGGAAACAAAAAAAGCACACCACTTAAGACATAAATGATTAAGTGACTCCAAGAATGACCTTATTTTGCAGTTCACTCTATTTTTTTTCTATCAAACAAACAATAATAAATTACTATTTTGTCTATTTTTAAAAAATAAAATAAATGAGTAAGATGATAAATGTGTAGATAAAAAATTATCTTTTTATTCTACTATACCAAGCAATAAAAAAAAAGTATTTTCTTCAATAAAAAAAGTATTTTCTTCTCATTCTTTTTTATTTTTTATCACATCTTATTTTTCTTTTCATTTAATTTTCTTTCCCTTTTACCCCACATAATGTAACGGTAAAAAGACTATGAAATGCATATGTGCCTAAAAGTTCAAATGCCAAAGTGGTTTTTTTTTTTTGGGGTAAAAAATGCATAATGCTCATATTTTTTTTGGGACCTTTTCCCAGTGAAAAAATATTATAAAAAAAGCCATTTTTTGATAATTTAAAAATATGATTATTATTTTTAATTATTAGCAAAATAATTATCACATAGTTATAAAAAAATGAAATTTATCATGGATTTTGCGTTTAGATCATGAGTACTTTTTTTTAAACTTTTTTGAAACATATGCTAAAATTTAAAAAAAAATCTTTTTCAAAATAGCTTATTTAACTAATTCAAAAAAAAAAAAGGTAAGAAAGTGTAACTATGTTTATTAGTCAAGTATACTTCAATGCTTTATTATTAATACTAATATTTGTTGTGATTAAATATGTTTTTCTACTGCAATTGTAACACGGCTAGGATGCATTATTTGAAAGGATAGTGCTACATTTGAAAGGATAATGAAGTCGTTGTTTAGTACCAAAAGAAAAAAAATGCTACATTTTTTAAAAGAGAAATTACAGTGAATATTTAATTTTTAAAATTTAATGTAAATTATTATCTAATTTTTAAAAAATATAAATAATTATCTAAATAATTCAATTACTTATATAATAATAAGTGGTAGTAATTCACTTAATTATCAAAAATATGTACAAATAATTCACAAACTAACTAAAAATTCAATTATTTTAAAATTTTAAAAATTTATTTTTATTATTATAAAAATTTTAAATATTTACCTATTTCACCCTTCTTAAAATTTACAGGCACTTAAATATCGTCCAAATTTAGATTGCTATTTTATATTTTTCCTTTTATTTAATAATTATTTATTTGTTTATTTTTAACTCATACACACTGACATCGATTCTATCGTAATCAAACAAAAGTCAAAAGTCTTTGAGAGAGAAAAGCTTTTTCCTTGTTCTCTCTCACTCTCCCACACACACAATTACCGCGTTTGGCTTTTTCTGGTTCTGTTATCTTTGAAATTTTCTTTTCTTATTTTTTTTTTCTCGACCCAATATTTTTCTTTCCAAATTCCAGGTCTGGGACCTCTGGGTTCTACTTTTTTTTTTTTATATATTTTTTCCAAAATTCACAGTGGATAAAATCATTCCCTGAAACTTAAAAACCCCAAATACCCACAAAAGAGAAGCAACACTATTCTCTAGGCCTTTGAATTTCGCGAGCCTTTTAGAAAAAGTTGAAAAACAAAAACACAGCTCCAAAAACCCAAAAAAAAAAAAAAACTTTCCCTTCAGCCTCTCTCTCTCTCTCTCTCTCTCTCTCTCTCTCAATGAGCTTGTAGTGATGAATCGGAGGCTTTGAGCTTTGTTTGATTGACCCTTTTGGCTGTTTTGTTTGTTCCTGGAAATAGCAATGGCTGAGTATATCTGTATCTTCAACCAGGTTCTCAAATTTTTTTTTTTCATTTTTGGTCTCTCTCCATTTATGGTTTTGAAAAAGAGTACTTTTTTTTTTGTTTGAATGTAGTTAGTTTATGGGTTATCTTCTTTTTTTTTTCTTTATTATTTGTTAAATTGTTGTTCTTGAATCATAGTTGGTTCTTTCACTTTTGTGGGTTGCTTTTCTGGGCAAGCATGGAAATTGTGTTTTGGATTTTGAAAGAAGAAAAAAAGTTTAATTTTTTTTTTCTCTGCTTGTGCCGATCTGGGTTTTTGATACTTCAAAAGTAAATATTCTTCATTTAACTATATATATATATATATATATATATTCAACTTTAGAGACCCATAAATATTTATGCTTTGCTCAATGCAAATAATGTTACCTAAATTAGACTACTAATTTGAATTTTTATGTCCTTTTTTCCTTCTTCTATTTCACAGGACACAATAATTATAAAGCCTCCTAAGAAATCTCCTCTGTTATTAAGGACTATAGTATTGTTGTTTTCTATGGTCTGTGGGGTTTATATCTGCTCAGTATGTTTCAAGCAGATAAATATTCAAACCAGCTCTAAATTCCAAAGCCTCGAAGTCATTGAAAGGCCTTATCATGATAATGTAGTCAAGCTCCTAGAGAATCCTTATCTACATTTTCCGAAACCGGAAACCTTTAGCCGGTAAATTCGTAGTTTCATTTTCTGAATTTGAACTTCGTTTTGTTGCCGTAATAGTTTGCTAATATGTTGTTTTGGTACACATTTATAGGGGCGAATGTGAGCGGAACCCGGTAAGGTTCTTTGCAATTTTGTCGATGCAGAGATCGGGAAGTGGGTGGTTCGAGAGCTTGTTGAATAGTCATATGAATGTGAGCTCTAATGGAGAGATATTTTCTCGTTGGTTTAGGAGGGAAAATATAACTACCATTGTACATAATCTAGATAAAGTTTATAACTTGGATTGGCTCAGCAGCGCTTCGAAAAATCACTGCTCTGCCGCCGTTGGCTTCAAGTGGATGCTTAATCAGGTAAAGCAATTTCTTTGATTTCGGGATATTTTTAAACTTCCGTTGTAGTTTTCTGCTGGATGGCTGTTTGAATACTAGCCTGGTCTTGATCGAAACTCATCCAAATCATATTCGTGTATGTTTGTTGACAATCGCTTGTTTAAACATTAGGCGGCGACGAGATTTCCACCCGTTCAATTGATTCATTTTTAGCATTGAAACTCTTTTTTTGTATATGCGGTGATAGGTTTTTAGAAATTGCTAGGCTTGTAGTTCATATGGTGTATGAAAAAGCATAGTTCTCATTGTGTGACTCTTAGATTCAAACTCTTTGATTGTCCAACATTCTAGTTTGTTCTGATATATAAATATAAGATCCTAGTCTTCTATTAACCTTAACCTCATGAGACGAATTCCACCTTAGTTGTGTCTAAAATCAGATAAAAATATTGAACATCCTTTGCATTTTGGTTTTTGAAAATGGCTTGAACCAAAATAGGCCAAACAGTGCACAAGGAAACAGGGTAGCTAGTTAATGATTGAGGAAATTGTGTACAATGAGTTTTTGTGTGTTTGTCCTGCTTTTTCGCATGAGTCTACGCTAAAAGCATTCCTCTTTTTTACTAGTCACTCTAGTCAGTGTAGCTTAAATATCTTGTCGTGGTTTGTGCAGGGCTTGATGGAGCACCATAAAGAAGTAGTGGAATATTTTAATCGTAGGGGTGTTTCTGCTATATTTCTCTTCCGTCGGAATTTGTTGCGCCGCATGGTTTCAGACCTTGCCAATTCGTACGACCGATATGCGAAGCTGTTGAATGGAACCCACAAGGCGCATGTACATTCTACAGAGGAGGTCTCTCACGATCTTTATATTTGTATATTCTAAAAAATACACTCATTTCTCTCATTTCATTCTTAAGTTGTAGCTTTTTTTTTTTCCCTATAGGCTGAAACGCTTTCAACCTATAAGCCGACAATCAATACCACAACGTTGATTGCGGATTTGGAGAAAATGGAGTCAACCACTGCATGCGCTTTATCAATTTTCAATAGCACTCGACACATGGTTTTGTACTACGAGGACGTCATGACGAACCGCACTGTAAGTATTTGGGACACAATTGTTTAATGGCACCGTAGTTAGTCATTTAGTGAAGCGGCACATAATAAATTTCATCAGAAGCTTATTATTCGGTTGTCAATGCTATTAGAATAAGGCTTTTTAAAAAAGAAAGCTTCGGATATTCATCCCAATTACTAGTTATTGCGATGTTCAACTGAAACTCTCCAGCCACTTTTCACAAATAACGTCTCGTGAACTTACCCTTGTTTGCCTTACCCATTTCTCTCATTCCATTCCATTCCCATTTTTCATTTTTTTCAACTATTCCATTCCATTTCATTTTTTTCAAACTATTCCATTCCATTCCATTTTTTTTCAACCATTTTTTTCAACTTTCCAAATCCCTATACAATATCTTTAAATCTCAACCATTCATATCACCTCGAAATTAGCAAAGTCAAACCATTCTTACATCATTTTTACAAACCATTTTCAAACTATTCCAAACCATTTTTAAAACCATTTTTTCCATCCCAATAAATGGGATGGAATGGCCAAAATGGCCAAACCAAACACATGGGTCTTGGTCTTATTATCCAATCTTCATCAATACTCATAGGCAAAACCAACGCAAAAAGTCGTGTACTTGGTCTTATTTTACGCCCTTTGATTTTAATTTTCTTGCCTTTGGTTGTTGACTTGCGGCTTTGTTTTTGTTGCAGAAACTGAAAGATGTTCAAAAGTTTCTCGGACTGCCACGAATGAAGCTAGTAAGTCACCAGGTAAAGATACACAGAGGATCTCCGGCCGACCACATCAAGAACTGGGACGATGTCAACAAAACGCTTAGAGGAACAGCTTACGAGCGCTTTCTTAACTCCGACTATTAAGGTCCAATTGGTGTAAATACCAACCTAACTACCACTCATTCTTACAGAAGAAGCTGACAAACGTGGTCTTCGGCGACACAAAATTTTGGGCTCCGACACTTTGTTACGTTTCGGGTTGTTTCTCGGCATCAACAGTTAGTTGATGTGATCTTTATTGTTTTACCTTCTTCCTTGTTTATCAACTTGTAAATGTCAACTAAACAATACAGGTTAGTATTCTATTGTTATACGCTAAAAAGAGAGAAAAAGCAAAAAAAAGAAAAAAAAGTTTAGGGCATTTTGTTTTGTTTTCTTTTAGACTGTTAGAGTTTCAATCACAAACTGATTGGAAAGTTTGAAGAGAGGGAAATTAAGGACTAATTTCCTTAGAAATGAGTTATTGCCTATTTTATTTTATTGAAGTAAATGTTTTTAATTTTCTTGCGTATGAAAATGTCTGGGCTGAGGTAATTCTGGCTTATCGTGCCATGCCTTTTAGAAAAAATAAAAAATTAGGAAGGTGTGTTTTTGGTGATGGTCAATGATTCAGGAGTGCAGAGGTATAATAATGGCATTTCAATAATTTTGTTTTTGTTTTTGTTTTCCTTTTTTTTTTCTCTGAATTTCAATAATGTTGATTGTTGGTCAAGTGAGAGAGGTCCAGAATCAGATCTTGTAGAACCCACAGCTTAACCGACAGGCTTCGTATATATATTAATGACATGTTTTATCTATGTATAAGCTAGGTACACCAAACGAACTTTAATTTGGTCCATAAATTGGTCTCAAACCTATATAGTTGCTCTAGTAGCTGTGTAGACGGAAGAAGAAAGCTTCCCAACTGCTTATGAAATTGACATCGGAGGCGATCCGGACAGTATCGGCTGTAAATGGACGGCAAAGATGCCGTCAACTCTATAGTTCCCTTCGGCTAGGTATCGTATTCTGACTCGTCGTCAGAAGATAAGAAACTTTGCTGCACTCATTCACTCCAGAAGATAGGGAGTTTTAACCGCTTCGACGAGGATGCCTTTTTGTTATTATTATTATTTTTGTTTGTTTTTGTTTTGTGAAGGTGCTAAAACCGGCGAATTGACTTTGGAGACTTAAAACGAATCGATTCCCACTTGTCCCTTTCTTATGCAAAATTCTTCCCCACCTTCGGCTCCTTCTCGTCCCGCCGCCCGGTTGCCTTGATAGGCTCTTCTCCTCCTTCTAAAGCGGTTGTAAAGCGGGAGAAGAGGAAGAATGGGCACATCCCAACCAGCAGCATGCACGCGTTTTCGACCTGAACGGAACTGAAAATGAACCACCATCTTTCCTATCTCCCCATTTTTTGCCTTTATTTTTTAAAATTTTGTTTCCCCTTCGTTTATCATGATTGATCTGTAGTTGAAGGGCACTCTTCCTAATCCGAGTTTGAGATGGAATAAAAGACCCCGATATAAAAGTCGGTCGAGAAGGTCATTTTTCTATTGATTGTTGACTCCCCTTTGGCCGCCTTACACTTAAATAAGGGTTCTTCTCGTTGAGATGTCATAAATGTATTTTTTTTTAACGAGGCTTGACAATGAAAGGTCTTTAAGTTCATATGGCTATTGCCTCGGGGCATAGTTCATGAGTAAGTAGTCAATATTTATACATGATTGCCTTTGTGTTTTATTTATGAAGAGGTAGGAGAAAATACAAAAGTTGATTTGGCATTGTTCGTCATTCCTATTTATTTATTTACTTTTTCCTAAAGTTCATACGGCTATTGAGTATTAACAAATTAAGAATTTTAAGAGAAAAAAAAGTCGCTTGGTTTCGTTGAGGACATGTGTGAAACATTTGTAGGCTGGGGTGTGATCGTGATGATGGATTCATAAAATAGTGTCGGTGTCGTTTTCTCTATCCGGTTTTTGCCTTTTTGCTTAATTAATTATGTCTTAGTTCTTGCCATTTTTCATCATCTCAATTTTCTAAAACGGTTTCTACGTTACTCTTCTGATGATATTTTGAGTTATTGTCGTTTTCGAATTGATGTCGTTTTTACAACTTCTTGTCGTTTTTGTTCAGTAGTCAGTTATGGTATCATATCTGAGTTCAATGTTGTTCTATCATGTTGATTTTGCCAAACCGTGTTCTTTATTTTATGATTAGATGTCATTTTCCAAAAATGATTCGTCCACTTATTCATCCAGTCATTTTTCTGTCTCTGTCCTTATTAGTAACGTGTTTTTAGTGAACAAATGTTAGTTCCTAGTGTGACAGGTGTTTTTATTTTGTTTTCATTCTTGTTTCTTTGTTTTTTATGGGCATGTAATTCCGTTTATCCAATGAAATCTTTTCTTTTTCACTGCTGTTTTTCCAGTAATCGTTGTTTTTACGAATCATGTCGTTTCTCGAACCTTATTTCATCTCATTGTCGTTTTTATTCACTTTTCATTTTATTGTCGTTTCCCTGATTTTCTGGTAGATAAAAAATTATGTCGTTTCTTTTCAAGTTTAGTTATTTGTTGATATTAATGTTACTGTTTTTTTTTTTTTTTTGTTTTAAAATTTTTTGTTGTTACTTTTTAAGTTAATTTTCGTTGATGTCTTTTCTAGTAATATATTTTCCATTTTTATGTTGTTTTGTGATTCAATTGGTTATGTCGTTTAACTTTGCATTTACAGAGCTTCATTTTTCTTGTCATTGACTTGTTTCCGATGATGACTATGTATATTTATTGTATTTTACCCTCTCCTTGATTATATTTTGCCTAGTTATGAGACGAATTCGGCTACTGCAATATTCCTTCGAAGTCAGACCCCAATTAAGTGAATGTGAGAAAATTACTCCATATCATATATTTGGATTTTATGTGGTTGCATTAGAGACTTATAGTAACTTAAAAAGATACATAAAAAAATATAATATATATTATAACACATTATATACTTTACTTTCATATTGATTGATTTTCAATTTAACATCTAAATCATGTTTAACTGAGGATGAAAAAGAAAAAAGAAAAAAAAAAGAACAAATAAAAAAGAAAATAGAAGAAAAAACCAAATTAAAAAGATAAGCTTAAAAAATTTTAGACACATTTCATAACTATGGATTGAAATGATATTGACCTATGAATAATGGTTGAAAGGGGAAAATGTGATTGTACCTAAAAAATCTAGGCATATGCATAATTAACGGCTTAAGAAAAAACTACTTAGCTCTATGTATAGTAATCAATAAAATCATACCAAATAGAATAAAGTTGCCACGTAAATCAAGTAGAAGTTAGAACCCAATTGAGTTACTCTGTGATTGATTGTTATACATGCATGATAAATTGGAGAAATTCATATTGGGAGATTTTGGTCTTAATATGACGTCATGCCTTGTATCATCTCTAGTCCTTATTTCTTTTATTTTATTTCCTTATTATTTTTTCCATGAACCTTATAGTACTCAACAAGATTCTCATGAATCATGATGAAGACTAACTCCTTTTGTCTTTTGACCTACTAGTGGAAGCCCTCTTATTCATGTCTCGTTTAATTTAGATAGCTTGTTGAAAAATGTGCTGTACATGTACGTATATTTGTAAACCGACAAAATTCCATGAGCTTATTAATTCTTCAATTTTAGCATGAGAAAGATTCCATGGTACATTCACATTTGACCTTTACACCTTCTCTAGTGTTACTTTTTCTTTCTTTTTTTAATTCTTTTTTTTTTTGAACTTCTGTTATAACCCCATGTGCCCAAGACTCTAGAGCTAAATAACTTAACTTGGCCATGTACAAATTAATTAAAAAATAATCATGAAACTCGGGAAAAATACTATAAAATTATAAGGCTGCAAAAAAAACAAAAAAAAAAACAAAAAAAAAACAATAACAACAACAACAACACTATAGCAAAGATGGTGGTGTGTGTCTGGTACTTTTTTGGTTAGGAAAAATATAGATCTTTGTCTGACTGAAAAATCTTTGAATGTTTTGTCCAGAGATGGAGAAAGACAAAATGTATTTGGGAACATAAATTAATGGTGGGGACTGATCATTATCATGGTCATGATCAGATGTTCACAACCAACTTGTCTTCCACAAAGTCTTGGTGTTTTTTTTTTTTTTTTTTTTAACTAAACTATGAGCTAGTCTAATTCTATTGGACCATGTTATATATAGGAAAGTAGTGTAGCATGACAATATGCATATACACACATATATATAGACACACACATTCACTTGAGAGTTGAGACGTTATATTGCTATTATAGTATAAATTCAAGTTGAGGCTTTAATGATTCCAACTTTGAAAGATTGGAAACATGGTATCCAAAGGTGGGCTCAACTAAATCGCTGGCAAACATATATATATATATATATATATATATATATATATATATAAGAGCAAGGGAAAGAAAATTAAAATGAACGGTTTGCATGGCCCATGCAGACTATATTGGCAGGCCTAGCTAGTTTTTCCTCTATGACAAAATCCTTATAAAACTTTGAAGTTATAATAATTTACGTCTAATCAACAATTCAAGATAGAGAATACAAGATTAATTTTTAAAAAGAAGTTGGGAATTCAAACTTATTATTAGAGCTATAAGTTTTGAATATTTACCATTAAACTATGCATGCAACTTCTACTTTATAAAGTTTTGAACAAAAATTTTAAAACTCAAATTAATTTTAGGATGAATTTGGATGGATTGATTGATAAGATACAAGGGATTTAATTCCTCTGCTAAGAGCCTGTTTGGCTTTGCAAAGTTATAAAAGGCGGATTCTTAAAATACTTTAAATATTGAAATAATATATTTATATTATTACTTGTATCAAACACAAAAGACAATATACAATAGTATTATTGGGGGATTCTCATTTAAGGAATGGTTCAAAAAAATAGATCTGTAGCGAACAACTAAACTGTTATCACAAAATCTACAATAATTCCTGCATTTCTTCCTCAAAGGCTTGGCTTATAGCTTCACTCCGTGACATTGACAAAATCAGTTCATGTTACATGCATAACACTCTAGGACTTCCTAATACTCCATGACCTTGGCATAAGGCCAAAAGACCCACCATCACTCCAGTTTCTTGGAACTTTCCTCCACTAGGTTGGCTGAAAGTTAATATTGACAGGGCTGTTAAGGGATCGTCGGGACACGCTGGCTGCGGTTGAGTTTTCAGTATAGACTTTGTCGAAGACATTTTCTCAATATGTACTTGAGAATAAAATTTGCGTTTGAAGCAGAATTTATAAGCTTAATACTGGCAATTGAAATAGTTTCAAAATTTAAACGGAATAATTTTTGGGTGAAATCAGACTCAGAATTGGCAATGAATGCTCTCAAATATGGGTCTCAAATCGTTTCATGGATTCTGAGAAACAAATGGATGAACTCTCTTATGCTAGCGTAACAACTAAAGGTGAAGTTCTCACAAATTTAACAGGAAGGAATTGTGTTGCTGATATTCTTGCCTCAAAGGATACGTTCCCAACTAAAGATTCTTTGATTAAAAATAATAATATCTAAAATAAACCTTATCATTGTCACTTTTGTTCTCTTTTCCTCTTCTCCTTCTATTCGAGCTCTTACAAAGACATTATAACCAATTCACTTCAATAAATAATTGAATTATTTAGATTTTTTAGTTATGATTTGTAAAAATTAGACATATATATATATTTAAATAAAATTTAAAAATTAGGTGTATTTATTACAGTGTCTCTTCAAAAATTCAAATTTGAGTGGTAGCTAGGGAAGAAGGCAAAAACATTCTAATCGTTGAACTAGCCTAGGACCCTAGGTGTGTATGCCTCACTTTTTTTTTTTTTCTTTCTGACAAGCATGATCACAAAAGCTATTTCCCCAAGCCGCAATATGACCCAATTAATGAACAAAAGGTCATATTCCAAAAATATCCTCTCCATGTGGAGGGATATGTGGGCCCTAAGATGTTGCTATAAATACCCCTCAAAGAGAAGAGGGCAACACAACTTGCAAGCTAAGGTAGTGAATCAAATATCATTACCTATATCAATATAGCTAGTCAATTTAATTAGCCTTATAAGAGCTCACTTTCGCTCGTCAATTCCCCTACTTAATTCACTTACATATCCTCTTTTCCTTCTTCTACGTACCCTCCAAAACATGACCTCAATCACATCAATGACCTTTGCCTGCCTTTTCCTCTTGTTGGCCATTAATCTAACCCAAGAAATTCCTCGCATTCATGGAAGGCCTTTGAACTCGGACATTGAAAAAACCCTAAATGCAACACCATTAGTGACCGCGGCCAATATTAATAATCCCGACGTGCGAGTTCATGATCAGATCGGTGCGGATGCAACTCCCGACTCAGTGCCGGCACTGCCAAGTGACGATGCCCTAATCGGCGAATCTCAGGCCTCGCCGCCTCCGCTCGAGCATGACATAGGAGCCTTCAGGCCTACGACTCCCGGTCACAGCCCGGGCGTTGGCCATGGCGTTCACAATTAGGTTATAATTAGGGCATCTGTATATGTCCATTAATATTTATGTGTTGTGTTATTTCTTTTGGTAATAAGTTTGTTTGAAATCACGTGTTTGCGCTAGCTAGTGCATGCATGGGATTGCTTGCTACTAATATTTTGTATGTATATCAGGTTATTAGAATTATTTGGTTGTGATAATTTCCAAATGCTTGTATAAATCGATTTGTACTTTCTGTTTGTGTGGAATTAGGTTTGTGTGTTTAAAACTTTAATATTATAAAACTCTCTTCCTTTCTTCTCGATAGAAGTCATGATCCAATTACTTATGCTTTATATGGAAAACCTTAAATCCAGAACTTTATATTTTATGTTTGCACATTTTTTAGCTTTCAGTACTAATTACTAGCAAAATATGCGTGTGCAAATGTGGGAATAATAATAATAATAATAATAATAATAATAATAATAATAATAATAATAATAATAATAATAATAAGATATCAAACCGTAGAGAAATGTAACTAATTTTCTGCAGCCATTATAAGGAAATTGACTACCCTTATATATAAGGCAATTGTCACAGTTGGTTTTTCATTAATAAAGTAACTGAACACATACTATATCAAGTTAAGGGTTTAGGTTCTAAGCAACGAATTAATCGCAGATTTTCCTATCCCAAAAAGAAAAAAAAAGGCGACGAATTAATCACGTGAATCCTACGACGAATAAATTTGTATTTCAATTATATATATATCAGAACAAATTAACAAAAATAAATCTCTCCAAGTAAAAACTACATACTATATTCACTAAGAAAACATTATATGTCTCGATTCTTTCTCAAGTACAAATATCACAGAGATAAACTGATCAACTTGAAAAAGATAATATGGATGACCTGTAATATAAGAAATCCTCGTTTTACTTTTACACAATCTCACTTACACTTGACAAAAAAAAAAAAAAAAAAAAAAACTGAAAGTAATGCATATAAAGTAGTATTAAATAGGAGAACTTTAACTAGTTCATAAAACTTATCAATTACACATTTTGATATATATCAGAGATTCAACATGAATTATAAATTTTTTTGCTTATTATTTGCTATTTTATAACGTGAATGGACTGCCTAACTATATATCATTGGGAGATTATTAGCATATATCATGTTTAGGGTTCTTCTTTGATTAGTTCTTTGTTTAGGTTTTTATTTGGTTGAACTGTTTTGGTGTTCATGCATTCCCATTCGGTTTGGACTTATTAACTGTCAATGTTTCCTTATTTTATCAACAAAATTGAGTTTGATGTTTTGGTGAGTGATGGGATTTTTAGTAGTATATTCTATTGTGTTTTTGTTTTTTTTGTTTTTTTTGTTTTGTTTTAAATAAATACTTTTGAAGGGAGCGTATATCAATTATGTTGACACACGCCACATATATTTTATCGTTTGAATGTATGTAGAAACTCTTAATTAAACTATTATTGTTCTATCTCTTCAATTTTTTTTGAAACATTAATGGAATATTAGAGAGAACGTAAATTACCTAGAGCTTTGATGAAAAAGATCAAGATCTTCAGGCCTAGTTGAAGTGTACAAATTAAACACAGATTCCAAAATTATATTCTTCTACAATCCAATTGATCTGACTTTGCTTTAACGTTCTATATATCATATTGCTTTCTAGCTAATTCTTACGCCGTAATATGATAGATAAAATTTAAAGGAAATAATTCCTATAGCATGAGGAAGAGAATACTATTACAGCTGATTGTTGACAAATAACATGGGAGCCAAAAAAATGACGGAAAATTTAGATATTTGTTGCTATATTTATTTTAGAGAATGATATCGCCATATTAATTCTACATAGCTAAGTCGGTAAGTAATTAATGCTTATAGTTGCATGATTCGTGTAGGAGAGAAATGAAGTTTATTTGGACCTTAGACCACCTTTTTACCTTTTTTTGAATGAGACTAAAACAAATGTTAGATGGCACTATTTATGACGTACTTTTTTTGACTTTTTTTTTTTAGATAGTAGAAGAACAGCAGTAGATGTAGTATTTTAGCAAGTATTCGATTATAGTTGAAAACAACAATTAATATTTTTTTAAAAAATATAACAGACATTAAAGGGAAAACGTTGTAGTCGAGTATGTATAATGAATGATTTGTAAATTGTCATATTTATCTTTTTTTAAATACGAACGTCAATTAAAAATATATATAGTTGACTATATACAGAAGTATTCCCTACAGCAGAACATATCCCACAACAACTCTTTTTCACAATAAAAATATTAATATTATGTTTACATTAATTTTTTTAAAAGTTATATACAAATTTCAAAGTTTACTCAGAAGATCTATGTAGAAAAGTTACATTTTATGGCTTTGGATTAAAACTATTCTCATGTATGGCTTACACACTTTTGAAATACCATCCAAACAATCTCCAAATTAATAGACCAAAACTCTACTTCTTATAAGAATTTATCCCAAACAATATCAACAATTTATATATATAGTCACCAATAATAATAAACAAATGGAATAAAAATATTTGATAGCTAATGCTTCAGAAAACATATAATGCCTTATTTATAGGGATGTGATTCTTTTACATTCTTATAGGTAGTAATTTATAACTCTTAATACTTGGATAATGCATTTTTTTTCTCTAGAAGATTTTTCATCTGAGTTTTTTTTTTAATTAGTTTTAAGAGATTATTAAGTAAATGGCCTGTTTTTAACTTTAGTTTTAATGAGGCATTATTGTACTTTAGATAGTTTAGATAGATTTTATATAGAAGGTATATATTCCTTTTTTCTTTGGTATCGGGCTTGTTATGAACATTGTTTTCTTTTCCCTTTTCGGGATTATTATGAATCATCGTATATATTTTTTTTCATTTAACAAATTTTATAAAAATAATTTCTAATATAGGATTAACTCAAATGGTAAGCTACTAAATATTCGAGTGAAGGCTCGTTTTCTCTAGGATACTTTCACTTTTCAAATACTGGTTCTCCTTATTAAAAAAAAAAAAAAAAGTCGCTTCTCTATTTGAAAAGCTTTTCTATTGTCTTTGGCCAACCAAAGTACCTCTTGAGGAAAGCAAACTGAAAAGAGTACCAAGCCTAATGCACAACAGCTATCAACAGGGAATCAAATGCTTTTTGTTGTATGATTTAGTTTAGATATTAATATTTTGTGAGTAAATAATTTGGTAGAGTAGTTGTTTCTCGGTGCTTGGCGGCTGAGCAAATTAGGGACTTCCTTAGTCTGTGGAACCAACCACGTTAAGTGCTTTTTAGCCAGCTTTTTGTCCCCTTTTTCATAATTTTATTGCCGTCTCAAAAGAAGGGCTAGAGATCGTGTTTTGTTGTTCATTTATTTCCCACTTTCGAGATTTTCCAGATGGTATTAATTTTTAGTTTGATTAACTAGCACTTCAGAGCTTTAGAATTTAGAATTCGAGCACAGAAAGTCTGTGTCAAATTTTCATAGATTTTAGTACTGTACTAACAACTATGACCAGGGAAAAGAGATCAGAAAATATGATTAGAATAATATATGATTTTTTTAATAATTGTATATACAATAGCAGAATTTTTTATATGCATAATTTTACCCTGATATATAATTTTATTTTCATTAAATACGACATGAGTTTTTTTTTATCAATTTGAACAAACTTTCACATACGTAAGAAACGCACTCACTAGGATGGTTGCTTTTTTTTTTTTTCTTTTTTTATTATAAAGAATTACATGTAATTACATATTGACCAACACATATGAAGAAACGCACTCACTAGGATTTGAACCTGTGACCTCAACTTTCATATTGGAAGACTTTGCCACTCGAGCTATAATTCTCGGGGGTAATGTTAGTTGTCCTTAATGGAGGAGAAAACTTATTTACCTTTTTTTAAAATTTTCATTAAGACTTAAGAGTTCCGTTAAATGATGTCCGTGTTGGACGTATTTTATTAGTGGCCCACGTGCCAATTATGTGGTGTTTAAATAAATACCTTTAATTAATTAAGTATGGTTTAATAAATTACTTGCTAATTTCTTATTTGTTAATAGTTGAGAAGTTATTCTGATAACTACCCACTTTGATGGAAAGTGGGATTTAACGTATTATTAGAGACTGGGTCCTCTCTCTCCCCACACATAGACAGATACTTTCTACCATCAAGAACGTACAGAAAGAAAAAGAGGGACAATAGAGAGAAACACCATCTCTTGATTATTGTGATTCCTTCTACAAGATTCATCATGAATCCAGGTATGTCTTCTACCAATTACGTTATATGTGAAAATCATATTGTTCTAAGATCTTGGTCATTATTGTTTATAGAATTAATAGAGTTTGAATTGAGTGATTAATTGAAAATCCCTAACAGTCCGCCTTCAGTGGACAGAATTTAAGAGAGACCCACAACTATATATGGCCTTTTGAATCAAATAGTGGAGCTACACAATTAAACTCACTTATTAATTACGAAATATGTATTTGTTTTATTTTATTAAATAAATAAATGACACATTATTTGGTTAAATTTTTTTGGTAATAAATTGTGGTCATTTAGCATTTCTCCATTAGATTAAGGTTAAGAAAGGTCTGTTAGAGCCAGGAGAAAATTATTTTACTCAATTTCTTCTTTAATTTTTTTTAAATAATGATATACATTTTTTTTATAGAAAAATTAAGGATCAGTTAAGCAATTAGTCATTTTGAAGGTAAAGTTTGAAGGATTTAGCCATAGTTTCACGAAACTAAGAATTTAGTTATAACATATAACATTTTATATTACATATAACATATATCTGTGTAAAAAGTATAACATTAAATGTAATGTTACATGTAACATAAAATGTAACGCATGTAACATTATATGTAATGTTACACTTTTACACGGATATATGTTACATATAACATAAAATGTTACATGTTATAGCTAAATCTTTAATTTCGACAATTTAGGGCTAACACTTAAAAATTTATCCAAAAATTTGATTAAATGTGTAAAAAACTCAAAAAATAAAAACCAGTCTTTGTCCATCAATTTTAAAGAAGGTGAATAATGAACAATATAATTTATATAGGAGGCTTCTATTGCCACCCCTATTTCTGCTCTCCACACCCCCTAAATAAAAATTAATTTTTTTTATATTTTTAATCATTTATTTGTATTTGTGTTGTTTCAAAAATACCTTTAAAAGTATAAAAATTTGATATATGTTAACTATTTTTTATTATGATCTTATTTTTTTAGGATGCAGTTTTCTTTTTCTATTATCATTTGAGTATGAACCTCGTTGTAGTGCACACCCTCTTTTCCCAAAATCAAACTTGCAGAGCTGCACACACCATTTTTCAAAAATAATTTTCAATTTTCTTTGGTGTGTTTAAAAAATGGTGTGTGCGGCTCTTCAAGTTTAGTTTTGGGGAAAAAGATTGTGGACTACAACGAGGTTCATACCCAAATGATAATAGATAAAAAAAACTGCATCCTAAAAAAATAAGATCATAATAAAGAATGGTTAACATAAATCAAATTTTTATACTTTTAAAGGTATTTTTGAAACAACACAAATACAAATAAATGATTAAAAATATTAAAAAATAATAATTTTTATTTAGGGGGTGTGGATAGCAGAAATGGGGGTGGCAATAGAAGTCCCCTTTATATATTTGTGTAAGAATTTAATTCCAAAATAGCATGAGGTGAAATTTTTTTTTTTTTTGCACAATAATATGAAATAAAATATATAGAGATATTTTCCAAATATATATGACTTATCATGAGTCGACAAAGAGCAGTGGTAAGGGCCTATAATCACTTTCGTGGCGATATTGGTGGTTTGACTTGACTTTTGGAGTTGTTGACCATGAATTTTATAATTTTCATTAAATTGTTGCCACGAAACTAAAGGATTCGGATCCGTTCATCATGGGGTGGCTGATTAGGGGTGTCCAACCAAACTAAACTACTCTTTTTTTACTAAAATCAAATCAAACTAACTTTTAATTAGTTTAGTGATTTTTCAGACCAAACCAAACCAATTAAACAATCAAAATCAAACTAAATCAAACCAATTATAGTTAGTTTGATTTGATTTTTTCAATCAGTGTGAGCCTTTTTTCCAATAGGCTCATACAAGTTAAGGACTTAATAAAATAATATATTTCAATGTTCAACATCATAATCTAACCCAATTAGATGAGGGCTAAATTCAAAATATTTTAAATATCATAAACAAATTATATTAAATATTCAATGGTTTTAAGATGATACTAGGGTATTCACGCCTGAACAATTAATGGCTTGCTAACAAAGTTGATCCGTACTAGAAGTTCCATCAAAATCATCCCCAAAATATCCAACACTTGATTAATAAATAATAAAGTTGTTCACTTCAAGTTCTCTTAACTTCTTAGCAAAAAAGGAAAAAAAAATAACCCTCTATACATATAATATAATTTTAAATACATGTGTATACATAAGTATTGGTTTGGTTTGGTTTGATTTTTTAACAAGCTCAAACATAAACCGAACCAAACCAATTAAAATTTGAAAAATTCCAAACCAATTATAATCGATTTGAAATTAATTTGGTTTGGTTTGGTCCATCGGTTTTTAGAACACCCCTAGTGCTGAAATTGCGGATTGGTACTCATTTGGCCAAAGAAAAAGGAATGAGAGTCAAAATAAGTGTCCATAATAATATAATATTTCTAAAACCTATTAGTAAAAATATGTAATTATCAATGTAGATATTTTTATTTTATCTAATATATAATTGTCACGTTATTTTGAAATTTTTTTTTTGTGACAAAAAAATTTGGTACGTATCATTTTTACTTGAGGTTGTTTGAAGAAAAAAAAGCTAGAAATTAGAGAGATAATGTAAGTAAGTTAAAACGATAATCAATATTCGACGGCAATAATTTTGTATAGAATATACAACCAATTAAGTGTTCTCACATAAAATAATTTTAAAGTAAATACCCAATTGCTAATGTACTTAATTTAAATAAATATTTAATATTTTAAAAATTATAACAAAACATTGAGCATTTCAATTACTTGCATAATGGCAATCAATTGAACCATCATTTATTAAAAAAAATTTAATACAAACGCATGTGTCATATTATCATTAGTGAGTGTTTATCACATTAATAGAAAAATTTAATATTTAGCCAATCAAAACATAAAAAGTTGATAAAAGAGTTGGTATGTCTAGCATTATTCAAAAATTAATTAATAAACTATTTTCTTCAATTACTAAAAATATTAAATATACATTTTAATTATAGTGTTAAATTTGAAAATTTCCCCGCTCCACCTAAAAAATCAGGGATTCTTGATCTAAGATTTCTGCTTTAAATTTAAATTAGTTGTATACATGATGTACTTCTCTAATTGATCGTTTTTAAAAAATATATATTTAGTTAATCTTGTAAACAAATAAAATATTTTCTAATAATTGAGGGGCCCCACATATATAAGCTAATTAATATTGCTTTCACATAAAGCACAGGATGGAATCTGTTTTCTTTTTCCCTTTTTTTTTTTTCTTTTTTGCTGGGACTTTCTTTTTCCTTTAAATATAAACAGCTGAACCCGAAAAGTCCCAGCTCCCCGGAAAAAGTCAAAGCTATGTAAATAATATATCTATATATGAATGCATAAAATATTCGATAAATCGGCTAAACTTCCACTAAGAATTTAAATAAGAGGTCAAATGGTTCAACCTTAAAAATGCACATTTTATTCCGTTATATAAATGATTAGAAATCTTTCTCTTTTCCTCAAATTTCTTAGCTGATACTAAACCACAATAATACCTTTAGTATCAGTTAGTGCCTGAATAAATATAATGTCTAGTTTAGGCATTAATCATTTCTTCAAAGCGCACGAGCGTGGAGATTTTGCAATTTCTGTGGGCTCCACAATTCAACTTAATATATCATTTTCAATTCACATCTTCATCGGGAAGACAAAGCTAGAGAAACATTAATGTTTCTTAATTCTAACACCCTTCTTCAAGTGATTTCTCAACTGATAGGAAGATTTATACTCTTCTCCAAATCCGTATGGTGCGTTATCTAAGTGATAGACTAAATTAGTCCAATTACAAGTAATGGCTGCCCTAACTTCACTCTCAAGTCTTGAAAGAATCTTACTACAGGGACCTAATAATTCCAATGATATATAGATGAATTCCATTTGGATTTTGGTCTAAAATTGCTGTTTGATTTTCAGTAGCTAGCGGATTTTCATCTAAATGATCCCAAAACTATGTTAGGATGAACATTCACAGCTGGATATGAAACTAGCTACCACCAAATCACGACAAACATTAGCAGATTCAGAAACTCAAACTGAATACCATATCTTATCAAATATGCAAGGAGATTTCTCACAAAAATTTGTTGTTAATTGATTTAAGTCCTTTGCCTTCTCATGATAAGCATAGGTTTCTACTATGTTTCTTTAAAACATATATATATATATATATATATATATATTAATTATCAGTTTACAAGAAAAAAAATAAGGGTGAAATCGTTTACACAATCCCAAACCGCAAAGATATGGAAATTAAATTAATATATGTGATAAAGTGATGTAGAGACATAGATCATGTTCAAACTAAATCTAGACCATACAAATAATAAATATTCAACTTTATTAATCATGAAATTTGTAATTGAATGTATAGCTAGCTAGATGATCAATGTTAAAGCTTAATTAAGAAAATGCCCAAAGTTTTTGTTTTTAAGTTTATGTCTATCTAATATATATTCTACCCTAAAAGTAATCTAAAAATTATCATATATATTATATCATCGATTTATTATGACATATAAACATTTACTTAAAGAAATAAAAAGGGTGAGTTGCAAAAATAGGCCAAAATTAAATGTTTATTTTAAATGATAGTCTGTGTTTAAAAAAATTAAAAAAATAGTCATGTTACGAATTGTATAACATAAAAGTGTTACACAAAATATAACAGATCTATAAATATTTGTAAGATATTATTTAACACTCCAAAAAATAATGAGTAAAACTTAAAGTGTTACAAAATATCTTACAAATATTTACAGATGTGTTATATTTTGTGTGACACTTTTTTGTTATACAATTCGTAACATAGCTATTTTTTTTTAATTTTTTGAAACATGAGCTGGACTTTAAAAACGAAATTTTTTTTTGGCTATTTCCTACGATTTTCTAAATAAAAATTGCTGATATTTTCTTAAATATGATATAGGATTTCAACATAAGTACTATTGATCACTTCTGACTAATTTATATTGAATAGGATTGACCACTATAGTAATATTAGAGTAGGAATGTTCTTCAAGTCTTGTTAATGCTAGTTTCTCTCTCCCTCTAAAATAACCAAAAAGTGGTAGTTGAACTTTTTTTTTTGTTTTCATAACCAACTAACCAAGTATAAAAAGTAACATATAACAAACATGATATGAACAAATTAATCACCAAACTTTTCTACATGCTCAAAAGGAAGAAATTATTTATATGATTATAAATGGTTATCACTACTCATGAGAGGGAATCTTTAACCGGTCGGTTCCTTTCTGCAGCTAGGGCTATCATGCAACCCATTTGAAAATGTGTTATTAACATAAACAAAACCAACCTTTGAAGTGAAATTAGAGCAAAGACAGTTGTCTTTCACTTGAATACATGAAGAGAATACACAAAAGGAGTTCTATACATTTATATAACACACACACACACACACACATATATATATATATATATTATATAATACCTTGGTACCCCATTTAATACTATACACTGCAAGTGGAGAGAGTAAAGAGAGAATCTCCCATTTCGGTGGTGGAGACTCCAACTTATCATAAGCTCAATTTTATTATTTTAATTAATATCATATATACACTTAGCTTATTTTCAAACCCCCTATTCGTCAAAAAGGCGGCTTAGTACGGCAGATTAAATACCTACATTGGCAATTTCACTCAAGACAAATTATTATATATATAAAAAAAAAATTAACACACTTGGCCACCATGAAAGGCCATTAAAATGTCATTGGTTGCCATTGGAACTTCAATGGCTGAACTATATTTTAATTAGACACAACAGTGATGATCAAGATTCAAGTTTGGTCAAATATTTTATATACCATTCATAAAAGTGACAAATATACAGAAAAAGAAAAGGCACATTATAGCATGGGACAACAAAATAATGGAGGAAGATATACCTTTGAGCTATAATTCAATATGATTAGAGGGCCCCTTTTTCAAAAATGTCTAAACACAAGCCGTCCAAAATTGAGATTTCATGTAGTCCATAGAATTTGATTATAATAGAATAATTAGCGGTGTAGACTCAAACGATAATCACTCTGGTAGGATATAAATACATGATTTAGAGTGAAGAACTTCATTGTGAATCATTGTGCTTTCTTCTAGCTAATCAAACAAATTTCTCTTACTTAAATTTCTATCTATATTAGTACTCTAGCTTAATTAATTTGTTTGTCTACAATACAATTAACTCATGGCTTGTGTCCAATCATCAGTTATGTTCAAATGTGCTTTTGTTCTCACATTACTTGGCTTTCAGATTATGTCCATCCAGGGAATTAGGCAATTGAGGCCAGTGAACAAACTGTTCAACAAATTTAATGAAGCTGGCTCTAGTAGTACTAGTACAACTCCTACAAGACCGAATCGCGCATTTGGTTATGGCGATTCGGCTGTGGAGCACCAAGGCGTCGCTTTTCGACCTACAGCTCCAGGCAACAGCCCCGGAGTTGGCCATTCTTCGGTGACGAATCGCGTAATTGGTTATGGCGATTCGGCTGTGGAGCACCAAGGGGTCGCGTTTCGGCCTACAACTCCAGGCAACAGCCCCGGAGTAGGCCATGCTTTGGTGACGAACCGCGTATTTGGTAATGACGGTTCAGCTGTGGAGCGCCAAGGCTACGCTTTTCGACCTACTACTCCGGGAAATAGCCCCGCAATTGGCCATGCTTTTGCGAACGGCAATGAACTTTTTAAGCAGATAAGCAGCCCTAGCGGCGACCAGCATTTTGTGGCGGGAAACAAAGAAGATTTTCGCCCCACGGCGCCCGGGCACAGCCCTGGTGTGGGACATGCCCTTGGTAAGGATGCAGAACCAAATGCATAGATAAGAACACACACATATAAATAGATATATATGTATGTATCTATGTATATAGACTATAGTCATGTTGTTAGCGTTCGTCAAGAAAATAATTCTACGAAGCAGTTTGTAGACACATGTATTATTAGCTCAATATTTTTAGTTGTTTTTCTCAAGATTATGCTTCCATTTTTAATTCATGTCTCTGGAGACCAAGAGAGATTACTGTTTGTAAACATATAGAATGATGATCTATGTATATGTAAATGTTATCTCATGCATGAGAGATAAATAAAATTACATGTTCTCTTAAGATCAATGTTCATTGTTGGTAAGCCTAATTACCTCAGACGTGTGCCAATCTCGTTGGGATTCGTTCCTAAAACAATTCTCATTAAAAAAAAAAGATCAATGTTCATTTGATACGTACTTATTATATCATTATCAAGAAAGAAAGAAAGGGAGATCAGAGAAAGAAGGAAACTACAGAAGCAATACAAGATGCTAAGTAATTGAAAGCACTTGGATTCAAGCGTCTTGGTTTGGTTTTGGAATTAGAAAAGTAAAAAAAAAAAAGGAAATGATAAAATGGAAAACTATATACATGTGTAGTACTTGCATAGAAACTACGTACGTGGTCAATATATATTTTAAAAAATGTATGTGAACTCATTTGTAATAGTAAACTAATAAGTAAACAAAATAATAAGCCAAGTATACATATTTACAATTCTATATTTTTGTAATCAATAATCAAAAGATAGCATATTATTTTTACTAGTTTTTAAGGTATAATTTTAAGGAAATGGCAATTTTCAAAGGTATTTTTTTAAGAAAATATTTTGAAATTTTTAAGAAAATAATATAGCCATTGAATCTTTTTTACTTTGGTATTAAATTTATTACCATATTTTTATGTTCAATTTTAGTATGGTAATAAAGTCGTCACAAATATTGATAATTTTCTTTTACCAATTTTTAGTGTAATTGTTTTTATTATTTTTAAAATTTTGTCTATCTTTTAAAAATTCGTACTTTAAAATGACTACTTGATCTTATATTTTAAACACTTTTTTCAACATAGAATTAATCTATGTAAATAAATTACGAAAATTGCATCAATCTTTACTCACATGTGAACTGCACATCAGAAAATTCTGACGAATATTTTGCCAATATGTTACTAAATATTTTTAAAAGGCTTGCATTTACTGCTAATGAAGTAAACGACAATTTTCATGGTTTGTTGGAACCAGAAAAGGTAAACTAGTTTAATAAAACATCTATAATTCACTTCAGAACCTTTAGTACACAACTTTACATAGTGGAACAAAAAAATCACGGCATGAGGATCCAATCAAGCTCTTTCTCACACGTTAGTTGTACTCGAAAGAATAAAACGAAAATGAAAGAACCGCGCGCATTTATTTATTTATCTATTTATTTTTATTTTTTGAATTAAGAGAAACTGATATAAGAACGTATGTGTCAAAATAAGTTAGTACTATCGGAAAAAGAACACCAGATCTGAAAAGCATATATTGTTTAATTATAGGGTGAATTATAGCTAAATAGGCTAATCTGAAAAATATATTTTAAATTTTAATTAATGTTTTAAAACATTAAAAAAATAATTATAATACAAGTACAAGATGTATGAATGAATTTCATTTTGATCTATAACTACTTTGACTATTTTCTATATTAGTCATATTTTCAGATCACTTAAACAAAATGATTTTTTTTTTTTACAATTTTCCTGAATTTTTATAATTTTTTTTATAATTTTTTTAATTTTTATAATTTTTATAATTTTTTATAATTTTTATAATTTTTATCATTTTTATAATTTTTATAATTTTTTTTACAAAATTATAATTCTGATATAATTTTTTTCCATCGCACCTCTTCTATGCGGACGACGTTCTCTTCTTCGGGAAAGCAAGCCGGAAAAATATCCAAACCCTCAAAGAAATGTTCCAAATTTATTATAATATTTCAGGTCAATCGGTGAATACTGAAAAAACACAAATCTATTTTAGCCCCGGGGTGTCTTCGACAGCGGCAAATTCTATGCTGGAAGAGTGGAATCTTTCAAGGGGTCAATTCCCTATGGATTATCTCGGCGTTTCACTTTTCAAAGGATGTCCGAAGCGACGATATTTCCAGCGCACTGCTGACAAAATTAGAGCTAAATTGAATTCTTGGCGAGGAGACAGAATTTCGATGGCGGGTCGTCTTTCTTTGATTAAATCCGTGATTGAGAGCTCATTTATTCACAGCTTCATGATATATAAATGGCCAAGTAGTCTGATTAAGGAGCTTAATATAAGCATTAGGAATTTTCTGTGGTCTGGTAACATGTTTAAAAAGAAAATTGTCACTGTGGCTTGGAACAAAGTTTGCTGCCCTTCAGAGTTTGGCGGTCTGGATATCAGAGATATTGCAATCAATAATGAGTCCCTTCTTAAAAAATTTTCATGGGATATTCTGACAAAAGACTCATTCTCGATGAAGATTCTCAGAGCTAGATTTCTTAATGATCAGCTTCTGCCGAATAATCGTGGATATTTCTCTTCTATTTTTCCAGGCATTCGCCAATTAATTATTGACCTCATGCAGGATACTCGATGGCTAGTTTGTGATAATTCTAGACTTAACGCTTGGACTTCAAACTGGCTTGGATATGTGATTCTGGACAAACTGGGTGTGGAGGAGTCTCGGTTCAAACACTTTAAAGCCACCATCGCTCAGTTTCGCCATAATCAAAATTGGCAAATTCCGGAGATCATCCATAGAAACTTCCCTGCCATTTGCGCTGACATTCAAAATTATGTTACTTCTGCTGATGATGTGGATAAATTAATCTGGTCGCATTCTACAGACGGATCTGTCACAACAAAATTGCTTTATGACAGCAATTTTTCACACCTTAACTCTATCCCATGGGCAAATCACATTTGGTGTAGATTTATTCCCCCCAGAAAATCCATTCTCTTATGGAAAATTTTCCATAAGCGCCTTGCCACTGAAGAGAACCTCAGAACTAGAGGCTTTATTTTGCCAAGTTGTTGCCGTTTCTGTTATGCTCATGAAGAAAATCTGAACCACGTCTTCTGGGATTGCACCTTCTCCCAAGCTATCTGGCATGAAGTTCTTGACATCTTTGGTAAGTCTGTGACTTCTTTAGGTTTGACTAGTTTTGCTGATTTCTTCAACTGGGCTGTGAACCTTCGGTTTAGTTCCCAAATATACACTCTATGGAAAGCCGCTATTTTTGCTTGTTGTGAAGTCATATGGATTGCCAGAAACAAACTAATCTTCGAGGACAAGCGTATTTCCATTCACTCTGCCAGGGCTGCAGTTTGGGTTAGTATTAAAACTAGAGTAATTTGCACTGGTGCCCCCTGAACTTTACGGGCTGTGGCAGCTTACCCCCTAATCTTTTATTTTTGGCATATTACTCCTTGAACTCGAAAATCTTAACAAATTGCTACAAATTGGTAACTTCCGTTTATTTTTAGGACGGAAGTTGACATGTGATTGGCACATGACTAAATATTAAGGGTTTTCTTGTCATTTTACTTCCTCTTGCTCTATCTTCTTCTTCCCCGGTCTTTTTTTTTTTTTTTCGACCAAAACTGGAATAAAAATAAGAAATTTATACAGTATTATAAATTGGGTTTGTAATCCTATGGCTTGCCTTGTAATTAAGAGAAGTGAAGATTTCTATAATTGGTTTTTCTCGAGCATAGTTTCATTATTCGTAGCCAAACTGCTTCATTTCTTCGGTAGAAGGAACTGGGTAATAATAACATAATTTTTTTTAAAAAAAAAAGAAGAAAATTTTTAGTCTTGGAACTTAGGTGGTCATAAAATCACACCATATATATATATATATATATATATATATATATATCACCGACTAAGACAAGAAAATCATATAAGAATCAGCCATAAAAGCAGGAACTACACTAATTATCCCACAAACGAATAACAAGCACATTGCTAATCAAGAACTCCGTAATAGAAAAACAGACCAATAACCACAAAGTCCCGAATTTCCATATTACAAAACAAAAACCACGTATCTGAAAACCTCCAATTTTTTGGGAATGCGAAGGCTTTGCGTGGTTTTTTTTGGAACGGGTTTTCGCGTTGATTAATGGGCAAGGGTTTCTCGATTTCCTGGGGAATTCGCGCGGCTTGAATGATAGTGATGTGTAACAAGGGCGTCGCCGAGAGCTCAATCGATCAGCAACGCCGACAGAGTCCCGTGTTCATGATGGACAGCCTCTCGCCGAGCTCGAACTCGCCGGCCGACGAGGCCCCGCGCGTCAAGTTCCTCTGCAGCTTCTCCGGCAGCATTCTGCCGCGCCCGCAGGACGGGAAGCTCCGCTACGTCGGCGGCGAGACGCGCATCGTCAGCGTGCCGCGGGACATCGGGTTCGAGGACCTGATGGGCAAGATGAGGGAGCTCTTCGACGGCGCGGCGGCGCTGAAATACCAGCAGCCGGACGAGGACCTCGACGCCCTCGTCTCCGTCGTCACAAACGCTCCTCCACCGGAGATGAGGGCGATATCGAGGTGTTGGAGGAGAGGCGATGGGGACGGAGGAGGAGAACCAGGCGCTGATGGAGACGATGGTGCCGGCCCGTGATCGCCGACGCCGACGGTGCCGTTCCTGGCGGAGACCCTCTTCTCGCCCTCCCACTCCGCCCAGGCCGACGTCGCTGCCACCCTCCTTAACCACTTCATCTCCTGCCGCCACTCCCTCTTCTCCACGAGCAGCTACTACTGCTCCTCCTCCTCCCCCGCCGCCGTCCAATCCTCCGCCGCTGCCCTCCCACGACGGAACGATGCTCGAGGCCTGGCGAAGTATCGGAGGAAAGTAGCCGGGGGCGAGCTTGAGGAAATGGTGCTCGAGCCCGGCCCGGCGGCAATGTACTCCTCGTTGATGGCCTTGGTGTCGACGTTTGCATCGTCAAAGAGCTCGAGCTTCAACTCGTTGGCTACGGCAGCAAGGACCACAACAATGACGCGGGTCGGCGTTTTGGTGTTTCGGTGTTCCGGATTGGCATGGAAGGCGAGTTGATGAATCGAGCCTTGACGGCTTTGATCTAGCCGTCGTCGCACTATTGGCGACGGAGATTGTTTTTGGTGGCAGGGGGGCTAGGTGATTTTTTTTTTTGGGTACGTGACTTTTTTTTTTGTATGTTTTTGTTTTTGGGTACGGGACTTTTTTTTTTTTGTATGTTTTTGGTGGCAGGGGGGATAGGTGACATGGTTGGTCAGAAAAAAAAAAAAGAAAGAAAGAAAAAGAATAAAAAAGGAAGATTGGAGAAGAAGAAGAAGAAGAAAGAGGAGGAGTAAAAATGAAAAAAAAAAAAAAAAAACTCTTTAAATAATACCTACGTAATAGATTGTCTTAAATGCCCTTTTCGAATCACGTGGACAGCACATGAGCTGGAAATTCCGTCTAAATTTTGACTCCAGTTATCAATTTGTATGGATTGGCCAAAAATTTTTAATATAGGGTGCAACTTGCTAAAAATTAAAGTTTAGGGTGCAACCGACCAAACACGTAAAGTTCAGGGGGCACCAGTGCAAATTACTCTTAAAACTACAAGCTGCCTTAAAATTGGAAATATGAGAAACTGCTTAGAAGATTTGCTGATTACTCATAAACTCAAAATACCTCGCCTTCCCCCAAAAGCTAACTCGATTGTCGAAGTTAGATGGAATCTCCCTCCTACAGGTTGGCTCAAATGTAATATAGACGGTTCAGCTCTGGGGGCCCCGGGTCTAAGCGGCTGTGGCGGAATTTTTAGAACTTGCAGAGGGTTTTCGAAGGGCTGCTTCTCTTTTTTCATTGGCGTTGGTTATGCCTTCGAAGCTGAATTGTTGGGGTTTATTTTAGCTGTGGAAAAGGCAAAAGAATTTGAGTGGAGGAATTTATGGATTGAATCGGACTCCTCATATGTGGTGAATCTGTTTAGAAAGAAATCAGGCAAAATTCCATGGAAACTCAACAACCGATGGCACAGGGCGATAAAATTTGCTTCTGAGATTAATGTGGTAGTATCTCATATTTTTCGGGAAGGCAATGCGGTGGCTGATAAGTTAGCAAACCTTGCAACCAAACGTCAACAAAGCATGTGGTGGCGCCAATTCCCCAATGAAGTCAGCTCCCTGATATACAGAGACATAGTGCCGCTTTCGCACTACCGCTTTGAGATGTAATTCCTGGGTCATGCACTCTTTTATCCTCTCTTTAGATTTTTCCCATTGGGTTTTTCTAGAGAGAGGTTTTAACGAGGCACCATTTCGTTGGGTAGACCCTATAGGATTTTCTTTTTGTTTTATTGTTGTTTCTTTTCTTTCTCCCTTTGTTGAGATTGTTTTTTCTCTTGACTCTTATGTAATTTTTTCTTCTATTTTTATATATTTCTGACGCTTTAGAGGGGTGAATGGAAGAGGGCCAACCTAGTTGGTAAGCTTTCATTTGCTCAGGCGTGTGCCAACTTTGTTGGGATACGTTCCTATTGTCGTCGGTACCTTTATTTAAAAAAAAAAAATATTAAATATGACTGCTTGACTACGCCCGTTTAGTCAACAAAGTCATGAACTAGAACTAGCTAGCCACACACTATACTCATATGTGGAACACGCATTTCAAAGCCATTCTGAGGAGAGACATACACTTCAAATATTGGACAGTTACCACATGGATGTCCAATTAAGAGGTTTATATAATTAACTATGTACTAATGTTTATATATATATATATATTATAATATACGACAAGGAAAGAGTAAAATTGATAGTGATTTGAGCTCAAACAACACCTCATGCGGCAACTTTCATGTGATATGCTTAGGAACCACAAATTCATGTATAAAAGTAGTCCTATATAGCTATCTAGCGAGCTACTTTGCAACTTTTACCTACTATTTAATTTGTAACTCGTAGGTTAAAAAAGTGAAATGATCAACCTATCATATATACTACTTTTGCGGCTCATGAATAGAGTGAAATATCACTATCAAGTGAACATGATATTTGATCAAATAATTATTACCTTTCTTAGAGTAACTACGCACAATAAATATTTTACCACAAAGATCACATGATATGATTATGATACGTTCATGAATAATGTCAAAATAAAAAATAAAAAGTAATACTCGTGATAAGTTGTCATGATTTTTTGGGAATATTTCCATGAAAAGTGAGCTTATGGTCGTGCTGTTAACTCTGCTACACATGATGAGCACAAGCTAATTCGATCAATTCGCTTAACTTTTTTTAAGAGTCAGCCGCAAAATTTTAATGGGACAATATAGAATATAAAATCTATATATATATGATAAACATAGACACATAGTGACCTAGATTCTCTGAAGAGATCAGCATTCAGCACGCCAAAATAGATTATAATAAATATATATTTGTCGTTTTAATTTCTTTCCATTCTAATAATAAAGTCATTTTTCTGATCCATGTTTTGAAAGTCGGCGAAGACAAAAAGAATCATACTAAAATATACCTGCTGAAAGGTATTTCTATATATGTGATTCAGTATACAAGTCCATGTGCAAGTGAAAATTCAATAAATAAATAAATAAATAAATATATATATATATATATACATGTGTGTATTTATGCGTGTGGGTGGAACTTTTACGGTTGTATTTTTTTTTTTAAATGAAGAGAAGTTGGTTTAGGAACGCATTAGAATAAAATTGGCACATGCCTGAGTTTTAAGAGCCTCATCAATAAAGTTTGCACCCGCCTGAGTTCTAGATTTCATATTTCATAGCTTATAAAAGGAGGTTTTTTTTTACTAGATCTTACATATAGCAAGTGAGATATATATTAAGTTCAACAAAGGAATGCATATCGAAAATATTAATGAAAAATGGTGAAGTATGAGAATATTCATAATTTATATTTTAATTTTTTGAATGGATGGGAAAAAATTTTCTAAGTTTATCAGGCTTATCAACAAGTTGATCCTCCTAGTTAACCTCATCTGAAGAAATCCCTATATTATTAAAAGAAAAAAGCAAAATACAAAGTATTGTAAGTGATGTTCCGCCCACGATTGTAGCCTCGGGGGCGAAGTCCCCGAGGAGCAATTAATGCTAACAAGCGCTCGTTTCCAACAGCCTAACAGTACCACGTCGTCACATGAACGTCCCCCGGATGAAGAGTGTGCGAGGATTGTCGAAGATGATCCTCGAGCTTTTGCCTTCGAAGATAAGCTGGAGAACCACCACAAAGTGTTCAAGAAAAGCATAACCCGAAAGGGCAACTAAGAACAAAAACAACTAATAACGACCAATATGAAGACGAAAACCCATCATCAAGGACATACCTTGAGTACAATGGGGGCTCGTTCAAACCTCTAGAGAAAAAAAAACTATTAAAAAAAATTCACTAAAGAATTAAGAGTGCATAATCCAAGAGGGTTATGAATTCTTAAACCTATAGAAAGGTATATGAATAATGTCTTTGAAGAGTAATTGCTGAATGAATTCCAGAGCTAAAAATTGTCAAAATGAAGTACTTAGTGTGGTAGCAAGAGATGCCAACTTATCTTCAATGCAATTACCTTTGCGATAGATGTCAGAAACCCTTACATTAAGATTCGCCCTGTGAACGACTTTGATCCATCTGTTTTATAATTTCTACCGTACATGCGTCAAGTTAGTTCTAAAAAGCCAAAATACAAAAGTCGAATAAGTTTCAACCCAGAGATTCAGTCGGTTGAATTTGTGTGTGGTCTCGATAGCTAGAATGAAGCTGATAATCTCAACTTTGAACATAGATGAGTAGCCAAACAATCTTTGACAAATCATTTTTTATTTTTAAAAATGTCGCTGCAACCTGAGTGACCTGGGGCCTTTTTAGCAGATCCATTTATATTGACCTTTAACCCAACTAGGAGGAGAGAGAATTTAAGAAACCTCAATAACTAAGGAAAAACACGGGAGATTGCTTGAGACGCCAATATTATGAAGGATTCAAAAATCATCTTGCATGTTGCGAATTATCCCTGTGATAAGGTAATTCGTTTCTTTCGTAGAGGAGAAGATCCACGCTTTGGCTGAGTGATATTCGGCTAAGTATCATCAAATACTTTCTTACTTCTGCAATTTCACAAAGTCCACATAACCGCGAAGAAACCATCATGTCAGTGAGAGAAAATCTACAGGCTAAATTTAATTATCATAGCCTTTGAGAAAAAGACCTGAAAGGAATCTTGGAAGTCTCTAGCCTTCTGTAAAAAAAAAAATAAAAAAAATAATAAATAATAATAATAGTCAGCAAGAAAAATCTAGCGAACCTTACTAAAGCTGCAAGAGATGAATAAAAGGTCTAGGCTCTCTTTTTGCTTCCTTGTAAAGATAATAACGGTTAGTGAAAATAAATCCATGTTTTCGCAAATTATTTTCTGTGGAAAATCCGTCATATAAGACCTTCTAAACTTGCAGAGATCTTCTTGGGGGAATAAATTTCTACCAGAGAAGACCGCTCCAAGAGACCGCTCCAAGGATGGGTCGAGTGTAGGCCTAAGTAAATTACCTAAAAAATTGCTTGACTAGTAACCTCTCTATCTGTCAAAGAGTCCAAATAAGCTTATCCAAGTTTGGTCGGCCTAGAATAAATTATGAGATTTGTCTAGATATAAACAGAAAGGTATTGAGCTAGGCCATATTTTTTTTGGTATCCAACCTTCTTTCAAAAATAGATTTTTGAGAAGGCTGGAGACCCAACTTGGGTTTCAAAAGAAATCCCATGTCGACTTCTTTAAAAAAGTTTATTTGGTTAAAGTTAGGTCCATGAAACCTAGACCACCATTAAATAAAGTTCTTGTAAACGTCATGCCAAGCAATGAGGAAATTCTTGATGAAAATGCTGATATCTTTAAGGATTGATCTAGGGCATTTATAGATGAAAAATGAATGCGTGAAAGCTCCCAATATTACTGATGTAATTAGAGTTTGTCAGCTTGTTATAGAGCTTTGCCATTCCAATAAGCCAGTTTAGCTTTAGTTTAGTCACACAGAGGTAGAAGAAACTCTTTTTTGGGATTTTTTTTTTTAAAAAAAGAGGTACTCATAGATAAGTGAATGGAAGAAAAGTGCTACGAAGATCCCACGAAGAGCGAATGGATTCATTGAGCCTTGTCGAGACCCCTTTCTCAAAATATATTCTCAATTTTTCTAGACTGGCAGTTTGTCTCAAGAGCTTCCAATATAAGTCCAAAGTAAACTTCAAAGTTTCAGCATTTTTGTGGGTTACTTTGCAGAAGAGCAACACATCATCAACGTATACGAAGTGCAACGAGACCCGGATGTTTCTACCAGCCTTCATTTGTCTAGAGCTCCAGCCGAAGATAAAGAATATATATATATATATATATATATATCTACTAAAAAAATCTTCAACGATGTCAAACATGAGTTGGAAAATAGGGTCAAAAAAAACCCTTCGGGTATACATTAATCATGAGGATAGAGATATTCGCTGAGCCAAAAATATTATGAATTCAATTTCCAAACATGTCAGAGAAGCCAAAGCATTTTAGAACTTTGAGAAGAAATCTCCCATTATAGTGTCAAAGGCTTTCTTGATGTCCACCAAAATAGCCATATTCCTAGATGACTTGAGCCCATCAAGAGATCGAGACTATGCAGTCATGAATACGACGTCGCCTAATAATAAAGCCAAACTACTGGGGGGAAATAAAATCACATGCAATAGGATCAAGCCTATCTCCAAGAAATCTAGTCAGGGAGAATTTCAAAACAAGATCATTCTTAGTGCAACTTAATAATCTATGCCTCAAGTGGTGTGCTCTACTTGTTTCTACTTTATGTTTGTAGTGTAAATTTTAATGTATAAATTAAAAGTACAATACACATGAGGCATAGATTATCATTGTGCCAAAAACAGAGGCATTCTTCAAAATTCCTCTTCTAGTAATGATTTTGAAGAATTCTAGTTATTTATTTAATATTATATAGCGTGTTAGTCACATATTGACAATTGATTGATGCTTTATATATAGAAAAATTATAGTGAATACCCAATTTTTGAAACTTAATGTAAGTTATTACCCAATCTTTTAAAAAATATAATCAACTACCTAAATGATTCAATTACTTACACAGTGGTAAGTGGTGGTAATTCACTTAGTTACCAAAAACATGTGCAAGTAATTCACAAATTGACTAGAAACTCAATTACTTCAAAAGTTTGGGTATTTATTTTTATTGTTATATAAATTCTGGGCATTTGTCTACTTCACTCTTATATATATAGGAGAATTGGCGTCGACCCTGAATTTGTTATGTTTTGATAATTTTAGTCTTTAAATTTTTATTTTTAAAAATTTGGATGATCGTGAACATTAGATTCTTGGATTAAAAAAAAATCTAATTATTCACAGAGATTGAAGTTTAAAGAATTTTTGTTTTGCGACTAACTAATTGTCCAAAAAAGAAAAAAAAATTCGCTTTGCAAGTCTAAAGTGCCAATGAGCAAAAAAATTAGGGGGTATATATTTCTCCATGTAGTTATTTGAGAAAATTACGGCCAAGATATCAAACTTAAAGCTCAAATTGTAAGAGCATAAGTTAAAAGTTAAATTGCTAAATTGGTAACCAATAGATATGTATTGTTAATAATGTTTTCTTATATTCTTTGTGACATAGTGTTAGACACTTCAGAAGAGGACTATTAGGTCTCACCAAACCTGCAATATATATACACAAATGGGGGGTTGATTGTGGACTATTCTTCTACTCTTAAAAATGATTATATAGTAGTGGAAGAGGGTAGGCGAAAAGTATATATATATATATATATATATATATATATATATATATATGCTCCATAGAAAATAGTCCAACTTATAATCTGGTCACGAAATAGGACAAGAATTCATTTACTTAAAAAAGGCAAATATTTACAATACTATAAATATATACATATATATATAAACATAATATAATCACGTAATTTGTTCTATTCGGTAGATTAATGCATGCCTCACTCCACCTTCTTTTCTCAAGGCTTGAATAGTTTCCAAAGTACCAACTTGCATTGATTTTGTTTCTGTTAGAGTAAGACAAAGGGGAAAAAAAATACTACATTGCTAGCTCTTGAATGAAACAAATTTATAAAATTGAACTTCATGTCGTTTTATGACGATGCCTTTAAAATAGGGCTTACTTTGTCGATTCACATTTTTTTATAGGAAAGAAATGTTTTTCAACCAGACGCAATTTTATTTTACGATCGCTCTTTTACCAAACAATGTCCAAATTTTTCGGTCGAAGAAGTCCCTTTTTTTTTTCTTTTTTTTTTTCCCTTGGTTTGTCTTTTGACTTTTTCTTTGTCAAACTAATGTAGATTGCTATGTATGTCATATGCTCAATGCAAGTTACAGTCAATGGGAGTTTCAACCATTTTCATTTCTTAATTTTCTTGTTTTTAATGAATTGAACTGTAATATGAATGTATCTCAATAAAATCGGTGTGAATTCTATAATAATTGAGTGTACAAATTATATTTTGCTAAGAGTAAAAGGGCTTAATGAGCTAGATCCGAATGCCTCATTATTTACTAACTACACTCCTATTCGGTTAAACTCTCAAAAGCAAAACGAAGACTCGAATCGAGATCAGATCCTCCCTCAATTATAGATAACTACTGGAATTTGTAACCCGGGAATTTTTTTTTTTTTTGTCCAACTGAAAGCCCACGGTGCTATTTTATGAAAATTGAAAAAAAAAATAATAGGGATATGTTGCGATAGCGGAAGGATTGAGTCGATAGGATTTTTTGCTCTTATATTTGCTAAATTCACATACACTCTGTAACTTTGTACCAATCTTTTTCATATAGTTAATTCTCTCATTTGCCAATGATTTTTTCCCTCTTGAGTTTTTCACTTAAATTTGCATATTCTTTATTTTCGTGTCTCTATGTTTTTTTTATTTGCCATTAATTCTTTTATTTACCAACGTTTTCAAAAATTAAGAAATTACGTGACATGGTACGTGCAAGCTTGGATTCATGATGAGAGTTTAAATGTATTTAAAAAAATGGTTGATTAATTGTACATTCTCACCGTTTGTGAGAAAATTATATGTTAATATTAAATGTATCGTTTGGTGTAATTTTTTCAAACTCAATAATATATTTAATGCTTAGAACGATAATCGATCCTGACGAGTAAGTAATTTACTCAAAATCAATACCCTTATTGCGCAATCTCAACTTGCTTTGTTTTCGTTGCTGTTGAAGACAATACAAACACACTTACCTATTTAAAGCCAAGTTATATTCTCTCCATTTAATAAGCATTGCAAAGTTTCCAAACTGGCAAAAGTACAATCTATTCAATGACCAATATCTCTCCATTTATCTTGACCGTTGATTAACTTTTCATCACATGAAAAGGATCTATTCATGAATTGCTGTCTTGACAGTACTTATAATTTTTCCTATGTTGGTTCATCTCACCTTCTATAAACAATCAGAATCTTCCTTAAAGCTTGGATTTTTTTAATTTATATTTTTCCTCTCGCTTATTCTTATTAGTATTAGCATTAGTATTAGTATTATTTTTTCTTTCTTTTCACTTGACAGCTTGAGGCCTCACATGCATATGTTGGCCTTTGAACCTCACTATAAATAGGACCGACCCAAGGTTGTTCTAAGTATCTAATTCTTCAAAACCTAGATATCTCTCACTTCTCTCTCTTTCTCTTAACAAGCTTAAAAATATTGTTATTTTTAAGCATTAAGAGAGCTTCAAGTATACTAGCTATTCTAGGCTGTTTTATTCAATATTCATACATATAAAATCGAAATTGAAAATGGCCAAAACTAGTACTCACATTTGCTTGTTTTTCCTTCTAATCATTTTGTCTCATGAACTTAATCTCTCTGTTGAAGCAAGGAAAATGAGGAATAAGGACTTGAAGTTGATTGGCGGACGGAAGGAAAAGCAGGCGAAAACACGTATTTCGAGAGGGGTCGCTAGCCCTAATGAGCGTGGCCTTCACCGCGGTATGAAGGACGAGTTGGAAGGATTTGTATCCGCTTTCCGGCCAACGGCCCCGGGCCATAGCCCCGGTGTCGGTCACTCTATTCACAACTAGTTGGCATTATCAACCAAGCCAATAAGAAGTCAAAGCGTTGTATTGTATCATGTTATGTCTTATGTATGCGTTTTATTAGTAATTAATTAGGTTTGATCTGCAAATGGTATGCCTTAGCGTCTAGTATAGTACTGTAGTAATGATTTGTTTAAGCATCATTTAATTGTGCATATATTTCCAGTTTGTTTTAGTATGATCACCAGTTTTATTCCCCTAATATTTGACTCTCTCTCTCTCTCTCTCTCTCTCTCTCTCTCTCTCTCTCTCTCTCTCTCTCTCTCTCTCTCTCTCTCTCTCATATTTATATATCGCATATATATAGATACATGTGTAAATCTATCTATGTATCTATTCATAGGCGCTTTTCGGAGAGTACATCTAGCTAACGTGCAAAACCAATCCCCAAAATTCCACTATATATAGTAATAGTAATTCTCTAATAGGGCTATATAAGAGGATCTTCTCCGACCTTTTAAGGCAATTAATATCAAAAAGTATTTATTTAGAATGGATTAGAAAAATGTCTGCATGATGGGAAGGCCTTATGTACGTAACTTGAAGCTTAAAACCAGCTAACAACTTGAGCATCTATATACATTGCCCCCAAACAAAAAACAAAAAAAAAAACAAAAAACAAAAACAAACAAACAAAAATAATAATAAAACAACAACAAACAAGGAGGCATCTATTCATCTAAAAGCATATTATACATATAGTTGGAGCATGCATCGTGCACATAAATGCGCCGAAGTTAAACAAATTCCTCTTTTTAAAGCCAGAAAAAAATTTTAGAGGTGCGCAATGCAAAAAAAAAAAAAAATGCTGAAATTATTTTATGAACTTTAAAAATAACATGATAAATTCAAAAAAATACAAAAAGAAATATAATTATTATTATTTTTATTTAAATAAGATATTAATCATAAATTATTTTTAAGGGGATATAACATCCAAGGTAAACTATTAAATATCAAAACTTCAAGGGGCATGGAGAAGACAAATGAAACTTTTTTCTGAAAGCTAGGGTACAAAGTTTAACGAGAGTAATTTTTTTGGCTCATATTGAGTGCATGAACTATATAGAGATACTTTTAATTAGTGCTCTCTGATTATTTGTCCATATATAATATTCTTCAATAAGTCATTGAGGGACTTTTGAAGAAATATGTTGGATAATATTACTGGTAATTGACTATATATATATATATAATTGGGAAGATGGGCAGAGAGCCAAATTAATTTTTGTTTTCCTTATATTTTCTTAGGAAACGAACCAAATAAAGTTAACATTAGTTGCTCTATCCGCACACATCAATTGAATTTGCATTCCGTTATGATATAAAATTCTAACCTTAAAATGTAGAGAATTACCAAAAAAACGAAAAATTGAGGCATACAACGTCCTTTTTTTGTGTAAAGGACTGAAGTGGAAACGTATCCTAACAAAGTTGACATACACCTGAGGGAGCAGAGGCTTACCAATAAAGTTGAGCTTTCTCTGACCCTTTCTTTAAATCAGTCAAGAATATCATTAAATAAAAATAAAATTACAAAACTAAGAAACAACCCAAGGGGCAAAGACAACCAAAGCCAAAAAAAACAGCAAAAAGCAAAAATCTTAAAGGATCTACCCAAAGTACAATGGGGCCTTACTAAAACCTCTAAAGAAAAATCAAAAGGGAAAATTCGTTGAAGAAAAAATAGTGCATGATCCAGGATCTTAGTTCCTAAACCTATAAAAAAGAATAGGACTCATGTCTCAGTACGCAAGCCTCTATATAGAAGTCGCAGCCCATGATGCTAACTTGTCCGTTATTCCATTAACCTTCTTGAAATATGTGGGCGAAATGAAGAGTCCTTGACCATCTACTACAAAGTTCCCAAGGCATCAAAAGTTATTTTTCCTTAAAAAGTGCTATAATGTATTTTGGGAGGCATACGACGTCGAAAAAGGAATGTAGAGTGATATTATTCTAGTTAGAAACTCAGAAGTATACTAATTTTTTGGGATGCATTCATATTTCTTTCCTTTGTTCCATAAAGAAAATTAAAAAAAAAAACCCCCAAAATTAGGCAATATTTTTATCCCTGATTCCTGATCGCTAAGAACTTTCTCAACCCTAATACCTTACTAGCAAAACCCCGATTCTCGAATATATATATATATGTTATGTTTTTATAAGATTTTTTTTTATAAAACAGAAAGCGCATCCTAACAATATTGATATACGAGCGTATACCTGCGCGACCAGCAGCATCCCATTAAAATGGCACCCCAGGCTCTCCATCAAAGTCTAATCACTGTAAAGATACTTAATAAAGTGATATTATAAAATTCATATATACTATATGAAGAAATTAGAACAAGATATAAGTAGTAAGCTTAGAAGGCGTGTATATTGAGAGAACCTCTTTTTTTTTTATTTTCATAATTAAATTGAGAGAGTACCTATAAATTAAAGCACCTCAAGTCCTTAACCACCCCAACGAGATTCTTTGATTAGAATAATCTTAGAGATCCTGACCATAATATATAAGTGAGTGACCAATATAAATCCTTAAAATTGATTATAAACTTAATTAGTTCATTATTAAACTGTTATGTATATTAATCTACGAGAGAATGCGATTGGGGTCCTATTGTTGCTGATTGTAATATATTGAATATACCAATGAGCCTTCCAAGCTGTGAGGATCGAGGAATAGCCTTTACTTTTCTTTACTGTTAGGGTCGGTAAATCATGTAGTACTTTAGAATCTTGTTGCATTTGGTATGTAATGATCATGTCTATACCTTGCAAAAGCTTTTATACTAATTAGTTGGAATTAACAAAAGTGCTAAAGTATTGGCTGCCATGAAAAAAAAAAACAATATAATTAGAACTATGCTAATTATATATCATGATTTCTTGGCCTTTTAAGAATAACATGTTAGAGACTGGGGAGGTCTAATATGTTAGCTCACTTCATATAGTCGTTTGAATTTTCTTTTTTGTTTTCAATAAAAAGGATAAATTTATTATAGGATATATATTATGTACGGTATATGTACCTATTTATTTCTCTTATATATTGACTTTTTATATTTTGAGTTTCAGTATATATTCGTCTGTTATATATTTAAATTTATAAGAGAATATTATTTACCTGCGAAAATTTATATATTTTTTAATTATGATAATTACATATAGCAAATTTCTAATACCGTTGAACCAATATAAGTTTAGCTATCTAATATTGGTCTTATATGAAGCCATGCAAAGGTAGCTCATATCAAGCCTAACTTAATACCAAACCTAATTAAATGCTAATTACATATATTTTAATTTTATTACTAATTACAGCTAAGTGCACTTAAGTTCTTATATTTCCTAAATATGATAAGTGCAAGCCGGCGATCATGAACTTGTTGGAGTACTACCAAGAAATGTAATGATATAAACAGCTAGAATTATATACAAATTTATAAATCAGCATTGACAGGCATAAATAGTGGAATGATTAGTTGGAAATGGAAAGGTACAGTATTTAGGAATATATATAATGGCTTAATTAAGTATATTCTCGTATTAGAGCCCCTATTAATGCAACCCTTGAGTTTATAAAAGGTCAATTAAATGAAATAGGACCACACATGTATATGACCAAAGCACAGAATCTATTTCTGATTAAAGATCTAAAAAGCCTGATCAGAAAAAGAAAGTATATCAATGTCTGTGTACTTGATTATACTTGAGTTCATAGACTACATAAACTATTACGAGAGAGAGATTTGGCACCAATCCCATTTAATAGAAAGATATCAATTTATGTGTACTTAATTAGAAGTTGCAACTTGAACTTTGATTTTAGATAGCAACCCCTTCTATATTTGAAAATTTAGTAAAGCAACTCGAATTGATGATAGCTGTATAAAATATTAGAAAATTGACATATATAAAATTTTAAGAATCGATCGTTTCTAGGGTGCATATGCTCCATCATATAAGAGCGTTCATGATCGATCGATTTAGTTTTTTAAAACGTTAAGTTCATTTTAAAAAGATTAAGTTTAGTAATAATTCAAAGTCGTTTGTATTATCAGTGGAGATTTTCGACACTATAGAATTTTTAAAAAATTTTGATGTCTTGAAATTTTTCTTTAGATTTCATATAGTCGTGTTTAGAGGTGACAAAACAAGCAAGCGGATGATACACTGCTCATTTTGTCTTTACCGAATTTTTTAAAGGTAGGGTAATATCCTTAGTCGTTTTTATGGGTAAAAAGTAGGTAATACCCAGCTTGGGCGGCCCAATGTGGGTTTCATCAATCCATGGCCCAAACTAGCCCATTGTAATTTGTAACCTATTACATGAAATTATAATTTTTTTTTCAATAGCCCCCTAATTTTATAAATTTTACCCTACTACCACTCTTGTTAAAATATATTAGCACAAGCCCCCATCCTTAATTTATAGCCTCGTCCCTCTTTGGCACTTATCCACTTTGTACCCGTTTAAGTGTTTTTTTTTTCCCCTAGTTTGCCTAAATCGAGCCCTAAATTGGATATTTTGGCTCCGAAGTGACTGTAGCAAATTGTTGTGATCCCAAATCAGTATTTGAACATATAATACATAAATATAATTTGTAGGGACTCATTTTGAGGTCCAACAACACTTAGAAGCTCACCTACCCTTACTTGCATATAATTTTTTTTTTCCTTTGACTGGTAAATTAGGTACCCACCTACGAGAGGAAGGGTAGTAACAACTCTTACCCGCCTGGATAAAGGTAGGGTAAGTACTCTAAAATATATGGGCAAGCTAGGGCCTGCCTTACCGTGCCCATTTTGCCACCTTGGGTCGTATGTAGTGCTTCTCTACTAATAATCTCAAACTCAAGGGGCTAATTGTAAGAATTGAAAATCTAAGGGTGTAAATATAAGTTGTATAAAATGTAAAGGGCAGCATTGCAAAAATCCTAAAACCCACAGCAAAACTAATAAAAGCTTGTACGATAGAGCATTAGTATCATATATGTGGGATATAATTAGTAGGTCCTAATTACAATATTGCAACCCTTCAAATTCTATAGCCTACTTATAAGCAGCCCTTGAGAAGTTTGAAGAGTAAAAGTGACTCTAATACCATGAATAAGCCTCGTTATACATAAAGATCGACTCAAGGACCCCATGGCCTTGGAAAGATTACGCATGTAATTTAATTGGAAAAAAATACAACAATAAACTATGTGTGTGTATATAAATGTATAATAGATATATAAACCTTAGGTAAAAGGACCTAAACTAAAAGTACAAAAGAATACATAAAAAATCTAAAAAGTGACAACGTATATATAACTTAGGTCTCCATGTTTAATATGGGCCATAAGGGAGGCAAGAAGAATATAGACAACTAGGCAATGGTATGGTACTATAGTGCATGCTAGCTTTTTTTTTAATGAGAGGTTGGGCTTAAACAGTTATTGCAAACCGTTCACTTTGATCATTAGTATCTTTTGCTTTTTTGGAGACTAGTAGGGGATTTTTTTGCTCTCTCTCTCTCTTCTTTTTTTTTTTTTTTTGAGCTTTTAAGCTTACATGGTCCTTCAAAGTCTTGTTCTTAGACAATAACTTTATCAATAAACTAATTATAGTGAAAAAAATATTCTATTGTTCTTTTTAAATATTGTTAGCTTAGTCGGCATATTTTCGTTAAATTACTAACAAAACGGTTCATATTATACTCAAAATTTTAATAACTTAATAAAATTAGGAGATTTTTAAGGATTTAATCAAATTTTTGGCTAATTTTTTAGGAGTTAACCATAGTTTTATGAAATTAAAGATTTAACCGTAACATACGTGTAACATAATATGTTACACGTGTATCATATCACGTGTAACATATTATATTATGTTACACGTGTGTTACATATAATATATTATGTTACACGTGTGTTACGGCTAAATCCTTAATTTTGACATTATAGGACTAAATCATTTAAACTTTACCTTTAAAATTATTAATTTCTTAACTGACCCTAAAATTATATAGGTCCAAATCACATTTCATTTAATATTAATATGAGAAATTTTTTAATTCTATAAATGTGTTTATTCGATTATCAAGTAAAGGTAATTACTTTATAGTTGCCTCGTTTCATGTGATTAGAATTTTAAGTGAGTAATTTTGTTAGTAATATATATTAACTGAGATACACGGATAAAAAATTAATATACATGAGATTTTAATTAAAAAATCAATTTAAGTATCAATTAAACTGTCACTTTAATGTAAGTTTAAGCATCATGATTGAGCTTATAAAAACCTTTCTTTTCTTTTCTTTTTTTTTTTATCTTTTTAATATATAGGGTCACACCGATATGTGGAATCTTCCCATTGCTTAGGACCCCTCTATTGCATGTGTAATAAACAGCATTAATTAAAATTGATTCTATTGCAATTTGAGAGAGTAACAGGTTTACATGCATCCAACGCCAAGTGCAAGGAATATATATATATATGTATGTATGCATGAATATATATATATATATATATATATAATATATATACCAATGATCTACATATAAATACCATTGTACAATATAGATAAGTTTCATTCATTGAGCAACCAAAGAAGCAAATTATTAGCCACTTCAAAACAACCTAAACACACACACTAATCATCAAGAACAAAGCAATACAATCTCTATCTCCTTCTCTTTTCCTTTCTAAAAACAACAATTTAGCAAGTATGGCCGTTTCGATGAGGCTGAAGATCGCGGTGTTCGTGCTGTTGTTGATAGTGTTCCATGAAGTTGAGGGAAGGCATTTGAAGCCAAGGCGTTGCAAGAGATCATCATCAAGGCATAGTAGTGATCATCATGATCAGATCAAGAATATGAGTAGTGTCAACAATAGGGAAAAAGTACTTGGTCGTGATGATCATGATTCAGGGGCTTCTTTGCAACAACAAGCGCAAGAGAGTGGCGATAGTCAGAATGCACACAATACTGATGATTTCAGGCCCACTGCTCCAGGGCACAGCCCCGGGGTTGGTCATTCCATTCACAACTAAATTTTCATTCATTAATTTGTCAAATGACAAATGTTGTACTCTTGTTTAATTCCCTCTCCTCAGTGTATATATTAATTAATAATGATCTATATTTAATTCCTAATCCTATCCTCTCTCTCTCTATCATTTAGTTTGTATATTATGAATATTTGAACGGTTTCTTCAATTTAGTTTTTCGACATAACTGTTTATATAGTAATCATGAGAATAATTGAAAGATATGAAATAAATTAAGAGATTAAATGAAATATGATGAAGTAAATTAAGAGAATCGAAACACACAAATTAATACAGATACATGATTCGAGTGATTTGTTTTGATGATTTTTGTGGAGAGAAAATACCCTTAATTTTGATTAAATATGCTAATTAATTAATTATATGATCTTGGATTTTTTTTTTTAAATGAAAAGCTCAAATTATGAACGCATCTCAACAAAATTGACACACGTCTAGGAGAAAAGTAACTTACCAATTAAGTTGATCATCTGCTAGCACCTACACTAACGAAGCCTCAAATATCATTAATCCAAAAAAGAAAGATACAAGAGTTCATGGAGCCAAATATGATCTTGGATTACCCTCTTCTAGAAGATCATAAATAATGTCGAGTCAAAGTTAATTGAAAATGTAACTATAGCCTCAATGAATTCTTACATAACGTCAGCAATACAGAGTCATCATAACTTATAACTACCCAACAACATCAAAATGTCAATGCATCCAGTGTGGTAAAATTTAAGATGATATAAGAGCACATGTTATTTTTAAGGGTAATCTATACAAATGCTCTTCGATATTGTGCTATTCTTACAAATTGCACTCTAATGTTTTAAAACTGACATTATTATCCCCTGATGTTTTAAAAACTTATAGGTATACCCCTTCCGTCACAAACTATAAAAAAATTTGACGAAATTAATAAAGTAATAATAATCAAGTGACACTTGTACAATTTTAAAAGATCAAACGTTTTAAAATTACAAAAATTATAATAATTAGTCTTATAGCTACTTTCACAAACACTCCCTTATATTGTTTTTTTTTTCCTCAAGTTGTACCATGATCTTTAAAAACTTTGTATTCATATGCCCTGATGTTTGAAAACGTTACAAGTTTACCCCACAAATAAGGGGGTAAATTGGAACATAGGGGTAAATTGAAATATTTTCAAACATCAAGGGGCACGGGTATTAATTTTGAAAGATTAAGGTACAACTTGTAAGCATAGCACAACATCATAAAATTAGATAACCCTATTTTTAATTCATAGCCTATGTCGACATTGTTGAGATGCATTTCTAAAACTTAATTTTACTAAAAAAATTATTAATATTAATCAAATAACAGGATTTTTAAGGAGAGTGAAATAGCATTTCATAACAAGATATCAGCTAGAGAATAATTAGTTATCTAAGACACTGATAAGAATATACATCGGTAGCCCGAATAACAAATTATTTAACGTTTGAGTAAGGTCTATGAGTGTCATTCATCTCATCAAATGCTTATACATGTTCTTAGGCAAATTTAGATCTATCTTTTGTCTCCTTTTTTATTTTATCTTTCTCAATTTAATAATATTTTGACACGTAAATAAAAATACTTAAATTTTTAATTACTTCATATATATCCATTGTAATTTAAAATAACAGCTTATTCTTAAATGTCAAAAATTAATTATAGAAATAGAGAATGTGCCACCAAATAGGAACAGAAAATCTGAATTGTTCCATGTAACAAGTATCAGTTTACTCATATAAAACTTTTGAAAGGACAATTAACATTTGAACTTTTAAGAGAGACCTATTACGATAGTCTCAGAACATTTAGTGGTAGTGCTATAAATGTTGACTTTTTAATTCTGCATATATATTTAACTATGATTACAGGATGTCACAAAAAGCATAGTTAGCGATTAGTAATTAATATTTACAGGTATACAATTTTTTTTTGTTCGATAACAAATTAATTTAGGTCTTGACCCACCCTTTCATTTATTTTCTTAAATATTATGATGAACAAGATGGTCATTGCATTAGGTTGATTTTGTTGTGTTACATTCAACATATATAGACTAACTCCATTTTGCTTTTTATATATACTCATTAATTAATGAACATAAATTGGAGCGCACTAGCACATATGCATATTAGATTCCAGCCTAAAGAGTACTAATGTGCAAGATATATGAATGGTTAAATATTTTTTGGTACCATATAGTTCACTTTTTTGGTAACATTGGATCACATTGAAATTATATAATATGCAAGTCACCGATTGTTCAGAAGAATAAAAGTTAAATAGTTAATATGTATATAGTTTTTTTTTATTTATTTTAAGAATTACATGTAATTATATATCAAATTGTACATATACTTTAATAAGGAGTTGTCATGTGGACCACTATATGTGAATTTGAACTCGAAATCTCAATTTTCATGGTAAAAGACTTTATCATCTAAGCTGACCCTCGGGTAATACTAAAAGCTCTTTTATTTGTTTATAATTTATTTGCCTCTTTTTAAATTCACTTTACGGCTTAAAGATGGAATCAAGGCTGTAAATATGGACACTACCGACATCTATTAAAAACCATATATATGCTCAGAAAGCTGGCCCAAATTGATTTATATTAAAATAAAAAAGAGGAAAAATCCCTAAATAATTCTTAAGTTTTGCAATAATTTTCGTTTCGTCCTTGTATTTTTATTACATTTGACACCAAAATATACCTTGACGTATATTTCAATTGACTTTTTTTGTATAAAAAGACCATATTGCCCTCCAATATTTATCATTACATCTACGTACTTAAATTTTTAATATTGTCTTATTTAAAAAAAATCAAAAAATATAATACAATTATATACAATCTAACAAACTAAAAAACTCATTAAAACTCAAAATTAAATGGCTAAACTTTTCAAAATTTCAATAATACCTAATTTAAAAATTCTTTAAAGCATTATATGAAGGGTAGTTTGGGTATTTTAACAATAAATCAATTGAAATTTACCTCAAGGTATATTTTGGTGTCAAATATAATAAACACAAGAATTATTTTGAGATTTTCAAAAACACAAAGACGAAACGAGAATTCTTGCAAAACTCAGGGATTATTTGGAGATTTTTTCTAAAAAAAACTAAAAAAAAGAGAAAAAATATAATATATATATATTGGCCCCACGTGAGTTTAGACACACTGGTCGTTAAGTTAGTTTAAGTATTGAACCAAGCCAAAGTTAAATTTTATTATCTTTTTTTTTTAAATAATAAAGAGCAAAAGATTGTTTAAAGGTTGACCCCACAGTCACAGTGATGGTTCTCATGAGCTTGGATATTTTTAATTTAGGACTAAGAAAGATAATATTAACGACAAAGATTCGTGAACATTTGGTCCAAAAAGCTGCCTATAATATAATGTCTTTTATAGGCTTCCCAATTTGTTTGATTTTTCTCTATATATATATATATTTAATGTGTTTTGGTCTCACTTGGAGACAATACCTCGTGGGTGACGGAATTATAAAATTGTTAATGTGAAGCATGCGCAATTGTACGGCTTATTAGGATTCTGTTTTTGCCTAAAAATAACGTCAAATTAATTTAACGCTAATGGGCACGTTAAGTAATATAGTACAATAAAGTTGGTCACTTGCGACTTAATATAATTCTGAACTGAAAGTTTGAAATTTGATTCAGTATTTTATAAGATTCTAGCTGGCGTATTTTGAAACGCTTTGAATTTTTTTTATTTATTTATTTGAAGAAAGCTATCAAGCAACATTAATACTATTACTTTCAAATGTATATGAGAACAAAAGCTTTAAACTTTTTGTCGTACTTCTTACATCATGAAAACTTTAATCAATTATTTCAAGCTGGCAATAGCATTAAAAGCGAAAAACAATAATAATATATAGCCGGTTGATTATCACTCTTTTATATTTTTTTAACAATTTATTATAAATTTAGATATCATTACTTTTGAGCTACTCGTACAACTTTTGCATGTTAATTCTGAGTAATTAAAATTAATATTGTCAATTATGATCCCATTTTACATCATAGTATATATGTTAAAAAATGCTGGGGTTAGAAATCTTTATAGCAAAGGTCAACTCACTCTAAATGGTTCACGAATTGTGGGTTTCAATTAGTAATACATTAAGGTCAAAAACAAAAAGTACAAGAAGTGGCAAGTTAAAGAGACCGGTTAAGATAATAATAATAATAATAATAATAATAATAATAATAAAGGATTCTTCTTCTATGAGTGTATTTATAAAATATTTTATCTTGTTTTTTTTTTCCTTATGGAAATAAAAGTACTGTTCTGATGTTGCTCTTTTTCCTTTAAGAAAAAAAGAGCGAGCGGTACTATAATATACATATGGTGGAAAACTTTATATTATCTCCGCATACAGTATATATATATATATATATATATATATAACTCTCGAATTAAATATCGCTAATTGTGAGTCTTTTGTTTTGTATATGCATAGTGGAATATGGATTGTATAAATCTATATATACAAATACAATAGGGAATTCAAAAGATATATAGACTAGCTAGAACTTGATTTTTTTTTTTTGTGTAACCAATATAATATCTTCAATAATTATATATATATATATAAACCTTACCTAACCTTATCAAATCTCTTAATATTGTATTTTATTCCTTCTACATTATTTTTACTTGAATCTCATTTAAAATGAACTTTTGCGTCAAAAAAAGATTCCCTAATTTTCTCCTTTTTTTTTCTTAAAAAAATTAGGTATATCATTATAATGGGGCATACAAGTTTATTCATGGGGACGTGCTTTATCTTGCAAATAGATATTCTGAGCCAAAATTATAAAATTTATTAACTATTTAATATTTTGTAGCAGTATTTAAAAGTGCAAAACTTAGTGTCACTATTCGATGCTGGAAATTTCTTAAGCATTTGCCGATTTGCGCAAGTAAATTACGACTACCAATATATATATATATATATATATATATATATATATATAAAAGCTAGCAAAATGAGAATCAAACGACAAATTATTCTTTCTTGAAGAACGGAAAAAAAAAAAAAAAACATGCACTATACCTAAAAGGCTAAAAAGATTAAGAAAAAAAAATCTTCAACGAAATATCACGATATGTCCCCTGAATTTTTATTTTTTGCTGCTACGATATGTCCCCTGATCGGTTGTTCAATTTGAGCTAAAACAAATCGACATGTCGTTTTAGTGTTCCAAAAAGAAAAGCGCTGCATGTCGTTGTAGAGTTTCATAAAGAAACGACAAGTCGTCATTCATAAGAACGAAGCGCCCCGATCCCCTTGTCGTTTTAGAGTTTCATAAAGCAACGACAAGTCGTCATTCATGAGAAACGAAATGCCCTGATCCCCTTGTCGTTTTGACATCACTAAGGGGTACATGAACATCTGCATGATGGACTGTTTGTTCAGTTTTAGCAACTATCAAAAACTATATGTCGTTTTAGAGTTTCATAATAAAACGCAAGTCGTTTTCCCGAAGGAACGACATGTCGTTTCAGCGATTCACAAAACGACAAGTAGTTATCCTTAAGAAACGACATGCCATGATCTCCGATGTCGTTTAGTCTCATGAAGGATTATCGATAGACTGTTCACTGTTTTTTCAATTTGAGCTATAGTTAAAATTCGTTTCAAAGTTTCACAATAAGACGACAACACGTTATCCATGAGAAACGACATGTCGTTTGAGAGTTTCATGAAAACGACAAGTGGTAATCCGTAAGAAACGGCGTGCCATGGTCCGCAATGTCGTTTGACCTGACGGAGTACTCCATCTGCATGATGGACTGTAGAGTGTAGAAGAGGCCTAAACTGCGTGTCGTTTAATATCGAATGAAAACTGACATGTCGTTTATTCATGAGAAGCGACACCAACAACTTCCTCCGTACACCCTAGGGACATTAGCGGGCCCACTGGGCTCCAAATTATAAGTGATCCAAAAAGAAATAAATGGGCTGCTACTAATGGGCCTGCAAAAACAATTGTCTATAATAATAATAAAAATAAAAAGGTTTAACTAAAAGAAAGATAATTTGCAAAAAAAAAAAAAAAAAAACTAAAATAACCACCAAATATTTATACTCTTTATAGTATGATACTTATACTTTTACTCGATAACTATTGGGTTAACGAGTAGAGTATAAATAAGAAAGAAACCACAAAATGCAATGGAGTAAGAAATTCCGAAAAAAGAGTATTGTTGTAAACCTGGATCCTGGAGGCAATCAAATTTATATATATTTTTATCAGTATCTTAATACGCAACATTTTCCTTCTGAAGCTTTAATTTTTTTTCCTAACAACCTTAAAGAAAAGTACACTAGTGCCAAACTATCCTTTATAACACTAGTTAGAGAATTTGCAAACAAGTGCCACATAAATTATTTATATATCAAAGTATGATAGATTCGATTATGTCAGTCGATAATCTACATGATAATTTTATTTTTTTCCTTGAGATTTATTACAGCATTATTACACCGATCATTGTGATGTATTTTGATTTTATTAGCTTGCAATGTATGTATGGTTGTTATTCATCGATACTTTTGAGTGTCAACAAATAGTTATATGTATATATATTTTAAATACCACATATACAATAGTTGTGTTAATTCACTTTAAACTCCGAGCCATCCAATTTTGACGTAAAGGTTCTGAGAATTTCTAGAAATCTAGCTTTTAGTTTATACTTTTTTTGAAGGAAAATCTAGCGATTGGATGTCTAATAATGGGACTGCGATGTTAGTAATTATCATGATAACATAATAAATAAATGAAATTATAGTAAATAAGACAAAACACAAACAATACAATATTGAAAATGTCATTCTCTATCACCTGTAAAACACGGGAACATTAGTATTTTGACTTGAACGTGAATCACATGTATCATGATGTGATATATAGAGACAGTTCTTCGAAGCTTCGTCGTAAATGATTCTATGATGAACTTGAATTATCTACTAATTAAGTTTTTGATGTAATATTTTACTTAGCATAGAGTTGATAAAGAAGTGAGTGTAAAGCTAAAGTTAAAAATAAAAATCACAAAAAGAAAAAGATTGGATAAGACTTGAACAGAATGATATACAACCAAAGTAAAGCGCATGCTTTTTTTTTTTAATTAATAAAATAATTAGCACATGACTTTAGACCCTTTTTTTAGTAAGTAAATATCTATATTTTTAATGATGTTCGAAGAAAATAATCAACGTTTGTATAATGTTGTAATTTTACTTATATGCCATTATTTTTTATAGTCTAATGACTAATTTCTTAATTTCTAAAAAAGTTGGTCATTTCTTTGAATTTTTTCAAATTAAACAAATATATCTTTGCTTTTAGGTTTTAAAGTTTTTTTTTTTTTTCAATTTACAGGTATGTGATTTTACTTGCAATATTTTTTTAATAAGTTTGCATAATCTAGAGTTTAGTGCTTTTATGATCCCATATGATATAGCTAACATAAATACCCAACTAACTACGAAGCTCTAATATTATTAACTGTGAAATAATTTTGGTTGATTTTTATTCTCTAAAACACCACTAAATATAATATGAATTTCGTGTCAATATATATTTCGCAACACACTATTTTACTCTCATTAGAGATTAGAATAGAGAATTATATGTTTTAATCCATCTTTAGTCAGATGAAGAAAATAAACCACTTGTCACTTGAAATAAAAATTTATAAAATTGTTGGCTGTGAATCCATATATTGCCTTTTTGTTTTCCTTAAATTAGTGTTTTTTTTTTTTTAATCTCTTTAAACATTTGGAATTGGCTAAATGTTCTTTTTCTAGTGGAAGTCTAGAATGGTCACTTACTGATCACCTAAACAGAGAAAAATTGTAACATGCATAAGCAAACTAGCCGCCATAATGATCAACGGTTGACATTGATTGGCTACTAAATCACAACCGTCAATTTGATGGCCTCATTAATTGTTGATCACCAACGAAAAATGATCGATAGCAATAGTTCTATACATTGACAATAGACTTGTTATATGTAATAAATATTTTCTAGATAATAGACTTGTTATTACAAAACAGTTATTTGTAATTTATCATATCATAGTGACAAGATTGTGGACGTAAGAAAAAATATGATAAAAGCAATTTTTGTCTTTAAGATATAATCATGTCATAAAGTTGCTTTTATGTGAAATTTTATAATGATCTTATACGCTACAAAAAGTCAAAATTGCAAACAGATATATATATATATATATATATGCATATGGATCTTATTTACTCATTTCATTTCATGTTTAACAAAAATGATCAACATTCTTAAAATCAAATTATTAACTATTAATACAAAAGATAATTATGAACACAAAAGTAAAATTATATCATTGTGTAGTTAAAGAAATAAATATTTTTTTATATTCAATCAAATCGTATCATTTAAAAAATATTTGTTTATTCAATTATATCTATGTGGTTGTTGGCGTGTGTTGTATGTAAATGTGCTATATACGTGTTTGAAGCAAAAATCCACATTTATGTTTGAATATTAGGACTTTCATATACGAGTAATATTTCAATGTTTTTTACGTAAGAGTTATGTGATGTATTTGGTAACTAGTAACTACTAACTATTGGTGAAATAATGTTTGACTGGAAATCTACTAATTTAAACACCTTCGCAATTGTTCTATCTATAGTCCAAGTTGGCTAAGTATTTCATATATATGTTTCCCTGACTTTGACCATAAAATGGCAAAAGGCAACAGACATCAAACACCTACTAATATTGGTCATTAAATATACTACATAACAACAATATTACGCAATATTCATATAAATTATTATATAAATATAATTGAAATGTGTCATAGTTTAATTGTTGGACAATTAGAGAAAGTCAAAAAAGATGAACTTCTCAAACCGTGAAGGCCGTGCTATTATGAATAAGATTGGAAGACTTAAATTCACCTGAAGCAGCCTTAATAATTAATAATTTGATAGTTAGTGCTTTTTTATAATTATATTAAAAAAACTAACCACAATTCTTTTTTATTAAGTGAATGGATTGTTTTAGTAAATAGACAAAATACCATAGTAAAGTTGACAAAATAATGTCCATCTTTAGCTAGTAATTTATCTACCAAGCATAATAAATAATTTAAATACTTAAAACGAAATATCATTCATAATAAAGTAACTTATGGCCTTTTTTCAATTAGGCTAAAAAATTAGACCAGTTAACTACAAACTCCTATTATAAATTTATATATATACCAAGGTCGGTTACTAATTACAATGTTGCCAAACAATATATGATCACATAAAATATTGGCCCAAAAGATTGGGAGATATTCTTGAACATTCACATGTTAAACACGATTTTGAACTATCGAATTTACTATTAGTAGACCCGTCGTTTACAAAAAAAAAAAAAAAAAATTGACGATTTAAAATCATCCTACACCGGCCGCCCTCCTCTTTTATGTATTTATTTTCATTTTAACCACTTATTAATATTATTTGTTACATATATTTTGACTAAAAATATGTTTGGATATGAATCTAAATTATATATTACAATAATAAAAGAACTTAATTTTTATTAATATTAATACTATAATAAAATGATATAAACTCTCTTTTTTTTTTAATTCTTCTATTGAAATGGCAATTCAAACGGTCCTACAAAATTTCTCCCCATGGTAAGCCCTATAATTTTTCTCTGGGCCCCACCTTTCTCCAACCAAACCACTCATCCCACACGACAGTATATTCCCTCCAATCCTCAGCCGTCGGATCTCACTCCTAAATTCCAAATCCCCACTACACGACACCGTTTGGGCACTTTTAGCCCGACCCCACACTCCCACACTGTGGTCAGATCGGGCGGCCCCGATAGGCCCTCGATCAAAATCAACGGTCCAGATTGAACCAACAGATCGAGGGAATCTAGGCCAACAGCGACACCGCCGCCAACCTGTCTTCGTGCCGTCTGACGCTTTCCCGCCTCATGCCGCCCACAGTGGCATGTCCACGTGGCACTTCATATTGGGCCCACAAAAATGGAAAATAAATAATAATAACGGACGGTTGAGAGCGAAAGAATCGTACGGCTCTCGTTGGCTTTTGTTGCTCTGACCGGTAGCTTTCGCTTTGTTTTGTATTATACAAGGACATTTCACACTAGTGGTAAACTCTCAAAAAATGACGATATTGTCCCTTAGGTTGCACTTATTTACATAAAAGCCCCGCGGCACGAAGGCCGAGCTGTGATCAAAACGACGAGTTTTTGGCCAAATATAGCCTTTTTAACGCACTCCCATATGTTCGCTCTTGCCAAGCGGTGTCTCGGTTTGTGTAAAACAAGGCCAAGGGTAAAATGGTCATTGCAAGGACTAATTTAATGTCTTTTTTTTTTTCCTTAAATTTTTATTTTTGTCTTTTTTTTTTTGTGGACTAAGTGGGGCCTTCAAAGCCGCTTCTCTTCTTGAGCTAATCACCAAACACACCACAAGAGACTGTCTCTTTCAAAAAAATTTCAAAAAAATTTGTAGGAAAATGGGAAATTAATAGAGAATTAGCTAAAGGTTATATATATTTTTTTAATTGTATCATCAGTTCATCACTCATCAGCACCAAAAGTCCACGAACTTCCCTTCAAGGGTTCAACGCCCACTTCGGGCAGGGCACTTTTTATGTAATGACAGTTTTACCCTTAACATGGGTCTCCTTATTTTTGGTGCCATATTTAAACTAAAACTTCTTCATGGTGAAGTTTGTTACTTAAAGTGACATAAAACAACCGATTTAAACACATTAATCAGTCATCTATTGGCCTTCGCTCTATTCATTGAATTGAGTTAATTTCTTAGGCCTCTAATTCTGATCACATTTCACTATACATTGAACATTTGATAAATTGATTCAATTTATTTTATGTCAAAATCAAACGTATTACTTGTTTAAAAATTTGATCAAACAAACTTGATGTATTTTGTTTTTTTTAAAGCAACCGTGATATTTTGTTTATGTTTTGGAAATGAGGCTAATAAGTTGCCCTATGACAAAATAATCTTTAAGTTTTAAAATTTTTACAATAAAGTTGAACTGTCAAAATATGTTTAAAATATGGCCAAAACAGTTGTCATTTGTCAATAACAATCACTAATATTCTATACTTTAAAAATTCAAGTTCAAATTTCTAAAATAGAATTTAAGAGCCATATTACAAAGATACCAAAAGTCCATGCACTACTGAACGGTGTCAATTAATCTGATTACTGTTTACTATACAAGTATAATATATTATTATCATTTTATTTTATTTTTTGACATTGGTAAAGAGAATTGAGAGAAAAATAGCTAGCGAGGACTAAATTGGTAATTTCCGTACTAAGTACTCTCTCTCTCTCTCTCTCGCTTTGGTTCTCACAGGCCATTCATTCGCTCCTAATTACTATCAAGTCCTGTTACTTAGTCTCATACTACCAAAAAAAAAAAAACCATTTTCACTGAAAAAAAAAAAAAAAAAAAAAACGAAAACCCTTCGAAATTCAAAGCCAAAACCCTCGAAACCGCGCAATCGGACCTTCGATGACCGACTTTCTTCGCCGGAAATGGAGTCCGAAGCGCTGATGATCGGAGCTCCGACGAACTCCTCCGGCCAGCTCAGGTAAGTCCCAAAGTCTCCAACTTTCAAGCTTTGGCTTTTCGTTTTATAGCTTTACATGGCTGTAGAACACACAAAAAAAAAAGATTATCTTTTTTCTGGTTTGTGATTTTTCTGGTTCGTGATATTCGTGTGTTTGTGTGTGTGTCCGTTTTTTTTTTTTTTTTTTTGTTTTTGTTTTTTGTTTTGGAGCTTTATATTTCTCTTATTATTTGTTAGTTTCAGAGCGAAGTCTCGAGGTTTTAGAATCAGTTGAAAAATGACTCTGTTTGAGTTTGAGAGTTGTTGATTATTGGGGTTGTTAAAAATGCTATAAATGTTTTTTATTTTTTATTTTTTTGGGTTTGGTAGATTATTAAGGTCTCGGTATTAATGGGTTTGGTTGTGAATTATTTTCAAACTTCTTGGAGCCGAGATTTTGGTTTCTTTTTTGGCGATTATGTTTTTGTTTGTACACTTAAAGTGGTAAATGTTACATAAATAGATAATAACTGGGCATGAGAAGTTAGGCCATTGAAAGAATGGATTTTTGGCGTAAATATCAGCTTCTAATGATGTCTTGGTAATCTTTGTTTTGTTTTGTTTTTGTTTTTAAGGAATATAATGGTTAAATGTGACTAAGCTTTGAACAGGAAAAAATAAAAATAAAAATCTCGGGCCCAGCTTATTTGCATCACTGTGATTTGTTTGACTACTGAGAAAATTGTGGATTTTGTTGCAGGTCAATTGTAAAAGTTTTCTGTTAATGGTTATATTCATATTTTCTTGTGATTTCTCTCCTTGTTAAGAAGAACTTAAGCGGTTGTTTAAAATTCTTTTATAATTTCGTTGTACACTGTGAAGATAGAATGTAGCATAACCGATTTGCTGTTTGTCCAGGAGATCGTCTTTTGGAGTCAAAATATTGTGTTTCATTGTGGTTCTCTCGTGTGCCGTTTTTTGCGTTGCAACATGTGAACCGTGCTCTATTGATGGTAAACGAGAATCGGTGCAATACGATGCTTGTAGGTCCTGTGGAGATAATTCTAATGAAGTTTTTCCGGAGATTAGTTCAGATTATGCAAACCCAAGAACCTACTTAAATATTGATAGCATTTGTACCAATTCTCAAGCATTCTGCTTCCGGTCAACTTTGTCCGGCTTGCCCTCTAGAGATCACAAAACAGAAGCCTCTTCTTTTGAAGATTCCGGAGGTCCGTCCGATGGTTCAATAATTGTAGAATCAGATGAAGATAGCGGGACTGCAAGGAACAAAAGCTGGTCGGGGGATTATGGCATGTTTACGTTATTTAATAGGGGGATAGTTTCTTGCTCTTTGAGCTCGAGAGAGGGCAGGTAACAAGTGGTCATCCATTCAGAAAAAAATTGTTTCTCAGAATGATCTTTCTTCCTGTCGAGGACCTTTACTCAATCAGAAGAGCACAAGCTTTAAGGAAGAAGTGAACATTGAGATAAGTGAATCTGGTTATTCCTCACATCATGTAGGAATTAGCCCTGCAATATTGGATTTTGGACACAAATATACATACTTCCCTTCTATAGCTTTTTTAACAGTGGCAAATACTTGTAATGACAGCATTTTACATATTTATGAACCATTCAGTACCGACTCACAGTTCTATCCTTGTAACCTTAGTGAAGTTTTGCTAGGACCCGGTGAAACAACTTCAATATGTTTCGTTTTCTTACCTAGGTGGCTGGGCTTGTCGACAGCCCACCTTATTTTGCAGACAAGCTCTGGTGGTTTCTTGATCCAGGCTAAAGGTTTTGCTGTTGAGTCTTCTTATGGAATTAACCCATTTCTAGGCCTTGATGTTTCTTCTGGAAGCTCTAATAGAAGGTGGAATAGGAATTTGTCTTTGTCTAATTCCTTTGATGAAACCCTCTATGTGGAAGAAATAACTGCCTGGTTATCTATTTCTGTTGGGCAGACTTCAATTGACACAGAAGCAATTTGTAGTGTTAAAAAAATTCAAGACTCAGAGGCTCTTGATTCGCAGAGCATTGAGGAGTGGCTTGTTATAAGGAATGGTCAATATGGTTTGCCACTTCTAGGGATGAGGCCCCTTAGAAACTGGGAGATTGGTCCACACAGCACTGAAACTATTGTAGAGATAGACTTCCCAGCCGAATCAAAAGGAAAAATTTTTGGTGCATTTTGTATGCAGCTGTTAAGGTCTTCGAACGACAAACCTGATACAGTTGTGGTTCCTCTTGAAGCTGAACTTGATGGAAAAACAGTACGTGATGTTTCAGAATCTATTTCGGTGTCTCTCGAGGTCCTATATCCATATGATGCCAGAGAAGCTGTAGTTGGTCTCTCTATAAGGAATGGTGCTCCTTGTCTCTTGAGTGTTGTTAAGATGACTGAAATGTCCGATACTAAGGTTTTGCAGATCAAATACATGGAAAGGTTACTACTTTTTCCTGGCAGTGACACGCAAATCGCTGTTGTTAACTGTAGTAATTTGCATGATTCTCCACCCAATGTCCCTAACATGTATGGAAACTGTAAATTACTTATACTGACAAATGGCTCAGCTAGTCCTCAGATTGAAGTTTTGTGCGAGGAAATAGTCCATGTTTGTTCAAGAAATCGAAAGGATTCTTCTGTTGGAAATAAACATCGCTCTGAAATTGATGAGAGCAGAACTGTCTCATCGTTGGGGAATGGAATGCACTTGCCATTGCAGATTAAGGTTTGAACATTCTAACTCTTAGTATATAAGTTTTGTATAATATTTCAATTTTATAGTAGGCTAGGAACGTTATCTCTAAAGTACTTATCCCTTACCTCCCAAGTGATATGCTTTTCTTTAAATTCTGTTGATTTAATTTAATTAATTTTTTGTTTGTGATAATTTTATCATGGAAGTCTAACTGGCTACAAGGGCATTTACCAAACATGTTGTGTTAGTGAGTTATATACTTATATGAAATGCATTTATCACATGCTAATCAGAGAGTATAGATGGAGAGGGAGGAATAGCAGAGGGAAAGGAAAGAGGTACTGCATGTTTCAATAACTAAAATGACAACTATCGTGTGTAGAATTATTCGGATAGTTTAGAATTAGGTAGTGATTTCTTTGGTTGTCTTAGTATGATGTTAAGAAAATTAGAGTATATATGGAATTTACATGATCAACCAAACTATTGTTGGAAAATAGTTAAGTTAATTTTACCTTATTGGGAATATAACCATTATCGGTAAATTGTATTTTTTGTTTATATATATATATATTTAAAATAAAAATTCACCCCTTTTACTGCCAAACAATCTAAAACTTGGTAGTGTAATTGTGTTGATAAATTCAACTCTGTTTTGTAATTCATGCCATTCCAGCAAGTTGCTCATTTCCTTCTTGCTTCTTCAATATGTCTAAATTATGAGTTATCATTTCCCTTCATTTCTCTAATAGATTTTATACTCTGTTTCGTTTTTTTTATAATATTCTCCATCTCTTCATATTGATTTGTTTTTATTTTCTTTAAATTTGTTTTAATTCCCTTCATAATTTGCTTTTCTGGACCAACTTGTGGAAGTAGACACCGGAAACAACAGCAGAAGCAGATGAATTAGTCCTAGGGAACTGGAAATCTCACGGAACCATAGCTGGCTTGTCTGTGCTTGATGATCACGAGCTATTGTTCCCTGTGGTTCAGGTTGGAAGTTATCAATCCAAGTGGATTTCTGTGAACAATCCTAGTGAAAGGCCAGTTATTATGCAGCTTATTCTGAACCCCGGAGAGATTATTGATGGTTGCAAGGGTACAGATGGTCTTATACAGCCTCCTTCATCTGGTAATTTGGTTCGTGACGACTCTACGACCCCAAGCAGGTATGGTTTCTCGATAGCAGATGGCGCAGTTACAGAAGCTTATGTTCAGCCTTATGGCATTGCATCTTTTGGTCCAATACTGTTCCACCCTTCAACTCGATGTGAGTGGAGAAGTTCTGCTCTGATAAGGAACAATCTGTCAGGCGTTGAGTGGATGTCTCTGAGGGGAATTGGAGGCTCGCTTTCTCTACTTTTGCACGAAGTGTCTAAGCCTGTTCGGAGCATAGAGTTTAACCTCAGTTTGCCGATTCCTGTCAACATCTCGCCCATGGGTATTTTTGTTCGCATGGAAGAGACGTCCACTTCCTGTTCGCAGCCAGTAAAGAAAGAGCTATATGCAAAGAATACGGTGACTTGCCATTGGAGGTGCGCAAAATCAAAGTGTCAGGAAAAGATTGTGGGTTGGATGGGTTTATGGTACACACCTGTGGAGGTTTTTCTATAGAGCCAGGAGAGTTCTCCAAAGTTATGATATCATATCAGACTGATTTTTCTGCAACTGTGGTACGTCGAGATCTCGAGTTGGTCTTGGCAACGGGTATTCTTGTCATACCCATGAAGGCAACTCTCCCGGTGTATATGCTGAATGTCTGCAAGAAATCAGTTTTTTGGATTCGTGTTAAAAGATACACGGTCGCAATCGTTCCTGTGGCGTTTTTGATCCTTTTGGTATTTTGCTTTATATTTCCTCAAGTATTGCCCTTTGGGTCGTATGACTATTTGGGCAAGAGTTACAGAGGTACAATGCCTACTACTTTAAGAAGTACAGGAAAATGTCCTCGTGAGCTCTGCCTGGGAAACTGCAAGTTTTCTTTGTTGAGCGAGATGGATGATCTGATAGACAAAGTATCTCCGCAGGCATGTGTCGATCACTATGCTGGCAGTCGGGTTGGGCAGCCAAATCAAGGGACTGGATTTGCGAAACCAGTTTTGGAAAGTCAGAAACAAGCGTATGACTTGTCTTTTAGTCTAAAGGGCAGAGAACTTCAGTTATCTTTGCTTTCACAGTCTGTAAATGTTGAGAATCCTGACACCCCGGAACCATCTGAGCCAGCAAAACTCACTATCAACACCGAGAAAGAAAAGGGGAGAAGACGAAGGAAGAAAAAGGCCGGTGGTAACAAGTTAGCCGGACTTTTTGAGGTTTCAAGTAGTCACAGCGGAAACTCCACACCGTCTTCACCTTTGTCACCGCTCACATCTGTAACACCCAAGCAAATGTGGCCCCAATCTCTCGATGCTGACCAAGCTGTGGAATGCAGGAATCCGCAAGCTCAACTAGCAAGCCAACAACCTGTAGAGAAGAATCCAAGGCAAACTCAGTGCCGTCCATGGTTATCTCACACCACAAAAGAACCAACTCCTCGGTTTCTGCTCGAGAACAGCCTTCGGCCTCAGCACCCATAAAAACTGCCACTCACAAGCCCGTTCTGTTGCCCTCGGCCACGTTTCCCTCGACTAGTAGGCCTGCACCGAGCATGCGTTTCTCATCGCCTATTCTGGCTTCGAGCTCCACTATCGCTCCACACGCTAGGGCTCCCGGGTCCAAGCTCTGTGACCATCGGACAGACGCCAAAGCAGAAGAAGAAAAAAAGGCATTGACTGGTGATGATCAATACACGTATGACATTTGGGGTGACCATTTTTCTAGGCTTCAGTTGAGTAGGTCAAAGAACATGTCTAAGACTAATTTACAGAATGACTCTGACAGCTTCTTTGTAAAGGGTCCACAAGCCCTCATGAAAAAGACTCAACCAAGACCTTATAGTTATTTCGGTTAAGAGGGTTAATAATAAAGGGTAAACTTATAATAAGTTTTAAGTTAAATTTCAGAAATCTCTCTTTTATTTTTTAAATTTATTAACAATTTATCTGTTTTAATAATCGACTAAAAAATTTTTGCATCGACATTTTTCTTAAACACTGAAATTGCAATTTGACCTCCAATATTTTATAAAATTTCACATAACGGAAACTTTTCTTAATTTCATTTAACAATTAAAAACATTATTCCCAAGTTTGGAACAAGTTTGTAAACCTTTGTTGTTGAGTCCACAGAAATTGCTCTGACTCCGACCACCCATCGTCATCCTCATTACCGGCATCTATATATATGTGTATATGTATAGGTATATGTATATTAACGTAACTAATCAAGATTTATATATGCAAAATAAAGTCTATATAATGAAAACACGGACAATTATTCACAAACAACAAGTTGTGTAGCAATTAAAAGATAAAAGCAACAAAAATATCCTTAAAAAATATTTAAAAAATTTAGTCTATTCAACAAATTATTTAAAAATATTAAAAAGCAACAAAAATATCCTTCAAAATTTTTTAAAAAATTGTCTATTTAAAAAATTATTAACAATATATATATAAATATGAGAACGGCTTAAATATATATGTGATTGATTGCTAAGCATGCATGGAGAATTAAACCCACGTAATTATTTGGCAACTGAGTTTGAACCCATTTTGGGCCATTCAAACGAATTTATCAATCTAAATCGTCATTTGGTAACTTCTTTTTAGATAAAATTCAAATAGAAAAAACTTATTCAAACCCTTCAAATATATTAACTGTTTTGATTATGTATAGCCTGCTGTGGAGTCTATTGAACAGTGACTTAATCAGATCGTGGTGCAGAAGCATTGCAGGGAGTGCAAAACCTTGATAGACAGTCTAAATACTTGTTGGATAGACAATAAAAAAATGACATAAAAAATTTCATTTTTCAAGAATCCTGTTTTTTAATATTAAAATAAAATAATTATTTAGAATCGACATTTCTTATGATCAGCAAAACAACAATTGCGGTTGCTTTGCTTTTGTGGTAACTATTTTTCGTCGTGGATCTTATAGGTTCAAACAAATAATTACTCTTATTTAATCCAATTATACATTAGAAAAATATTGAAAGATTCTTCGCTTAATAATAAAATGCAATTTTATTTAGATTTAATTAATATTATTTAAGTGGTTCTATTCACCCACCCTTTTTAGCTCTTCATACATATTTTTTAAATTTGCCAGCGGTCGTCATTATAAATTTGAAATAAAAATATCATTGCAACTTCACTTGAGATTAGGGAGAAAAAATTGGCATAACTACTTTTTTTTTGTTAGCAAAAATGTATTTCTTTAACCATAAAAAATAAAAAATAAAAAATAAATCATGATATTTCTTTTTCTCTTTTTCCATAATCTTAAAAAAAAACTACAACAAAAAAGCGATAAGATTCTCACGATTCAAATTTTATTTTTTGATAAAAAAAAAAAAAAAGTAAACCTACTCAAGATTTACACAATATATATACACGCGCTCTTCTCTCTCACCCAAATTAAACTTTTTTTTTTTCCGAAAGCCTAATTATAAGAGTCGCCCCTTCCTTTGGCTTAGCAGCCATGGAGGACGACGATCGAATAGGCTTTCGAATCCTAAACACCCTATTCACAAACTCAACTTATTATAATGGTAGAATAGAAACTTAGTAATTTAACTTGTTTTAACTTTCTCATCATTACTTATTTACATATGATGAACATTGTTTTTCAGGATTAGCATACCTTATAAACTAATTTCAAGTTGCTTCGTGTATTATAATTTAACTTTTATACTTGACCTCGCTAGTTTTTGCAGTACTATCTTAATTTTTAGAATTTTAACTGACTTCATAAGTTTCGTTGCTGATCAAATAGGATGAGTCAAAATAAATGATAATAGAGATCTAAAAAAATTAGACATCGATGGTAGTATAGAAACTTAGTAATATACTTTTTTTAGCTTTCTAATCATTATTTATTTACATATGATGAATATTAATTTTCAAGATCAATATAGCTCATGAACTACTTTCAAGTTACTTTGCGTATCAAATTTTAACTTTTATAATTAACATCGCCAGTTTTTACACTTTTATCTTAATTTTTAGAATTTTAAAAATAAGACAGATAAGACAAATTTAAGCCAAAACTCAATTTTAGGGATTTTTTCTTACAATTTTTTTTTTTGAAATTTATATATATATTTTTTTGTATAGTTGTAAAATTGATATATATATATATATATATATATATATACTTATCTTGGTAAAAGCTTTGTCAAAGTAAACCTAAAATTAATATATATATATACTTGTATTTTAAAATTAATTTGTGTCTATTGAACACTGTTGGATATATATTTTTTCAGATAAACTTCTTTAGGAAGGTTTTTGTGACATTAGAGAAATGGATTATAAGAGTACATTTAGTGGTATATTTTTTGATCTCTAAGAATCTAAAAATTGTCTTCATTTTTTTTCTTGCTAATTTATTTTTTAGTTTTCTTAATTTGTATTAACAACACGTTTCAATCGTAAGAAGGTTGTGTGGCATTTGAAATTAGCCACAAATGTGCATCTCATATATTTTCAATTGACAACCAATACCACTATAAGAATTATGATTTATAGCACAAATTTTATAGTTATGTTAATTTTGTTTAAGAACGCGTTCATTGATATGCTTTTCGATGCAAAAATTCAAATATATAAATAATAATGTTAAATCAAAACTAGATACTGACTTATTATCCATTTAAATGAAGAAAAATAAAGCAAAAGACGAGGGCCTTATTTGCATAAGAAATAAAGAAAAATAAAAATCATAAGAAATAAAAATAAATAAAGAACATGACGAGGGCTTGATTTGCAAAAGAAATAAAGAAACATAAAGCACAAGACGAAGCATGATTTGTACATATATATATATATATATATGTATGTATATATATATATATAAGGGTTCTAATGAGGTTAAAACACACATTAAATATTAAAATGATTGTCGAAATTTCTATAGAGTAACGACAAAATCTAATGGATATATTTTTCTTAAAATTTTCGTTAAACAACCGCGTATATTGAGAAATCTCTTAAAAAAATCAGGCAGAGTAACGGCAAGGTTGGAATTTTTTTTACTCACAACACTTGTTGTGACTAAAAGTATATATATATATATATATATTACTAAAACTTTTAGTTATAAACTTTCTAGTCATGAAGAATTCTAAAGTTTTAAAGTTATAAACTTTCTAGCATTGGAAAATTCTAAAATTTAAAGTTATAAACTTTCTAGTCATGGAAAATTCTAAAATTTTAACTTTCAATTACAAAATTTTCACTATTGGTCACAATTTTTTTGCTATTAAAAGTGAATTATTTTGTTGTTCATTACATATTTTTCTAGCCAAACAACATCATAAAAATAATAATGTTATTGGGTGAAAAAATCATATATAGTGTTATTGGGTGAAAAAAGCATATATAGTGATGAAACAATGACGAAGGGCTGCAAACGATAAAAAGTAGATTCAACAATGCACATAATACTCGGTACAAACTAGTGAACAAAAACATAACAACGACGCTATTGATTAAAATAGATATAAAAAACGAAGATTTTTTTTTTTTTGGGAAAAAGTTAGAGACGGATTTAGACCATTAAAAATTATTTTTTAAATATTTTTAATAAAATAAATTAATGGTGTAACATTATTTTTCACAATTTATATTTTGGACCAAAAATTCCCCAAAATAACATATGTGTGCAATCAAAATAATCTGCATGATTGATTCTTACTCAACGTGGGACCCGTATACGGGTCATGAGCGCATTGTGTGAAATACACCTTAGATTTTCAAGAAAACAATAATCACAAAAAAGTCAGTGGTGTGTTATGATCATAGATTAAGAATCTTACATCGTAAAAATAATGTTTTTAATAAAATTTATGATTTTAAAAATAAATCAGACACTTAAAACTATTTTTATTATAAAAGATATGGTATTACAAACAAGAATGCAACAATGTAATTTTTAAAAAATATATGAATAAAGTATCTAAACTGAAATGTGATGTATAACTTCACATCTGAAGAAATTAATGAAACAACAACAAATAAAATCTATCCATCCAGCTAATGGGAAATTGTTTGAACCAATAATATTTGGGTCGCGCCACTTGGCAATCTCTCATGACGCTTGACTTTCTGACAATCTTAATTGGCAATGAAATAGAAACATTATGATTTATGATGCTCTAAAAAATGTTTAAGCTATTAAATTAATTGAGCAATGATCAAACCTGTCATCCAAACAGATATTCAAGAACCCTAGCGGTTAAAAACATTAAATTTTATGCAAGACAAAAAATCTCAATATTTAGTCTTTTATACATATACATATACATATATATATATATATTAGAAAAAGGTCTTTTACATAATTTATTGGCAGTAGATATTACAAACTCAATATTATTCTATTGATCTCTTCTTACATAGTACTCCATCTTGATCATGACCTAACTAGTTAGTGCCTTTGTGGGAGCAAAATGATAATGAAACAACTTTTTTAGGTTATATCGCGATCAAAAAGCAAAAGAATCTAATTAAGCACAATTTATGGATTGAATGCAATTCCATATATGCTATCAATGCGTTTCGCAATCAAACGCAATAGATGATTGTGGGATAAAGTCAACATTGGTATATTCACTAATATTTGTAGCGAAAAGCAACATGGTAGATATATGTCTTCTCATGGTGGTTTGTGCTCCAAATTATATCCAAAAACAGATATTTTGCTACAAAAATGGAGTTGTGTCGTCGTTATTATTATTGTTATTATGCTAAATTATTACATATGTATTTTTGTCAATGTGAAAGGACCTTTTTAATTTTCGCAAAATTTACTCCATAGGAAAATCCTCATGTACATATGTAATTTAACGAAGAATTTGGATGTTAACAATTAAAAGGAGTCATTTGCTACAAAAATAAGAAGTGATTTATAAGAATTAAGTACTAAGAAAAACAGAAGATTTTGGACTTAAATGTCATAGACGCAAAACTTTGAGGGCTAAGAATGAAAATTGAGCTTTCAATAGGCATGAAATATCGTCGTTTTGGAGTATGAACGACACACTTGGTCGACTCCTATAAATAAGGATCAACTTTGCTCCATTTTTTCTCAAGCACCTTGAAACTAGCACTCCTCATCAGCACAATAACCATATAAAAACCTCTCTATTTTTCCCCCCACTAATTTTATAAATTAAAACACACACTATCTCCAACCATGGCAACAGTGACACACCAACCTCCAAAATATGGAAAATTGGTGACAGTCCTTAGCATAGATGGTGGAGGAGTTAGAGGAATAATCCCTGGGGTTCTTCTTGAATACCTGGAATCTCAAATTCAGGTATATATATATATATATATATATATATTAACGCGTCATAATTAAAATTATTAATGTCATTAATATATTGTATTAGTATGCGACCTAAAATTTTGTTAACATAATTTGCTACATGCTATTTGTGTCACATATACGCCATGCATAGCTACGTTTGCTTTGTTTTGTTTGGTCTTTTGTTTTTTTGTTTTTATGATTTAAGGGCAATTTTGATTAATTTGCAATATTGTAATTATTTTTGTCCATATTGTAGGAGCTAGATGGCAAGGATGCGAGGCTTGCGGATTATTTCGACGTGATATCGGGGACCAGCACCGGCGGTCTCATCACGGCCATGTTGTCCGCGCCGAACAAGAACAACCGGCCTTTGTACGCCGCCAAGGAAATTGTGCCGTTTTATCTTGAGCACTGCCCTAAAATCTTCCCACAACCAACGTATTATTACCTATATATATATATATATATATGTATCCTTAATTTGCCCCTATATATATGTAACGTTACTTTTATTAATTATTTCAAATTTTCAAATACATTATTAAAATTAATTGTCCTACATTAATTACTTCTATAAATTATATAGGGAATATCTTGATGCCATCATAGATGCTGTAGAAGGACCAAGATATGATGGGAAATATCTTCACAACACTCTAAGAAACATATTGGGCACTACAAAGTTGCATGAGACCTTAACCAGCGTGGTTATTCCAACTTTTGACATTAAGAAGCTTGAGCCAACAATCTTTTCCTCTTATGTGGTAATTATTAATTTTTATATATTACTTATTTGTAAATTTGCTTTAATATTTTTTTTCTTGATATGGAAAGCATGTCCCTTTTATTGCTAAAAAACTATATATTAAATGTCTTTATGTACTAACTTGTAAACATTTCTGATTTTGTTAGTGGTCAAACTAAACTGTATCTAACTATGACATATATTATTATTTGAAATTATGGCGTGTATTGATTTTTGCAAGGCCAAGTCGACATGTACGGTATTGGATGCTCATCTTTTTGACATATGCATCGCCACGTCAGCAGCGCCGGTTTATCTTCCATCCCATTATTTCACAAACCAAAACGAGGAAGGGAAGACTGAAGAATTTAACCTCATTGATGGTGGCATGGCTGCTAATAACCCGGTACGTTCATTGTCTTAAAACTCTCCCAAATTCCACATGAGAAATATCATTTGTACACATTTGAAAAGGATAATAAGATAAAGGACCAATATATGTGCTGTTTAAATAAAATGTTAGACGGAAATAATGTAACTAAGGACTAATTTTACTACAAAATATAAAGTTCAGGGATGGTTTTGAAAAAATAAAAGGTACCAAATCATCATCAACCCAAAGTATAAGGGACCACTGGTGTAAATGCAAATGCAAATGCCAAAAAAAAAAAAAATTCTTGAAATAAACTTATCAATAAATGTGGCTATTGACTCTCACAATAGTTTATTGACTTTGTTGCCTGCACTTATTATACATGTATGTGAAAGTTATTAACTAGACTGCTAATTAATAATGTTGATAATATTCAAAGAGTCTCTACATATTGGCTGTGCCGACAACAAAAATTTAACACATAATCAAGCAAATTTTCAATTATTTAAGACGTTTTTTTTCTTCTTAATTTATCTTTATTAAGATCTGCTAACATGTCAATTTTTTCTTGTCAAGACTGTCAATAGAACCAACTTTTTAGAATCTACCATATATCTCTATATATTCACAAATTAAAGCTCTAGCTAATAATGTATATATATATATATATATATACATATGTGCATGCACTAATATATATTTATTGTCTTGTATATATTTCAGTCTTTGGCTGCAATAACTGAGATAACGAAGCAGATAGTGAATGGGAATCCGGATTTTGAGTCAATTAAGGCAATGGATTATTGTGGTCGTTTTGTGATGATATCATTAGGGACAGGCTCAAACAAGACTGAGCAGAGATACAATGCCCAAATTTCAGCCCAATGGAATATTGTCAACTGGATTTACTTCAATGGCACTAGTCCTATTATTGATATTTTCTCTGAAGCAAGTGCAGATATGGTTCACTATCACAACTCTGTGCTTTTCCAAGCTTTTAACTCCGTTGAAAACCACCTCCGGATTGATGTAAGTCATTGCTACAACTTCATTATTATTATTATTATTTTGCTAAAACTTCATTATTATTACTACCTCATTTCTGATAATTAATTATATAAACATGCATATATTATATATATATATATATATATATATATATATGTAAGAAAATGTAGCTAGGATATCCCACAGTATGCATGTTAATTGCCAAAGTATTCACACTAAGAAAATGGGAACTTCTCCGTTTTGTTTTGTTTTATTTTTTTCACTGTAGTAATTGATTCTAGACCATAGATTTGCTTTTGTAAGATGTAGAGGTTACATAAATTTTTAAAAGATAAATCTGACGATACAAAAATAATTAAATTAAATGGTTTATTTATTTTATTTATAAGAAGCTGTATTTTACATTTCACAATTAGATTGCCACTTATCTCTTGCAATATTTAATTAGTGTGTGTGTACGTCAGATGTCTATTGCGACTATTGCTATGTTCATGATTATTAAATAGAAATATTGTTGGCCACTGCGTAGACAAGGTACACCTTAGTCCACTAGATAAACGGCACCCAAATTCAATGAGATAGCGAAAATAAAAATATGATAAAGAGTTTTGAATATTTGTGAAGTTAGAGGTAGGATAAAAAAAAATTTGATCTAAATATTCTTATTATATATAAATATTTTTTTGATAACGTATCTAAATTTTTTAAGTTTAAATATTTATTTTAGTGTTTTAATACTTAATTTAAATACCGTAAAAATAATGTTTTTAATTATTAATATATTTTTTTCTCTTACAATCTTAATACAGTCAAACTCTAATTCAAATATTAATATAAATTATAAAATTTTGTTATATAATAACTCAATTTAAAATGATGTAAATTTTTTAATAATTAGAATTTACTTATCAAATAACCCCTTAAAATCTAGTTGTTCAATGCAAATCATTTAAGAGCCTACGCGTGATTTTTCTTCCATGTGACTCTGCATAATAATATAAGTTGAGATATGCTAAGCTCAGACGCGACTGACGCGTCTGAGCGATCTCAGTGTCCGTGGGCGTGGGTCCTACGGTGGGACCCACGCCCACAGACACTGAGATCGCTCAGACGCGTTAGTCGCGTCTGAGCACAGCACTCCTCATATAAGTTTGACATAAATAAAAGTTTACTTAAGTCAAAGCAGAAGATGATAATGCAAATGAGAAATTAAAAGAAAATTAATTTACCAGCCACTAATTTAAATCTTCATATAAGACACCTAGTGACAACTTTGGGTTTGATTAAAAGACACTTTGCTCTAACTTAAAATTTTTGGTAATTTTTTACTTGCTAAAAATACATAGTCAGTTAGTTCATTCATATATAAAACCTAAAACTCTTGCAAAACAATTTATATATCTATTTTCTCCTAACCTTGCAAAACAATGGGAACAATTTATTAGGATGACACACTGACAGGAGATCTAGCATCAATAGACCTTGCAACGACTGAGAATTTGAACAATCTTGTGAAGAAGGGCAAAGAATTGCTCAACAAACCGCTCACTCGCATGAACATTATGACCGGTCGCTATGAGCCTGTCCCGAATGCCGGTACCAACGCTGAAGCGCTCCAAAGGTACGTTAGACAATTCTTGATGAGAAATTTAAACAAATACTTTTAAATTAAGTGTAGCGATTAGTTTGTTATTAGAGTGTAAAGCTAGTATTTTCACTTGAGCAACAGTTGCATTTTTCGACTAATAGAATTCAAGTACAATAGATCGTTACAAATTTGACAACTTCAAAGTGTAAATATGTTATTTTTGCGTAAATACTATCATTACAGTAATTTTAATACCAAATATGGTTTTTTTTTTTTTTTAGTCGATAGAAGTTTTATTTACAACTTTTAGAAATTACTCCTTTGCCCTTTTATGTTCAAAAACTCTTGCAGGTTTGCAAAACTGCTATCCGACGAAAAGAAACTCCGAGATTCTAATGCCAAAGGGAGTGCTTAATTTTGCAACAGATCATTTATAAAATAAGGTATAATTTTACCACTTTTTACAAAAATAAAATACGTTTTTTTATTAATCACAAAAATTTGGAGGTGAAATTATCATTCATTTAGCGTACGTGGGAGAAACAATTTTTTATAGGATTTTTTTTTTCTCCAATATTTTACAAATCCGTTGATATTGATGCACACATCTTCTATTAAATTATCCTCTTATGCCCTTCAATGCCAAAAAAAGTCTTGCAGGTTTGCAAAGTCGCTGGCAAAATTGGAGAAGCTTGAAAGTCCAATGATTAAATAAAGTGAAAATAAGGGTCGATCAGACTTAAGAGTACTGTCAACCATGTGTTGTATTTTCTTAATGCTCTTTCAATGTAAAAGTCAGTTCAATAAGATCAGTACTATGTGCTTTTGTATCTTAGTACTGCTTATATTATATATATAGTTGAAACTAATTTCACTTATTAAATGAGTAAAATTGCAACGAGTATATGTAGTTTAATAAATTCGAATACTAAACAATAACACGACAGGTACACTTGCCGATTAAAGAAAAAATTGATATTTCACTTGACATTGATCTTATCATTTTCTTTATTATATCTTAAGAATTCGATTATCGTATTTTATACACATATAAGTTACTCAATCGGCGATGTAATTGGGTTATATTTAAGGAGATGTCTTGTTGTAACATTACCTTGTTTATCTCAACCATGCATTTAGATAATGGTTTAAGACTATTTAAAATTATTTTGATCACTAATAACAAATTATTGTTGAAATATATACAAACCATTTAAATGGTTCATTACATTTCTAGTCTGTCATTACATTTACAGTTGAAACGAAAAAGGAAAAAAAAAGAAAAAGAAAAAGCAAATAAAACACCAAAATCCTCAACAAGAGTAAATAGAACTACTTAAAGGCGCTCATAATTGTTTGCTTTTCTTATTTTTCTTATTGAATGTTCCATGAGAATTTTGAGCTATACGATGAAATAAACAGTACTATAGTCTATGTAATTAAACGTATTGTTTTTCAAAATGTAATTGAAATCATGAATTCATTTATATTTTGCCGAGGAAAATTTTGAGGAATGCTCTTTTATTGTTATAATGATAATATATGCCTTATGTATATTGCACTTTTAATTTATAACTCAAAATTTACACTACAAGTATATAATGGAAACAAATAGAGCACACTATTTAGGACGTAGATTATTAAGTGATACTAAAAATGACCTTGTTTTGCCCGATGAAAGAATTGCAAAACAAGGCCATTCTATTTTAAGTGTCATAATCTACACCTAAACGTGGAAATATGGAATACCGGGTATTACTCAAAAATATTTCACAAATAATTTTTGACTAATTATCCAGAATTTACCTAGGAAATATTTTCGGGTAATACATGAGAATTTTTTAGTTAAATAACATAGTAAATCCGGGTAATTACCCGGTCTTCAATATTTTTTAGGGTCAGTTAGGTAAATAGCCATTTTAAACTGTGTGTTTTCAAAAAATAGCCACAGTTTCAAAAAATTTAAAAACTAGCCATTACACATTGTAAGAAATTTCTGACAATAATAAAATTACACATGAAATGTGCTGTAAGAAATTTCTGACAGGTGTCAGAAATTTCTGAAAGGGCTAGTTTTTAAATTTTTTGAAACTGTGGCTATTTTTTAAAATTACTTTGTAAACAGTGGCTATTTTCTTAAAATTCCCTATTTTTTATTCATCTTTTAGTGGGGCATTTTGTATACTATAATATTATAATAACATATTAACATGACTGAGACTTGTATGATGATGGGAGAGAGAGACAGAGAGAGAGAAGGGTCAAAGAGAGGGGAAAGAGAGAGAGAATAGGCACTCCAAACTGAAATAATGGGGAGAAGCGTGGGATTGTCTTGTCATGTCATGTCAGAGTCTTATTTATATATATGTACATGTGATGTGTATATAACCGGATAAAAGGCCACGGAATCATTGGAATAACAAAAATTGCGTAAAATCTAGGTAATACCCGATTTTTGTTCTTTGGATAAAAACGGGTATTATCTGATTTTTATCCGGTTTATTCTTTCGGTTATAGAATGGGTAACGTTATCCGTTCTAAATTTTCATGCCTACACCCCAAGTGATGTGTTCCATTTATTTTTATTTTATATTTATAGTATAAAATTCGGAATATAAATTAAAAGTGTAATACATGTGCGATATAGATTATCATTGTGCTAAAAAAAAAGGGCATTCCTCAAAATCTTCCTTTTGCAATTCCCCCTTTTGACGTCGGAGCAGAGCCCATGAAACTGGAGCAGGCAGGGCACAACTATTATAGCAACCCTTGGTTTAAGAGTGCCCCTAGTTAAGAACACTTAATAAATAATTCGGGAGATTTTGAAAAATACCCGACTTTTCTTATTTGTACATTGTTAATCTATATTTTTCTGTTTCACTACACCTACTTTTATACTATAAAAAGGGAACAACATAAATTATTAAGGGTGAATTATAAATTCTCTCTCTACTTAGATCCGTAATTCAAACTGTCCCCTAATTTTTTTCTTTTTTCTTTTTGTAACTTTCGTTCCCCTTGTAGTATAAAATGTGCCATTTAGTCAATTTCTATCGAGAACCTAACGGAAACAACACATGTGATTAGCATGGGGATTAGAATTGTCTAGCCCAGACCTAAACTTAACAACAACTTGAAAGTCTCGCATTTAGCGAAGAAAAAAAAAAAAAAAAACCTTGAAGATCTCCCAAAACCCCACGGAGTGACTCAGAATATCACAATTTAAGTGACTAATATTCTTCCAAACCTCCCAAAAATTTAATAAAATCTTCAAAGACGAAGGAAACAGAAAGAGAGCTTAATAGAATTGTAGAGAGAGAAAATCAACAAAAAGATAATAGAATATAAGAAGACTGAGTTTCTAAATCATGCTTAAAAGGAAACGTAGTCTAGTCAGCCCAGTAATTTAAAATAGGGCTTATTTTTTGGCGCACAAATTGTAGGGACATCTTTGAAAAATATCACTTCTCATATAACACTTTTAAAACTTATCACTTTAAAATAAATGTTGCATTTCATGTCATTTTTTAGTAGCGAATTGACCAAAGTACTCTTTTTTTTTTCTTTTTTTTTTTCAAATGAAGAAGATAATTAAATGGATGACGAGAAAAAAAAAGATAATTAAATGGATGACGAGAAAAAGATAAATTAATGTGAATTTAAATTTTAAAAGAGGAATTGGATCAAATTTTCTCAAAATTATTTTTTAATTAAGTAGGACATAAAATTACTTATTTTTGAATTGACCCATCTCTTAATTTCTATTTAACTGTAGCTTAGGTAGATTTTTCCCCTTAAGTTTCATTATCAAGGCCATTGCTAACAAAGAATCAATTTGTCATCCCAATTATCTATTGGCACGTTTTTTTTAGCAACTTAATTACTTCATATACTTTTGTGTATCGATTATATTTAGAATATATATATATATATTCTAAATATATATATATATATATAATTGGAACCGGTTGCCATAAGAATTTTTTGTGGTGAAAATATTTTTAGAGCGATTCTAAGTCGTCTAATTTATTTTTTAAAGTTTATCAACGGTTCAGGATCGTTTCAAAAATATTCTCACTCAGAACTTTTCTTATTATAGAAGTTTCTAAATAATTAATTGATGTGATGATGTCTGATAAAATGAATGATGAGAAGAGAAATTATAAAAAAAAAATATATATAGTCATCTTGTTTGAGTGATTTAAAAATACGGTCAATATTTTTATTTATTAAAAAAATAGCCATTAAGTAATTATGAATGATGAACTTTATCAATGCATCTTGTACTTGAACCATAATTATTTTCTTAATTTTTTAAAACATTAGCTAGACTTTGAAAGACATTTTCTAAAATAGCTTATTTAGCTAATTCACTTAAAAATGATTGTAGGACAAAAGAAAAGATAAAGTACCTAGGCTATCACGAGAGTTGAGAGGGAAAACGTCCTATTCTTTCTTCTTTTTTTTTTTTTTTTTCCTTTGATTTTATGAGCATGTGATCTGTTGGTTGGTAATTAATGAAAGTGAAAACACATGAGCCCCCAATTTTATCGTTCTACCTTGTTTGTCCGTTTCCATTAAATTTGAAGAGAAAAAAAAAAAATCAGTGCTTGTGAATAATGTGTCTAATTTTGAAATGTTGCCACAATAATAAAGACAATCGACTAGTTATGTAGTATTCTCTTAAACTACACCCAGATAATCTGTGCAAGTTTATATATATATGTCCAGGAGAGTTAGGTAAGGTAGATAAATCATACGATACACGTGACAATATTTATCTTTCTCTATTTATTTGTTTAGATGCACGTTTTTTTTTTGTTTATTTCAGGATTCCAACTTTCATCATTGAAGGGGACAAAAAATTAATTGGCACTGTAGTTTCTGAATTTTTGGATTTTATACATTTTAATGAATTATAAAAAGAAATTTTAAGAAAATACTCATTTTTTAGAAAATAATTTTAAAAAATAGTCATAGTTTCAAAATTTTAAGAAAATAACAATTTTCTTACAACAAATTTTATATGTAATTTTGTTATGATAAAAAATTTCTTATGTGTATAATAAACTTTTTATGACTAGTTTTAAAAATTTTTGAAACTAAAACTATTTTTTAAAAACACACAATCTAAAATGACTATTTAACTAATAAAAAAAAGGAAATTTGAGACGGGTTTATGAGAAAGAGACTTGAAAGCAAATACAAAAAGTTTGGATATGAGTTAAAGAAAATCTATGAGACAGAATTATGTACATGGATATATTAGAGGATTAGACGATTAGTCCAAAGTTGGACCCATGCCTATTTCGTTATCAATCTCATATTGTCAAAAAAAAAAAATTAAGAATATTTTTGTGCATTTATTCGCTATTATCATCTTTAATTTGTTGTAAACGTAATTTCTCATATATAATCACTTGCATGCCGAAAAAAATTATTGTCGAGTAACCAATGATTATCTTTGTTGACTGGGAGTTTGAAATTCTAAAAATCAAATTAGTTTCAAAGTCTATAAAATGGGTTAAAAAAGGGTGGAAAATTACTCCAAAAATTAGTTGCAATAATATATTAGAAGAAAGCTTTTGGTATTAGAGGAATATTTTACTAATTCTCCCCTAAACCTGAATAATTTTACTTTTAATTACAACAAAAACTGTGACTTGAAGTTTAAAAAAAAAATTGATTAAAATAATTAAAATTTTATTGTGGCTTTATAAAAAATATTATTTTTAATCATGAAATAAATATTTTGTAATTAATTCTCAAAGAAATTCTTGTAACTAAAAATATGAGTTGTGATTCAAAATATCAATTAACTAAAAAAATTATTGTGACAAAATTTAATTTATTTTTCAATGATATGGCGGCTAGCAAGGGATACAATTCCGAAAAAAGTACTATTATAGGATGCTCTTGAGTCTCTTGGTGCTAGTCATACTTTCTCCATATTTAAAACTAACCAGTATTTAATTTATGAGTAACTAACCAGGACATATTAAGACTCGCCCTAATATTAATAAGACATGTATCCTATGGTGATCTGTTGACGGACAGTCGAACTACACTAGATTGCATTAATTGGACTCATAAATCATAATCACATATATATATTTAAAAAAAATACTATAAATAGTTTTCATATTCCATCGAAATAACACGTTTTTTTCATAAATTTTTTTATAATACAAAATTCTATCTTATAAGTTTATGAAAAAAAAATGTACTACATTGCTCTTGGTCACAAATAAATATAAGAAAAATACATATAAAATTTCTATATATATATATATTTAAAGAGATTATTGAGTAAATAGCCATTTTTAAGATGATGTTTTGAGAAAATAGCAAACGTTTCAATCAATTAAAGAAATAGATCAGTTAAGAAATTAACTATTTTAAAGGTAAAATTTGATGGATGTAGCCATAGATGTCAAAATTAAGGATTTAGCCATAGAAGTCAAAATTAAGGATTTAGCTGTAATATACGTGTGACATATTATGTTACACGTATGTTACGACTAAATCTTTAATTTCATGAAACTATGGCTTACTCCTAAAAAATTAGCCAATAATTTGGTTAAATCCTTAAAAATATCTAAAGAAATAGTCATCTTCTCAACTACATGATGATGTGATATTACATTTATACTCTTAATTTTTTAACTGGCTAATATCTTAATCTTTAAAAACGTTGGCTATTTCCGTAAAACATGACTAAAAAATGGGTAAATACTAAAATATTTAAATTTGTATGTTCCTAGCTTGAAATAATCTAATGGACAGTAAAATATTCAGACGTTTACAGATTTAAACCGTATGATTAATTGAAAATCAAATAAACTTGGTATTTTGTTCAGTTGAAAAAATAAAAAATAAATTTGTACAATAACCATAAAACACTTGAAAGGAGGAATTTGGTATATTAATAGTAAATATAATATTTATATGAGGGAGTATAAGATCATTTACAGGAAACCAAATAACTCGAGACTTTGATTTAGTGTAAGGAAGAGCATAAACAATGTTTGAACTATAAAAATTTTAAAATAAGAAAAATCTAATAAAAATTATTATCTTGTTGAACACCTCTGTCTGCTTAAACTAAGCGGGTTTTTAAATTTGAGATTGAAAAAAAAAAAGAAAAAAAAGGAGGCAATTGCTAGAATAGTTATTGCCAAATAGAGGCATAATGAGAATTTAAAAATTGTATAAATTCCAACTTTAAAGACAATTGTATGAGAAATTGTAAGTAATATTATGAATTTTATAATAAAAATATATATAATTAAAAATTACTCATATAGCTAAGATTTTTATTTGAAAAAGTTAGTGGGGCGTCAGTGACGAGTCATAAGTTTCAACAACAACATGTCATCTCACAAAGACAAGTGCACAAACAAAATATGTACGAACAGATTTTAATTAGGGGAATCTCGAAGAGAGCAGAAATTGTCTAAAGTAATATTATCCACACCATTTTTTTTATTTTTCATTTTTGCTCCATAGAATTCACACTTACTCTGAAAGAAAAGATGTTCACACGGTTTTGTTGATTTTTCTTGTAATATTGCACAAGTGTGAACTCTACACGAGTGAAGTACTCCTAGTGATTACACTCACACACCTTGCAAAGAACATCTATAAATAGAGGCCAAATCTGCATGACTTGTTTGCAAGCACAACTATAGCCTTGAAAGTTGATGCACATTAACAATATTAACAAAACTACTTATTCCAAGTAGTACTCAACACCACCTAGCTAGCCCAAAAATGGATCAGCAAATCTTGACCCCAAAAGTTCTTCACCCAAAATATGGAAAATTGATAACAATTCTCAGCATTGATGGAGGAGGCATTAGAGGAATGATCCCCGGAGTTTTGCTTACTTTCCTCGAAGCCCAACTTCAGGTATATATATATGTGATCAATGAATGATTCTGAACCGTCATATTTATATAAAATTAATTAACAGTAACTATATATTTAGTACTATTAGCAAAGTTGATTTGATCATAAAATCTAACTGATCATGAATATGTCGTCGGTTATTGTTATGATGTTTGAACACAGGAAATCGACGGTCCAGATGCAAGACTCGCTGACTACTTCGACATGATTGCAGGGACTAGCACCGGCGGTCTAATCACCGCTATGTTAACGGCCCCAAACAAACAAAACAGGCCATTGTATGCGGCCAAAGACATCGTGCCGTTTTACCATGAACAATGCCCCAAGATTTTCCCACAACCCTTGTACGAATAGATAATATCCGTACAACTCCATATATTATAAGTATTTTAGCTAGTAGTACTAAAACTGAATAATTAACCTGTGACATCAATGAGTTTTTTTGGACTATTTAAGTTGGACCTACACCTAGTCTCTACTTTGAATATTGGATGTAATAATTAATGTGTAGGACTTTTATTGGCTCGGCTCTCAACATGGTTGGAGATTTCATCTCTCCAAAATATGATGGGAAACATCTACACAAGCTAGTAGGAAACTTGCTAGGCAAAACCAAATTGCAAGAGACTTTGACTCATGTGGTCATTCCCACTTTTGACATCAAGAAAATGCAGCCCACTGTCTTTTCCTCTTACTTGGTAATTACATATATATATGACTACAACTTTTAATTAATTAATTTGGTAATCTTATGAGCTAATTGTTACATAATATTATAATTAAAATCAGGGTTTATTGATTATAGAACTTTTTTTTTTTAGGCCAATGAACACAAAGACTTGGACGCTCAACTCTCGGACATTTGCATAGGCACCTCGGCAGCCCCTACTTACCTTCCTGCGTGGAACTTTAAGACCAAAGACGCGAAAGGTAACGCCGTGGATTTCGATCTCATCGATGGTGGCGTCTGCGCTAACAATCCGGTAATGAGCACAATTTATCTACTAATTTCACTATGTTAATTACTTAGCATGTTAATTAATCTTTTGGCTAGTTCTTAAATACCATAAAGATTTTTTTTTTATTTTTGATAAAAAGAGAACTCGTTAGAATAAATCTCAACAAAGTTAACACCTATATTGAAACGGCTTACTAATTAAGAATTGTAAACTAAAGAGAATAAACTTAACATTTTCTCTTGACTAAACTCGGCAATAGTTGCTCTTTTAATCGTTATCGGCAAATAAATAGGGGGAAAAAAAAAAACCACAAAATTTTACATTTTTTTTCACCATTATTAATCAGACAAAAATAAAAGGTGTGATCTTATCTTAGATGTTATACGAAATTTGGACAAGCAACAAGGAAAAACCATCTAAAATACACTTGAAAAATTTGTCAAACTATATATTAATATAAGGAAAATTTGTACACTATCATAGTATCACTAGTTTGATTTCACTTTCACACAACGTCCTATCTAGTGACACTGCAATGTTGGCGATTTTCGCAGTCTCTAGTCGCGATAGGCGAAGCGACGAAGCAGGTTTTGAAGAACGATCCGGAGTTCAGCAGTATTAAGACTGGGGAATTCCGTTACCTCTTGATCTCACTAGGGACAGGCGCAAACAAGACTGAGCAAAAATACAATGCTCGCGAGTGCGCCACGTGGGGCCCGGGGGGCTGGGTTCTCCAGCCTGGCCGAGGCAGTCCGATCGTCGATGTTCTAATGGAATCCAACTCCGACATGGTTGATATCCACAACACTCTCGTTTTCAAAGCCTTCCGTAGTGAAAATCACCACCTTCGTATTGAGGTAGTACTATGCAATTTTAAACAATACTTGTCATGAAATGTTATGCAACAAAAATTTCAACTGCATATAGATTATAACCTTGGAAAAATAATTTGGTCAGTTTGAAATATGCGATACAATTTCTTAGATATTTTATTTCAGCCTTGGTGGATCTAAAAGCTCTTTTATACTAAGCTAGTAATAATTTTGAACAAAAACTTAACTGTATAAAATAATTTTAATTCCTCATAATTCTAAGTACAATGATTTGACCAATAGGGTAAATTATATGAGAAAAATTACAAATTGACATGGTTTTCAAATTTAATAATATATATTGTAATATATCTTATTCGGTCAGATGAAAATATTCATTTATTTGAATATATATATATATATAAGTGAATAAATGAAAAATAATGTCGCCCTAAGAGCGCACGTTCTTGGTTAAAACAAAATTGATTTGCCTAATTTTAATTCTAAGGAAAAAAAAAAAAGGATTTCATAGCTGCCTTATTAATTAGTAATTAAAATATGTCTTGTGACTAATTAACATTTTGTGGGGGTTTAATAAACTAACTGCAGGATGAGACATTAACCGGAGATTTGGCATCGGTGGACAAAGCAACTAAACAGAATCTTCGTAATTTGGAGGAAGTGGGAAAGAAGTTACTGAAAAAGCCAGTCACACGAATCGATTTGGCTAATGGAAAGCATGAGCCAATTCCTGGTGGTGGTACCAACGAGCAAGCACTCAGAAGGTTTGAACCTCTTCAATTATTTCTTTCTGCTTTTTATTTATTTGCAAAACAAAAAAAAAAAAAAAACAAACAAACAAACAAACAAAACAAAAAACTTGTTTTGATCAGTGTTAAAACTTACAAATGAGGTGGCTGTAAAAAAAAAAGGGTAAATATTGTTGTTTATATTCAGTAAATAGCCATAATTCTAGATCTAATATATCCGTAAAATTATGGCTATATATAGATATATATATTGAAAAAAGGACAAAAATTAAGGAAAATAGATATATAACGATTGTTTTCTCAAGTAATCATCTGAAAGTAAAACTCAAATTTATGTTCATTTTTTTTTCTTTTTTGGTAAAAAGCATTATTTAGAATGGACAGAATTCTATATGGTAATTACATTTAATTATCAAGGACAATACAAATTATTAGTTATTTTTCTAAAATTTATAAACATTGACTATATACTAAAATTAAGTTTGAAATGAGCACTTTGCTGCAAATTTTGTGTTAATGTGTGAATTTTTTTTTTTCTTGCAGTTTTGCAGAAATGCTTTCAGACGAAAGGAAACTGCGCAAGACCAACGCCTTGAAAGACGGTATCGTCGGGAAATAATTAAATGCTGATCAGTGCTAATTAAGTAATGAGTGTGTTAATTACTCCATCAATAAGTGTGTTAAGAGTTAAAGCTCATTCTAATTGTATTACAACTTTAGTGAGCTTTAACTTACTGTCAGTCGTTGTATTGAATATCTGGTTATTATTGTCGTTTTCAGTTTTAATTTTCAAGAGTCCAATAAGTCTGGTCTAAGTACCCTTGTTTAATGTCGTTTTTAATGTTATCTTCAGTTCAAAGACTCCTAGCTAGAGTCCTATAATAAGCCTTGTTCAAGTTTGTTGCTATTAATGCTGGTTATAATTATATCAATGTTATTATTATTAATGTTAATGATAGCAGTTCTCATCACTTGAGAGAGGCAAGAGTTTGTTGATACTTTTGTATATGCATTTCTTAGCTAGGACCACAAAAATTTATTTACACAAAATAAAAAATTTATCTATGCACTATATATATATATATATATGTACATTATATATATATATATATATATGTGTGTATTATATACACACATAATCATGAGCCAAAATTTTGCTCAAAAATCCAAAATCTTGATTCATTTTGGCTCTTGGTAAACAAATAATGAACCAATTCCCAATACCAACGAGGAAGCACTCAGAAGATTGGACCTCTTAATACATATGGATCCATGATCTTTATATATGTGGCACAAAATTGTATGAATAAACATGTATAAATTTCAATTATGGGTGAAAATGAAAATTTTTATAAAAATATATCCAAAATTATAAATATTAATAATTTGGTGGGCGCACAAGAAGAAACTATTTTAAAAATTCTTGAAATATGAGACAAAACTATAATTTTTGAAAAGTCAGGAGGAATTTTCATTTGTCATTTTCTATGAAATAAGTTGGACCATGGCTTTGGATTTGTCGGAATTCCACAAATGCCACTTTATATATTGTTAATATTTTATTTCTTTTACATGGTCTAGACATAAACTTTGTACATCTTGTCAAAAAGGAAGTATTAATATTTTATAATTTTTAAACTGCACAAAAACATCTTAGAGGGTTCAAACATCACTTTTACACTGTGTTGTCGTTTTCCGTAAAATTATGTCGTTTTTAGTAACTTAATGTCGTTTATCGGAGATTGATGCCAGTTTATTATCATTTTAAAATAATTCTGTCGTCCTGAATTTCAAGTGTCGTTTCAGTTCTTCAACGGTATTTTCTTAATATGTGTCGTTTTAGTACTTCTACTAAAGACTACTAACAGTCGTTTTGGAATCTGTCTTATGTCGTTTTATTTACAGTCCATTCGTATTCAAACTTTCTTGTCGTTTTTTGGACTTCACTCATCTGGTTTTGAGCTTTAATACACTCCCTGTACTATACTAGTAACATGCTAAACAAATAACGATAAAATCCTTTAGGCTGTTTTGTTATGTTTTTATTTTTTTAGTTGTTTTTCGGTTTTGTTTGGATTCTCCTTCCTCCTCATAGGATAGTTTCTGTTATCTTTTACTTTGAACTTTGTATTATTTTTTATTTTATTAATATATTCGGACAGAGGTAGAGGAGTTCGAAGAGGAAGATCAACCTAGTTGGTAAGCTTATTTTTACTCAGACGAGTACCAACCTTGTTGAGATGCGTTCCTATCTTTTGCTTCATTCATTCAAAATAATAATAATAATAATAATAATAATAATAATAACTAAAGATAAAATCCTACAATTTTAGAAAGTGAAAATGAGAAGAAAATAAAGTAATGGTAATTATCATAAAGATCATGTATTGTCTATATATATATATATATATATATTATGTGCGCGCACACGTATACATATATATAATTGAGTTCCACGATTTTATAAGATGAACGAAGATATATTCTGAAGTTCGTAAATTTCTGTCGTTTAAGATATATTTTGTCATTATTATTTTAGTGTCGTTTTTCCTTTTTCTCTCGTCGTTTTGCCTTTGCTGTATATCGGCTCTATAATTTCTGTCATTTTCAATACGTTTTTCAATTTTTTATTCTATTGTGCTATGGTTCGTCATTTTGTGTCGTTTCTGACATGTTGTCGTCTTACATTTTTCTCTCTCTCTTTTTCTTTTTGTTTTTCTTTTTCTTTTTTAACTTGTTCTCGTTATTCTGATTCCTGTCATTGTATCTTTTATTATTTCGTTTGTGTCTTTGCTTATCTCTCCACATGTTGTCGTTTACTGCTTTGTGTCGTTTATCATGATGTTATTTGAACTTGATGTCGTTTTTCTTATTGTTGGGGTTTTTAGTAAGTCTGTCGTTTTAAGTTCATCATGTCGTTATCTTTGCTTTGGTTTTTTTTTTTTTTTTTTTAACTATGTTATCATTTCCTTTTTTGTTAGTATTTGATTTTACTCGTTCTTTCCTTATGGTGTTTATATTGCTTTGTGTCGTTTGATACAATAGTTACGACAGTTATAATTATGTCGTTTTTCTTACTTTTTTGTCGTTTTTGTTCTTTTGAATTCGTAGTTTTTCTACTTGTTGTCGTTTTTACTCTTATTAATTTGCATTATTGGGTAAGCATGGAATTTTGGGTAATTTCCTTACCTGAAATTAATTATCTAAAAACTAGTGTAATTATCTGAAATTTCAAGTAAATTTCATTTTTTTATTTTGATTATTCTTTTTAGATTTTATTTGCTTTATAATTTTTTTATTAAAAAAAAACACCAGCAAATAAAAGATTTAAAATGTTTGAAAAAAAAAATGACAAACAAAAACAAAAAAGAAAGAGTGAGAGAGGAGGGGGAGAGGATCAAGGAAGTGACCGGGCTAAAAAAAAAAGAAAAAGAAAGAAGGAAAAGAGAGAGAGAGAAAGAGAGGGGGAGAGAGGAAAAGGTGGGGCCGTGTGAAAGAAAGAGAGAGAGAGGGAGGGACTAGGGAGGGGGTGAGGGTGAGTGAAATAAAGAGAGAGAGAGAAAGAAAAGAGAAGAATTATTGACAACAAATGCATTCATTTTTTTTTCAAGTAATTTCGAGTGATTGGAAATTACCCGAATTTATTCGAAAATAGGGACGGGTAGTTTTTTACCCGGTCATAATAACTATTTAAGTATATTTATTTTATTCAAGGTACAATTAATATAAAGCTGATAGCATATGCATATATTTATTATTTATAAAATGCTATATAATTATTGAGGCACGATCATCCTATTTTAATATATTACAACATCTCTGACATGTTTGATCATCATTTTTCTAAATGGAAAGACAGAATATTACAAATGCATTTTAACTAAATAGGCATACGCTTGAGTCATATTAGTGACTTACCAGTTAAGCTAATTCTATACTAACTCAGTTAAGCTAATTCTATACTAACTCTTATAAATGATCAAAGTTCAAACGCGTGTCAATTTATTAAAGTACGTTTCTATATCGAAATCTCTTTCTTTGAAAAGAAAAACATCGACGAGAAGTAGTTGGAAAGATGTATTTATGATTTTTGAAAATAGAGCAAGACAAACAAAAGATATGTCATGATCCAGTAGTTAATAGTAGAGGGACATCATACTCCAACATTAATATAATTTCACGATTACAAGCAAATCTTATCTAATATGTATATGAGAAACTATAGTGAATACCCAATTTTTAAAACTTAATGTAAGTTATTACCCAATCTTTTGAAAAATGTAACCAACTACCCAAAAGATGGAATTATTTATACAATAGTAAGTGGTGGTAATTCACTTTGTTACCAAAAGCATGTGTAAGTAATTCACAAATTGACTAGAAACTCAATTACTTCAAAAGTTTGGGTATTTATTTTTAGGGTTTTTTGCAGCTATGGCCCCTCAACTTGGCGTGTTTGACAATTTGGTACTCCTTCTTTTTTTTTTTTGACATTAACCCCCTTGAATTTAAAAAGCGTTGCATTTAGCCTCAAATTGAAAACTTGCCCCCAAATAAGCTATCACGTGCGAAGCACGTGCCAAATTTCGTTAAACTTTGGACGGACGTTTTCAATTTGAAGCTAAATGCAACAATTTTTAAATTCAGGGGGGTTAATGCCAAAAAAAAAAAAGAAGGGGTGCCAAAGTGTAGAAAGCCAATAAGTTGAGGGGCCATAGGTGCAAAAAACCCTTATTTTTATTGTTATATAAATTCTGGGTATTTGCCTACTTCACCCTATATATATATATATATATATATATATTCCCAAATCCCAATAATTGTTGGATAATGAAATGGGGCCCGTTTCCAGTATTTTACCTTCTTTTTCTTAATTGGTAGGAGAAGATAAACTTTTCAATAATTTTTTCATAATGCATTTGACAAGAGTTTAATAACCTACAATTAATAATAAATAACAAAAATATTGATCTTATGTTTAAAGTGCTTTTTTTAAACTATGATATATATATAAAAAAAAAAATTAGAGTTTTTCCAAAAGAGTTTCACAGTGAAGTCATATTTTATGGTCGTTGATAGGCAATACATCTACATGATCGAAATATTTTTAAAATATTAGTCAAATAGTCCTAGAAGTAGTTTCTAAACTCTAAAATAAAAATCTAAGGGTGCAAACGAACAGCTGCTCACGAGTTACTCGGAGCTCAACTCGATACAAGTTCGTTCGTATACCACTCGTCATGTAAAGGAGCTGAATTCGAGCTTCATTTTAAGACCCGTTTGATAACAATCAGAGCTTGAGCTCACAAATACTCGGCTCAAAAAAGTTTGCGAGCTGGCTCGTTTAGGAGCTCAGTTATAAACTCGTATATGATATTTTATGGATTAAACTATGTGTTTGTATGAATGATGTAAAACAACCTTTTTTGTTTAATTTTTCTAGAAAAATGATGAAGAATTGAGCTCAAAACGAGCTATATTATTCGAGCTCAAACTCTAAACGAGTTATTTTTGAGCTCGAGCTCGAATGAGCTTTTTAATTGAGCCGAGCTTCATATTTCGGTTCTTACCTATCTCGAGCGTAATTTTATGGTGGGTCAAACTTGAACTTTCCAAAGCTTGACTCAGCTCAGCCCGATTACAGCCCTACAAGAATCTAAAACTCTGTCAAACATATCTAAAAATGTAAGAAATCACCGAGCGCACCCTTCTTTTTTTTTTATTACCACGGTGATTACACATCACCCATTAATGTTTTTAAATCATACACACATGTATATGCACCTATAAATAGGACTAGTTGCTTTGGTCGATTCCACGCACAAACCCATTACTGTTTTTAAATCATACACACATGTATATGCACCTATAAATAGGACTAGTTGCTTTGGTCGATTCCACACACAAAAAACACTTAGCGAAATACAAACGTGAACTCTCTTTCCCTCTACTTTTGTATAACATAGTATTGTTTTCCTCATTATTCAATAAGCCCTAATAGTAATTTCTTTCTCCATCTTTATATATATAATTCCCTCAGCTCTCTTTCCAAACAAAACTCAGCATTAATGGAGAGAATTCAGCCTCCAAAGTATGGAAAACTTATCACAATTCTCAGCATCGACGGGGGCGGGATTCGGGGAATCATCCCCGGAGTCCTACTAGAGTACCTTGAATCTCAACTTCAAGTAAGAGTATACAATACAACTTTTAAGCCAATAATATAAATTTGTTTCATTCTCAAGATTTAACTATTATATATTACATGATTATATGTCATATTGTACTATATATATCTATATGATGATTTTACAAATTTGCATGTGTGTGTGTATATATATATATAAATATATAATATTATAGGCAGTTGATGGAGAGGATGTGAGGCTTGCAGATTACTTTGATGTGATAACAGGGACAAGCACAGGTGGTCTTATCAGTGCCATGATATCAGCTCCCAACAAAGAAAACCGCCCTCTCTATGCTGCCAAAGATATTGTTCCATTTTACCTTGAACACTCTCCCAAAATTTTCCCACAATCAAGGTATATTCATATATATACATACGGTCATTTTTATAATACTCCACTTAACAGTGTGTCAATGTAACAAACTAAAAAATTGTATAGTAATGATATTAATAATAATGATTTTTTACATCGCTCTTAAAATCATTAGTGGAGCACCGATGGTACGGAGTACTACAGAATTAGTCTATATATATTTATATACATATATGTATGACTGATTATATTTATATATATTTTATGTTTATTGCTCTCAAACTATGAGTTTTTATATCCTATATTTGAGTCTCCAAGTTTTAGCACTGAATCAGTTAAACCTTTGATATTTGTGAAACTTTCTAATATTTTAAATCTCTTTATTAACAATTTTTTAAAATTTTTTCTAGAAAATTCACGAGATATTTTATATATATGTATATGTGTGTATGTGTATTATGCATAAATATAATATTCATTAATATAGTTGAAAATGACCTATATATATATATATTGAAAAATTCGGAGATGTTGTATATATTAAATTAATGCCAATTCTTTGATCTTGACTTCAATAAAAAAATAATAATAATAAAAATATACAGTGGTATATTTGGCTCACTTGTTGGCTCGTTACAAGATGCGACTGGACCAAAATATGATGGAAAGTATCTTCACAAACTCATCAATGGTTTATTAGGAAAGACAAGGTTGCATGAGACTTTGACCAATGTGGTTATTCCCACTTTTGACATCAAAAAACTCCAGCCCACTATTTTCTCATCTTACCAGGTACTAATACTATAACTAGCTAATCATTAATTATATATTGTGATGATCAATATTCTAGGTTTTCTCTCATTTTTTGTGCAAATATATATTGATCAATAACTTCGAAATTATCTGAGATAAATTTGGATTAATTTCTCTGAACACATACACGCATGAGTAGGCTCAACCAACCACTGCTTGGGACGCACATCTTTCGGACATTTGCATTTCCACATCAGCTGCGCCGACGTACCTTCCTTCCCATTATTTCTCCAACCAAGACAAGAGTGGAAAGACCGAAGAGTTCGATCTCATCGACGGTGGCGTCGCTGCTAATAACCCCGTATGTAACTTATTTAGAGATTTTTAAAGATTTAACTAAATTGTTGTCTAATTTTTTAGGAATTAGCTTTAATTTCATGAAATTAAGGATTTAATCGTAACATACGTGTAACATAATATGATATTATACTACACGTGTATCATATTATGTTACACGTATGTTACGGCTAAATTCTTAATTTTGACATTCGAGGGCTAATCTTTCAAGTTTTACTTTTATAATAACTAATTTATTAACTGACCCTAAAATTTATTACCATTATTAATTATTTAATAATTATTTGTTACGTCCCTAAATCGTTCAATGTCACATCATTATCATATCTGAGTCCATGTAAAGTCAGGTTAAGATAAAATTTCAAATGGACGTTTCATTCTTTTGTCCCTATATATTAAAATATTATACATTTACACTCTTACTTATAAAATTGAATATAAATTTCATTTCACCCAATAAGAAGTTAAAATTATGAAGTGAGACTTCTAGTTCAATCAAAAAAAAAAAAAAAAAAACCTCACAAATAGTTAATTGCATATATATGTATATTTTGTCTTTGTTTTGCAGTCTCTTGCTGCTATAAGCGAAGTGGCGAAACAAATGGCTAGAAAGAACCCAAGTTTCTCATCGGAGCCAATGGACTACACTCGGGTTTTGGTGATATCACTAGGCACAGGCTCGAACAAGACTGAGCAAAAATACAATGCAAAGCTCTCAGCAACTTGGGCACCAATTTCATGGATCTTCTACAATGGCTCAACTCCAATTATTGATGCCTTCACCGAAGCAAGTGTTGATATGGTCAATTACCACTCTCACTTGCTCTTCCATGCCTGTGGATCTGAACAGAACCAACTCCGAATTGACGTTAGTTATTATTTTCCCTTCACAAACTCTTTACTTTTTTATTATTATTATTATTATTATTATTATTATTATTATTATTATTATTATTATTATTTGTTTTTGTTAAACAATCCCTGCATGATATTATGGGTAGTTGGCAAATAAATGATGAGAATTAGTAATTATTGCTACACACACATATATATATATATGAAATATTGGGGACTGATATAAAATTCTAATAAAATAAAAGTTTTATAAATTAATAACCTTGAAACAAAGAGAAATTGTTAAATTAGTAAATTGTTAATTCATCAATATATTAATGAAACATTAATTTAACTATTAATTTATCGATAAGTTAATAAAGTATTAATTTAACTATTTAACTGTAAAAATATCAATAAATTAATAAATTATTGATCTATCGAGATATTTTTCTTATTTATTCAAAGTCTAGCTAGATTGATAAATGATGATATCATTTTAAATGTGCAAGAGTTGCGATTGATTTCTTTCTTATTCTTTTATTATTATTATTATTATTATTATTATTATTATTATTATTATTATTATTATTATTTTGGAAACCATATACATATAGTACTGTGTAGGAGAAGTAAGCACATTAATTTAGATATTCCAATTATAGCAATCAATCATATATCCTTCAGTTTTGACCCCACAAATATGGCGAGAAGTACATACTATAATTTAAATGTATAATTAATATGGATCTTATCTAGTAAATATAAAATAAAAATAAATAAATGCTCGCGCACCCAGTTACTATTAATCACTCTCCCCACACCAATATTCTAGTTTAAATTTGTCAGCTTCTGCAGTACGTAAAATTATATTATGAGCAATATTAAATATACGTATTTAATATTCTTGTCACAGAAAAAAAAAAAGGTCTATATTCGTATTTGATCATTTTTTTGTTTATATATTAAAGAAATAACCGACGTTTTCAAAAATAAGTTTAATACATTAATACATAAAAGAACTAAGGGAATAAAAGTAAAAGTATGTTACCATATAGTTTAAAAAATTACTAATTTCTTAAACGTTGACAATTTTCTTAAAACAACTTCCAAAAAATGACTATTTACTCAATTAATTATCTCTAAGAAATACTTTATTTTTTAATTCTGAATTCAAATTCTCTCTCTCAAGTCTCAATTCAAATATTACAAACCAAACACCTATTCAAATATCGATTTAAACTACAGTCTAAATACAAGATTTAAAATTTTTAAACTCAAATTAAAATTATTTATATATTTTTACTTTAAGAAGATTCTTTTGTGATACACCTATTTTGTGCATTACAGATAGTGTACGACCTCTAATAGCTTAAAAAAATACATAAAATTAGCCTCCTGTTTTTGTAGCATTCATCTAGTAATTCATTTTTTTAAAATTTTCAAATGTGTTCTCATTGAACTAAAATTATAATTGTAGTTATTATTATTTACTGAAATTATTATAGGATGACACACTGAAAGGAGATCTAGCTTCAGTGGACAAAGCAACCACAAAAAACTTGAACAATCTAGTGGAAGCTGGTAAGAAATTATTGAAGAAACCACTTGCACGTATGAACTTAGCCACTGGTCTCTATGAACCAATTCCAAACGCCAACACCAACGAGGAAGAACTCAAAAGGTAATATTAACCAAATAATTACCTTATTATTTTTAACTCTACTTAAGATACATAAAAATTAAACTCTTTTGTTTTTTCACAACGTTATTAAATACAATGTGTTATATAAATTTTTTTCCTCTCGTTTTCGCAGATTCGCGAAGCTACTTTCCGACGAAAGGAAGCTTCGACAAGCCAATGCCAAAGCCGCAGCCAAATAAGATATCAATCGGTCAAATATTGACGATCAGTCGCTATAATAAGATTTATGTAATAAGGTCAACCAGATATTAATGTTGGTTGATGGATTTAGGTGTGCTATTTTTTTTTTCCTTTCAATTTGGTTGCTTAAGTTTGACATGTCGTTGTCGATTATATAATGAATAAGCTCGTTTTTTTTATTAGTCATTAATTGAAATTATTAAGTAAATAATTATTTTTTAAAAGATATTTTAAAAAAATAACCAATGTTTATATTAATTAAAAAATAGTCAATCTCTTAATTACAAGATGTCGAATATTTACTTTTATACCCTTAATAGTCAATAAATTAAGACATGTCATTAACATTGTTTGATCATTTGAATGAACACCGGGATGTATATGCCACTAGAAGCCGTAGTTTGGAAACCTTCAAACTTAATTTCATAATCAAAATCTCTTGAGTTAAGATAACAAGACTGTGTGGTGGTTCATATGTGAGGCACACATATTCTCTCAGTGTTTAAACATATAACAACCTTTTGGATCAAAAAATCTATGAGAACTTAAGGCCAAATTAGACAATATCATACAAAATAGGAGTGGAGGCTATTATAAATTGTACCAAAGCTTTGGTATAGCTAGTAGTGTAATGGACGAGGTTGTCAAGCCCTCAAAAGTAGGAGTGATTATGATAGTGAAACTTCACGAACCAATAGGTTAAGACACATCACTTATGTAAGCCTTAGCACGAGGCCTTCTAGGTAAATCCAAGAGCCACATCGCGAGAGAATTTAAGCTCAAAACGGACAATATCATACTTAATGGATATGTGGGCTGTAACATTCATTTTTTTCTTGCACAAATTAACTGAGTACACCACGTAGGACAAAAATTATTAATAATATATCAATTTTAGACATTCGTAAATACACTGTTTAAATTATGTAAACATTAAAGAAGCATATCCCTAATGGTGCATCAAATAAAGGCATTCTTTGTATTATCTCTTTTTTAGTTTCTTTTTTTTTATGAGTTTATGGGACAAAATTATGTCCAATATACAACCAAAATAAAATCGGATAAAATTTGATCTCATGCCACATTTGAGATTCATGTTTACATCTTATCCTATGTCACTATTGTATGTCATGTCATTTTTTTATAAATAAATTACTATATTACCTTTATTTCCCTTTATTATCTTCCTCACTTGTAAGACAAAAAAGGGCAATTTAATCAAATCCACTATTAAAAAGTGGCATGAGCTCCGAGCTTTGTTTTACATTGGCATATTTCAAAACAAGTGGTCTAAACGTGGCATTTTTCAAAATTTCCCGACCAATCGATCTCTCGAATCAATGGGCCTATTCGGGCCCAATATATCTTTGTTGACAGAGCTCAAGACTCAATAGAGGCTCAATGCTTCTACAGTTATTGGGCCTTAAAAAGACACAAAGCCCCACTTTATAGACGGCTCTACCAAGTTTCCTCACACTCCAAATTTCAGAAAACCATATATACCACTCTACAACCAAGACTGACTCAATCTACATGCGAAATTCTTGTAATAGTTATAACTATTCCAATAACAAATCTCCATCACCATCACGTCTCAAACCTTTCAATTTTTCATCACTAGAGTCTTTACTTCAAGGGAAAAAAAAAAAAAAAAGAAGAAGAAAGTATCACTATACTAGTGCAAATATGTAGTTGGAAAATTTACCCATATTGGCGTAAGTAACACCTTCTAGTGGGGTCTAATAGTTAAGTACTCCATATACATTTACTAGAGGCTAACAATAAGAATTGAGAGGACCAATACAGATAAGATGCCATGAAATGTTGATAGTGACAAAAGAGAGCAATGCAAGAATGGAAGAAAAAAAAATATATAAGCAAATAATAATTACAAAGCAATTGCAGTTTTGTAACAAATCATGATTCTTTGACAGTGTGTGTAGAAGGGAACACCTAATTCAGGGACCATCATTTTAATTATATTCATCAAAAAAGGAACTGCCAAAAACCATATGAGAGTAAACATCACAATAGCTGGACCAATAATCCAACATATATATACATACAGCTATACAGTGACCTCTCAAAAAAATCCCTCTACACCTACAACGGATAGTACTAAATTTTTCACCGTTTTAATACAAGTCTTTTTGTTTTTGTTCATGTTTTTTGTCTCCCATCTTCTTGGCTTTCATGGTCTTTATTTGTTTGTTTCATTTGTCAATTGAAAATGATATATATTTGTTAAACATACCACTCTCCACTAGCCTAGCAATAGTGATGATCACTAACTCAACTAATTATAAGTTATTGATTGTAACTAATCAGTGTACAAATAATCTGGTGATAAAATTAATAATTAAATATGAATGATCGTTATATAGCTAGTGATACGTATGAATGCCGAATAATAGATGAAACCATATATAACCGAGTGTATGTATGTGTGTTTTGTTTTTGTTATAGTTTAATTATTTAGCTCAAGTTTGGCCAAATTAGAGTGCTTACAAAAAGTGGTCCAAATTCATGTGATTTTTTTCAGTTGGACCACATTATGTACAGCTGTAGGACTGAGTCAATTCCTTTTCTCACGTACATACAAATATATACATATACATATACATATATGCTTTTCCTTTTCATATATATGTGTTTATGTGCATATATATTCGTTATGTAGGTGATCTCATTTATAACGTCCTTGAGAACCAAGACGATTGAGACTTTTTTATTTTTCTTTTGCCTAAAAAAAAAGTACGAGAAACAATAGAAATATGGCTATTTCTACACAAGTGTACAAGAAATAGCTGGGAGCGATGATATGAGTCTGCAATTAATAGGTCATGTGGCGTTTTTTTTTTTCATCTTCTTTAAATTAGGTTTGACTTCACTTGTAATGGGAATAAAATTACGATAATTAATCAATTTATTAGTAGTTGATATGAGCTATATAACATTGACATTAAACACTAACATTTCCAAATCCACCGTCTGATAAATATATAAATACGTACGTACATACATACATACATACATATATATATATATATGTAAATATGTTACTTTTAATGATTGTCGTGCTAATTATATTCTAGAAAGTATGTGTTATTATTACGGATCGACTTTTCTAGTTCTTTAAAGTATTGTAGCTCAGTTTAATATTCATGTGAAAATTCAGTGTCCTAAGTTGCACGGTTTAATTCTTGATTATGCATAGTCATATATCATCTATGATTTAGTGCTCCATATCAAAAATGTCACATAATTGAAATATACGTATATATATATATATATATTATACGCAGTACTAAGTAGATGAACCTGATATATGTAGTCCCTAAGAAAAAGAAAGAAGAAGAAGAAGTTGATACATATATAGCTTTTAATACGCTTTAATGAGGACAATGATGATCAAATTATGGATGATTTTGTGATGGTAAATCAATTATGGATATTCATTCTTTTTTTTTTTTAAGAAACTAGAATCAAATCGATTCTCTTGAATTTTTTAGCATAAAATTAAGGAATAATCTGATTAGAGATATACGTATTACTTATTCGAACGCAAATTATACAAAATTTTAAAGCATCAGTTTGAAATTTGATCCAATATGACATTCTTTAATCTTTGATATAAACAAACAAATAAATAAATAATTGGTCAAAAACAACCTGACTTAGACACCTCGGTTCGTAGAAAGTGTTTTGGAGGTTGGTCTTGTAAGAAAGCATGCAATTATATATATCTATATAATATACCTATACATACCTATCAATCAATATAATATACATGTGTCTATATAGCTTATCTATATATGGGGGGTAAATTTATAATAATAGTGTTGGATCTAGACATTTGTGGAAGAAAAGTAATATGGATGATCATCATGTTCTATTTTTTTTTTTTTTTTTTTTCCTTCTCCTACATGTGGCTATGTTTTTTTCCTTTTGTCATGCATATATATGTTAAAGCTTATTATGAGGCCTTTGTTCTGCTTTTTTGCTTTTCATGCTTATATATCACAGATTCACAGCAGAGCAGAGAGAGATCAGTTCAGAATTTTATGGCGGGTCTCTGCTTTATATGTACATGTATATATATATGTATTCGATTTGGGACCACTCAGATATGCTTTAAGGAAAAAAAAATGTTATTAATTGAATAAATAAAAGAGGAATCAATACTGATGAGGGACCCTTTTTAAGAATATGGGCCCTCATGTTACTGTGTCGTTTTTTTTTTTTTTAACAAATTTTTGAAAAAATAACCATTAATTGTAGTAATTACTTGAAATTATGCAAAATTATGTGTCATTTTTTTAAATAATTATATTTAATTATTATATATTGAACCGCACCATAGGTCTTAATCTTTATTTTTAAGCACTTGTCAATAAGAGAGTAGTTTGGACTACTAAATATCGTGTACGACATTATATCTTTACACCTTTATATGAGAAAATATGTACTTACCATAATTTGAATCTGGAACATCAACTTTCATATTGAAGGACTTTGCTAGCTGATCAGCTACTAAACAAAGTTGGATGTTATGGACTTCTGGTAATTATCAATAGTTGTTTACAATTACGTTAAAATTGACAATCAAAAATAATATTAATTACCGGATACGATATAGTAAAAGCAAAGTATAAATTTGAGTGGTTTTCCAAATATCCCTTTATAATTTGTAATAAATTAATAATGTTGTGCATTAATAAAAAATAAACAAAGATAAATTACAAGAAATGGTAACTCCGTATAGGTGATTTAAAAATATAACCAAGTGTTTTCAATTATCTAGAAAATAATCATCAAGTAGTTACTATTATAATGGATGAATTTCATCTAACGTCTCGCTATTGAGCCATAGTTATTTTTTTATTTTTTTCTAAATAATTATTTTAAAAAATGATTCATTTAAGGAATACCCAATAAGCATTAATTTCAGGACAATGATGTCAACATAATAACAATAACTGAGATGTTACACCTCTTACAATATATACTAATCATATATCACCAATAATAATCAGTAGTATGCAAAAAAAAAAAAAAATACTTGATATATTTTAGCTTGGCGAGCTAGGAAGGTACAATTATCATTGCACGGGCAATTGGGCACATGATTCTTCCAGTTCACTATCACAGCTCATGAAGACCACTGAGTGAAAATATATACAATACATTAATATATATATATATATATATATATATATATATATACATAGCAGAGATTTTATGTCTCCCACAAATACACCACAGTGATCACATCTTATAATAAGACTTTAGACTAAGAGCAACAAACATTCCACTACCGCACTATATATGAATTTTAAAGCGCATATATCTAATTAATATACTAATAATTTCTTCACAATATATACCATAGGGCTACTAATATATAATATTGCTCTATATTTATATATGATATCTTATCAAAAGTTCTATATTACAATATGTTATAATATATAGGAATTAGAATATAAATTCATAAGGCAGTCAACGATATATAAATACTGTCTTCTTGTGCCTAGTGATTTTTAAATATATATATATATATATATATAATTTTTAATTGTATTAGTAATGATTGTAATTTGTAATTAGAGGAATATAATAATTTATATGAATATGCATAAAATTTCGAAAATATTACAAATTTTGATCCTAACGTACGTAGTTCTACTATATTTTTGAGTTCACGAGAATATTAATCATTTGTTTAAAGTCATCAGAAGATGACCACTTTGAGAAGATATGACCTTTCTTTTTTGCACGAAAGGGCCGTACAATAATGTTATATTAGTTGGATGATGAGACAGCCAAAAGAGATTAATGTTCTAATTGAATTATATTATATATATATATATATATATATATATTAACAAAAGAGGCAAAGAATTAGGACATATCTCATCAATTAAGTTGGTACATATCTAAACAGAGAAATACTTATCGATTATGTTGATCCTCCCCTAATCATTTCTCTAATTCCAAGCTCAATATTATATTATATATATAATATGCTTTTGAAACACAAGCTAATCACGTGCTTATTATACGTTCATTTAATTGAAATTTAAGCTTTAAGCTGACACCATGAACATAATGGTGACTTATATCATGCCATCTTAATTAAAATTACCATGCATTGAATTGACCGATCCACTGTATATGTTAATTTTATAGTCACTAAATCCTAAATGATGTTCCGTTTAAGGTTTAGGGACTGCGAATTTAATTTAACCTAAAGATGTTACTGCTAATTCAATTTAATTTATTAATTTATGATGATTTCTTTTTGTTAGAGAAATATGGTTTTTACTAGCGCAAAACTACAATTTTGCGTGCAAAAGTATTGAATTTTACTTCTAAATCTACGACCTTTACAAGCAAAATGAATAATTTGACTACAAAAAGTTTGTTTGTTTGTTTGTTTGTTTGTTTTTTTACTAGCAACAATATGGCTTTATAAGAAAAAACTAAAAATTTTACTAGCAATTTTATCAATTTTACGCAAAAAATACAATTTCAATTTTTATATATACTTCTACTTGTTACTAAAATTACTAATTGCTCTTACTAGTAAAACTATTACGTTTACTTTTAGAACTATATTTATTAGCACAACTCTCACTTTTACTAGTCAAGTTGCTTTAGTTTGAAAAACAGCTAAAGTTAAGAAATATATTTGACTAAATTAGCTAGCACTGACTTGGTCATTTCTGGTAGAGTAAAAACTATATTCTAATACATGCCAACCATTTGTACTTTGCAAGAGATTGTCATTGAATATGAAGTAAGAAACACTTTTCTGTTTTTTTTTTCACATTAAATTATATATTGATCTTCATTTGCTTGTGGAAAAAATATATATATATATATATATATATATTAATATTATAGTCCAAATTAGGGCCGGTATTGAGCAATGCCGGGCTAATCACGTATTCTACTATAAATCTATGTATATTAAATGAATCTTTGACAAAGAAAAAAAAATATCTAACTCAATTAAGAAACTAAACAAAATCAAACAGCGCACTCTGTGGAGTACGTTGATGGTTATCTTCGTCTTTATTTTGTCTGCATGTTCTCGATGCTCCATAGAAATTAATAATTTCCAAATACACACACACACACTCTATACACACTAATAGGGTTTTCTAACTAATTAAGCTTATACAGTGGCCGATAATATACATATATATACATATATTGCAAAACGAAAATGACCTTTATAGTCACAATAATTTTCCTTTTTGTTTTTTGTTTGTTTGTTTGTTTTTGTTTTTTTTGACTAAATGATATCGTTACTCATAACCTATTATTTATAACTTGTTAGTTATGTACCTTTAGTCACTGTAATTTTTTATAATATTTTCCTATGGTAATGGAAGTTTATAAGAGTAAAAATACTTTTAATCAAGTACTATTTAGGTTGGATAAATTCCAAAGTTTTACATAAAAATCTTGTTCCTTGTAGTGATATATTCTTGGATCGTAGCTAGCGGGAAAAAAAAAAGGAATAAAAAATTGAAAGAAGAAGAATAAATGGAAAAAAGAAAAAGGACGTGTAGGCATTGGTTAGAGAATTTCCTCAAAAGAGAAAGGCATGTAGAAGTAGGACTAATTAATAGATTTAGCTGTTTAGTACTCAGAATCAAGAAGTCAGCTAGTTTGTTGCATCATTAATTAGCACGTTGTCTTTGCTTGCTTAGAAAGCCACTTATATATCGATCGGTGTAGTTTAGTGGACCCATTAAATAAATTATAAGCAACAAAATAAAATTTGAATAAGCAAGCAAGGTCTCCAATAATACCTGCTTAAAATTAGCCTCGAGTTGGCAACTAAAATTCCTTTCTAACTAACCTCATTTCCAAAAAAAACAAAAAACAAAAAACAAAAAAAAAGGAAGAAGAAGAAGAAGAAGAAGAAGAAGAAGAAGAAGAAGAAGAAGAAGAAGAAGAAGAAGGAGAAGAAAGAAACTAGTAGAGAAGTCACAAACATATAGGTGATCATAAATAATAATAATTTAATTAGAGTGTTTAGTTTTTTTTTTTTTTAAACGGCCTCTTTCGAAATTTCGTATATATGAAAATATGAAATGGGCCAGCATATGGAAAATGGTAAATTTGGACCAATTATGGGAATATATCATTATTATGAGCACTTTAGAATTTAGTTCAATATTTTTCACGGATAATATATTTGTGTATGTATATTTGGCTAAAGTGGATATATAAGGATTAGATATTGTGATGATCCTATTGGGTCCCCTAAAGAGTATAGTGGGCAATATTTAGCAAAGTACTCTTAGGAGGAAAATGAATATTGAATACTTTCTAGTTGGCAATCACATGTGCTGACAAAGTCTTGCCTATATCTACTAACTTCACTAAAGTTGAACTCACTAGTCACTCCTACCTCACAAAGCCAAAATAGAAAAGAGGAAAAGATTAAGATTTAAGATTAAGAAAAATTAGTAAGAATCTATAGGATAATTACATGATATTTGGAAAGAAAAAAAAAAGGCAGGAACTTATGTCATGCTCTAAATTTTCTTTATATATATGTGATACAAAGAATGAGGGTTTTTTTTTTTAGCTTACTGTTTGTAGAAAATTGTATTTACCAAGTCATTTGCTATAAACTCAAATGTTAAAATTTTACTCATGAGACTGCTAGCTAGAATTACCCGTAATTGTTAATGCAAACAAAAGTATATGTATATTAATTATATAGAAACTGTTGCCAAATTATTAGATTAGTGTTGTTGTAGCTAGTTGTGCCAAGTTTGCGTATGTTACGCAATAATGTGTAAAGACGTACAAAACTTAGATTTATAACTATTTTGTGAGTTTCATAGAAATAAGGGGAAAAGTACGAATATTTGGGGTATGAAAAAAAAAAAGAAAAAAGCAGTAGTACGAATTTTCAGGTTATGAAAAATTACATGACTACTTATTTATCCGAAAATTACATAATAAAAAAAAATCCTTGACACCCAAAATATTAGGTTGGCGGGGTTGTATACACTAGCATAGTTTTAACTTCTAACGAAAACCAATGCATATTTTTTATTGAATTGAAAAGGAATCCGAAGAACCATAGAGAGCCCAAAGAAAACTAAAAAGAAAAAAAAAGTAAAAAAACAAGTGATAGTAGGTAAGAGAAAGAGAGAGAGAGCATGTTAATGCATAATGAGAGAGCGTCCAAACCACTAAAGTGTAATTCCTAGACAAATATCACATCTTTCATCTTTGCTTTCTAGCCACTTTTCCCACAAAACATGTTTATAAATTATATTTGAGTTTGAAGGGAAAGAAGAAGTACTAAATTTTAAAAGATATAAGAGATCTCAACGAGAGCTAGTTAATGACCACTCTCTTCTCATTTGCTCATTTAGTTACTAAAATAAAAAAGTAACACTTCTTTCCGGCTTTAATTTAAGCTTTAGAGATTTCACTTTAGTTATTATTTAGTGTTCTTTTAAGTGTTTATCATATCAATTATTATTTATATTAGGTTTAGTTACATCTTGATCCATTGACTTTAGACCAAACTATAATTTTAGTCATGGTTTTCAAAATATATATCCCTAAGCCTATTTATAAAATTGTTCAATGTATGACAAAAATTCGTGCAATTGTAAACATTAATTACTAGCTACTTAATAATTAATCCGTTAAAAAAAATAAAATCTCAAAGAGACTAGAGTCAATAGTTCCATTGACCTAAGATTAATTTAACAACATTTTAAATCAAATACTTCAATAAAATTCGACCCGTAATTTATAGAAAAACTGTACTAAATTTGTTGAGTCTAATACGAGTAAAAAAAAAAGAGGCTCATGAGAGGTCTTCCTCACTTGCAGAGCTCATCTTCTATTATATTGTACCATCCAATCCAACTACGTTCAACTCGTCTCACTCAATCACTTTTCTAAATAAAAATCTTATTGATAATTTTTTTTGCACATATTTATTTTCGTGAGGGGTTGAAAGAGACACCGTTTAACTAAATAATAATGTTCATGCAAAAATATAAATATTAACTTTAACCCCTCCTTATATTATTATTTATTAGTGTCGTTGCTGTTGTTGTTGTTGAAATTTTTTTTTTTTTTTTTTCTGATGAGTTCCTTATTATTAGATACATGTGGGTTCTTGTCTAGTTGTCCTGTTTTACGCTCACACACACACACATATATATATATATATATATATATATATCACTCTTCAGTCTCAAGCCCTCAAAACTTCGTCGTTTTCTTATCTTCTTCTTCCTTTCTTCTTTCTTCTTCTTCTTCTCTCTTCTCTCTCTCTCTCTCTCTCTCTCTCTCTCATAGTGTCTGCTCTGTGTGCTTTTTGTTGTTTTCTCTTTTTCTCACTCTGCTCGAGATAATATATTATAATTATCTATAACACTAACCAATATTGCAGACATTTCTCTCTCTCTCTCTCTCTCTCTCTCTCTTCCATTTTTTTTCCTGTCTCTCTAAACTTTCCCGCTCTCTGAATAGTATGAAACCTCTCTCTCTAGAGAGACAGAGAGAGAGTCGGTTTGTTTGAGTCTTTTTTTTTTTTTTTTCAATGCTTCAAAGCACATTCTTTATAAAACAAAGTTCTGAGAATCTAATTCCAATGCCTTTTTTTCGTTTCTTTGTTTGCAAAAAGTATATGTCTTTGCATTAACGTGTTAATGTTATGATTATAACAAGTTAATTCTTTTCTAGGTTTTTTGTATTAATTTTTCTTAGCATGTTCAATTAAAAAAAAAAATGAATACAAGAGTTCGGACTAATCTTCATGCCATGAAAGCTGCTTCAGCTCGTGATAAAGTAAGTCCTTTTGTCTTTTATTTTTTGATAAAAATCGTAAAGTCTTATTCTTTTCTTCCTTTTTTTTTTTTGGTTGGTCTCTCCATTTGAAAGGTCTATTGTTTGTGAAGCAATACTGATAGTGAAACAGGTGTCGTCAAGTTTGCTTGAAAAAGAAAGACTTAAATTTCTCATTTAATTCTCATAATATTTTGCATTCACACATTTATTTCCTTTTTTTCTTTTTCTCTTTCGGGTTTTGAGCTCTGTCTCAAATTGTATACTTAATTAATGATCGTCAAAAAAAGAAATAAAAAAAAAAAAAGTAAGTGCTTTTGATCCAAATCTGAAATTGGTTTCTCTCTTTCACTACTCTCAAGAAAAGAATAGTATATATTTTTCTTTCTTTTCTTTTTTATTATATAATCTCAAGGCATGCAAATTGCAGATCTCTTTTTGCATAATAACCACTTTTTGTTCTGTGTCTTGTGTTTTGAATTCCCAACAGAAGGAAAAAATGGAGACTCAGGTGATGAGCAGAGTAATGAGAGCTGAGAAAACTGTGACCAATAGAAGAAGATCAATCAGAGAAAGGAAAATGGCATTGCTACAAGATGTACTTATTTCAAACACTTACCACTAAAATTTTCAATTTTTTTTATCTACTTAACAATCTTCATTTTATCTCTTCCTTTTATTTTATTTTATTTTTTTGCGTGGGATTTTTAAGGTTGATAAGTTGAAGAAGAAGCTGAGACATGAAGAGAATGTGCATAGAGCATTAGAAAGAGCTTTTACAAGACCTCTTGGAGCTTTACCTCGTTTACCTCCATATTTGCCTTCATATGTATGTATATATATATTTATGTTTTAATAGAACTTTGCTAAGTTAGGAATGTAAAAAAAATTCAGTGAAAATGCTCAAATTGGATATTGTTAGTGTCTTTTGTGATGTTTGAAGTAATGGGGTTTGGGATTTTTTATTTTTTGTTTTTTTTTGTATAATTCAGACATTGGAACTTCTTGCTGAAGTGGCTGTGTTGGAAGAGGAAGTTGTTAGGCTTGAAGAGCAGGTTGTGAATTTCAGGCAAGGACTGTACCAGGAAGCAGTCTATGTGTCCTCCTCCAAGAAAAACGCCGAAACGCCGAGCGAATCCACCGAGCAAACCCCCGTTCGCAGCGCGAAGCATCAGCGCTCCAAGTCCCTGCCTCAGTTCGAGCTCAACTCCGCGTCCCCAGCTGCGAGGCCTCAGCCTTCTCTTGCTAGAACCGCCTCGAGCAGGAAGCTGTTTGCGGCTGATCCTGCTTCGGTCAAAACCGGTCATTGTTCTTCCACCAGGCAAGTTGGCGGGAGACAAGCTGCGAAAAAGCCCGAGACATATTCGTCCCCTTCGGAAGATTCGCGGGGCAAAGAGAATCGGCTGTGGACGAATTATCTGAAAGACAAGCTGTCTCCTGTGAGGAAAACTCCCAAAGCTGTGACCCCATCGAAGAAGCCTCCAATCAAGCAAGAACAAAAGGACAAGATCCCGGATTCTTTGAAGATACAGGTAATAGTAATTTAGTACTATTATTACTTGTTTAGAGGTTTCGAATTAGGACTAATTTCTCTTTGGTTGCCCTGTTTTTGATGTGTTAAATTAAATGCTTCTTTTGATTGTGCAGCTAGAATGTAGATTAGTGGACCAGGAAAGAGCAGAGGAGAGTTCTTCGGGGTCGCTAGACGAGAGATTAGTGGACTCAGATTGCTCGCCTAACAAGGTGTCCGAGGACATTGTCAAGTGTTTGTCCAACATTTTGGTGAGGATGAGCACATCGAAGGAAAAATCAGTTGAGCCGGGATGTTATCAGGTGGCGAATAAAGAGGCCGAGTTTCAAGATCCTTATGGTATTTGCTTGGAGTCGAGGAACTCAGATATCGGGCCTTACAAGCATGTCTGCGTAATTGAAGCCGGTTTGGTTGATATCAGCCGTACAACAAGTGCATTGTTTCTCATGCACAGACTAAAGTAAGATTGGATTTCAATTTAAATTCTTAACATTTGTTGTGTTTGGATTAATTTGTTGATGTTGAGCTTTACATTTCAGATTTTTGCTTGGAAAGCTTGCCTCTGTGAACTTGGAGGGTCTAAACCATCAGCAGAAACTATCATTTTGGATCAACATTTACAATTCTTGCATGATGAACGTAAGTCGAACCAATCGCTTTTGCAAAATTAAGTAATTCGATTTTGACTTCCAAGAAATTGTTGTCGTATGCGACGCTCATCTAAAAATCAAAATTAACAATTTTGTAGGCATTTCTAGAGCATGGCGTACCCGAGACACCAGAGATGGTTGTGGCACTAATGCAAAAGGTAAGAAAATTCAATGCTTCCTTCTTATTCTCTCATGTGACAGCAATAATCTTAGATTTTATTGCAATAAACAGTGCCAAAAAGGTTGCTTATTTAAGTTTTTAGTACTTGGGTATCACTGTACTAAAACTTTAGATGACATTCCAACAATAAAACTCAATAATGGAATTAATTACCTTGCACATGATTATGAGCTTTAAAGATATAGTTGATTAGTTGTGGAGCTCAGCTAGTAGATCCAAATCCATTATCTACTTTTGCTTATAAATAGTTTCAAGTTTTAACTGTTTCACTGTGCTTGGCTCAGGCAACAATCACTGTTGGAGGACATTTACTCAATGCAATTACAATTGAGCATTTCATCTTGAGATTACCTTATCACTTGAAATTTGTAAGTGCACACTCTTAGGCACTATGTATTGCCCTTTCTATAGAAAAACTACATCGGTAGTCGACTCCTATTACTATGTTTAATTATGCCGTTACAAACAGACGTGTCCAAAAGCTGCGAAAAACGACGAGCTGAAAGCCCGAAGCACATTTGGGTTGGAGTGGTCTGAGCCGTTGGTCACGTTTGCCCTCTCTTGTGGAAGTTGGTCCTCTCCTGCAGTAAGTTCCGCTTTATATTTCATTAAAATGCGGCTAGTTTTCTGACTTTTGAGAAACTGTCTTTTTTTGTTTTAAGTGCAATAGTATTAATAAAATTGCTACAATTATGAATTTGGTGAAATTTAGGTTAGGGTGTACTCAGCTTCTCATGTTGAAGAAGAATTGGAAGCAGCAAAAAGGGACTATCTGCAGGCAACAGTCGGTATCTCGAAGACAAACAAAGTCATAATACCGAAACTGTTGGATTGGTATCTGCTCGACTTTGCGAAAGATATGGAATCACTGCTCGATTGGGTGTGCCTCCAGCTACCGAAAGAGCTCAGGAACGAAGCGGTGAAGTGCCTTGAGAGAAGGGGAAGAGAGCCTCTATCAAAGGTTGTTCAGATAACGCCCTATGATTTCAGCTTCAGGCCGCTATTGCGCCGCTGATTATTTATTTGTTTCTTTTACCACGTTCCCTGTGGGTAACTTAGATGTAACTTTCCGGTATACTAATGTATATTTTCGACACAGGAAAAAAAAAAAAAAAAACATAACACTAGACATTTTTTTTAAAGATGTGTAGGCAGATTGTTGATATCTCTAAAATGGACTTTGGATTGTGTGGGGAATAAATGTACTCCAAGTCAAGTACCTCAAATGTTATTGGTTGTCTTCCAAACTCTAATTGTCGACATTAATCATCAAGGAAAATTGTTTCATAGAAGAAACCTAAGAGATAGATGCAAGGCTTTACGAGCGCTTAATGGCCTCGCCAGTTGTCCAGGAACACCTTGTATTCTGACTGGTTGGTCCCGAAAGAAGCAGAAAAGAGGCACAGAACCTGTTTATTAAACGGATTTTCTATACAAAGTCGAGAATTGACATGTAAATCTGTTGTTACATATAACGTTGTTCAATGGAGATTTTGAGAAATACCTCTTTTTTGACATAATGATAATTTATGTCTCATATGTTGCATTTTTAATTTATACTCCTAAATTTGCACTATAAATATAGAATAGAGATAAAAGGAGCACATTACTCGACATAAATTATTAGGTGACATTAAAAATGGTCATGTTTTGTAATTGCCTCATGTTCGATTCATAATTAAAGAAAACGAAATCCACGCTCTTTTTAAGATTGACGTAACATCTTCTTTATGACCGCGTTAATCCCTTTCGCCTTCCACAGCGACGGGAAGGAGGGGCCGGACAGAGATGCTCTCTGCTCTGTTAGATGCCTCAGTTTTCCCTTTTGGGAAACATTTGGTATCTGCAGGCCAACATGACAGGCCCTACCGTTCCAACATTAATTCCCCTAATAATAGATGTTTGTCTACAGAATTTTCATGATTCACACAAGCACATGTGAGAGAGAGATAAACTTACCACAGAATGAATGAGAGAGTATAGACAATGTTGAATCTATACTTTAAGTTGAAAAAAAAAATGCTGTTCTTTTATATCGTTTTGATTTTTAGGACCCATGATTTTACACAAAATGATACTTTACAAAACTGTGAATAAAAATGATAGACCAATCAATATGTGAGAAAATGAAAAGAATACAACATGACACACTAAGAGCAGCGTGGCTCTAAATAACCCGGAAAAAAGGAACACAACAAAGCTCAGCCACAAACAATTATACAAAACGCCACCGCTGCTGCTTCTCTTTCTCCCTACAAGATAATTCCGACGGCCCTAGGAATGGTGATAGGGTCGTCGGCAATTCTGCAACAGAAACTTTGCCGGGATGTACAAGGCACTATCTGAAAGTTGAAAAATGCTAATTTCTAAAACTCAGCCAAATGGTGAAGGAACTGGCCCTGAAAGTGCATCTGATCTCTTAATGCTTCCCATGCCGCAGATGATGCATCCCGGAGTTGAAAGTGCAGAAAACTTGGCGCCACACAGATCGCAGACATCGTATCCAATAGTTGAGAGACGACTGAGAGTGGCATAACAGAACTGGGATGGGTCTTCCAATGGGTCGATGGACTTGTTGGACAAACCCCTCTGAACGCACATGTTAATTAGGCTCCTTAGCTCGTCTTGCTTGCTCGGTGGTGCTTTGGATAGCAGGAGTTCAAGCATCTGCTTGGCATAGGCAAAATTCTGCACTTCCATGTTCCGTTTAATGGCAGTACGGATGCAGTTTATCCGATGTTTGGCCAGAAGAGGCAATGAACCTAGATGACGTGCAAGTCTTGCCATCTCATCTTTCGCACTAATAGCACTGGGGCCCTGGACCTTCTGCAGACGCCCAATTTCCTGTAGTGGAAACAAACAAAAAAAAAAAAAAAGTAATCAACACAACTTGTTTCAATTTGTCGTGCCTAAGAATGCGAGGGAGTTGAGGATTTTCCATTTCCATTATTTCGTGATAGAGTTTATGACGTTAAGTTATACACCAACATCCTCCACTGCCAAAATGTCTTAAAAGTGAGATAGTTGTATGAGCATTATACTTAAAGTACCTGAAGAAGATTAACGGCCAACTTGTACTGAGCACAGATGGTTGCTTGGGCTTTAATATCAGCTCCACGGGACTGATCTTTTGCCAATGCAAGAAAAGCTTCATCAAAACAGGACAATGCATCTGAAAGTTGATTCTGTTCTAGATGGGAAATTCCGGTCTTGAAACATATAGGAGCAACGGCGCCACGGGGAACCTATTATGAAAAATCCACAAAAGTCGCTATAGGAAAAGAAGGTGTAGTAAATTATTCAATGACTGAAACATAAAATGTGTGCTGTGCTTTTACCTGCCCAGGACGCACAGACGGAGGGGAAGAAGGACGAGCCAGAGGCCTTCCAGAATCCGCAACTCCAAGTACACTAAGGTCAAGAGGTTGCGTGGAAAGTGGGACCTGCGGAACTGGGGCCTGAGGCAGAGGCTGCGGCATACCAGCAGCCTGTCCTGAGGATTGCGGTGGAACACCGCCATCAGGAAGCCCAATGGCATCCATTGAAATAGGTTGTTGAGTGGTTTGAGGTGGAACACCGCCGTCAGGAAGACCAATATCAGCTTGAGATGTATTGTCCTGGTTGGCAGGTACGTTGTTGCTTTGAACTCCTTGAGAAGGCGTGCCCAATTTGGAAAGATAAGTCCCCGGAGGAGGCAGTGCGGCTGCAACCTGGAGGGATGGAATAGTATTCTGGAAAAAGTCCTCTGGAATGGGTCCAGCTGTGACTCCCATACCCGTTACCGTTAGAGCTGGCTGCGGTACCGTAGCAGGTTGTGTGAATGAAACTGTACCGAATGGATCAACAGGCGGAGAAACTACAGGAGCAGGCACTGTAGCACTGGTACCAGCGGTAGGTTGAGTCAAAATCTGGCCAAGGTCCTGTGACCCACTGGTCAGTGACTTGGTCCTACTTATTGGTAGACCAAACCCTTCACCAAGCTTGAACTGCTTTGTGGCCTCTTTGATCTTGTTCACATCAACCGTAGTAGAAGTAACTGGCTTGTCACGTATTCTAATCTGTAATTTTTTGGTTTTTGACGCTCCCTCCTCATCACTGCTGCTACCATCGGCAGCACCATACATGGATTTCTTGAACTCTTCTTCAGCTTTAGCCTGCTCATCCGCAGCACTGGAGCTGGAAAATTGTTTTCCGAGGGTTTCCAGGCCCATCAATGACTCACCCTTAGAACCACCATCAGAAAGTTTTTTGGACTTAATAGATGTACCAGAAGCCATTGGAAGACCGTTTGTCTTGATCTCTCCGCCTGCGGGAGGTACAAGAGCTTTAACGAGGCTATCTTCCCTTACTTCTACAATATTGCCTCTTCCTTTAATTGAACCCAAATAAACCCCAATGTGGTCAGCAATAATGGATGGGATTGCACCATCATCCGTCTTCATGTACGGCATCACTTCACCGGCCAACTCCCACTGAGGTATAGCCTTCAAGTTGGTCGGGGTTTTAATTTCCCAGTTTCCGCCGCCCCATTCAGCTCCTTTAGGAACCATACTCTCTGCAGCAAAATTAGCAAAGATGCCTTGTGTCCATCCAGTAGAGCGAACTCTTAATATCCTCTCACAGTACCGCCTCAATTCTGAATCTGTGCCATCTTCTTCCAATTTTTGAGCGAGACGCCGCATTGCACTGGGGTTGAGGTGGCATATAAAGAGATCAAGAATGCTTTCATAGTCTGATATAACTTCAAAAGTTTCTTTTGCACTGTCAAACTGAGCAAACCTGCAATTGAAGTGTACTATCAAATGAAAAATTGGAAGTAACAATAGAACCATCAATAATTGAAAGAACCCTAGGAAATGTATATGTTTTTCAGGTTTAGGAGTATATTTGTTAGTGTGTATAGATGCAAATACTCTTCAAAGAAAAAATACATTAAACATTGTCCTCATTAAAAATGTGGAGGTAGTAGCAATCAATGATCATAAAAATTTTCCTTAAAAAAAAAACACTAAGCAAGAGGGGAAAAACTAAGAAAAACGGTCTTTAAGAAATCTATTACATAGTGAGTACTCCAACTCTAGCAGGGATGCCTAAAATCCTTTTTACAATCATTGCCCGATTTTGGCTCTCTTGAATATCCAATTCTTTAGATTGCGTGTCCACATGACACCAGTAAACCAGTTTGATACTTGAAACCTTTTTTTTTTTTTTAATTTCATAAATCAAGAAAAAACTAGTCTTCACGGCTAGGGCAATATAAAAACAGAGCACACATATTTAAGAGCATATAAGCAATAAGACTCCCAAACTTCCACAGGGCATGTTAATTGTTAGGATAATATGATGAAAATGTTTGAAGAGGCAATCAAAGACAGAAAAAAAGTGTGGACAACTCGTTTCTAAAGATTATTGCTAGAAGTAAATTGTTTTTTGAATGATATTTAGAGCAACAGAAATTAAAATAGGCATAATCAATATCTGCGTACTTGATACAAGCATAGCCCAGCTGGCGGAAACGATGAAACAAATGCGAGGTTGGAGGGCATCTTGGATAATCTCTAGAACGGAGGAACTCATCTTTCAAAACAGATAAAGCAGTAGAAAAGCGAAGAGCTTTGATAGCATAGACTCCTCGTAACACCTACGTTCAGTTTGAAACAGGTTATCAAACTGAATGATTAGAAAATCTTGCAAATGAAATGCACAAAATCACTCACTTGGGTAAATTGTGGGCCTGCTTGGGACAATGACACAGCAAGATCTCCACAAACAGGAGGGCCTCTGGCAAGAATATCAAGAGACCTTGGGGTGATCCGCAAGCTGTCAAACCTATATTGAGGAAAAACAAATCTTGAGATGTAAGGTGCAATCCATATTTATGAAGATATAAAATATATATATATATTTTTATATATATATATATGAAAGGCATTAGATTTCAAAACATATTAAAAGGCACTCAAAAGCAAGATATAAAAATTATAAATGTTCAAGAATGAAGGGCATGTGCTAAGGATGGTCAGGAAAAAAAATACCTTGATGTAATTTGGTACAAAATTTCTGAAAGATCAAGTTTCTGCTCAAATCTTTCTTGCATGGTAGCAAATCCAATAAGAATAGGTTCAAGAAGCCCAACCAGACAACTCTTAATGTCAACCCCCTTTTTTTGCCTAGGATTTATTTCTGTTGGGTTTGCAAACAGCAGACGATCATTTAGAGCACCAACCAGAACTGCACAAAAAGTTCATTTGAATGGTCAGAAGCGTAATAGTCAAGTAGGAATGTCAAAGTATGACATATAGAACAAAAGGGATGCATCGTTGCAAAATCTCGGAATTATTAAGCCAAGCATCAGAAGCCTATGGTTTCTACCTGCATGAGGCATGCTTATGGAGAGAATGGTCCTCACTTTTCCGTCCCAGCCAAGCACACTAACTCCGGTGGCAGTAGAAAACAGCAGTGCAGGACCCACCCATAGAAGGGATCTAAAGTACACCTTAGTTAAGTGCTAAACAAATTTATAACCACCATTAAACAAATAACAAAGCAAAAAAAAATTATAAGATCTTGTTCAAGGATATTGAAGGGAGTCCCATATCATATTTTGTTGAACTGCTAGCGAGTATCTCAAGGTCAGCTGACACTAGAATCACTCTTTGTGTAGTTAATATCCCTGCAACATACCCTCGAAGAGTTTCTTGCCATTGAACCTGTTTAAGTTGAATAAAGATGTACTTTTTAATAGCAGATGAAAAACCAACCAAAAGTCTCATTCAATCAAGAATTAAAGACAGAAAAACTATCAGCATGACCTAGATGAAAACTTCACGTGACAATGCAAAACTGCCTACAAAGCATTCTGATGTCAGCGTATTACTGTGTCCATGACTAATACTACATAAAAATAATGGTATATAGAAGGCTTTCCAATGCACACTAATACTACAGTTATCAGTGTCAAACGCAGAGGTCTCCAAAATGATATACCATGAAGTACCAAGAATCGCCATGCAAAAACAAATTTCCAAGGTGTCAGGAACATAAAGGGTATCCTTTTTCTTATCTGGTTTATGCTCCAAGGAAATATACACACACACACACACACACATATAAATATAAACTAATACTCAGCAAGCGGAGACAAAAAACACCACCAAACTAAATCGTATCATATTTTAGTTTGCAAGATCTTAGTAGTTTTTTAGATAGACAAGTTATGAAGCTTTCTCAAAGAGGACTACTGGGTAAAACATGATAATAATAACACCAAATTTACTAGTAATAATTAAAAATAAATAAATAAAAAACACAAAAGTTTGCTTTAAAGGCTAAACAATCACCTGAAGTACAGTCTCATTTATTTTCAACTTGATTGACTTTTTCCCTTCACCTTTTGTTGATAAGTAACTCCCATCAGCAGTTGATAAGCGGTATCCTTGAACCAGTTTTACCAAGCCAATCTGATTCCCATGAGAGGCAAATATCAAGGATGACTCTACAATCACACAAGACTATGATTAGCACATACGTCACTTACCCGTCAGAATTTCCAAGAAAGGGAGAATGTTTGCTCACCTAAGGGAGTAGAAAAGATACGATCAGCTTCATCCTCAAATACAAACTGCATAGGACCTCGGATAGAACCAGTGTCAGCGTCCACAGATTGGTTTTCTTCAAGGGCTCCGTTCTTCTCATTAACTTCCTTAGAAGTCTTTCCTGGAAGAATGTATAATGCCAGTCCAGTCTTATCATCATCAAGAATTGCAAACTGATTCTCATTCGGGCCAATAAATGCTGCATCACGACCTAAAAATTCAAGGACGTATACGAACAGTGAATGATCAATTATCTTTCCATATGAGAAGTTCAATATTTTTGCAAGCAAACAAAGATTCAAGTCATTCCAACATTAATTAAACCTTTGACTGTAGTGCTTTTACTGTTTGCTGTTTGAGAATCTGTGTTTTCTCGATAAATCACCACTTCATTTGCAGAACCGCTGAACTCGTAAACCACAAGGAACATGTGCTGTTTTCTACTGTAAAGCATGTATTTTGGATGGTATTCCACATTCCCAGGGATCTAGAAAATGTAAGGGAAAGAAAGGTTACAACCCAAACACAAGATCTGATTCAAAAGAGTTAGGTGACCATATTACCGAGCTATAAAGTTTCCTATAAATGGTATCTGCTCCTGAACATAAATTATACGCCATAAGATTTGCACCATCCACATAAAAAGCCCTAACAGGATAATGTAGCACACGATTTTCTTTATTGAAGAAATTGAGCTCCAAGTGAAATGGCTGCAAGAACCCAAGAGGTATCAACATCAGTAACTCTTGCTCGGATATTCAGAATGACTACTGCGCAACTGTCATCAAACCTTACCTGATAAACCGGAAAGTCCTTAAGATGATGTTTAGTGTCCAACATAGTAATGAGTGGCAGCCGAGATATTGGAGTACTTTTAGAATGACCTTCCATGAAATGCTATAAAATAACAGAAAAGTCAGTCAACAATTTGTAAAAGTCACTTCTTCAGAAATCATTTAGATCAGATAAGGAAGATTTCACTATTGTTCAGAAGGAAACAGGGCTATGGGAAAGCAACGTACACTATACAGAAAAGCCTTCCGAGCAATGTCTGATATTGTAAGTTGACCACGACTGCTAAAAGGATAGAAAACATAACTATTGACAAGTGATAACTATAAATTTAAAAAGAACACAAAATTAGATCGAAAAATAAAAGTATATACGCTATCCAAATATTTATCAGTGCCTGAAGGTATATTCTTTTAATTTCAGGAATATGCCCAAACAAGAGGATCCCACAGACAACATTAATAGCGTGTTCAATAAAATTTCTAGCCAGTATATCAAAACATCCTTACCAAAAAAATCTTAATCACACGGCTCATATTAAGTCATAAACTCACCCTTTCTGATGATGCTCTTGCAGTTGTGCTTGAAGTTGATGATCAGCTAATATTCCAGATGAACCCAATGACGAAAGCTTTTCTTTCAACACAGAAGCTGTAAAATACCTCTCCTATTAGCATAGCAGTGTAGCAATGGGGAGAGCAATACATATGTGGAGGTTTTAAAGAAAATATAACTAACTTTTATTTTGGCAACTAGTATTTAATCGTGTATTGGAAATGAGAGGATCACTTAATTATGGTGAAAAACCTAGATAGAAAAAAATTCAGTAAATGCCCTCTCAAGGTGGAAAAAAGACAATAAAAGAGTCAGTCTAGTTAGTAGGAAAGACAGAGAAATTAAATAAAGAGATGAGGGGAGAAAATGCAATAAATGAGGTATTCCTAATCTATCATTAACAATAAAAAAGGGCGGTACAAGTTTCAGAAATACACAATCCAAATGTACTAGAAAAAGCTGCAGGTCTTGACAGTTTGGATAAAAATATCATGGAAGATCACTCTGTTTGAGATCTTTAATAACTTAAGTCCAAATGGTCTAACCCGAAGATCCTCTTGCACTTTGTAAAACTGCAAAAAGCTGTTTCCTTCCTTCCCTGGTGTAAGCAGCCCTATTTTTCACATTGTCTCCACCTGACATATTCTGTGAACCAAAAAAATAGTTTCTAATTTGCTCCAGTTTGATAGGATTTTCGTATGTAACTTATGCAAGTAGTTGTACTTACTACAAACAGTAGCGCGGCTAAATTTAATTTTGGGTGAACTTCTAAAGACTTAATTCGTGGCAAGGGATAGACTGCTTCTCCACCCCGTTGAGAAAGGATGCGAGGGATATCAATTGATTCAATAGCTGCATAACAATCAGGTTCTAAAAGGTCAGAGATACCAAGTGATATGAAACTCAATATAAAACCGTAAATGACTAAAGTGATTATGTGCATGCAACTGTTCAGGTTGTCAAGGACTTGACATCAAGGTGATATTGTTGTACTTACCTCGGCAAGAACAATATGATAAGAAAAATTAACCAGATACTGAACATCCATATTTAATCATTTGTAGTGAAGTTCACCTAGCTGAAATGCCTTTAAACATTCTATTAACATAAACATACAGTATATGTGAAAGAAAATATGCTAAAATGTGTACCTTATCTATCATTAATAATCCAACTAGTCAAGAACAGAAATAATAGTAACAAGATGATGGTAGTGAAACACGTGAACTGAGTAAAAGCCTCATTTACAGCTAGAGCCGCATCATTATAAAACGCATGCAAGAATGAAAGTCGATGATTTCACTAACCAGCAGGCTCAAAAAAATTTGCTTGCATTGGAGGCCTATTGGGATTAAGTACGACCCTCGTCTTCCATGCTTGTAGATTTCCATCCTTGGATACAGTTACAAGTATCTTCAACATCGGAAGCCAAGAAACTGATGTTATTGGTTGAGAGCCCACTTGTGTGCTGATTTAGAATAAATTTTGGACTGTAAGTTCCTAATTATCTTGAAGAGACTTAAAATCAGGGAAAAGAGAAGACTACAAAGTCTCACAGTATAAGCCTTTAAAGAAAGACTAGACGACATTGAAATTAAGACCAAGAACTTCTCCAAGTTATCCAATTCACAAAACCCAGAGTAAACACAAAAACAAAATTTAAAATGGTAAGTTATTATCGTTTGAAGAGAAATTGAAATCGGCATAATACATATTTTGCAACAAGCAGACTTGGAACAGAGTCACAACAAACTTTGACCTTCCGGCATTCAACTTTATTGAGATGTACATAAACTAAGGCCATTTCAATTTAACTAGTCTTTATGGACAAACATTTCAATGAATACTTGCTTTAGCAAGTTTCAAAAGATTTTCTATATTCCATTCTAAAACAAAAGTTTGAGATGAAATTGCAAATTAGTACCATAAGTTACTTGGTACTGATGCCTTAGAAAATTAATAAAACAGGATGATTAACTTATTCATTTGATCAGACAGAAGATGTCCCCATATATAGCTCACATTCAAGTCTAAGCATTCTAGTCTTTCTATGCTCAACTTACATTCCAATCATGTTGGGTCTCTCGGTCGACACATCCCATGCAAGAAGCGTACCCCGTCGATCACCAACAAATATCCATTCCAATGTTGGATGGAAAGCAAATGCACCAGCACCAATAAGCTTTATGGTATTGTCAACTAAAAAAACCAAAAGAAAAAAGAAAAAAAAAAAAAAGGACATATGTCATGTAAAATTGGTTAATTCATTCAATTTCCAACAAGAAATAAACAATTGCATTCTCTTACGCTGCAAAGTGTACTGAACTGCATAAGTCTGAATATGGTATGCTCGAATCAGGCCATCTGCATAAGCTACGTACTGCAACAAAGGAAACAAGAAGAAAAACATATTGCTCAACATTCCATGAATTTAATGAAGAAGCAAGCTAGATATATTATGTCTCATTTACAAGGACTGTAACTATGAATAAAAATAATAATAGTAGTTTCACCAAACTTCAATTACCAGAACAGGGAGGCGAGGATGGCAAGCAAGATTGACGATGGGCTTCTTCAAGTCTGTCTTTATTTTTGTTGGTGCCCTACCCCCTTCAACAGTTCCCACAACTACATGCATGTGAATGGTGGACAGTAAGAATGGTAATTGAGTACGAAATAAGCATAATTGAACACACAGCATATTTGGGTGACAAAGTAAAAAAAAAAAAAGAATATAACCTGTCACACTCATCCTTCGATGGAATCCGAAGAAGACTACAGGTTGTAGAGGAGTCAAAGCAAGATGGACTTCTGAATCAGAAGAAATCTGTTCCATTTTCTTTTCTGGTGAATGAAGCACGCAAGTTTGCTCAGCATCAAAGTCACAAGACCGAATGGTACAATCCTACCAAATATAGAGATAACACATTTTTTATTATAAGTAACAGAAAAGATGAATCATAAATGCAAAGACAATTTAGAAACGTGCAAAACAATTAAGCAGAATTTTCCTCAAGAGTGCAGAGCATTTTCCTTAAAAGCACAAGCCACCATGTATTACACATCAAAGTAAAATTTCGTGTGAAAATTAGAACTCTAAACAAACACGAAAACTTCAATTATCTTCTACAGATATCATAAAATTAAGGGTGAAGTAGGAAATACTCAGAATTTATATAACAATAAAAATAAATACCCAAACTTTTGAAGTAATTGAGTTTCTAGTAACTAAGTTAATTACAACCACTTACCACTGTGTAAGTAATTGAATTACTTGGGTAGTTGGCTATATTTTTTAAAAGATTGGGTAATAATTTAAATTAGGTGTTAAAAATTGGGTATTCACTATAATTTCTCTAAAATTAAACTATGTGTGATAAAATATACCACACCTAACATCTGTTATAACATAAAATAAGTGACTTGTAGAAACACTGTCAAAGGAAGGAAGAATATGTGACCCACCTCAAGGATGGCAACAACGGCATGCCCACTTGTAGGGCTGTAAGACATACGGACAACAGGTGATCCAATGTTAATCGACGAGATCTTGCTTCCTGTCATTGCATCAAATTCTGCATGCAAATCATAAGATAAAACCGTGTTAAAACTGACCAAAGGCACAAAAGAAGACGCAAGTACCTTTTGGAAAGAAAAATAAAATCAACTAATGCATTAACGCATTTGATTTAAGCTTCAAGATAACCGAAAAAAAAAAAAAAAAAAAGAAAAAAAAAATTAACGATCCTAGTATTCAATACCAATCCAGGTGGCTGCAGAGCCACAGTGCCAACATTTTCTAGTCATTCGCTGTAATTACAAATATACTCATCGGTCATTCCAAGCCCAGACATTGGAAAGGAGAGTCTAGCACATCTAGTTGTTCATGGAGATATGGTATCCTTAGCAAAATTCTAAAAGCATACATACTATATACAGTAAGCGTTGAGAATGACAAGAGGTCTGGCTCATATAACACTTATGCCGCCTTTACCAACGGAAATAAAAAGCAAACCAATGTAATTAGCTCTATCACATTTTTGTTTTGTGCTTATGTCCAACTACAGCGACACGAAAATGCTGATAATCTCGGACAGAGACCAAGCTAAGCAAATTCTGCGTCCTAGACATTCATTTCATAGGCAGTTCATGCATAGCAACAAACTACAAAACTACACCCTAGAGATTCAACTAAACGAAAAATAGTTCAAAACAGACATCAATCAAATTCACACTCAAAGCTCAATTCTCAACAGATTCAACTAGAGAACAACGATCCTCAAGCTCTCTGCATAGAATCGAAACACGTCGGAGAAAATTCTCACCTATGATGTAGCTTCCAATCGCGACGGCGACAAGAGCCTGGTGAGGATGGAACGTGGCGGCGTGAGGCTGCAACGGCTTGAGTCCTCGGCCGACATGGCGGAGATCCAGATGCTGCACCGTCGTCCACTCCATCGCCCCGCCTTTTTCTCCGATTTCACCGATATATCTATACATACACAAATATACATGTATATATCAATGTTATGAGTGACCTAAGACCTAGTTTTGAATGCGATTTCCGACGGAAATGAACTCGATCGATGGAGAAAAGAGAGAGATAGGAGATATAGGACATAGATCTTGCTTGGATATGAGAGATTGATCGGAATTGGGAGATTTACCTGGTGAGAGTTACGTAGAATTGAAGCTCATTTCAATGGAAGATCGCGGAGAGAGAGAAGAGAGAGAGAGAATTGCAGAGAGCGAGGAGAGAGAGAGGGAGTGGAGAAGTGGAAATGGAAAAAGGAGATCGGAGAGACGCTGGACTGGGCTTTGATGGGCCGTTTGTTGATTGGGTCTACGAGCTGCCGATGAAGAAAAACGACATGAATGGAAAACGACAAAAAGCTGAAAAACGACATAAAAACTGAAAAACGACAGGAGAACAAAAACAACGGGAAGGGTGAAAAACGAAAGTGATTATGAAAACGACTACATAGAACAGCTAGTCCGAAAACGACAAGAAATCAGAAAACGACATCAAAACCGAGAAACGACAGGATAACAAACGCAAAAGGAGTGAAAACGACAGTAAAAAAAGAATACGACATTATATAGGATAAACGACAGAAATTACGAAAACGACATGATACCGGAATACGACACCAGATTGGGAAACGACAAAAAATTGAAAACGACAGGAAGTCTGGAAACGACATAAAGGCTGAAAACGACATCAAAGTAGGAAATGACATAAATTGAGAAAACTAAACCAGAATAGCAATCCACAAAATCGACAGGAATGTTGAAAACGACATATGAGTATAAAACCGACCGAACAACTTCAAACTACATGTTAGGAAAAAAAAAATCGATAACAAGCATAAACACTATGGATTAGTCAATCATAAAACGAACAATGCCAAACATACAAAACCAATAGAAATAGGAGAACAAAACCGACGGGAAGGGTGAAAAACGAAAGTGAATATAAAAATGACCTCGTAGAGGATAAACGACAGCTAGGCCGAAAACGACAAGAAATCAGAAAACGACATCAAAACCGAAAAACGACAGAGAAACTAAATTGAGAAAACGACACCAGAATAGCAATTGAAAAAAACGACAGTAACGTTGAAAACGACATATGAGTATGAAACCGACCGAACAACTTCAAACTACATGTTAGGAAAAAAAATCGATAACAAGCATAAACACTATGGATTAGTCAATCATAAGACAAACACTGCCAAACATATAAAAACTACATCTATGCAATGCAAGAAAACGAAAACTGAATGTGACAGGTAAAAGAAAATTAATAAATAAAAGTATAACCAAATAAAAAATTAATATTCCTACCAATATTAATGGTAACTAGATCTCATTAATGAATATTATAAATCACACAAAATTATTTAAAGAAATAAAATTTTAAATAAAAACTGTAAGTTAATAAATTGAAGTTTACTAAAATACTTCTCTTACTAATTCGACCAAAACGATCATATCTAACTCGTACCTTCAATCACACTACAATTCACCACTTACGTACCTACAAACTCTTAAATATATATATATATATATATATATATATATATATATATATATATATATATATGTTAATCTAACTTACCTAACCAATATTTACAATCCCTTCTCACATAACAATTCAGCACTTTTGCATTATAAAAAATATCTATTTGGTATTTGGTCATTTCTTGATTCATATTTTAAAGAAATGATCAATATTTTAAAAAATTAAGTTATTAATCACTAATATATAAGAGAACTAAGAACATAAAGATAAATTAATACAATTACATAATTAAAATGGTTAATTTCTTAATTCATTGAAACGTTGACTATATCTTAAGACATCATTTAAAAATGCTAATTTATTCAATTATCTTTGTAAAAATTTATTATGACCAACGTGTTCATATTTTTAATCACGCATCACAAAAATCATATCCAATATTTATTTTATTAATTAGTAAACCATTTAAAAAAATATATACAAGTAATTGTAAATAATTGATAATAAATATACTTAAGGGGACTTCTATTGCCACCCCCATTTCTGCTCTCCACATCCCCTAAATAAAATTAATTTTATTTATTTATTTATATTTTTAATCATTTATTTGTATTTGTGTTGTTTCAAAAATATCTTTAAAAGTATAAAAATTTGGTTTATATTAACCATTCTTTATTATGATCTTATTTTTTTATGATGCAGTTTTCTTTTTCTATTATCAATTGAGTATGAACCTCGTTGTAGTGCACACCCTCTTTTCCCAAAACCAAACTTGCAGAGCCGCACACACCATTTTTTTCAAAAATAATTTTCAATTTTCGTTAGTGTGTATAAAAAATAGTGTGTGCGGCTCTTCAAGTTTGGTTTTGGAAAAAAAAAGGGTGTACACTACAACGAAATTCATACCCAAATGATAATAGAAAAAGAAAACTGCATCCTAAAAAAATAGAATCGTAATAAGAAATAGTTAACATAAACTAAATTTTTATACTTTTAAAGATATTTTTAAAACAACACAAATACAAATAAATGATTAAAAATATTAAAAAAAACTAAATTTTATTTAGGGGGTGTGAAGAGCAGAAATGGGGGTGGTAATAGAAGCCCCTATACTTAATTAAACATATTAGCTACGAGAAATGGACATGTCTCGCAATCGTACCAGTTTTTGGCCACTAATGATTTAATTCTCGAAAGGTTGTTTCAATAATCATGAGGTTTGGCAGGGGTTAATTAAGCGCAAAAACCATGCGATTTCTATTATTAGAACACTTAAATCCCTTTTGCGATCGAGAATATAATGGAAAAAAGGTGTAGATAAAAATTATTTATCCCATCGTCAAACCTCCCTTCTCACTCTCATCACCATAGCTTAGCACCGTCGCCACTAGAGTTTCTAAAATTATTGAAGTTAGTAACTGTTAATGTTATATGATTATGACTCAGTGAACTTTTTTAGAGTCGATAAATTTTGTGTCAATGGAACAAAGTCTATATGTACTTGTTATTATACAATTAACATATGAAATAAATATGTGACGTATAATTTATTTATTTTTTGTGTGTGTGAAAAAAGTGAAATTATTTTGTGAAATGGTTTGAAAATATAGTTAAGGTAATTTAGATTGGATTATCAAATGTTACGAGTTTGTGATATTGTGTGTTGTGAATATATGTGTGACTGAATTTATGAACATATGTGATAGTTGACGCGGATGTGTTTGTTCTGTTTCTTATTTGAACTTCATACTAGTTTTCAATATTTAGTTTTAGCTATACATTAAGTTGACTTTCGTATCATCAATTTGTATGCTGTGCGTGAAGAAAAACGACAACAGGTAATTAAAACGACAGGATAACTGAAAAACGACATAAAAAAGTAAAAACGATATCAAGCTAAAACCGACAGTAAATGTGAGAGTGAAATCATAGAAGGTAAACGACGGAGAAGATGAAAACGACATTAGAGTGGAAAAACGATTTAGAGAGCAAAAATGACGGTAAAACGACAGGAACACGATAAACGACAGCAAAGATGAAAACGACATGAGAGTGGATTAACGATATTAAAAAAACCTGTAATGACACTTTAGGGGAAAAATTGACCAGAAGCACAAAACGATCTTTTTTTCAATGAAATATATATATATATGTGTGCGTGTGTGTGCGTGTGTGTGTGTGTGAGAGAGAGAGAGAGAGAGAGAGAGAGAGAGAGAGAGAGAGAGAGAGTGTGTGTATCTGAGAGAAAACGACAAAAAAAGATGAAAAACAACCTTAAAACTTAAAACGACAAAAAAGGTGAAAACCGCCGGTGAAAATGAAAACATCTGATAGGATAAACAATAGAAAGCATGAAATTGACGTCAGGGTACATCAGAATTGAAAACAATAGAAAGAAAAAAAAAAAAAAAAAAAAAGAAGATAGGAAAAAACGACATAAGTGAAAAGCGACAAAAAAGATGAAAAACTACATTAACACTTATAACGACAGAAAAGGTGAAAACCGCCAGTGAAAATGAAAACAGAATCTGATAGGATAAACGACAGAAAGCATGAAATTGACGTCAGAGGAAAAAAAAACAACATCAGAATAGAAAACAATACAAAAATAAAAAAAGCGACAGAAATTTGAAAACGATAGGAAGGAAAAAACGACATCACAGTGGAAACGACATGAATTGAGAAAACGACACCAGAATAGCAAACGATAAAAACGACAGAAAAGCTAAAAATGCCTTTTAGGAAGAAAATCGATAACAAGCATAATCATGATGGATTAGTCGATCATAAGACAAACAATGCCTACATATAAAAACTACATCTATGCAATGTATAGAAAATGACAACTGAATATAATAGAGAACAAGAGTAAATAGAAACATAAGCAAATTTATCATTACCAATATTAATGGTAACAAGTCTTGAAAATGAAGATTATAAATCACACAAAATCATTTAAAGAAATTAATATTTTCAATAAAACGTAAGTTAATAAATCGAAGTTCATTAAAATGTTTCTCTTACTAATTCGACCTAAACGATAGCATCCAATTCATAGCTTTAATCACACTAAAATTGACCGCTTGAAATTTATATATTTATAATCTAACTTACCTAACCTATTCCAAACCCTTCTTACATAACACTTCACACTTTTGCATTCTAAAAATTGTTATCAGCGCCAGTTATAACCAACATGTTTACATTTTTAATTATCACACATCACCAAAATCATAGATAATATTTATTTTATTTTAATGATGAAACAATTAAAATAATGGCCAGTTAAACAATTAACCATTTTAAATATAAAATTTGAAGGGTTTAGCTATAGTTTCACGAAATTAAGGATTTAGTCAATGTTACATGTAACATATATACATGTAAAAAGTGTAACATTAAATGTAACGTTACATGTAACATTACATGTAATGTTATACTTTTACACGTATATATGTTACATGTAACATAATTTAAATCTTAATTTCGACATTTTAAGGCTAAATCCTAAAAAATTACCCGAAATTTTGGTTAAATACCTAAAAAACTCTTAAAAGAAAGCATAAAAATACATACTTGATTAAACATGTTCGTAACTGATGGACATGTCTCGTGAGTGTATAGGCTTTTTGGCCACTAATCATTTAATTCTCAAAAGGATGTTTCGATAATCATGAGGTTTGGCGAAGGGTTAGGCTAAAAAACCACCTGATTTGTTTATAAAAACACTTAAATCCCTTCCGTGATCGAAAATGTAATCGAAAAAGTTGCTAAATTATTTTTGTGAAATGGTTTGTAAATATTAGTTAGGTAACTTCGATTGGATAATCAAACGTTATGAGTTTGTGGGTATCTTGTTTGTCATAAATATTTTTGTATTTATGAATTATATATATGTGACAGTTGAGGTGGATTTGTTTGTTATGTTTCGTATTTAGACTTCACACCTAGTTTTGTATTTAATTTTAGCATTACCTTTAAGTTTAGAATTTTATCTCATCAAGTTGTATGCTGCGGATGAAGAAAAACGACAATAAGTATTAAAAAAAGGAGGATAATACAAAAATGACATCAAAGAATAAAAACGACATGAAACAAAAAAACGACAGTTTTCTAAAAAACGACGGTGAATATCAACGAAATCAAAGGATAAACGACAGAGGATGAAACGACCAGAGTGGAAAACGATGGAAATAGTGAATAAACGACAGCAAAGATGAAAACGACATGAGAGTGGAGAAACGACAAAAAAGCCATAATGACATTTAGGAAAGTAAAATGACAAGAATTATAAAAACGACAGACTTACAAAATTGTAAACCAAGTTTATTATTAAATAAATAGTCTTTAAAAAAAAAGATGAGATAACAATTAATATCTTAATTTTTTGAAACGTTTGATAATTTTTTTGAAATATAAGCAAAAAAAAAAAAAGCCAAATATCGAACACACTCATTAAGTAAATACTCAATTTTAGAGTGACTGAATAATTACCATAGCATTGTTGAATCCGCATACGTCATTCTCTTTGTTTGTTTAATATTTCTCTAATAGAATTTTGTAATGTAGTAAAGTTTTTACGAAAATTCCAAGTAATTATTATAATGGTGAAGAAAGGAATACTTAGAATTTACAATAAAAATAATACCTAATTTTTTATAATAACTGAATAAATAGTCAATCGTCAATTAATTACACGTGATCTTGACTACTAAGTCAATTATCACAAATTACCACTATTTAATTAATTGAATCACTTGGATATTATGTTACATTTTTCAAAATATTAGGTATTAATTTGAATTAGGTGTTAAAAATTGGGTATTAACTACAGTTTCTCTTATTTTATAATCATTTTTAGTTTATTAAAAAAGTGTGTTATTTATTGAACCTAATAACTAATGTTAGAGGGCGTTCTATGCCTCGGTCCTAAGAGACATGGTGCTTACTGTCCGAGGAGCCCGAATCATTTATCTTAAGAAAGCCCAGCCCAGAGGGCTTGAGGGATACTTATTCTTAAAATGATAGTAACGACCAAATGTTATTTTCCTCGTGTAAGTGCGTTCAACTCCTTAAATTTAAAAAGAGAATTTCAGATTGACTTATCTTAAAGAGGTAAATCTAGCTTGAGATAAATAAAGTATATTTTTTGATATCTTAAGAGATAATTATAAAATATATTCAAATTTTACTAAATCACGATATTTTGTGTTTTGAATCGACCTCTTCAAAAAAAGAAAAACTGAGTCGGCCGGATAACTTTTTATATCAAATTTGGATTCCCTACCTATGGGCACCGAAAAGTTTAGTATTTGTCCGGTTACAAAATAGTTGAAGATGTCTAATATTAACTCTAAAACTAATATATTTCTTAAAGAAGTCCTTTAAATTTCTTCGCATAGGCCCAAATTAGTTTGAGCCGCCCCGTTCTAAGACACTATACTTTGACTACAAGAAAACAATGTGGCACAAGTTTACTCATACTTATTTATAGCATTTTCATCACTAATGACGTGTAACATTAAAAAAAAGAAATTAAAAAAGAAAAGAGAAGCATTACAACAACTGCAAGAACAAAAATAAATCTTAAAAATTACTATTACCATACAGATCCAATTTCTCTCACACTGATATTTTTGCATATGTCCAAAATATTTGTTATAGTCTCATTTTCAGACAAATAGTGTTGTCTATTAATTAGTTGGTAGTCTAAAATAATTATGGAAGACATATGATCCTACTACATATTGCCGTCAATTTACGTAATATATATTACAAAAATAAATTAATAAATAAGCACAGTACTCTTTTATGCTTGTCTAGTTTTCAATTTTCCCACTTCAAATAAATACTTTTGTCACCATATATTTTGAAATCTTCTTATGTGGTCCTTGAAGAGGACTTGACAAAGTGAAAAGAGTATATATGTCTTAGGACGACAGTATATATTAATAAGGGAAAATTTTGTGTTAGGGTATATCTTACATGAGGGAATGATTATTTTGAATCGTCAGATTTACTTTTTTAGTGGGTTCTGTTGCTTAAAAGGGTTGATATGATGATCCAGAATCGTTCCATACCATAAAATTTCTTAGTCTCTACTACAGAATCTTCTATAAGGGGGGAAAAAAATCTTAAGTAGTACTTTGTTAAGGTGTGGCGAGTGGTAGGGGCGGAACCAAATTTTTTTTTAGGAGCGTCATAATGTGAAAAAAAAAACATTTAAAATTATTTTATAAATTTTAAAATAACATGATAAATTCAATTAAATACAAAAGAGATATAGCTATTATTTTTAATTTTTAGGAAAGGGGGCACATAGGTGAAAATCTTTGTAAAATTAAGGTGAAATTCTAAATTTTAATATTTCAGAGGGGGTGAGAGAGTTAAAAACTTAGAATGATGAAGAATATAAATGACGGAGAGGATTGTGGTAATCCTCTTCAAGTTGTTTAGAAAAAAGGAGAGTTGAGAGGATAGCCTAGTAATTATTTACATAAATATTATATTGTCAATTTATTATTTGTTATAAATTATTATGGAGGACACAATAGACTTTTTACGTAAGTTTAATTGGATTGATGGGGGAGGTGGATGATCAAGAGGATGCGAGAGAGTTATACGATCTATTTTATTTGGTTGGAAAGGATGAGAGGGTAGAGGGAGAGACTAAGATAGGTGGAGGGTTAGCACATTAACCCGAGCCAACCAAATTGCAACCTTTCAATTTAATTAACAAAAAGTCTATTTTTGCCTTTTATAATAATAAATAACAAAAAATAAAATTAATAATTAATAATTTAATATATATATATATATATCCTGAATTTAATATCCATTCAATCATATCTTATTCTTCAAACCAAACTTTAAAGATTATTATAATCATCTTCATTCTTCCAATACTCTCTCCATACACCAATCAAACAGTTGGGTTGATCGAGAGGTGGGGGGGATAGAGATGTGGATGAAGAAATCTATTATTTAGTTGGAAGGTGCAGAGGAGGGAAGACGATGTTCTCTCTCAGTGGATACCAAACTATATCTATGTTTGATAGTGTGGGCAGAGAGTGTAAATGATAGAGAGAATGATACGAGTTCGAGTACCAACGACGAAGATCACATCAATAAGGAAAGTTGCATAAAAGATGAAGATGACTAGTATAGGAAATCGCCTAGTATCGTATGATTATTATACTATACTAACAAGTTGTTTAGTATGGAGGATGAAGATATGAATATAGTGGATAATAGTTATTTATAAGATTACTATAGTGTTTATTGTTATCATTTGTCATCAATTATATGAAGGATAAAATAGACTTTTTCTAATCAAAAGTGATTGAAAACATGCATTTTTCTATTAATCGGATGATGCAATTTGATAGGTATGAAGGGAGGGCCTCTCCCTCCAACCAACTAAGGACCATATGCACATCTTCATCCACTCGCCTTTTGGAAAAGCTATTTTAAATTATATGTACAGGAAAGTTTGTTTATGACAATATAATAATAAAAAATATATATTTCTCGTACAAATAGAATCACTAAATGATAATCCTAAAAACATAATTTAAAAGTTGAGTTTCATTTGCATTTCAATAATTAGCAACAAAATGTTACAGAACCCAAAATAAAGTATTATTAGTTATAAATTAAATGGCCCCATATAGAGTCCAAGAGAATCCACATTAATCATTATCCGTAGCGCTTCAACTTATAAACAAATTATGTATACATATACACATTTGTAGGTAGATATGTAGACAGCTACTCCAACATATATCTCAATATTATAGAACTTGTATACATTGTCAATATACATGAGTTAGAGAGGAAAAACAAAAAACAAAAAAACTTGTGGTGCTGAACAGAGCTAGTGCATTTTATTTTCTTTCTTGTTGGCATATTTTCAAAAGCACCAACCAATCATAAATAATTGAGGGATTTGATGGGGGTCTTGTCTAGATCATGTAGCCCAAAAAAACTTAATGATTGTTCAGAATTTTCGGCAAAAACCAACAAGCATCAAAAGTAATTAAGTAATGAAAAAGATGTGAATATGAGGGGAAAAAAAAGTGACATATACATGTATGTGCTTTTATTTTTGGGCATAAAATTAAGTTTGTGTTTGGGCAAATTATTTTGCCCATCCTATTTTATTCTTTAGGATGAAAAAAATGGTTTGAAAAAAAATAATGTTAAATGGTTTGACTTTGTGAATTTTGAAGTGGTATAAATAGTTGAGATTTAAAGATATTGTATAGGGATTTAGAAAGTTGAAAAAAATGGTAGAAAAAGAATGGAATGGAACAGAATGATTTGTAGGATTAGAAAGTTGAATAGTTTGAAATAATATGAAATAGAATGGAATGAATGATATAATTTGCCCAAACATGAGGTTAAATTTTTGTAGTTTGTTATGTTAAATCTCTTACGTTTGGCCCGAATGAGTAATAATAAGCACTTGCCAATAATTGTTACATATAAGAAGCTATTTTGTTTTTATATAACAAAAGCCAAGCATATTGAACAAGTTGTATATACTAATCATTTTTTTTTTGGTAGCTATATACGCATATGTTTATATTAAATATTAATGGTCCTCACTCTTCTCTTTAATTTTTTTTTCTTCTTTTCCTTTTTCAGTGGACCTAAGAGAATGTGCAATGATTGGTCATGGAAAATTTGGTCCCTTCTTATCTACAGCCACATATATAAACGACGGTGGAACTTTATATTGATTGTAGCACTGGAATTGAGATATTATATATGTTAATATTCTCCAATCATGAGGTCTTCAATACCAAAATAGACAGACTGAAAGGATAGATAATAATTTGTAGTCTTTCATTTACTATATATAATTATATGTAGTTGTTATATATATGTATATATATAATATATATATATACACGATTTATTAATTATGATAATAATCTTAGGAGACACTTTGCCACAAGGTTACTATTTACTATAAATCATTGTAATTACTTTCAGATATAAATCATTGACCCTTTTTTTTATATAAAAGAAATATGAATACAAAATATTGGAGTGAATATATATCATAAGTTATCCAGCAAAAAAAAGTTATCCAATTTGAAATATTGGAGCTATATATGAAAGCTCTCAGCTGGTCGATCGTCTTCATATATATGAACATATTGAATCATTTGGAGATCTTTTTTGTATGTGATAACACTAAAGATGTGACGTACTTTAAAGGAGAATATTGGTAGAATGTGATGAAAATGACCATGCACTAATTTTTTTTTCCTTCTTTTCTTTCGTTCCTCTACTCCAAATAATTAAGATTAATATATAAAACTTTAAGGAAAAAAATCACCCAAGAGGAATTTTCTTTTTGATTTTTTTAAAATATATTAAAAAAACAAAATTCATTTGATGACACACATAGAATGAGACTTGCAAGTTCATGATTATCAAGAAAGAGATGCAAATAATTATCTAGAAAGTCAAAGAGGAATCCAGATAATTTTGAAGCACATTATTAATGGCGTGGACCATTTGATGACCAAGCCCAGCTGTTGTAAAAGGTGGAATATGTGGGGTAATTTTCTCTCGTTGATATATCAAGTTGATAATGCATTCACACACATACATACATATAAATATACATATATATATGTTTATATGTTTTTTTTTATTATGGTATTTTGCAAGAAGATAGAAGTGCCTTAATATTGGTTTGTAAAAAGTTATCTGGATGGTTTATTTTGTCATCTTCCTCAAGTTGATGATTGAGTTTAGTCATTTAAAGAATAGAGGATCTTCTTTTTTTATTTTTTTATTTTTTAAAATTATTTTGCTAAACAGCTTTTTATTAGTAGTTTAGCCAATCATGTCGACGACATGAAAGCAGATCAGTCGACGACATGTCGTCCATTAAATGGTATTCTAGTCTTAGCTGGCGTCCTTATCCAACATATACATTGAAAGTGATACATAATACACTTGACAAGATTCATATATACTTTAAATGTGATTTGTATGTGTGTTTTTTAATATATAGAAAACTATATGTTTATTTTTTTTTTCAAACTCATATCAATATATTGGTTGTATATATTGAGATACGTTTCAATTTTTTTTTTTTTTTGTGTCACTGGATAATTTTATTAATACAATAACAAGGACTTATGTGACTCATGCATTGACAAATAATTGAAGATGAAACTCAAATCACAACCTAATATTTTTTTTCATAAATAAGTAGAAAAATAATCATAAGAACACAACTTTTTTCCCTATAGAATGATCTTCACTCTCCATCCTTCCAATACTCTCCATCATTCCTACTCTCCATCCACCCAACCAAACACACCATAAGAGAGAGAGAGAGGGAGAGGGAGAGAGAGAGTATTTGTTACCATGAAGAGGAAAAGATGACTTCCTTTGGCGTTAAAAAAGGAAATACATGGAATAATATGGGTCTACATTTCCATGTGACTAAACCTTTTGACATATTTTAATAAGAAAATTTTAAGAAAATGACCATTTTTAGAGAGTAATTTTAAAAAATAGCTAATACTTTAAAATTTTTTAAAAGTAGTCATCATAAATTTATTACCTTTATGAGAAATTTATTACAATATTTTATGTGTAATTTTATTATGGTAAAAAAAAAATTTGATAGTAGATTTTTTATAATTATTTTAAAATTTTCTGAAATTGTGACTACCTTTTAAAAACACATGTTAAAAATGGTTATTTAAGTATACCTAACTTGCTCAGTTTAAAATGTCATATATCCACTTGTAAATTATATTTATCTTATATTTGACCTAGTAAGGGCCGCAATTAAATTTCAAATAAGCTAGTGAAGCACTCAATTAAAACAAATACTTGTGATGTATAAGAGAAAAACAAATACTTACTAATACCTAAGAGCTATATATATATATGTATATTTTAGAAGTTTTGGGAATTAAAAGAAATGGGTTGTTCACCAACATAATATTAACTCGCGCATGGAAGCAGATCAGGAGCCACAAATGAGATTCGTTCGTCGGCTTGATAGAATCGGATTATGATCATGAAGAATGAGGCAACTTGTTCAATAAATCTCTTGTGAAACCCTAATGCTCGGGTGGTTTTTCTCGAATCCAGCCTATGTTTCAAAAAATTAAAAAAATAGCCATGTTACGAATTGTATAACAGAAAAATATCACACAAAATATAACACATATATTTGTAAGATATTTTGTAACACTTCAAGTTTTACTCATTATTTTTTGAAGTGTTAAATAATATCTTACAAATATTTATAGATCTGTTATATTTTATGTGACACTTTTCTGTTATATAATTCGTAACATGGCTATTTTTTTAATTTTTTAAAACATAGACTATCATTTAAAACAAACATTTAATTTTGATCTATTTTTGCAACTCACCCTTATAAAAACACTATTTGACGACATATTTGGTGACAGTTATTTGGGGACAATAGATTTCCATTACCCTATATTCACGTGATCTTGTGTGCAATGCTAATGACTTAAATTTGCCAACTTTGGTTATGAGTGTTTGAATAGATTAAAGTTTTTTAGATAAAAGTTAATTTGCAATATTATTAAAATTTTGCATAACTCATTTATTTATGCTAGAACTCGTGTATTTTCTGATTTTAAGGAGTAGCATTTTGTGGAGTGTTCATGATCAACAACCACCAACAAACTAAACACTAAAACAAATCAAGTGTAATGTAATTAATGTCAAGTTGGTCTTGATATTTATTTATGAGTGTACTCAACTCGAGCCTAACTCAATATCTAGCTAATATATGAAATGTGAGCACTACTTCTAAGTCTCATTACACACCGAATCATCAAGCTCGTTCAAATCTCTTTATTGTATAGCCAATATTATTAGATGATGAGAAAGTGATTAATTTTGTTGGGTATACAAAATCCTTCTCAAAGTTTCAAAACCAATACCCTTTTACTACCCTTTTAATTAATGTGGTTAACCCTAATAGGAAAGACTTACAACAATATGATAACACATAGCAAATTCACAGTTGGCCTTATCTAAGAGCTTTTGTATTTGTATTTGTATTTTATTTTCTTTTGTAGCCCAAAGACTCTAAATGATGAGGACTATTGAGTATATCACTTCACTTACCCTAGTTTTTAGTAGAAGATAGAATGGGCAGGCATAGAATAAGTAGATATATTTAATAATAGCATTATATTATATATTTTAAATATTTAAGCTGATGTTATATGTTCAAAGTAAGTGACCCAGGTTTTTATCTCCACCGAATATACATGATTATCTATTTTTATTTTTATTTTTAATTTTTTGCTTTTTGAGGGGATAGACATGATTTTTGAGGAGTCTTTTTTGTCTGTACTTAGAAGCAGCCAAATCACACATACATACACATTCATTGATATCACTTGGTGTGTCCTTCAAAAGGAGGGACTTGGTGACACTATTGTCTTCATGTGTCCCACTTTCATGACCGCCTAGCTATTTTAATCAAATAATAACTCTTCCCAATAATTATTCACTAACTAAGGCATTACTCGTCTAAAGATATCAAGGGCCCACTTCATAAAGTTTATTTTTTTCTAGATTTGAAAAGATAAAAATTATGATTTTTTAATGAGTTCTTTGAATCACTTTTTGAAAGAAACTTAGTCTAAGTTATCAATAAGCAACAAAAGATATACTATATTGAGTTTATATACTTTCTTTTAACTTTAATCAAGTTCGAAAATTCTCTACAAAGACGTTTATTATTGAAAAATCGCTACACTTCAAAAAATTCAATATTAACAACTCATATACCACATGTTCTAATACGAAAAAATTGTAATAAATAATAGGATCTCTAGCGCGATTATTTTAAGTTTAATAAGCTAAAAGCTACTTTTACAACACCATGCCAATCTAAAGCTTTTGCGTACAACAACGAACCAACCAATTTAACGGCCTACAAATTTCTGATTTTTTTTCCCTTCTTCTTCTAGTTCTTCTAGGCTAATATTGGTTTTGGTCTCAAAAGAGTAAAATTATTGAAATAATTGATGTACTGCAAAAGTAACATTAATACCAGCCCAATATGTGACTTTTCATATCTTATTATTAGTATTTTATTATTTTTCCCAGTTCCCAAGCCACAGTACTATAAAATGATGAGCTGTGCACAGCACCATGAAATAGCCACAAACTAAGGCTCATGAATCTTGTTCAGTGCCTTGCCAAAGTGAAGCAGAGACAGATACAAAAATATACACACATATATATATATATATAGATCCAAAGAATCACTAGCTGATTGATTATATTATCCACCAAGTCATTTTTATATATATTTGCACTCTCTCTTCTAATTCTAAGTTCTAACCATATATCTCACTCACTCACTCCTAAGCATAGACATATTTTCCACCAATTATTGGAACTAGAAAAACGAGAAGGCGAGAGAGCGGTGCGAAAGATGAGGAACATGGCGAGCTCGGCATCGAGCCGAGGCATAGCGGCGGTGGTGGGCGTGGGGCCGAAGCTAGGCCGGTCTATCGCGCGCAAGTTCGCACACGAGGGCTACACAGTGGCCATCCTTGCGCGCGACTTAGGTAAAAAAAAAAAAATTAAATACAAAGCTCTCGCTAACTCACACCCTCTCAACAATATAAGTAACAAAAGTCTCTGTGTTCTGTGTTCAGGGAGGTTGTCCAGATTTGCGGACGAAATAGCGAGGGAGGAGAAGGCGCAAGGTGTTCGCCATTCGCATCGACTGCTCCGACTCGAGAAGCGTAAAGGAGGCTTTCGAGGGGGTGTTGTCTCTAGGCTTTGTGGAAGTTCTCGTCTACAATGCGTACCAGCCCGTGGCATGGACCTACCCGACTAGCTTCGCAGACATCGGGTGGATTCCTTCGAGAAATCGCTCGCCGTCTCCTCCGTCGGCGCCTTCCATTGCGCTCAACAAGTACTAGCTAATTAATTTTTTTTCTCATAACTAACTTTTTTTTATCTGATTTCTCTCTCACTCTTTTTCTCTAATTTATTGAATTTGATGGAATAATGTATAATTAATAGGTCCTGCCAGGGATGGTTGAGAGAGGAAGAGGGACAATTCTCTTCACTGGCTGCTCAGGCTCACTAAGTGGCATTGCTGGTTACTCTGAACTATGTAATAACTATATATCATTATTAATTGCTATCAGTATTAATCATATCCATAACATATTTAACTCGCTTCATTTCAAACCATTTACATATTCATACTAAATATTACAGGCTGTGGGAAATTTGCGCTAAGAGCTCTGTCGCAGTGCCTGGCGAGAGAGTTCCAGCCACAAGGCGTGCACGTTGCGCATGTCATCATCGACGGTCTCATTGCCCCGCCAAGGTTCCTCTCTTTATTTTTTTTTTATTTTTTTTTACTTTTTGCCATTAATTTTTAATCTCATTCACTCACTCACTCACCTAGATATTTAAGCACAAACTTTTTGGCAAGATTCTAGGATTAGTACTTTTTTCTTCTATAGTAGTAAAGTAATGCGATTATCACGATGGCGATGATGATAATAATAATCAGTAACGATGACGACGACGGGGTAAAAGTGAAAAAGTAAAAAATAAATGCAGGGCGGCAGCGGCGTCGGCGGCGGCGGCAGCAGGGGTGGGGGGGAGGGAGCAGTAGTAGCAGTACAGCGAGCTCGACGCAGCAGCAGAGGGCGTCGGCAGGGGAGCAAGTACAAATGGGCGGGGGAGTAGAGGGTACGATGGACCCAGACGGGCTGGCTCACACCTACTGGCACTTGCACATTCAGGATCGATCCGCTTGGACTCAAGAGATCGATCTCCGTCCTTGTCCATCAAGATTCTTCTAATCAAACCAAACCAAACCGTATCATCATCATCATCAACGTTTTACGGTCATTTGGCGAAAATCGACACGATCATTTTTGCGGTAACGGTTTTGGATACAAGTCGTCCCTTTTGTCCAGAATTTTTTAGCCTCCAAATTGCATAATTGGTTTCAAAAAAATAAAAATAAAAATCTCAAAGTAGGTACTATAGTACTGCTTTGTGATGGGGTCACTCGATGCCAATTTGCTGGACCAACTTGCCTCTTTGCTGGAGGAACCCACCACAAGGGAATTTTAACCCATTGTTGTCAAAAACAAGACTTGTAGATTCCAAAGAAATTCCCCAAAAGTGGTCACTCAAAAGGTCAAAGGAAAAATAATTACAAGCTAGCTAAGATAAATAGCACTTTGCTATTGGCTTTGTTTTGTGTACAATTTTAATTTAGGAATACTTTTTTTTTTCCCCTCCCTCTATTGTAATAGTCTTTTATTTCTTTTTTTTTTTTTTTGGGCTAATATGGTTTTGTGGAATTTTGGTTTTTGGTCCCCCCAGCATTGCATAGTGCTTTACTGCTTTGTCTATGAATAGTAGATTTTCATCTTTGCTTAAAAGAATAGTAGATTTTCAGTGAATCTCTCCCCTTATTTCATTTTCTTTTGATTTTTATTTTTTTGGATTTTTTCATTTTGTGATGGGAATGAGTGAAATCATTTGTTGGGTTAAACGTGACTAGAGCATAGACTCTATATGATTGGAGGAATAGATTTGTCCATGTCGGTCCAACGTGTGATATTACCATTATTTTGTTTGTTTCTTCACCAATATATATATATATATATATATATATATATATATTTTTTTTTTTTTTTTTTTGTGTGCGGTGAATCCAAGTAGAGAAAGGTTCACCGAGAAAGAAAAGAAAAAGAAAAGAAAAACGAAAAAAGTGGGGACATAAATTGCAATTTGCATGGATAGAACAAAGACTTCGTGTTCCAATTTAAAACACACACACACATCCACTTGATTTTGTGTACAATTTGAGTAGCCTTTTTTCCCTAACATTTTGGTAAAAATGATATTTGCAAAAGGGTTGAGTTAATTATACGAATCAAATTATTAAAAGCATTGCATAATGTATAATAGCTTTTAAAAAGTGTTGACCTTTTGCATTTAGATTAAATTCCTTCCATCACATATTAACAAATTTTCATTGCCAAGGACAGATGAATCTAGTTAGTTATTTTCTGTTTCTGTTTTGATGAGTTAGTGATGAAAATTTTGTACACATGAAATAATAGTTAGACATTAGAAAAATTGTGTCAATAATTGTATTAAAATTTGTAATTACAGTGCCAATAATCTAGACAATAGTGAAGTAATGTATTGCTAGGCATTTTGTCAAAATTTTAAAAGCAGAAAAATTTAGAAAGAAAACAAAGCAAAAAAAAAAAAAAGAGTAAATTAAAGTAAATTTCATGGCAATCAAAGAGAAGGAAAACGACAGAAATATAGGGGGCAAGTTGCGCTGTCAGCAATGAGTCCAAGAACAAAAGAGACTTTGCAATACAAGACAAAGCAAATAGCAAATAAAACATCTATTCTACTGATTGTTATGAATAATAATCCACTAGACACGCTTCCCAAAAAAATAAATAAATAAATAAACACTCTCAAGACACTCTATTAGACTCCAGTTTAGAGTGTGTCAAAAATAAGTCGATTAAAATCAAATTCGATAACACTGCTCGAAAAATAAAAATACCACATGATACTAGATAAATAACGTGGCAACTTTAGTATGATCTCATGTGTGTGGTGATTAAGAATTACTTACATTACATATTAGTGATGATAAAAAGTGTTTCTCCAAAAAATGTACATTGTGAAATGGCTTGCACGAAGAGCCGTCATTTGGGTACTTGATTTGAGTATAGGTCCTTAGAGAGAGAGAGAGAGAGGTATGTTCCATGACGCAATCGCTGTGCAATCAAGATCAAACCACTCTCCCACTCATAAAAAGTCCCATCTCTTTACAACTTTTTTCTTTTCATTATTGGCTTCTTCTTTACTTTTAGATTTTTTTTTTTTCAGTTATATATCAAGAAAAATATCAAAAACTTTCCTTAGAACTTCTACAAAATGTTACGAGTATGCCTTCAGACTATTATAATATTAAAATATCTTTTGATTTTATAATTCAGTCCATGATTATAATTTTGATGGATTAAGAAGTGTATTTTATCCTAGATTATATGACATGACTATCCTTAACAATAATAGCTTCCTGACCGAGGAATTTAAAGTGTTTCCAAAAAATATACACTTCTTATTTTACCAAAACTATAATTTTGAACTAAATTAAAAAATTGAGAAGTATTTTTTATATTATGATAAACTAAGAGAATATTTGTGAAATTTCATAAAAACTCAAAGGAGGATTTTAGTATTTTTCCTATACATTATTGTTACCAATTTTTGAATCTGAACAAAAAAAGCGAGCAAAAAGAACTTTGAAGTTTGACTTAAGCCTTCTAGTTCTCATCATGCCATATTAATAAGGTAATGTTAATTTTAGTCATCACCCTTTATGAATAATAGTCCTCTTCAAAACAAGCCAAAGAAATAAGATACAGTACAATGAGAACTAAAACCAAAGAGTAAAAAAGGTTAAGTCAAACTTCAAAGTTCAAAAGATAAGGTTACACGGATCAAGATATAATATAGACTATAAATGATGTCATTGTGATTTAAAGGATACAATCATTTATCATAATAATTGTGCAAGACCTATATTTGTTTGCTAGTCTAATACCCAAAGACCAATTATGTACAAAAAAAAAAAGTTAAGCAAGCGTTACCATTTGACTAGACCTATTAAGTTTTGATTGATTATAACAAAAACATTAGTAATGCTTCCGTGAGACGCGACTGACGAATTGTGACCGTCCATCGTAGTGGATCCCACGGTAGGACCCACGTGGAGCCCACCGTGATGGACGGTCACAATTCGTCAGATGCGTTAGTTGCGTCTGACGCTAGTATCTCTCCAAAAACATTTGGGAGTAACTTTATATTTGGCAAATCATTCCACTCATTCTATTCTATTCTATACTATTCTAAATTATTCAACTTTCTAATCCTACAAACCATTCCATTTTATTTTTTTAACCCTTTTTTTTCAACTTTCCAAATCCCTATACAATATTTTTAAATCTCAACTATTTATATCACCTCAAAATTCGCAAAGTAAAATTATTCTACTCATTTTTCTAACAATTTTGCAAAATGATTTGTCCAATCATAAGCTAAAAATATCGAGCATTCTAAAGATTCTTCTTCAGAATCCATCGGTGTAACTGGTCTCCCCAAACTATGATTGAAAAGCCAGCACAAAAACTTGCCCCAAAAAAGTGGGTCCCAAGTAATTGAAAATGCCTTCAAAGAGGAATAATATTTGTGGATATGTTGCTTTTCAGCCGGAGGGTTCATACTTTTTAGGCCCCAGATTAATCAGTCAGCTTCAGAACTTGATGAGCGCTCTCAATTTCCTCTCATCCATTCAAACCTGTCTGATATTTAGAGAGAGAGAGAGAGAGAGAGAGAGAGAGATTTTGCTTCAGGCCATTACCAACAGAGAAGTTATTGTGCTTTGTAAACCAGAGAAGAAAAATCTTCACAAAGCTGATATTTTTGCATGCAAAAAGTTATGGAAAAAGCAGACAGAGATTGCTCAAAAAGAAAAAGTTTCCCAGTCTTTCAAGTTTGTTAATCATGTTAAAAGTGGAATCAGCATAGTAACAAGAATAACCACATTTACACTCGTGAATGACACAATAATTGATTTGACTTTTAAGTGTCTCAAGAAAGCAGATTAATAATTGTCAATAAAGAGAATGCAATTTGGGCTCAATACCATATTGTTTGCAGGTTTGGGTAATATTTACAGAGAGATCACATGTAGTAACTTTCATATCTACCTCATAACGAAAAACTTACCTCCTTTGCCAATATGTATTGGTTCCTGAATTCAATGGATGAAATGGCCGGCGAAATTCAAGCTCTGAAAATCCATTCTTAGTCCTCCTTTCATAGTCGCAGCCAGAATTTACAGAAGCATAGTTGCTAAAATTACTATGTCCAAACTGCGAAAATTGTCGTGGAGGCATAACGAACGTATCAGCATAAGTACTTCTTGGAGTATACTTCAGCCTGGCTAGATCAGCGTTCCTATTTTGTCTAGGAAACAGGTCATGAAAATTCATGTGTTGAGATCTCATCTGGGATTGGTGGTGAATCGTAGAAGGATCTGCACACGGTTGAACTGTTGGAGCTTTACTAGTACTTGGGCGATTGAATTTCTTGTTCTCCTTAAAATGATGAGATGCTCGAAATGTTAAACTTTGATGTTGATGATTTTTGGAGGCTCTAGATTCCCGAGGCGTACTTTTTTCGGGTCTATCAAAATAATCCTTCCCTTTCTTTGATTCGTTGGTCTTTCTCATCTTACATCGTCTTGTGGAAGGGAATTCATCTGTGCGCTTCGTACCTAATCATCATTAGAGAAGGGTGAAATAGGAAATATATGTTCTTTACACAATCTCTGTTTAAGCATCTTAAAACTCTTCGACAATGAAAAAGAAAAAGACAAACATTAAAAGAAACAGCAATTTCTCCGTCTCTCATATGCACAAAAACTCATGAACAATCTCAGAGAAATTGCCTACCTTTATCATTAGTACGCCATTTCTCTGTCTTCATCGCTCTTTCGTGCCTTGCCGCACCGCCTCGCTTGTGCTTTTCAGCAAGCACTTTTTGCCTTTCGGCTTCATTGTACCAATGCTACAAGGTGAACCAAAATCTTAATAGTGCGTAGCTACCAAAAATCGGCACAGAACACAGCCCTTGCCTCATCAACTTGATAATAGAAAAAGGAAAAATCCCTTTAATCAAAGCTCACCTGTCTGAAAGTTCTCATTCTATAGAGGTTTCGGCCCTTTACAAGCAGCGGAAATAGTGAGGGCAACCTTTTAATCCCCCTACTCCATAGAACTTCAACCTAAAACATGCAAACAATAATCAAATAGAAGAATCATAAATCCTATATAGCTCAAAAGTAAACTGCGAGAAACCAAATATGAATTAACAAAGTGTCCCACTAATAATATTGGTCAACAACAGCAGTCCGGAATTCTACACCCTACCGTGAAGGTGTGTTGTTGTTTTGCTGCTCCATAGCTTTCCTTAACAACTCTTCCAGCAACAACTCTCGTTCCTAGAACCTTCCCATGTCTAGTCATCTTATCAAACCTAACATAGCGCAAGACAAGAGAACTCGGGCTCTAAACAAGAACATTATATCAACAAACCAAAAAGAAAAAGAAAAGAAAAGAAAAGGAATAAGAGTAACACAAGACAATACTTCTCATAAACTTTCTGCCAAAACAGGACAACGTCTCCCTTGCACACATCCCCTGCAACAAGTCATAAAATCCTCAAGACAAGCAATTTATAGTAACTTTATTCAGCAAAAAAAAAAAAAAGCAATTCATAGTCACTCTCAAAAACTAGATCAAAGAAAATATATCAATGCAATACCTGTACAGTTGATGGAAAAAGATGATCTCGGATAAAGAGCTTCACCATTTCCATCTCTCAACCTAAAATATATAGAGTAAGTCACTCAATCGATTTCAATGATAGATTATATTCATCGCAACCAAATAAAAAAGCCAGCAAGTTATCAAAACGGTATTTGTACAAGACATAATACAGACTATATATAGAACTATATTGATGTCTATACCTCCAGTGATCCATAATTCTCTGTAGACACACAGACTTAGTCCCGGTTACTCTGAGACCATACTTGCGTAAATAAGCTTTATAGTCGCTGAGCTTCAAAGAACCTAATCCCCTATGTTCTGCAATATACACAGAAATTAAGCCGTGAGGACACATTTGGTGCGTAACAATACGTATAATATAAAAACGAACTTGATACAAAACATTGTACTAACTAGTAAAAAATATAACCCAAACTTTTCACTTTAGTAATACAATATCTTAATACATTACACAGCTTGTATATATATACTAAAAAATGCAATGCAATTCAACACAATAAACCACATATCCTAAAGCAGTAACTAGGCTGCGAGAGCGACAATAAAACATTTCACGAGTTCAAGCGAAAAAAAAAAAATCACAAAAGCAAGAACAAAACTTGTCATGGTTCGAAGATTATGTAGGTGACGTCCAAACTTAAGCCAATAAACTCAAGTATGTCGGAACAAAAACCTCAAAAAACAGTATTCATAAATGAAAAAGCAATATAAAGAATCTATAAAAAAAAAAAAAAAACAACAACAACAACACTTAAAATGACAAGCACGAAACTGATTTCAATTCAAAATCCGAACAATTATCATAAATCTATGGTCCGAAAAAGAAGAAACCTCTCAAAAGGCGAAAAATTTTGTCCAAACTCGACTCATCGCGACCGCCATTGTTATGATCTTCGTCTCGTTGTTGATCATCAGATTCTTCGAACTCCTCTTCGTCCTGATCTTCTTCTTCTTCTTCGTAATCGAAATCGCGATCATCGTCGTTCTCTTCGAGATCGTCTTGATATTCATCGTCGCCGTCTTCGTAGTCTTCTTCGTCGGAAGGCGAAGAGTGAGAAACGAGAGAGCGCTTAGCTTCTCTCTCATCCGCCATTTGAATGCCACCAAAAAAACACAGAATGGAGCGAACAGTTATTTATCTCTTAAAATATATATATATATATATATGAAAGGTCGTTTCTTAAAAAATGTTTATTTGCGTTTTGGCCCAGAAGTATAGGTCCGTATCTCAATTTAACCATTGTTTTTTGAAATATTCCTAAACCTGTCCCTTAGTTATGAAATTGTTTGGTTTGGTTTGCCTTTCTTTTTCTTCGTTAGCAATATGTTCAAGTATCCGGAGATTACTCGCGAGATTAATACGAGATATGACATAACGACGTTTTGGAAGTTAAAAACTAAAAATGAGATTAGACCTTAATTCCTGGGTCAAAAATGTGATAAATTTACAAATCTATATTACAACGATAATTTGCACTGTTATTTACTAAAATATTTGTGATAACAACCAATATAAAAAATAGTAATTTGTTATCAACATAAAAAAATTGATTTGTTCGCAGAAGTTAAACTCTAACGAACGGATTCAAATAATAGCTTATTGAAAAAACTTTTTGAGGACTTGTGCCACATACAGAAGAAATTATGGTGTATATAATATATATATATATATATATATATATATATATTACCAAAAAGAAAATAAAAAACTATAATCTCTTTATATAAAACTTGCCTAGCACTAATTCCTCACTAATTCACCAGGGATATAGAATTTAGAGATTTTTAGCTAAATGACCTATTTTTATCTTTATTTTTAAAGAATTGACTTGAGTTTGTCATAATTAAGTTATTAGCCTGCATGCCCATTCACATATATTCAGATTGTCCAAAATACCCATGTTCGTCCAAATTTTGTTACAATCTGTAACAAATATTGTTACAGATTATAACATTTTTTATTACTATATGTAACAACTTTTGATACACATATATAATAAAATATTTAATTTTTATCACACATTTGTCTGTTACGATTTATATCAACATTTGTTACTTATTGTCCGTAATAATATTTGCTACAGATTATAACAAAATTTGGGTGAAATATCTCATTTTTATTATATATTTGTTTGTTAAGATTTGTATCAACATTTGTTACATGTCGTAACAAGTATTGTTACAATCCGTAACAATATTTGTTACAGATTGTAATAAAATTTGGACAAATAAAGGTATTTTAAATAGTCCACATGAACTTAGAACTAATAACTTAATTTTTGAATAGTTAAATCATTTTATTAAAAGTTGTTATTTTAATATATTATTTTACTAATGGGCCCTAGAATTTAATCCGCCACCCCCTAAAACAATAAAAATAAAAACCCCTTGCCAAAAGTCTTTCAAAAAGAGAGAGAGAGAGAGAGAGAAGTAATAGAGATGACACAACATATAATCGTGGGACATATAAATATATATCTAAGCATTCCAATAATATGTCAGAATGATTGGTTTTTTAATTCAAATCATTTTTTAATAAACCACGTTAAAAGAACTAAACTCTCTCTCTCTCTCTTTCACCTGCCACTGAACTCAACACACTAAAACTACCTACTTTACAGAGGACAACACAACATGCCTGAACTTCATAAATAGCCGATAGAGCCAACTATTTTTAGCTCTCAAGCCCACTTGAAACCAGGCAATATACAGACACATTGTGGCATTTGTATGATTGCTTTCGGCAACGAACCGGTTAAATATCGGCAGAGGAACCCAGAAAGTGGCATAGCAAACTATTTTCGCCTTGTATTTTGTCCGGCGAATCGAATTGGTATGAACGAGCATCAACTATTACTTTGATGAATCCCCATGGAGACTGTCAATGAGCTTTTGCAAGGCTGCGGATGGATACCCCATGCAATAATTTGACAAAACCAAGGAAGCTCAACTTTCCGTCGGTGTGCCTTATCCAATCGTGAAGAACAGCGTGAACGGGGACAGATGGGCCGACCCCGAGTTCCTGCAACCATTAGTAGATAAATAGCCTTAAACTTTGGTTTCTGGTTTCTTTATGTTCCTTCACATGCACTGATATTGGAAACTAAAACTTTGTAGAAAGACAACATGCCAAAACAGGAGAAAAATAGCACACAGTGAACCAAAAGTAAAGGATTCAACAATGTAGCACAAGGACTAAGATTCAATCGTGTAGAATTATCGGAGACACGTACTGAAGCAAGCTCCTCGATCATTATAGCCCTGTTCCCTTCTTTTTCGAATATTTCATATGCACATCGAGCATGTTGCTCCCATCGATCAAGAATCTCAAGCTGATGGACGCTTAGCGTAGCAGCAGAGAACTCCTCGAAATCCATTCTTCTATACTGAAGTGCATTGAACTGCCATAGAAGATAGAAGGTAAAATGTCAAGACAAATTGTTACACTAGGAGCTTGGACAAGCTTCCACACTAGACAACAATCCATAGTACCTACCGATGCTAGAACATCAAGGACGTGTGAATCTTTCATCGCATCGGTTGCATTTTTCATCAAGGCCTGACAAATTCAACATGTTTAGAAAAAAAAACAGGGCCAACCCAAAATCTCGCTAAAAATAAGAAGAGACTGTGAAGAGGAAACCAACCGTTTTTATGTTTTCTAAACTTATTGAGCCATTTTTGTTTGGTTCCAATAATGCAAACTGAACTTTCATATAATGGAGCTCATCCACAGTCAATGTTTTAGATAAAGCCTGCCACAGTATGAAAGAAAAGACAAATAAGTAGAGAATTTAAAACAGAGGAAAAAAATGACAAACTTATAGCAAACATTCTGATTCATAAACCCGTCATGTACACACCCTCAAAGCAGCTTTACGGAGAGACGATGAACGCAAGTAAGCCTTCATGAGTTTGAATATTAGTACATCCAGTGGAACATCAACATCGGTCTGATTTTTCAGCCAGGGGTGACCTGAAATAAAAACTTGTGAATAATTGCCAACTGAAGGAAGATGACTAAAATTTTACCACTTCTTCATGATGAACAAGCAAAACTTACATAGGGCTTGAGCACAACTGAGTCTTTTTCGTGGGTCCTTAATCAATAGGCGCTTTACAAAGTCTTTTGCCTCGGTAGATAGAGAAGGCCATGGTTGCTCATCAAAACTTGGATCGGCTTTTAGTACGGTACGAAATATCCCGGACTCAGTTCTGGCCCAAAATGGCCTACTTCCACACAAAAGAATATATGCAATCACACCTATACTCCAAACATCAGCTTCGGTACTGTAGGACCTATGCAGAACTTCAGGAGCTACATAATAAGCACTACCAACTATGTCGTTAAGCTTTTCATCTGCGAAACAATCGAATCAAGTTAAACCACTGATCCATCTTACTCGAGCCATTAATCCAGCTCACAAGCTCAGAAAACATTTATGTATTGATCAAGTGTGCGCAAACCTGGTCTGACAAATTCTGACAAACCAAAATCTATGGCCTTCAAATCTGAATGTTCTTCCTTTGACGTGAACAAGAAATTCTGAAGCAGCAATTAACTACACTTTAGATAAGCATACGTAATTTGTAATTGAAATCACATTAATAAAACTTGCAAATGCGTGAAAGACAAGTACAGCATTGATGCGAACAGTGCTGCATAGATGGTTTAGAAAACCATAATTGGGATAGAAATGAAGTACCCTTTTCACTTCAATACAATGTCACTTCCAATCATTCTCGGGCTAAAAACCGGAAACAAAACGATTGAAAAGCAAGAACATACCATACCTCAGGTTTAAGATCCCGATGAACCACCCCCTGAAGGTGGCAAAAGGCGACAACGTTTAGTATCTGTAACATGACCTTCTTTGCATCATCCTCTGTATATTTCCCACCCCTATATTAACAAATCGGACGTACTTTAGAGGGATTTTTTATTTTCCGACAACTTTTTCTACCAAGGGAAACTAAAACTTTCGCATGATCTAACTCATATACCCTCCATTTTAAATGAAGCAACCATTTTAAAACATAAAAGACGAAATACCTCGAGAGTATCCTATCCAAGAGCTCTCCACCTTCGCACAACCTGAAAGACCAAAACTTTCCATATCAGTTATAGTTTCATAACAACAGAACTATACAATTCAAATATAAAAAAAAATCGTCGCGATTCGAGCTTACTCCATCACGACATAGACGTTATCGTGGTCTTCGAATGCGTCGAAAAATGTAACTAGATTCCTATTATGCGCGTTCAAAGCTCTCAATATTTTCACCTCCCTTCTCACATCCTCAATGGCAATGGAAGATGTCATCTGCCACCAAAACTCTGGCAATCAGAAAAACACTGCGCAACCGACAAATCAGAACCCGAAGAGCCTAAAATCGCTTCAACACTAAACCTTCTCGAAATCTACTCAATGCGCCTATACAACTACAATGTGAACCTCACCGACCCTCTTTCGGACAAGTAGTCGCAAATTCAATCAAAGTCAATAGAACAATCATCCAAAATTACCAGTAACCACTGCAACAAAACCTCGAAAGACCTAATTGCCGGTTAATTCCGAACCGGAATTGTCAAATCACCATGGATCTAGCTCAGAAACAGCAAAAAGTTCCGCAAAAAGAAATTTGGTCTTTAAACCTAAAATCAAAAGGCCAAAACTCTAACTGAACAAGAGAAAATTCCGTACCTTTGCCTTGGGAATGACTTTCACGGCGACCTCTTTGCCTCTGAGCTCGCCTTTCTTGAACGTGGCTCTGCAAGTGTACCCGAAGTGTCCTCGTCCGATCTCCTCGCCGAGCTCGTACTTGCTCGCGAAGCTCTTCGAGAACCCGAAGCTCTTGTCCAGCCCCACCGCCGGAGCTCCGGCGGCGGCCTCCGGCGCCGCCGCCTCGTTCGGCTTCACGGCGCCATGGCGGCGCGCGAGCACGGCCTTCAGGTGCTTCGCCGGCGACGGCGGCGGGAACGGCCGCTTGAAGAACCGCTTCGGCGTCGGCGTCGCCGACGGAGATCTCGCCGCCGGCGACGACTTCCGGCCGAACACGTAGTGCGCCGGGCTCGGGCTGTAGAACGGGAAGAACGGCGACTTCGGCGGCTTCGATCGCTCGCTATTCTCGCCGCCGGCGGCGATATCCTTGCCCGGGTTAACGCTATCCCCGTTCGACGGTTGGGGATCTGGAGAGGACAGCGTTGAGCTCGGCGAGGGCTTCGAAGTGCAAAGACCCATTGTAACTGTTCCCAAACAGACGGAATTAGCTCAGCACAGCTGGAGTCTCGGGTTGTTTGGGGACGGGTTTTAGTCTGACCCAATCCCGGGACGGAGCATTGCCGTCCAGACCGGGACAGCTCGCCGGGGTTTTTGAAACGCAGAATCGGAGGAACAAAAGTGGGTTTTTGAATTGGGGTTTGTTTGGGGATTTAAAATGAGAAAAGCGTTTTTCAGAGAATGATGGCAATTGGTTGGGGAGGGATTGGTGGGGAAAGCCAAACGGAAACTGATAAAAAGGAATACGACGACGCGTTTTGCTTTTTTTTTTTTTTTCTTTTTGGTTTCTTTCTTCTTGGAGGACTAAAAAAAAAATAGATAATTAGTAAAATTACTTTGGGATTACGTCAATTGGAATTTTTTCACATTTTTTGTAAGAAAAGTAATTAAGATTTGATGAAGTGTCGCAAAAAAAATGTGTGATCTAAATTAATTAAAGAAACGAAATACAGCTTAGGAGTTTTTTAATTTTTGTCATTCAAAATGCCCACCCAAACCATATGATCTTTGTGAAGCAGTTTTTTTTTTTAATTTTTTTTTTAACGTCACAACTTATATTATTGGTTTATTTTTTTATTACAAAGGATGTGTGGGACCGGGTGTTGTGCCAGGCAGGCTGGGCATGTGGGGTTGACACGTGGCGATCATATGGGGCAGTAGGTGAAAATTAATTTTGGCTGGAGTTCCGAGCCTTAATCAACGGCTGGTACAGCGTACAGATTCGTAATAAAACAGAAATTGTGCTTTTTTTTTTTTTCATTATCATTATTGTCATTTTTATGGGGAAATGATAGGAAATAACAATTTTTTTTTAGTTTTTAAAAAATAATAAATATTTTAAAATATTGAAAAAAAAAATAGTAGCGGTTAAGATGTTCATAACAAAAATGACTACGGGCAAAAAAGTTAATTTCTTGTTTGGGTATCCATTTTATCTATTCTATTTCATTTTTTTTTTAATTTTCTTAATTCTCCAAACCATTCTATTCCATTTCATTTTTTTTAACTATTTTTTTTTTCAAGTTTCCAAATTCCTATACAATATTTTTAAATCTCAACCATTCATACCACCTCGAAATTAGCAAAGTCAAACCGTTCTTAAATCATTTTTACAAATAATTTTTAAATCATTCAAAACCATTTTCAAACCATTTTTTCCATTAAAAAAAAAAAAAAAGATGGAATGGCCAAAATGGCCACCCCAAACAAGGGGTAAAAAAATGGTTGAAAAGTGTGCTGCTTTTAAAAGATTCATTCGATTTTGAATTATTTTTGCAATTCACTCTTCTTTATATTGGCTAATTCTTTAATTTTCTATATCTATTAGTATTCCGTGTAGCATTGTATAAGAGAGACATAAATAATATAAAGAGTTTGTGTAACGAATCTACATTAATCGTTATATTATATGTTTTTATATTGTTACTATATTATTTTATAATTTTATATTGGCACACTAATAAATAAACCACACAAAGGCCCCCCAATATATTTATTAATAAAAGAAATTAATAAATACTCTTGTTCTCTATTAATTATTCTTAGAATGACAAAGGTAATTGGTCCATTTGGTGTTTACTTCATGAACCTATTTTTAGATTATGAAATAATGTATAAACAAAATAGGCTTAAATATGCTTCGCTAAGCATGCAAATTTTTTTTACTTCTATGTAGGGTCAATTTGGTAATGTTATGTGACTTTAAAAAATTGTTTTTTTATGTGTTGTGTGAATAAGTTGTTATGATAATAATCAAATTTTTTAAAAGAATAATCTAAAATAATTTTTAAACATTAATTTGTTAGCAATCACAATAGAATCTAAAATTAGAGTCTTGATAGATTCTTCAAAATAGCTTCTACGTAGAAAATTATTGAAAAATCAATTCAAAAGCTATTTTTATCGAACAGTTAATTTGACTGTAGTGTCTTTTTTTTTTTTTTCTGAAGCTAAAAACAAAATCTAGAAGCATTACCAAACGAGACTTAGTGTAATTTTGAGAAGTAGGTTAAATGTCGTTATTTTGTAACCGAAATTGCTTTTTATTTTCAAATTACTTAGATATCCTAAATTAATTGAGGTGATAGTCGTGGGTTCTATTATGACGTCAATAATGCCACCTACAACGAGGTGTAAATGGATAAAAATTCTACACAATCAAATATGCCAAAGAAAAAGATATGAAACCTCAAACAATCCACGCCAGGAACACCCTTGTCCCTTGGTGCCTATCTTTTCTATCTTGAACAAAAACTACGATGACTTAATTCCTTTATAGTATCCATAAGCAACTCTGTCGTCAAGACTAAGTACAGTCACAAACTCCACAAATTCTACAGAAACTCAGAGCTCATTACCAAATCAAAGTCCAAGATTATCTCTTTGGAGCGTGGTTTAATGCATACTTGTTTGAGGTACGCGACCGCTTGACCCCAATTGAGTTGGTGATGAGAAATTGCATCAATACCAAGACTAATATCCCTTTTGTTATTTTTCGTATAGGGCTGTAAAAGATATTTGAAAACCACTCAAAACAGTTTTCCAAACCAAAGAGAACACGAGAGTAAAGCGTTAAAATGCAAGAAAGCTATAGAACGACATATAATATGTTATGTATAGTTGACTATTGATCAACTTTTAGACAAAAAAAAAAAAACATTAGTAATTGAGTTTTATAACTAATAAGTATGTCACTTTTTTTTTGTGTGCAAAATTTCTTATTTATAAGCATTACTTGTTATGTTGTTGGAATTATCACACAACGTACTTTTTTTTCTATTAATTTGATAGGATTATAATGCTTTGATACTTAATAGATCGCAGTTACGAGTTTAAGGACCATAACTAATACCAATTTTAAATAATAGAGTACTATTCTTAACTCGCGAGTAAAAATTAGGGACACTAGATAAAATTACACACAAAATATAGTTATACTGTTATAAGCATTTTTTTTCCAAGAATTATAAACAATATCTATCAAGGACATATATGGTCATATTCTATAATTTGACTTTTTTTTTTTGAAATAATAATTTGACCTTATTTTACTATTTGTCATTTGATGCCAAAAGAAAACATAGAGAGAGAGAGAGACTATACTTACTATATTGAATTATAATAAGCGCACCACAAAGAGCATATTCCTTTGATGCTAATAAGTAAGAGCATTAGCCTATTAAACCTCTTTTCATTCCGACAAAATGGACCTTTTTCGTTATGTTAAGTTGGTGCCTGGGCAAAACAAATAAATAAATTAGTTAAATAATAAATAAATAAAACCCTTCAGAAAAAAAAAAATAAAAAAAGTTTGGCGACAAAGACTAACGGCGGTCTGAAGTATAAACAAAACCGTCTTATTGGTATAAATGAATAAGTAAAAAGGGAGATTAGGCTAACTTTTTTTTCCCCCCTTATTTTTTAATAAATAAATCTATATCTGTACAATAAGTCAAAGAATTGCCGGGGTGGATGTGGCCGGACGTTTCGCGCACGCAAGACCGAAACATGTCGTCTCCCGCTTTTTTTCCTTTCATTTTTTTTCTTTGCGCGAAACGCTAAAAAAAAATACGTTTTGAAGGAGTTAAAATAATTTTTATTCAGCAAAAAAATACTCTCTTTTTTTTTCAAAAATTAGAGTTGCTATATAATTTAATAAAAATATTATGATCGAAATGCAATAAAAAAAATGCAAAGAAAAGAGGCTTGAACGCAAAAGAGATAAGGAAATAGTGACATAGGATGTAAATATAAATCTCAAACGTGGTATGAGATCAAATTTTATCAAAACAGTAGTATTTATATCACAATTTGAATGTAAAGCAAATTAACTAAAAGAAGGTAGCACTGAAACTATATTTGACATTTCATAATGAATTTGATAATAACTTTGTCTCTTAATCAATAAATAGTATCATTTTAATGGGGGATTTTGAGGAATGTCCCTTTTTTTGGCACAATGATAATATATGCTCCATATATGTTGCATTTTTATTTTATGACTAAATTTTACACCATAAACATAAAGTAAAAACAAAAGGAGCACTAAGCACACCATTTTGAGTATAAATTATTAAATAGCCCCTTTTTAATTCCAAGACTAATTGGTGAATTTCAAAAATGGTTGCTTTTTTTTTTGTTGCATTATTTTTCTTCTTTTTCTTCTTCTTATTCTTTTTTTTTTTTTTCAAATGCTTATGCCACTCCATTTTCTATGTTCCACAAAAAAATACTTTTCAGTACTTTCTTCTTTTTTCTTTCTTTTTTCATGGTGATTAGAGATTTAAGACTCAATTTTAACCCAAACTTAAAATTGTTTCATTTACCAAAGTTCAAAATATACGTAGTTCACTTAGTATTACTGAATTTACTTGTATACATATCACTTGATAATATATGAATGAGAAATGCTAGAGAGTCAAAAAAATTTGCGACAATGATGTAGCATTTGTTTACTAATTATATATTACAACTATCATTTGTTTAGCTATTATTTTCTGGTCAAAAAATTTAGCCATCTATCATTTCTCTGTATAAATCGATGCTCATAAGTCATAACTATGGTGAAAATTAAGTAGTAAATAACATTTTCTATCTTATAAAACTATATTTTCCTACACACGTCAATTACCTTATATTTTGGATCAAATAGCAATGGCCAATAAGTTTTTTTTTTTTGTTAAACTGTTTTTTTAGGTATAAGAGTATCTATAGACATGGTCAAAAAATGGGCAGGCCAATAATAATTTGAAAACACCAAGCTACTTACTAGGTATATTTCTTGTTTAATACACACTATAAATCTATAATACTATCTAGAACCTATGAATTTTCTCAACAAAAATGAAAATGAGCCAAGGTGGGACCTACCTACAGGAGTGGCCAAAAGTCACATGAAACTTGAGTCAACAAATTAATGAAGAGATGTTCATAGCAATTACTTCCTCTTTTCTTTAATGCCCCATGGAAGGGAATCATTTTGTCACAATCAATTCCAAAATATATATAATACTATTGGCAAAAAAAAGAGAAAAAAAAAAAAAAGAAAAGGTCCTCATATTTAATGCTGTAACAAGAGAATAGTGAATATTTTAAATTGAATTTTCTACGACATGGAATATGGATAGGGAAAGTTTGGCTTTGGAATTGACCATAAAAATCCAACCAATGGCGTGTGGTCAATGCTTTTGTTTTTTTACATTTAATTTTTGAATAAGCCACGCCTCCACTGTGTAGTCATTAGATATGTCATTACTGAAGAAATAGATAGAGAATGCTAATAATCTATCGTATATTTAGGATATTAAAAAAGAGACCAAATTAGTAACACTAACACCAACGAAACGATGAGATTTTTGACAGGGATTATCATTTATCAACTCAGATAGATTAGATATTTAAAAATATATACAACTAAAATATGATAACATATACACAGCCACTATCGATTGTTTGACAGATAGTAGTTTTTTTTTTTCATATATATATATATATATATAAATTAACATAATACAAGTATATGGAGTTAAAAAAAAAGAGTAGGAGAAAGACAATACGTAAGCTTGGAAAGCACGTATTTGGCGTGTCTTAATTAATTAAAAATAAATAAAAAAACACCATATTAGAGTTTGACTTACGACCTTAATTATTTATGATATCATATTATAATTATTGTCTACATGTTTGAAATATACGGATTGATATCATATTATTGGTTTCACTCCGCATAGATTTTGGCTTTTTTTTTCCCTTTTTTTTCCTTTTATTTACTATTCTCTTTTTTCTTCAATATTTGGATTTTTTTTTTTTTTGCCTACCTTTATCTGCATGAGTACTTATGCTATTAGTTTCGTTTATTCACACACAAGTTTTTGGATCTCTTCATCGGCCTACGATTGTTTTTATTTTTCTTTTTTGTCATCTTCTCATTTCACATTTCTCTCTCTCTCTCTCTATATACAGACATATATATATATATATACGTATGTAGCTATATGCATGTTATATGTATATACAACCGTAAGCAAAATTTAGAAATGGTTTATGTCAAATTAATGGGCGGTGCGAGTTTTGAGGTGCAAAAAGAATTTATAGCACCAAAATATAAAGTTAATTTACTAAGAACATGTTCCGTTCATTGTATTTGCATTTCCATTTTTTATCCAAATCCCATCATATTCTAGTCTCTCTAATACCAATTACTAATAATAAGTGATGGCAAAATGTTCTTCCTTATGAGAGAGGTTGAGAAATCCAAAATTTAAAGTAGTTGCATAATTAACATTACTTGTGCCAAAGTGGGGATCAAGAAAGCATAATAGTGACACTTGTTGAAATTACATTGGAGGCAAAACACATGTACACATATACATTAGCCTAATAAGTTCAAAGCAAGGACGTGGAAGTGGCAAACAATAGAATTAATTCTTCTCCACTTCCAATTGCTATTATTTTTTTCACAACAAATTTAATAATTAAAAAGGTATAGTGGGAAAACTCATGCACAAAAATTGGTCCCCCCAATTTTTTTTTTTCTTTTTCTCTTTTCCAAACCAACATTACAAAAACAATATTTCATTATCTTGCTCCACACTCAAACGCTATGGTCATAATTTAGCTCCCCGCAAAGAACATGTCCACGGAAATTTCTCTAGATCCGTTTTTATATAGTAAACTATATATATATATATATATATATATATATATAATATAACGTAGACTTTTATTTGGTATAGGGTTTTTATTATATTTTTCTGCTGTGCATTTTAGCAGTTTTTTGTGTCTCACTAAATCTTAAATGTGTTTACATCACATGTATAACACTAAGACCACGTTTAGATTGTGTATTAAGATTTTGAATATTAGAATATATAGTTGAATACTTATGACTTTTAGGCAATACAAATTAATGTTAAGTTTGAATTGGATTGGATTAATAGGTGGTTGACGGCGTTGGGGTGGTTAACGGCGATTGGGCTCATAAGATATTGCCCGAGTCACCGATGTCACGGGAGTTTTGCGGGTAGCTCGCCTGAGTTTGGCGACAACGTATGGAGGCTGATGACGACGATGGGTGTGTATTGAACATAAGTGTAGCAGCACAAAGAATTTTACACAATTGAAAATGAGTTAAAAAAGTGCAGTTTTAGTCTTTAGAGGAAGTTAAATTAAAAAAATCACGGTTTGGCATGCTTTTATTATTGAGAAATTAGAGCAAATAGCTGAAGTTTTTATGTCTTAAAAAGATTTCTTATAAATATACCAATATTTTTATGTCACAATGTTTCTGATAAGTGTTATTTTTCAATAATTTGAAATATGTGTTATTATTATTATTTTTAAATCTACTTAGAATCCGTTTGGTATAATCATTTAAATATGATAATTTGAATAATTATCGACTTTTTTTTATATTTTAAGTTGATTTAAATAATTAAGATTTAAGCACTTATTAGTTTTATAATTGAGAAATCAAACAATCATTTAAATATAGTCATTAAATGATTGTTCTAAATTCGGGATTAATTTTGATATATTCTTCAACAAATTTGTTATTATTTGAATGGTCTTACAAATTTTAGGGCTCCTTTGGATACAAATTAAAACCACATTTTACTATAACAATATAGTTTTAAGTTTGATTTTTTATTAGTGTAATTACTGTAATAAAATGTTTAAAAACATTTTTTATTAATCAGTACAAACAACCCTAAAATAAAACTATCGCGCGTGACATAATACTAATGAATTAACAATGTGAACTGTTTCGTACTACCACGTAATCATGAATAGTATTTATTCTCGAAAATTATTTTCTCAAGGAAAAAGGAAAAAAAAAAAAACAAATTGTATATGCTCTCTTCCCAAGGTACATGTACTTTCGGATCGCCTAGTGAAATTTATCCAACATTATCGAAAAGAATTTTGGACACAAAGTTATAGGCTTGTTGGATCAACCGATCAAGTGAGATTTATTTAACATTTCATAGGGTTAGTTAGAAGTTTCACTAGATTAATTATTCTACTCTTTTGCATAATTACATCATTCTTTTCGCCTCTTGGGGCCTCATTTGTGTTTAAGCCTTGGGTTTGACTTTGCATTTGCTTAATTAATTCACCAACCACTTATTGTGTTTGGCAGATAATTAAAAGGGTTAATGATCATGTCTAGAGTTGGAAAATCCTGTGCGTGTGTGCGAGAGAGATATGTTGGCCAACATATGATAATACATTGCACCAACTGTTGAGAGCTCTGAGAACAAAAATCTAATTTGTTCAAGTGCTGAAGATACAATGGACCTGTTGAACAAATCAAATATTTAAGATTGTTCTTTAAATTAAAGAGAAAAAAAATCATGATATTCGTTTAATAAACTTGATATGAAGAAAAATTATTTGATGAATCCATATACAAGTCTAATTTGTCTGCCACAACGAAGATGATGCCTTAACGTTTGAATTGTAATTATTTTATTATTTGTCTTTTTTTTTATTATTTTCTATACTGTACTGATTTTTGACCAGGAGGGGAAAAAATGGCATTGTTCATGCAATCAAGATGTTGGTATAATTTTGTTCTCACCTTTCGTAAGTCAAAATGAATCATAAATCCAAAAGTCAAAAAGATCTCTCCAAGTAAAGTTTAGGAAAATACTTTAAATAAAAAATCAAACCAAAAAGAAAAAAAAAACACACATAAAACGATTATTTATTAATATTAATTAATTCAATTGGTATAATAGATATAGATGAAATCCATAAATAAAATTCACTTCATTATCTTGTTAAATTGAACACTAATTGGGTTGAGTACAATTTCTCATTTTTTTAAATAATACTAAGTAAAACAAATAACTAAATTATTTCGAAGTTCAAATTAAAAACAAAAAAGAGCCTAACTGCCGAATTTATAAGGGGGAGCCTCACATCACCCATGACGCATGCCAATGCTTACTTGGCGGGACAGATCATCAATATCTGGTATAGCATATTTTCTACACAAATGAGAAAAATGACAATTATTATGTTTTTAATTTTTTTCCCTTGGAATATCACGTTTGGTCTAATGGTCTCTAAACAATTGATTTTTTAAAAAAGAAAAAAAAAAAAGAAGAAATGATTGATGATATGAGCATTTGTGGGTGTTGCCACATGGTTCAGACAATTTTCTGTTGAGCTTTTCAAAACTATATAATGTGGCTTTAAATTTGGTTGATTTGTCTGCTATAAGCCAACGCTAATAATAACACTTAATAACCATTTTCCTGTTTTTTCTGTTCTTTTTTGATAACAGAATAGGAGATTTGATAGAGATTTTCTGACATAATCCAATTTATCCAAACAGTGGGTGAGCGTGAGATAATGCATATTCTGTGATCCTACTAACTTGACAATCACTTGTACCAACTTCTAACAGTTCTTTCATGAACGAAGGAACAAAGTGACATCAAAACTAAACAGCAAAGATCTGTGCTTTCTTTGAAAACAACAGTGACAAGATTCTATTGGTTTCAATAAGCCAAAATAATGGGCCCAGAGAGAATTTCTTGCGCTGAATAAAACAACAGTAAACTTCAGGTAAATCATATCTTAAGCTTAGAACATTTTTAATTCAAGCATAGCTTTTGCAACTTCAACTGAGTTAAGTTGTACTTTAGCTCATCCTAATTAACTCATGAATAACATGGAGTTACTGAGGGCCAGTTTGGAATTGAATTTGGATATTAGCTCCTAAATATCCTCACAATCGATGGTAAAGTTGACAGTTTAGGCCCAAAACTTGCTTATGGCCTGAATTTTTTTAAAACAATATAATTTGCTACAAGGATCAAACTTTGGGTAACAATCAAAAACAAAAAACATCAAATTTTTTTCTTTTGCTGTTAGTGCCTGAGTTTCTTACAATGAATAACTGTTCTCACAGCACAATCAATGGTGATCATTTTTAAAGCTACACTGATAGGACTAAGCTAGCCTCGAATCAAGTGCAAAAATTGCCCATAATACTGCAATATAGCACCTTAATAGTGCATTGTCTATCGTCTCTATGAAATATCAGTAGTACTCTTTGGCTTCATTTGTTTGAACTGTCCTATAACAGAATGGCAAGAATACTGCTATGCTAGGACCAACTAACCAGAATTCCGGTCCCCGCCGAAACCCGACAGCAGACATCCTGATTGGCCGAGATGACTGACGTCGCCCCATACTTGTAAGGTCCACTTGTCCTCATCAGACAAGCGAAATACGTTGACAGATGTATTTAGAACCTTCCCTACAGACTTACTATTCGGGCAAGCCCACTTGTGGAGTACTCTCATGAAGCCTCCGTGAGTGACCACGAGTACTCGTTGTCCTGAGATGGAGAAATTCAAGGACGCAACAGTTTAGTTTGGAGATAGCAAAGTATTTGTGTATTTAAAAGCATTGAACTTGTTAGTTATACTGAAGGAGTTGGATGGACACTCACATTAGTAGCAAATAATCTAAATAGGTAACCGCCCTTGCTTCTAATATAGCGGTAAGTTTGCAAGAACTCAGATTCGAAGTGTTAAGCTATTAAGCTATATGTGGGTAATAGTTTGTGCGCTAAATGAAAAATAAATGCAAAAGGTTGTTTCCTTTGTTGAGAAATTAACAAGGACTTGGTTGAAGTAAATAATTTTCGCAAGCCTCTAAGGTTATATAGAAGAAATATGACAAGTGATACCATACCTATATGCATTCTGCCAATCTTTTTCATTGCAGAAACGCAGCGCTGAGAAAGTTGATCACGGCTCTCACCACCACCCTGTATGGATGTAGTCATGTATAATGAAAAAAATACTCCATATCATTGGTTAGTTTCAATGGGGATCTTTCAAATGTCTGTTATCTGATGGTAGCTTATAGGATATTTCATCTGCCTTAGACATAGAACACACGGTGTGAAAATCTAAACCAGTTAAACCCGGTAACTTGCCTTGGATCAACCTAATTTACTGAACAATGTTCAAAACATTTCAACCCGGTAAGTGTTAAACAGTACAAGATTATCTCCAAAATGATAAAAGGCTACAGCATAATGTAGGATCATATAGCATGCTTATTAAAACAAAATGAGAAACTCTGGTTAATTTTCAATTGTTCTGTCAATTCTCCAATAATGCATTTGTTACACAAATGTTCATGTGTTAAGGAAACCAATTAAATAAAGGTGCTTTGTCGAGGTAACTCTAGGTAAAAGGAGTAACTTACAGGAATTTCTAGATCTGTTCTTCGAGACATTAAGGCCTCATGAGCTTCAGGACAGGATTTTGCAGCATCACGTAGTACAAGACCTTGAAGATCACCTAAATTTCTTTCTCGTAGACTAGGATCTTTGATGACCTGAATTTAGTTCGAGAAAATAAGTATCTTGAATTATTCTTTATAAAAGTACAGATAATTATTAGCTCCATGATACTATCTAGCCTAATCAAATTGTGATTTAAGATGCTCAGTTTCTTTTGTTATTGAAACAAATAACCAATAAATTCCATATTCTACAGGAAGTTCATTACATTTCCAATTTATACCAAGCTTCTTTCATTTTCATTATTCCAATTTGGAGTCCAGATACAGACAGATGTATAGTCATTCTTTTAAAGTCAAAACGAGGACATTGATACCTCAAGCTGCCCACAGTGGGTTGCAATTATCTCTGCAGTCTCAAGAGCTCTCTTCAAATCAGAGGAGTATATGAATGAGATCTTAGCCTCCTTTGATAATCTATCAGCCACCTTAGGAAAAGTAAAAGAAATGTCATAAAATATTAACGAGCACTGGATGAAGTGAACAAATCTCGACCCATTCTATGGGATCTTTAGTTGGTAATTAGTAATCTAAAGAACAATTTTTTTAACTTACTGCAGCAGCTTGCTGTCTCCCAGCCTCGTTTAGTTCAACATCCAGATGACCCTGCTTCACACAAATTTATGAATAAAAACCAGAAACCTCGACAAGAAAGAAACACAAAAATCAGAGTCACAGAAAATCATGAGGAGTGAAAATTATTGATGCAGATATGTGATTTGAGGGGTCGCCGAAACAAACATATCTGGCAGGACAAAGATATGCAAAACATACTGGTCCTTGTCCCAGAATAATTCATAGACAACTATGATTTACCAACACCAATCTGATGTGTTTTAGTTGGAAGAAGCCTATATGGAACTACGGGACAGGATAAGTCAATAAAAATACAGTCAGAACTGCTTTTGTAAGACGCATTTTATTACTAATCTAATTTTTCTGAACAATCACGTTAAGTAGTACCGTATTCTTTACGAGTGTAATATCCCATTTTAAAGTGTTGTATGAAATGTTTAATCGACCATGAGAAATAAGAATATTTGAAAAACGGATTCTCAATTATGCCGTATAGACAAAGTTCAAATACTAGCAGAAATAACAAAGACTTCATAATTGAAGCTATACGCTTGCACTTAGAACCAAATTAAACTGTGATCAACATGCATGAAATTGCTTAATTAACGAAACTTATGAAGAATCATCAAACATTATTATCTTTTACAATTTTCTTGAGCTCTTAATTAAAGAAACGACCTGAATTCTTCCACAAGCATTCCACTCCGTCTCGCCATGTCGCACCACCACAATTTCCGCATACTCCGAATAGTTACAGCTGCAATGAAGCCGGCAACAAATAACAACGAATTTTCGATATAAATAAATAAAGAAAAACTCAATGTCAAAAGCTCCAAATTTCAGATCAAACAGTTGACGAACAACAATGTAAAACGCTAATAGAATGAAAAAATAATAATAATAAATAGAAGAAGAAGATCAAAGATTTTTCTCATAGTATATCAAAATATAGAGCATTTAAAAAACTCGAAATCAATCACCTAAATTTCAACGCAGATTTCGGATTTCCAGACTAAAAAATCAAAAGAATCATCAAGAGCAAACATTTTTCAGATTAAAATGCTAAGAAAATGAAAGACAAAAAGATCAAAGAATCCCATAATATGTAAAAATATAGAGCATTTAAAAAGACTCTTAAAGTTCAATCAAGTAAATTTCAACGCATATTTCCGATATTCAAATTAAAAAAAAATAAAAAAGAATCATCAAGATCAAACATATTTTTCCAAGAATCTTGAACTCAAGAGCGAAACCTAATCGAGAGCAAAAACAGAAAATGAAGAAGACAATCGGACAGTGGATCGGGACCTGGAATCGGACTCGGCCATGGCGAACTCGGCGATTCTGAGTCGGCTCGCCGAGCGAGGACGAGTCAAACTCAGCCTTGGCGCGGCGCTCGGGGCGATGGCGAGGAGTGAGTGGACTCGAGAGAATCCAAAACAGTGCGATTGCGAAGAATACGAAGAAGAATGAGAAAGGAACGAGCAATTGAGAGTGAGAGAGGTACAGAATAAAGTGGTCATTTCATTTCGTGTGGCTTTAAAAACCCACCACCACCGCCACCGCCACGACGTTTAAAAGTCGGGAAATTTTTGAAAAATGCCCTTTTTTTTTTTTTAGGCCACTTATGCCATGGATTGCAAATTTAGACTACAAAAGAAAGAAATGGACTGTTTGTTATTACATTTGGCTATAGAATTGACTATTGTTATATTTTTTCAAGTTCTTTTGCCATTTTTCGGATCTTCTGTCGTTTTCAGACTTTCTGTCGTTTTTATTACTGTCGTTTATAATTTTCTGTCGTTTTTATTAATTTTTGTCGTTTTCATATTTTCTGTCGTTTATCCGCTTTGATTTTGTTTTTATCTTCACTGTCATTTTTGGAGTCCCGTTGGTTTTCAGGATTGTATGTCGTTTTCATGTTTTCCTATGGTTTTAAAGTTTCATGTCGTTTTTACAATCTGATGTCATTCACAGCTTTATTGTCGTTTTTTATTTAGCGGTCGTTTTCAGTTTCTGTGGTTTGTCTAGCTGATGTCTGTCGTTTTCCAGTCTGACGTCCTTTTCTTATTTTCTGTCGCTTGTCCTATCTGATGTCGTTTCTCTATCCACTGTCGTTTTTAAGGTTCTTGTCGTTTTCTGTATTTTCTGTCGTTTTTATAAAATTGCATAGAAGAGGGATAATGAAGTTTCTAATTTCGAGATCAAGAATGAGATATTCATTATTTAAATACTATCATTTAATTCTCAGTCGTTGAAGTCAACAGAGATAAATATTACAGTTTAGAAACTTCCAAGTACTAAGCTTTAACAATATTTCTGCAAATTTTGCACATTCCAAATATCTCTAAGTAAATTTAATAATAGTTACTAATTAATTTTTGACAACCCACTTCATTAGAAATTGATAAAGAATTAATATTTGGTACTAATTTTTTATATTTCTATTGTTATTCATTGTACATATTACATAAGCCGATGATAACAAAAAATAAAAATAAAAATTGAGATGAGAGAGTGATATGCAACATTGTTCTAATATCATGCACACTTAAACTCTTTAATTTTTCAGTTCATATATTATTTAACAATGACGTGAAGGAAACTACCTCAACAAAATAAGCTCATGAAGAAAAAAAAAAACGATTTAAAATATCACATTAAGGACAAGATCTAAGAAAACTAGAAAAATATCAGAAACAACAATAACATAAGCAAACGCAATATTATAAGAAGAACGACAAATAGCAACGAAATATTAGAAGAAAAACGACAAATAACTGATAAAACACACAGTTATTAGATATGATCATAGCTTTGACTTGAGATATGGAGCCCAAAATAATTCTATATATAATCTCTCTGTCTACCCAACCACTTCTCAATACTTTTGCGGAGACGTTAGCTCGTTGAGTTGAAGCAAAAGTAATTAAATGTAATATTAGTTTGGAGATAAAGGTTCACCTAGACTTTTTAATTTATATGTCAATCCCTTTGGAAATTATTTTAACTTAAGAATTGCTACAAGAAGAAATAAGCAAATATGAAAAGCAACAAAAAGACCTTTAGTTGTATATAACCCACTAATCCAATATTAAATCCTACCAAGGATATTATTTATAAGTTAATGTATGCACATACACAGTCACAAAAAAAGAAAAAAAAAAAGCAAAAAAAAAAAAAAAAGAAGTGAGCCCAAAACAAACTAGTGAAATTTTTCAGATTTTAGAAGAAATATAATACTGAGCACCTATAAAACTCATGCTTACACACTCAACATAGAGCTCATGGCATTAGATTGTTAGAGCCTCTAATATATGTTGTTTGCTTGTGATATTGTTGTTTCTTGACATTTTTGTTGTTTTCTCAGATCTTGTCTTCAATGTGATCTCTTAAAACATGTTTTTTCATGACCTTAATTATTTGTTGAGGTTTAATTTCTTCATGTCAGATGTTATTTTACAGATATTTGTCGTTTTTATCCTAACATACACATGCATAAATTACACACACATAATTAGGTATATACTTTTTGCGATTACTGAGCAAATAACTAAATTTTGAATGATGTTTTAAAAATATAGTCAACGTTTCAATTAATTAAAGAAATAGTCATTTTTTTAATTATATAATACTTTACATTATATTGTAATTTTATCTTTATGTTTCTTAATTTTTTTATGCACTAATAGTTACCCCATGTTTGGCCCCCCCATTTTACCCATCCCATTCCATTTCATTTTTTCATTTTTTTTCAATTTTCCTAATCCTCCAAACCATTCCATTCCATTTCATTATTTTTCAATCATTTTTTTTCAACTTTCCAAATCCCTATACAATGTCTTTAAATCTCAACCATTCATACTATCTCGAAATTCGCAAAGTCAAACCATTCTTACGTTATTTTTCCAAACCATTTTCAAACCATTCCAAACTATTTTCAAACCATTTTTTCCATCCCAATGGGATGAATGGGCAAAATGGTTGCAAGGGGTTAATTTTTTAATTTTTAAAAACATTGGTCTCATTTTTTAAGACACTTTATTTATATTTAAAAAATTTAATAGATATTCAAAGAAGCTCTTGTAGGTTAAGCACCAGATACGCAAATGACCATGCTCTTTGAACTTTGAATGTGATTCCATTTTATAAAGTGTTGTTAATAAATAGTCCAATGGAATAAAAGAAGAGAACCATATCATCATCATCATGACACGAAGCTATCCACTTTTTATTGCATACTTTTTCTTGATCTTTTGATATGTTATTATTCTTAGTCCATTTGAGAGATGTGGCGTACTATGCAAATAATTAATAGAATTTCCAGAATTCCTTTCACATAAAAATTCGATTTTAATTAAATTAATGAACATTGCTTGATTTACTATATTGACAGCTAGCTAATGAGAAAGGTTTACATAAATACAACCCATATTTTTCGTTGTTAGATAACGTAATTACAATAGTAGGATTTTCTTTAATTATTAAATTCCCAAGATGCGCTATAGTTTATTGAATTTTTGAAATATTATTTTAAAAAACATACTTAATATAGTTTCTCATAAACAAAAAGGAGATTTTTAAGGATTTAGCTAAATTTTAGACTTTTTTTTTAAGAATTAGTCATAGTTTTAGAAATTTAAGAAATTAACCATTTTTATTTTTTATTTTATCACAGTCGATGCAAACTTTGATAATAGTAGATTTAATTTACTTTTTTAAGTTGAAGGAGGTAAATTTTTGGAGATTTTATGTTTGATTTGGGCTTTTTTAAAAGAAATTATCATGAATACTTCAACCATTGAGAATTGAACAACACTGTTTGGGATATTTTATGGTCAACTAAAGAATTACTTGTAAATGAAAAGTGCCGTTCCTTTCCTTCTAACACGATAATAGTAACGAATATCTCACTCTTGATTTCAAAATTAGAAGCTGCATTATCCCTCATCTTTGCAGTTTTATTAAAAACGACAGAGAATACTATAAACGACAAGCAGTTAAAAAGCGACAAGAATTATAAAAAACGACAATAAATTAAAAACGACAAGAATTATAAAACGACTGTGGATAGGGAAACGACATCAGATAGGACAAGCGACAGAAAATATTAGAAGGATGCCAGACTGGACAACGACAGACATCAGCTACAAAAACCATAGAAACTGAAAAACGACAATATAGCTGTACATGACATCATATCGTTTCCTAAAAGTTATATAGAACACAAAAACTAGGAAAACAAAAAAACGGCAGATATTCTGAAATTCAACAGGAATCGAAAAATGAAAGTGAAGATAAAAACAAAATCAAAGTGTATAAACGACATAAAATATGAAAACGACATCACAGAGAAAACGACAGTAAATATGAAAACGACAGAAAATCTGAAAAAAGGACAAAAAGAACTAAAAAGATTCGCTAAACAACATGAAACCGAAAAACAACACCGAATTCAAGGGAAATAAATACTATTAATTAGTAAATATTATTAAATCTACTTAGAACTATTTTGAATGTGCAAAATTTACAGACAAAATGATAAAACTTTCTACTAATATACGAGTTTCTCAAACTTTAGTTATCAATCTTGTTGACTTCGACGCCGTTCTTGATATTCTATGACCAACTTATAATGAATTACTTCTAAATGAAAAGTGTCTGTACTTTCCAAATGGATAATGTATATAGTAATGAATATCTCATTCTAATTCTCAAAATTTTAAACTGCCTTATCCCTCATCCTTGCAGTTTTAATAAAAACGACAGAAAACTGGAAACGACAGATACTACAAAAACGACAAAAAAATTAAAAACGAAAGGAAACTTGAAAACGACAATGAATAAAAAAACGACATCAGATAGACAAACCACAGAAAGTGGGAAAAGGACACCAGACTCGAAAACGGCAGATATCAGCTAGACAAACCACAAGAACTGAAAAACGACAGCTAAATAAAAAACGACAAGAAAACTGTAAATGACATCTGATCGTAAAAACGACAGATACTCTGAAAACCAACAGGATTATACACTCGAAGGAAGAAAATGAAGTTAAGTGGTGAATGCTCAGACAATCCAGCCGACCAAACCCCAGCATCAAATCCAAGTTCTAACACCAAATTAGATGATGTTGATATTCCAATAGCACTTCCAATAGCACTTCGGAAAGGAACCCGTATGTGTACAAAACACCCGATTTCTAAGTTTTTGAGCTATGCCCACTTGTCCAAGTCAATGCAATGCCTTGTTACAAACTTGTCAAAAACTGAGGTTCCCTATACAACTCAGGAGGCGCTAGGCAATAAGGAGTGGTCAAAGGCTTTCTTACGCTTTCTTTGAGGAAATGCAAGCACTCAAATCAAATGATATGTGGTTAAGTTATACAAAAGCCTGAAGCAAAAACTACTGGTGGGTGTAGATGGGTGTTTACTATTAAATGTAAAACTGATGGTTCAATCAAATGCTACAAAGCTCACTTAATAGCAAAATGATAGACTCAATCCTACGGGATCGACTATCAGGACACGTTTGCTCCTGTCGCGAAGATCAACACAGTTCGGGTTCTATTATCCTTAGCTGCCAATATGGATTGGCCTCTTTTTCAACTGGATGTTAAGAACGCCTTCTTGAATGGCGAGCTTGAAGAGGAAGTCTTTATGAATCTACCTCCTGGTTTCGACGCAGACAGTAAGAGGGGAAAAGTGTGTCGTCCCAAAAAGGCACTCTACGGTCTCAAACAGTCACCGCGGGCCTAGTTCCGCGGGCCTGGTTCGATCGTTTCACTAAGGCTGTCCTCCAACATGGATACAAACAGGCTCATACCATTCACACCTTGTTCTACGAACAGAATGGTGAAAAAATAACACTCTTGATAGTTTATGTTGATTACATAGTAATTACTATTGATGATAGGTTTGAAATGGAGAGAATAATGAAGAAGTTAGCACTTGACTTTGAAATGAAGGACTTAGGGCACCTGCGATATTTCTTAGGTATGGAAATTGCAAGGAATAAAATGGGGAATTCTGTTTCTCAAAGGAAATACATATCGGATCTTCTCAAAGAAACTGGGATGATGGTCAGCAAACCAGTTGAAACACCCATGGATCCTAACATGAAATATGGAAGCGGAGGCAGAGATCAGCCAGTAAACAGAGAGAGGTATCAATGTCTAGTGGGCAGACTGATTTACTTAGCTCAAACTTGACTAGACATTGTGGTAAGAGCACACACACACACCCTGGGTATTCGAGAGACCCAAACTCTCCTTTGCACCAAAGTACTAACAGAAATATCAAATAGCAAATCAACCCCTCTAATAGTAAATACTATTTCTTTTCGACCATTTGGCTGTCTTTCTTCTTCCTCTTTGTGTATGTAAAGAGCAATGGGGGTTTATCACATTTCTTTTCCAGTAAGCCGTGTAAGTCAAGCTGTATAAGTCAGTTTATGCATGCCCCATTAGAATCCCATATGGCAGCGGTCTACAGAATCTTGCAGTACCTTAAAAGCACTCTAGGCAGAGGTCTTTTCTTGAAAAAAATGACAATACCAGCATTGAAATCCTTACAGACATTGATTGGGCCTGATCTCCTAATGATAGAAAGTCTACTTCAGGTTATTGGTCTTTCGTATTTGGGAATTTGGTGACATGAAGAAGTAAAAAACAGGCTGTGGTAGCAAGAAGAAGCGCTAAAGCAGAGTTAAGGGTAACTGCTCATGGAATTAGTGAGGCTCTATGGCTAAAGATGTTATTACAAGAGCTAGAAATTCCAGTAAAGATGCCTATAAGGGTATACAGTGACAATAAGGCGGCTATCTCAATCTCGCATAATCCTATCCACCATGATTGAACCAAACATGTGGAAGTAGATTGATATTTTATTAAGGAGAAAATTTAAGAAGGGACCATCACTATGATCTATATTCCGAGACATTCTAACAAAAGGCTTATTCAAGCCTGCTTTCATGAAGTTAGTGGACAAGCCGGGAATGTACGTGTACAACCCAGCTTGAGGGGCAGTACAACCCAGCTTGAGGGGGAGTGTGAACGACATTGCATGAGTTTAGGAGTGAGTTTATTTTTCTGTTTTGTATTTTCCTTATTTTTAGCCCTACTTAGTTAGGGAGCCGTGTAGCTCAGAATAAATAAGTCTTAGACTTCAGTGTTATTTGATTATTCAATTTCTAGAGAAATAAAATGCAGTTTTAATTAATCAACTCTTTCCTTTATGAGCTTTTAATATGCCAATACAAGTCAAGCAAATGTGTACAAATATACTCAATTTTTTTTATTAAAAAGGGAATAATCTCAAGAAAGCAGAACAAAACACACCAAGAGTAGTATTCACAGATTGCACGGAGATAAAACAGAGAGAAAACGGACAGGCAATTAAAGCAGTAGAGAAAGGAAAAGAATAACTTGCCTTAACAAAGCCTGAGAAGATTAAAAGCCTAAGGCTCAACATCACCATGCTCACAATCAAATCTCAGTAGTTTATGATCTGCCATAATTCTTCCTGAGAACAAGGTCAACCAAAACAAGAAATTTTTGTTAATACAACGGAAAAAAGAAGTAAACAAAAAAAAAAGGACTACAATGAAACAACAAAAAGAATAGAATTGCAATACTACAATCGGTAGCCTAGAAAACTAATATTGTAAGGACCTTTTTTCAGTCATATCAATAATATGCCTTTAAAACAAAAGTGTTTGACCAATGAGACTGAACAGAAACTAGCCCGAAAAAAGAAAAGAAGAAATAAAAAAGAAGAATCCCACTATTAAAACACACAAGACTTGATTTTAAATTTTCCTTACATATACATCACTCACAACTATCTCAAAAAAAAAAAAAAAAAAACAGATCTCCCTGCATTACTAATCAGATCTTCCTAATGACCACTTGAAGAAAAAAAATTAAAAAAAGCAGAACTGGAACTCCAAAAAGGCGCAGAAGAGAAGCAAAATGAAAGCAAAAGCTTGAAGATACCATCTCCCCATGTCGTTCAGCCGCATCAAGTAGGTTGGCAGCGCGTCTTCGGTCACCATGTCACCGCTTGTACTCTCTACGTTGGCAGAGAAATCAAATCCTAAGTAAGGTTTTGTGGCAGGACTAATGCTTAGTAGAAGGAAGAGGCATTGAACTTGTATAATCCCAAATCAGAGCACACAGATAGTAAAGACAGAACATCTCGCAACAGATTAACAAAGTCTCTAAAACAACAGTCACTTCCAAGTCAATTGTACACAGTTCATTACCTCAAAAAACAATAGATCCCAAACCAAACTATAGTCAATCAACAAATTCAAAGACTTCCAAAGCTCATCGTTTCAATACGAAACTATTTCGCAAAAAACACACAATTAACAACAATCAAGTTGCTCTACAGACCCGAAACTATTTCTTAACACATATCTGTTATTCTAAAGAACACCTTCTCCAAAATTCACAGAAACTAAAAAAGATTCTATGCCATAAAAAGAGAAAAAGTCATACCCTGAGAAAGCCCCATTGAGAAGAGAAGGAACACTCGAGTGGTGAGGAAGCGAGCACATTCTTCAGCCCCGAGCCGTCGCCGCTGAGGCAAAGCCGGCTCTAAACCATCCGCCGCCATAACTCTGATGACCGTATCTGTAGAAACTAGCACCACCGCCCCGGCGAGAGGCGGCGCGGAGGTTGTAGTCATTGACGAGGACGTCATAGGCCTCCTTGAAGCAGAGTGTGGCGCTCGGCCTCCGAGGAACTGGCAAAAAATTGATAAATAGTTCAAAGAAACCTCCTTTGGCTAAGAAAGAAAGCCAAATTCTCATAAGACAAAAGTAAAAGCTCGTACCTTGACGAAGATAGCGTCTAGCGGTGGAATATCTCTGCCACTTAGCCGGAGCTTGACCTAAGACCGAGACTTCCATGTCTTCTTCTCTGAGAAGCTTCACAGACCAGACAGAGAGAGAACGAGAGAGAGTAAATGAGATGAAAGGAAATGTTGTTTACTTTACCCTCGAGTAAATGAGATTAGCCTGGTCAGTTCGGCAATTGACTTGCGTCTGTTCGGGGTGATTTTTGTAGGCACAACTGGCAGTCGAGGTGTGCATAAGCCCAAATCACTGTCGCTAAAATCAGAAGAGCAAATCTCTTCAGAACTAGAAATTGTCTCACATGGAAGTTCTTTAGGTACCGTGGACACAAACAGAGAAAAACAACAACCAAACTACAAATAATAAGAACATTGTGTTTCAAATTGGAATAACTCTATTATTATAATAACTTAATTGTAATAAGCACCTAAGAACAGGCAACAAAAAGGATGAGCAAAGGGATGCCAATTTCCACATACCTTCTAACCTGAAATACATTCAAAGGCCACAAATAAAAATAATGAGAGAGAGAATAATTTAGTTTGGTTTTATTGATTTATGTCAATTGGAAGTATTTTTACTAACCATTGGGAAGCCTCTAACAAAGAGACCAAAACCCGCTAATGCAATATCTGTAGCTATTCCGAGAGGGCTAAAGAACCTGTTATGAGAGAGAAATATTAACTAATAAAACAATAATTAAGTACTAAACTTCATTATTTTGTGTGCACAGTTTTTAAAATAAATGTTATTATTATTTATTTTTTTACCTGGAACAGATGGCCCAAATTTGACTATATCACAGGATTATTTGTATGCTTGATGCTACTATCAGGGCTCCTTGTACTGCTCTCATGATGTTGATAAATCTCTAGAAAATATGTGCATTAAGAGTTAAAGTTTTCCACACTTTGACAAGATCAGAAAGAATTAAGACATTTTTTTTTTCTTTTTCAGGGAAAAACATAACGCTTACAATATGAAGGTCTTCAATTTTAGTCAGTTTAGAATCATGGATGATGGAAATAATTGGGACCAGGAATGCATAAAAACCTCCTATCACAGTTGGTAATCTGGTCCCAAATAGAGTTTGTAGAAGTGTGTTAATTCCTTCAACAAATAGTAGTGTTTGAACTACTCTCACTTTCATCCTGATATTCAACGATAAAAGTTTCAACGATCACATCACCCTTGTGGATTAAGATTCAATACCGTTAAAATTTTCAAAAAAAATTATAATAGTTCAATATGGAAAACGAGCTCACATCACAACCCCCCATGCATGTAAGGAACAAGAAATGACGGGATCATCCCAGCAATTCCCAAAGCCAAGATGTAATGTTGAAAACCCAAAGCTATTGCCTCCCCTGATTTAATCAGATGAAAGGAAATTTTGTACTGTTACTTTACCATGGAGCAGAGGAAATGAGATTAGCCCGGTCGGTTCGGCAATTGACTTGCGTCTGTTCGGGGTGGTTTTTGTAGGCGCCACTGGCAGTCAAGAGGTGTGCATAAGCCCAAATTACTGTCACTGAAATCAGAAGAGCATCTCTTCAGAACAGGAAGTTGTCTCACATGGAAGTTCTTTAGGTACTGTTGACACAAACAGAGAAAAACAACACACCAAACTACAAATAATAAGAACTTAGTGTTTCAAATTGGAATAACTCTATTATTATAACAACTTATTGTACAAAAAAGCTCAAAGATACCTCACAAATATATCACAAATTGTACAAAAAAAAACCACCGAAAATCCCCAACACATTCAACAAAAGATATCTCGTTTGGCTCACAAAGAAACCCAATTCTCATAATTGAGAAAAGTAAAAGCTCGAACGTATCTCACAGACATATCACAAATCGTACTGAAAGTGGAACAATGAAAATCCCCAACACATTCAACAAAAGAAACCTCTTTTGGCTAACAAAGAAAGATCAATTCTTCAAGAATATATGCATTTACAAGAGCATTAAGATAAGGGCAGGGTAGGGGCAGGGACTGAGATAGGGCAGGCGAGGCAAGGGACAGGATTAGGGCAGGGGATATGCTAATATTGGAATAAACTAATATTACACTGATTAATGATCAAATAATTTATAACTACATTAGTACCTAATATGAAAACAACCCTAGATCCAACTTACACCAATCTTAATACTACTACACTAATGCTAAGCTAGTTATTACCAATAAATAGATTATTTTCCAACAAATTCGGTTTCAAACTTTGGATCTAATATGCATCTATACGAGTAAGAAATGCTTTAAGAAGAAAAGCTTACCTGTTATAGCTTCCTAAAATATGCTTCCTCCAAAGACCACTAGACAACTTCCACACTTGAAGTACAAACATACACCTGCATAGCACATGCACATAGAGTGTTATAATGTCATTGCTGGTTTTGAATCACGAGACAGCTTATCGGGACTCATGTTGCAGTGGTGTGCGTTTACATACTTGTTCAGCATGTCTTGGTTGAACAATTGTAAGTTTTTTCCTAAAACAGTGACAAAGAGAAAACAAGTATTCCTAAGAGTTATAGTCAAGCTTAGCAGGTACATACAATTTTTAACACACACAATACGAGCTGATTGTTTCTCTAGCGAGAACAGAAGTTTGAGCACTTTAGAACGACTTCGTGTGAGGCTGATTTTTCAACTTGACAGTATTCTGTTCACTCCAGTGACTTGCTCGAGCAACGAAATATCTAAGAGCACAATCCTCCAAGATTTCCATACCTAAATTGAAAACAAAAAGTTAACAAACCACAATAAAAAAATTAAAAAAATACAAGGGATACCAATACAATCTCGAATTGTGAATGCATCTATTTTCAACATATATCAAGAGAAAACGGATGTCTTAAAACATTTGCAAGGCGAGGCAGCGGTTGGGTTCAAGGGGCAGGGCAGGCAAGGCAAGGGGCAAGGGTTTGGGACAGGGGATGATGCAGGGCAAGACGCTAATATACACAAGATAAAGTTACCATTACACTGCCTACAAATTATTTATAATTACATAATCGAAGCTAAAATAGTACTAATACACAGCGATTCTAAATTTAACACAACAATAGACTAGCTTATATTAATCTTAATATTATGTTATCAATAGAATCAGACTCACTTAAATTTATATATACCTCTTGCATTGTTGATCATGTGTATGCTTTTAGCAATACGCCCATCCATAAACCCTCATTCAAAAAAAAAAAAAAATCAGTATTAGATATAGTAAGTTAAATAATATTACAAGAAAAATAAAATTAAATATCATGGATTTTAGTATACTTTTAGTACAAGTGATAACAACAAATAAAACAATTGACGACTACGAAAAGCATTTTATCCGGTTGTTTACCAATTGAAAATGTCATATTCCAAACTATACAATGAAAAGTGGAAGTGTTTCCACTCAAAAAAATGTATTGCAAGGAACATAATTTTTCAAGTCGTAAACAAAACCGGTTGCAAGCATAGACTTATTAGTTTAAAACGTATTGAGAATTGTATTGAGTCACTCTTATGATGATTGATAGAGTTATATGATAAATGGAAAGAGAGATGGGAAGTTTTTATTTACCTCATGTTGTTGTTGAGCCAGAAATTTGACATATGCCCCTCCTCCCGTAAGGCCTCATTTCAAGAGAACAATGTTAGAAATTGTAAATAAAATAATAATTGTAAAACAAGTACAAGAAATTATCATGAAATGTTACTACTTTACATATCCAACAATGTGTGTGTGAATTATTGCTTGCCAAGTATAAACATTCAATGATTAATCTCAAGACAACATGCGATGTTCCACAAAGAAATTAAACCAACTCGAATCCGTTTTCTTTTCACTTTTTCTTTTTTTTGCCTTTTTTTTTTTTTCACTTTGTTCTTCTTTTGGCATGAGTGGCTGCTTTCAAAATATAGGAATTGTATTTTTTTTTTCTAACCCAGGGGTACCTCCACACATCCAAACAGGTAGCCTTCTCTGCTCACGCTCATCGTGGCGGCTTTTCACTCTATGTCGAGGCTCGCACATACACATGGACAGCTTTTTCCCCTCACGTTAATGCGGCGACTTTCACTCTATTTGGTGGGCAGCTATTTCCACTCGCGCTATTGTGGTGGCATTCCTCTCTATTGTGTAGGCAGCCATCTTAATGGTCTGAATAGGCAGCCTTTTCCACTCACACTTCATGGAGCTTTCACCCTTTTGTAGAGGCATCCTTTTCCATCCACTCATGCTTTATTCCTTTGCTTTATTTTCTAGTGGCTTTCATTTCTTTTTCCTTCTTATAGCATGAGTGGCAGATTTTTTTTCTTTTTTCTTCACTTTTTTTTTTTCACTTTGGCACGAGTAACGGCTTTTTCAAAATATTGCAGTGATAGCCTTTTTCCATATTGGTATTGCATCTTTTTTTTTTTTTTTTGAGGATCCCTCCACGCATCCAAATAGGTAGCCTTCTCCGCTCACGCTCATTGAGGCCGTTTTTCACTCCACATGAAGGCTAGCACATCGACATGGGCAGCTTTTTCCACTCACGTTATTGCAGCGACTTTCACTCTATTTGGTGGGCAGCTATTTCCACTCACGCTATTGTGGTGGCATTCCACTCTATTGTGAAGGCAGCCATCTTAAAAAAGGCTACACGTCCACAGAGGCAGCCATTTCCACTCACGCTTCATGGCGCTTTCACCCTAAGGGCAGGCATTTCCACACGCTATTGCAGGTGGCTTTTGCGCTATTTACATAGACAGCCACTTCCGCTCACGCTATTGTGGCCCTTTCACCCTTTTATGGAGGCACCCCCCCATCCACTCATGCTTTCCACTAATGGATTCGAGCCAATAGTCATTCAAAGTGTTACTCGCATGCCATCAAGAAATTTGCATTGATATGCCAATACAAGTCAAGCAAATGTGTACAAATATATTCAATTTATTTTTTTATTAAAAAGGGTATAATCTCAAGAAAACAGAACAAAACACACCAAGAGTAGTATTCACATATTCCACAGAGATAAAACAGAGAGAAAGCGAACGGACAATAAAAGCAGTAGAGAAAGGAAAAGAATGACTTGCCTTAACAAAGCCTGAGAAGATTAAAAGCCAAAGGCTCAACATCACCATGCTCATATCTTCCCTTAGGCAGTTAGGCCCCTGAGTTGATGTCAATCGCCTCACAAATCTGAGCACAATCAAATCCTCAGTAGTTTATGATCTGCCCATAATTCTTCCTGAGAACAAGGTCAACCAAGAGAAGAAATATTTGTTAATGCAAAGGAACAAAATAAGTAAACTAAAAAAATGACTACGATGAAACAGCAAAAAGAATATAATTGCAATACTACAATCGGTAGCCTAGAAAACTAATATTGTAAGAAAGACATTTTTTCAGTCTGAATAATATGCCTTTAAAACACAAGAGTTTTACCACTGAGATTGAACAAAAACTAACCAGCCAAAAGAAAAGAAGAAAGAAAAACGAAGAATCCCACTATCAAAACACACAAGACTTCATTTTTAATATTCCTTACATATTCATCACTCACAACTATCACAACAACGTAAATTGTACCAAAAAAAAAAAAAAAAACACACTTTCCACTGAATTTACTAATCAGATCTTCCAACTTACCATCTAAAGAAAAAAATTGAAAAAAGCAAAACCGGAACTCCAAAAAGGCACAGAAGAGAAAAGCAACAAGTAAAACAATTGACGACTATGAAAAGCATTTTATACGGTTGTATAATTGAAACTATACAATGTAAAGTAGAAGAGTTTCCACTCAAAAAAATGAATTGCAAGGAATATTTTTTGAAATCTATTTATCAACGTTATAAACTTTCTGCATTAGAAAATTATCAATTTATATATCAACAAGTACTCCTAAAGGTTTTATTTGTGATGTATTATATTATAATTTCACATGTTGGTCCGAGTGAGGACTGATAACAAATATTATTCAATAAAGATTTTTCGTTGTGTATAAAAAAGTCATTTTTTTAAAAAAAAATCCCCATTTTGTTTATAATTTATCCTGTAAAAAATAAATACAATTTATTAGATGATCATTTGCGATACTGTTTTAAATAAGGCCAAATCGATTATAATCATCCTCACATATATAAAAGTAGTAGATTTATGGTTAGCTAGGAAAATCAAATCATCAAAATGACTCTAGAATAATTTGTTCAAATCTATACCACACTAGAACCAATGAGGTACTGAATAGTGGTCTCGACTCGCTTCATGTCAACTCGACCGGAAAGAGAGAGATACATGTTAAGAAGGTCACCATGCCTGTTCTCCTCGGTGCTTCACCCTCTTGCCCACGCCGCCCAAGGCGTGTCGTCGACGCTCGTCTCGTCGCGAAACACCTGTGTTCCGTTCAGTCGCGACTGGTTGGTCGGCAGCGCGTCTTCGGTCACCATGTCGCCGCTTGTACTCTCTACGTTGGCAAATAAATCAAATCCTAAGTAAGGTTTTGTGGATGCTTAGCAGAAGGAAGAGACATTGAACTTGTATAATCCCAAATCAGAGCACACAGATAGTAAAGACAGAACATCTCGCAACAGATAACAAAGTCTCTAAAACAACTGTCACTTACAAGTCAATTGTGCACAGTTCATTACCTCAAAACACAATAGATCGCAAACCAAACTATGGTCCATCAACAAATTCAAAGACTTCCAAAGCTAATTGTTTCAATACGAAACTATTTCGCAAAAAACACACAGTTAACAACAATCAAGTTGCTCTACAGACCCGAAACTTTCGATCTATCCCTGCTTAGTCTTATTTTCTCCTTGTTCAAACATTACTGAAGAGTTCGGATCAACTAGGATTTTCTATGTAGTTGCTATTTATTGTATTTGGTTTCTAGATTATTATAGACTATAACTAGGATGTTTCTGTAATGTTGCTACTTATGGTATCACTTCACTTTAACTTGTCTCCTACATCGTCTATTTCTTGGTCTTGCTTCTTGGTAATGAATCTATTTACCCTTCTCGGTCCTCTTTCTTTATACTTCACCTTTTCAACCACCGTTTTTAACTTCTAAACAGTAAAGAGCAGTACAAAAAGATGTGACTGATTGGTAGTGCATTGCGGTTGATTAAGTATTTTTAGTGGCCTGGTTGTAGATTGCAGAAATTATGAAATAATAATTATCACAAACATCTTACAAAATGATTTGATAGTAAAGAAGAGATATAAAAGTAAGGCTGATGGACCTTTCAGTTACATCATCTCAAGTATTTAGAAATTGAGATATTTTTAAGATATGAAATATACAAGAGTACAGATAAAGATGTGGCAAATCTTCCTTCGAGATTTTAGCCACAAGAAGAGCGTGAATATTACCTGGGTTTAAATAAGAAGACAACAATATAGTTTGCCTATAAAATCTTGAATATCCACCAGGTACCTACATGCAAAAAATAAAAATAAAATAAAAAGCGTAAAGGGGACTATGATATCTGAAAGAACAAAATTAAATATCCTAATAATCCTCTGTCTTTCAAAAATTTTAGTACATTTGTCTTCGATTTTTCATTGAAGACATCCGCTCCAAGGAAATTCTTCTTATTATTTGTAAGTTTGTTATTTAATTAGCTTTTGCGGTCTTATTCTTTCAAGTTTTAGTTCCATTTCATGTTCAAGAAAAGAGAAAAATATATACAAACTACAAGAAAGAAACCCCAAGCAGGGAGGAGGTAAATCAAATAAATAAATATATATTCATATCAATGGGAAAAGATCAATTAGCACATACCACTGTCTTATCTGCATAGTGTCGGTTCCATGTTGCTTAGATGGTAAGAGGTTCAATTGCTTCACAACCAATGACAAATTGGACCAATTCTGGATGTTTTATGAGAAAAAGTAAATTCTGAAGAGTTATAAACACTTTATAAAGTTATACATTTAGATGTTTAAAAATTAACTTGACTGTCAATATACCTGCATTGCTATCACCTCTGCATAATCAATAACTAGAACCTACACGCATAATATAAATATCATCATTAACTGCTAAAAATATAAGACCATAAAATGATACAACACTGGCTTAAAAAGGGTAATACCTCTATAGAAGAGAGATAGTCAACATCTTTTTCCTTGTCTCTTTCGGCTTGCCCGATTTTCTGCCAAAACAAGAACTTTAAAAACTAAGTTTCATCACAAATTTAATTTTGAGGAAAAAGAAAAAATCTTGCTGCTAGCTGGTTATCACAGATAGAACATTCAAGTGAATTTGCTGCAATTTCCCTATAGCCTTTTGGGTGCACAACCTGATCAGATGTTGAGGGCCCAGTATACAAACGAAAAAGCCCTAAAATGTAGACATTTATGAAAGCTTTACGTTACTAAAATGTTCTGCATTTAACAATTTTAACAATGAAGTTTATTATGCATTGTCACAGAACATGTTTCTACAAAACAAAAAATATTAAATGGAAACTCAAATAAGTACCTACTGGCAGAAAAACATACATACATCTAAAAAATTCTTTGGGTATAAGCATTTAATGGTTTTTAAAAGATGTCAATATCTTTATTAAAATAAAAAATAAAATAAAATAAAGCTACTCTAAGAACTGATAACGAAAGAAAAATCTAAATATACTTAACAGTAAGCAAACCGAAAGGAGAAGCAACAATAACATCCGATGAATAAAAATCCTCGAAAAGCTTTATGCTCCGCCCATCAGAATTACCAATAGACTCAGGCAAGTAGAGTTGACAGAACTTTAATGACAGATGCTAGAACACTGTAATGGAGAATAAAGAGACGTGTGCAATGTAAGCGTGTTAATACCGATGAATTGATTTTTGTTAGTGCTCAGTAGATGCTCGATAGTCAATAAAAAAATAATTGTAGATCACAACCTAATTAGAAAAGCGTTCCCATGAAAAGTAGCAAAATTTCGACTAATTTTTGAGTTCCAACTAAAAAATTCATTAGATCACATCACCACAAAGATATATTACACAGGAAACAATAACCTACACTGCAATCCTCAAAATTACGAATTACTATACGAAGAAATTTACATTCTAAAACCAATTACAAATTAGATTCTTAAACAAGCGAACTAATTTGTACAAGCAAAACTCCATATTGCCTTTTCCTTTAAACAGAAACCATACTACAATTCGTACAGGTTCAACAAACACTAAGGTTAACACAATGCATTGCTAGTGAAAATTTTGAGAGCCACTAGTTGTATTGGGAAGAGACTTACTTTGTGAACTTTATGCCAAATACAAAGTGATCATTGTTATTGCCAATTAAAAGTGATTGGAAGTCGGAAGGTTTTGAGGACTTCTTAGATTTTTTGGTTCCAGATGCTTTCTTTTCTCCCTCACTGTCTTCAACCCTTTCAGTTCCAAACTCCTTATAAAACTGGTTCATGTGTTCCACATTAGTCTGAAAAAACAGAAAAATAAAATTTAAACAGATAGAACTTCATATGATTTATTTAATAGCTTCCGCCAGATAAAAATTCTAATGACAGGTTTACGCCTATGACTCAACTAGGAATCTGAAAAGTAGCCCTAATGATGATGAAACCGTTTGGCACAAACTAGATTCACAGCAATGATAAACACGAAATAGTATAATCAAGAACAATGGAATTGATCAAAATAAGAGTATCGTATTATTGACCAAAAGCTGAGAATAAACGAAGAACAAACACACCAAGGTTTCGAGAGGCCTGGTTCTGTCCCAAATGAGCTGAGCTCATCCAAAAAAAATTCTTCCTCCCCAACCCTACCCCTGACATGTTCCCTATATTCCCCACCCACAGCATGGAATCACAGCTGCCACCTCACGAAAATCCTAACAAACTCATGATCTTATCATGTAAGAATTACACATCAGCATTATTGATGGCATTCCCAATCTTAACGCTACGCCTATTAGAAGTAAAACGCACTTGTGGCCTAAACAGAAACTTAAAGTGCTGGAAGAATGATCAGATGCATTGTCAGTGAAAGAGTTACTCAAAAGCGTAAGAATGTTCTGCAAGAGTTCATATAATGACCAATATAATAGCTATTTTCATCAATCACCATATGGTTCTGGGTACAACTGCACAAGATTATGATCCACGATTAAACATTAAGTATCACAAGTTAGAGTCAAGCTTAGAAGGTACATACAATTTTTAACGCATAGAATACGAGCTGATTGTTTCTCTGGCAAGAACAGTAATCCGAGCACTTTAGAACGACTTCTTGTGAGGTTGATTTTTCAAACTTGATAGTATTTTGTTCACTCCAGTGACTTGCTCGAGCAACGAAATAGCTAAGAGCACAATCCTCCAAGGTTTCCACACCTAAATTGAAAACAAAAGGTTAACAAACCACAATAAAAAAATTAAAAAAATACAGGGCATACCAATACAATCTCGAGTTGTGAATGCATCTATTTTCAGCATATATCAAGAGAAAATGGATGTCTTAAAACATTTGCAAGGCGAGGCAGCGGTTGGGTTCAAGGGGCAGGGCAGGCAGGCAAGGCAAGGGGCAAGGGGTTTGGGACAAGGGATGATGCAGGGCAAGACGCTAATATACATAAGATAAAGTTACCATTACACTGCCTACAAATTATTTATAATTACATAATCGAAGCTAAAATAGTACTAATACACAGCGATTCTAAATTTAACACAACAATAGACTAGCTTATATTAATCTTAATATTATGCTATCAATAGAATCAGACTCACATAAATTTATATATACCTCTTGCGTTGTTGATCATGTGTATGCTTTTAGCAATACGCCCATCCATAAACCCTCATTCAAAAAAAAAATCAGTATTAGATATAGTAAGTTAAATAATATTACAAGAAAAATAAAATTAAAGATCATGGATTTTAGTATACTTTAACTACAAGTGATAACAACAAATAAAACAATTGACGACTTCGAAAAGCATTTTATCCGGTTGTTTACCAATTGAAAATGTCATATTCCAAACTATACAATGAAAAGTGGAAGTGTTTCCACTCAAAAAAATGTATTGCAAGGAACATAATTTTTCAAGTCGTAAACAAAACCGGTTGCAAGCATAGACTTATTAGTTTAAAACGTATTGAGAATTGTATTGAGTCACTCTTATGATGATTGATAGAGTTATATGATAAATGGAAAGAGAGATGGGAAGTTTTTATTTACCTCATGTTGTTGTTGAGCAAGAAATTTGACATATGCCCCTCCTCCCGTAAGGCCTCATTTCAAGAGAACAATGTTAGAAATTGTAAATAAAATAATAATTGTAAAACAAGTACAAGAAATGATCATGAAATGTTACAACTTTACATATCCAACAATGTGTGTGTGAATTATTGCTTGCCAAGTATAAACATTCAATGATTAATCTCAAGACAACATGCGATGTTCCACAAGGAAATTAAACCAACTCGAATCCGTTTTCTTTTCTCTTTTTTTTTTTTTGCCTTTTTTTTTTTCACTTTGTTCTTCTTTTGGCATGAGTGGCTGCTTTCAAAATATAGGAATTGTATTTTTTTTTTCTACCCCAGGGGTACCTCCACACATCCAAATAGGTAGCCTTCTCTGCTCACGCTCATCGTGGCGGCTTTTCACTCTATGTCGAGGCTCGCACATACACATAGACAGCTTTTTCCCCTCACGTTAATGCGGCGACTTTCACTCTATTTGGTGGGCAGCTATTTCCACTCGCGCTATTGTGGTGGCATTTCTCTCTATTGTGTAGGCAGCCATCTTAATGGTCTGAATAGGCAGCCTTTTCCACTCACACTTCATGGAGCTTTCACCCTTTTGTAGAGGCATCCTTTTCCATCCACTCATGCTTTATTCCTTTGCTTTATTTTCTAGTGGCTTTCATTTCTTTTTTCTTCACCTTTTTCTTCTTATAGCACGAGTGGCAGATTTTTTTTCTTTTTTCTTCACTTTTTTTTTTTCACTTTGGCACGAGTAACGGCTTTTCAAAATATTGCAGTGACAGCCTTTTTCCATATTGGTATTGCATCTTTTTTTTTTTTTTTGAGGATACCTCCACGCATCCAAATAGGTAGCCTTCTCCGCTCACGCTCATTGAGGCGGCTTTTCACTCCACATGAAGGCTAGCACATCGACATGGGCAGCTTTTTCCACTCACGCTATTGCAGCGACTTTCACTCTATTTGGTGGGCAGCTATTTCCACTCGCGCTATTGTGGTGGCGTTCCACTCTATTGTGAAGGCAGCCATCTTAAAAAAGGCTACACATCCACAGAGGCAGCCATTTCCACTCACGCTTCATGGCGCTTTCACCCTAAGGGCAGGCATTTCCACACGCTATTGCAGGTGGCTTTTGCGCTATTTACATAGACAGCCACTTCCGCTCACGCTATTGTGGCCCTTTCGCCCTTTTATGGAGGCACCCCCCCATCCACTCATGCTTTCCACTAATGGATTCGAGCCGAAAGTCATTCAAAGTGTTACTCGCATGCCATCAAGAAATTTGCATTGATATGCCAATACAAGTCAAGCAAATGTGTACAAATATACTCAATTTATTTTTTATTTATTAAAAAGGTATAATCTCAATAAAACAGAACAAAACACTCCAAGAGTAGTATTCACATGTTCCACGGAGATAAAACAGAGAGAAAGCGAACATGCAATAAAAGCAGTAGAGAAAGGAAAAGAATGACTTGCCTTAACAAAGCCTGAGAAGATTAAAAGCCTAAGGCTCAACATCACCATGCTCATATCTACCCTTAGGCCCCTGAGTTGATGTCAATCGCCTAGCAAATCTGAGCACAATCAAATCTCAGTAGTTTATGATCTGCCCATAATTCTTCCTGAGAACAAGGTCAACCAAAAGAAGAAATTTTTATTAATACAAAGGAACAAAATAAGTAAACTAAAAAAATGACTACGATGAAACAACAAAAAGAATATAATTGCAAAACTACAATCGGTAGCCTAGAAAACTGATATTGTAAGAAAGACATTTTTGCAGTTGGATAATTGAAAAGCTTAAAGAAGATAAACAAATAACACAAATTTACACAGAAACAGCAAAACCAACTCAAAAAGCAGAAACCACATTCCATCGCTTCCAAAGAAGCAGAAACCAAAGCTAAGGTCTTACATTTCAATTTCAGGCGATGATTCTTCCACCTCCACATAAACATACACATTCCCTCCCCGGCCGACGGGCCACATAGCGGCACGAACTTCTCGCGCCATTCCCCTGTCGAAGCACCGAGTTTCCTTCGTCCTCGTCCTCGAGCCCCGCGAAACCCTCCCAATTTCCTTCGTCCTCGTCCCCGAGCCCCGCGAAACCCTCCCAATTTCCTCTGTTCACCTCGAATTTTCCGTGATTCGTCTTCGTCACTTAGGGTTTCGACATCGCCGAAAGAGGAGAGCGACAAGTCGTCCTTCGGAGGCCAGCGAGTGTAGGTCGTGGCTTCGACGCCGGCGGCAAGAGGCGGAGCGGAGAGCGGCGCTCGGACTCCATAGCTTCTTCTCTGCGAAGCTTCACAGAGCTGAGAGAGAGAGAGAGAGAGAGAGAGAGAGGGTCTTTCTTTCTTTCGTTTGAAAATAGAGTATATAGTTTGAAAATAGACCGTTAGGGTATATATACTCTATTTCCTTTTTCTGTTTCTTGGAGGGAGAGTTCTCTGGCGGGAACGCTCAAACATTCACCGGTGGAGAATTTTTTTTTTTTTTAGAGAGTTCTTATTTGGACTTGAATAAGAGTTTTTTTTCTTAGGGAGAATTTCAAAATAAAATCATTCTTTATTGTATTTAATAATTTATATCCTAAATAATATGTTTTTTTTGTTTTCATTTTATATTTGTAGTGTAAATTTTTCGGTATAAATTAAAAGTGCATCACATATGGGATATAGATTATCATTGTACCAAAAATAGAGCATTCCTCAACTTTTTTTTTTTAACACTACTAGTTCCTTTTTTTTTTTAACACTACTAGTTATTTTATAGCCAACGTGGGTAAATTTTTTTTCTTTTTTATTACTCTTTGTATTATAAAATTATTAAACTATCTATTAAAGTTATCTTGAATCAAACATGAATTATATTTAAAAAATTTATTTATTTGTACATTTCTAATTATTAATTGAAATAAAAAAAATGAATTAAACAATAATATAATAAATTTTTTGAAAAAAAAATTGTTTAAGTTTATGAATAAAATTATTTTTCAAACAAACAATTTTAAAATAAGAAAGTATAAAAATATTTTAAAATCTATTTGGCATAATTTTTTTTATAATTTAAAGGAGAAAGAAAATATTCCAATAAAAGGATAAAAAAAGAATTAAAGAAAAAGAAGATGTAGAAAAAACACAAAAAGAGAGAGAGAGAGAGAGAGGGGGCTGGTGTGTTTTGCACGCGCCAGTAGATCGAGTGCGAAAAGCCCATAACACGCGGGCCACAGCGCGCGGGCTTAGGTCAGGGGCTTTCCTTTTTTCATGCTACTCCTTTTTTTTTTTTTACACTCTGATCCTATGTAATTGCACTTTAATTCTTAATATTTTATTGGATTATATAATTATTCAGTTTTTGAAAAAAAAATCACTTTAACCCTTAAAAATACGTGTTTTTTTGGCGTTTCAGAAGAGAAAAAAAAGAAGGGAGAATTTCAAAATAAAGCCATTCTTGATGCCACTTAATAATCTATACCCCATGTGGTGTGCTCCCTTCATTTCTACTATATGTTTGTAGTGTAAATTTTGGGGTATAAATTAAAAGTGCAACACACATGGGGTATAGATTATCATTGTGTTAAGAATTGGGTATTTCTCAAAATCCCCAAAAAAAAAGCCACAAAAAAAATGAGGGCCAAACGGCCTCGCACAGATACCCCTTATGTCCTTTTAATAGTTCTTAAACTAGTGTTATTAAATATTTTTAAAAAAATGAAACAATTTGATGCTTGAACAACACCATCACATTTAACAAAAAGAAAACTGTAGTAAGATATTCTTAGTTTCCCAGAATTCTTTCCTACACGCTCTTTTCAACCACAAATTATCTACTTTGGGCCAAATTCTATAATCAAAACCTCAAGTTTAGACCTCAAAACCATATCACTTGTAAAATACCCCGCCATCTGTTTGATAAAATTATCACATAAAAAAAAAAAGCATTGGCAAAAGAGGACGTCGACAATTTGAAAATCAATCGGACATAAAATAACTTAGCAGTGCGACGCCGTATGTGTGATAAAGCGCGAGCGAAAATCCAATAATGATTTTGTGGTTTTGACTCACTAAGAAGAGTACTCTCTTCACTCCAAAAAAAAACAACAACACTCATTAGGAAGAGTCATTGCTTGGTAATTATTAAACACTAAATTTAGAGGATAAATTAGAAATTAAAAAAGAGAGATATTTAATTAGGTGCAGTTGAAGTAGCAAAAGCAAGCATCCTCATTTTTTGTGCGAACACATTCATATAAATCATAGTGTTTAAGCCAACACTTATGTCCACAATCAAGACGATCACACCGACTTGTATATATCATTTCTTTGCATCTTTTCTGTTCTACTTACGGGTGCCAATTCGTGTCTCGTGTCGTGTTCGCATCGTGTCTTATCGTGTTGATCTTTTTTTGGACCCAGACCCGACCCAACCCATTTAGTAGTATTTACTTATCGTGTCGTATCGTGTTCGCGTCGTGTCTTATCGTGTTACCCATTAACGACCCATTAAGACCAATTTAATAATCGTATCTTAATGATAAACATATATTAATGGTATTACAATCCATATACGACTCATTTAAATTTTAAACTCATTTATGACCTAAATTAAAATAAAAAGATAATTCCACACATAGAAACAACAACAAAACTAACAAGACTGTATGTCCAATAAAGAAAAAAAATAACAAAACCAATCAACAAAATATATAACATGACTAAATCAACAAAATATGTTGTTCTATTTTATAAGAATGAATATAAAATTAAAGAAAATATATATAAATATTAAAAGTTATTTATTAATCGTGTCTTAACGTTCTTAATCGTGTCTTCGTGTTCGTGTCGTGTTCACCCATTTAATTATCGTGTTAATCGTGTCGACCCGTTTAAGACCCAGACCCATTAAAGGTGGACCCAGACACGTTTATTTCGTGTCGTGTCTCGTGTCCGGATCCAAATTGCCACCCCTAATTACTATATTGACAGCTAGCTAATGGCAAAGGTTTACATGAATGCAACTCATATTTTTCGTTGTTTGATAACGTAATTACAATAATAATTAAATTCCAATGACGCTCTATAGTTTATTGAAATTATGAAATATCATTTAAAAAAATACTTAGTTTTTCATAAACAAAAAATCCATTGAGAAACTCAATGCGTGATTATTTAATATGATATATATATATATAATATTTATTGGATAAAATCTTATCGTAATTCTTGATTTTTAAAGGTTTGCCAGTTGGCCTGTTTGGTATCCGTGCACCAATTTATTCACTAATTTGCTTTGTTTCGTTCTGTTTTTTTTTTTTTTTTAGAACGAAGATTCCTTTCTTATTTTATTTATTTATTTTTCCAATGGATTCCTTTTTTTCCACGAGGCAATAGGTGGCAATTAAAAAAATCTTTAAAGTAAATTGCTCATACAATGCAAGACATGTTCATTGCTTAATAATGTACGAGCTGAAAAATATAAAGATTAAAAGAAAAACCTTTGTTAATTGTGAATTATATAGAATAATATAATGCTGCATATCACTCTCTCATCTCATTTTTTTCTTTTTAATCATCGTCTTGTGTACCAATGAATAACAAGTATTAAATATAAAAAATACTACAACTTTTAATTCTTGTATCAATTTCTAATGTTATGGGTTGTCAAAAATTAATTCATTTGTAAATATTATTAAATCTACTTAGAGATATTGTGAATGTGAAAAATTTAGAATGATATTGTTAAAACTTATTACTTACTAGGAGCTAGAGGTTTCAAAACTTTAATATCCATCTTTGTTGGCTTTAACGATTGAGAACTGAACGACACTGTTTGAGATATTTTATAGGTCAACTAAAGAATTACTTCTAAATAAAAAGTGTCGTTCCCTTCTTTCTAACTCGATAATAGTATCTCATTCTTGATTTCAAAGTTAGAAGCTGCATTATCCCTTGTCTTTGCAGTTTTATTAAAAACGACAGAGAATAGTATAAACGACATAACTTGGAAAAAAACGACAATAAATTAAAAACGACAGGAATTATAAAAACGACTGTGGATATGAAAACGACATCAGATAGGACAAGCGACAGAAAATATTAGAAGGATGCCAGACTGGACAACGACAGACATCAGCTACAAAAACCATAAAAACTGAAAAACGACAAGATAGCTGTACATGACATCAGATCGTAAAAGTTATATAGAACACAAAAACGTAGGAAAACACAAAAGCGGCAGATATTCTGAAATTCAACAGGAATCAGAAAATGAAAGTGAAGATAAAAACAAAATCAAAGTGTATAAACAACATAAAATATGAAAACGACATCACGGAGAAAACGACAGCAACTGATAAAAACAACATGAAATTGAAAACGACAGTAAATATGAAAACGACAGAAAATCTGAAAAAAAGGACAAAAAGAACTAAAAAAATGCACTAAACTACATAAAACCGAAAACAACACCGAATACAAGGGAAATAGATACTATTTCTTAGTAAATATATTAAATGAACTATTTTGAATGTGCAAAATTTACAGACAAAATGATAAAACTTTCTACTAATATATAAGTTTCTCAAACTTTAGTCATCCATCTTGTTGACTTCGACGCCGTATGTGATATTCTATGATCAAATTATAAAGAATTACTTCTAAATGAAAAGTGTCTGTACTTTCCAAACGGATAATGTATATAGTAATGAATATCTCATTCTTGATCTCAAAATTATAAGCTGCATTATCCCTCATCCTTGCAGTTTTAATAAAAACGACAGAAAACTGGAAACGACAGATACTACGAAAACGACAAAAACTTAAAAAGGAAAGGAAACTTTAAAACGACACCGAGTAGGAAAACGACATCAGATAGACAAACCATACAAAAAAAACGACATCAGATAGACAAACCACACAAAATGGGAAAAGGACACCAGACTCGAAAACGGCAGACATCAGCTAGACAAACCAAAGAAACTGAAAAACGACAGAGAACTAAAAAACGACAAGAAAATTATAAATGACATCTGATCATAAAAACGACATAAAACAAAAACAATAGGAAAACATAAAAACGACAGGTAATCTGAAAACCAACAGGAATCCAAAATGACAGTGAAGTGAAAACAAATCAAAGTGGATACACGACAGAAAATATGAAAGCGACATCACACAGAAAGCGAAGGAAATTGATAAAATGACAGTAAATATGAAAACGACAGGAAGTCTAAAAACGACAGAAAATCTTAAAAATGACAAAGAACTTGAAAAAAAAGAAAAAAAAAAAGCGCTAAACAACATGAAACCGAAAAACGAGAGTGAATACAGAAAAATACATGTGGGAGGATAGACCACACAAATTGATAAAACCAACGACAGACTGCATAAATACAGAAATTGATAAAAACAAAATCATAGTATAACAGACTATTGGAAATTGGAAAACAACTATAAAGAAGAAACGACAAAGCTTATAGAGCAAAATTGTGAGGCAAAACATAAAAGAGTACTTAAACTAGTCGATGTGTTTTTGATCATTTTCTTTTGCGTTTTATTTGGCAGTGTGATGGTCAGTTAGGAACAGTTAAAGAAGAAAACAGCAAAGCAAAATCCACGATCAAGAGAGAGACGAGAGGAGAGAAGGGCGGGAGAGTGAGATATAATGAGGTGTCTTTTTTTTTTTTTTTTTCTTCCTGAATAGTGAGATATAATGAGTTTATTTATCAGAGAATTTCAAAATAAAATAATTTTTAATGCCACTTAATATTCTATACTCCAAATGGTATGCTCCCTTTATTTTCACTTTATGTTTGTAATACAGATTTTGGGGTATAAATTAACCCCTTGTTTGTTTCCCCCATTTCTCCCATTCCATTCCATTCCATTTTTTTCAACTTTTCAAATCCTTTAAATCCTTTAAACTATTCCATTCCATTTCATTTTTTTTCAACCACTTTTTTCAACTTTCCAAATCCCTATACAATATCTTTAAATCTCAACCATTCATATTACCTCAAAATCAGCAAAGTCAAATCATTCTTACATCATTTTTACAAACCATTTTCAAACAATTCCAAACCATTTTTAAAACCATTTTTCCCATCCCATTTCCATCCCAATAAATGGGATGGAATGGCCAAAATGGCCAAACCAAACACATGGTAAAAGTGCAACACACATGAGGTATAGAATATTATTGGCAATAATGAGGTATTTCTTAAAATCTCCCTTTATTCGATTATTTATTTTTTAGATTTACCCCTTGTTTGCCTTACCCATTTATCTCATTCCATTCCATTCCCATTTTTCATTTTTTTCAACTATTCCATTCCATTTCATTTTTTTCAAACTATTCCATTCCATTCCATTTTTTTTCAACCATTTTTTTCAACTTTCCAAATCCCTATACAATATCTTTAAATCTCAACCATTCATATCACCTCGAAATTAGCAAAGTCAAACCATTCTTACATCATTTTTACAAACCATTTTCAAACTATTCCAAACCATTTTTAAAACCATTTTTTCCATCCCATTTCCATCCCAATAAATGGGATGGAATGGCCAAAATGGCCAAACCAAACACATGGTAAGATAGACAAGTAATTTGTCTAAGATTATGATTATTGGATTATGAATTTGAATACTATGTATTTTTAGGGTTTCAAATTACCATGTTTTTAAAAAATTGAGATGAGATTCTCAAATATTAAAACTATAAATTACCGCATATCAAACACGATAATCTTTAAGATTACCATCCCTACCACCATCAAAATATATATATTTGTAAAAACCTTAATCAAATTTAGATTTGTAAATATCTATTCATTTAGGTATAGATATAATAATCTCCTTATCTCTAATTTATTGAATTCGACAAAAGTAATACACCGAAATATTTTTTTAGAGATAATTGAGTAAATAACAATTTGTTAAATGATATATTTTTTTAAAATAGCTAATATTTTCAAAAATTAAACATTTGTAATTTTCTTAATTGCATGATGATTTACTTTTACTTTTATGCCCTTAATTCTTTTATGTACTAGTGGCTAATAACTTAATTTTGAAAAGATTGGTCATTTCTTTCAAATATGGACCAAAAATGATCAAATACTAAATAAATATATTTTTTAATGAAATAAATTCGACTAGCTCAATCAAGTGAGATATTTTTATTAATTGTTATAATTATACTTAACAATGTTTTAAAAAAGGACACATTAGTTCTTTAACCATTTTGAAGTCCACTTTTAAAGAATTTGACCAACGAATTTAGAATTTAAGAAAATAGTCATGAGGTTGTTTAATGATATTTAGAATACAAGAAATGCCCTTAATCATTTTAAACATAACAAACTATACAAAACATGTTACAAACCGTAATAAAAAATATTACAAAGTGTAACAAATTGTACGAAGTTAACAAAAATATTACAAAGATGTTACAAAAAATTTCAAACATAACAAACTATTGTTACAAAAATATTACGAACTGCAAAAATGTTACGGACCAATAGCAAATTCGTTATGATTTGTAACAAATTTGTTACAAATGTGTAACCTTAAACCCTAAATTTATCACAGATAACAAATTTGTTACATATGATATCATTTATTACAATCTGTAACAAAAGACAAAAAAATTAATAAATAATGTAAAAAAAAACTAAAAAAATTAATAACTTAATTTTTTTAATTATTGGCTAATAATTTAAAAACGTGTTTTTAAAATAGCCATTTAGTCAACTTTCTCAAACAAATCTTCGAATCGAGTTGGATATTTTTATTTTTATAATAATATTTATTAAATGATGTAAGAACTCTTCGAACGAAGTAAGCACATGGGTCCATCATGGCAAGACCAATAAGAAGATAAGAAGGAAAAAGACAATCGTAAAGAGCAATATAATAATGCATACATCAAACTATCAAAGTATGGTATAACATAATATAATAATAGAATAAAAGAGAGTAAATTGCAAAGTTAGGTGGGACTTTAATTAATTCATTGTCGCAGCATATGATAACATCTTCCAAGAAAGTAAAATTGTTGACTGATAGAACACTCAAATCAAACAAAAGCCATGCCACTATATGTGATAACTACAAAGTGTACTCAAAAGTCATCAATATGAATGCGCAGCAGAGAAATATTTCCCTTGCAAAACAGAATAAATAATCATTGTTCATTAATATTTATAAGGTACACTGTGTCACCCTGTCTACTTCATTACATCGATTCTCTTCTAAGGTTTTGGTTGAGATTGATTTCCAAAAGAGACATTTTTTTTTTTCTTATAATTCCGTTTGAATGTGTCTAAATGGCCATTAGCACTGGTAAGTGTAAAGGAAAGATGTTCACAATTTTGAGCATAGACGGTGGAGGCATTAAGGGCATAATTCCTGCTACCCTGTTAGCCTTTCTTGAGTCCAAACTCCAGGTATTATTTGAACTCTTTTTTTTTTTTTTTTTCGATACGAGATTTATATTATGAATTAATAATATTTGTTGAGATATATGTTAGGAATTAGACGGACCAGATGCGAGAATCGCAGACTATTTCGACATAATTGCAGGGACAAGTACCGGAGGGTTGGTCACTACAATGATCACAGCTCCCAACAAGGAAAACCGACCTATGTACGCCGCTAAAGACATAAACCCCTTCTACTTAGAGCACTCACCCAAGATCTTCCCTCAGAAGAAGTAGAGTACTTATAAATCTTATAATTGATCTAGTTTTTGTTGAAAGTACTATTGTTTTTTGATGTGGGATATATATTGATGTTCTTGTGATTATTTTATGTTATATTTAGAGGAAATAATCTCCTCACATCTGTGGCAAATTTGTTTGGGACATTTTCTGGGCCAAAGTATGATGGGAAGTACTTGCGTTCGATGACCAACAATTTTCTTGGAGACCTCACTTTGAAAGACACACTCACTAATGTTCTCATCCCTGCTTTTGATGTCAAGCTTCTCCAACCTGTGATTTTCTCTACTCATGATGTATGGAAAATCGAATTTATTTGCATAATTACCCTTTTTAGTTTATTGGATTTCCTGGGGTTGAATTGAGATTTAGTGATATTTTTTTTTTTGGTAGGCGAGAGAAAATGGCCTGAGAAATGCTCGGCTCGCTGATGTCTGCGTTGCGACATCGGCGGCTCCCACATTTCTCCCCGCGCACTTCTTCGCGACTAGCGACGGGCAGGGAAAGACTCGCACTTTTGACCTAATTGACGGCGGCGTTGCCGCCAACAATCCTGTAAGTTTGTTTACTCTTCGCTTAGAAAATCGACACATTGTACTAAGTGATACAATTTGTCCAAGTAAATTTCGTAGACTAATTGTTGAATTTAATTTGTCCAAATGATGAAAGACAATGTTGGCAATAAGCCACATCTGTAGAGGGATAACCATAAAGAGCTCGGATTTCGCGGACGTGAAGCCGATGGACGGGGAAAACACGCTAGTGTTGTCGCTAGGCACGGGCACGCCAAAGCACGAAGAGAAATACGACGCAGCTCAGGCCTCCAAGTGGGGATTGTTCAATTGGATGTTCAACAATGGAAGAACACCATTGGTTGACATTTTCGCCGACGCGAGTTCTGACGTTGTTGATTTCCATGTCTCCACTATGTTCCAATCTCTCCATAGCAAGAAAAACTACCTCCGAGTTCAGGTTCAAATAAGAAACACATTTCACAATCTTTTATGTGACAATATTTTTTTTTCCTTCGAAATTCGAATTAGTCCTTTTATTTTTGTACCTATTTGGTTCTTAAAAAAAAAAAAAAGCATTTCATGATTTTGGAAAATTGATGGCTAGGATGACACATTGAGTGGAAATGAGGCATCGGTTGACATAGCCACTCCAGAGAATATGCAGAGGCTTGTGGAAGTTGGGACTAAACTGCTAGAAAAGCCGGTATCGCGGGTAAATTTGGAAACCGGAAGGTATGAGGAATTGAAAGGAGAAGGAATAAATTCAGAAGCACTTGCTCATTTTGCAAAGCTTCTCTCTGAAGAAAGGAAACTCAGACGTGGAAATTGAGACTCCTCGTTGATTACTTTGGGGAGAAAAAATAAATGAAAGAAATAGAAAGTGAGTGCTTTTAGAATATGGTGAATCATGAAATTGGCGTGAAATATATATGTCTATGTGTGGACTGTGGTAGAGGCACATATTCCTTAGCTTTTCATGAAGCCAAAAAATGCTTTCTTTTTTCCTTTTTGGTTTGATCTTTTTCGGCAACAATGATATATATACCATTGAAAGTTTTATAATTGCTACCTTAAAGGTTAAAGAGTTTAAAAATCTTTAGCTCTTTTTCAAGGAAATGGAAGTCTAGTTTAATCTATGAACTATCAATTTGACTCAACTTTATTATAAGTTTGAATGATATTTGAGATTAGAAAAGGTTTTACAGAAAGTAATTAAATTTATTGAAGAGTTTTTAGAAAAGAACATTATAAACTTAATATAAGTATTTTTATTGTATAATGATGATATCATCATTTTAAAATTATTGAACTCTTTGTAATTTATTATGGTTCTAAATATTCATTTAAAAAAAAAAAGTTGATATTTATCCCTATAAAAACTCTATCCAGGTTGGAACTGATCGTATATATTAGACAAATATATTACTCACTAACTCAAAAATATTTTTTTATTTAGAAAATTTGATCTAATGCTACTCTTAAAACTCAAATTTATAATCCATATCATTATTACAAATCATGTTACTTTTTTTTATCAATAAATTACTATTTTATTCCCCTCTTATGTTCGTTATTTGTGAAAGAAATGAGTAATTTAGTTAAATTTACTGTTAAAAATTAGTATAGATTATAACTTTTTATAAGTAGTATTGTTTAAAATTTTCCACAATTATTAGGGTCAAACAATTGTCTCCACTCCTATAGCACCATTTGATTCAAGTTGGCTATAGAATCAAACGGACCTATATATTCCTGTCAATGCTAAGTCCATATTGGACCATATGCCCAAAAGGCCCAAAGGAAAAGGGTTGTTGGGAATCTTTTAAGATTTTCTCTCTTTTCTCAAAAAAAAAAAAAAAAAAAAAAACCTTTGACATTCAAATTTATAACTTATATCGTTATTTTTTTATCAGTAAATTACTATATTGCTCATCTTTGTCTTTCTTGACTTCTCATTTGTAAAAAAAAAATAAAAAAAGTAATAATTCGGTCAAATTTAATACTAATAAGTGACATAGATTGCAAACTTTCTTTTAAATTGATATTTTTAAAATTAATTGTCTATAAATGATATTTTTAAAATTTTTCAAAAACTTATACTGATTAAAAAAAAAAACTTTCAAAGGCTCTTTTTAACATAATATGCCACAACCGGCAAAAGATAATTTTTCATCCTTCAAGATTAACAACATGAAACATTTCTTTAGTTTATATAACCAAACGGAAAGAACAAAGCATGTATTTGAACATATCATTGATTGATTTTTGTGATCCTTTTATTCCAAGAACTTATTGTAATATCCACAAAAACAAACAATAAGCAAGATAATAACTAGGCGAATCAAGCAATAACATTAAAAGCATGATTACGCTACTTAATTTATAACTAGAACGAATTTTCCATTTTAAGCCAAATGTCAAATGGAGCCAGGAAGTCAAACATTAGAGGCAAAGAAAGAAGAGTTGATCAAGATCAAAGAAGAGCTAGAGAAAGCCAAAGAAAAGGCCACACAATCATGGCTAGACTCTCGCCCCTTGATCGACGAGCTCGAGAGGCTAAAATCCGACCTCGCGAATTGCGAGGCCAAGAACGCTGAATCCGAAACCCTAATTTTTGAACTTGAAACCGAGCTCAAAGCCGTCGAATCGAGCATCAAATCGAAGAAGGAAGGAGAGTTGAACGCTGCGAAGGCGACCGAGGAGTTCACCCGAACACTAGACCAACTGCGCGAGGAGACCGAAACCCTAAAGCGCCACTCCGACGAGGTGCGCCAAAAGAGGTCAAGGCTCAAACAAGGGCTTAGGGTTAAGAGGCAGAAGCTTCGAGCGTCGCAACTTATGCTCGTGGCAGCGAAGAAGGAAGCCGAGGCCTATAGCGAGGCTACAAATGAAGCGATAAAGTATTCGAGCTTATTTTGTGAGACGGAGAATGTTAAATTGAGCCATGAAGAGTACGAGGCCTTGAAGAAGAGAGCCGACGACGAGAACGCTCTCGCGATTGGCGCATCTCGGTGGCAGTAGAGGAGAAGGCAGCGGCGGAGAAGAGCCGTGACTCGGCCATGGCTAAGTGGAAGGAGATGAAGAAGAAGAGAGTCATGAAGTTGAAAAGAGGACTAATGAGAGAAGAGAATAATAGAGTTGTGGTTGAAGAAGAGGAATTAGGGCATCAGAACAAATTAGAGCTTGTTGAAATTGTTGATGAAAATCCTAAGGTAATGAAAATTGATGATCAACCTAGTAATATTAAGGAAAATAATTATCGTTACCAAGGACCAGAGCTAATGAGAAGAACAAGGCCAAAGAAGAATTATAAGAATAAAAAGAAGAAGATGTCGTTTTTCATGCAAATTAGGGCATGTTTTGTGATTAACATTATTAAGAGGTTGTTTGGATGATCATCTATTTTGTGTATATAATTTTGAGGTTCCAAATATGCTAGTAAATGTGAATAATTCAACCTCTTGTAAAGAAAGTGTGTTATATGTCGTGAATAAATAAAATTACATTATGTAAACTTTGGACTTATATATCTCAATTCTTTTTTTTTCTTTCTCTTTTTATCATTCATTCTAAACATATATATAATAATTTATTTGAGGAGTGCGATATGGTCATCCGTGTGTTTGTTATGACTTATAATAATATATCCAGAAAGAAAATAATAATAATAATAATAAAGAAATGAAATTAGGAGGTTTTGTCTCAACGTGACGGCTTAAATGTTTAGGAAGTAATTGGAGTTTTCACGTGGGCAGCTATTGGAATAATAATAACATATAGTAATAATCATTATTATAATATCTTGACCCAAAAAAAAAAAAAAACCTTGACTACAAAAATAATAATAATTATATATAGAAAATAATTAAATAATAACAAGGGTAACAGTAAAAGTGGAAAGAGTCGCCAATCTTCAATTAATATACGTCTGCTTTGACCTTGATAATGATATTGATATATTCATGAAATCATAACGTTGACGACTTAGTCGAATTGACTAAATTCTCAAGGAGCAATCCTAGCAAATTCGTATAGATAAATAAGAGGAGTCTTCGATGAGTGACTCAAAAAATGTTACCAGTGATAATGCTGTGATTGAGCTACACAACAACTCTCTTAATTAAAAAGACTTTTACAAACTGCAAATGAAACGAACAACAGTACATTGATGATTATATTTTATCCGTCGCAATAACTATCATTAATGGTGATGAATATGACAAAAAAAATATAAACTTTATTTTCTTATTAATACTCGTCATCAAACCGGCTCCAATAAATTTGTTCCTTTCAATCCCGTGTATATATATTTTCGTTCAACAGCTGTGAACACTTGATAAAAGTTAATACTTTCAAAATTTATGAAAAGAATATTGAGTAATTTTTTCTCACGTCTTACACCTCATCATTTTAAAAAACCATGATTTTTTTTTTGGCCTTTTTTACCCTTAGGAAAGTATAAGCAAATATATATGTAGTCAATCTACATTATTGTTGAAGCACTAGCACTTATAAAATATTAGATCCATGAAAAAGGTGGTTCCACTTCCTTCAAAGTTGCCCTTAGCAAAGCACAATTAATGATTAAGTTTGGTAATTTTTCCTTGATGGTTAAATTATATTTAACAAATCAATTAAGAACGACTTCAGGTGTAGTTAATTAATACATACGGAAAGTTCTTTTTTGTTACGTTAGCTCGCTGCATGAGACAATAATTACTTCTGGAGATAAAAAGAAGCAATATAATATCATAAACACAAAAAAGTATAATTAAAAAAAAAAAGTTATATCTATAACGTCAGATTTGCCAGCTCTTAAGTGGGACCTTATATATTCATTGAATATAAGACCAAGTCTATAAAAAAAGTTGACACAAATCAACTATGGCGACTTTATATGAATATTGAATTCGTCTTTTTGAGCTAATAAAGAAAAGTAGACAAAACCCTTTCAAAAAAAAAAAAAAAAAAAGAAAAGAAAAAGACAAGACGATAAATTAAAAAAATATTATTTTCCCAATCCACAGTCTCAAATCTGACTAACCACAACATTATATAAATTGACTCATATTCGCTTCGATTCCAATACAAACACAATCATTTTCATCGTCGATAAGTTATTTTCTCTTGCAAAACAATATTCACAAATAATCTTCATCAATCTTCTTTTCTCTTTTCCCCATCAACGTTTAATTATTCGATTTAGAGATCTTTTTTATTTCTTTTTGACAACCAACACTCATATATAGTACCACCATGAAATTCGGTGAATATCTATCAACGGAAGAATCTTTCTCTTCAAACAAAAAGACATTCACAGTGTTGAGCATTGACGGAGGTGGCATCAGAGGCGTAATTCCGGGCACTCTTTTGGCCTTCTTAGAATCCAAACTTCAGGTATTAATTAACATACTACTAATAATAATTATTTCAAAAATAAAATATTTAACTTGTTCATGAATATGCTAAGCAAGGTTTATTACTAAATAATTCTCAGGAATTGGACGGACCAGAAGCGAGAATCGCAGATTATTTCGACATAATTGCAGGAACAAGTACCGGAGGGTTGGTCACAACGATGCTCGCCGCTCCAAACATTAAGGATAACGGAAGGCCGTTATTCGCAGCCAAAGACATCAACAACTTTTACTTACAAGAGACCCCAAAGATTTTCCCTCAAGAAAGGTAATAAAACTTTGTCTCTAGTATAGTGCTCTATGATGGAAAATTTTAATTTCAAATATTGCTTTATTTTGGTTAACTTTTTTTTTTTTTTTTTTGAATTTTTTCAGAAACTTTTGGGCGTCAATAAGGGCTACGCTCAACGCCTTTTCGGGGCCAAGGTACGACGGAAAATATCTGCGTTCTTTGCTAAACAGCCTTTTAGGAGACCTCACTCTCAAGCAGACCCTAACCAAAGTGCTCATACCGGCTTTCGATATCAAACTGCTTCAACCTGTGGTTTTCTCAACCAATGATGTATGATACTAAGAGCTTAATTACACTAATTAGTTCAAATTGTACAAGAGAAATTAATTATTCTAAGCTAATTAATTATGCTAGTTAATATAAGTTATAACCAAATCGTTTGTGCGCGCGCAGGCAAGATATAACGCGTTGCGAAATGCTCGGCTCGCGGATGTTTGCATCAGTACCTCTGCAGCTCCCACATTTCTCCCGCCCCACAGCTTTTCGACAAGCGACGGGAAGGGAAAGACTCGCAGTTTTGATCTCATCGATGGCGCCGTTGCTGCAAACAATCCTGTATGTTTACTAACCATATCTCATTCTATTTGTAACTTTTTTTTTTTTTTTTAATTTTTTGTAAATAATGGACTATAAAGACAGGAACGCATCTTAACTAGGTTGACATACGCTTAAAATGAAGTCGGCTTTCCAGTTAAGTTGGATATTCTTTATAATATTTAATAACTTGTTGATGAATATTAAATCGCAGACGATGTTGGCGATAAGTCATGTTTTTAGAGAGATGACAAAGAACAACGCGAATGCAGAGCCAATGGATGGGAGAAGGTTGCTAGTGCTCTCGCTGGGGACCGGCGCGTCAAAGCTCGAGGAGAAGTACTGTGCAGCCAAGGCATCCGAATGGGGTTTGCTCAGTTGGATCTTCAACAATGGCAACACTCCTTTGATCGACATTTTCAGCGACGCGAGCGCTGATGTTGTCGATTTCCTCGTGTCCACTCTCTTCCAATCTCGCCATCACCAGAAAAATTACCTTCGCATTCAGGTATGTACTTATTTTTGAAATTTTTTAGTAAATAGTCCGTTTTTTATTTCCGCATCAAGAAACAAAAGTTGTGAATATTTTCTAAAAACAAAGCGCTCGAAAATTAGATCATTTAGTTATAAATCCGTTTATTTTTATTTATATATAGATATATATAGAATATTGGATTAAATAATACAATAATTATGAGAATAATTAATGTGCTAATTTAATGTTGGTTTGTACGATTGTAGGATGATAGTTTGGTTGGGTGTGAGTCATCGGTGGATTTGGCGACAAAGGAGAATTTGCAAAGATTAATTGAGATTGGGAACAAATTGTTAGAAAAACCAGTTTCAAGGACCAATTTGACAACTGGAAGATGTGAGACAATTGAAGCCGACGGGACTAACGCAGAAGCTCTTACGCGATTCGCCAAGCTTCTATCGGAGGAGAAGAAACTCCGAGCTCAGACTCTTTAATTAATTCTTTGTTTGCTTTTTTGTATCATAATTTAATTTTTGCTCATTTAATTCTTTAAAATATCTTCATTTGTTTGTATGTAAGAGGAGATAAAGCTAGTGGACTAGCTAGCTCTTTTTTTGTATGCTAATATATTGGCATTATATTCTTTCCGTAGTTTTAGTAAAGATTTGTAATGAGTCAGTTTTATAAATAATATAAACATTTATCAATGATTATATTCTTAAAATTTTAAAATATTGACTATTATGTATTTAAAAATCAAACTTTAAAAAATAACTATTCCCTAAAAATCGGATGGAGTATCTATATAACAAATTTTCGCTTCGCACCTCTTTCAACAATACGATTCGATTATATAATATAATGCACAAAACGGTCTGATAATGAAAATTAGTTTTACTTGAATAATCTGATCATCTAGCTAGTAGTCTTATCATAATTTTCAGTATAAACTTAAACAAGTGTCTGAAAAATTGTCATTGTCACACATTATTGTCCATATAAATTAATTCAATTTATGTGTCACCAATACAAATAAAGTTAGAAAGAAAAAATATTATTTTTGCAGAAAATTCTCTTAACTAAGAATCAATTATCCACCGCAAACTTTCCTAATGCAAGTACATAATTACTATTCGATCTCATTGCCAGAGAAATGCAGATGAAAACATATGGCATATTATATATGTTAAAATCCATAAATTAAAGCTTTAATTGCAAATTTTAACATATGTTCAATAAGTGGGGAGGGAAAAAAAATCTTAAGATGTGTTAAACATTTATTAACAATTCTCTTCGTAGATTCCTGCTATGATACGTGTATTATTTAACTGCATAAATTAATATGCAAAGACCAATTCTTATGTAGGGATGTGTATGCCCATGATTTTCAGGATAGTATGATTTTTTTTTGTTTTTTTTTTTTGGTTTTTTTTTAAAGAATGTGATAGGCCCTTTCTACTAATAAGTTCAATAGATATTGTCGGCAAAATTGAATTATTAATGATAATTCTACGGTTAATACACTTAATTTATTATGTGTTACAAACAATAATCAAACATATAAAATTAAAGAGATTTATATGTTATTGTACTCACAAACATGAGCGTGTATAAAATAAATCTTAATAAATGACACGAATTATAGTAAATATTCAATTTTTAACACTTAATTTAAATTTATATTCAATTTTCAAAATAATAAAATAAAATATTCAAGTAATTCAATTACTTACATAGTAATAACTGGTGGTAATTAGTTTAGTTATTCAATTACTTCAAAATTTAAGTATTTATTTTTATTATTGTGTAAATTTTATTTATTTTCCTGCTTCACTGAATTTTATAATATCTCATATTTTTTAATGAACAATACTAGCTAGACATATCAAATTTTTAACCAATTTTTTAATATCAAATTACTTGTCAAATTTAATATTAAAAAATTAATAAAAAAGTAGATATATATAGCTCTAATCTTTGTTTATACATATAATATTTTAGGGTCAGTTAAGAATTTAGCCATTTTGTAATCTATGTTTTAAAGATATAGCCCACGTTTTGAAAAATTAGCAAAATAGCCATCAGGTTAACATCTAAAAATATATGACTAAAGAAATAAAATTTGTGACTAAATAAATAAAATACACAGTCAGAAAATTTGTGACTATAGTCACAAAATTTCAGAAAATTTGAAATAAACACAATAAAAAATTTAAACATCCATTAACAAAATAACCAACTCATAAATAAATGATTGCCTATACAACCAATTTCATAAAACTTATTACTAAATAAAAAATATCTTATAAATAGCAAAAAATATATGCAACCAAAGAAGTCACAAATTTCATGACTAGAGACACAAAATTTTAGACAATATTGTTTGCAACAAACAACAAAAGCAGAATTCAAAAAATTAGTGACTGTAGTCTCAAAAATCTAGACACGAATGTATGGCTATTTTGCTAATAAAAGCAAACATAGGCTAATTATTAAAAACATATATAAAAATATGGCTATTTATTTAAAAAACCGAATATTTTAACTATATGTTCGTTGTTTATACCTTACCATATAGGTGGTTTTTTTTTTTTTTTTTTTTTTCAACACGACGGCGCGTATTTGTGCTTTGTGGTGCTAATTAATAGGAATTTTCACGTGGGCAGCTATTGCGATAATGGCAAGAACAAACGACGATGCCAATAATAATAATGATAACAATTAAGGAAAAAAATTAAATGGAACATGAATTTGACTCAGTCAAGATCAACTAACCTAGTAAATTAATTTGTTTAAATATTTCCAAAAAACCAAATTAAACATATATGTATATGCATTTCATGAAGAAAGAGAATGTTTCTAGTGAAACAGAAATAAGGTGCAATAGTTGAAGGGAAGTGGGGAACTACATATATTAATATAACAGTCAATATGCCTCCTCAATGGACAAATAAAATATTTTCTTTATAATTTCAAGTATTATTATTTTTCTTTGAGAAATTACAGTGAATACCCAATTTTTAAAACTTAATATAAGTTATTATCCAATATTTTGAAAAATGTAACCAACTACCTAAATGCTTCAATTACTTACATAGTGGTAAGTGGTGGTAATTCACTTAGTTACCAAAAACATGTGCAAGTAATTCACAAATTGATTAGAAACTCAATTACTTCAAAAGTTTGTGTATTTATTTTTATTGTTATATAAATTTTGGGTATTTGCCTACTTCACATTTTTTCTTTTTTTTTATTACAATTTAATATTTAATTTGGTAGTACGGGAGTTTATAATTTTCTTTTTTCATTACAATTTAAAAATAATTTATACTAATTTAAAGTTCTTGAACAATAATACGGAAAGTTCTTTGTGTTACCTAATTAGCTCGCTATATCAGACCATATATATATATAATTATATATATTGCAGACAACAAGGAAATGACGGCTGACTTTGCGTGCTCTAAGGTGGGACCTAAATGCATTGAATTATAGACCAAGTGACAAAAAAAGTTGACTAAAAATCAATTATGGCTTCGTGTACAATTTTGAACTGATTGTAGAATTTGGGAAAAGAGACCACACATTACATAGCTCTACTTTGTATATAAATCGCCTCATATTCGCTTCAATTCCAACACAAAACACATCATTTTCATAGCTGAGTTGTTCTCTTCTCTCGCAAAAGGATATTCACAAATCATTTTCCAACTTCTTTTTCCTAATTCCCCATCAACGTTACATATCATTCACTTTCATATATATAGTAAAATATTGTTGGAGTTTATAGTTGAATATTATCCATAAATGGCAAAAGCTTGTTCCGCGAAGACAAAAACCCTCACAGTGTTGAGCATTGACGGAGGTGGCATTAGAGGCGTAATTCCGGGCACTCTCTTGGCCTTTCTAGAATCTAAACTTCAGGTACGTACTACTAAATATAATTATTCAAGAATCTTATGAAGTTATTTTTAATTTTTTAATAAAGTTGTTCATATTGAATAATAAAATGAGGTCTATGATTTACTCAGGAATTAGACGGACCCGATGCGAGAATCGCAGACTATTTCGACATAATTGCGGGAACAAGCACCGGAGGTTTGGTCACTACTATGCTCACAGCTCCTAAGGCCGACGGTCGGCCCTTATTCGCGGCGAAAGACATTAACAACTTTTACTTGCAAGAGACTCCAAAGATTTTCCCTCAAAATAGGTATAATTTTTTGTACATTTTGGACAAGTTTCTATAATAATAATAAATAAAAAAAGATCTCATTAAAAATTTTAAATTTTTTTTATTTATTGATGAACTTTTTTCTTTTCTTTGAATCTTTTCAGAAACTTTTGGAAATCAGTAACGGGTTGTTTCGGCGCATTTTCGGGGCCAAAGTACAACGGAAAATATCTACATTTGTTGCTAAACAGCCTTTTAGGAGACCTCACTCTCAAGCAAACCCTAACCAAAGTGCTCATACCAGCTTTCAATATCAGACTACTTCAACCTGTGGTTTTCTCAACCAACGACGTATGTTACTAAAAAAAAAGAAAATATTAATTACTAATTTGTTCACAGTTGATACTAATGGAATTATTTTTGGAACAATTGTTCTAATTAATAAGTGAAAATTTTATTTTATTTTATTTTTGTTCAGGCGAGAGATAATGCCTTGAGAAATGCTCGGTTAGCGGATGTCTGTATCGGTACATCCGCAGCTCCTACATTTCTTCCGGCGCACAACTTTACGACATGCGATAGAGACGGAAAAACGCGCACTTTCGACCTAATTGACGGCGCCGTCGCTGCAAACAATCCTGTAAATTTTGCTAAAATAACTTATGAATCATTATTTTACTGAATTGTGTTACATATATTGTGTAGTCTTTGACAATACTAACTTATAATCTGATGTAAATCACAGACAATGTTGGCAATAAGTCATGTTTTTAGAGAGACGACGAAGAACGACGTCGACATAGAGCCGATGGACGGGAAGAGGCTGCTAGTGCTCTCGCTAGGGACGGGCGCGCCGAAGCTGGAGGAGAAGTACTGTGCAGCCAAGGCCTCAAAATGGGGTTTGCTCAGTTGGATCTTCAACGGCGGCAACACTCCTTTGATTGATATTTTCAACGACGCAAGTGCGGATGTCGTCGATTTTCTCGTGTCGACTCTCTTCCAATCCCATAATCACCAGAAAAATTACCTTCGGATTCAGGTACAATTATTATTTTCATATATTTTTTTAAATGAAAAAAAAGGCTTAAAAACGCATTGCAACAAGGCGCACGCCTGAGAATCTAAAGACTTATTGAATTTTTTTTTAAATAGTACTACTAACGATATGATTGCGTAATTTATGCCTAATTGAATTTTTTTTTTTTAAAGGATGATAGTTTGATTGGCAACGAGTCATCGGTGGATATGGCAACGAAGAGGAATCTGCAAAGACTAGTTGAGATTGGAAACAAATTGTTAGAGAAACCGGTTTCAAGGACGAATTTGATAACCGGAAGATGCGAAACGGTCGAAGCAGATGGGACAAACGCCGAAGCTCTTACTCGATTCGCCAAGCGTCTCTCGGAGGAGAAGAAGCTCCGAGCAACTCTACTTGAGAATTGAAAAAAATGTCAATAATATTGTCTTTCAGTTTTTTAGTTCATGATCAATTTTTTTGAAAAAATCTTCACTTGTGTGTGTTTATTGTTGTTTGTACGATCATCCATTTAATGGACTAGATGGCTCAGAATTTTTTTGTAACTTTGTATTCCTCGTGTAATTAATTACCAGTAAATTGGTATCAATATTCTTTCTATATAATCTTAGTCAAGGATTGGGAATTAGTTTATGTGATTCACGAGATCAAATTTTAAGAACCATTTTAGATTCAATTATATATAACAATTTATTACTTGCAAAATTATCAGCGAAATGACCTACTAGAATAACATTACGGTGATACGTAATCTTTACATATTTAACAATATATCGATATTATTATTGAATATTTTAAAATATGAAAATGCTAAATGACACAAAAAAAAAAGTTAGGACGATATGCCAGTTGTCTATTGAATAAAATAAAAACAAGTTTAAGCTTTATAATCCATAAGTGATTGTTGCAAAATTCTGTTTATTTTTTCTAGTTAAATTTCTTGTTACTTGGGTAAATACAAGCTTTTCTTTTTGATAAAAGAAAAAAAAAAGTAAGGGTTGGGTTTGAACTTGAAGCGTGTAGCTTTATAGCGCCCCTTAATTAGGACTTTACAACCACAGAAATTAATATGCACAGATTGAGAAGAATAGACGAACTTGTTTAAGCTAAGGTGTGTGACACACCGTGTGTCTATGATTTTTGGGTGAAAAATAATATATAACTAGAATTTTTTACTAGAAAAGAGTCAATATAATGTGTGGCAATTGTTAATTATTTCATGTAGTAAAAATATGTGTATTTATAATTTTGTTTTGAAATTTATAAAAAAAAAAATACATCATTATTCTTATATCTTTTTTGAAAAAAAAAAAAAATCTGGACGCCTTGTTCTATTCCGGATAATCTTTTAGTTTTTCAAGGATGTGATATCTTTATATATTTATGTTTAAGTTGGCTTTGTTGATTGCACTGGGACACTAATTATAAAAAGAGAGACCTAAATACAGTTGATCAAATAATATAATATAAAAAAGGGATAAAAGAAAGGAAGATTTGTATGAAAGTTTATTTAAGACATGATTTAAATATATGATACATTGTACATACTACATAGTTTGACGATTAGGGCAGGCCAAGCTAGGAAATACATATTAATATTATTAGAAAACAATAATATGTTAAGTATATGTGACAACAGTAATTAATAATGATGATAATTATTTCAATGATATTAATGGTAATAGGAGAATGGTTGCATTAGGCATGGCTGCTGATCTTAATAATGTGGTCTTGGAATAATCGCGAAACTTCCTTAGCCTTGAATTAAACGTGCGTAATACAGTGGACGTGAAACCCCAAAAAAATAATTTTGACTGTATTATTAACTAATTGGCCTAACCTTAAGAAAAAACTCATGTGTACAATGTATAGTAAAGTGACATTTAAATGCAGAGAATTCTCGCCACAATGTTTTATTTTTTTTAATAAATTACTAAATTTTTAGTTATGATTATAAAATTATAGATCTCAACAATTCTCACTTACGGTGATGATTATCAAATAGAGAAGCGTTTCCGTAAATATAGTACGAATATCGATAGACATCTTATGAAACGAAAAGTTCTCCTAATTATCAAAATTATAATTATATTTAATTTTTTTCGGTAATTTTCATGATGCTTAATTATTCACCAACCATGTAAAACCTTGAAGTTTGGTTAAGAATGTGAGCCATAATACGGAAACTTCATTGTTTTATAACTCTATTACCTCTCTACATGAGACCATAAATAAGGAAATTACTAGGAAATTCCATTTACCAAAATTATTATAATTATCGTCAGAGTTGCCAGCTATTAGGTGGGACCAAAATTATTAGAATATAAGACCAAGTGGCAAGTAATAAGAAAGTTGACTAAAATCAACAATGGCTTCGTGTAGATCATTATTGAATTTTATCTTAGAACAAAACAAAAATAGACCATACTTTATAACATCAATATTTTATCACTTCACTTTATAGCCCTATACTTTACCAAATCTGACTATCTACAACATTATATAAGTCGCCTCCCATTGGCTTCAATATCAAACACATCATTTTCATGGTTGAGTTCTTCTTTCTAAATTTCAAAAGGATATTCATAAATCATTTTCTTCAAGTGCTTCTTTTCTTTGCTAGATCAACAACACCTTTCATTATAATAAATTGAGCACTTTTTATTGGCATAAAGACAAAATATTCATTTTCCATTAGAGGGCTTTTCTTTGATCATCAACATATTTCAATAAGAACAACTAATAACATCATGAAATTTGGTGAATATCTATCAATGGAAGAAGCTTGTTCTTCAAGCAAAAAGACATTCACGGTGTTGAGCATCGACGGAGGCGGCGTCAGAGGCGTAATTCCGGGCACCATTTTGGCCTTCCTAGAATCCAAACTTCAGGTACTACTAATTAAATCACAAACTATATCTAAATATTCATGCTTATTTGTCCATGAATACTAAACTTCATAACTAATTATCAGGAATTGGACGGACCCGAAGCTCGAATCGCAGACTATTTCGACATAATTGCGGGAACAAGTACCGGAGGATTGGTCACCGCCATGCTCGCAGCTCCAAACATTAAGGATAACGGAAGGCCGTTATTCGCAGCAAAAGACATCAACAACTTTTACTTACAAGAAACACCAAAGATATTCCCTCAAAAGAGGTATATATATATATATATATATATATATTAACGGTCACGAGCTCGTTAAATTTTTTAACTTTTTTATGTTTTATTGATGAAACGTTGTTTTTTTTTTTTTTTTTCAAATTTTCAGTAATAATTTTTGGGCATCAATAAGGAATAAGGTCAACGCATTTTCGGGGCCAAAATACGACGGAAAATATCTACATTCTTTGCTAAACAGCCTTTTAGGAGACCTCACTCTCAAGCAAACCCTAACCAAAGTGCTCATACCGGCTTTCGATATCAAACTGCTCCAACCTGTGATGTTCTCAACCAATGATGTATGATATTACTTAGAAAAAAAAAAGTAATTAATTACACTATTTGATACAAATGGTGCTGGGGAAAATTGGAGCTAAATTATTCTAATTAATAAGTTTAAAAAAAAAAAAAATTTGTTGCGCATGCAGGCAAGAGATAACGCATTGAGAAATGCTCGCCTTGCGGATGTCTGCATCAGTACTTCCGCGGCTCCTACCTTTTTTCCCGCGCATAGCTTTACCACGCGCGACGGGAAAGGAAAGGCTCGCGCTTTTGATCTCATCGACGGTGGCGTTGCCGCAATCAATCCTGTAAGTTTAAGTATTAAGAACATTAGGGGACTAAAAACAATTTTAAGCACCACCTTCTAATAATTGATCTTAACAACATGGTGATCACAGACAATGTTGGCGATAAGTCAAGCTTTCAGAGAGATGACGAAGAATAACGCTAACGCGGACGCAGAGCCGATGGATGGGAAAAGGTTGCTAGTGCTCTCACTAGGGACCGGCTTGCCAAAGCTTGAGGAGAAGTACAATGCAGCCAAGGCCTCTAAATGGGGTTTGCTCAATTGGGTCTTCAACAATGGCAACACTCCTTTGATTGATATTTTTTACGACGCGAGCGCAGATGTCGTCGATTTTCTCGTGTCCACTCTCTTCCAATCTCGCCATCACCAGAAAAACTACCTTCGTATCCAGGTATTTAATTTTTATTTTTGTTTAATTTTGAGATACGTTTCTGATTTCTCGTCTCTTTCATTTAGAAAAAAAATAAAAGTTTTGCATATTTTTAGATATATTACATTGTCATATTTAATAGTATTACCTTCTTTAAAACATCTGACTCACACGAATCGGTCATAAATTAATCAAATGGTCATTCAGTCTAATCACTAAAAAACTAAACTACCTGATATACTTATTTTAAAGAAGAAATGACTATTTGGCTAATCAAGCTAAGCCATTTACTAAAAATAAAGCTAAATTAGAAAGGCAAGATCCTTAATAATCCGATAAATTAATTTTTGTTATATATATTTTTTTAGAATGACACTTTGGTTGGCAATGAGTCATCGACCGATTTGGCAACAGAAGAGAATTTGCAACGACTAGTTGAGATTGGGAACGAATTATTGGAAAAGCCAGTTTCAAGAATCAATTTGGTAACCGGAAGATGCGAAACAATCGAAACCGACGGGACTAACGCCGAAGCTCTTACCCGATTTGCCAAGCTTCTCTCAGAGGAGAAGAAACTCCGAGCAACTACTATACATTAGAACTCAATATATTTTTGTTGCTCATTTAATTCTTTAAAATATCTTCATTACTTTTTGTGTGGTAGCTTGTGGACTTGCTAGCTCCTTTTTGTATATACTAATTGTCATTAATAGTAAATTAGTATCCATATTAAACGACTGATTATAATAATTCGCGAAGTTCAAACTTTGACAATCTCGTTCAACAGTAATGATTTAATTATATATAGAATAAATTTATGTACAAAATAGACTGAGTTGAATGATGTTATTTATCACTATTTAAATATATATAATAGAATAATGCTAGCTATACCAATTACTTTACTAACATTTTAATATCAACTGATGTGGCAATTGCGTAGACAAGATGACTATTTTTCATAATTTTCCTGAGTATATTGTGTATTTGTGTTAGATTAATTATAAATTTGAATAACAATTTTGTTTTTAATTTTAAATATGCATTTTTCGTTTTTATATTAGTTTAATCAATTTGTAAAATAAGCTGAAAATCATAAGAATATGGGGTATGAGAAACTGCCACTAGGAAAACGCCAGCTTCGAGTTAAAACGACAGGAAATGTTATAAACGACAGTAAATCTTTATAAACGACATGATTAGAAAAACAGCAGGAATTAAAAAAAGACATGATTATAAAAACAACAGAAAATAGGAAAAGACATTAAAACTTGACAAACGTTAGATTACAAAAACGACAGTAAAACTTGATATACGACATGATTACAAAAACGACAGAAAAATTAAGAAACGACTGGAAATTGAAAACTATTTATAATTATAACAATCAAATGCCATAAAGTAAAAAAAATTCATAATCCATTTATTTCTCTATCAGTTTGTACTATTAATTGTTTATTTTTCGAAAATGACGAGAAGATTTGTATCAACCTATTTAAAACACTTTTTTTAATACTTATTTTTAATACTTAGGCGAATGCTGTTATAGAAAATATTAATTATATAATAACAACAAATATAATTACTAGATAAGACATTAATAACGATGAAGAAGCGATATGGCGTGACAGCTGATCTAACTATATATATATATATATATATATATATGTACGGAGTTTATTTCAATTCCCTGTGTAACCTTCTTTACTCCTTGTTTGGGGAGTGCATCCATTTCATTCAATCTCATTTCAAAATAAAATGATTTGATTTTGTGAATTTCGAAGTGGTATAAATAGTTGAGATTTAAAGATATTATATTGAAATTAGGAAAGTTTAAAAAATAGTTGAAAAAAATAAAATAGAATGAGAGGAATGAGGGAAACAAATAAAGGGTTAGTATTGATTTATCAATAATACTATAGCCAAACCTTGAATTAAACGTGCGGAACACAGTAAAACCTGAACATCAATAATTTTGACCAAGTACGACTTATATATTAAATAATTTTCCAAACTATATAAAAAACCCAAAAAAAAAGTAAGAAAAGAAAACATGTATGGTAGAGAGAGACGCTAAAAAACATAGAGTTCTCCTCGCATATGTTTTTTTAAATAAACTACTGATTTTTTAGTGATGATTATAATGACATGTACAGTAAAATCTTGGTAAGTTAATACTCAATAAATACTCGATAAATTAATAATTTTGATTAATAATATTTTTTTCGATCCCAACTCGAACCTAACGTACTAAATTGATAGTCTGCTAAATTTAACTATTAGATAATACATTACCAAGATAACCCTTAGGACTCACTTGAAATATGCATTGGTCTATCGTTTCTAGAAATTAAGAAACTAATTGTTAGCAGCTCCTTAAAGAACTGAGGGCATAATGGTAAAATCATAGTATCATGTAGTTAAAAAATAGCTATTTTCTTAATTAGTAAAAACGTTGGCTATGTTTAATTAGCTATTTGCTTAACAATCTCAATATTATGAATTGATAATTTCCTAATATAGAGTAATTTCTAACAATTTTTAGACAATTTTATAAAATTTATATCTTGTTTTTGAAAATTAATGTCGATTCGGATTTACTTACTTAAAAATACATGATATCATAATAATAGTTTTAAAATGATGTTTAACATAACACGTATTTAGGTAAAAAAGAAAAACATCTTAACCAAATTAATGATTTATTATAGTTAAGAAATTTGTCATTTTAAAATGAAAGTTTGAAGGATTTAGCCCTAGAATGTCAAAATTAAGAATTTAGCTGTAACATACGTGTAACATAAATATGATACACGTATGTTACGCGTATAACATATTATGTTGCATGTATAATATATCATGTTACACGTATGTTACAGTTAAATCTTAAATTCATGAAATTGGGGCTAATTCCTAAAAAATTAGGCAAAATTTTAGTTAAATCCTTAAAAATTTCTAATTTTTTAATCTCAAAATTATTAATTTATAGAGGTTTTACTGCTCTTTTTGCATTTTGTGCGAATTCAAAAAATACTTTTGTGGTGGAATATCCAGTGACAACAAATATATAGACATATAATTAGTAAAATAATTTGAATTTTTAAAAGAAATGACAGAAAAGACTATAAAATTTTTAATATAAATGCCACGCCCTTCCTCTAAATTTTTTATAATACTAAATTTATCTTTAGATTTTTTAAACTGCATTTTGTTGTGACTTTCCGTTAAATATACATGCATATAAAATTCGCATAATCTCTGCTTTTATTTTATTTTTATTTCTCCGCTCCAATATACATGAGTCTGTTATTAAAGTTTTAGGTAATTCTTTTTTTCCATGATAATTAAGAGCAATTATAGTAAATACTCAATTTTTAACACCTAATCTAAATAAGAGATTTTTAAGGATTTAGCCAAACTTTAGACTAATTTTTTAGGGATTAGCAATAGTTTTAGAAATTTAAAAAATTAGCCATTTTATTCTATTTTATCACATTTGATTAAAATTTTGGTAATAATAGATTTTGTTTAAGTTGAATGAGTCGAATTTTCGAAGATTTTTTATTTAATTTGGGTAATATTTTGAAGTAAATATCATAGATACTTATGTCCATTAAAATATTTAATGTTTATTTCCTTAATTTTGACATTCTATGGCTAAATCCTTAACTTTACCTTTAAAATGACTAATTTCTTAATTGGCCCTTGAAATAAGTACTCAATCTTTTAAATAATATAACTAAGTACCCAAATGATTCAATTGCTTACATATTAATAGCTTATGCTAACAAATTAGTAATTACGCAAGTAATTAATGAATTGACAAGTTACTCAAATATTACTTCTAACACTTAGATATTTATTTTTATTATTATATAAATTTTGAATATTTTCCTACTTTATTGAAAATTAATTAGTCACTAACCAATTAAGAACTTCAAGTTTGGTTATGTACTGGGGGCCGTAGTTGGAAATAATTAGGAAAGCATATATTATGTTTATATATCCTAGATGAATAATTAATTTCCTCAAGTTTGAATGAGTAACGTCGGAGTTGCCAGCTATTCGGTGGGACCTATATTCATTGATTCATATAAGGATGGAAAAAAAAAATGTTGACTGAACTTATCAATTATGGCGTCGTACAAATAAATATTGACTTTATCGTTTTACCAAAGTACATATCATATATAGAGCATACATTATAAAAATATTTATATATAATTTATTTCCTCAGTTTCTGAGAACCTAATCACTTTACCAACTCTGACTGACTTCAAGTTCTCCAACATTATATAAAGAGACACTTATTGGCTTCAATTCTGACACAGACACATCATTTTCATTGTTTATTACTTCAATCAATTCCTTTTGCAAAGCCATTTTCACGCATCATTTTCTTCAAGTCCTTCTTTTCTTTGATAGATCGACAAATTAATTAACACATCATAATAATTGACTCATTTTATTGCGATAAGGGTACAAAATTCTCTTTGATAATCAACATTCATTAGTAATTACATCATGAAATTTGGTGAACATCTATCAATGGAAGAATCTTTCTCTCAAACAAAAAGACATTCACAGTGTTGAGCATTGACGGAGGTGGCATTAGAGGCGTAATTCCGGGCACTCTTTTGGCCTTCTTAGAATCCAAACTTCAGGTATTAAAGTACTACTAGCTATTTTTTAATCTATGTAAATATGATCATTTAGTCTTAATTAACTAGTATTTAGATTAGTGCTAAGTGAGGTTTGATAATTTATTAATGCTCAGGAATTGGATGGGCCCGAAGCGAGAATCGCGGATTATTTCGACATAATTGCAGGAACAAGCACCGGAGGTTTGGTCACCACCATGCTCACAGCTCCAAATGTTAAGAATAAGGGTCGGCCATTATTTGCGGCCAAAGACATTAACAATTTTTACTTACAAGAGACGCCTAAGATTTTCCCACAAGAGAGGTAAAATTTATATGTTTAATTTGATGTAAATTTTTCAATATTATAGGAGCTTGTTAAAATATTATTTTAATTTAAAAAAAAACTCTCTGATAGTAACATTTTTATGGTTTAAAAAAATAAATCTGACGGTTCGAAATCAGTTCTGCATTTAAAACTTCTATCACTACTAATTATTAACAAATCTTCGGAATATTGTTCCAGTAACTTTTTGACAAGTTGGCTAGAAGCATTTACGGGGCCAAAATACGACGGGAAGTATCTCCGTTCGCTATTAAACAACTTGCTCGGCGACCTCACTCTCAAGCAAACCCTAACCCAAGTACTAATTCCGGCTTTCGATATCAAACTCCTCCAACCCGTGATTTTCTCAACCAACGAGGTATACTGTTATAGAAATTTTTATTCCTTTCAATTTCCACATACTAATTAATAATTGAAGCATTTTGGAGCTAAAACTATACTAACTAGTTAGTACGGAATTTTTTTTTTTAAATTTTTCCTTTGCAGGCAAGAGAAAATGCATTGAGAAATGCTCGGCTAGCGGACGTTTGCATCAGTACCTCCGCAGCTCCGACTTTTCTTCCGCCGCACAACTTCACCACGAGCGACGGGAAGGGAAAGACTCGCGCTTACGATCTCATCGACGGTGCTGTCGCTGCAAACAATCCTGTACGTTCCATCAACCACATCTCATCACATTTCTTACTTCTATACTTACTCTATAGATGATATTCTAGGGTTATAAAGAATTACGAACATCTAGAATAAAGATTTATTGTTATTCCCTAACATCTAAGTCCGCTAACTTATCGAGTATAAAATCGCAGACGATGCTGGCGATAAGCCACGTTTCAGAGAGATGACGAAGAACAACGCGAACGCAGAGCCGATGGACGGGGAGAGGTTGCTGGTGCTCTCGCTGGGAACCGGCGCTCCGAAGCTCGAGGAGAAGTACAATGCGGCCAAGGCCTCCGAATGGGGTTTGCTCAGCTGGGTCTTCAACAGCGGAAACACGCCTCTCGGAGACATTTTCAGCGACGCGAGCGCTGATGTCGTCGATTTCCTCGTGTCCACTCTCTTCCAATCTCGCCGCCTCCAGAAAAATTACCTTCGTATCCAGGTATTTACTGTTTTTTTTTTTGACTAATACCTAAACTTTAGTATAAGTAGTACTAATATTAAATGTACTTGATTTTTATTTTATTTTTTTTTATTTAGGATGACAATCTGGTTGGCTGTGAGTCATCGGTTGATTTGGCGACAAAGGAAAATCTGCAAAGACTGGTTGAGATTGGGAACAAGCTGTTAGAGAAGCCGGTTTCGAGGACGAATTTGGTCACCGGAAGATGCGAGACGTTCGAAGCCGACGGGACGAACGCCGAGGCTCTTACGCGATTCGCGAAGCTTCTCTCGGAGGAGAAGAAACTCCGAGCAACTACTCTACTTGAGAGCTGAAAATATTTAGTGTTTAATTCTTAATTCTTATTATTACTTTTTTTTGTTCGTTTACTTCTTCAAAACGTCATCGTTTGTTTCGGTTTCGTTTATTCTATCTTGTATTGTTCCTATAATTACTATTTGTAAGAGAAGATAAATATTTGTAGTGGACAAGCTTGCTCTTCTTTTATGCACTAACTATATTCAGATGATTGCTATATATCAGTGTTATTTCTGTTACAAAGTTAGCAAACGATGAGATTATATAAAAAAAAATACATCTTCTTTCAACGTTAAGATTCAATAGCATAAAAATTCTCAACGTCCTACAGTAGGGAAAATTATAACCAAGTACTAAGAAATCATGAGAAGAAGTACTATATATACATGTGAAGATGTGTTTTATTTTTTCCTTATGGCAAAAGAGACATTGTATTGTGATTAATATAATTAAAAGGTTCTTTAGTTGATCGATCTCTCTTTCTGTAAAATCATAAAGTATGGCGATCCTTACTGTCAATTAATAGTTTAAGTTTATAACAAACAACAATCAATATAAAGATCATATATATGCGTTTTTAACAAAGCATAATGCATATGATATAATTATTACGAAATTGAACAATAATTAATAATTTTTTTTTATGATATATCATGATTTTTGTAGGGCCAAAAAAACTACCCGTTTCACCCATTTACTCCATTTTTTTTTTCTGAATTGTTTTGAAAAAAGTGGAAAAGAAAAGATAGGTTTGTACTTATGCGACGGCGCCTTTTTTATTGGTGTACATGAATTTCACATGGGCAGCTATATCTTTGGAAACATCATGAAATGACCCTTGAATTATTGTGATACATGATATGTAATAATGTGAGCTAATTTCCTTTTTTTTTTTTTTTACGTGAGATAATTTGAGCTCTTTCTCTGAACTTTGATAAATAAATAATCAAAGCTTCTTACTTCTTAGTTGCCAGATATTGACAAGCAAATGAGTCTTTGGCTATAGTTGCCCAAAATTGTGCAAGTACGTATAAATTTCTAGCTGCATGAGATAATACGCCAAAAACACGCCTAAATAATTTTATTCATATACGTGTAATATATAGATAGTCTGCGTAGTGAGGTTATTATATACAAGCCATTATTTTACTCTAGTATTATGATATGATAATAGCTAGCTAGGTAATATTAGTGAAATAAATTTCTTTTTCTAAAAGATATTACAAAATTGAATCATGTAATACTTAGTGGGACCAATATTCATTGAACTTGTCGCTAGTGAAGAATAAAATCAATTGTGGCGTCGTACATTGACTTTGGGGTGAAATATATTGTTCCATAATTAAGTGAATATTGGACCCATATGGTTTTAAAAAGTGTTTCTGTCTTGACTTCATGTAGACTAGCATAATATATACCAAAACTGGCGTCTTAACATTAGGTTAAAAAAGTCCCTAAAAAAACATTTAAGTAAAAAGGGTATTTGTTGGCATTGATTTGCAAAGAGACGCATATATTTAAATATATATATATATATCTTTTTTATTGAGTTCTTTTCTGGACTAGTTCAATAGAGTTATATTACCTTCAAAATAATCGTTTGAACTAATGGTCATGTGATCACATGGTGCTACTACACAGACTAATTCTCAATAATTTTTCTTTTTAATTCTTCAGATTTGACTTTGTTTGATAATTTATTCAATTCGGTAGAAAAAATGGTTTTGTTATAGTCATGTTTTGGCCATTTGAATGCCACAATTAACTGCTCCCAAAGTTCTCGAACCATATTTACGTTTTTGAAGGAAAAAAGAAAAAGAAAAAGAAAAGAATAAATCTGATATTTCATGCATGCATTGAACTGTAAGCGAAAAAAAATTAGGGTTCACACTTGAGAATCATTAATAAATAGAATAGATACATTATTTATGCATGAAGCTGATATCATGGATAAATCCAGAATTAAAAAAAAAAAAAAAAAAAAAAGAAGAAGAAAGAGTTGAAGAACTGTAGTCTATCTTATTACTTATATATGCACAGAAGCTTTAAAACCAGATCTAGACAAGAAAGCAGCTTAAAAATAAAAAATAAAAAAATTAAATAAATGAACGGGAACATTATCAAGGAAAGCTTGAATTATTAATCTTAAGAGATGGACCCAAAATTTTTTTGCCATAATTTTTGTTGTAACACAGTTTTGTCATTTTATGTCCAGTTGGGCACACTAAGATCCCAAAATTAGTTTTGGATATATAAAAAGATGTGATATCTCCAGAATTTTTCTTGCTTAAAGATTTTAATGAGGCACACAAAATGTGGTAGATCGGTGGGAAATTATTGTCTTGTGATTTCTCTTAGATTTGATGGTCATTTTTCCTTTGTCTATTTGGTTATTTGTTTTTTGTTATTTGCATTTTTTTCACCGGCCATTTTTAATTGTCGTCTTGTAATCTTTCTTTTATTTAATAAAATCTTGTTCAATATAGCGAGAAATATGAAGGAAAGACCAACCTAATTGATAAGTTTTTATAATTTTAGGTGTGCTAATTTTGTTAGAATACATTCTTATATTATTCGATCATTCATTAAAAAAATAATACTTAGATTTCGTTAAAGCCTTTTCTTCTCTCGTAATCATTTTCTTTTGATTCCTTTTAGTTGAAATCCTTAAGATATTACGTGTACACTCCGTTATAATATAACATTACACTTGTCGTCGTATTAAAAGATTAATAAGCAAAAGTGACATATCTAGTACAACTAATCCTAAAATTAAACGAGAATAAGCTTCTTTTTTTTTTTTTTTTTTTTTTTTGGTGGCTTTAGAACTGGGACAAATAGAACCTTCTAAATTATTGACTTACTAAGTCCAAGATATACATATTCCTAGAATTTGGGCACGTGGTTGGACGTAACTAATTGACTATTTCGAATAACACTCAGCACAAATAAGTTGACAAATAACCAATGAGTTTTTGGTAACAAGCCAAATTTTGTGCAATTAGGTAGCAATATTTTCTTGCTGCATGAGATTGTATAGTGTAATTGAGAGAGCAAACACTTGTTTATATATATATATATATATATATATATATATATGAATCTATGATCATCAAATAATGGTGTTATAATTGATGTATCACTACACATATTTAGCTGATCTTATAAATCTCGTTGATATATTTATATATATATATATATATGTGTGTGTGTGTGTGTTAATAAATACTCTAAACTAGGTTAGTTTGACGGAGTATTTCATTGATAAAGTGGCAGTATATATACTTTATAATACTAAATATTTATCGCTATTAATTAAATAATTTATTTTTTACGGATTGATTAGATCATGAAGCACCAAAAATAACTAGAATTTATATGTACGTTTATACGGATAATTTGGGTGCTTCTTGGGTAAGACCTAGACGATCGATTCAATGAACATGTGGCGAAGAATAAAAAGATAACTTGACCAAAAATCAACCCTGGCGTCTTACATGGACTCTAGGGTAAATAAAGTTGTTCTATAATGGAATTTTGGACCGTGCATTTAAAAAAAAGTACTTTTTTTTATTGACTTAATGTAGTAATAGTATAATATGCCAAAAGTGGTATCTCCTTCCCCATACATCCTATAAAAAGGGTAGTTATTGGCATTGATATGCTAAGAGACACATATCATTTTCATTGAGTTCTTGGCTTGCTAATTAAAGAGAGTTATAGTACTTAGATATCTTTCTCTTTCGTAATCAAACACTTTTCTTAATTTGAGTACTACTTCTATTTGAAAACCCATTAGATATAACATGGCCAAATCGTGTTCTGGAAAGAAAAATATGTTCACAATTTTGAGCATTGATGGTGGTGGTATTAGGGGCATAATTCCGGGCACTCTTCTAGCTTTTTTAGAGTCCAAACTTCAGGCAATAATAACTATAAATATTTTATGCCTATAGTTATAAATCTACAATGCTTACAAACATCATGAACATTTTGATGCTTTGATCATTAATATTGTCATTTCTGCATATACATATATTATACAGTTTTATTTAGCACTTAATTTATTCAAGTTTTTTATCTTATATTTAGGAATTGGACGGACCGGATGCAAGAATTGCAGATTATTTTGACATAATTGCGGGAACGAGCACCGGTGGATTGGTCACTACCATGCTTACAGCTCCAGACGCCGAGAAGAATCGCCCGATTTACGCTGCGAAGGACATCAACAAATTCTACTTAGAGCACACGCCTAAGATTTTCCCCCAAGAGAGGTAATTAACAAAAAAATATATATGGTTACATTTGGACATGTTCAAGTTATAATATTATTGTTATAATTGTTCATTTTTTTTTTTTTTTTACTAATAAGCTTGTGGGATGTTTGATCAGCGACTTTTTGACATCGATTACTAGTTGGCTCGACCCGTTTACTGGGCCAAAATACGACGGAAAGTACCTTCGTTCGCTTCTAAATAGCCTCTTAGGTGACCTTACTCTCAAACAGAGCTTAACAGATGTGGTCATTCCAGCTTTTGATATCAAGCTTCTCCAACCTGTTATTTTCTCTAGTAGCTATGTAAGTGTTACATTATTCGACGAAAGAGCGATATGATTTATCACCATGAGACAATGATTGATTTTCGACGAATCATAGATTCATTTACAATCTTTACAAATCTAAATTATTTAGCTAGTTTCGCTTTAAAAAGATTCTTTAGATTTAGCTATGTATAGTGCTAATTAACGAGTAACATTTTTTTTTTTTTCAGGCAAATGAAAATGCATTGACAAATGCTCGGCTCGCCGATGTATGCATTAGTACCTCTGCAGCTCCAACTTTTCTCCCACCACACAGCTTTACGACTAGTGATGGCAACGGAAAGACTCGCACTTTCGATCTTATCGACGGTGCAGTTGCTGCAAATAACCCTGTAAATTGCTTATTAATTTAAGCTTATAATACGCGTTAATTGATCGTGTTACATATTAATTATTGTTACTAACCTAGTTATTCGTATGGATTACAGACGATGTTGGCGATAAGTCACATTTTCAGAGAAAAGTCGAAGCAAAATTCAGAGTCGAGTGAGCAATTAGACTCATTAATCGACGGGAGAAAGATGCTAGTCCTCTCGCTAGGCACGGGCGCAGCCAAGCACGAGGAGAAGTACGATGCACAAAAGGCCTCGCAATGGGGTTTGCTCGGTTGGATCTATGACAATATAACCGGAAGCACGCCAATCATTGACATTTTTGGCGACGCAAGCGCAGATATCGTCGATTTTCAAGTGTCCACTCTCTTCCAATCGCACAATCACAAGAAAAACTACCTTCGCATTCAGGTATTTTAATATTTTATTCGCGCGCATTCTTGTACCTTCCACTTTAGTACTTAAATTAATTAATTTTTTTTAATGTAATTACTTATAGGATGACAATTTGGTTGGCAATGAGTCCTCCGTCGATATCGCGACTCCCGAGAATCTGGAGAGATTGGTAGAGATTGGAAATAAGTTGCTAGAGAAGCCGGTTTCGAGGGTAAATTTTGAAACAGGACAACATGAGGCAATACAAGGAGAAGGAACCAACTCAGAAGCTCTGACCCAATTTGCAAAACTTCTCTCCCAAGAAAGGAAACTTCGATTGGCCAAATGAGAAATCATTAAAATCCCTCTTCTTTGTGTGTTTTCCCTTGAAAAAAAGAAAGTATTTGTTTTTGTTTTTTTGCATTTTCAACTTCATTTAATCTTGAGCTGGTTTGTCATGATATCATTCAAGATCTATTATAATAGAGCTAGATTCTATTAATACGTGGACTAAGATAATGTTTGTAACTCGATAATGTAGTAATGCTTATTAGTTTCTCTATTTTAGTAAAGCTTAATATTTTGATAGTCACTTTCAAGTGATTAATCTTCTAATTAATTGTTAATAAATAGTAGTTAATTTAGATAAGGCATATAGCAACCACACATGCCTAACAGTATGGTTAAACAAATGTCAACTTAAATAGTTATTATCCAGGCAATATGATAGGCATACATAAACATATCCAAATTAAAAGAAACAGTATCGACTAATTAGCAACTAAGAAAAAGGAATCCAAAAAATTATTGGTGCCAAAGGCCCAGGTATGATTTTTTTTTTAGATGCAAAAGAGATGAGACATTTCTTTTTGCTGGTCTTTTTCATATGGAAAATGCTCTAGTAGGGATGCCTGCCATAAGAAATGATTCTGAAGCGTTAAATGGGTCATTTTAAGACCCCAAATCGTTTCGTGTGATTGGGCATTCTCCACATGAGTCTCTTTCTTAATTTAATATATGTGTATTAATATTTTTTCTAGAGCCATAAAAATGGAGGGAGAAAGAGAACCAGATTTTCATGCATATCTTGAACAGTTCATTGACATAGTTGGAAACTTGGATTCATCTAATTTTTTTCTTTCGAAAGTTTTTTTTATTGTAGTAAAAATATATTAATTCAATTTTTTGAGTTAAAAATATTAGTACTGTAAAAAGGGTATATGAATCTAATTTTTAAATTCAAATCTCAATCCAAATGACAACTTATCACACATTTTTCTTATCATATTAATCATTAATTATTTCAATAATTTAATAAATCAATTTTGTTATGAAATAAATTATGAATTACAAATAATGTCGTTTCTCGGTCCAACTGTCGTTTTCTCTTTTAACGTAGTTTTTATTTTCTCTCGTTTGTATTTTCATGTCGTTTATTCAGTTTCTTGTCGTTTTCATTTTCCTGTCGTTTTATCACAAGCTGTCGTTTTTTAGAAACAATGTTATTTTCTATTCTATCACACATTTTTCTTCTCATATTAATAATTTAATAAACAAAAGTTTATTAAATAAATTATGAAATACAGATAATGTCGTGTATCGGTCCTATTGTCGTTTTCTTTTTAACGTCGTTTTCTTTGAATCATGTCGTTTTCTCAGTTTCTTGTCGTTTTTTCAAAATCTGTCGTTTTTTTAAGACCAATGTCATTTTCTGGTCACACAGTGTCACTTGCCTATTTTCTTGTCGTTTTCCTGATAATCCAAACGTGAACTCAATATAAAATCTAAATTTTCCATATAATTTCTGATCATCATTAAACTTAAACATGTTCAAATATTACAGATGCATATTTTCACAAATTAACATCACAGCAACAACTACTTAATAACCTAAACATGTTTATGACAAGTCCTCTTAAGATATTTTGTCCTTTTTAAATTACAATTTGTTCACAATATCTTGTAGCACTATTAATGTTAGTGTGTTAGTGCTCTTGAGCTCTTGATTTAACAAATATTTGTTACAGCAACATTTTCATCGGAACCCAAATTACTTTATTTTGAAAACTATACTTTTAGGCTGTCAATATGTAGAAATAATTAGTAGTATCATTACTAGCTTCCCTTAGAATAATAATAATAATAATAATAATAATAATAATAATAATAAAAACTAGCTTGATCATAACAACTTGATCAATGCATTATTCTGAATCAGATCACCAGAATTTCCACAAATAAACATCTTAATCATACATTTTTATTTTATAGGAACCTTAATCCTACATTAATCTCACAAGATAGGCGTTACATTTTTTGTTTTGTCCCTTAACTTGTTTTGCAAGTTACATAACATAATATTATTCAATTCACAACTCTACAATTCTTCCTGATTTCTCCATTTTGTCCGGTGAGCACGCCCAAATTCGCCATCTTAACCATCGAAGCGCCGAAGTCCTTGGCAAACCAATAGGGATACTTGCTATAGGTCATGACCATTGAGGCAGTGGTGTTGTCTCTCATTAGAACTTGGTCCGATTGAAGGAGTCCCGAGTTGTTCACAAGGTTCCTGAAGAAGCTATTGTCGAATTTCGCAGACGATGTGGGGTCCAACTCGACCAAATTTGTGTCCGAATCGGACAGGTCAGGGCAAACGCTTCGCAAGCTTGTCAGAAGCGACGTGTCAAGATTCGGATCAGGGTTCCCTGAGCCGTCAAAGTTGAAGAGCCTTCGCTTGAACGTGAAGCATTGAGCAAATCCTATGGTATGAGCACCTAGAGAATTTATTTTTAAAAAAAATGTCACGTCACAAAAGATGTTACATTTAATCATAGTACATAGACCATATAGTTGTGACTAGGAGTGTGTTTTTTTTTTTTTTTTTTTGATTACAAATTATAATCAACCTGAGAGCACGACAACGTCCTTCAAGGTGAGACCTTTTGAAGTAAATTTGGCAGTGATATTTTGCAAGGACTCAAAAGGTGATGGCAATTGCTCAAGAACTCCATTGTCATCACTAGTTGTTGTGCCATCTCTACGGCCTAGTGGCACATACCAAAATGGGCCTCCGACCTGATACCAAATACAAGATTACCCAAATGAGAAAATTTCATCCAATATCACTTTTGAAATCTAAGTTTACAACCTATGTCACTATTCTAAGTCATATCAATTTTTTAATCAACGAATTATTATTTTACCTTCTTGTAATTTTTCTTTTAAATAAGATGATAATTTTTAAAACAAGCTGTCCAAAGATGGTCTCTTTCAAAATTTCTCATTGCAAATTATATTCCTTTTCTTCATTTGCAAATTAATATCTCTTCCCTTTTGTCTTTTTCATTTGTAAAATAAAAGGGTAATTTAGTCAAATTTACCATTAGAACGTGGCTTTGACAGCACCTTTTCTTTTAAAATGACAGAATTCAAAATATGTTATCCAGAAGTGGTATTTTTTAAAATTTTCCATTACAAATAGGTCCAAGTTTATACATTTATGCATATGTATGTACGTATGTGTGTTTACCTAGATTTTTTCTCGGATGTCTTGCAGGAAAAAATAGAAGATCTAGATTCACATGTGCATGATTGAACGTAAAATTAATGAAAACAAAAAATATATATATATATACAAACAATCAAACTTATCATGGGTTCTACTAAAGATTTGTACTTAATGTTAGAGGTGTATGTTTAAAAAACAATATTGACACTAAAAACTATAGTGAAACCAAAAAATTTCATGTATTTTTTTTCCAACTATATATCCAAATTTTTATATACCATAAGAAAATAAAGTTTCATATATTGGGTGATTTTTCTTTCCTTATTTATTATTATTTTTTTTTTGAAGATTGCACATAGTAGAATTCAGTGTTACTTACAAGATAAACAGCTTCTCTAGCAGCAAGAGTGACTATGTCAGTACAAGAAACAGTAGATGGGCAAGCCTTTTCCACAAAGGACTTAATGTTGTCAATGACCTCATAACCTCTCACTGAATTCCTATTAGGCAATGCATTTTTCTCGCCCTTTATTGTGCTGGTTTCATCAAGTAACAAAGACCCTTCACACCCCTGCAAGCCAACAAAGGAAAGAGCTCAGTTGACTCTTGTCAAAGGGGGGAAAAAAAAGTCAGAATTCAAATTTTCTTCTAGGTTTTGAACAAATTTAGCTCTTTTATAACTAGTGTATACAATTTGAGGTCCAAATTTTCAACAATTCTAATTATTAAAATTATGAACATACACAGGGCAATCATAAGTAAATTAGTAAAAGGGAAGTAATAAAATTACGTTGACAAAGCAATCGTGGAAGTGAAGCCTCAAAAGAGAGGCCGCCATTCTAGTATCATTTGCTATGGCCAACTGGACACCATAGCGAACGATCCTCGTAAGATTGGGGCATGTCGAGTCGTAGTATTTGTAGTCGAGTTGAGTGGACACAAGAGAGCTTAGAAAAAAGAGGCAAAACAAGGCAGCAAAAGAAGATTGGAAGCTAGTCTTGGTGTCCATATTTCTCTAAAGTTATTAGACTAGTGAAACTTTTGGCTTAATTACCACTATTGTAAGAATGAAGTGCAAAGTGAAACCAATTTATACAAAAAAACATTTAGTGCTTACATGCTCAAGGTTTCTTGGAGAGAGATACATTCTGTTTGGTATAAACCCACATGTATTATTTTTATTTTTAAATTGGCAAGTGATTGGATATTGATGCACATAGCACTATTAGTACTATAGAAATATTTATCACTAGCAGACCTCGGAATCTTGGACTTACAATTCTCAAATTTGACTTGAAGACTTAAACGTGACAAAAAATACTTGCACCAAAAAGGGAAAATCGTCACTCTCTTTTCATATTAGTTTATTATTTTAAATGGTGGCTAAGAAAATTTCATCTCTTAATTAGGTAAGTGTTCTTGTGGGAGGTACGTTGGAGCGCATTTAATTTAATTTCTCATTGATTATAGTTTTCATGAACCGAAAGTTGAGATTTAGAAACATGTTGTTTAATCAAATCATCAACTAGTGGAAATGTGCTCAAACAGTAATATATATAATAGGAGCTGTTTAGACTGATCTATCAAATGGTTGAATATGTAGAATCATGCCATGAAATTGATAAAAGGGGCACACAAAAAAAAAATTGTGAAAGTGGGATTAGATGGATTTAGATGGCTAAGTTGGGAGTGGGAATTGACTTATTTTACTAAATATATTGTATGTGAAAGAGACTAAATCTTGCCAGATGATATATGAGAAGCTTTTTCTCTCTTGTTAATAATCCATAACCCAAATTCTTCACCTTAAAGTGTTTTGCTATTTGTTTTTTCTAAACCAACTAAAAGGCTACAATAAATATGGGAGAAGAGAAGAAAAAAGAAGAAAAAAACTTATTTATAATTCAAAATGTCTATGGAAAAGGTGCAATAATTAGACAATCATATCCACTTAAGAGGCATGTGTTTTGAATAGATGCGAAATGATAACTGATTCCTTGCTGCAGGGTCATACTTCTTGCTTATATGTTAGTTTGATTGTTAACTATTAACCTTTCTTTTTCAGAGTAATGTTGTTTATCACTATTGATGATATATCATTAGACCGTTATGTATGAATTTTCTATCTTCTAGAATTTCCTCATATTACCCTATGAAGTTTGGTTTTTGCACTTTGTGGATAATAATAATAATAATAATAATCGTCATGCTTTTAATTAATTGTTTTTTCTTTAGCTGCACTGTGTTCCAACTAATAATAGTACGTCATTGGAAAAGTAGAGCTCGCATGTAGAAGTTGTTGACTTTGTTATATATTGATTCATTGAAAGCCAATCTTCAAGGAAAGAAATTAATTAAGCAACCTCAAATGGGCTTCAAAGAAATTGCCATTTTTCCAGATGCACTTATCTTTACCATTACTTTGAAAGTTGACATACATATAGGATTGGTGTTCTTATTTATATGAATGTCATTGTCTAGTGATCCTCAAAATACCGTCTTGTCTATCAAAATTAATTATTTGGCTATCAAGCTATACAAGATAAAATTAAGTTAAGAGAAGAAAGAAGAAAGAAGAAAACGCTCTTTTGAGGCACACAAGATAATTTAATTTATTTTGTTCACTTCCAAAACAAAGATTTAAAGTTGAGAAATGATATATGTTTAGAATATTTTGCCAAAAACGATTTCGGAATAATGTCACAATTATTTATTCTAAAAAAATTAATTTATGTGCATCGATAATTGTGTTTTATAACTATGTTTTAAGGACTATATATCATTTTGACCATTCAATCTAACATAAAATTCTTTTTGCAGCATTGTTCTTTAAAGTTATACATATATCTATGTCTAAGGACATAATTCAGCAATCATTTTCGCTCACAAGGGGTATGTGTTTTTGAATAGCTAGATGCCAAAGTATTTGTTTCTTGCAGCGTAATATTACTTGCTCGTGTATATATATATATATATTATTTTTTAATTTTCTTACAATCTAAATATCTTCTAGATAGAGTATTACTACTTAGGAAATATAACATAAATATCTACTGAGTTTTTATCAATATGTTTATTAGTTACATAAACGTACGAGTACTATATATGAGATCAAGATAAGGAGGATATTTTGAGAAAAAATCTACAAAAATTGAGAGCATGTGATATTTTTGTCGTAGTTTGGTAAACTTTTAAGGATATTTTTGTTGTAATTCGGTAAACTCGAACTATATATATAATATTATTGTTTTTTTTTTTTTCAAGAAAACCATAGGATATAACTATGTCATTTAGTAAAAGTTCAGAACATATCTATCTATATCTTTTTCCTTAGTTTATATCATTATTCATGATATTTCGGATCGCGGTCAAATGATATGATGATTAGATTTCACAATATTAATATGTGATAACTTTAATACATTGAACACTTTGACGGTGCTATTAGATATATCTTGATGTTTTCTCATACCTCCACTGACCCAAACAACAATATTGTGTCCTTGGAAAACTAGAGCTCGCATGTACAAGTTGTTGACTTTGTCTTTTGATTTATTGAAAAACCACTCTTGAAGTGAAACCAACTTCAATTGGGCATCAATGAAAGTGCCATTTCCCATGTCTACTTTTCTTTAAAGATCATAGCACTAAGACATGCCTAGAAGTGGCACAGTTACACAAGCACTTGGAATAATTAATGTCATTAATAAGTGATTATATATTTACGAAGCAAAATTCACACACACACACACACACACACTTATATGTGATTTGACAATTATGGCAGAAGGAATATCAATTGTAATGTCCAAAGATAGTTTCAGTTTACATTTTACACAAAGTATTCAAATTAGAAGGAACAAACAGAGAAGCTTTACACTAAAATGGCCTCGAGATATTTGCTACGAAATCTTGTAATCCGAACTTAGCTGTACCATAATTTCTCTTCACAAAAATTAGTAATAATTATAATTAGCCATTGGAGTTGGGACCCAGATCGCCCACCAATACACTAAGCAAATAATTTCTTAGAATCACCTTTGAATCTGAGTTCAACATTTGCGGCCAAAATAAAATTATTTAATAATTTTTATGAATTATAGTAGGGTCTATTATTAGGCATGTTCATTAGCCACAACCACTTAAAGATCACTTGGAGATATAAAAGGATAATATACATACAAGAAATGAAGTGATATTATCTAGGTAAAAAAAAAGATAGTCTCATATTCATGGTGATAAAACAAGGATTATAACTGATAAACCTAATAAACTAACAACTACGCATGATTTATTTATTTTTTCAATATATTATTGCTTCAATGAAAACCATAGCAGTTTTTCATTTATCTGAACATTTAATTTTCTTACAACCACAAGAGTCGTTTAATTATAATTACCCTCTAATTAATTGATCATGGTAGAACTAAAAACAGCACAAGTAATCCAAGCAGCTCTCGGAGCAATCATAACAACAAGAACAACTGCATCCAAAAATAAAAAATCAAAAATAAAATCAAAAAAACCCAAGAAAGAAAAATGATAAAACGACACGAAAAAAAAAAAGAAGACTATATAATATGTTCTGAAAGAAATTAAAACCCAAGAAAATATAAATATGTACCACTCATTGATGGCTTTGTCTTGTTCATCTCCTTCCATTTGGAAGTCCTTGGTTGAAGTGTCTATGGATTGTGCTTGTGGAGGTTCCATTGTCTTCTTGGCAGAGAAGAGTTTTGAGTGAAGGAAAATTATAATAAGTCAATTAATGGGCTAAAAAAGAAGAAGAATAAAATGCATATCTAATCACGTGAATGCATTTTGTTTGTCTTTGGATACCAAAAGATAATAAAGATAAATGCAATATTTTATGATTCAGCCAAATAGCCAAAATGGGTTTCATTTTTTTATTTAATTGTTTAATGGCTTTTCCTACATTAAAGTCACTTGTTTTATGGAAAGAGAAAAGAGAAAGTGGACCACGTCGCTTTTTTATTTTGACTAATTGATATTTGGGATATCAAGGGCTGATTAAGAAAATGTTAATCTCAGCCGTTGGGATTGGTAGTTCCAAGATGATCATACCTAAGTGTCAACTATTGTTTATAAAACGACAAGAGAGAGTTAGGGTAGAATGAAACGGCTTGTGCTTTGGACCACTATCAATGCACTTGTTATAAAAATATAAAAATAAAAATAAAAGTTGATAAAGCAACTTTATTTGTGATGTTAGTGGCTGTTTTTTGTTTGTTATGTTTTATTTTTGTCTTCCGTTTCAACACTAAGAAAGCAAAAACGGAAGGGTAATAAAAGCATATTGTTGGCATGGGCATGGATTTGTCCTTTATACAGAAACTGAGGAATATGCGGACAAGCAATAAAATCACAATTCTGAAACTTTTTTTTTCTTTTTCGGCTAAAAAAACCTTAATATATAACATTTAACACAATGCATAATAAATGGAATTTAAGCGCATTATAAAAGAATTTGTCTTGGCCTTTTCATACTTTATTATCATTTCGTAAAAATTTGATACATTCAGATTACAACATACTAAACGGACCTTTTAAAATTTAAACACACATAAATATATATTATATATCACTTGATGAAATTAATTTAAAACTCCTCCTGAAATCTTTTGTCCCTTTTGTTTTTTGAGAAAAAATTTTGTCGTTCTTAATGTGCTATTAAAGTTAGAGAAAAAATATGTTGTCTCTATTTGCTGTCTTATTTGTTGTCTCTCTCACATGTTTAATTATTAAATAAATATTTAAAAATTATATTAAATAAAAAATAAATGAGTTATCAGTTTGTAATTGGAATGGACAGTCACAAGGACAACCGATTTCTATTCCTTAAAGTTTGATTGAGTTTTCAGTTCCCACAAATTTATCGTCGTTGCTTCAGATGATATTCATATCGATTTCTTGGCTCTTTAATAGTTGTCGTTTCAATGATCCTGTCGTTTTATGAGGTTGTCGTTTTTCAGTACAGCGTCGTTTTACTCGAATTTTGATGTGTTTTTCATTTCTTTTACGCTGTGCAAGATTTTGGCGTTTTTAAAGATTTCGCATTTTTTTATTCACTCAATTTCCCCTATGCTATGTCCTTGTCGTTTCTAGAATATTGTCGTTTTCACAATAATTGTCGTTTTTTTCATATGTTATTGTTTATCAAGGATTTTGCTTTTTCGAATTTATTTTCTTGGGTTACGATATTTTCAAAGATAAAAATTGTAAACAACGTATTTCTATAACAATAAAATCCACCGCGACAATTATGAAGCAATTTTCTTTGGCGATGCTGTCGTTTTTGGACGATTCACGTTGTTCGAATAGTGTCGTTTCATATTTTTCTTAGATAATTAGAATTTTGACGTGTTGTTATTTTTTGATACTTTGCGCTGCTCAAAATTCTGTTGCTTTTAAAGATTTTGTACGTTTTCTTTTCTTCTCAATTTTCCGTTGTTTTTTAGTTGTCGTTTCTATAATATTGTCGTTTTTGTGTCATTGTCGTTTCTGCATATTATGTCGTTTACAAAAGATTTTCCTCTTCAGATTTTGTTTCCTTGCATTGAGATATTTTGAAAGAGCCAAATTATCACATCTTTCTTCTTAATAAATATAGAGTAATTTGCTTTAGCAATGCTGTCGTTTCTTGAAGGTTGTCGTTTTTACCTAAAGTGTCGTTTCTTGTTTTTATTTGCTTGTATTAATTTTGACATGTTACTTATATTTTCATTTGTCAAGAATCTGTTGTTATGAGAGAGATTTCGTCGTTTTTCATTTTCTCAACTTCAAGTTTCGATGCAGTTCTCGTTTCTACATTATTGTCGTCGTTTCTCAAGAATTTTGTTTTACAGAACATATATTTTCTGGATTATGATTGTTCGAAAAGGAACCAATTTTCCACGACATATCTCGATTAAAATAAATAAAATCACCGACAAATTATAGAATTATAGCCCCACAAGTGTTTGTCTTATTTAAAAGAAAAAATAAAATTCAATTACTTTAAGCAAAAAGGACCGCATAGCGCAGTGGATTAGCGCGTCTGACTTCGGATCAGAAGGTCGTGGGTTCGACTCCCACTGTGGTCGTTTTCCCTTTATTCGTTTTTATTTTTTTATTTTAAGTGGATATTTTTTCCGGTCGAATTGGGATTTTACTTCTAGAGAAACCATTGAATAATATCATCCACAAACAAGCACGCTTGAGATATAAGTATATAATATATATATATAAGTCCAATCGCAATCAACAATATATGCTCTTTCTTAAATCCAAGCTCCAATTGAAATATGAATATGTATTACAATCCTCATTGGTGGAGGGTAAAAAAAAAAAAAAAACTAACAACAACAACAACAATTTGGACATTCCACTATATCTACATGTCCCACTTTGATTAGGCTAAACAGATTATTTGGTTACAGAAATTCGGCTGAATTATCTCAAAGTCACTAATCAGTAACCCAAAAAAAAAAAAAACTGCTTTTAAATTAACCACAACTTCATAATGAAGCAAGAAATAGCAGTGAATTAAACTAACTCAGCCTAATAGAACCTCCATGAAGGTATGTAAAACGTACGTAGCTCAAATTTGGGACCTCTCTATACACCAAAAACCCTTTTAAATGAAACCAGGAATTTCCCTCTTCGGGTGTATTTCTTTTTTATCCAAAAATGGGACTCTTGTTAGCACCGTGATTTCTCGGCCAGTGCGTGTCGCGGGCTGAGTGGGGAGGAGACAGCCCGGGTAGGGCCTCGAGGGTAGAGCGTGGGGAATGACGCGACGCCATTGCTAAGTCCGAAGTGTCACTGCGAGATTGTTGTCCAGTCTCACTGGAGAGAAAAAGGAACCATTTCATTTTGCATGAAGCTTGAGAGCTTGAAGTCATGCAAGGCAATGTTGTGCAATGAGGGGTAAAAACAGTTCCCTCTTACCTCTCGGAAGCGAACTTCCCTCCGAAAATTGGTGCCCTCGGAGATTTTGGAGAGTGGCCGAATTTGCTCTCAGGCCATTCTGTTGTTGGACTATGGGGTTTGTCCTGTAAGGATGAGAAAGAGCTATAATACAAAAAACTACAATTGATCAAAAAAACATGAGGCGTGGCAAGAGTGTATTTACCATTAAGTTCATTGCGCTGAATGCCTGCGTAGGGACGTCTAGTTGTTGTGAGTTCTTCAAGAATCGATGTTCAAGTAACGTGGCAGCTGTTGACCTTTCTGCAGGGTTTCTTCGGAAGCAGCATTGCAAAAAATCCTTACCCTCGCCTGAGAGTGTTTCGGGTATTGGTGGAGTATCCTTCAAAACTTTAAACATCGCCGCAGCCTGCATTAGTACCAATGAGTTCCAAGGTGAAATAGAAAACAGAGTGTTTCGTTTACGAGAAAGATAATAGAAAAAAGGGTTGCAACATTTTCTTTTCTCTATCTTGATATCGAGTTTATGAAGGAGAGCATGGCACCAAAAAGAGAGAGAGAGAGAGAGAGATGCTATACTAACACCAAAATCTAGACGTGAAACTCTCAAATGTTGATATAAAACTAACAACATAGATAATGCACTATCATGAAATATTTTGGGGTCAATAATATTGTAGAGTTCATTCTATCATGGAGAAACCGAGAAAGCATGCAAGGAAGCGATGCACTTACCCCTTCATATTCACTCCAAGGAGGCCTTCCAGTTAACATTTCAATGATAGTGCAACCCAAACTCCAAATGTCAACGGCAAGAGCGAGATCGGAGTTGTTATCTTTTTGCATCACGGCCTGCATAAGCTGCAATAACAACGACATAGGAAAAACAAAATGTCAACAAAAGAACATACATTAAAAAAAAAAAAAAAAATCAAATATAAAATAGTTACCTCTGGAGCCATCCAATATGGGCTTCCTTTTAAAGAAAGATCAGCCTCTTGTCCAGTAAGCTGTGCGAAAATATAGTGTTTGATAAAGTCGAGAATAAGAAAGATAAATCTCACACTTTGAACTATGATTATGATGATGAGAGTACTAAAGCACAGTTAGTTACATGTTTAGCCATCCCAAAGTCAGCAAGCTTAACAACACCAGATGAATCAACGAGCAGATTAGCCCCTTTAATGTCCCTGCACAGTGCACATATTAAGAAGAACATGAACATCATGTAATGCGCTGACTCAAATTTACTCCCAAAGTAGGATATTCAAAATGTTTGCTAATATAATTCAGGTCTTAAGACCAAATATTTACTATACCTATGTATTGTCTTTGTGCTATGCAAATAAGCCAATCCAGAGAGAATATGTCTGGTAAAGTTGCGAACAACTGATTCTGTAATGGCTCCACAGTGGTCTCGGACGTATTTATTTATCGAACCAGGGTGAACATACTCCAGATATATATAGAACCGATCTTCAACCTGCGTATGCAAAACGTTGAGTCGTCGTCGTCTTCTCGATAATTCTAGCCACGCTATTGATGTCTAAAGACACAATTAGAAGATTACTTACAATTTCACTGCCATAATACTGGACAATATTTTGATGCTTGAGCTGACTGAGAACTTTGATTTCCTAAAGGACAAAAGAGAGCGAGTAAAATGACCAATAATCTCCAAATCCATGAAGGTAAAACCACAAAAGAAAAGAGAATACAGTTAGGGTAGGAGATTTACCTGCTGCAATTGCTTTATGCACTCTGCCGATTTTGGGTCATCAGGAAACAGTTCTACTTCTTTCATGGCACATAAAGCTCCCGTTTCTCTAATCACATTGAGAAAAAAAGATATTACAGCGCTGTTAGTTTCTATAGAAGTAAAAGAAACTAGCATCTAAACTGCAAGGAAATTCACATACCGATTGCTAGCAACGTAAACACTTCCAAACGTTCCTCGGCCAATAAGCTTTCCCTTCTGCCACTGACTTTTCATTAGCACTGGCTCTGGTTTCACTGCAGCTTGTGGAACAGGAGGTGTTGGTGAAGGTATCATGGGCGCTCCCGGAGGGAGAGGCAACGGGTGAACCTCTAGATGAGCGCCACAGTCCCGACGCACTGAAGCGATTTCCATGGATAATTTGGCAGCGAAAGGGGATGAAGACCCGTTTGGACTTCTACAAAACTGGCAGATACTTCTCCCTGGTGGGCTGCTCGACGGGGAACAGTCAGTACTGAAGGCAGAACAATCGAGGAATGCCGGTGGAGGCATCCCCGACATCATATCTGTGGTGAGCATTTCCGGTGCTGACCAAACTTGGTTTCCCTTAGGAACCATGTAAAGGTAGTATGGAACAAGATCAAAGCCTGGCCTTTGCGGGCTAAGCGAAGGGCTTTCGAAAGGACTCGTCGGAGCGCTCCTAGTCGGAACTTCAACTCTGAAGTTGTTGAAACCTTTGTGGTTCTGACGACCCCTCAAACCCGTCCTGGTTTCAGCCATATCAGTAGTTGCATTCTTTCTCTTCTCTTGGATTGAAAATACGCTGAATCAAAGTACATGCATTAATATCATGAGTATTATTGTTCCTTGTAAGAATACCAAACCTTACTCTGACCATTCTCCAAAGGAAGATCTTGAGGAATGTGCCTTTATCGACACACTATTATATTCTATTCTTTTTTTTGTTGCACTTATAACTTTTATTTTTATTTTTATATTATAAATATAGAATAAGAATAAAAAAATAATTAATTAAGCATAAATTATTAAATGAAACTTAAAATGTTTTATTTATTGCAAATTCTCCTTTGTTCTTCTTCTTCCAAATTACATCACCAAAATGAAATTGAGCTTAGCCCTTTAACAAAAGTGACAACTTTGCAACACATTATTGCTTAAAATTTTTCAGAGAAGGAAGCTAAAGTTCAGATTTGCTAAAGAATCATGATTATAATCTTTTAGAACTTGGAAGCTATACATGGTAATTCTACCACGCAAACTACATTAATAAGAAAGCAATAGTTTAAAAAAAAAAAAAAAAAATAAATAAAAAAGAAAGAAAGGACAACTTTTTTTCTTCACCCAAAACAGACAGAGCAAAAGACAAAACCCAACCATAAATCTAAGCAATCATAATCACTATTCACCAATCTAGCTAAAATCCAGAAAAAAAAAGTAATTAAAACAAAAGGCTATGAATTCATTGAATTGTGATTTTTCCTGGACAAAAACCTCCATTCAATACTAATTCATATATATTGAGAAATTCTCAAAAGACATTTAAGAAAGAAAAAAAAAAGAAAGTCTCTACCTTTGAATCGGAGCGCTGGCCGATGAATTATCTACAGCGCCCTCGGCTCTATCCCTATCTCGGTCCTCGCCGCCTCGGCTCGGCCCGGCCTTCGGCGACGGAAGCGGCCGATCGCCATCGCCGGAATTAGCAGAACCGCCATTACCAGAACCCGAGCTCTCCTTCCGGCGCAAAACCGGCGAGAATTCCGGCAGAGGCAGGGGCTGAGGAATCGCCGGCGCGGAAGCCGACCTCGCTGGAAGCTTGTCGTAGCCGCTGGAGCACCGTAAATGGCCGTGCGACCAGCGCGGAATCCCTGCCGATGAGACCACGACCTCGCGGTGGCTCAAATGGCGGAGCTGCTTCCTCTGCCGCGCGATCTTCCCGAACCTCCAACCCCGGTCTCCTCCTCCTCCTCCGCCGCTGACGCCGCCGCGGCCGTCCTCGCCGGAAGATCCTCTCGCCGGCGACGAGGAAGACGACGATCCGCCGGAGGACGAGGAGAACGAAATGCTAGGCAACCAACGCATCGCCAAATCTCATGGTAGTCTCTCGAATTCGATCGCCACGAAGATATCGATAGCTAAACTTCTCTGATCAGCGGAGGGTTTTGCGATCCGCCATTGAAGCTGCTTCTTCTAGCTCAGGTAAGAAAAGAAACGTTTCTAAAAGTTCTAGAGTTTTAGAAACGTTTCTTTGTTAGTTAGTTCGTTCGATCGTTCGTTTAGTTTAGTTTGTTTATTGATTGATTGGTAATTGAAGAAGAGAAAAAAAGAGAGAGAATTGTTTTGGTTTTGGTTTTGGTTTTTTTGTTGGTTGAGAATTGAGATTTTAGCGAGAAATGAGAACGCGGTGTCCTTAACGTAAACAAATATTATGAGCCTCTATATTTTTTGTGTGTGTATATGTATATATATATATATATATATATATATTAAAAATTGAAAATGTTCTGCTCTATATATTAAAAATTGAATATGTTCTTTTGTTTTTTTATAAACTCGTAGCCAAGTCAAGCCCTTGTTCACATTGAGTTTCTCTTGCTCTTGCATTTGATTTTGTGATTTGCATTATTATTATTATTATTATTATTGTTATTTTGGAGTAATATTTTTTTGGTTTGTGATCATATTATATGACGTAATAATATTGACGTAGCTAAAGGTTCGGTTCGACATTTTACCGCCAGATTGATTCGTCTATGAGGAAACTAGCGGTCTCTTTCTTGTGAATTTGAAAATGACCCATAAATTATTTCAATTATTCATTTGGACCTCGGAGTTCAAAAATACTTGTTTATTGCCTCCTAACTTTGTAATTGTATTGAAAATAACTCTTATGTTAAGCTTTTGTTTTTCTTTTTTTCATGGAAATGAACCTCTGATAGACATATGGTTTATGAATTGATTTTTGTTGGTAATAGTTAAAATCTATATTTTTCAAAGTTGAGGGAATGAAAAATTGAATTCTAAAGTTTGGGACGAAAAATAAATAGGTGCAATAGTTTAGGACTATTTTAATAACAACATTTTGTTAATAACCACATAGAAGTTTAAAAAATATATATAGTTATAATTATATTTAGCTTTCAATGGTCACAAGGAAATAGTCTAAACTATGACCACTTGACGATAAAAAGATTTTGTGCCACCGTGATGGGTTTTTTTTTTTTAATTAGTATTATTATTTGCTAAATCCCCATGAACATGCATGTAATTGGTATCTTAAATTCTTGAGATTCGTTATCAAGTTAAAAACAAACAAACACAGCTCACTAAAATTCCATGTAAAGCATGATTCTTTGTTTTAGTTTATGGGCAAAGCTATATACTTTATAGGATTAGGATATCTCCGTTAATATAACAGATTAACTAATTACCAAATTTCCTTTTTTTATTCTTTGGAGTATAACAAACATCAACTAATTTGCCAGTATGTTAATGTAAATGTAATTATCCTTTGTTTGCTTAAACTCTCCAACTTTTTATAATTCTTTGTTTGTTTACTCACCAACACCAAGTAACAAACTTTTTTTCCCCTTTTTTTTCTTGAACAATTTTTCTTGATCATAAAGTACATAACTTTGACATCTACAAAGACTACATAATAACATGTGCACTTCTACAGATATAATAAAACAGTATAAATACCCTTTAATTACTTTAGAATGAAAAATATATATATATATATATATATATGCATATAAATGATAGTAATGAAAGTCAGTAAAAGGCACACAAAAGTTGACAGATAGTATTTTGCCAATAAGAGCATTCAATTTGACCTAATATATATGAATAATAAACAAAACTAGAAAAATACTATGGTTGACATGGCACAGTCGATTAGGCAAACTTGGAATTCAGGAGGTACATTGTACCTGTCAACAACATAACATAAATTCCTAATCATTATTTTTTTAAAAATACAAAAGTTTGATTTTTTTTTTTAAACATAAACTCTCAAATTAACCAAAATGTTAATCTTTGCTACATTAAAAAAAAAATCAATGAAAGAAGAAGCGGCAAGAAACCGCCTAGTACAACGTTTAGCCGTTTAGGCATGTTATTTTATGATTAATATATTTAGGTTTATTAATTATAAATTTAGAAGATCAAACTAAGAAGAAATAAATGGAAGATGGTTTTGGAAGCGTTGACCTAACTAACGCATATATTGGTCTGACTAGACCATGACTTTTTTAACAACCAATCATAGTCTTTAATCTACTTATTTCTGACATCATTGATCTGTAATGAAATTGAAAATCCAAAATGGTTTTCATTAGTCAACCACTGGTATTGGTATTGGTAAGTGGTAACCTTAATATACATATTTTACATGTTAGTTAAGGATTTAGCCATTTTGCAGTCCATGTTTTAAAGATATAGCCCACGTTTTGAAAAATTAGCAAAATAGCCATCAGGTCACCGTCTAAAAATCTATGACTAAAGAAATAAAATTTGTGACTAAATAAATAAAATACACAGTCATAAAATTTGTGATTATAGTCACAAAATTTCAGAAAATTTGAAATAAACACAATAAAAAATTTAAACATCCACTAACAAAATAATCAACTGACAAATAAATGATTGCATATACAACCAATTTCATAAAACTTATTACTAAATAAAAATATCTTATAAATAGCAAAAAAATATGCAGCCAAATAAGTCACAAATTTCATGACTAGAGACACAAAATTTTAGACAATATTGTATGCAACAAACAACAAAAACAGAATTCAAAAAACTAATGACTACAGTCTCAAAAATCTAAACACGAATGTATGGCTATTTTGCTAATAAAAACAAACATAGGCTAATTGTTAAAAACATACATAAAAATATGCCTATTTATTTAAAAAACCGTTAAATTTTTATTACTATTTATTATTTTGTTTATCATTTGACATAATATTTTATTTATTTCGATAAATCTGACGATTCAGAATTATTTCCCATAAAAAAAATAATTTATACAAGAATCCTCGTATTTGTTTATTAGTTTTACACAAATTTATTTTTTATGGTTATATTTTTTTTTATTACAACATAAAGTGATTATTAAACTGCGGTGGATTGGATGTTACCTCAATATCCAATATTGATTGTTACATGTATGTATAAATTATAGAGCAACTACTCTCATTCGGCAATATGTTTAATAGAATTTCAATTTTCATAAAGAGTACTTGAAAAGGACTCAAAGTGTCACTCCCCACATTATTGAACTTGAACACATCATTTAATTGGAGAGAGAGCTAAAAAGGACAACCCAAAAATTGAAATTAAAATAAAAAAGAAAAAAAAAGTGTTGACTTTGTCCATTGCAATCGATTTGAGTCGGCTCTGACAAGTCTATCTGCTTATCTAGTATCTACATAAACTAAGAGTTGAAAGGATTTTTTTTTTTTTTTTTTTGCTTTGTATAAAACTGTTTTTGGAACATGAAACGACTTGAGAGAGTGCAAACCGTAGCACTCTAAATGTTTTTCTCTCGTTTTCTTTATAAATAAAAAAAAAACAAATTAAATCTTTTCCTATAAGAATTAGGCTTTTTAGAAGGCATATTTATAATATATAGGGGGTCTTTTTGTAATTATTTCATCTTTCTTTCTCCTCTTCTTTCTACCTTTTATTTTTACGTTTTAGCCGTCGTTTCTGTGTTGGAAATTTTTTTTCTTAACACAATTAGATTTATTTTTTTTCCTCAATCTTTTGACTCTCATTTTTATATTTTTTCTTTTACATAAGTTTTTTTTCCTATGTTTAAGAATTTTCTTTTCATTTGTTGCATTTAAAAAAAATTATAAAAAATCCCATGTGTTTCATTGAATGATAAAGATGTTCCACCAAAAAACAAATGAAATGATAAATTAACCACTAATAACAAAAATTATCAATTGAATTTTTGAACCTTAACAAAACTATATCTTTTTTTTTTAATTTTTTCTTTGCTAATTATTTCTTTGAAATCTTTTTTTCTTTTTAATTTTGTATTCGATGTCATTTATAATTCACATGTGCCCCGCACACACAAGAGCAGTGTATAAAAACTAGTCCATGTTTAATCAGAGTGATTGTCAATGGTTTGGAGGGTCCCACGTGGGGACACAAGAATTAGTCCACATGTCAAGAGATAGACACAGAACACAATTTAACGTCAAAGGTCAATTTTGATATTTGGCATAGAAATTGGAATTGGACAACACTTGTTCTGGTCAATATTAGGCCAAACCTTTTTGGGGCTTCCTCGTTGCCAGGCAGTTTACTTCTGTTCATAGGTCAAAATTCCACCCGCAGGTGAGGTTTGGATCTACGGCCCGCCCGGCATTGATCGAGTAAACCCGACTCTGGTCAAAGCAAAAATGTGGCGATCCTAGTCGGCTTTTGCACAACTGCGATCGGATAAAGTCATTCAACACCAACGTCAAGTAAATATGACTTCGGATTTAAGGATGGTAAAATAGAGTTGAGTGAGCTTAGTAGTTTTATCCGACTAAGATCGAGGAAAGCTAGGGTTGCATGTGACGGCTCTACTTGATCATGGTCGGGTTACGAAACCCGAGCCAATCACAATAAAGGTTGATCTTAGTCGCTTTTTTACTCGATCGTGATCAAATAATGTAACTCGACTACATTAAAGCAAAAATGACATAAGATATGCATTTTCTATTGGAATTAAGTGATCGCAATTAGCTTTACTTGATCCTAATCGGGTAAAGCTAGGTTTACATTAGACGGCTTTACTCAGTCTATATATATATATATATTTAAAGGTTGTAACTGGTGTTAAAAAGTACAGATAAATTGACTACAAAACAGAAACTATTTCCATGGCATATTTTTCTGCTTGGGACGACATTTATGATGCACTAGTATTGGTGATAAATGATAACTGATATCATTTTCTTGATGGTCTGTCAATAGTCAAGTCAAACTGAAATTGCATTAAAGTACACCTCAAGAAAAAATGCGTCAAACTTTGCAAGCCAATTGATTGCACAAATTAATTATTTTGATGGTCTAAAAGATGGTTTTTGTCATTCGTGAGAATGCAAATGCATGAAACATTCAGCTAAAACTTGGCATGAAATGGCAAAATGGAAATCATGGTACCATCAACTACATGTAAAAAGTGGCATCAGCCAAAACAAAGCTTCAATTTCAAACAATGAAGCTGAAAGTGTAAAGTAAACATCCGAATCTGATAGATGAAAGTGACAATAATTATCTGCAACCGGGAATCTGAATTTACCAAAACGATTAACACAAACAGTTTGCAGTCCTCGTTTGCCTTCTTCCCAACTACCATGGATTTCTTTGGAATTGAAATTCCGATAGTAATGCACGAGAGATCTTAACAAACAGAAGCATATGTATACAAAAGCTCATGATCCCGCTAACTAGCTAAGGCTACAATGAACAGATATAAAACCCTTGAACCAACTTGGTAATAGCCATGGTAAAAAAAAAAAAACGACTTATTCTGGATTACTTATGATTTATGCAACTAAACCGCATAAGGATTTCATTATCATCTTCAGTAACTAAGCTCCATCAGATTCGGGTTTTTCCGACTCTGTGGAAACTATCTTACAAATGGGCACTTTTTCATTCTTACTCAAAAGCTTCAAAGATGGAGGTACCTCGATATCGTGTATTAAGATACGATCACCGATATCTAGATTGCTCACATCCACCTCAATCTTCGGAGGGATGTGCTCGGCCAGGCAGAGGTATTTTAAGCTAGCTCTTATTCTGCTCAGATGACCACCTGTTTTGACATCCAAAATTGTTACAATCCCAAACTTAATCCACATCAAAAAGAAAAGCGTGTACTCTTTGTGAATTAATTAATAGGCATTCGAATCAATACGTGAATTTGTAATCAGTTTGAAATATATGACAACAATTCATAGCATTGGAAAAAAAAAAATTCCAGAAAAAGGGAAAGCATGGTTGTTTACATTCCCAGCATTAAAATCCTGCAAGATTCTAAATTCCTAAAACTCTTCAATAGAAACAATGGTTCTTAGTTCTAACCCAGATCCAAATGTTGACAATTATTATACTCATTACTATGGAACATCATCAAAGAAAAGTTACTCTTCTTCATATCTCTACATTCAGATTCTATCATTTAGATTAAAAAAGAATAAAAAACATATGCCAAATCAAAATTCAACCAAATACACTACATAAGGGACACAAAATATAATAAAAAATCTTAGAGAGAAATTTTTTTTTACCTTTTTTAAGTCCAGGAGAAACATCTTCGCCTTTGAAAACAACAGGCACATCAACCTTCAACTCAGTTCCCTCATCAGCCCAAACAAACACCAAATTCAATATATTGCCTGTCTCTTCATCCCTATGAATCTACACAACAACAATGACAGCAAAATCAAGGTTAATTTATAGAACTACCCAAAATTTTGTAATTATCCCAGTGTACATTTAAATGGGCCAAATTCTAAACTTCATTCTAGGAGTTGAGTATTTCGCTGATTATCACGGCGAAAAACGGACATTTGACCAAAGAACAAAAATTATGGACATTTTCTCAAACGTGGTCTAAGAAACAGACAAGTAGCTCAATTTCCCAGTAATATAATTACTGTAACTCATTAGTATAATCAGGCATTATTTTCATAAAACTACTAGAACTTGATTATTTATCAAAACCAATAGCTGCAATTAAGCACTTATCACAATTTCTGAATAATAAATACCCAGGAATTAACAAAATTACTAAAACCCATTACTATCACCACCGGTTATTTTCCAAAAAGCTATTCGCTACAATCTCTCAACAATCAAACACCAATGTAGATATCAACATTCAACACTAACCTTAAGAAACAAAAAGAACAATAATTCAACCACAAAAAAAAACAAAAAACAAAGGTTCTTGCCTTGATCGGAAGGACGTTCCCGGACTGGATCAGCATCGACGACCCGGACCCGGCCCGGATCTGGATCGGAAACCTAGTGGAGCAGAAAAACGGAAGCTTGACGTCCTTCACGATGGCCTGAATCTGCCTCCTCTCGGTGGACACCAAGTGCTTACTCGCCGGAGCCGATCGGTCGCCGGGGCTTTTCTCGAGGATGCTCTGGTGGAACACCACGGCGGGGATCCGCCCCTGCGCGCGCTCCCGCGCGGCCACTCTGTTGCCGGTGACCTCGCGCGGGACGGCCTGGATGGTGTGGTACCGGGCGGAGCCGATGGCGCGGAGGGCGGCGGCGGCGGGGCGGCGGCAGTGAGCCGCCATCGTCGGAGAAATGGGTGGAGAGGTGGGAAGGGATGGGGGTTTGGGGGGAGAGGTGGTTTTGGAAGGGTTTTGTGTGGTTTGGTTTGGTTTGATTTGGTTTTGGGGGGTTTAAGGGTTTTTGGGCTTTTGTTTGGGTCTGGATTTTGGGCTCTTGGTCTGATGATAAGCCTATACTCTCTGAAAAATTTTGAAAAATGTGGCCAAAAAAAAAAATTACAGTTTATGTCTCAAGGTTTTGTAGAACTAATAAAACAACGTGGATGTTTAGTATATGGTATAAGCTTATCATATTATCATATTGTATGAGGAAATATAATATGTTGTGTAATGCAAAAAACATGTTCAATATAATACAAATTGAATTATAGAGTATAAATAAATAATAATAATACTCAATATAAAATCATATTATAAACTCCTCCGGTACCATAATAGATCTTTAATTTTCTTTTTGGCCACACATAATAGATCTTTAATTGTTTTCTCTATTTTTATAAAGTCGTACCGCGGGCCTTCGGGTTAGGCCGAAATAGAATTCCAATCACAAACTCTAACGGTTTCAATTTTCTCTACCTCCTCTTTAGAAAAATAAAAGTAAAAATTTTTCCTCCTTTTGATAGTCAAGTGGGCCGGGGGTGTTTTTTATTGGAAGATTTTGAGGAATATCCCGTTCTTGACACATTAATAATTAATGTCATTTTTATATTGTACTTTTGATTTATGCCCACATTGTTATATGTTTATATAGAGTAAAAATCAAGTGAGTACACAATTTGAGACATAGATTATTAAGTGACACTTAGAATATATATATATATATATATATATTTGTAATTTTGCCTTTTTTTTTTTTTTGAATCCCAAGAGTGGCAATAATTTTGTAAATATTTTCCAACTCCAAGATCCGAAGTCCCTACTCAATTAAGTGTAAGTTTTTCAACTAATTAAGCAACATAGTTTTGTAAAGGACACTCAAAATGATTCAGTGTGTTTTATCATTTGTGAAGCTAATTAATAGACATCCCGTAGGGGTTCCAAAATTGGACCACATTGATAAAGTTTAACCACACTACTCTTCTGTATAAATATTGCACCATTAATTACGATAAGTTTTATAAATGCACGCAATATTCATATATTGGCCTTTGAAAAATGTTACTATCTAAATTTGACTCTCAAGTCGTGAACTCTTAAGGAATCAATTCCTGGGACCATATGACTTGATAATTAATAGACAAAGTTTCTAGGCTTTAATTAGCTTGACTCTTCCAGCAAAAAAAGAAGAAAAAAAAATAGCTTGACTCACTTTGCTTGATTGAAAAGTACAAATCCAAACAAATCTAAGCATATGATTTGGGACAATCTCTATCTTGTTGAAATTTTTATGATTTACTTGATAAGTGGATTAAAACTTCATTATCGTCACTTTGTCCAAACGCAGCAAGTTGTACTATAATCCAAGTACTCACGAGAATAGAATATATGATGAATGTCTAAAGATCAATTTGATAAAGCCTATAGCACTTATAGTTTAAGAACAATTGAATCAACAATGAAAAAAAAAAAAAAACAAGATAAATACAGACAATATAAGACTAACAGCGACAACATATTGTGCCAGTTTGGCATTGCTGTGCTTATAAAAGAAGTGCTTCAAACTGTGCTGATGAAAGAAGTTGCTGAAGTTATAAGCATGTAGGGTGTTTGGTTATTTTATTTTAAAAATTGCTGTTAAAATAGTATGGGTATGTAAAATTACCAAATAATAATTTTAGAAAATCATTTAGTGGAATATGGGTAGTTAATTAAGGATATTTTAGTAATTTAAACTGGAGAAGCAGTTTCGGTTACAGAAAAGCAGCCTTTAACCTGCTTCTCAAATTATACTACGTAAAAGCAGAAACGGTTACCTGCTTCTTTAAGAAGCAGGTTTACCAAACGCCTATAGCTGCTTTAGATTGTTTTATAATCTAAAAGCAGCCTCCAAAAGCAATGCCAAACTGGCCCATTATCGGCGCATGTGCATTGTTTTTAGTAACTACATGTCGTCACTGATAAAAATAGCCAACAACGTTCCCTTTTTTACCAAGCACGTGATGTGGTGATCATCCCCGATAACAAGATAATTTAGGTTTTATTTTTGTTAGGTTCGCAGAAATGCATGTATAATTTTTCTTTGCAAAAATGCATGTACAATTTAGGCCTTTTTATTATAGTTTTTAATTTATTTATTTATGTGTGTTGTTTTAGTAATATTGTATTTCAAATTAATGATGATGTGTGTTCGTTTTGATGAAAATGGCTTATTGCTTATAAAAACGACACAAATTATAAAAACGACATACAAAGGAAAAACGACAGTAAAATGAAAAACGACAGTAATTAAGGATAAACGACAACAATTCTGAGAAACTGATAAGAAATTGAAACGACGAGAGTTAGAAAACGTCGTAAAACTAAAAACAAAACAAACAAAAAAAAAGACAGGAAAATAGAAGAATGAAGAAATCCCTGAAAAACGACAGGAAACCATATAAACGACAGACAATATGAAAACGACACAAAACCTGGGAAACGATAGTGGGACAGAAAAACGACACCAATAACGTAAAAGTTAATTTTTCAAATATTTAGTAATTAAATTACTAATTATGATAACTTTATTTTGCCTATACTTGAGTTTGTTAATCAAGATTTACATGATGCAATCTATAAAATACGACAATATAGAAGGTTTGGAAAACACTAATTATACATACTCTTCGCATACTATCTGTATAGTCTATAGATGATGATAATAATCATTTCCATAATGTCCAACATATTAGCGTATATAAAATCTAAAATACCCTCTTATTATTAGATTAAGTTTTCGAGAAATTTAGTAAACTAATATGATATTGAAGTATAAATTCTGAATTAGAAGAAAGAAGACGAAGAAGAAATCAGTGTTACTGATGGAGCCGATTAACGCTCAGGTGAACATGTGCCCTTAGAATTTTTAAAAGTTTTATAATATTTTAATAAAATTCAATTGCATCCCCTTCAAAAAAAAAATAATAATAAAAAATTGCAGGACTATTATCCTATTTAACAAAGAAATTATAAAAAATATGCACATTGACTTAATCTAATTTTGCATGTTATTTTTTAATCTATGAAAAATAAACAACGTAAATTTTTTCTTACCTAACTCCTCCTCTATTTAAATTAAACAAAAATATTGGCTCGGCCATTGGTGAGGGTAATATTAATTGAGGAATTTAAAGTTTAGTCCAATATTCTACAAGGTTGAAATAAAAGCACTTAGCTAGGGAAATAATTATTCAACTCATTGTCGGATCCAACATATATGACTTACATGAATTATTTATTTATTTATTTACTAATGGTGTATAATTTTATAAGAAACAAACAAACAGAGAATCCAAAAATATACGTACGCCTTATCATAAAACACCCTTTTGTCTGCTATTAAGTGATCTCCACCTGGCTGTATTACACAAGCTAGTAGTAGCTAGCTTGCTGTGACCAAACTCTCTGAAAAAAAAAAATTATAAAAAAGCAACTACAAATAGGATTTTGTTCATACCAACCTATACAAAAGTCTATTGGATATCATAAAAAATAACAAAAACAAATAGTTAATATATCCAAGCCCCACAAGATCAATAACAAATGTAGTCCATATATGAATCGTTGGAAAAAGCTAAAACCCTAATATTTTTTATAAGTTATGTCTATGTGTGTAATGTGAAAAAGGTGTGTACGTACAATCTTGGTCAAGGTTTTCAAATTTCAATTGCCCTAGCTGTGTTTTCTTTTCTTTTTTTTTTAATAAATATTTTGATGATAGAAACTTTTCCTATGTGATTTTGGGACTGTATCAAAGGTGGGAAAAAGGCATGCATGCATATATGAATGATGATATATATTGGAATATTCATGTTAAAGTGTAATAGTTGTGGAATATTAAAGTTGATTGGCATTCAATTTTTTTTCCCATATGTCAAATCCATGCACGTGATTATAACTCTAACTAGCCAACTCATTAAAAAGTCAACATCAGAGAAAAAGGAAAAAGTAAATATAATTTTCTTTTTTAAAAAAAAAAAGGTGATGAAAGGAAGAACACAAGAAGTTAACTGAATGATGAGACTGTGTTTCTACTATATAATCATGAGTATGAAATGAAGAATATACATATTATAGTCAACAAACGAACAAGTCAATATTAAAAACTCTACTTTATTCAGATATTTCAGATGTCATATGAGTGGCAAAATATATATATATATATATATATATATATATATTTGACTAATAGTAAAATGGTAATTCTTTGTCGGGAAAGTTAAAGGTCAAAATCTTTTTCCTATATATTGCACAGTGCAAAGACTTGAATGAGATGGTCCATAATCAGGCTAGTCACAATCCCTATTTATTATTTTACCTTCAACATTATTTAGAGGGAAAATGAAAAGAAAGCTTTAAAAAGAGAGAGAGAGAGAGCAAAGCTTAAAATTGTAATTGTATGAATATTAAAGTTATTGAGTTTGACTAATTAATGACTAAAAATAAAAAGAGAAATCTAGAATTAATCCTAAAAGTAGTGCAAAGATCACGGTTGGAAATTGAAACCAAGCTATAATTTTATAGTTTTGTTTACTAGTATGTATATATATATATATATATATATATGGAATAGGAACAGCTTATTATGTGTACCCTTTGTTTGGGTAGTCCACTTAAACCATTCCATCTCATTTTTTGAGATGGAAAAAATGGTTTGAAAATGGTTTTGAATGGTTTGAAAATAGTTTGTAAAAATGATGTAAGAATGGTTTGACTTTGCTAATTTTGAGGTAGTATGAATAGTTGAGATTTAAAGATATTGTATAGGGATTTGGAAAGTTGAAAAAAATGGTTGAAAAAAAATGAAATGGAATGGAATAGTTTGAAGGATTTGAAAAGTTGAAAAAAATGAAAAATGGGAATGGAATGGAATGGGAGAAATTGATAAACTAAACAAATGGGTAGTTTATCGATTAATCTTGTCGATCTCTATCCATCACATATGTATATTTTATGCGACATTTTAATCGAACATAAACAAAGTTATTATTCTAAGAAAAATATGATATTATGATAGAGAATAATAAAGCGATCGGACATCTTAACGAAAAGTTTTGTTTATCTTCACTGGAAAGTATATATATCACGATATAAGTGCGAAACCAATTATATAGTGGTATTAAAATATTTTATTTGCATGAAGATAAAATATAGAACGGAATTATTTAATTATAGGGTACAATTAATTTCCTTAACCAATTTCATGCTTGGAATGGAATTATTCCTTAAATCGTTATTGCTCAACCAAAAAACGCCAACAAGTTTTCTTTTCGGTATATATTTGTGGTTCCCATTTCAATGCTAGAGTGTGTAATTACTGACATCATGATCGATATCCATGAGGAGTTCAAATCAAAGTCTCTGTGTTTGTTGTTGATCAAACACACAATAAAGACCACAAAAAAAAAAAAAATTGATGATAAGACATCCACATATGAGGGTACATATAATATAATATAATATATATATATGTGTGTGTGTATATATAGAGAGAGAGAGAGAGTGTGTGTGTGTGTAGAGAGAGAAACACAATAGTACTCTAATACTTATACGTACAACAACACAAGATCAGTACTATCACTGAGCCTTGCCTAAGCCATGACCAATATTGCGTGCAGATTATCACACGCCATTTATTGTCTCTCTCTCTCTCTCTCTCTCTCTCTCTCTCTCTCTCTCTCTCTCTCTCTCTCTCTCTCTATATATATATATATATATATATATGTATATATATATAATAGTGTACGTGTGATCAGTCATGTGTGTGCATTATCATGATCATCAGTAGCTCCAATTTGTCCCCCACTTTTATTCCTCTCCTTAATTCGTATCGTACCCCCACGCTTCCTGTAATCTCTGGTCCCACATACTGACCTTTTTTTTTCTCATCCTATACACATATATAAACTAACAATATACAAACCTATACTTGATTAAATTATCCATTCTACCATTCCCTTTCTAGTTGCTTAATTTCATAGTACAATAATAGCCACCCAATTAATTGATACTTTTTGTCGGGTCAAACGTTACAAAAATAATTAAGGATACATTTGGGACATATGGGAGAAGAGGGGGATTGTATTGAATTTCATTATTTTAGTCTTAATCTTGTTGTTTTTATAAGATATGATTAAGTTAGCCCGAGCCCACATTTTAATTCTACGAAGGTGGGATAAGAAATCTTATAGCAAATTAACGGTGGGACGAAAGTTATCCTTCGATAAAAAAGTGTGGGCCCCACTCAAAAATTAGTTTTTTTAAATTTATTTTAGGTTTAAATTCAAAAGAAAAGTTTGGTTTTTTTTTGCTGAATAAAAAAGAAAAGTTTCTTAAAATGAATAGTTTGGTATTTTTATATGTATTTATCTTTCATTTTAACATTCTAAAAGTAACTATAGTACAATTCAACACTAGATACTAAACACACATGATAACATTAATACAATCATATCTCATCCAATTCAAAGTAAATATTATAGTCAATTCTATTAATTCGGCGCACCAAACGAACTATGGAGATACTTATTCGACACATAAATTAATTATTTTTAATATAGAAATTCTTTTATTTCTTCGTCATGTTGGTATAATATATAGAGGTTTTATAGTATTAAGGCAGTTTGGCATTGTTCTTTGCATGGTGTTGTTTGTAAAAATTGTTGGTCATTGTGCTTTCAGAATAAGTATTAACAAATTGAGATCGGGTTTTTGTACCAAAACAATATGATATTAGAAACCAAAGAATTAGGTCTGGTTGTTTATCCTAAATTATTTTTTAGCATCAAATTAAGTGAAAGTAGTTTCGTGCAAAATTTACCAGATTTTATCGATCTTTAGTTTTAGTGTAGATTGTTGAAAATTTTAAATATAGTCGTGTAAAAATAGTATTAAGATTGTTTCATGATAACTACTCTTGTAATAAGATGAGCATGCCACGTGTCAATAAATATATATGACAACATTTAAATTTCATTATAGGGATGTCAACTTTATATTTTTATTAATATATATGTCCTACATATTTAATGAGCACCCTAGCAGTTAATGACAGTAATATTGTCTTTTGCTAACGGTATTAAATAATAAATATCAGTGACTTCCCACAATGCAATTAAAAACGGCGAGTCCAATGCTATTATATTCAAAAAAATGTCTAAAATACATAATAAGTGAAATAAATCCTGGTCATTTTCATTTGGCATCTTGTTTATTAATCATGGTAAAAAATCTAAATACCGGAAATAAATTTTTGATAAATTGATAAAATACTAAGATAAGGGGATGAAATAAGATTAACCATGGTGAATAATTTAAATACTAAAAACAATCTGGACCTAAAAAACAAAAATGATAAATATTTTTTTAAATTGGTTATAAATTAAGGTCATTTAACTACAAATCATATTTTTAATTAGGCGTTAAAAATTGCCTATTTACTATAATTTCACTATTGATCATTATATACTATCAATTATTAGTTGTTATTCTATATATCTATGTAGTACCTGGATTATGTTCGTACAGTGTTGTTACTGAGTTTTACTTTTACCTTTAAATTTCAAAGTAAAAAAAAAAGTAAGAAAACTAGTAATTTGGCCTTTTAGATTAGTTGACCTAAATCAAATGCGTCCACTATTGACCATTAATAATTTCTTCTTTAAAAAAAAAAAAAATTACACCAATATTGACAGATATCACAATTCACACAGACAGCTCATGCTAAGACGAAGATACACTATCTTTAAAACTGTTTACAGGCTCATTGGTTTTTGGGAACATTAATATATAATAATACACTTTACGTGCAAAAGTGAACCAAACATTACACAAACTGATATATAATCAAGCTTTTCAATGATTAAGTAATTAATTAACTAGGAATCAAAGCTAATGAGGCTTCTTTTTCTTTCGTTAAATTGATAACAAATTGCTCTATCTTCACACAATTAAAAGCAAATATAAATCAACACGTGGCATGATTTTTAAAGATTTAATTGAGTGAAATGTAATTAAAAAGCAATGAGGATAATAAGAATATCAAGTGAGTTTTCAATTTTTTTTTAACCGAATGATATTTCATAATTTTACTATCTCTTAAATAATTATAATAACACAAGAATTTTATCTTATCCATAATTAAATCTTGACAATTCATTTTTTACGTCATTTATAATGAAATCCAATAAGTCAACTTGAGTACTGACTTTTACATCCATATTTATACGTCGTGCCAAAAGTTATTTTTAGCAATCCCGATATCGAAAATGGACTCCCAAATAAAGTTTATACGTGACATTTTAATATTTTATTATTAACGAAAAAACTAAAATTAATAATATTTCGAGGATAACACTATTCAGATCTACGGTGAGCTTGTTCACACTAGAAGATTTTCTTATCATATATTTACATGAGCCTCGAAACTACAAAGAGCCTTAATTAAAGCAAACGTGATTTTTTTTGTTTTAAATTTTTTTGGGGGTCGAGATCTGACGGCTGAGAATGAAAGATATGGCATCAGACTTTTGGGGGAAGCTTAAGGTTAAGTCACGTCGAAATGAATGAGTGAAAGAGAAAGGTTAGTGTAAGGGTAGGGGCAAAATGGGAATTTAGCAAAAAGTGATCGCTCAACCGGTCAATCAAAACGACTGTGCGTCAGGTGTGGCAAAAGGGGTTGTTATTTATTATTATATTATGGTTATTGTTATTACAATAAGAAAGGGGTGTGACCGGTGCGACTGGTGACAGTGTGCGTGATTGAATTCGGTTTTGTCGGTGAGATTAGTCATTTGTTGTTGTGTTTCCGTTTTCCCGTACGGACGCTGACCGGGAATCGCAGGTCGTGATAAAATCCCCGCCCATTTGTCTCGGAATGCGAGCGAAGTGTTATTAGTTGGGTGAATTCGAGAAACGACATGGCACGTGTGTCGTTTTACCAAAACAGCCCTTGGAAGCAAATAGAGAGGATTTTCTTTCTTCGTCAAAAGAAAAAAAAGCTATATATATATATATATTTAAATAGTCACAAATCACAATTACCTTTGAAAGTTTAAACTTAGAGGATTGTTTGGTAAACAGTTTATAAAATAAGATTAAGAATATTTTTATTTAAATTATATTCAGTAAAACCTTGTAATTCAATTTAATATTTGAACAGTAGTTAAGTTTTAACATTTGAATTGAGATTAATGTTGCAGAAGATTTGCATATTGAGAATAAAAAAAAGTTATTCTTTTTGGTGTAATAACAATATTAAAGCATGGTAAAAGAGATAATTAGGTTAAAATTTTAGGTATTTTGCCCAAAATATATTAAACATGTAACAACTATACTTGAATCAAATTTTCAGTTAGACATCATACTTTTTTAATGTATTTCAATGTACTTTTTTAGATATTCAACTGTAGATGAAATATTATGAATTCTTTTTTGGCAATTATGCCTTCTAAAATCTTGATGATCAACATTTATCTTACCACCACTTCAGATCAAGATCTCCAATTTATCTCTACGGGGCCCAAACTTTGGTCCTCGTAGGGTAAAAGATTTTGAGACAAGTTATAATGAAAAACGAAAGTTTAGTAACAGTTAGATAGCAAGGTTGCATGGCAAAAAATAATAATAATAATAATAACTAGAGAGCAAGGTCAATTGATAATTATGAGTTATTTAGAAGTATGTGAAACTTTCAAGGCAATTTAAAAAATAATGAGAAAATCAAAAGCAAATTCTCACCAAAAAGTCAAAATGATATCGACATTCTAAGTTGCATATAGAGGTTATATTAAGTAGGCGCCGAAATGAGGATTTCATCAATAAAATATTAAATGATAAAAGAAATTTACTTTTCCTTCAAATTGCCTTTTTTAAAAATGGTCTTCGTCTTATAGAAAAATCCATAATTATCTTATCTATCCTATGTTTTAAGAAATATATATTACATGCTATTAGTGTTCTCGTTAGACTAGAAAACAACACAATATTTAATATTATGATCATTATTATTATTTGCTAAATAATATTATGATTATTTGTTTTACAAAATTACAAATATGTGATTGGGCAAAAAAGGGCATTCTGGTCAAAGATGTACATTGAAAAAAGGGCAATTTCGGAATTAAGCTTGCCAGGGACAGTACAGAGACAAATGGGTAACTTCAGCGATGCAATTTATTGTTGCTCAGAATAAGAGGTCATTTATATTCCTTTTTTTTCTATTAAATAATTTCTCTCATTTACATCATCAATCAGAAAATTCTAGTTCTCTTGATCAGACGGTCCAAATTCACTCGTCAATATCACACCAATTGACGTCCACGCTATTGTAATAATAGTCTCGTCTCACTTTCCTCGACATTTCTCTCTCATACATATATACATATATCTATATATATGTACATATATTTCTATTTTCAATTTTGTTCTTTTTGTTTTTGGGCTTTTGAAAATTTAAGATTAGGATTTCGTAATCTTCTTCTGTTGGGATCTTGAAACTCGAAAATCGGATCAAAAACACCTTCTTTTTATTCTCTCTCTCTCTCTCTCTCTCACTATTTCACTTCACAAACACAAAGCTTGCTTCTTTTTTTCTTTTTTCCTATTCTCTCTCTGAGTCTATCACAATCCAATCTCAGTCAGCCGAAACGACGACGTTTGGGCTCTTCGTTTTCTTCCTCGGAGGCGTTTAATGGACGGAGCCGGTGATCGGAGAAGGAAGGTCATCGGAGATTTCGCAATCACCAAAAACAACGATCCAAGGTTTGAATTTGATGATATATACATATACATACATATATATATATATAAAAGGATTGATTGAAGGATTATGATATATATGGTCGTTGAAATATTTCCGAAGCTGTAATATTTGTGTGCTCGAATATGGAAAGAAATTAAAGAAAACAGTCGTAATTATGTTTGGTATATATATATATATATATATATGTATATGGATATATAGCGGTGATTGCGACGATTGTCTCGTCATTTTAGGGCTGAGAGAGAAAAAAGATTTCTTTTTAGGATCCAGAAAAATAGCGATCGAATTTTTTTTTTTTTTCGTTTTTGTATCTTCGTCTCTTTTGACTATGAAGAGAGATTCTTGTTCACGCCATTATTAATTAATTATTTTATTTTTTCATTTCTTGGTTCATTTAGCTTCTCTTCTGCTGTGCACTATTATTTTCGGTTTTTTTTTTTTTCCTACTTCTATTCTATCTCGCTGGCTTCAGTACTCGAAAGCTCAAAGCTACTACTTTGGCCGATCGATCAAAACGGTCTCGTTTCACTGTCTCTTCGTTCTCAATCAACACTTTTGCTTTCACAACAAGTCACTGTTTGATTATTATTATTATTATTATTACTATCTGCGCTTAATTATAGATTAGCAAGATTATTATCCTAATTAGACGCTTTTTATGACCATCAAAAAAAAAAGAAAAAAAAAAAGATTGAACCTTTTTGACCATGCTCATAATATATCCCTCCTCCCAATGGCGTTTCTTTATTTTTTTTCAATTCATTAGTTAGTTTTTACAATATAATCAGCAATTCGAACCGTTCTCTCTCTAACCCTATCTTTGTTTTCATATATTGCCCAAAGTACTAATTTTTAAGTTCTTGATTATTATCGTATTGTATTATACTGTATGGTACTCATTTTGGGTTTTGTCTAATAATCAGGAGTTTCTGATTTTAGACGGCTCTCAGAGGAGGAGGAGGAGATGTCGTCGTCGAACTCGCCGTGCGCGGCGTGCAAGATGCAGCGGCGGAAGTGCACGCAGGACTGCGTGTTCGCGCCGTACTTCCCGCCGGACCAGCCGCAGAAGTTCTCCACCGTGCACAGGGTGTTCGGCGCCAGCAACGTGTCGAAGCTCCTCAGCGAGCTGGCCACGGCGCAGCGCGAGGACGCCGTCAACTCCCTCGCCTACGAGGCCGAGGCCCGCCTCCGCGACCCCGTCTACGGCTGCGTCGGCCTCATCTCCATCCTCCAGCAGACCCTCAAGCAAGTCCAGTCCGACCTCAACTCCGCCCGCACCGAGCTCGCCGCCTACATCGGCCCCACCGCCTTGCTCCCCATCTTCCCCCCTCAGCCCACCCCCGACCACATCCTCCGCCGCCCCGCCCCTCTCCCACCCATCCGCTCGTACCTTCCGCAACAACAACAACAACAACAACAACAACACCAACACCAGCACCAGCAGCAACAACCGATGAACCCGGGGCTAGTTCTTAACCCCAATACTCCACAGTATTACCAACACCAACACCAACACCAATTCCAACAACAACATTTAGCCCAAACCCTCATTGAGCATCACTTGCAAGAGCAGCAACAGATGCTCATGGAGGAGCAGCAATACGCTGCTGCGGCGATGGCGGCGGCGGCGGCGGCCGAGAGGGAGCAGGAAGAGCTCCTCCGGATGAGCCTTGAGCAGAAGCTGCTACATCAACAACAACAGCAACTAGAAACACAAGACTTCATTAGTGTGAATAGTGGTGCCAACACTGGTGGATTTGACCTTGGTGGTGTGACTGGCACTTCCAACGTTGTTGATCTTTCCTCGCCCATATTGGCTCTCGGGAACGGCTCATTTGACAGTGAAACTCAGCCCCAGCAATTGGGCCAACACCAACACCACCAATATCAATTCCTTCAACAACAACAACACAACCACCACCACCAACACCATCACCATCATCATCATCAACACTATGAGATTCAGGAACAGCTCATGCTTCAGACCCCACAACCACAAGCCCAACAACAGTACCAACTGGGGTTTCTCAGGAAGCTTGACGGCGATGATCATCACGGCAAGAGTCTTGATCCCTCTTTATGATGATGATCATGATGTTCATGGTGATATTGATTCATTCATCACTCCATCCACTGATTTCTCGCTGAACCCATCTTTTCGATCTAGGTATGTACTGTAAATAACATTCTTTAGTACTCTTATTTCATTTCTATAATATTTTGATTCCTTAATGATTTTTTTTCCCTTTTTTTAATTTCATGTGGGGTTTGCTCACGAGGGTTACTAAAGATCCGGTTTTTTGCATTTATGAATGTCATGATGGCTTTTTTTCAAAAAAATTCATATATGAGGACACTTCTTGGGTGTTTTTTTTTTTTTTTTTTCCCATTTAATGTATAGGCAATAAGGGCTTTTGTTGTGGCAGTGTGTAAAAAGCTAAAATTAGTCGTCTTTATTGCATATAGCAGAGGGGTCGGTTAAGGGAATTATTGTCTTTTCAGAGTGAGGGACGTCTCCATCGTCAACTATATGATTAGTACCCATCTGAACTATAGCAGCCTTAGGTTTATATATATATATATATGCATATTATATATTTATTTTCAAAAATTGTGACAATAATTTTTGGTATAGTCATATTAAGCTTACCAACGAAATAGATTATGATCTGACTGGTAGTGATGTGAGGCTTTGTTGGGTGCCTAAAAGACAGGTTAATTGCATATTCGAGAATTTGGAGAGAAATCTTTTTTAATTTCTCTAATTAGAATTAGATAGTGATTTGCACTTGTTTCTGGACAAATGTGTGGTAGCTAGGTGGGTTTTCTTGCAATTTAGCTGACATCACAGTTTTATTATGTTGACTTTGTCTGCTTAGATAGATTGTTAGGTTTGATCTCCAAATTTTGTGAAGAGACAATTAAGAACAATGCCATAATTAGCTCTATAAATAATTATATAATCAGGGTCTATTTTTTAGTCTAAAAAAATAAACCAGTGAAACAAAAATTATTTGTAGTCTTATATGGCTAGCTTAATAATTTTCCACCTGAATTATAGTTTCATATACTAATTAGCTTTACAATTATTTTTTTTGGCAATCAAATGTTATTTTAGTAACTCGTGACTAAATTATGCTTGTGGTGTTTTCTTTCATATAGTGAATTGTTGTGTCATTTTTCTGTTTTTGATCTGTCAATATACATGATATGATTGTATTTCCACTAGATTCACCTTAATTTCATGCATAAATTTTGTAGCTTTTAGTTCCTTATAAACTATAATAGCTTGTTCTATCTATGAATTGCAATTATAAATATATTTCATGCAATTATAGACCAAACTGTCCTCTATTTATTCTGACTTTTTCTTTGGCTTTTTCATTTATGTTCCACAGCTTATTTCTATCACAACACAACTAAAGAAGAGAGAGAAAGAGAGAGATTTTAATGCACATTAAAAAAAAAAAAGATTGGGAAAAGGCTCATATCTGAAAGTGCAAAGTCTCTGCATTAATTTTTGGATTTGGAGATGACTTTCATGGAGACATACCTTTAAAGCGTAGGATTCTTCATTGTTCTTTGAGAACAGTCATTTTTAACTTTTAATTTTTTTTTTTTTTCATTTTAGTCAGGGGTATTAATTGGTTGATCCTTCATATTCACCAACATGTAAATAAGAAAATATTTCCAGGGTTACTTTTTCCAAGGCCTTTGTTAGATCTCTCTTTTTCTAGTATATACTACAAGTTAGTGTAGTTACAACTTGATCCGGATATTAAAATACTATCAATTAATTTTTCACTTCGTGAATTAATTTTTTAATTCGAACCATTAATGAATTGTCATATAAATTATGGCCAATTTTTTAGCTTAAAAGTTTTGACTTAATAGCTTTTTTTTTTCCTCACACATGTGGTCTTTGAAGATCTGAATATAATGTTGTGTATAACTGAAGTTTAGGTTCAATCTGAAGGAAACAAAAGGACTTGTTGAAATGTAAATAATCTCATGGTTGTATGGGAAAAAGAACCAAAGGCCATGCATATTAATTTGTTGACCATCTTGCATGTGTTTATTTTATTTTAGTTTTTTAGTTTTACTGGGATTTGTGTTTGGAAGCTGACTTTTTCTTTACGGAAAAAAGAAAACAAATCATTAAAATCAATAGTGGATCGATCTAATTGAAACCTTAAACCTGCTAGTTTCCTATATATATAATTATATTTTATATAGGAATATATATATATATATATATATATGTTTTAGTTTTTACCATGACACAACATGGAAAAATAACTTTGAATTATGTAGTCACCTTGACATGGAATTTGCGTAAATGTTTCTGAATTGGATGGTGACCCACTCAATACTTGATTTGGCTTATCACGGCTCTTTTTTTATTTTATTTTTATTTTTAAATAGCAAAAATAACTGTTTAACCAAACTGGCAATCACACTAAAATTAAAAGTATAGTACTGTTCGTACTCTTAACTTTCTTTTGGTTTCTTTTTTGTTAATGAAATTTTGACCGTTGACTTTTTTGGGCTTAATTAGCAGTGTGACATGAATGTTAATCATGATTAGAGTGACATAATAAAATAAGGTTACGGGTCTTTCTTAGTTCATATCTTGCGTTACGCCTCCATAATGTTGATGACTTATGCGTTTACATATATATATGTAAGCAAATACATGTATACCTATGCTAACTGGGTATATCCATAATGAAAAAGAATATTACTTTTTTTTTTTTGGCGTGTGAAAAAGAACGAGTTCATTGATGTAATACCGCTTTATATTTTTATCGTTATTTTGAAATTCCGAGTTCACTAATAAAATTAAAAAGCTTAATTTGATTTTATAGACACATATAGGAGGTACAATGAGAAAAGAGAGGTGGTGAGTTTAGTGATGTTTTTTTTTTTTATATTAATACAAACTCATCTATATTAATATACAATTGTTGAGTTTATATAAACTCATCTAAAATCAGTGCTCAACTTGGATGAGTCTAGGAATTGTTTTGATAGTAATTCAATCATAATAAATCAAACTTATATATTCTATAAATGTTTTTAACTCGAATATAAAAACTGAATTCATATATTTTGTTACAGTAAAATACAATATTTTTTAACTTACAATACAAATATTTTCTCTTAAAATCTTAATTCAAATGCTAAATTAAACTCCTATTCAAACATCAATTTGAACATTAAAATTTTATTAAATAATAAACAACAACTCAAATTAAAATGATTTAAATTTTGTATTTGAGTTTCTATTGCGCCAAACGACCCCAAGCCTTTTTATATTAGTATCTGCAAATTATACCTGGTTAGGATTAGTATTATTTTCATTGCTCTGACATTCTTTTGACCACTATCATGGATATATGAACATTTTGACAAAGTCACAAAAACTTGCCTTGATTCAGCCGGAAAAAAAAAAAAAAAAACCTTGCCTTGTCATTTTCATTTATTTTGTTTTCTTTGATGTCTTTGATTTATAATCCTTATGTGTAAAATAATAGAATTTCTTTAACTTAAAAACGTGCATGTAATTATTCTTTGCTAAGTCAAGGAATCCTTGTATATTAAGAGCTCGTAAACTAACCATTGATAGAGACAAAAATAAAAAATAAATAAATAAAATAAAAAGAATTGTTTTTTCGGGAATAATATGTCACATACATCAGAGTTCGGATTATAAGATAATGGACACTCTCATTCGTCATTATTGCACCTTTTTTTAAATTATTCAAATTTAAAAAGCTTTAGGGTCGTTAACAATAAACTAACGTATTTTGATTATAAAAAAAATTACAAGACAAAATTAAACCTACATGGTGTAAAGAACAACAATTCTCTGAGCATATTTTTATTTTCAGGGTTTTTCTTTTGAGCAAATAACAATTTACTAATGGTAATCTCAATCTTCTTTTGCAAGTGTCATCCTTTAAGTTTCCATGTTCTCTCTTCCTTTTTCTTTTGGGATATGTTGATGTAAAGTAACAGAAGAGTCTTCGGTAGAGAATTGATGTGAACAACCAGACTAACTTTTTGGACTAATTTTACGTTTGCCCCTAAACTTTGGGATCAGTTTCAATGTGCCCCCTAATTTCAAAACGTTAGATTCGTTCCCCTTCATCTTTGAAATTTTGTAAAAATGCCCCATTCGTCAAATATTTAATGGAACATGCCTTAAATTCGTGTTTTAAGGTGCTTTGAGGTTAAAAAATGTTGAAATTATTGTTTAATCTTTAAACTATTGTGGGGTAGTTATATTTTAATAATATTTATATACAAAATTTATAATTAAATTCATATTTATATGCAAAAGATCAGATCTTAATTTTTTTTAGAGAGAAAAAATATGAATTTAATTATAAATTTTGCATATAAATATTGTTAAAATTATTAAAATATAACGACCCCACACTAATTTAAGGATAAAACAATAATTTCAGCTTTTTACAAACTTCAAAACACCTTAAAATACAAATATAAGGCATTTTTCATTAAATATTTGACGGAATGGGCAATTTTAAAAAATTTCAAAGATGGAGGGGAATAGATCTAACGTTTTAAAATTTAGGGGGCATAGTGAAACTGACCCCAAAATTCAGGGGGCAAATGTAAAATTAGTCCTAACTTTTTTAAGAGAAGAGGTTTACTCAAAAAATAAATTTGACAATTTTAAAATGTTTCTTATTATAAAGCATATCCTATCAAAGATTTTTCCTTAATAATATAATATGTGTTTGGTAACATTTCCTTAATAAAAGACAATTCGGTCCATTCACTATTAAAAAGCGACATGGATTGTAATTTTTTTTTAAAGTGGTATTTTTCAAAATAATGTATGCAAAAGTTACATTTTTCAAAATGTCTCAAATTTTATCGTTTTTCAAAGCTTTTGTCGTTTTTAACTTTGTTGTCTTTTTTTTTTTTTTTTTTTTCAAATTTTATGGAGTTTTCCCTCTCTGATGTTGTGGTTTTTTTTTTCCTGCCGTTTTTCAGTTGTAATGTCGTTGTTACCACCGATGTCGTATTTCTATCTTTACTGTCGTTTTTACCCATTGGGAGCATCACAAAATGATAAAAAGTTCTCCATTTATGTGCATTATCACAAACTAAGTTGTTCTTTTAATTTTTATGTCGTTATTCCTCTCTGGCGCCGATTAGTATTTTTAGTATCGTTTTTATCCATTTACCTTTTTGTCGTCTTCCATTTAATTGTCGTTTATCCACTGAGGGCTGGTTCTGGTTCTACCACTAGGCGCACAATACAAAGCATCAGAAATAGGAAAGTTTTGAAAAATATCATTTCTGCCCACATTGTGAAAAATGCCACTTAAAAAGAAAATTACAAATTTAATGTGAAATGTGGTATGATATTAAATTTTCTCTATAAATATGATGGAGCTTTAAAATAAGAGTATTAACACTAAATGTTCGTTCTTTTTAATAATCGTTTGTAAAAGAACATATATATTTGTTTTCGAAACCTCTTTAAACAAAAGGGACAATTAAGTCAATAGGTCATTTTTCAAAAAGCATTTTAAATTATAGTTAATGTTTTAAAAAAATAAAAATAGAATAGATATAATTTGCTAGGAAGATGCATGACTATTTCTTATAATTTTTCCTGAAAAAATAATTTTTAAGGATTTAACCAAATTTTTAGCTAAAGCTTTAAGAATTAGCTCTAGTTTCATGAAATTAAAGAGTTTAACCGTGACATATACGTATTTTACGGCTAAACCCTTAATTATGACATTCTATGTTAAATCCTTCAAACTTTACTTTTAAAATGACTAATTTCTTAACTGGTCCAAAAAAAAATCTACATATACAATTATTTATTATATTTGTAGATTAATTGTAGGCCAGTCAAACCAATAAATAATTTTTCACCCGACATAAGAGTAAAAAGGGAAAGAAAAAAAAAAAAAGTGACGCACTATGTCCATTAGTTATTTTTCAAACCAACTTAAATTCGGCCATTTTTATAAAAACCCAAAAATACTCGGAAAAAATACTGTGGTACAAGGAGTAAAGAAAAAATGTGCACTAATACAACCATTACATTTAGATGCATACATTTTTTTTTTTTTTTCCTTTTTTCTCTTCTCTTCTGTGACATGTTAACCTACACAACCAAAAAATGTGAAACCTTGTAGCTCAATCCGAATCCGATGAGATTGCCAAGTCGGGATTTAGCGATACCACCATTTTCGACAGCGACTCTCCCATGTCTTCCAACTCTTCTTGTTCGAAGCCCCAGCTCCTGACCAACTGCGCCCCGGGCGCGCCTCTCTCAATCCCATACCTCCGAAGATTCCCTAACCTGTTCTCCAAAAACGGCAAGACAGCGCTGCTCGAACGCAGCCTAGCTGCAATTGGGACGGAGTGAACATCGAGAGAACTCCTCGACAAGGAACCGTGGGCTGGGCTGCCCAACAGCTCGCCTTGTTTACCTACAATGTTGCCGAAGATCGAAGGGAAAGGCAAGGGTATCGGAAGCGGGCATTGAGCCACAGAGAGGTGGCAGAACATCGGCCTTGATTCGACTTGTTTGTAAGCAGCTTCAACCGCGTTATTTACTTCAGGAACTGAGGCCCGAATAACTCCTATAGACCAATCAAAAGACACAATTAACAAGCAATATGAACTTTAGAATCCGTTTATAGCTTATAAAAGGGAATTGTTCTGATAGCTTGTATTACAAGGTTATTAATAGTTTAGGACTTTGAACATGAAAAATAAAGAGCTAAAGAAGAAGTGTGCATTACTGGCGCAATAGAAACATAATGAAAAAAAAAAAATCACTTCAAAGATGATTTAGGAATATTGCCTGAATGAAAGGTTCCCAAGGAAGTGATGAATTCCACTGCGTGTAAGTCTTCCACATCGTTACTTATCTCCGGAGTCAACGGATACAAATTGCCTAACAAAGTTTGGTTGTGTTGCGTTCCTGTATTTCATGATGGTGATTAATGAGCAAAACTCAAAGCTTATGACGAGAAACCCGAATGTGCACGGGGCTGAAATAATTACCAGTCAAAGAAGGAGCCGGCATTGCAACATCCATGACGGCCACCATATTCTCCCTAGCTTGTGCTGTTAGCATCTGTATGAGGCCATTAACATCCATGGGGCCGGAAATTTCACGAGAATCTGTGGTTGGCCCAAGTTGTTCGATCAGGAAAGGGCGGGTAACAGCGTGTAGCGCAGCTGCATAAACTGCACTGCAGTGGTAAGGATTTTTATCGTTGACAGCAAGGAACTGCGCAGCCCTACCTTCATATTTCAACACAATACGTTAGTTTTGTGTTCCAATTATAGTGATAAAGAATAAGCAAGATTGTGAGTTCCAAATCGGATTTGCTTACTTGCGCTCAGAGAAGGTAAGCCAATAGGAACAATCAGTTTACAGAAGGACGATAGCTTCGAAAATGAAACTGCATCATGAAGATCCCTAGAGACTGTCTGCTTCCGGCTTCTGGGGTCCGCGTGAGAACCATGTCCACGAACGGAATATAGCAAGACCGGGGTGTTCCCATATTCATCTGCAATAGTCTCCAGGAGATCTGCAGCTACAGCAGAAAAACCTCCCGAATCATCCACAACAAACTGAAAACCCTGTAAACAAACCAACAAAACTCAGCAAATAAAAGAATAATCGAGAACAAAGAGAATTATACAGTAAACAGGAAACTCCTGAGAAGGATATAACTTGGGTTTGATGACAAAATATATACATCTGAATCAACATACAAATAAGATAGTAGGAAAATTTGATTTCATAACTTCAAATATCTGACAATCAACCATGATATTATACACATGGGAATAAGCAACTTTTTGTAGGTCCAACACAAAAATTGAATATTTTGGGCAAGAAACTTGTACTTATTGTAGGTACCTGAATATGGTCGCTCTCTTCGACAAAAAGACGTATCCTCTCGGCTATTTCGTCTCCTCTTAAACCTTCAGAAAAGGCGTGCCTTCCGATCCCATAATTGTCAAAGTCTTGAGCGTCCATCCATAATCCACCCAATTCGTATAAACTCCGAGGATGGTAGTGAACTTTTGAGAAGTCTGTCCAATACTGGACAACATTTTCTAAGCACTCCACTATATCTTTATCATCAGTCTCTTTTTGCAAATTGGTCTCCCCACCATTGACACCATGCATCAGAGTTGAAGCCTCTTGTTCGTCCTCGTACAAACGTTGCAAGAACAAATTCTTCTTATTAGGTTCAGAAGTTTGAGTAGAAACATTACCAGCCCTGCCAATTGATTTTAGACATGACTTTATTTAAACACCAAAGAAAATGGAAGCAATATATAACTTGTTATACCATGAAGGGTAAGAACTGCCATATAGTTCAAAAAAGAGTCATCTCGAATCACTTTAGTTTTCGTTCCATCTAATTCATTTATTTCATTGCCTTCAAATTTCCAAGATAAAGGAGACTGATTTCTTTTTGTTTTGTTTTTTAGTTAACAAGGGAGCTAAAAAGCAGGATAACTAAAAAGGAACTGGTTTTCATATGCTTGGAAAGGATCACAGCTGATCACAGAAACAACCTAAAAAGTCTCACCATGTGAGAATCTCTGGTTCTGCAGAAGAGCTTTCATTGTATAACGTCCCACGCGAACTCATAGATCCAAGTGAGCCTAAAATTGTCAAATAGTATAACCAGCAATCTTTTAACATTTGAAGAAGCGTAAACCAAATACAGACATGCGTTCCAACTTCAATCCTTTATGATCACGAGCTTCTTGTTTCTCATTCCAGATACACTTCTAAATTGATATTTTCACATCTCCTAGAATATTTTGGACCTAAGAATCTCAAAATAAAACTTTGAAAGACAAACAGTTCACACGCATTCCCAAAGATAAAGACCACAAAATTCATGACCGAACTACTAAAAATGGCTCATTAAAACCTCGGCGCTTTTTAAAACATTCATTACTCGATAGTCTATCATAAAAAACGAAGACACATGAACATAAGATCAGAAGAAAGGAACACTGCATCCAAAAGTCCGAGTTCGACGAACGAGCATAACGATACTAAGAAATGAATCTTATCCCTTAACCAAAATTGATGAAACTGAATATGAGAATTTCTCACTCTGGCTTATATTAATTACCTTGCAAATCAATGGAAACCAAGCGAGGAGTGTAAGAAACCTTGCCCTGCAAATTTGAGCAACAACAAAGAATCAAGTCATTAAAATTATATGCCAATAATTTTCCATTTTTTCTTTTCTTATAACAAAATTTTCTCCCAAATGAACTTGGAAGAGTAATATATACATATCGAACAGAAACTTCCCAATTTATATACTTAAAAAAAAAAAGTTAATTCTTTAAAACGTGAAGCTGTATGTATAAGAAAGCAACAAAAAAAAAAAAAAAAAAAAACCCCCAACATAATGCAATCCAGCCATCAACAAAGCAAAAACACTGGACTCTCTAAAGAAAAAACAATAATAATTATTATAAATAATAAAAAACTCTTACTTGGTGTGTCTCACCAGTACGGTAAAGAACATCCGTGTTGAAATGCTGATTCCTAAAAACTGGATCACCATCATTGTCCACAGCCAATCCGAGCAACTCATCCTTCATCATTAAAACATTTAAAATTAACACAAAAACACACACACACACGCACAAAAGATTATCAATTTCTTATGGGATTCTCTAACGAAACAAGACATGAAAATATCAGAAATAGACCTGGAAGTTCCAGAAATGAGAGCCCACAAAGTTGGCAAAGCCTCCAACTTGAACACTCACGATTTCTCTCATACCTGTTTCCTCTCAAACACAATTCTTTAGGCCCTGTTAGAAACTTAAATTTTTTGAGAGAAAAAGAAGAAATAAAGTATTTTCTGGGAAATGGAAAGAAAGTAAAGAAAAAATGATATTTTTTTTTTTTCAAATTGTGTATGGAACTTTAAAAGAAAAACCTGAAAAAAGAACTCACTTAGAACTTTTACCGAGCAGTTTATACACACTTAAAAAGAGAAAACAGAGTCAAACCACACTCGACAAGGAAAGAAATCCCCAGATTCTAATCCACAATCAATAATTCATAACCAATAAAAGAAATACATAAACAAACAAAGAAACAAGCATTTACGATGAATACATGTGTGTGTGTGTGTGTGTGTGTGTGTGTGTGTGTGTGTGTGTGTTTGTGTTATTGTGTAGTATGAAATGGACGAAATTCAAAGATTTCTGAAGCAACAATATGGAAATTTGACGAACTTGATATGGAATCTATTGTGAGGTAATATTTGAGTTGCGAGTGGGGAATCCGAGTCGGACGATCGGAGATTATTGGTCTCGAAATTGCAGAGGAAAAATATCGAACCTGAAAACTCTGTGGAAGCTTTGGAGGAGTCGAGGAGAAGCAGGACTAGGGTTTTTCCGAGCTTAGCTGAGCTTCAATGGCGGCACTGGAGAACGAGAGAACTAATCTAATGGAAGAAAATTTTGGAGCGAAGAAGAAAGTTGAGAGAGAGAGAAGAGGAGAGTCTATATAGTGTTCTGGTAAAAACTTCTTGTCGTTTCGAGGGTTTTTTTTTTATTTTTTTTATTTTTCGTTTTTTGACGAAATGTTGTCGTAAAGATATTTAGTGTCGTTTTTGAATTTATTGTCGTTTTTGGAAGGCTTCTCGTTTTTATATATTGTTGCATTTTGTGTCTATCTCTAGCTCAGGTGGTGGGTTTTTTTTTTTTTTTTTAATCCATGTCGTTTACTTTAAAAGTCTCGTTTTCTTTCCATTGTTGTCTCTGCTGTTTTCATCTTTAAATGTCGTTTTTATCAGTATTGTCGTTTTTGGGTTTTATCAGTATCGCGTTTTTCGATTTACTTCATTTTCTGTGCTTGTTCATTAGTGTCGTTTTATGTCCTTCTTTGTAGTGTTGTCATTTGGTGGCGGGGTTGTGTTTTTTTTTTGTTCCATCGTCATTTCCTAGGAATATTGTCGTTTTTCCATGTTGTTGTCGTTTACGAGTTAATGTTGTTTAATAACTGCTATCTTTAGAATGTTGTTGTCTGGGGTCTTTTTATTTTTAAATTCATATTTCTAGTTACGTTTTCTCGTTCACTCTAATACTGTTTTTAATTATTATTTGATTTATGGGACAATTCGTTTTCAAAGTGCTTCTTTCGATTTATTTTGTAGTTTTGATAAGTACTGATACTTTAAAAGCTCATTGATGTTTCTTATTGAATGGTGTATTTCTGCTCCCATTTAACGTTGTTTTTAATGTGTATTGTCGTTCCCGAATTACAATGTCGTTTCTCAGAACTGTGTCGCTTCCTTTTGATGTCGTTTTCATCATATATTGTCTTTTCATAAGTGTTGTCGTTTCTAGTGAATTTTTTTTTATTCTTTACGGTATGTTTCTGAATGTCTGAAGAAGGCGAATTACAAAGATGCATTTAAAGAGTTGTAGGGCTAACTATAATAAAAACTGTCATTTATATTTTACGGACTAAACTACTTAACTATAGTGGTATACTTGTATCAAAAAATTATATATATATATATATATATATAAGCATATCTAAATAAATATCATATAAAACACGTGTAGATTAAGGAAAATGTATAAATTAAAACATGATTGGAGATAATTATGCTGAATGCCTCTTTGCTGGATAGATTTTTTTGTTTTATATTTCCAGAGATCATATTAAATTATTTATCTTCTTTTTTCTTTTCTTTTTTAGCTTTAATGATGTACAAAACATATCCTTCAAGTTTTAAATATTTTCTTCTTCTTGGGCATATGGCTCAGCAGAAATTTTTAAACTAGTATTGAATGCAAACCTAAATCCTGGCTTGACTAGATGGGATTGGTTTGCCTAGTTTGAAAAACCAAAACAAAAAAAAAACAAAAAAAAAATAACCATAACAAATTTTATTTTATTTTAGTTTATTTTTTCAAGGAATAGCAAAGTGAAAGAGCCCAAAAAACAAGCATTGAAATTTTTTTTAATTAGCCAATTTCTCCAATGTTTATGTGGAAGTGTAACAAGATTTCCATATTCTAAAGGGATAATATACCGTCCAATAGAATAAAAAAGGAAAGATAATAGATATTTAATAATGTTTTGACATTGAATAGAATTAAATAAAGTAATGGTGAGTAGTTTGTTAAAGGCAGATGTTTTGAAGAAGAGACCAATGAAAATTGCCATCACTTTTTAATTTCCTTTTTTTCCCAACCAAAATATTCTGATGGGCTCACCAAATCCTATCAATAAGATTCATAATATTGTGGTGAGAGTGACAAGTTTGTCGTTGATTCATATTTGTCGTGACATACAAGTCTAGGTGATTGTTTTGGACGCACAAAAAAGGATAACTTAAATAATAAGTGAGCCATTTGATTCACAGAGTTTTTAATTATTTAATATTTGATTGAAAAAAATTATTAGGTCCAAATCCCATTTCCAGGGAGTCGGTCTGGTTGATTTACCCCACAAATTTAAAAATAAGAAAGAATTCAAGCTTTTTGACCACAAAATGTTTTGATTGTTGAGCAAGACAAAAGGTGAGGGTTGAGATAGTAAACGATAAAGATAGAGATTTTTGTAGAAAAAGAAAATAAGATTATGTGTTTTGGTACAAGCAACAAAAGATTTGCAAAATAATAATAATAATAACTCGTGTGTTATTTTGATTTTTTAAGATAGAGTTAGTTCGATTATTCTTGTATGTGACAGCTTTTAGATTCGACAATCATTTTTGGTAAAATTAATATTTTTATTCTTTTACTCTTTCATAAATGCTTTTTAAAAATAGTTTTTAAGAAGCAATACAAATTTATATGCTTTAGATTTTCTTTTTTTTTTACCCTCAGTATTCCAGTTCTACTGATATGAAATTTTTATAAATAATTATCCGTACAAAAAAATATTTGGGTCAATAACACCTCGTTTTTTCTCGGCAGCATAATATTCTAAAGTTTTACATTACCTTTATTTGGGCAAATCATTCCACTCATTCTATTTCATTGCATACTATTTCAAATCATTCAACTTTCTAATCCTACAAATTATTTCATTTTTTTTCAACTATTTTTTTCAACTTTTCAAATCCCTATACAATATCTTTAAATCTCAGCTATTTATATCACCTCAAAATTCGCAAAGTCAAACTATTCTACTCATTTTTCTAACCATTTTGCAAACTATTTTCTAAATAATTTTCAAACAATTTTGACCATTCCAAAAAATAGAAAAGGATGGGCAAAATAATTTGCCAAAACATAAGCTACAATAATACTAAACTAACCATAGTAAAAAGGAAGTAAAAATTTCTGTTTACTGTTTTTGGGGCATACAAGAAGGAATTATACAGTGAGCAATAGAAAGAAAAGAGGCATGATTTCGTTTGAAAGGACGCATTTAACTCTTTCCAAAGGCTCTTTTGATTGTTTGTCATTATAACAATTAACACCTATTATATCACAATATATAATTATATATTGATATTTTAACTTATATATGGCAAAGAAGCAATTATGAAAGAGCCCATTACTTCTGTTTATTCCTTTGCTTTTTCGTAAGAGCACATGTGAATTTCGTTCTCCCTCATCCATATGGCCATCCGCCATCATATATATATATATACACACACACACACACACAAATTCAGAGAATACGAAGATAAAGTGTAGACGAGGCCAAAATATATGCAGAGAATGTAAACAAAGATAACGTGACAATTTTAAGAGGTTTTAGGTCCATAGTATAGAGACACGTTCATAGAAGACAATTTCAACATCAATATATATAGAAGACAATTTCAACATCAATATATATATATATATATATATATATATTTTTCTCTACAAATGCCCTCAGGAGAAGGAAGTAGGAATTTTAATAGGGAAAGAGAAACATCATACAAGTCCCAAGATACACACCAAGATTAATTTGGTAAATTTTGCTTTTAATTTGATTCTTTCATAATTTATTGCATAAAAACAATTTCGGAGATTCAATTCCATTCCAGCTGTTAAACTTGGCTATTATTGTCACTGTTAAATTTTTGCCAATTATTATTATTATTATTACAAAATTTAACGTCTCACTTTTTTTTTTTTTTATGTATATATGATTTAGCAACATAACGATACCAAAGTGCTCTAAGCACAACTTTGAAACAATCAAAGAGATATTTACAATAGAAATTGAGACAAAAGATTACACAACCAAAAGTGTCAATAATAAGAGTGCAAATTGAACAACCGAAAAAGAAAAGTGAGAGAGAGAGAGAAAAAAAAAAAAAAAACCTTGAACAAAAGTTAAGAACCAAAGATTAAGTTTAAGGATAAACATTTGTTAAGTCACTTCCTACTACAATTTATAAGCCAGTCAAAGTGAACAAAAACCTCATCAAAGAAACATATGAGAGAACAAAAACCTCATAACCTCACTAAAAGTAGTGACCACTCAAATCCCCCCTCTATATTTTTTCACCCCTTATTAACAACAACAGCACCAAAATGGCTCATAAAGATTCAGAAGATAATGATATGATTTTTCCCATGTACATTGTTATCTGCAAAACTCATGGGCATACTTGTAACTATAGATAGTAGTATTATTCACTATACACATTCAAGCCCATTCTTCTCTAGCTTACTTTGGATGATTGTTATGGCCATGGCCTCTCCAACTATGGCCGTCTGATCTCTCGTCGTCCTCGTCTACCTCAGTACTGTCGCCCCCTGTGTTCGATAAGGCCTTGTTGGACCCGTTGGCAAGTAAAGGTCCTTGCGGAGAACTGGACTGAGAAATGTTCATGTTTGCCTTAGAATTGTCTCCACTTTGATCTTGTTGGGTCATCCACAGGTCACCACTGCCTTGTGTGGCTTGCGAATTCGGGAGCTTTCGCACATGAAGCCGGTATTTCTGCAGAAAAAAACCAATGATTCTATTAAGATCACACAATTTGAATAAGTGGGACACAAAATCCTGAGAGACAATTGGACTAAAACACTCCCACCTGTAAATGGCTTTTCACTTCATCATTAGTAAGTCCTTCAACTTGCATAAGCTCTCTAATCTGCTTCGGTGTTGCTGCTGAAACACACAGTTTTTAAACAAAACCAAACATGTGCCACAAAGAAAACACAACAAAGAACACAACTCAATCAAGCCCTTCAAAATTTCCCATCTGGGCACCATGTCAAAGACCTCAATAACAACCAACCAACCGAAAGACCAAATCTTTTTTTCCAATTTAGCCAACACCCAGTTGAGAAATAAAAAGTCTCTTACCTTGAGAACCACCAAGCTGTTGCAACGCATCGACGAAGCGACGGTGAAGCTCCGGGGACCAGCAACGCCTCTGTTTCCTTAAACTCTGATGATGTGTTTGTGTTTGTGTTTGTGGCTTGTTTGGCAATAACTTCACTTGCTCCGCCAAAAAAGCCGATCTTGAACCAGAAACGCCTCTGAAACCAGAACTATTGTTGTTGTTGATGTTGTTATTGCCATAACTGGTCTTGGAATTTGAGTTTGAGTTTGAGTTTGAGATTGTGGTGGTCAGAGACGAAGATCCACAGCCAAGCTCAGAGATTTGAGGCATCGTCAGAGAAAGGCTTGTGAGCCTCTGAGACGATGAACCAGAGGAGGCCTTGAATGGCACAAATGCCCCTCCTCCGACATCATATTTACGAGCCTGCCCTTCACCAGAACGATCAACAACAACAACACGGCCTTCTTTATCTTTATCTTTATCTTCTTCTTCTCTCTCTCTTCTCTGTAACCAAAATAAGAAATTGATTTGGTGAGAAATGAAAACCCTAGGATTGAGGGAAAAAAAAAAGGCCTAAAAAGTAATGGAATCGGGAATTTACAGGTTTGAGGTCAAAATCGACACTTGAGCTCCATAGCTGAGCCGAGCTCATCCAATCCCTCTTGTCGCTCAAATCGTCACTTTCAGAATTTTCCCTTCCGATCTCTTCTTCTTCTTCTTCTTCGTCTTCTTCTTCGTCCTCATCGTCTTCGTCGAAGCTCGTCGCTTTCCTCTTCAATGGCATGAATTCCTCAATCGCTCTCGTCTCTCTCGATCCCAACCCCTCCTCGATCACTCTCGCCTCCTCTTTCAGCCTCTCAATAGCTAAAAACCCAAAAAAAAAAAAAAAAAAACATTTACAGACCCCACAAAAAAATTAAACCAAGAAATCACAAAAAAATTATAAAAAAAAAATCCACCGACCTTCGTCGACGAGAAGGACCGAAATCGGAAGCTCGCGCTTGAAAGCATCGATTTTTCGCTTCTCTTCTTCCAATTTGGCGACGAAATCTCCGAGCTTCGACAGCCTCAGAGAGCAATCTCCGATCGCCGAGACCTCCGCGATGAAGCCCGAGATCGTCCTCGGTACAAACGCCGAGCTCGAATCCAGCCTCAGTCCCATTACATACATATATATATTATTAGATTATATATTTCTTCTCTGTATTGAACATTTGCAGAGAGAGAGAGAGAGCTGATAAGAAACAGAGACAAGCGTTTGGCTGTTATATATACAGAAGATTTATGAGGAAAATGGAAAGAGAGAGAGAGAGAGAGATTCAGGACAGAGAAGATTCTTCGGCACTCTCGCATTCGTTTCGTCGCGTATCTGGGTCAACTCGGCGACTCGGTCCAATAACTCGCGAGTTACTATTTCTTATTTATTTATTTTTCATTTTCTATGTTAAATTAATTAAATGGAAAATAGAAAGAAAGAAAAGAAGAGAATTGTTCTAATTATTTAAAGAAAGAAGGAAGGAAAATTGCTCTAATTGTTATATTCGCGGAATCTTTTTGGATGCGGTTATTTTACGATTTTCTATTTATTTTTTATTTTTATTTTTTGTTGATGGGATAATTGATTTAGTTTAATTACTCTTCTTTTTCTAAACTATTTTTAGAAAATGAAGTAAAATTTGATTACTAAAAATGTGTATTGATGCGGCATAACGTTTATCGATTTTTAATTAATTGGATAATTTATGTAACTAATTTATGAGTTAGCTATTAATATAACGTGTCAATTGTGGCTTCTTTTAGTGCGAAAATAATTGATATAATTTGGTGCTTATCTGAAACGTATAATGTTTATCCGAATCCCCGGTTGTAGTGTTCACTTAAAAGTATTAGATGTGGAATTACAATTTAATTATAAATTATCCTAACAAATAAATTAGATGCAATTTTTATTTTATAAAGTGTGTGTTTTCTTTTAATTTTCTTTCATTATTATTTTCAGAAGGTATATCTTTAAAAATAATAAAATAATTTTATGAAAATTATAAGAAATAATCATTCAATTTTTATTTAAGTGTTTTAAAAATATGGTCTATATTTTTAATTATTAAGAAAATAGTAATTAAGAATGAATCTTGTTATTGAGCCATGATAATACTTTTATTGATTAAAATATAATAATTTTATAATTTTGTTACGTAAACTTTAGAATAAAAACGATGAAGTTAGAACAATTCATTGAAATCACATTGTTGGAGTAACTTCTTTATAATCACGATTAATAAACTAATATTTTAAACTATGTCAATTATATAATGTCAAGTTTCATTACTCTTATTTAAAAAAAAAAACCTAAATGACTCGTATTAAAGGGTAATAACTAGTAATACCAGAGTAATTTCTTCTTTATCTACTTAAACCAATTTTTTTATTTTAGGCAACCAATTTTCTTTTTCTTATTGGAAAAATCAAGATTCTTCTTCTTTTTTAATTTTTAATCGTTTGGTGGGCTAAAGCAAAGCGACCCAAAGGACGTTGACCAATTCATTTTTATTCCATGCGGTAGGGGTATTTCGGCCATTTGAGTGATATTGCTTTCGGTTCGCTTGTCTTAGCTTATGTTTGGACAAGCCATTTTGCCCATTTCATTTTTTGAAATGGTCAAAATTATTTGAAAATTGTTTGTAAAATAGTTAGAAAAATAAGTAGAATAATTTGACTTTACGAATTTCGAAGTGATATAAATGGTTGAGATTTAAAAATATTGTTTAGGGATTTGGAAAGTTGAAAAAAAAATAGAATGGAATGGAATGGTGTGTAGGATTAGAAAGTTCCATTTGTTTGCCCCACTTATTTCAACCATTTCATTCTATTTTTTCATTTTTTTTCGACTTTTCTAATCCTCCAAACTATTCCATTCCATTCCATCTTTTTTCAACCTATTTTTTTTAACTTTTCAAATCCCTATACAATATTTTTAAATCTCAACCATTCATACCATCTCGAAATTAGCAAAGTCAAGCCATTTTTACTTTGTGGATTTAAAGATATTGTATAGGGATTTGGAAAGTTAAAAAAAATATTGAAAAAAAATGAAATGGAATTGAATTGTTTGGAGGATTAGAAAGTTGAAAAAATAGAATAGAATGGAATTGAATGGAATGGTTAGGATGAGTTGCCCAAACGGGGGGTTCATTTTTCTAAATTATTTTTAAACCATGTCAAACCATTTTCAAACTATTTTTTCCATCCTAATAAATAGGATGGAATGGGCAAAATGCCCACCCCAAACAAAGGGTGAATGGTTTGGAATATTATAAAATAGAATAGAATTAGTAGAATGATTTGTCCAAACATAAAGTTATTATTACTGCCTTACCGGCATAACGTTATGGTAAATAATTTTTTATTTCCATCATATTATAAAATATTGTATAAAAAATATACAAAAATTAATAGTATTGAATATTTAAGAAAATTACCATCTTTTAAAAAACAATTTAAAAAAATAATAATAGTTTCAAAAATTTCAAAACTAATTTTTTTTATGTGTAATTACAATAGTAATTTTGTCATGTTTCGGAAGTGTATGGGTGTTGGTGGGTTTTTTTTTTTTTTTTTTTTTTGCCCTTTTTGGAAGAAGGGTGGGTTACAACTTACAAGTTACTTGGGATTTGCAATTTTGCTGTCAATTACTCATGCATTTAACTTTCTGTGAAACTCACTCTCTCTCTCTCTTTTTCCTTTTTTTTTTTTTTTTATTTTATTTTTATCTCTCGGTTTGTTTGTTTCCCTTGTCTTATTATTGAAGCTTTGACAAATCCCACAAAACGAGTTCCACTTCCACACCTCTCATTAAATAATTAAAAAATGGTCTGAAATTTTTGCATAAAAATGAATAAATGATAACCAGAATAATATGATAGTTGGATATTAAGTGGAATGCAAATATATAAATCTATAATTACATTGTCATATTATTGTAATTTTTTTATCAAAAATTCTGATTGTGTAATATTATTATTGATGAATATATCTTAAGCATTTCATGAACTTTTGTGATTCTCTAATTTTTTATGAAATAACATAGTTATACTCTAAGTTTGTAATTGTATTGTAAATATTCTTTTAGTTTATACTTGTAATATAAATTATAAGGGGTCTACGTCTATTTGTATATAATAAGGGGTTTATTTGATATGTGTACATCATTTTTTATGTTTTAAAAAAATACTCAATATTTTAAAAATTAAAAATTAGTTATTAGTCACTAAAAAACTAAAGACATAAATGTAATATTTTTAAAAATTAATGAATACATAATTAAAAAATAAGTAATTGTAATTAATTAAAATATTTACTATTTTTTAGTTAAATTATTCAAAAAATAATTATTTGCTTAATAATCTCATTAATAATTAAGTGTCATTACGCTAGAAGCCGAGAAGCTACATAATGATTATAAGACAAAATTAATTTGACCTTAAAATAGACTTTTGCGAAAAATGCACGAGGAGTACAAAGGAGATTACCATCTTCGCTTTTTAATTTGTCATAAAAACAACATTATGCTATGATATGATCTTTTAGTTAGCACTTAATTAGCACGTGAATTTATGTATCTAGTTAATTAATTAAAAATAAAACTTGGACATGTGTTAAGCAAATAAGCATTGTTTATTTTGACATTCAACCCGCATTAAAGTCATCACCCACTATGTTCACTAGTCAAAAAATGCAATAATTTAAGATCTTATAATATTTCATACTCCAGTAGGAAACAAACCAAGGTCTAATTAATTAAAGGTAGCACCTATATTGGATCCAAAGATCTAGGATTAAACCATATTTTGCACGAAATGCTGGGTCAAACTTATGGGAATAAAATAGGGAAAAAAAATAAATAAGTTTTCCCATAGACAAGTTTTGTTATTTATAAGTTCACATGACCAACAAAAATCACTCACTCTATTGGTCTTTCTTCATTTTAACAAAACTCGTGTTCTCAAGAATCAAAATGCTCCACAAGGAAAAGTGACACAAAATAAAAATTACAAAGTTATGTTTGTCATGTGAAAGATTCCTTTTAATAAAGCAACTTAAAAAAAAATGATGATAACGAGACGAGGACAATAATGGCACATTTGGTTTTGTTTCGTACTTTTTTTTTGTCGTCATTTTTTATATTTTTTTATGGCTAGGTGCATGATAATTGTCTAATTGATATGTAATGTATCTCATCTAATATTTTTCTCTCTTTGTACCTCAACTTTTGTATGTTTTTTTTTCTTGGGTTTCTTTTTTTTTTTTTTTTTCCTTTCCCTCATTTTTCTTCCTAGTCAATCCATAACCAGAGGCCATGAATATATAAAGAATGTCCTTTTTTTCGATACAAATTTATGCTATTTTTTCTATTGCACTTTTAATTTTTCTCTATTTTTACACTATAAACATAAAGTAGAGATCAAATGAGCACACAACATAAATTATTAAGTGACACTTAAAATTATCTTTTTTTTTGCAATTCTCTTATATACATATATACATATACATATACTATCATTGGATATCAAGTATTTCACAATCACATCGAACCACAAAATTGACAAATGTGTATAACGGCCTGCACCTCTACTTGGTATGATATCATTCGCTTTGGGCATAAAGCTTCGTGGTGCTACTATCACCAAATACGAAGTATTTCACAATCATATTGGACCACCGCATATAACGGCTCATACCTCTACTTAGCATGATATTGTCCGTTTTGAACATAACTATAATTATCATTTAATGGAGTAATTTGTTAGTTAATAATCTCTAATAAGTGAGGTTATTATATAAACCTCTTGTATTAGCTCATTGCAATGAATGAGATCATTATCAATACACTTTACAGTTTGTTTTTCAATAAGAAGTGAGTGTAACACCTTATAAACCATTACATCACGATCTTATCCAAACGATATAAGACCGCATCAGTGTGAGAGTGAAACGACAACCTTGCCTATCGAGGACATGGTTCAACCACCACGAAGAGCCGAGGTGTTAAACGACGTCGTCTAGTCAAGATTGTCATCGGCGCTTTAAAGACAAAGTCACCCACATTATGTTATTGTGGTGGTGAAGCGTCATTGTTGAGATACAACGGCGAATGCCACCAATCAAAACAAATTTTATCCACCGGCCTGTTTTTTCAACTTTCTAAGGGGTCGTTTGGTAAACGGGTTCAAACTGTGACAATTTGAATTTTTTCATTTGAATTGGAAAATTTGAATTAGGTAATTTGAACGAAAAATTTAAATTGTTGTTTGGGTCAAATAATCCTATTTGAATGTATTATTTGAATTGTTGTTTGGGTAGATGTGAAATGTGTGATGTTGAGTAATAAAAAAAGTAGTTGAAATGTCAAATCAAAAAATACTATTCAAAATGGATTCAAACTGTTGAAATTTGAGGGGGGGAAGAATTTGATTTTGAAGGGTTTGAATGACTTTTTCTCATTTGAATTTTATCTAAAAAAAAGTTACCAAACGACGATTTAAACTGACAAAGTCGTTTGAATTGCCCAAGATGGGTTCAAACCCATTTGCCAAACATACTCTAAGAGAATCTCTCACCTACAAAATTTCCGAGTGTCACCACCAATCATAAGGTGACACGTGTCGAGAGCCTTGTGAGATACTTCCATGCATTGTCGACCGTTACATTGTTTTTGGAATCGTAGCTTCGAGAATTTCGTGTCACTCCATTTATTAATTTATTTATTAATATTAAATAGATAATCTGCAATGCTCGCGCTCAAATACATGCCTCGAATTTTGATTCCTTCTATGAGATTCTCACCGTACATTTGACAACGTGTCACGGTGTCAGCGCATCTGTTTTTTCGCGCATGTTAGAGAAAAAATTTTATGAAAGAGAGGATTTTTATTTTCTCTCATTTTTTTTTCTCTTTTAAAATCGAGCTTTGTAAGAGATAAGGATTCTTTTGGGATTGGCTCTGATTGGTTTTTGTTTATTTCTTAAAGGACGAAGAAAAAGATGCCCTTTTGATGCAAAACGACAACTATTTACAACCATCCATTGTTTCTTAATTATTAATTAATTGCCCTTAAAAAAGAAATATTGTGCTCATGAGCTTGCACATAGATTATGTACTTTGTACTCTTTTTCTCTCCCTCTCTCTCTCTCTCTCGTCAAAAAATTCCTACGGTGCATAAGCATTTAAATATTGAGTATTTTTGTCAATAATTTTTGTGAGTTCTCTTAAGAATTTATTTATTTTTGTGTCTTGAGGGAATATGATTCTTGATGCATGCAATCTGAATAAGGAACAACGCCCTTCCAATGAAAATATAGAATTCTTCTGCTAAGATTTGATCATAAATTTCAAGCATCAATTTTAGGAACCTAGATGAAAAAAAAAATGTGGTACAGAGATTTCTCTCCCTAAATCAGTGATAAACATGAAAAGAAATCAGAAAATGCATTTTGAGATATTGGTTGTGTGTGTTTCCTTACCCCAACCCAAAAAAAAAAAAAAATGTTTTAGCTCTAGTTTGGAATCCAATGCGTAACCAACCAATAAATAATTAAATAAATATAGGAAAGAAAGTCTCTCACGACTTTTGATTTTCATCTGTTATTTATTACTTAATAGAAATTTTGACAAGACGTAGTCATTAGAGAATTAGAGAATTTCACTATGATTAATCAATTAAAATATATATTATTTGACACAATTGTATCCGATACACTTGTCTCTAAATCTAATGTATACACAATGATAGATTAGATCTCTAAATCATATATATAGGACTCGTAATCCTGAACAATTTAACATATCTGATCAATTTTAACCATGTTTTTCTTTTGCACTTTATAAAAACCATGCATGCTTTTTAGTACCTTGCATACGGATAGATTTTGTCCTAGGCATCGGTGCTTAGCATATATACAAAATTCTATTGTGATCAATCATCAATCACCATAGCAAAATCAGGGCACTTCAAAGTCTTAATCACATATTTGAAAAATATATTTGTTCCAACTAGGCTACTTTTCTATGCCACAACTAAATCAGTTACTTGACAAGTACCAAAAGTCCTTAGGTAATTTCAGCCGAAATATATTGCCCTATTGACATTGAGATAGAGTAATATGTTTGTATACATTGAGGATAATTCTAACTACTTCTTTTTTTTTTAAGCTAAGGCTCTTGAGTCTTGACCATTACATTTAAACTTGAAAAAACGGATATGTGGATCTTTTTTTTCAAAAAAAAAATAAAAAATAAAATCAACATTATTCATTGATCGAGTAGTTAAAGCTTGAAATCAAAGACCATGTAAATTGTTGTTGTTGTTGTTTTTTTTTTTTTTAATTCATTTCTCCGCGGTTTGCTCTTCATTTATTTTCCTAAGTTATCTTTTGGCTTTGGTTCGGTTGGTTGGTATAAATTGTCTATTAAAAAACACAAATAAAATGAAAAATATAAATAAGAAACAAGACAATGGATAAGAAAGCTAGAATATTGAAAGGAAAACATATGTTTTGAAAGATGTGAATCTTTAAAGAACCGACATCCTTTATATTCAAGCTTTGCAGTTGCGATTTCTTCTTTGATGTCAATGGCCTACTTTGACTCTTTCATCACAGAGCACCAACCAATGCAATTTATGCGTATATTATGAGAAGCCATTTTAAATTGTTAAATTTATGTTTTTAATAGATTTTAGTTTTGAAAAAGACTAATCTTGCAATCTAATCTATATTATTTTTGGTATTTTCTAGCGCAAGATATACTTACCGGGAATCTTCTTATATATATTTAATTTAAATAATGTATATATATATATATATATTTTAATTTCCATCCCAATCATATCTCTTCCAATAGATTAAGCAATATGACTAAACCACATACTGCCCCCACTAGTAAAAAGTTTAGACCAAAAGCCTAATACTAGTACAATAATCAAATACATTATTATGTTATAAATTATTACATTGTACACACTAGAATTCGAATACTTAGCGCCGGCTTTATCCCCAATGGTTCAAAGAGAAATATGTTCCTCAATCTTTATTGCCTAGCACATTTAAGAACTAAAAAAAACAAAACAAAACAAATGAGAGTTAAAAGCGGGGAAAAACTCAAGTGCTACAATAATAAATACAAATATTCAAATGTCGATGGTTGATACAGTAAAACTTTTATAAATTAATAACAATAGGACTAGTAAAATTAAAGTTTATTACAAATGGTTAACTTATCAATAAATTAAGGAACTTTTTTTATTCAAATATGTTTCATATTTATACCTCGTTTGTATTGTACTTTTAATCTGTACTTTCATTTACACTATAAATATATAAATATGGAAAAACAAATCAAGAGAACATACTATTTGAGATATAAATTGTTAAGTTCACTTATAATGTCATTTTTTTTTTAATTTCCCATCTTAGTAAAGCACGGTCCATGGTTCCAGTTATTTGAGTGCTTTATTGTAATTTATATCTTAGATGCCTCGTTATGGGAAAAAAAAAAATTGTGGCTAAGAGCCTAAGACCTCTTCACTTTGTATGTCATTATGATAAATAAAATTTATTAGCAGTTCCATCAACAAGTTCCGATGTCGTCCAGCGGTTAGGATATCTGGCTTTCACCCAGGAGACCCGGGTTCGATTCCCGGCATCGGAACTCTTTTTGCTATTTTTTAAAAGTAAAGTTTTGAATTGCCACGTGGGCAAAAAGTGGATTCTTTGTGGAAAAATTCTGCCAAACACGTGGCAGATTGAAATTTAGCTACGGAGTTTGAGCATTGTCAAATCAATCTGATCGCCGCATTATATAAATCAATGGCTTTGTGAATGTATCTCACAAAAAAGTTTTTAGGGAAAGTTTATAAACGCACTAATTGACAAATTGTTTAGACAAAACATACAACCATTTTCCTCATCCCTTCTTTTATCTCCTCTGTGATTGATTCTCTTTTACATCTACGTGGTTTCCACTTGCTTTATGTGATGAATTTTGTCAAACCCAAAAAACATGTTGTTCATGTATGTGGTCAAATTATATGCTAATGAGCGATGAGCAAAAATTTGAAAAAAAAAAAAAAAAAAGAATAAACGCCGTCTGTGGGAATCGAACCCACGACCACGTGGTTAAAAGCCACGCGCTCTACCGGCTGAGCTAAGACGGCCTGTTTGAAATATTTTCTTTCCGTCTTTATACAGAGATTTATTATTCCAAGTTGACATGTTACGATTTTTTTTTTAATTTTTATTTCCTACAATTATTAAAAGAATATTTAAAATTTTTTTATACTCTAGTTAGTTTTGTGCGTATATAAAAAAAATGAAAATCCGTGAACATGTATTTTTTGAAAGAATTTTTAAATTTGCCTAAACCATTATACTCTAGCTAGTTTCGTGCATACATGAAAAGAATAGATTAACGGATAAGTGAGCATCAATAATTTATTTGAGCGTGTTTAGTTTATTATATTAGATTGTACTGTATAAATTGATATGATTATATATTATCTAAAGACATTATATAAACTAATAAGAAAATGATCTTAAGCATTGGAGTTATAATACAATCTAATGGGATAATTTTTTTACTAGATGATACATTTTTTTTATAGTATAATAGTTTTTTATTTTTGCAAAGATTATAGTATAATAGTTTGAAAATACCAAACGTCGTATAATATTATTTGATAGAATATAATAAGTTTATACTCTGCACCCAAAACCCGTAACAATAAAGAATGAATTACACATTAAATTAGCTCAAATCATTCATATGGGATTTTGTTATTGCAAGATTGTGTATTTCTTGCATTACACGTATACTTGGCCTTCCATTAGCAACATGTAAATTTTTTTTTTCCCCGTAAACATGTAAAGCAAAATTAAGTTCACAAGTATAAAATCCTATCAAAAAGTTCCTTTGAGGCTTTGACTATCCCAAATTGAGTACTAAAAAACATCAAAGTGCAATAAAATAGAATCAACACTAAACATTAATTCACATTCACATCTTTCAGCAAATCTTGAATTATAATAGATAATTCAAGGACCTGACCACTGAAAAAAAAAAAAAAGGAAAGATGAAATTTAAATACTGATGAAAATGATACTTCACCAATTTTGTTTTTGTGTTTTGTTTTTCCACATTTTCTATCCGCCTTTGCAATTTTGAGACTAAATTAAACTACGAATTTCAAAATCACCACTTCTCTATGGCTCCATATGAACAGCTCGACAAGTCGCTCGCTAGTTAGGTTTTTATAATATGCGCAGTTAGAAGTTTCGAAACGGTGAAACCAGTGAAGGACTCAACACCAAAGAGTTCTCTCAGCTTCTCATCACAAATTACTCATATCTTGTCATTTGGATCCTACATGATCAAGCAAAAGCTGTATAGTTTTAGGTACTTTTTTCAACAATTTCACTAGAAAAAATATACAACTATAGTGCTATGCAAGCAATGACAGAGCATACAAGAATACTAACCAAAATTAGCTATATTCCATACCTGAAGGTTGTTTTGTTGTATGTAATCCCACATTCTCTTAATGACGTTGGAGCATTATAGCGAATTTTCACCAGTAGCGAGGAAATTTATGAGGGCGTCCGAGAGTTTAATAGGAGCAAGAAAACCCGATTGCCCTCCCTTCTGTCTTTTTTCCTTACGTCCAGCTCGTCTAGCTCTGAAATGTGGACATCGAGTTTGGGCTCGTAAGCAAATAATCGACTAGGATATGCTAAATACAAAAAATAAGGATGAAGATAATAGCGTATACGAGTGATTTGTAAGCATCCTATTAGTAAAGTATGCGAGTTTAAGGGTTAAATTTGGAGCCATGATTACAAAATACCAATGAAATAGCTAGTTTTACCATAAAATAAAAAAGAAAATGAAAAATTTCACATCTCTACTGATGTGGTTGGAACCACTACATCAACAAAATCACAGTTAAAGGTAAGTTTTAGATCTAACATGAAGTTCTATCTATAACATATAATCAATGAAAACAAACTGTTATTTTAGATTTCAAGATCACGGAAACAAATTAATTGAAGCAAATTGTACTAGTGAATTGTGACATACCAGCACCATTGTCTGAATCCAAAGACCAGATATGCTTCGACAGAGCCTTATTCATCTGAAACATGTTGATGGAATCAACACCAAAGAGAGCTCGCAGAGATTCGTCGCAAATTATATTTAGCCTATTGTTCGGGTCCTGTAAATTTTCCTCTCTAATATCCACCCACATTTTCTTGACAACCTTCAAAACAAAATAGTAGAACATGTCACGCTACACAATTGAGGCAGTGACATTAGTTTAATTTCAACAACTTTCTTTCATGATGTACCTCGGTTCGGGCCATTTCGGACGCTCCAATGAATTGCTGAAGCTGTGGAGAAAGAGGATTCTTTTCTTCACTTCATTGGGAAGCTTCTTTGGCCTGAGTTTTAGGACAAAGCAAAATACAATCAAGGTGGATTCTGATCACACATTTCTCTATGATCAAACTCAGCCACACGTGTAGAGAAGTGCAAACTCTTTCAGCTTTACACGGCTCATTAATGAAAGAGCAATACACATATTTTGTCAAAATTTTCCCCTTAGTTTGTAAAGTGCTATAATTCTTACTATTTTAATTGTTTAAATGTCTGTTTTTGATACCTTGAAAATATTCACAAACCATTTCTTTGGTAAATATCTTTTTTTTTTCTTACTAATTATTACTTATCCAAGTCGAATGATTTTAAGAAGCCACTAACATAGTAAAAGACTACGATGACTATGACTATTCAAGTACATAATTATATGTGACAAAATAATTGCAAGCCCAAAATAAAATTGCTCTTTCTCCGTCTCTTGCGACCCAAAATCCTAAGATAGCTTAAATGCTCTTTTAATATCATCTTGTAACTTATAAGCAAAGTGAATAATAAAGACTGTCTATATATATGGTTGAGATGTCTTTCTGACCTCGAATTGTTATAGATTTTTTTTGCTTAATTTTTTATTTTTATAGATTTAATAATTCTTTTGTATAAAATGGGGTAGGTTTATAACCACAATTGACAATTCCATAATGCAACTACGCAAGCATTCACAAGCCTTGTATGCGTGGTTTGGGCTGCGTTTTAGTGAAATATTGAAAAACACTGAAAAAGTGAGATAAAAGTGTTTTAAATATCTTAAAACTTAAAGAGATTTTTATTGTTCATTTGTTTTCAATGTATGTGAACTAGGATTTTCTGTTTTGTTTTATATTATCATTTGCGGGTGTAAACTAGGTAATTATCTCCAAGCGCAGTCATACGCACAATGAAATTTGCACAAAATATTATATTTTTTGAACTCTTATTACTTATAGGGTGTCTTGTTGATGTTTTTGGAGTTGAAATTTTCATACTATATTTCTTAAAATAAGATCTCAAAAGAAAATCTCCAAAGTACACGCGTCAAGACATATTAAATGTCGTATCTATAATATTGAATTTTAAACTACACGCGGCTGGTATTTCTATTAAACTGATATATCTTTATTTTCTTCTTTTACTTTGCATGCATGATAAAAACTAAAATCTCTTGTCAATAAATTAAAGACTGAGATCAAATCCATCAGAATCCAAAAAGGATCATATGAATGACAAGGTTAATGAACTTCCCTTGCTAAGTGAGATTTGAAACTAAAAACCTAATGAGCCATCAATGCCTTTCAACACTTGTTGAGATTGTTTTCAATATCTTGTGGGATTTCCAGTCAAACCAAACAAGATTGTATTAGGAAAAAAAAAAAAAAGAAGATTGTATTAGTTGAAAAAATCCAAGAAGAAAAAGCACTACAACTATGAAATGCATGCGTCGAAACCCGTTATATGTTATTCGTATCAGACACTTACTTTTAGCCTACACGCGTATAATTTTTTTCTTATCTAAATTACTTTTTCTTTTCACTTTCCTTTTCTCTTTCCCTGCTTATCAATTGGTTTACATTGTTGGCGCTCTATAAGTTCCTCGAATCTTCATCTATAAATTCAAACATGTGGTATGATTCAGCTTCACTAATTTGAATTTTACGATTTATTGTTCTAAACAATCTCGTCGTAGTTGAGTATTTTTTTGAGTAATATTAAGCAGATCTCTCTAGGAACTCATTGAAGAAATGGAGAAGAAGAAGGAGCAAAATCAAGGTACAAAGTTTAAATCTTTACGTGTCTATGATCTTTTGAGTCTTTACTTAGCTGAAGATTTACTTTTGTTGTTAAATTTCTTCGTCTCTGTATTTTGAAATTATAATTTTCTATATAAAACTTCTTTTCATCTTTTCAAATTTGCTTCTCACGCTTAACAATGTCTTGCAAGTAAAAATTGCATCTATACAATAATTTGCAAATACCTGAATTTTGAAAATTTAGATTTCCAAAATTACAGAACTTATATGCTTATTAAAAGCAACCAGAATAATTGTTTGAAAAAAATTAAATTTAAAGTTTTTTAAAAATAAAAGTGAAAACAATAACACGTTTTGATGAGAAAACAGAATTACTTGCCTATTTTTCAAATGAATTAGAGAAAAAAGTGAAAGAAAACCAAGTCCGGATAAAACCAGTCCATTTATAGCTTTGTTTTCTTTAAATGAAACTTTTATTCTTCTACTATTAATAAGTTTTTGAAATAAAATTAAAATCTAAGGAAAAAAAAGCAGATCCTTAAGGATTGGAATTTGGAAGTATTGGATGTGTTTTATTAATACACTCTTAAACTAGCACTTGGATTAGAAAGAGAGAATAATAACATGGAAGAATTGTATGAACCACACCACTTGAGTGATTTATATCTGTCAATTAGAGAAATGCTAAGGACAGACGCGGGTGACGCATCTGTCCAATCATGATCGTCCGTAGGCGTGGGCTCCACGTGGGCCCCACGCCCATGAACGACCACGATTCGACAGACGCATTACGCACGTCTGTCCGTAGCACTGCCCCGCTCAATTATTAAACCAACTTGAAGGAGTTGGCTTTAATTCCTTAAATTTATTTATTTTCCAATATTGATGGGAATTTGGATGGCCATTGGTCAAATTGCCTTCTTATGAAAGGCACAAATCCAACGTCCCATTCGTTGCAATTATAGCCCACTTGTTGTACGTGTGATTATAACTTTGTACCATACACATATAATGTTGGGCCACAAGAGAAAACACAAAGGAATAAGGAAAAAAATAACAAAAACAAAAAAAAGGTAAATAAGAAAAGCAAAAGGCTATTGAAAACGAAAGATAATTAGAAGCAGGTTGAATCAAGGGAAAGGTACTTTGGAGCCAAGTTTTCTAGAATGCTTAAGGTATATATAATTACCACTTTATCCCCTAAACACCCTTAAAAATAATTTGGACCAAACTTTGCATTGAACGCATGATTATGAAAGCTTTAATTATAAAAAAAAATGGAGAAACAATTCAAAAATACTAGTATAATTTCATGGGTTTTAGGCTATTGTTTGATAATATGTGTGATTTTACTAATTAGGTGATTGTTTTTTTTACTTGAGAATTAGAGAGAGAGAATGATTTAAACACGGTTATACCAGAATTTGGGGAAAATAGAAAGAATTTTTGAAATTGATGTTTTATTTGTTTGGTAAGAAGGAATAGAGGTCATAGAAAAAAAAAATGATAATGCAATACGTTTAGTAGCATGGATTAAAGGAAAAAGTAGAGAATAAAAAATTAGAGTGTGATTTTCGAATCATTAGCTTGTTTGATTGGGGAAAAGTCGAAAAGATGGTGTAATATTATTCCTAAAATATTACTAACTAAATAAAAGAATAATAAAAACCAAATGTTTAGGGAAAGCATTTGGCCATTTGTTTCACCGCGATAAAAAGGAGAAAAAGGGAAGAGGAAAGCAAATGGCCAAATAAATATGAAAAATATGAAAAAAAACAAAAAAGTGAAAAAGAAATGCATGTATCGTGTTTGGGTGCGACAAAGGATTGATCAATTTGGTTACACTCTCAAACAAAGACGAATAGTCAAACAAAACTTGTATAGTCCAATAGTGTCTCGTACCAATTAAATTTACTAACAAAGAAAAAAACACACACCCAAAATAACTCATGAAAAAATAAAAAATAAATAAATAAAAACACGCGCACACAACTTTATCATAATTCACAAATAAAAAAAAATAATCACCCAAACCCCCCCAACTTGCCAAATAAATACATGGACTATCTATGAAATTTTTTTCTCTCATGTATTATTAATTTTCCCTTTTTACGAAGCAAAGTATTATTAGTATCGGAAAACAACGCTGTCGTTTTCGCCGCAGCCTTGCTAAATCGGGCCAGAAAGATTCCACCAAATATTCCTTCTCAGTTCTCACCCTTCTATGACCCATCCCCTGCTCCCAGCTCTACATGCTCTCTAAATGTTTGACTAATCACAACCGTCCAATCTCACAACTCGCTCCACGGTATTGCTAACCAACGGTCATGATCAACCCTTATCGTAGTCCTCAGACCAGCCTAGTATCTCTCCTCTTCGGCCCATGTGCGTTCTCTCTTGAGACAGTGCTTTTTGGTTCAGAAACGTTCCTTTGTTCCCAAGGTTATCTCAATTAGGTGAATTGACCAAACTACCCTTCACTTTTCCGATCCAGTACACCTGTTCTCAGCGTATCTTTAGTGATCTCTTATTTTGGACGGCCAGATTAAACGTAATGAAATAACGACCGTTCGATTTGGAAAAGCTTGTCGTACTTTTGTGTGGTGTGCTACACTGAATAAAGTCTATCGACTGGGACATCAAACACTACCAATGTCCGAGTCACGTGACGTGGCCTAAAAATTATCCAAACAAAAAAGAGATTGTAAATAAAAGAAATTTAATAAATGTTTATTCAAGAAAGCCCATTCAATTAGGAAAATAGTAATAAAACAGAGACCAAAAAGAAAAATGTACAGAAACAAACAAAAAAAAAAAAAAGGCAGGCCTTCAAGTTGGTGGTGCCTCGAAAGTAAAAAGCATTTTTTTTCGACAGCTCGCAAAACGCCGTCGTATCGGGGCTCTAAATCCTGACGAAAACGACACCGCTTTTTGTCCCACTCGCCTTGGCAATATCATTTCTCATTTTCCTTATCATTTATCTAAAAAAAATAAAAAAAAAACCACAAGAAAAAAAAAAAAGTCGTCCTCTTCTTTCTTCTTCGCTGATTCTTTTTTTTCGATCGCAAAAAATCTCTCTCTCTCTCTCTCTATCTGTGTCTGAGAAATTAGGTCAAAAAGCTAAAGTCCTTGAAGAGTCTGACCGAGTCAACGATTCGGAGCTTCCGAGTTGGTCCGAGTCGCGGCGGATCTGTTGCGCTCGTCGTCGTCCGAGTCAGTCCGTGGATCGATCGATTTCGGGTTTCTGTTTCCGGTTTCTCTTTCGGTTTGTTAGTTCGTTTGGTATTTTATCTTCTCAGCGTCTAATGCGAGTGAGTTGAGTCTGGTTAGGGCAAAATCGGAGTCTGGCGAGGATGGATCGGGCGACTCTGACGCTGGGACCGGGCATGGACATGCCGATCATGCACGACAGTGACCGGTACGACTTGGTCCGAGATATCGGCTCGGGGAATTTCGGCGTCGCGAGGCTGATGAGAGACAAGCAGACCAGAGAGCTCGTCGCTGTCAAGTACATCGAAAGAGGTGACAAGGTTAGTTTCCGAAAGTAAAATTTTGAAAGTATTTAATTGCGAACGATTAATTGCCGATAGTTTTGATTACTTTTTTTTCGTTTTTTATTTATTTATTTATATTTGTCTTATCTTTTCTATTTTTGGAAACTTCCGTTTATTTTTAGCCTTTGTTAGTTGTGGTAATTATGGTGAGTTTATGAGATGTTGCTGATATCTAGATTTGGTACTTTTGTTTTAGCGGGGTTTGACTTTTCTTATCCTTTTTTTTTGTTTTTTGTTTTTTTTTTTCCGAATTTAAATTGAACCGCATTTGGTTTTTTGCTGATTGTGGTCATTTGGGAAATTAAGTAAGTATACTTTAGAGTTATTCAGTGCATGATAAGTGATTTCGTGGAAAGGCGAGAAAAAAAAAAACGGGTTAAGTATGAGTAATCGTTTCTCTGAGGCTTTTTTTCCATGAATGGTTAGCACAAGCGTAGTTAATTGTAATCTAGCAGGTGGTATATTTAGAAGTTATTGTCATCGTAAGATTTCATTAATTAGGTATGTTTCTTTAAAGTAAAACGAGCTAAAGATGGTTACTTTTTGGGCTGATAAATTGGAGGTCTGTAACTTTTTATTGCTTTAGAAAAAGTTGGATTGACGGTTCAAAAAGGAAAAAAAAAAAAAAAAATTTGTCAAGATAGGAGCTGAAGGAAACAGAACCGTTGCTGGGAAAATTTGTGGTCTGTATTTGTTGTACAATGCACTTTTTATGTTATATATGTTTAATGATATGATTAACTTCCAATTGATAGTAATCAAAGTTGGAGCAACATTTTTCATCATGGTACTATGACTTGCAGATTGATGAGAATGTTCAAAGAGAGATTATTAATCATAGGTCTTTGAGGCACCCAAACATTGTCAGATTTAAGGAAGTAAGTTCACTTTCTAGGTTTGTTTTTTGGATTTCAAGTTAGTATCTTGCACATTCTCCCTCTTTACCACATTATAGTTTGATTTACTGCTACTCTTCAATAAATGGTAGGTCATTTTGACACCGACTCATTTAGCTATTGTAATGGAATATGCATCGGGAGGAGAACTTTTTGAGCGTATATGCAACGCTGGGCACTTCCGCGAGGATGAGGTTCTTGCTTAGATATCTTGTAATCTCCTTGCTTCTCTTATCTTTGCAAGTTCCACATTGTTGTCTATTTTGTGCAGGCTCGTTTCTTTTTTCAACAGCTTATATCTGGAGTCAGCTATTGTCATTCGATGGTATTGAACCCTTTTCTTTTGGATTTTGTTTTTAAATTTTTAACTGTTTATGTCCTTGGGTGTGTAGGTAGTTTGAAATTTTCTTTTATCATATATTATTAGTGAGTGTTATTTTTTCATCATCTAGCAAGTATGTCACCGTGACTTGAAGTTGGAAAATACTTTGTTGGATGGAAGTCCTGCTCCTCGACTGAAGATATGTGACTTTGGCTACTCTAAGGTACCAGTTTTATCTTGTTTGTTGTACTCGTTTTGTGAGACTATTGTGCTTGTTTGAGTAATATAATAATCTCACAGTTGGCGAAATAGATATCTATTTCTATTCTTACCTACCTGTAAATTCCCACGAGACTTTGGTGGGTTCTTGCTTATTCTGTCTTTTGAGATACTGTTTCTGAGAATTAATACAGATTAAGAAATAAAAATTGGGTGAGAACAAGTACTTACATATGTAAATAAGGCCATAATCTTTTCATCTATTTTTTCAGTCGTCGGTGCTGCATTCACAGCCAAAATCAACTGTGGGAACTCCTGCATACATTGCTCCAGAAGTTTTATTGAGGCAAGAGTATGATGGCAAGGTAAAATTAGTTTTACATGCGTTAATAATTTTCTAATTATCAATCCTATAGTTGGAGGATAATGTTAGTGAGTTTCTATAAAGTATTATGCATTGTACAATTTATTGTTTGAAACAAGCATTTGATGTATGACTTGGCCGGCATTGCTTCCTCTATAGTGCATGGATCCATTAATGGCATTATATTCGTAAATTCATTCTTTCCCTGTATATCTAATCAATTGTGCTTGTTTTGACAATTTGGGGGGAAAATAGCCACATCATTTCTTTGAATGTCTCCTTAACAAACTCGAGCTCTTGTCTACGGCCCTCCATAAAAATTTTCAACTGAACTAACCGTAGTGTTGTAGTTGATGTTATCTGATCCTTACCTTCTAACTCAAATCATCAAGCTGAAAGGAAGTTTATACTTTAGACATGGAGATGATCCGTTGTGAACATAACAGATCTATTCAGAATGAAATCGCCATTGTGTATGTGTGGTGTATTTACACACACACACACACACACACACACACACACGTGTATACATTTGCATACATATATTTATAAATATGTGTGTGTGTGTGTAAGAAGATAGTCCAAGAAAGTCTTGGAGCCAACAAAAACCTCCCTGCCTCCTTTATCTGTTTGTTTAACTATCGGTTTTGCCACATATGCTGGCCTTGTTATAGCTTATTGTCCTTTATTATATTTGAAAGGACATATATGTAAATGTCCTTCTAGCTACACTATTGAAAGTTTGGTAATTCTTCTTTATCCTATAGCTGAGATTTTGTAATGTCTACCTGCATATGTAAATGTCAATATAATCAGCCCCGGAGGTTTGCTTAATTGTTTATAAGCATTATGTTTATTATGTTTTAGATTTAATTTTTTCTCAGGAAGGGAAACTAATCAAGAGCCATTAATTTTTATGTACTATAAACTGGCCATTGAATAAAGTTGATCTTTGGATATGTGTTTTGTTACCAGATTGCAGATGTATGGTCTTGCGGAGTAACCTTATATGTGATGCTTGTCGGAGCTTATCCTTTTGAGGACCCTGATGAACCCAAGGATTTCCGGAAGACAATACAAGTATGCCACTTTCCGAGGGGGAAAAAAGCAGTCATTTGGTTTTTATTAGCCATAATATCTTTATGTGTTAGTTGCTTTGCTTAAGGAATGTTATATATTGATCTGTGCAGAGAATTCTGAGTGTCCAATATTCAATCCCTGACGCCGTTCAAATATCTCCGGAGTGCCGTGAACTCATATCAAGAATTTTTGTTGCAGATCCTGCAACAGTCAGTAACACTCTCTTCAAGTTTTTTTAGTTTTGCCGTGGAAAGCTTAGAAATGGAACTTCTACAGTTTCAGTCATTGGATTTTGTGTTATTCTAACAAAACACAGTCAAGTTGGCCAGCCTTTCAAAAATAATAAGAAAATTGTGGCGTTGAACAGCAATGTTGCATTCAGTCATAATCTAGAAGCCAAAGACTAGGATTGGTCAAGTCCATGCTTTTATCTAGCTGGTTTAGACCATTTTATTAGATTATTATAAACTGTGCATTTAACATTTATGTGCATGTGTTTCTTTGCTTGTATATACATGCGCAGAGAATTACCATTCCCGAGATTAGAAACCATTCATGGTTTCTGAAGAATCTGCCCGCGGACCTAATGGATGACAAGACAATGAGCAACCAGTTCGAAGAGCCTGACCAACCCATGCAGAGCACCGACGTAATCATGCAGATAATTGCTGAGGCCACAATACCGGCGGCTGGGTCCCTCGGCCTTAACCAGTATATGCAAGACAACCTTGACATGGATGATGACATGGACGACCTCGACTCCGATTCTGAGCTAGATGTCGACAGCAGCGGGGAGATAGTCTATGCCTTTTAATTGTCGGCGCGGCTTCCGGACTCGAAAAAAGCATGCTGCTTTTCAGGCTGCTGTGCGAAGAACTAGGCAAGGACGGAATGTATGATATAGTCTTTGATAGGTTTAGCTTAGATATACCATAAGGGATTTGGACCATCAAATGCTCTTTGAAGTCTGTAATGTTCACAACATGTTATTTTATACCTATCTTTGTTGAGGCATTTGAAGTTTTAGTGCTTTTTTTTTTTTTTTTTCACTAGAGGAGTGGATAATCCATACCCGCTTCCATATCCATTGAACCAAATGTTCATTTATTTGCTTTCCTATTATTCCTGTACTTTTGTACCCCCCTGTCCATGTTGTTCTTTTATCCTCTGAAGGTCACAAAAATGTGGTTGTATACTTCGTAACAAAATTTCTCTCTTCAGTTTATATACATAAAATTTGGTAGTTAACCATTCTCATCCTAAAGCACATCTAGTTGGTTGATTTGATAAGAAATATTTAAAATTTAATCTGCTGCAAAGAAAAAATCAAGAAAGCACACTATTTGGGACACGACACAAATGATTATTAAGCGATACTATTAATAGCCTTTTATTTTATTTATTTTTATTTTTATTTTTTTGCAATTCTCTCTATTTTTATTTTTACAACTCTGCGCTTGACTCCAATTTGCGTAAAACACAAAAGAGAACAAAGGATGTAACTTTTTTTAGAATTTGTATATGTTTTCAAGAAGACTAAAAACACATCTCAACAATGAAGTCACCAAAGGAAATTCAAGTTGACATCTTCCTTGGCCAAAGTCAACTCCACACTGGCATCACAGGGCAAATACAGTTCCCACAACTCCTTGATCTCCTCATCACACACCACTTCTTCCAGATTTTCGAAATCCAAAACCGACGAAGGCAAATCCTTCACTCTCGAGCATTCTCTCATGTTGAGCTTCGTCAGGCCGCGCAGCTTGCCTATGTCTTCAGGCAAGGCCCGGAGGCTGAAGCAGTCGGATATGTCGAGAAAGTTCAGCTTGGAGAGCTCGCAGATCGAGCTCGGTAGCTCTGTCAACTCGGTGCAGGACCTAAGCCTCAACACCTCTAGGCTGCGTATTTTCCCGATCTCTTCGGGCAGCGCAGACAGCTTGCTGCAATGCGTAACGCTGAGCTTTTTTATCCTGATCAGATCGCAGATTCCGTCGGGGAGTTTCACCAAATCGCGGCAATAGTCGATGTTCAGCTCCTCTAGATTCAGAAATGTTTCTGATATGTTGAGAGAGCTAAAAGCATGACCAACATTGCACATAAAAAATGACAGCTTTTGCAGATTGTCCAATTCGACGGAGGCGAAGGAAGGAACTGAGACGCGCTCTAATCTGATCTTCTTCAAATTGGTTAAGAAACCGAGCACTTGAAAGTTGCGTAATTCAGCGGGGAATGAGCCGTAGTTTGTGGCGATCAAAACCTTTAGTTGGCTCATCTTTTGCGCAAACTCGGGCAAGGCTTGATTGTCTTTCAGAAAATTCAGCACTAAGACTTCGGTTTCTGTCAGCGGCGTGTCGAAATGTTCAGCCAAAAGCAATCTATCTGCAAAAATGTAGGGAAAAAAATGACAATTTTCCTTATAAAACATTTTTTTTTTGGGTGTGATTTTGAGAGAGAATCACAGAGATAGAAAGAGAGAGAGACTAACTGGTAGAGATAGAGAGTAAGCGTGCGTTGAGAGATTGCGTATTTATCGAATTCGAGGAGTTCGAGAGATCATTTCCAAGCAATTCCAAAATCGATCTTTTCACTCTTCCAGAATCCTGCTTGCTTTGGTGAATGGCGAGCTCTCTGATCATATCGTGCAGAGTAACGAAGTGTTCGCTATAGTAGTCGTCGTCTTCGTACACATCGCTTCTGTTTAGAGAAGAAAAACAGTGCTTCAATCAACAAATTCTTCAGATATCGCAAAAAGTAGTTCCAGGTTGTGCTTGTGCTCTTTTGTTAAAGCAACTCAAATAAGAATTATTGACAAGATTACTAATTTAACTTCTTGAAAATGATTTTGTTGTAACCTAAAAAGGGCTACATTTGCTAAAACATAAGTCAATTCGTAGTGCAAACATGAAATTTTAAGTGTAAAAAAGGACTAACCTTGTGACCACAACATTTGCCATTTTCATGTTGTGGAGGCGGAGAAGGCTAATCACGGCGTTGTCGTCATTTATTCCATACAATTCTGTCCAAATATCGATGAGGGCGGAGGCGGGGATTCTTCGGTCTTCAGGAAACGAGCCTAGATCGATGAAACACTCCTTGAGAGTCGCGTCCCTTTCACCGAGGACTTCAACGCTGCTTTGAAGGCGAAGAAGCAAGTCCTTTTCGAAATCGAGCACAGAAGAGACTCTCTTAGACCATTTGTCCAACTCTCCACGCCAGATCTTCGGGGACAACCCGCACAGCGCTCTCCCGATCAGCTTGAGAGCGAGCGGGCACCTTTTGCAGTGCTGCACTGCCTGAAACCACTCCAACCGCTCAATCGATTCAACATCTTTCTTCATCGAAATTCAATCACATTTCCGAAGTGAAAAAACAAAACGAAAATTTACACAAACCTGTTTCACATGAGCCTTGCTGATGCTGCTCGTATCGTCCAACTTCGCGTGGTAACGGAACAGAGCCGCCGAATCTTCGTCGCTCAGCATCTTGAGCTCATAAGCAGGTTTGAATCTCGGCAGCTCGGATCGCGACGTGACCAAGATCTTGTATCCCGGTATCGAATCGAAGCAGAATTTCTCGACAAACGACTCCGATCCGTACCAAACATCGTCGAGGGCCAGCAAGACAGAGCTGCTCTCTCGCGCCTCCTCCCTCAGCAGACTCTCCAAACCATTGCGCGCGCCTTCTTCGTCTCGGAAGGAAGGCACTCTGCGACGGTAATGCCGGAAAATGTCTTCAACAATAACGCTCAGGTTCGGCGTTTTCGAGACCTTCACGAACAGTATGTTGCTCTTGAACCTCTCTAATCAAAACAAAAGCACATAAAATATAGCCTGTTTGGTGAAAAATAGTAACAAAAAATACAACTATTTCACAGTACGTGTGTGAGTATATATATATTATACCTTTGATCTTATCATCTTTGCAGAGCTTCTGTACTAACGTGGTCTTCCCACACCCGGGGGGAGCGGTGACCACGATCACCAGCCGAGCCTCATTAAAAACCTTAGCCCTCAGCTCCGCGAGGGGCAAGTCTAGCCCGACGTCGAACCTCGGCGGAGCAGGAGCCTCGCAGCACCCTCCTCCGCCGCCCCCGGCCTCGGCCAGCAGGCTAGGCAGGGCCGATGCCGCAGCGGCATTCACCATCTTCAGTGTTTTCATGCCCACAATGGTGTTCTGCATCAGCAGGACCTGCATGAGGTCGGCGATGGAGGCGTCCAGGCGGCCGAGCTTGGACGCGCTCCACGGGAACTTCCACCAGCGGTTCCCCGCCGCGTCGCGGGAGAGCTCGGCGACGAGGGTCGTCCCCTCCGCCATGAGCTTAAGGAAGTCCTTGTTGTTCTGTGACATGTCGAGCTCCACATTCAGCGCCGTGATCTGCTCCATCCATGGCTTCATGGCGTCGAGCTTCTTCTCTATCTTCCTCAGCTTCTTCTTGAACGTCACGCCCTTCTTCGCTGCTTTTTTGACTTCTTCGAACAGCAGCTGAAACGCCGCTCCCAGAGCGGCCCCCGCAACACACGCCCCGATCTCCATTCTGGCTCGCCTCCTATTAGCTTAAGCTTAAATAAAATTAAAAAAAAAAAAACAGATCAAAATCTCTCTGGAGAGAGAAAAAATTAGAGGTGATTTTTCATTTTTGATTCAGATTGGACATTTGATCAATGAATACTAATGTTTGTTGGTTGAGTTGACTTGTGTTATTGTGTGAGCAATTTATTTTATTTTATTTTTATTTATTTTATGTCAAAGACTAAGAGGGAAGACTTTCTGGGTGGTCGAAGTTTCTTAGCACAAGAGTGAAGGTTTCTTGGTAAGATCATAGAACATTAGAACGTTTAAAATACGACTAAGGGATTACTGAATTTGGAAATAAAAAAACTGTTTATAGGAAAGTACTGAGAAAACCCCTAAAATGTACGGGGACTCTCAATTGGGAAACGTTTGAAATAAAAGTATCAGTACTTTGTTATTTTAAAAGTAAAATTTAAAAAATTTAGTCATAATTTCATAAAATTAAGAATTTAATCATAATATATTATATAAAATATTACATATAATATATATATGTGTAAAAAATAAACATTAAATATAACATTATATGTAATACATATAACATTATATGTAATTTTACACTTTTACATGTATATATATTACATGTAATATTTAATATAATGTTATACTTTTACATATATATATATGTTACATGTAACATAAAATATTACATATTATCGTTAAATCTTTAATTTCGATATTTTATGAGTAAATCCTAAAAAATTATTTTAAAATTTAGTTAAATGCCTATAAAATTCTTTGAAAAGAAAAATACGTGGGGAACGTTTTCAAGAGTTATCATTGCATATTAATGAAAGTCCATTATAACTATCATATGTCTTATAATATGTAATAACACCTCTCACTTTTGGCGAAATGTCAGGGGCATTCCTTGAATTAAATTTAATGCCACTAACACCTCTTACTTTTTTAAAAAATGCCACTTACACCCCTCAAAGTCGATTCCATCAGTTTCTGTTAAAAAGTAGCCGTTTCATAATTTAAAAATGCCTAAAATGCCCTCAAACAGTAAAAAAATGGCAGAAAATAGCCAAAACTAATAAAAATTATTTTTTTTCTAAAAAAAAAGGGGTTTTTTACACCTATAGCCCCTCAACTTATCGGGTTTGTACACTTTGGCACTCCTTTTTCTTTTTTTTGCATTAATCCCCCTGAATTTAAAAAACATTGCAATTACCCTTAAATTGATAATGCCCGTCCAATAAGAGGGCATCATTGGTAATAATACTCGGTTGTTTTGGAGGGAATGCCCATATCATTGATCACCATTGTTGAACAAGAAAGTTGCAGAGGAAAGAGGGTTAGACAGGGAGTCTGGCGATCATTGAGCATTTGGTTGAAGACTACACCGACGAGTTGTAGACGGCTGGGTGGTCTGATCAGAGCCTTCGTTATGGGCATTTTAAGGGACCCGAAAGGGGTTGCCCCCAAATATGGTGAGTGAACAAAGTTTTAATTTTTTTTTTTGGTTGTATTTGTGTTTGATTTACGAGTATAATGTTTGATAGTGTATGCATTTTCTATGTTTTAGAGTTTTGAATGATATTTGGGAATTTTGGGGTTAGGGTTGTTCACTGAATTTGGATCAGTGAAATGGGTGTTAGTTTTTTTTGAGGAAAATTGTGTTCTTTTTTTTTTTTGGAACATTGAAAGTCTGATGAGTGTTATTTTTTTATTTTATTTTTATTTTTGGAATCATATTCTCTGTTGAGGAAAAATTTGTTAGTTTTTTTGTTTGATCATAGATTATGTTGTGGTTTTGATGGGTTTATTTGATGAGAAAGTTAAGATTTTTCAAAAAAATTGGAGCTTGAAATATTTGGAAAAGTTTATAGATTTATGATATTCATGAGTTGAAAAGTTAAGATCTTTAAGGTCATAAGTTGTAGAAATTGAATATGTTAGTATGGTGCGTATTTTTTTTTCTTTTGTTTTAACTTAACAATGTGCAATAGTTGTTAACGATTTTTTTTTCTTTTGTTTATTTTTTAGCAGCCGGTGAAACATCATTATTTACCTTGAAGTTTAACCATGGAGGACAGTTTGAGAATGTGGGCAATGGTAATTTGCATTATGTTAATGGTCATGTTGTGTATTTTGATCATTGTAATATTGACTACATGTCGATGCTAGAGCTTGAGGACTTTGCAGAAAGATTGGGATATGAGGAACATGTTTCCTTCCACTATAGGGTTTCAGCAGCCAATATACTCGTATTAGAGGATGATATGGATGTGATGTCTCTATTTTCAATGGTGGAAAAATATAGACTTGTTGAGATTTTCATGGTATCATGTTGAGAATCAGGTAGAGTTTGATTTTTTAAGGAGTATGTTGGTTTTAGCTTGCCTGAAACAAAGGAGCCTATTACAAAAGAAGGTGCAAAAGAAGCTGCAAAAGATGCTACAGACTTGCATGATGTGCCATTGCAAACTGAGAAAGGTGTTGGTGAAGAGCAGGCTGCTGATTTTTTTGACTCGGATTATAAACTATCTGATGAGGATAAGGTGACTAAAGAAGCAGCAAGTAGGCAGCAAGGTAGAGGTACAAATTCTGATTATGTTGCTAGCAGTTCTAAAGGGAAAAAGAAGGTAGAAGTGGAATATGAATTTGAGTGGTCAGCTGATGAATTGAATAGTGGTTGTGACTCAGACTATGAGATTGGAAGTCCTAGGAAAAAGGAGATAAAAAGATAGACTAAGTCTAATCCATACACTGACTTGCCGGCTGCTGACTTTAAATTGGGTATGGTTTTCCCAACAGTTGAAGATTTTAGAAAAGCAGTAAGGGAATATGCCGTACAGGAACAAAGAAATATTTGGTTCCCCACCAATAAGAAACATAGAGTTAGAGCTAAATGCAAAGGAGTAGGAGGTTGTCCATGGATTCTGTTTGCTTCTACCATGAGAGGTTCACAGTCAGTACTGGTTAAAACTATTAATAACGAGCACACTTGTAACAAGTTTTTTGAGACCAAGTTCATAAATTCTCGTTGGCTTGCTAACAAGTATGAGACAAAGTGGGAATCCAAACCAGATTGGAAGAGAGGCGGTTTTGAAAGAGAAGTGAGGAAGGAAACTGGTAAGGATGTGTCTAAATAGCAATTTTATAGAGCTCGAAAGAAGGCATTGAACAAAATTAGGGGCGCAACTGAAGAACCGTATCACAAGTTATGGGACTACTGTGAAGCATTAAGAGAATGTGATCGAAACAACACGGTGAAGATGCAGATCAGTGAGAGTGAAGAATTTCCTCACTTTGAAAGGTTATATGTTTGTTTGGCAGCCTATAAAACAGGATGGAAAGAGGGGTGTAGGCCCGTAATTGGACTTGATGGGTGCCACGTGAAAGGCCCGCACACTGGACAACTCCTTGTGGCAGTTGGTATAGATGCTGAAAATGCCATGTATCCCATCGCTTATACGGCAGTGGAATCTGAAAATGGAGCTACTTAGAAGTGGTTCTTAAAATTTCCTAAAGAAGACCTTGACATTGTGAAGGACTCTCTAGTGACTTGGATTACTGACAAACAAAAAAGATTAATAGAAGCAGTCAAGGAGGAATTCACGGGATCCGCTCATAGATTATGTGTCAGGCACATGTACAACAATTTCAAGACTCAGTTTAAAGGTCTTGTCTTGAAGCAACTTTGTGGAATGCTGCCCGTGCAACAACCAAGCATAGGTAAATGGTACACTAAATAGTACTTATATATTCTATTTACTTCCCAATATTAGGCATTAAACCTTTGTCGTTTCTTTTTGCAGATTTGAAAGAGAAATGGATACGATGAAGGCATTAAACAAGGTAGCATATGAATGGTTGTTGAGTAAACCTCCTCAGTACTGGTCGAGGTCACATTTTGAGACCACTCCGGTATGTGACATCCTCTTGAACAATCTGTGCGAGGCCTTTAATGCTTGTATTGTGGACGCTTGAGACAAGCCAATCATCACTATGATGGAAACCATTCGAAGGTACATAAGAAATCAGCTAGTAACAAAGAAGGAACTTGTAGACAAGTCGCACAATGAAGTTGGACCTCAGATAATGAAGACTATTGAGAAGAATAGGAAAGAGTCCTTAGATTTTATTGTTGAGTATTGTGAACAGTTAAAATTTGAGGTTCGAAACTACTACATTGACCAACTTCGGGTGGATTTGAATGCAAGAAAGTGTGACTGTTATAGATGGGATTTGACAGGAATCCCATATTCTCATGCTTTAGCATGCATCTCAAACAAAGATCTACGCATCATGGACTTTGTTCATCCTTGTTACAAGTCAGCAGCATATATAAAGGCTTATATAACAATTGTGCAACCAATACCAGGGCCTACCATATGGAAGAAAACAAATTTCAGGCCACCAATCCCTCCTCAACCAAGATCACTTCTTGGCAGGCCCAAAAAGCTAAGGAGGAAGGAACCTGAAGAAATTAGTAAACCAAACTCCACAACAAAGAAGTTGAAGAAGAATTATGTAGTCATGACTTATAGACTATGCAAGGCTGAAGGCCACAACGCAAATGGTTGCCCTACTACTCCTGCTAGACCAGCTGCTTCTTCGCAAAATGCTCTTACTCCACCACCTGATCCTTCACAAACTGCTGTAGGTTTTGCTCCAGCACCTGTTCCTTCACAAAGTGCTCCAGGTTCTGCCCCACCACCTACCTCTTCACAATCTGCTTCTTCACAACAGGCAATGTCGTTAATCTTAGAGTGAAGTGAAGTTATTCCTACTTGACAGTAAAGAGGTGTAATTGGTTGTATTTTATAACTTGCATAGGTTTCAAAAAAGAAATCATCATGCAGACCTAGATGGATGCCAACTGGTTCTAAGGTGACTACACCCAAGCATGCAACAGGGTAAAGGACCAAAGGCAACACTAGAGCAACCAACAAAAAGGAAATAGCCCTTGATTGAGGCAGTAATACCTATTCTATTTTATATACTCCCAATACTACTTTTTTGTGGGAGATAATATTTTAGAATGTTAAGGAATGTTTGTAATGTCCTTAAACTTTAACTGGTTATAAGTTAAGGAATTTTTATAATGTCCATAGAAGTTAAGAAATGTTTGTAATGTCCAATGTCCTTAAACTTTATTTGGTTATAAAGTTAAGGAATGTTTGTAATGTCCAATGTCCTTAAACTTTATTTGGTTATAAGTTAAGGAATGTTTATTAGTTAAAGAATGGTTGTAATGTCTTTAAATTGTGTTTGGAGCCTCTGTTTACTCTTTTAAATTGTGCTTGCTTGCTTGCTCATTTTGAGACTTTCCTTTACTGCATACAAATTAATTTCATTGACAAACAAATGAACATAGGCACAAAGTCACTAATTATCCAAGAGCGTAGGCACAAACGAACATAGACACAAAGTAAGAAATTAGTCCACCCATCGCATTGTTTACATAGGATTGTTAATCACATTACATTACTCAAAATGATCATTGTTACATTAACATAAATCAAACAAAATGAGATTGTTATATATGGTTATACTACAGCACAATCCTAAGCTATGAAATAAGTCAACACAATACATTCTTCAACACATCATCCAGAATATCATGAAGATTGCCACACCAAGTATGACAAACAACTTTTTTTCCTTCTTTTTCTGGGTATTGATCTCCTCCTCCAACACTTGAATTCTCCTCAACAGACCAGGCATTATTTGTCTTGCCCTTGCACATATTGGTGCATCATACCAATCAAAAAACCCTCTTCTGCCATTTTGTGTTCACATGAAAAAAAAAAAACCACAATATTTATTTCAGCTGAGCTATATCTGTTTGAGCTAAAAAAATTCACACAAACAAGATGTCAACAAAGTACACCCAAATGTGCTTGAGCTGCAAACAAATCCTCAATATACCCAAAAATAAAAAAAAAAAACCGAGAATCAAAACAACATTTCACCCAAATAATACTCTCTCTAAACCCCAAAATAAATTTCAATCTAACATCCCAACACCAAAAAAAAAAATGTAGAATCCCTATATCTCTAAATCAAAAGTCAGAATGTCTCTCTTACCCCATAATCAACGCAACCATAGAAGCGTCTTCCTGGATTCGAAGATGTTCACGAAGTCGCCATTTTTTAAGGCCTCCCACAAAAGCACAAAGGCGTAACTTCAGGGATATCCATTTTCATCTCCTCATCATTACTCTTTGTTCTCAATAATTTAGGGATTTTGAAAATCCTCTTTCAATTAAACCCAACAAAAGTCCTCAAAGTCGTGAAATGTCGACTTTTGCCCTCGTCAAGCGACTCACGTGCGCGGCACAAGATTGATTCTGTCTCTTATTGGACGGGTGATATCAATTTAAGGGTAATTGCAACGTTTTTTAAATTCGAAGAGGGGGGGGGGGGGGGGGGGGGGAGGGGGGGTTAATGCCAAAAAAAAAAAAAAAGAAGAGGTGTCAAAGTGTACAAACCCGATAAGTTGAGGGGCTATAGGTGCCAAAAAAAAAAGGATCGGGCTACAATTACAATTACAAGCTCTCTCTTCGCATTCCTTAGAATTTTCTCTCTAGCCAAACCCGAAGAACACAAGAAATCTATTTTCGCGCTACAAGATCTCTCTCAAGGTTCTCTCTTTAATTACAGTGTCGTTTGTTAATCACATAACACTCAAACTAACTTAGATTAGCTCTATTTATAGTACAAGCCAATACGGAACCAAAATAACAGAATAACAAACTTCAGCCCCATCGAAAACGGTTGGCCGGTTACTGAAACGGCCGACCAGTTTATTGGCACTTTGCCACCTTAGTTTGATGACAAAGCGGTCGACCGATTGCACGTAGCGGTCGACCGGTTCATTGGCATTCAACAACTTGCTGCAGTCAAGTCGTCGAATTTGTTGGCTCTAACGTTGCAAACTTCGACTAGTGCAAAATGTGGAGACAATCTTCACACCTAGCTATATTACACGACTACAATGTATGCGTGTAAAAGGACAAACCTGAACTAAGTTTACTAAATGTTAGTTTCTCAACCATAGTTCTCTGATATAATGTTGTTATTTACCACTACACCGTAAATAGTAATAGTAGTTATAACAGTAGGAGCAGAGCTCATCGCCTCGCCAAGTCCACAAATCGTCTAGATATGCAATAATACCAAAGAGTTCAAATTCCATATCTTAAACAAAAATGTCGTTGTAATGCACAACTATACCTCTATAAGAAGTCAAGTGTGCTGAATCAATAACGACAACAAATAGTACATAAATAAGCAAACTTTATTTAACTATTTACGATGAGAATAAAAACTTAGAATTAAGACCGAAAAAATGAGATATCTAAAAGAAAATTACATGAAAGAGTTAGTATTTAAATTTACCTACATGCGGCAAAATTGTCTTAGTAATGGTTAATAAAACACAAAATAAAATATTTAATAGGATTAAGAAGAATATTATCATCTTGCAACTTTATATTTTGGTAAATTTGTCACGATAAAAAAATTTTAAAGAAAAAAACAAAAAAAAAAAACAAATAATTAAAATAAGAGAGGAGAATGAGAGAGTTCAAGAAAGAAATACAACGCCACAAATTATGCTAAAAAGTTAATTCGTTTACAGAGATTTGTACATGATTTTGAACGAATAGAATGAATACTAGGAGACAATGGTTATATGTTATTTTTATTTTTAATGGTTTCAGGCTAAATTATTTGTGTGGAGAATTCAAAAATGTTGTTAAAGACACTTTTTATTTTATTATATATATATATATATGTATATATAAATAAAAGTAGAGGGTGTCGTATCAAAAAAATAAAAATAAAATAAAAGAAGAGGGTGACAGGCCCAAATTAATTTTTTTTGTTTTTCTCCTACCCTTTGTGAATCAAACCCAAAACGTGCAGTTGTAATTAAAGACAAGACACTTGATTTTTATATAGAATGTTGAATTTATATTTCCATTTTACACATTGCATTAAATTTGGAGCAGATGTAAATAGCACACCACATAATTCAATCAGCTTCGATTGTAAACAACTTCATACAATTTTTCTTCATAAACCAGAATTGTTACATCAAAGAAAAATGCTCAGAACTACAAACTTGTCCATAATTTTTCCCAATCACTTTCACAACTTTTTTTATTATTATTTTTTTCTGCTGGAAAAAAAATCTACTTTCACCAAGTGCAATCACACATTTTACTTCATAGCTTTTAAAAACAAAACGTTCCCGTTATTCTCTAATATCTCCCCAATTTTGGACTCTCAAGAAAGAGATCAGACAAAAGAAGAACCAATTCCTAGTGGATTGAATAAACCTGTTTGCCCTGTAAACTGTGCGCAAAACACTAGTCCAACTTTGTCGGGAAATCCTCCTACTACCACCACAAGTACTCTTCCTCTAATAACGAACCCTCCATCGAAACAACCGATCTCCTCAGATCCTCTACTTGCTCCGAAATGTGCATGACCGCCACCATCTGATCAAACTGGAGATCGATCTCGATTATCCCCAAAGGAGGCATTCAACCGCTCGTTTTTCTTTGAGAACGCGTAGTTGCTCTTCACATTATAATTGAGATTTATTATAATTTATACACACGACTTAAAAATCTACCATTAGCTGCTTAAGTAAAACCAAAGCAACTATTCAACCTTCCCCTCCTGTGGTGCTAGGCGTGGGCGTGGGTAGGAGTAGGAGTAGTGGAGGGGTAGGGGTGGCAGTGGTCCCCACCTTGCTCTTCATCTTCTTGATCACTCTCTCATCAAACATTTCACAATACCTTTTCATTTGTATCTTCACTCTCTCTCTAACCCTCCTTATGTTCTCTTCATGTCTCACACATATTGGAGGCACAATCATGCCCATCACAATACCTTCACAGTTCACACAAAAAAAAAAAAAATCAAATCAAAATGGCAATTTTCCCACTATTAGTTCCAACACTATTAATTAAGGAGTAATTGTAATACTAATTAAAATTACCAATATAAAGAAGGGACAGTAGGTTAAAGTAGTAGTGCCCAACTTTTGCTAATAACCATAATCCCCCAACAGTTAATGCAAAGCTAAACACATCAGTCTGAGCACCAACTTTGAACATCCATTTTATTACTTCCTCACACCATGCATGTAAAGTCATGCCAAATCTCATGGCTGATTCTTCTGTAATCTCTAAGCTTGACAATTCCGGTGGCTCTCTGGAACCCCACAAAAAAAAAAAAAAGTTATAATATTAAGAAAAAAAGAAATATCTCAAATAAAATAAAAATGAAGGGATTTTGAATTTTTTCTATCTTTATTTTTTTGGTGTTATGTGAACTTACTTGCCAAAGAGTCTAAGTTGGTTTTCCCAAAGGAAGAGTGAGACGAATATTAACATGGCAAGCCATGAGAGAACTGTGAGGAAGTTGCATTGATAGAATTCAAGCGATACCCAAATTGCTGTTGATACGAAGAGAATTACTAGGCTTTGTTTTTTACGCCTCCAAAGGATTATGTCTCTCATTATATCTGCACAAAATTATGCAATAAACATAGCTAATGAGACATATTAGATGAATAATGAGTTTGTGGTACAAAATTTGTTCTATTACCTGACATGGGCAGTGGAGATTGTAGAGGATTAGAGGACATTTTGGCATCACAAAGCAAATACAGTTCCCACAACTCCTTGATCTCCTCATCACACACCACTTCTTCCAGATTTTCGAAATCTAAAACCGACGAAGGCAAATCCTTCACTCTCGAGCATCCTCTCATGTTGAGCTTCGTCAGGCCGCGCAGCTTGCCGATGTCTTCAGGCAAGGCCTGGATGCTGAAGCACTCGGATATGTCGAGAAAATTCAGCTTATAGAGCTCGCAGACTGAGCCCGGTAGCTCTGTCAAATTGGTGCAGGACCTAAGCCTCAACAGCCTTAGGCTGCGCAATTTCCCGATCTCTTTGGGCAGCGAAGACAGCTTGTTGCAATGCGTAATGCTGAGCGTTTTCATCTTGATCAGATCGCAGATTCCGTCAGGGAGTTTCACCAAATCACCGCAATAGTCGATGTTCAACTCCTCTAGATTCGGAAAGGTTTCCGATGTGTTCAGAGAGCTAAAAGCATGGCCAATATTGCAAGTGAAAAATGTCAGCTTCTGCAGATTCTCCAATTCCATAGAGGCGAAGGAAGGAACGAAGACACGCTCTAATCTGATCTTCTTCAAATTGGTTAAGAAACGGAGCACTTGAAGGTTGCGTAATTCAGCAGGGAACGAGCCGTAGTTTGTGGCGATCAAAACCTTTAGTTGGCTCATCTTTTGAGCAAACTCGGGCAAGGCTTGATTATCTTTCAGAAAATTCAGCACTAGGACTTCGGTTTCTGTTAGTTGCTCATCGAAGTGTTCAGCCGAAAGCAATCCATCTGCAAAAACGTTGGGAAAAACAACAACTTTCCTGTTAAAACAATTTCCTTGGTGTGATTTTGAGAGAGGATTAAAAGAGAGAGAGACTAACTGGTAGAGATTGAGAGTAAGCGCGCGTTGAGAGATTGCGCATTTAGTGGATTTGAGGAGCTGGAGGGACTGTTTTCGAGCAATTCCAAAATCGATCTATTCGCTTGTCCTGAATCTTGCCTGCTTTGGTGAATGGCTAGCTCTCTAATCTTATCGTGCAGAGTAGCGAAGTGTTCGCTATAGTAGTCGTCGTCTTCGTACACGTCACTTCTGTTTAGAGAAGAAAAATATTCCTTACAATCAACAAAATTTTCAGATATGGTAAAATGTAATTCCAGGTTGTGTTTGTGCTCTTTGTCAAAGTAACTCAAATAGGAATTAGCTAGAGTTAGGAATAACACCGAGGTATTGATAAAATTACTAATTCAACTTCTTGAAAATGATTTTGTTGGAATTTAAAAAGGACATTTGCTAAAACATAGTCAATTCGCAGTGCAACATGAAACTTAAAAAGAGCAAAAATGAACTAACCTTGTGCCCACAACATTTGCCATTTTCATTTCATGGAGGCGGAGAAGGTTAATCACTGCGTCGTCTTCTTTTATTCCATACAATTCCGTCCAAATATCAATAAGGGCAGAGGCGGGAATTCTTCGGTCTTCAGGAAACAAGCCGAGATCAATGAAACATTCCTTAAGAATTGCGTCCTTTTCACCGAGGACTTCTATGCTGCTCTGAAGGCGAAGAAGCAAGTCCTCTTCAGAATCGAGCACAGAAGAGACTCTCTCAGTCCATTTGTCCAATTCTCTACGCCAGATCTTCGGGGACAAACCGCGCAGCGCTGACCCGATAAACTGAAGAGCGAGCGGACGCCTTTTGCAGTGCTGCACTACCTGAAACCATTTCAACAGCTCAATCGATTCCATAGCTTTTTTCTCGAAATTCAATCACATTTTGAAGTGAATAAAAAAAAAAAAAAAACACAAACCTCCTTCACAAGAGCTTTGCTGATGTTGCTTGTGTCATCCAACATTGCGTGGTAACGAAACAGAGTCCATGCTTCTTCCTCGCTCAACATCTTCAGTTCATAAGCAGGTTTGAATCTTGGCAACACGGATCGTGACGTGACCAAGATCTTGTATCCTGGTACCGAATCGAAACAGAACTTATTGACGAAAGACTCTGAATCGGACAAAACATTGTCCAGGACCAACAAGATGGGGCTGTTTTCCCGCATCTCCCTCAGCAAACTTTCCAAACTGTTGCACGCGTCTTCTTCGTCTTGGAAAGAAGGCACTTCGCGACGATAATGCTGGAAAATTTGCTCCACAATAACGCTCAGGTTCTGCGTTTTTGAAACTTTCACAAACAAGATGTTGCTCTTGAACCTCTCTAATCAAAACAAGAACATAAAAAAAAAATCTAGATAAGTGCTTAGAGTGTTTAAAAAATAGAACAAGTAACTGTAACTATAGTACAGTACGTGTATACTTTGATCTCTATTTAAACCAAAAAAAAAAAAAAGCAATAAAGAAGTTAAAACAGTGAAAGATCATTTAAAAATCAAACAAGCATTCCTATAACTATTGAACAATATGATCAGATGAGGGAAAATTAGCACTTTCACACCTTTGATCTTATCATCTTTGCAGAGCTTCTGTACTAACGTGGTCTTACCGCACCCGGGGGGAGCGGTAATTACAATCACCAGCTGATCCTCATTAAAAACCTTAGCCCTCAGCTCCGTCAGAGGCAAGTCCAACCCGACATCAAACCTCAGTGGCGCAGGAGCCTCGCAGCACCCTCCTGCGCCACCGGCCGCAACCAGCTGACCAGGCTGCGCCGCCGCAGCTGCCGCCGTGACGGTCACCAGCTTCAGAGTCTTCATAGCCACAACGGCGTTCTGCATCTGCAGGACCTGCATGAGATCCGCGATGGAGTCTTCCAGGCTGCTGAGCCTCGCCGTGTTCCGCGGGAACTTCCACCATTGATTCCTCGCCGCGTCGCGCGACAGCTTGGTCACGAGGCTCGTCCCCTCCTCCATTACCTTTACGAAGTCTGTGTTGTTCCGAGACATGACGAGTTCCACATTCAGCGTTGTGATCTCCTCCATCAATGGCTTCATGGCCTCGAGCTTCTTCTCTAACTTTCCCAGCTTTTTCTTGAACATCACACCCTTCTTCGCCACTTTTTTGACTTCTTCGAACAGCGACTGAAATGCCGCTCCCATAGCGGCCCCAGCAACACACGCCCCGATCGCCATGACTAGCTCACCTTCTATCAGCTCAAGCACTGAAATTTTTTATATAATATATAAAAAAAAAAAAAGACAAACTTATATAAAAAATCTCTTCTCGAGAGGCAAAAAAAATTAGAGGTGATTTTTCATTTTTGATTCAGATTTAACATTTGATCGATAAATGCTATTGTTTGTTAGTTGAGTTGAGTTATGCTATTTTGTGAACAGCATTTTTTTTTATATGTCAAAGACTAAAAGCGAAGACTTTTTCTGAGAACACACGAAAGGTCTTTCCATACTAAAATGCTGAAAAGCAATTGTATTGGTTTTGGGATGATTAACAACCGGTGCAAGGGGTGCTATTTATAGCAAATGAAAAACATTGGATGATTGACAAGTGGCTCTCCAAGCCTTGTTTTCCACCGTTGGATGTGCAGCAAGAAACTTCCTTGAAGTTTCATTTATAAGTTTTTTTTTTTATATAATCTTTATGATACTTAATAGCTAAGTGTTTCTATTGGGCATATTGCCTCAGGTTGATCTTGGGCTTTCAACCATCAATTTTTTCTTGACCTAAATCGAGTCGTATTCGAAACTGTTCAACTTGCTGGTGTTTAATTTTTTTTTAACAAGCCTGCAACTTGGTCATCTGTCTTCACATGGCGCATCTTTATTTCTTCTTCCAACAATTTATCTCTAATAAAGTGATAATGCACCTCTACTATTAGTGTATAAGCTGCTTAGTTATTTTCCTTTTATTCTCTTTTATTGTTTAGTTGACAATTACTTTTATATCCTTGTATTGGTATATATATACCTACAATTCATTCAATAATAGTTAACTTAATTCCTACATGGTATCAGAGCCAGGTTTAGAAACAAATTTTTTCACACCAACCCTAGGCTAGCCGCACGCCGGTATTAACCTGCTCTCACTGCCAACGTTTTCTGGTCATCGTTGCTCGCCGCACGATCGTGAACGCCGACGAGAATTCTGCTGCCCTTCAACTCGCTGACGACACCGTCTCTTTTGCTGCTACTCACGTCTGCTCCATCATCTCCAGTGCCGCCACGCCTGATCAACTTATCGCCATTAACGTGGTTGCTCAAGCACCGCTCAAATTAACATCCTCAAATTACTCTACCTGGCGGGTGCAATTTAATTCCCTGTTTATCGGCTATGATCTTCTAGGGTTCGTTGATGGTTCTCACACCTGTCCTCTGGCCACAATTATAGTGCCTTCTTCGACCATTTTGTCACCAAATCCAGCCTTCATGCTATGGATACGTCAGGATCAACTTCTCATAAATGCCATTATTGGGTCGCTTTCTCCAACCTTGATTCCCTTTATTGCTGCCTCTAAGAAATCCTGTGAGGTGTGGCGCACTCTCGAGAAAACATATGCGTCGCCGTCTTGCGGTCGTATCATGGAACTTCGTGGCAAATTGGCGAATCCTACCAAGGGAACCAAAACAATCCCCTGGTATACGCAAGACATAAAAACTTGCATTGATACTCTCGTTCTCATGAACAAATTGGTCCATTTTGATGAACTATCCATCCGTATCGTGAATGGACTCGATGATGCCTACTCAGAACTCTCCCATGCCATTCAAGCCCGTGATAATCCAATTAACTTTGAAGAATTGTTTGAGAAACTTTTAAATTACGAGGCCCAACTCAAACTCCCTGGCAAGGCTTCATCGTCCTCTACTTCTGCTACCGCGTTTGTTGCTCTTATGACCACTGTTATCAGTGATTGTTCGTTAGCAAATGTGTCTTTGGGGGCGGAGTCTCCGAGGCATATTTGATGAAGGCACAAGCCCCTGATTCCAGCAGCAGAGCAATACCACCTCATCGCAGGAGCTTCCTACAGGCGAAGGACGGATGAAGATTGTCGAAGATAATCCTCAGTCCTACACCTCTGAGTATAAACAGAAAGCAACAACGGAGGTAGTGCCAAGTTCCTGAGGAGACCATTGAAGAGGAGTTGGCAGACAAAAAAGGCCAAGGATCCCCGAAGGTGGACCAAGGATCCCCGAAGGTGATTCATCCCCGAAGAGCTTGCCACAGAGACAAAAGATCGCTCAAGACGGACTCGGCCCTCGGAGCCAGTAACCCCCGGTCATAAAGAGTCCGTTCGCGGTAGCTTAGATCTCAATTATTTTCCCGCATTTTTAACCCCGTACAGGGGATTTACTGTAACAACAGCTTTATCCTGCAAAGTTCAGGATAATTGCTCCCAACAGATGTGTAGCTTTATTAGGTGAACCAAACCCGTGAAATAGGGGATGGGATGTTTTGTTTCATTCTCCCTGTAGCTTCATTCTTCGGTCTATAAGAGAAGAAGAGAAAGAAGGGAAATGGGTCGGAATGAAAATAAGAGAATAAGGAGAAATCCAACGACACAGTGGACGTAGGCTATTACTCCGAAGGAGGGCCGAACCACTCTAGAAACTCTCATCTCTTTTTACTTTTCTGTTCAACTTTTATTTTCATTGCCGCATCACATACTAGAGGTGCGGATCTCGTCGTTGGTTTAAATTCCACACAAACAACCACAGCTCCAGGAAAGTCGGGCAAATCTCAGTCTTTCCAACAAAATCGGTTGGCCTCTAATTAGCAACCCGCAGCTCCTGTCCAACACAAGCCACCGCAACATTGGACCCCGCGTTCTCTGGCACCGACTTCATCCACTCCCGCCCGTGGCTATCTTGGCAAGTGCCAGGTCTGCGGTGTGGTCGGACACTCTGCCTGACAATGCCACCTGGTTCCGCAGTCTACCTGGGCATCGTTACCGCCGGCTCCTCCTCGTGGCCCTTGTCCACTGCCCCAGGTCAACATGTCCACTCACTCATTCTCGCCGAACACTACCTCTAATTGGGTATTGGATTCAGGTGCTTCTCATCATATCACGACAGACCTTGCCAACCTTTCTCTTCATCAACCATACACCGAATCAGATCATGTCGTCATTGGTGATGGTACACACCTTTTTATTTAGCACATGGGCTTCTTGCATGAGGTCGGTGATGGTGCCGTCCAGGTGGCCGAGCTTGGACTCACTCTACGGGAACTTCCACCAGCGGTTCCCTGCCGCGTCGCGGGAAGGCTCGGCGACGAGGGTCGTCCCCTCCGCCATGAGCTTGAGGAAGTCCTGGTTTCATGGTGTCGAGCTTCTTCTCTTTCTTCCTTAGCTTCTTCTTGAATGTCACACCCTTCTTCGCTGCTTCTTTGACTTCTTCGAACAGTAGTTGAAAATGCCGCTCCCAGAGAGGCCCTCGCAACACCCACCCCAATCTCCATTTACTTGCTCGCCTCCTATCAGCTTAAGCTTAAATACAATTGAAAAAAAAATAGAGGTGATTTTTCATTTTTTATTCAGTTTGGACATTTTATCAATAAATACTAATGTTTGTTAGTTGAGTTGACTTTTGTTGTTGTGTGAGGAGGGTTTTTTGTTTTTTGTATTTTTTTTTTATTACGTGAAAGACTGAGAGCGAAGACTTTTTTGGGTGGTCGAAGTTTCGTAGCACAAGAGTAAAGGGATTACTGAATTTGGTAATAAAAAAAAAGAGAAATTATAGTGAATACCCAATTTTCAAAACTTAATATAAGTTATTACCCAATCTTTTGAAAAATATAACCAATTACTCAAAAGATGTAATTACTTACACAGTGACAAGTGGTGGTAATTCACTTTGTTACCAAAAGCATGTGCAAGTAATTCACAAATTGACTAGAAACTCAATTACTTCAAAAGTTTGGATATTTATTTTTATTGTTATATAAATTCTGAGTATTTGCCTACTTCACCCTAAAAAAAACTGTTTATTGGAAAGTATTGAGAAAATCCCTAAAATATAATATTCCTTTAATTTTTTCCCTAAAAAAATAATCCTTTATTTTCTAAATGGACCTAAGAATCCACACCTTAGATTTTTTTTTTTTCCCTTTAAAACACTGGTCGGTTTTATTAGAAATTTCGTAACATTTTCTCCTTATTTGTCAAAATTTTCAAAAATTATCACTGGAGTTAATCTTTTGAAAGAAAAGTTCGAGTCTATACCGTTTTTAGTAATAAATTTGACTAAATTATCAATTTTTTTACAAATAAAAAAATAATTTAATAATAAAAAAAATAGTGACAATAACTGATGACATGATCTATTTTAGGATGTGGCTGTGGTGGGAATGCTTTTTTTTTTTTTTTCTTTCCATCATCAAGAACGAATATGTAGCTGGAAATTGTTCAAAAAACTTTAATTATTAATTTTTTGACCCCTCATTTTTATTGTATTACTATTTAGGCCCAATTTTTTTTTTAAATTTCACTTTTGCCCCTAAAAGAAATGCGTTTTTTCCACCAAAACGCTAAAAAAAAATAATCCAAAAAACCGCTTTAAAAAAAACTGCAAATTGAAATTCAAAATCTTAACCACCCATAATGAGTTTTAAGATCGTTCCTTATGATAGGGAACGAAAAATCTTCCCCACGACAGCCTCTTCCTATTTTATCCTAAACATATAAAGTGAGAAATGGTGTTAAAGTACTGTTTACCCATCGACTAAAACGCCTGTTTTGGTTGAAACGTGTGTTTTGCCCTTTTTTTTTTTTGATTTTTTTGCTTCGGGCGCGTGACTATTTTTTTTCTTTTTTGCTTCGGGCGCGTGTAAGTCACTCGCCCAATGGACGCGCGTGTGACCCCCACGCACGCGTCCCGAAGCCTTTTTTTTTTTCTTTTTTTCTCTTTTTTTTTTCAAAATGGGCCTTTTTGGGGGGTTTTAGCAAAATTTTAAGGGTTTTTTTAGCAAAATCTCGAGGATTTTTTTTGCAAATTCTTATTCTCTCTCCTTCTTTTTTAAACTCTTTGTTTCAATCGTTTAAATTGTAATTTTTTTTTACCGTAGCAATCTCAACAAAAAATTCATTTCCATAGTTAAATTTAATTTTTTTTCTTTATCTTTTGATATCCATTGTTATATACTTTTTTTGAGTATAAATAATGTTTTATTTTTGCTTTTGTTTGGCCCTTTCATCATTATTTTGTGGTGTTTTTTAAAATTATAAAAGTCTTTATATACTTTTTTAAAATTTTAAAAGTGCACTTATTTATTAAAATCTCAACGAAAATATCATTTATTAAAAAATATTTTTATTTCATTTGTTATATATTGTGAAATTTTTTTATAAGGATCGAAAAAATAAATTAATGAAGTCATAGAAAGTGCCATATCGCTATTATATAAAGTAAAGCAAACTTTATTTAACTATTTACGATGAGATGAGAATAAAAATTAAAAATAAGACTAAACCAATACTAAGAAACACAAGCACACCATCTTTATTTAGATGAATTTTTACACGTTCAATTTGGGATAAATGTAAATAGCAGACCTCATAATTCAATATTTTTTCCCAACCACTTTTTTTTTTTTTGATGGAAAGAAAATCCACTTTCACCCCTATTACTTCCATTGTTACATCTTTACATAAATTTAGTTCAATCTCCCCAAATTTTGATCTCTCAAGAAATAGATCAGACAAAAAGAAGAACCAATTCCTTGTGTTTTTAATAAACGTCTTTGCCCTATATAAAAACAGTGCACAAAACTCTCGTCCAACTTTGTCGAAAAATCCTCCTACTACCACCGCAGCTACTCGTCCTCTGAGGAACCTCCATCGAAACAACCGATCTCCATAACCGATCTCCATCGAAAAAACCCAAAGAGGCATTCAACAGCTCAATTTTCTTTGAGTACGCGTACTTCTTGCAACAATTCCACCAAGCCACCTCCGTGCACTCACTCGAGCGATCGTCTCTTCGAGGTCGGTGAGAACCGAGTCAAACACGCACGTCGCATGCTCCGTCGGGTCATGGCTGCCAAGAGTTACCATGGCGGCGACTCTTTAACTTGGATTTATAGGCAACGGTCTCGAGATCGTAAAAAAAGGCAGGGTTTGAACCCGACGTGAATCGAACACGCAACCTTCTGATCTGGAGTCAGACGCGCTACCATTGCGCCACGGATCCACCTTCTAATTCAATGTTTAAAATTAATATAAATATTACTTTTTCTTAAAGAATAAATTTAAATTACAAAAGTATCATTTTTTTTTTCAAATGAAAAAGGGATCGAGTGGGTGGTGCTGCTCATGCCCCACGCCTCATCGCCCCATCAGCATCAAAGGCTGTCCCGGGACAAGAGTGATAAGGGGTCTAAGCTTCCCTTTAACCGATGTACTACGTAGCTGACAAATAAACTTCATTAATCAAGTACCATTTACAACGTAATAACGTATGACCCTATTTATTTTTATACACACGACTTAAAATCTACAATTAGCTACTAAATAAAACCGAAGCAACTATTCAACCTTCTTTTCCTTTTCTTCTCTTGTGGGGGTAGGGGTAGGGGTGGCAGTGGTCCCCACCTTGCTCTTCATCTTCTTGATCACTCTCTCATCAAACATTTCACAATACCTTTTCATTTGTATCTTCACTCTCTCTCTAACCCTCCTTATGTTCTCTTCGTGTCTCACATATATTGGAGGCACAATCATGCCCATCACAATACCTTCACACAAAAAAAAAAAAATCAAATCAAATCAATCGAGATGGCAATTTTCCCACTATTAGTTCCAACACTATTAAGGAGTAATTGTAATACTAATTATAAGCAATATTTATAATTACCATTGTAAAGAAGGGACAATAGATCAAAGTAGTGCCCAACTTGTGATAGTAACCATAATCCACCAATAGTTAATGCAAAGCTAAACACATCACTCTCAGCGCCAACTTTGAGCATCCATTTTATTCCTTCCTCACTCCATGCATGTAAAGTCATGCCAAATCTTATGGCTGATTCTTCTCTAATCTCCAACCTTGACAAATCCGGTGACTCCCTTGAACCCCACAAAAAAAAAAAAAGTTATAATATTAAGAAAAACTAAATATCTAAAATAAAATAAATGAAGGGATTTTGATTTTTTTTTTTTTTTGGGTGTTATGTGAACTTACTTGCCGAAGAGTCTAAGTAGGTTTGCCCAAAGGAAGAATGAGATGACAATAAACATGGCAAGCCATGAGAGAACTGTGAGGAAGTTGAATTGATAGACTTCAAGCAATACCCAAATTGCTGTTGACACTAAGAGAACAACTAGGCTTTGTTTTTTGTGCCTCCAATGTATTATGTCTCTCATTATATCTGCACAAAAAATTAAAGGAATAAACATAGCTAATGAGACATTAGATGAATAATAAATTTTGTGCTACAAATTTTGTTTAATTACCTGATGTGGGCAGTGGAGATTGTGGAGGATTAGTGGACATTTTGGAGACCCCAATTGATTAAGAGTTTGAAGATGAAGATTATTAACTAGAAGCGGTGGTTCTATTTTGTGCCTATGTTTTTATTTTTTTATTTTTGAAAGGTTTTAAGGTGAAATATTGTTGAATTATGTTGATGCTAATTGTGAAGTGTCAAATATAAATGTTTGTGGGCTTTACACGTAAGTTCAACGGAGACACTTGGAAACCAAATAGCCTTGGTGAGTTGGTGTCACTCGCATGCCAAAGCTTGCCAAGTGCTATTCTTTCGACCGAGTTGAATAACGGCAAGAGAAAATTAGGGCTTTCTCTAAATGGATTTGGAGTTTTGGACCAAAGTAGAAATGGGTTTTGTTCTGTTTCTTGGCTCAAAGAGGACTCTCTAGTTTTGGAGAGCTTTTGATAAAGAGGAATGCTATATAATGAGAAATGTTAGTGAGAGAAGGTGGCTTCAGAATGATGTGATATGTGTTTATAGTTATGAAATATAATTATTAGTGCACGTATTTTATTTCAGTTAATAAATAGTTGTTATATCATTTTGATAATTCTTTTAAGAGATTATTGAGTAGGCAGTCTATTTTTAGTTTTAAGGAAATAGCTAATATTTTTATCAATTAAGAAATAATAATTTTTCCAACTATATGATGATGTGATGTTACATTTAATTTTTTAAGGGGTTAATGGCTAGTTTCTTGATTATTAAAAATATTAATTAATTTTTTAAAAATATAGATTAGAAAATGACTAAATACCAAGTGAATCACTTTTTTTTATATATATAAGTTGTGTATTATTTCTTATGCATAATAAAATTATTGTTTAAAAAAATTATAATATCCAGTAAATTTGATTAAATTATTATTTTGTTTTATAAATGAACAAAATTTTAAAAAATACGAAATAGTAATTTAAAGGGTAATCTATACAAATACCTCTGATATTGTGATATCCTTGCAAGTTGCACCATGATGTTTCAAAGCTAGTACTTGTGCCCGCTGATATTTGAAAACATTATAAGTTTACCCCTTTCCACTTCAAATTTTCAAAAAAAAGAAAAAGAAATTAGGGGTATGAATGCAAAGTTTTAAAAGATCGGAGTGTATTTTGAGGAAAAAAAATAACATAAGGGGGTGTTTGTGAAAAAAATTATAGAACTAACTACTACAATATTCTTAATTTTAAGACATTTGATCTTAAAAAAATTGTACATATACCAACAGATTATTGTTACATTATTAATTTAATTATTTTTTTTTTACGAATTGACAGATGAGGCATATCTATAAGTTCTTAAAACTTTAGGGAGCAAGAGTGACAGTTTTGAAATATTAGGGTACAATCTGCAACAATAACACAACATCGAGAGCATTTGTATAGATAACCTTAATTTAAATGGCATAATTTACTGTAGTGTCATGAATTATAAAGCTGAATTTTAAAAGCGTAAGAAAGTCAGTCTAGCGTCCAGAAAATTCCAAAGCACTTGAACGTGCTTTTGTTAGCAAAAGAGAGGGTATATTTTATAGGAAAATTCTCTGAAAAAAATAGAAGTTTTAATGATTTAGGTCGGTTTAAAAAAACCATAAGAAAATTTCCTTACATCATACACAAACAATAATCAAAGCAATTTTGATCACTTATTCCTCTTCCATTAATGATGCTAAAGATATTGAGCATATATAGCAGCAAATAAGATGATGATATAATATATAAAATAGCCAAAGGCACCAATATTGGAGCTTCTCATCATCATCGTGATCATCATTATTTCCAATCCACGCTCTTCCCAGCAGTACCTCAAAAACTCTATTTACAAATCTACCATCATGATTCAACAACAAAACAACACCATCATATGGTCTTTTACTTATTTATTTCTCAACCGCTTATTGATCTCTCAAAACTTAATGCTTTTGCTTTCTTTTCTTTTTTCCCTTTCTTATTCTCTCTTTCTTTAGAATTAAAGACAAAGGCATGCTTGTTAGACATGTATATATATATATATATATATATATATTCACGATCTATGTAATCCAGTTGTACTGTGTACGTATATTTGTGGTATGGTCTTTATCTTTTTTATCTTAGCTATAGCTTCCAATGGAAAAAAGGACTATCTAGATCTGTCATTTGTGGTGAACATTTTTGTTAGATAATTAATGCTGGCTATAATTTATTGAAACCTCAAATCTGCAGTCACATATATATACAAGTTACAACTTACACTGTTACACACAACTATACACACACATTTATACCATTAATGGAAATAAAAGAAAAAAGTATTGCTTTTGAAGTTTTTTATTATGTATTATGGGTCTTTTTTGTTGTCATCTCAAGGGTTCTTCATGCAGAAAATCCGTGTGGACCCCATCCCACACGGTATTTTTTTTTTTTCCTTTCTCACTTTGAATTTTTGGGTTTTTTTTTTCCTTGTATATTTTGTTTTTAGGGTTCAAATATTTGGTACTATAAATTATGATGGTGTAGTTGTCAAAGAATTACTAACATGTCACGTGGTAGACCATGATTAGTAGGACCTCTTTCCCTCTCAAATATATCATATATATTTAATTTATGATCTTTACTCTTAAACTGGTGTATAATTAACAATTAACTACTAAACTAACACAGGATCACTATAATTATAAATTATGCATGAAATTAGAGTATATTACTGGTTATAAATCCAATGTGCAATTCTGTGATCTAGCTAGTACTTAGGATTAGTCCAGTCTTCTCTTTTCAAACACCAAAGTCACCAATGTATATAATACCTATGTGGTTCAGTTAATTACCTGACCAATCTTATCTATTTTTTTTTTTCATAATCTTTTGTGGTGGAAAATTGAAAAAAAGCCTAGTGGGATATCAACTTGTAGCTGTAAAGCACATGGGCATTTGGCCTATTTTAATCAGACTGGTCATGTATATATTAATATCCAAAGTTGATATATTTGGGTTTGGTAGGGTTTTTAATCAAATCTTCGGTGCTTGTCTTCTTGAATATTTCCATAATTCGTACACACAACCCACCGACTTAAGTCAATTATATCCATATCTTATGAATTTTTTTAATCATTTGATCTATATAAAAGTCAATTGATATTTTGGTTGAGGTTAAACAACAACTAGTGGTGTTTATATCTTAATCTGATAATTAGCTGGAGTCAAGTAGTTATATGTCCAAGACAAGCCCTATAAGCAAGAAATAATTATGGTTAATTATAATGGGGAGACATTAATCTAGTGAAGACAAAATGCTTACTATTTCATACGTGTAAGGACTAATATAAATTTTTTAATTCTAATTTTTAGTATTTTGATTTAATCACACACTTGTATGTTAGTGTACTGGAGTACTTATTATGTACAATTATGAGAGCCATTTAGATTAATATGAATCTTTTTAGTAGATCTCAAATTTCCATTCATGCATCTATAATGATATATATATATATATATACACACACTCGTTGACAATAAATAGTATTTCTTATTCCATTTTTTCGTCACATTCATATCTTATTCTACCTTAATTATATACCATACTATTTAAGACTAAAAAAGCATACAGTAATAACTAAAATTTCCGATCATAAAATTCAGTGAATAATCTCAATAGAACAAAAAAAATATATGTATTTTATTTTAAATTGCAAATATATGCATGAAAATGTTAATGATATGAGATAGCTTCTGTTACCAAACCAGAAGGCACATGGATAGCATAAGGTTCTCTGTCCTTTTTTGCCCTTTTATTGGTGTCTTCTACTTAATTTGTTTTTAGTATTTTAAAGTCATATATCTGCTTGTCCTACTAATACAGTGGGACTTATTTATTGAGTTTTCTATAGTTGTGGCCAAAAAATGGTGACCTTTCAATATATATGCCATTTCCAAAGCTGACATAACTAGGGAAAAATGAAGAGGATGAGAACAAAAACAGATAAAAAAAAAAAAACAGAAACGTACAATAGGATATCATTATTATTTATTTTGTTGCTAATAATAACATTTATACATGCAGTACATATATACAGCACAAAACTACATAGAATCTAGCTTCTTTTTTATGTGAACAGAGAATCGATGTTGAGTTTCAATTGTTTATATGGATTATCTAATAATAAATAAATAAATAATATGGAGGGGAAAAAAAGCATAAAAGTGTTTAACTTTTCTATGGGAAGATTAAAGTAGAAGAAAAAAAAATTTGAATTAAAAAAAAAACATAGACAAAAGGAAAGAGACAATCACAGGCGAAACTAGAGGAGGGTTTTTTTTTTTTTTTTTTGAGTCAAAAACATTATATCACTTTAGTAGCTTTCGGTACCCATAAATGAATGATATTGAGTTAAAAATAAATGCCTTCCCTTCATATTTAAGCAAACAACAATCCACAACTTTCATTTCACAAACGCGGTTTGAGTTTAGTTGTTACATAAATAGAAAAGCAAATGGTTGGTTAAACAAATGACAAAAGTAAACACAAATAATATTTTTTTTCTCTCAAAGGCAAAAAAAAAAAAAAAAACCTAACATATCTAGCCATTAGACAAGCCTTTTGTTTTTCCTCTTCTTTTGTTCCCGCGCTGGCCTTATTTAAGGCTCTCATAACTCACTCTGTTCTCTTCCACTTTCTCTCATCATCATCTTAAACCACTCAAAAAAAAAAAAAAAAAAAGGTCTTTAGATTTTCATTTTTTGGTGCCCATCAAAATCTGATAAGTGGTAATGATCAACAACTCAACATGTTCATTTTGATCCACATTTTTTGAAGCCTAAGCTTATATATGTACACATAATACATGTCATATTAAGTCAAGCTTTATCATTATTTTTTGTTCTTAATAAATTTTTAGGTCACCAATGGATGATAAGAGAGTTTTGGTCCATTTGGTGTTTGGGATATTGGCAGTTTTGAGTGTGTACGTAGTGAGAGCAGAGAATCCTTACAGATTCTACACATGGACTGTCACGTACGGGAATATTTCTCCACTTGGTGTGCCACAACAGGTCACTTGCTAGCTCTAGATCTACTAAGTAACAAAGATTTTGATTTTTGAGTACTTGATTTATTGTCTTTTTTTTTTTTTAATTTTTTGTTTTTGTTGGGTTTTGGTTTTTCAGGTTATACTTATCAATGGTCAGTTTCCTGGTCCAAGCCTTGAAGTTGTGACAAATGACAACATTGTCCTCAACCTCATCAACAAGCTTGACCAACCATTTCTCTTAACCTGGTAAATTTTTCAATTTTTTTTTTCCTTGCAGATCTGGGAATATTTCAGTGTTGTTCTCTGTTCTCTTGGCTTCTTGAAGTTCAAAATTATATTTGAAATGAAAAAATTGCCCAATATTGCGTTTTGTTTGTTATTCCACATGTTTTACGTTCATAAGTTGATTTGACAGAGAAAATGATAGGTTTTGCCTCATTTCTTAAATGTCAATTGAAATACTGATGTGAAAGAATATATAAAATAAGGCAAAAATTTACAAAATGTCAGTTTATTTACATGGAATTAGGATTATTTACATGGTTGATGAACAGATTTTGCAACGTTGTCATTTCTAATGTAACATCTAGAGTGTTTAATAAAGCATAGATTTTAATTCCCCTATTTATTTGTGACAAATAGGAATGGGATTAAGCAGAGGAAAAACTCATGGCAAGATGGAGTTTTGGGCACCAATTGCCCAATCCCACCAAACTCAAACTACACTTACGTATTCCAACCCAAAGACCAAATTGGCACTTTCACTTACTTCCCTTCCACTCTCTTCCACAAGGCCGCCGGCGGCTTCGGCGCCTTCAACGTCTATCAAAGGCCCCGAATCCCGATCCCCTATCCCTACCCCGACGGCGACTTCACTCTGCTCGTCGGGGATTGGTACAAGAGCAGCCACAAGGTAAAAAAAAAAAAAAAAACATAACACTTCAATTGTCAAACTGACTAGTATTATTTTTAGTATCACTTAATGTAGTTTTTTTTTTTATTTGTTTTGCAGGGATTACAGCAATATTTGGACTCAGGAAGATCTCTTCCATTTCCTGATGGTGTTCTCATAAATGGCAAGCCCACAGACACATTCACTGGTGATCAAGGTAATGCTTAATCCTTAATTCAATCACTAATCATGAGAACAAACACAAATAGCAAGAATTATGACAAATAGAGAAAAAGGCATACAAGATTTACATAATGTGACAACTATCTCCATTATGCATCTACAATGTTTATTATAGTCAGAGAAAAAAGTATAAAGTAATTACACGCACTCTTATATCTATATCACTATATGTATGTTAGATATATAATTGCCAAATTCATAATGTACTTAGAAAATACTTAATCCACTTCCTAATTCCAATTGTGTTCGAGTCTACTATTTCATAAATGTAAGTAAACAATAATAAGTAGTTTCTAAGTATGTTTCCTTTTGTATGTATATTGTGGATTTCAGGCAAAACATACAAGTTCAGGGTCTCAAACGTTGGCTTGTCAACCTCAATCAACTTCAGGATTGAAGGCCACGTGTTGACGCTCGTCGAGGTCGAAGGATCGCACACGATTCAGAACACGTACGACTCGCTCGACGTGCACGTCGGGCAGTCCGTGGCCGTCTTGGTGACATTGAACCAGGCTCCCAAGGACTACCACATTGTCGCTTCGACGAGGTTTGACAGGCGCGTCCTTAGGGTTGCTGCGGTGCTGCATTACTCGAACTCGCACACCCCGGTTTCGGGACCCTTGCCTGCCGACCCCACCGGAGGATATCACTGGTCTATGTTGCAAGCTAGAACCTACAGGTATCGGTTAATTTACCAATTCTTTAGACAGCTTAAACTGATAGCAGATGAGCGATTATTAGTATTAATATTCTGTAGTCAAAGTTTTACTATATGACTTGATAGAATGGAATGAGAATGGATAGCATAAAGAAGTGAATGAACCATGTAATAATTAACCTAAATCTTTTTGTACTTGACTTGCAAAAATTACAATTTAGAAGTTTAAATTGGAAGGGTAAGGACACTAGTGAAACTTAACATATGGAATTAGCCATAATCCTTTGTAGAGTTGACTTTCCATTATTGTTTAGAAGTTGGAGTTGGAATTGGAATCTAGACGCTTATAAAAATTTTGGACCTAATTTACTTACTAAAATTCCCTTATAATTAGCAATAGACGCATGAAGATTGCTAATTAGTACAAGTTCATAGTACATTCCAATCAAATTATTACAAATTTAGGACCTAACTAGTAACATTTTGTTAGGAAACATATCATAGGAACATAATTCATGAAATTCATGACATAAAAATTAACCTAAACATTCTAATTTTTTTTTTTTTTTCATTGAAGGTGGAATTTGACAGCCAATGCAGCTAGGCCAAACCCTCAAGGGTCATACCACTATGGAAAAGTTCCGGTCACAAAGACGTTTGTTTTGGCCAATTCGGCGCCTTTGATAAACGGCAAGCAGCGCTACGCGGTCAACAGGGCGTCCTACGTCAATCCGGACACCCCTCTCAAGCTGGCCGACCACTTCAACATCCCGGGGGTCTACTCCGACAATGCCATCCAAGCCCTGCCCTCCGACGGCCCTGCATTCATCGCCACGCCCGTCCTCAAGACCGATCTCCACGACTTCATCGAAGTCGTCTTCCAAAACAATGAGAACACCATGCAGTCCTGGCACCTTGATGGCTATGATTTTTGGGTTGTAGGGTAAGAATACTAAGTGCTCATCAATACAATACAAGTACCACTTTTTGATTTTCTTGTGTGTGTGTGTGTGTGTTTTTTCACTTCTTGTGAGTGTGTTAATTAGACAATAATCATAATTTTTTTGCATCAAATATAGTTATGGCTCTGGACAATGGACACAATCACAGAGAAGTTCTTACAATCTAATTGATGCTCTAACAAGACACACTGCTCAGGTAAGCATATTATTGTCACTTAACTTTACTGTTTTATAAGAAAAAAAGTCGCTTTTTTTTTTGGGAGTTAAATAAAAAGAAGGGCAATACTGCAAGCATTAAACACATTAGGGTGGCACAAATAATTTCCATTATATATTTTATTTTTACGAATTTCGGAAATAGCATAGTTAATTAGTTATACTATTGTTAAATAAGTACAATAGGGATGTAGCTACCATTTTTATTTTTAAACCAGGTAGTAAAAAAAATATATAATGAGAAAATAAAAAAAAAAAAAAAGTAGGCAAGAATTTAAAATTTCAGAAAATTTAGGAAGGGCATATGCTTTCGAGCTAATATGGTAGCTTTGAGCCTGCTAAATGTCACATTTTAAAGTTCGAAAGCCAAAAATAGGATTAGCACATAATTCAGGGACCAAATATGAAATTAATCCTTTTTTTTCGTTTGGTTCTAATTTTCTTTTTTTGGGTTGGTGTTGTAGGTGTATCCACAATCTTGGACAGCAATATTGGTGTCACTTGACAACCAAGGAATGTGGAATTTGAGGTCAGCAATATGGGAAAGGCAATATTTGGGACAACAGCTCTATATGAGAGTTTGGAATCCAATCCAAAGCCTTGCCAATGAGTATTTCATTCCTTCCAATGTTCTTCTTTGTGGCAAAGCCATTGGAAAACGCCCTTAATTTGGACCACTATTTATTTTATTAATTTCATTTTTCTTTTTTTAATTTTATTTGCTCAAAGTCATGAGAGTTTGACTATATGAGAAGAGTGAACAAAAGTGAGAGAAAAAAGAATTATTGAGTTTAGAAGCTTGTCTTCTTTATATTAATATTGCTATTGTATAACACCAAACTATATGTAATATCTTAGAGTAAAACAATTCCTTTATGGTTTAAATATATGACTCGTGTATTTGCCAAAATTCATAGGGAGAAAGGTAAAAACGACATGTTGAAATCTTGCACAATTTCCATACGAAACGACACGCGAAATGGATGCAAAAATTATGTTGATACTGTAATCGAAGTGGTATTATAATTATGCGCAACTTTATACAGTAAACAACATGTTCCTTACAACAGTAAGGAACATGATTTTGTTTTGAAACTACATGTCGTTTACAGATAAACGACAGCAACAATTACAAGATAGATTGTTATCAATAAATTTTAAAAAAGGATAGAGAATTGAAAAACTCTAAAAAATATAAATTTCTTTGCCCAATTATATGATACGGAAGCTAGCCTTAGCGTATAAACTGCATGCCGTTTTTATAAAAATAAAAAATTGTGTAGTTTGAAAAAACGACACAATGTGCTTACAATATAAAACGTGTCGTTTTTAGAAAACGACACACAAAAAACGTTAAATACAAACATGTTAATTTTATGTAGGTAATTCAATGGAAACAAAAATTAGAATACAGCTTGTCATTTCTACGAAAAGGACAACAAAATGTAAAATAAAAACTTGTCGTTTTGGTATAGAGAAAAACATACATATTGTAATTTAACGTAAACGACACCAAAAGCTTAATTTGAAAATATGTTGTTTTGAAGACCTGTCGTTTTCTTAAAACGGCAGAAAATGTAAAATACAAACATGTCGTTTTTTCATATTGTAACTAAACTTAAACGACATAAAAAACCTGAAATACAAACCTGTCGTTTCTGAGAAAACGACGCCAAGAGCTTAATTACAACACATGTCGTTTTCAAGACATGTCGTTTCCTTGAAAACGACACAGAAAATGTAAAATACGAACATATCGTTTTTACATATATGAACGAAAACAAATGTCATGTAACTCAACAGCAACGCACCAAAAACCTGAAATATAAAACGACATGAAGATCTTAATTTGAAAACATGTCGTTTTAATGACCTGTCGTTTCCTTGAAAACGACACAGAAAATTTAAAATACAGACATGCCATTTTGACATAGATAAATGAAAACAAACCTCATGAAACTTAACGAAAACGTCACCAAAGACCTAAAATTCAAAACCTATCGTTTCTGGGATATTAACATAAAAATGTAAAATCCAAACATGTCGTTTTTAAGAAATGTCAGGTGTTTAGCCTTGCGATTTTGTTAGAAAACAGTTTTGGTTTAATTTCAAAAACCGAAAAGGACAAACTAAAAACGACATTTTTCGATTGAATGTTAGCAAAGCTCACTTAGTATATATCATGTCGTTTTTAACGTAAACGGCAACAAAACTAGATTCTGAACCTGTCATCTCTTGATATCTAGAATTCCATTTTTCTGTCCGCATTTGATAATCTTGTACATGCAAAAGTAAGTATATAATTGACATTATGACACACATACACACACACACACACATATATATATATATAATATATATATAGAGAGAGAGACATACATACAACAAAAGAAAAAAGTAGTAATTTCTAGAGGTAGTTTATAAACTTGTGTCCTTAATTCGACACAAATTTTCTAATTTTAAATTAATTAGGCGGGTTAATGGAACTGAAAGATATTAGAAGCCCCTGAGCTTTGGAACTGAAAGTCTTCTTCCACAAAAAGAACAAGAACTTATAAGAAATAAATAAACAAAAAAGGAGTAACATATGAATAGAATATTAAATATATACCAACCTTTGGAAGTTTTGATCAATCTGTGGTCTAAAATCAGTGTGTCACCTCAAAACCAACAAAATAATGAGAAAACCATTAAAAGTGAGGCCATGAAAGCATATGGTAGTACTGTTGAGTTGATGAAGAAGAGTATAGAAAGAAAATGAAAGTAATTCAAAAAAGAAAAAAGAAAAAAAAAGACTACTATTGAGTTTTTTTTGGCTTCAACCAAGTTCACATGATGGCACGTGATGAGAATTGAATGTCACGTGTGTTGTTGTTGAATTGAGTTTCAAATTGTCATGTGCAATTTTTTTTTTTCTTGTATCCCCGAGACATGGCACAAACAAATGTACAACATTAAATGAAATGCATTATATTTTACGATAAATAGATAATCTAATTGAAGCTTAGTTGAGATTTGTGTTTTCCCTATGAGATCTATTCTTGGGATGTATATTGTGAAATTGCTAGACCATAAGTTGACTTGACCATTAATATAGCTTCGACTAGTTGACTCTAGATTATATATTCTAATTGGTACACAAAATTGTCCTTTTTATTACTTATTTTTGTTTTTGTTTTTTGTTTGGCCGAAGAGAATATCCCCTTATGATTGTTTACCATATATGATGTTGCTGTAATTTGACTACAAGTTAATTTGAATATATGCCTAAGCACAATTTAAGAAAGAAGAAGAATAATTAGAGACTTTTAGTGTTCCTAAGTAGTTCTACAAGTGAAAAAAAACGAAGAGAGAGAGAGAGGAAATAAAAGGTTGTCAACAAACACTATAGTTGGAGTATTTGAGTATATATGCAACTCAAAAAACACGAGTTATCGAGGATTTAAATGAGATTAGAACTATACACAAATCATGAGATAATATGATTATTCATATTTAAAATTGATCCACAATCATAGAAGGCCAAAGAAGCGGACAACACATGCCCCTTACATGTACCAATTACTATCTCTTCCAATCACAAGTTGATAAACTTATTTACTTTTATTAATGTTTTTTTAAAGACTCATATAATAACAGAAAGTAAATGAGTTGTCAATTTATGATTTGAGAATAACTTAAAAAAACTCTTTTTCCACATAGAAATTATAACACAAGAATCAAGATTAACGTAAAATTATCTACCACAATGCCCTTTCATTGTTCTCGGTCTTCAATCTCTCTCTTCCATCATGTGAGTTTAAAAAGCTACCTATATGGTTGAGCTTCCTAGAAGCTGTTATTGGCCAGTTTCTTGACCTTAGAAGATGCTTTTAAGATTGTTTGACTAATATTTTAAAAGTGCTTCGGCAGTCAAAAGTGCTTTTTGTTAAAGCTATAATATGACTTCTATAAGAAGTTCTTTTTAAAAATCTTTAAAACTTGTCAAGGAGTTTAAAGAAAAACATTATAAACATAATATTAAAAATATTGTTATTTATAATTATTATGGTTTACTATTAAAGGTCTTTTGACTTATAGTGCTAAACACTTACCAAAAGTCAAAATGTTTACTTCTCTTCTTCTACTAGTTAGCAGAAACTAAAACTCTAGCCAAATAGACCCATTGAGACAACCCTAATTTATTTATTAATTAACTCCTAAACTAAATACAAGCAATAGCTTATAGCTCTCTCACTCACTGTACTGTCTCTTTGGAGTTTGGCATTCTAAAATTAATCAAGATAAAAAAAAATTAAAAAAAAGAAGCTTTTGTAATAATATTATATAGCAATTGATTGAGCAATTAATAAGCGATCCGCACTTGGCTGCGATGCTCACGCCTAGCTCACACGTCTAATTTATTCCTCCCCGCCATCACCGACACTACTCAATCACTACTACTCCATTTAATCACTTATTCACTTTCTAATTATATCTTATTTAATTTCATATGATTTGGTTAAAATGACAAACAAAATGGATTATTGCGTGGAATTCAAGAGGTATATGCGTTATGTCAAATGTGGCGTTTCGTGATTTGGTAAATGATTATTACTATAACTAAACAAAGAGAAACCCTAGACAGGAAAAAAAAAAAGAAAAAAAACTGTTCAAAAAAAGATTTATAATTATAATCAGACAAATTATAATTTTATCAATTCCATGATTTTATTCGTTAAATTTACTTACACAAATTTTATGGATTTTTTTAATAAAAAAATTGGAGAGAATTGGAGCATAAAATAGCTATTGCATTTAGTTTTAGCATGAAGTACGCCACAATTGAGTTCTCTCTTTTTTTTTTTAATTAATTTCCTTTGGGTCCCTTGGGATTTGTGAATTTATTAAGAAAGTCATGTCCATGTTGGCACCGCCAGAGCTAGAGTTTTAATAAGATATTATTGGTTTGTTTAATTCCTAGGAATCCATGTATATTGCACGGATTCTTTTTTATATAAAGCCTTTATTGGTGTACTTCATCATCACCACTCAAACATTGCCACTTTCCTTCACACTAATGCTTACTTCTAGCTAATTCAATATTAGATTTCTCCTCTAGGAACTCCTTGTTCCTTTTAAAGGAGATTAATAGAGATTAAAATCAGGTACAGTCTCTTTCTATATGATCTTCTTTAAAATATTATCTTTTTTTTTTTTTTGGGTTTTTCACAATGTGTTCTAATTACATTACATTTGGTTGCGTATAAATTTCAGCGCATCAACTTCTCTAGCCATTCATAAATATTTTCATAGAAAAAAAAACCTTATAATTAAAGTGTGTAAAAAAGTATGGCCATGTGTTGCATAAATGTATATCTAATCAATTCGTAATTGAACTCATGAATCATGCTATATATAATTGGGGGCGCAGATATATTTGGGAAGAAATATACAACACAAACACAATGAGACAAGTAATTTTCCTTAAATTTTTCTTGGGAATATTATTGGCTTGCTTGTGCTCTTTCAAAGCCAAAGCAGAAGATCCATATAGATATTACACATGGGAAGTCACTTATGGCACTATTTATCCTCTTGGAGTTCCTCAAAAGGTTGGTTAACTACTTTAAATTTTTTCTTTCATTGTATATTATATAATAAGTTCACATATTCTTATACGCTTAATTACTTGATAACCAATATATTTGTCCTCTTCAAAATAACCATAGGGTATCCTTATTAATGGACAATTTCCTGGCCCTACAATTGAAGCCGTGACTAATGATAATATCATTGTAGATGTGATTAACAAGTTGGACGAACCTTTCCTAATTACATGGTAATCAGCCTTAATTTCTCTCTCTCTCTCTCTTTTTCTATTTGTTTCTTGTTAAGATATAAAAATTATCGTTGGTCTGTCTCCAATTAACTTAAGCATTTGAGATGAATCGGTGACTTAACATAGTATCAGACCGGAAGATTCTGAATTCAAACCTCTACAAATGCACACCCCTACAAACCCCACGTGTAAGGGCTAGTCCAACCTACACGTGAAGGGGAGTGTTGAGATATAAAAATTATTATTGACCCGTCTCATTTGATACTAGCATTTTTTCTTTTTTGAAAAAATTAAAATTTTTTTATTATTGTATTTTTTTTTAAGGAATGGAATTAAACAAAGAAAGACGACGTGGCAAGATGGGGTGCTTGGAACAAATTGCCCAATCCCTCCAAACACAAACTGGACATACAGGTTCCAAACAAAGGACCAGATTGGAACATTCTTCTACTTCCCTTCAACCCAAATGCACATAGCCTCCGGCGGTTTCGGCGGCTTCAACATCAACCACCGGTCGGTGATTCCGGTCCCGTATTCGATTCCGGCCGAGGAATTTACCTTGCTCGTTGGTGATTGGTACAAATCTGGCCACAAGGTTTGGTTCAACTAACAATAAATATCACACCTGTTAAAATGGTATTACTAATACCACGTTGAGTATTTATTATGTTTTTTTTTTCCCCTTTTGATTATTATGCATATATGCTTACGAGATATATGTTATTTATTTTTTATTCTTTTTTAAGGAGGGTCAGCCCGTTTTTTAATTTAGACAAAATATTTAAAAAGTTTTATTTTTAATTTTAATTTATATATGAAAAAAAGGTGATTTTGTTGAGGGGGAATTACGAGTTTTTTTTTAACATTAATTATTTAAAATCAAACTTTGAAATGAAGGTATATAATAATGTATAATAATTTTCCCTTTTGTTCGTGACGTACTAAATCTATTTTTATTTAGGTGAGAAAATTTCTTACTAGATCATCGCACATTTTTTTCTTCGTACAGGCATTACAGAAAAATTTGGACGCAGGCTATTCTCTTCCTCTTCCTGATGGTCTTCACATTAATGGGCTTTCTCGCCAAGCTACTTTCTCTGGACAGAGAGGTTGATTTCTATACATAATTAAACAAAAGTGTTCAAAAAATTATACATGTACATGATAATGGCAATTAGTACTTTGTTTCACATTACAACATGACATGTTTGATGTCCACAAATTTTGAAAATCACCAATTTTACCTTATTCATCCAAAAAAAAAAAAAATCAATTATGCATCGCCCCTTTTAAGTTTTCTAACAGACTTTCAATTGTAACCTGTCTAAAAATATAAAATTATCATCATATTATACTGAAATAAAACATATATATATACTTGTCCACTTAACAACAAAACTTAAGTACAATTTACACCACTAATTAAAAAAATATATAATTTGGACTCCGGAGGGGAAATCTATATTAATTAAATCCCCTCAAATTAGTAATACTAATTACATCAAAAGCTAATTAGTTTAAACTTTGTTTTGTTTTCCTTTTTTCTTAATTTCAGGGAAAACCTACAAGTTTAGGATTACAAATGTGGGCATAAAAAGTTCGATAAACTTGAGAATTCAGGGACACAAAATGGTTCTTGTGGAAGTTGAAGGGTCTCATACTTTGCAAGAGGTTTATGAGTCCATCGACGTTCATCCAAGTCAATCTGTGGCTGTTTTGGTCACTTTGAGCAACGCTCTCAAAGACTATTTCATTGTCGTTTCGTCTCGTTTCACAAAGCCCGTCCTTCAAACCACAGCGATTCTCCGCTACGGTGGTTCGACCACCAAAGCCTCTGGCCCATTGCCTATCGGCCCAACTTATCATGTCCACTGGTCTGTCAAACAAGCCAGGACCATCAGGTACACAAATATTTTTTTTAAAAATAAAATAAAATAATATAAAGAAAATTTGATTATCTTACGTACATTCAAATTTATAACCTAGCCTATGTTATGTACAATTAAGTTAATAGCCTATGTTATTATTGGATGTTATGTCACTTTTTTCATCAGCAAATTACTACTCCCCTCTTATTTTCCTCATTTATATAGATATATTAAAAAAAAGGCAATTTAGTAAAATTCACCCTTAAAAGTGGCATGTATTGCAAATTTTCATTTAAAGTGGCATTTTTCAAAATAAATTGTCTAAAAGTGGCATTTTTAAAAAAAAATTCCCTAAAATAATTGTTCATTTACACTTTATTGAAAATTGCTTACATAGCCCATAAATTACTTGGCTAGCTTTTCATGGGGTTACAAAAACAAAAGTCATACACTACTGCATTTACTTCAACTACTTATAATAAGTAATTACCAAGTAGATTCAAACTAATTTTAGTATTAAAAGAGAATTTTCAATTTGACATAATACATTCGTGAGAGTCTTCATAAAAACCGTGATTATAGCTACATTCTATTATTTTTTTTTATAGCATATATGTAACGTTGCCCTAATTTTAAATTTTGTTTGTTCATAATTTGTCAAGATTAAACTTGACTGCCAATGCAGCAAGGCCAAACCCCCAAGGCTCATTCCACTATGGCACCATTCCAATCACGAGAAGAATAGTTTTGGCCAATTCGGCGGCCAATATCAATGGCAAGCTCCGATACGCCGTCAACGGGATCTCCTACGTCAATCCCTCGACGCCGTTGAAGCTAGCCGATTGGTTCAACATCCCCGGCGTCTTCAACTTCAACACCATCAAGGACAAGCCCTCCTCTGGCCCTGCCAAGCTCGGCACTTCCGTGATAAACACTACACTCCATGACTTTGTGGAAATTGTCTTCCAAAACAATGAGAACTCTGTCCAATCTTGGCATTTTGATGGAACTAGCTTCTACGTTGTTGGGTATAATAATGCGCTTATGATTAATTATTAATGATCTTGATTATAGCAAGATTTTTTTTTATACGTTATTAGTTTTATTTTCACAATTCATCACCAATTAATAATATTAATTAAGAGATTTTGCAAATTTTCAGATATGGATTTCGTCAAAAATGGGCAGATAGCATGAGGAGACGCTACAATTTGGCTGATGCTGTATCTAGACACACTGTTCAGGTGAATGAATAATGAGCAAAAAAAATTCTGCTAATTATTATTGATTACTAGTATAATATTAAATATAGAGTTTATGGCTAACAGACCTCATTTTAGAATTTGTTTAAGAAAATGTCCACAACTTTCGTTTTTTCAGACAAATGACCTGTTTTTGGCTAGCGAGTAGACAAGTAAATTAACAACTTACCATGATTAATAAAAAATAAAAAAGTATGTGGACAATTTTCTTTTAAATATAGTCTAAAATCTAGATTATCTACAAAATTTTCTTATTATTATATATCACTTTGATGTGAAAGATGTATTAGTACTTGATATATCCTATTATATATTGCATAGCTTTGTTATATTGGACAATAAGTGTGACACGTTATGTGTTATATATGGATAGGTGTATCCGAATTCGTGGGCCGCGATTTTTGTGTCGTTGGACAACAAGGGTATGTGGAACTTGAGGTCTACAGATTCGGAAAGGCGATATCTAGGGCAAGAATTGTATATCAGAGTTTGGAACGACGAACGAAGCCTCTTCACTGAGACTGACGTCCCTGCTAATGCCTTGTATTGTGGCAAGGTCAAACCTCAATAGTCGATTCGGGCCTTAATTTGCCATAATTCTTAGTTATTTTCTTCTTTCTTCATTTTCTTTCTCCCTCAAGGTTTTGGTTACGACGGTGTAACTGACCCAAAAAAAAATTAAGAATGAGGTATTTTAGCTAGAAGTTATAACTGCAGCTAGCATATTAAAGTGTTATAATAATTTTCCCCTAAACCCCTAATGTCCAACTTACTTTTCAAATTTCATATCTCATGTTAATTTTGCTTAATCACAATGTGCTTTTGGTTCTTTTATTTTATTTTATTTTAATTTTCCAAAGTCTAGCTCTTGGCCTTGTTGTCAACTATATAAACATATATAAGACTTGCTTATGAACTTGCTACATGTTCCAAGTTCATTCAACTCAGTTACAAATGCACTACCATTTGTACATGCATGTAACTGATCAAATTTCTCTCTCTATATATACGTATTCCATTAATAAAATCATTTAAAATAATTGTAATCAAAGCATCGATGTCCAAAATCTCTCCATATATATGTGGCTAGTTCATCAAGATCATAAGCACATGAATGACGGTATATTCATATTGTATCGAAGTTCAAAAGCCCTTCCAGGTTGGTAACAGTTGGATATCTCGCCATATTATCCACAACATAATATATATATATATATATATTACGGAGATTTTCATATTTCTATATATAATAAAGGATAAATACTAACTAACTAAATTTTAACTAACGATCGAGAGGTATATACCACATGAATTAATATATCTTGTTCGTACGTGGTCCAACCGAGTTGCTTATATAGCTTAATATTATTTTATTGTAAAAACTGTAGTTACAAGATCTTATTGTTAAGTAACAAATTCAACAAATTTAATATTGAAACAAATCAAAAGAAGATACGGCGGGAATTTTCATTTTTATTATGATTATTCTTTTCATACAAAAAGATACATTAAGGCTGATATTTTTCTAGAGATCGAGACATAATTTAAAGCATTATAAAGCTGCAAGGAATCGTCTGACCAGCTGTGTGGATTGTGTAAGAATCAAATTCTGTTTAAGGAAACTCTTTTCAAAACCCAAAGCCATGTTTTTACACTTCTCATTCCTTACTTTCTCGTAATAAAACAACAAACCGAATCTTTAGCACACCCTATATCGCCACTACCGACTTCATTTATCACTATAAAATTATATATATATATAGATTATAAACATACCAAAAGGTTAATTTTAGGAGTCAATTACAAGATGCCATATCATGTCTTTCTCACTTTATATGAACAAATTTTACTTTAGTTACATCCTTTTAAATTTGGTTTGGCCAAATTTGAATTTTTCATTGCTTTTTTTTGTTTTTGGTTTTTAAGTAAAAGAAATACCATAGAGTATTGTGCTCTATAGTATTTGGAAGGTTCAAAATCCATAATTAGATAAATTAATTAATGTACACAATATCCATATCTATATATACTTAAATCAACTACTATTACTTTTAAGCATTTATCATTTTATGTGATAGAGCCATAGACGTGAAATGCCAATTATCTAGAAATACATAAGCAATAAAAATAAACTCTCAGATCGAAAATTTCCGAATAATCTGATCATTTCTTAGTCCTTAATACACCACCACATATAATCTACTTAATTAATACCACAACTCAAAACACACTAAAAAGGAAAAAAAAAAGAAACAAACCCCAAATTAAGAAAATCACAAACCCATATCCAAAACAACAAATTAAAAGATAGCACATAGATTATAACCTAATATATATAATAATATGTTATATATAATAACTAATTATACTATGAAACAAAGTGGTGAAATATTCTTAGGGATATGCACCATTAGTAGTAGTTGTTGGAAGATCAGTCCATGTAAAAGCTGATGAGTTGTTATTATTCCAAAACCCCAACTGCTCTCCACCTCCGCCGTTGACCGGCGCTGACTCCATCGACGACGACGACGACCCCACGTGGCCGTGATGATGATGTGTCAGAACCACAGCCGTCTGATCATTGTAGTAACTGTTATTATTCCCTGATAACGACGACGACGATGATGACGATGTTGACGATCTTAGCCTCTGATAGAGCTCTTGAATCCCAGCGTTGCCATTGCTGATCTGATGATGATCAGCGAGCGTGAAGCCCTGTTGGGACGTTGTTTGATGATGGTGATGGTGGTGATCTCCAGAAGGAGCTGCACAGGCCTAACGATGGAGCCTGCCCCACCGGATCCAGCCCCAAGCTCCGGCCGAGGCTCACCGACTCGGCGCCGCTGGTGCTGCAACTCATCACCATGTGGGACCCAATGCAACTCACGGCGCCCTCTTCCTTGACGCTCAGAGAAGCGGCACTAACGGCGAGGGAATTTGCGTTAGGGTTAGGGTTAGGGTTTTGGAGGTGGTGGTGGTTGTGCTGGGCCGACCTGAGCAAGGCGAGGAGGTGGGAATTCTGCGGGGAGCCCCAGAGGATGGGGCTCGACGGCGAGAGGTCGAACGCGGCGGCGGCTGCGGCCGGGGACGCGATGGCGAACCCCGGCCGCGGCTCCGGGATGATTTTCATCTTCCCCCCGGCGATTGACTTTGCGGCCGCCGCGGCGGCGGCGGAGGAGGAGGAGGACAATATGGAGGAGGATGAGGGGACGGAGGCGGCGGGGCTCTTGTTCTTCCTGCAGCCGCCGCCGATGGGGACGTTGCGGAGCGCGCCGCCTTTGGTCCAGTAGCGGCGGCACGTCTTGCAGAAGTGGCGCGGCTGCGTGAGGTTGTAGTTGTTGTAGTAGCAGAACTTCGTGTTGGCCGAGTCGCACCGCGGGCACCTCAAATTCTCCGCGGCCGCCGCGGCCGAATTGCCAGAGTTGTTCGCGGCCGCGGCGGTGGCGGCCGCAGAGGACGTGGAGGAAGAAGGCGAAGGAGAAGGCGACGGCGACGGCGACGGAGAGAGTAGTGATGAGTGGTGAGGCAGTACTGTACTGGTGGCTTCTAGAATCCCTCCAGCTGAGCCGCCATTGATAGAGAACATTTTCCTCTGATCTCCTCCTATAAGGCCTGAAGAATTAGTCCCTCCCAATAGTTCTTGAATCATCTCTGATCAGCTTATAATGAGCTTTTGATTATATGATCTAATTATCTAGCTCCTTTCTGGATCTACAACCACCCAAAAACAAAAGGGGAAAAATAAAAAAAAACCAACAAAGAGATCAAAAGCAGAAAAAAAAAAGAGAGAGAGAGAAAAGAAAGTGAATGTTTGATCTATTAGTGGCCAGGGATTGGTAAAAAAAAAAAAAAAGAGAGAGCTCAAGAGAAAGTAGGTTTTGTTGTGTTGTTTTTAGAGAGGGAGAGAGAGAGGATTTTGAGTTGAGTTATAGATATGGGTAATGGTTTTGGTCTTTGTGAGTGAGCTTATATTGTAATAGGGTGTCTAGGGATATAGGGGAGAGATTAATATATATATATATATATAGGTATATCCAATGTGAATAATAAAAAGCAACAACTTTTGTCCATGGAAAATTTATAAATAAAACATTTAATGAATAAAGCAATGAGTGGGATATTTTCCTTTTGCTTCTTTTCTTCTTTTGGATTTGGAAATTCGGTTGTGAGTGGAATTTGGAGGGAAGAAATATGTGTCTCTCTTTTTCTAAATTTTTCTATACAAATCACTAATATTAATTAGCTATATTAACTCATCCTTAATTACATTATGCTCATATCTAATCTTTTTATTCAATGATCAAAGTGCCGATTTGATACACGGCACTATTTATATTCTGCATTATTGCCCTAATGATTCCAACAATAGTCATTATTTGTGTGATTAAATCCCACCTTTTTATTTATTTTTTTCTTATCGCATTAATCCGTGTGGGTCTTGACAAGCTTATGTTATAAGTGGTTCAAAGTAGAACTAGATATGTGATTAGCTAATTACGCGACAAATAATTAACGACCTGATTTGACCACACATATTCCATCACATTATTTTTTGACCAATTGAAATCGATCAGTTCCATTTCACATTATATTTTAAAAAGAAAAGGAAAAAAAAAAAAGCACCGGTGGTCACAAGCAAGGTAAGCTGTTTTATTCAATCTAAAATCAGAAACAATCAAACCCAAAAAAAAAAAAAAAAGGCATACGATTTGGATTAATTCTCCAACTATTTACACGAGCAAATTTAAAATTCTATTTGCTTTATAATAACTATTAGCACTTATGTATACCACAAGCAATTAAAGCAACTAAACTTATAATTAATTATGATTTGTTGAAAGTGGGTTAGTAGCTATATATATATATATTAGATATAACATTATACAAAGAATATATACGGTTACAAAGATTATTGTAACGAATTTAAAATAATTATTAATATAGGTCTTTATAAAATTTTCACTTTCCATGTATATAATATCATACGGATAAATTATTTAAAAACAATCATATAAACAATCAAGTTTTCCAAAAGAATAATCTTTGTTGTGTTGTGTTCTGTGTGGGGGTCTCCTGTGTTCCCTTGCCGAAGATGCTGATGAAGAGTCATCATTACTAGTTCAAAGGAGAGAGAGCTAATCACGTGGAACTACGTGTAAAGCTTACGTCCCTACACACACCAAACTATATATATATATATATATATATTCCCTACAAAAATTAAATTTTAGAAATATAAACAAAATAAAATAAAAGCACTGACCGAAACTCATGGCTTAAATTTTGCCATCCCCACTTAGTAGACACAAACACACACTATATAGCTATCACTTGTAAATGATAGAAAGATCACCTTGTGTGTGTGTAACACGTTGATTTATTATACATGGTCACTATAAATTGTTTATGTCGATTTATACGTATATGCGTGACTAATCATCCAAACGTGTGGTGTACAATATTAAATAATGTTTGTACAATAATATATCCAATGAATTGCATTCATATTTCTTCATTTTACACTTTGTCGTCAACACAATATATATGCATATTTATAGTTGGAATCCAAAATTTGGATTGCACGAGATAAAGGGGAAAAAATGACAAATTGATCAATAGTATCTGATTAAGACAATGGTACGACTAAATTGACTACATCCCAATTGGATCAACTTCACGTTTGAAGAGAAAAAATATATATATACCAATTTGGATCAATAATTAATAGGTTCACATTGACGCAGAAGAAATATTTGCGAGAAAAGCCACTGTATGTTACTGTCTCACCTACTAAAAAAGAGCCAGAAAAGAGAGTATGTACGATGTATACTTTACAACCATGTTTTATGAAATTAATGTGCGTGATGTGTTCCACTTTCTAATCATATAATATTTATGCGTCTATTTTTGTCGACGTCGATATATATTAATGTCTCTATTTAATGTATATGTAACACGAGCCAGTGTTAAATTGGAACCTTCTACGAAAGGTTACTCCGAAACTTGTTAAATTAATAGACGATTAAAATGCTAGCTAGAAGAATTTATGGGAAGTGAAAAGTGATTATGGGAATTGTGGGGTCCACGTGTTTCAAATATCTGAACCGTTTGTCAATTGTCAACCACCGTTCTTGATTAATAGAGATTAATTGACAAAACTGAAGGGGAAATCTTATCATTAATAAGGTTTGAGATTCGCATATGGCTGCTAATTGTTTTGTCATTAGAGGTGTCCATTATGATCATCAAAATTGGAAAAGTTCACGTGAGATTGTCTTTGATTCGCTTAAAAATAGGTAAATTGTAGTTTTTAGGTTTATTTGTTGTTGTTCTTTTTTTTCTTTTTTTTTTTTTTTTTAAATTGTAGTTGTTAGTTGATGATGACAAAAGCTTCTTTTGACATCAATAATACTAGTTTGTGTTACATAACCTGCATGTATGTTCAATATGGCCTATGGTGCGTTTGATGCACCACATTAAATAAGATAGGATTAGATTGTTATTTAATATTATTGGATTAGATTACTATTATGTGTTAAGAGACATATTGGACTAAATTAGATTGAATGTAACAACATTTAGTTTTAAAATAAAAAATATTTAATTAATCAACTACAAATATTAATGGTTTTACTCCTATTTTATCAATGAATTAAATAATATAAAGTATTCAGACACACACATTTATAATGCTATTCCACCAATTAATTTGAGTGAGATAAATTATTATCACAATTATATGAGATTATTTTTGGAGGAACAAATCTTATCTTATTCTTTCCCTAAACATAACGCAAGTACTAAATAATCCAAGCCAATTCTATCCCATATTATATCCCACCCACCAAACATATTATGCCTTTTTGAGAACTTTGTAATAAATTTAGCAAGTTCATTCTTATAACTTAATATTTTACATAATGAACCTTAATATATAGGATCACTGAAAAAATAGTCAACTTGGATGGTGTGTTTAAAAAAAAAAAAGTCATATCTAACTTCAATAAATTTGAAAAGTAGCCGTAAAAAGTTTTTTACAAAGGTAAAAAATCTTACTATAAAAAAATTACATATAAAATTTGTTATAAGAAATTTGTTACCAAGATAATAAATTTATAAAATATATATTTTATTAAAAATTTGAAACTATGGTTTTTTTTTTATAATCATTCTCTAAAAAATGGCTATTTTCTTAAAATTTCTAACAGTTAACACCAATTACAAGCCAATCTATTAAAGTTAAGAGTATCCAATTTAGAAAAATTTAATTACCCCACATTTTATATGACCAAGGTTTTTGTTTTGTGTTTTCCATCACAATATATGCTATACTCACTTTTATAAATATTTTATGTAGTCCACAGTATAAATTTGTCAAATATTATTTTTGTTACTATATTCATTTTTTTTTCATATTCACTCTTTAAAATAAACTTGGCAAATTATTATTACAAGAACAAAAGAAAAAAAAAATCTTAAATAATCCTTATGTTTTGCAAAATCTCAACTTCGTCCATGCATTTTTGAAAATTTAAAAATTATCTCTCTTAGTTTATTAAAAACTCTCAAATATGTAAATAAATATACCCTCAATAGTACAAAAATATTAAGAATCTAATAAAATTACTTAAAAACAGCAAAAATTACTCACATATACCCTTAAAATTGTAAAAACTGATCATGTATTCACATGTGAATAAGTGAATATGTGATCAATATTTGCGGTTTTTAAGCGAATATATGACCATTTTTTTTATAAGTTTTGAATTAATTTGTGGGATATTTGTACTAAAAGTGTCAGTGAGGTATTTATTTGATAGTTTGTATTAAACTGAGAGATAATTTTAGAATTCTCATAAACGCATAGATGATATTGAAATTTTTTAACACACAGATTATCTAGGAATTTTCTCGGTTTAACAAGAAGCAGAAAAATTATTCATGTTTTACTTTTTTTTTTTCAAATAAAAGATCATTTGTTGTATTTGCATATATGGTCCCAAGTCAAATACAGATCAAGGAGAGACGTTCCCTTTTCCGGCAAAATCTGAGGTCTTCTTCAATCCCCAAAGCAAAACAATCACTTTGGCTCTGAAGAAAATGAAATGTGAATGCAAAAAGAAGTTAATGAAAACAAAAAGCAAAAAACCCCTCCCATGAAAAAAGAAAATCCATGTTTGTTTTTGCTAAAAGCACTCAATTAAAAAACAGTGCCACTGCGGTTCAGACGAAGCAAACACATGCACTCCTAATTTTGACAACACATTTTCTTTTGATCTCCTCATTTTTAACACCGAGATTTTGTGATAAAGACCACCTTTTGATCGTACAATTCTAAACAAGATCGTATAATACGTAAAAAAACTTTAACTAATAAAATATTATGTGGTACAAATACATGCATATATATTATATATACTTAAAAAGGACTATTAGATTGCAAGCTTGGAAAATTATCTAATAACAGACGAGTATAGAAAATAGTGTTACCATATATACGTTGAACTATGGACCAAATATTGTTTTGGTTCCTTAATTGTTCTCTAGTATATAGTTCTAATCACTCTATATAGAATACTGATCACGAAACATATTATATATATGTTGTTTATATATGATATAATTAATGGAAAATTAACTAATGGAAATCGCACAAAATCAAAATTTTAACAAATAATTGTAAATAGAAAAATTAAAATTGAACAAACATATAAATAATGAATCAGTTTACAAACATTTAAGGCATATCGCAGAAAAACAAACACGTGATAAACCCTGTAAAGAAATTTACAGTCTTTTTCCTCTACTTATTGGTAAGTGATTCAGATAAAATATTTAAAATATTTTTTTGAGTTATTATTTAGTAAAATCTTGTAATTCAAATTAATATTTGAATAGGAGTTTGTTTGTAGTATTTGAATTGAGATTATAGTAGAGAAAATTTGTATTAAAAATAAACAAAAAAAAGTGTTTTTTTTTAATTATAGTAAGAGTATTAAAACATTGAAGAATGAATAATAAGATTAAAAATTTTGATACATGCCAAAAATCATAATTGGCATTGTACTTAAAACAAAACTTTTTTTTTAATCTAAATTTATAATTTAAAATTTTATTAATGATAACATAGAATTCGACGGGCCTAATCACTCACTCGTTTAGAAAGATAAATCTTACGATATCAACATTTTATTTAGTTCTAACTACTACAAAATTGGTCCAAGCTAGAAAATCACTCCATATTTTTTTCATGGGTTCCTAACAAACCATGGGCTAGCAAAGTGCAAAGTATGAAAATTTCAAAGTGTGTGTGTTTTTCTGGTTTTGTTTTTTCTCCTTTTGAGGTTTGTCCATACCAATTGGTGGGGCTATAGATGGAGAAGTATTGAAGTCATTTTTCCAAGTATAGAGTAATAGTGGATATAGTAGATTATAGAATATATATATATATATATATATATAGAATATAGAAGAGAGAGAGAGAGAAAAGATATAGTACAAAATACGTACCTGACCGCGCGTGCCGTCCGGAGCGCGAGACTTTTGCTCAGACATATCAATTTGAGACCGACACACACACATAAACACACCTTTTTTTTTTTTATCCATTTATTTTCTTTTATTTTTTCCAAATAATCACTTTTTTTTGTGAATTTCACTGACATCCCTGAATTTTTGCTGGAATACCATTCAAACCCTTTGAATCAAAATTAATACTGTCAACACCTTTTGTGTCATATTTGTCACTAACATATTAAGAAGTTTGGGAAAATCAGTTTATAAGTCTCAATATTGTAAAACAAATAAAAAAGTATACAATGAGAGGAATTTTAATTGAATGAAAATGGAAAATATGTGAAAGTGTATGTTTGGAGAAGATAACAAAGGTGTCTATAACGTAAAAATACAAATAAATAAGGCAGGAGGATTTTAAATAAGCATTTTGCTTTTCTTTTTTTTTTTTCCTTCAATTTTTGGCATTTTCAAAAAAATAATTAAAATTTCAAGTGAAGAAAGTTACAATAAAGAATGATTTTAGGATTAAAAATTTATTTTTTAAACCCTTTATATATTAAATCTGACAATTTAAAATCATTTTTCACCACAAAGATTCTCCACTTGAGACTCTTCCTACTTTTGAATACAACTGTTTTTTTACTTTTCAGTTTTTACATAAATAAAAAGGTTAGTAACATGCATATATAAATTAGTCAATTAGAGGATTTTGGCGGCATTAATTTTGGCAAAGGGGATAGTAATGTAATTCTAGCAAAAATTCAAGGCCCTCGGTCAAAAGTTTCCAATCTGCTGTGGAAGAGCTAATCGGTCCGGGCAGAGGAAAACGACGCGAGCTCTTACGCATGGCCTGTCAAAATCCGGGCAGTTCGGGCAGATTTTTATTTTCTTTTATTTTTATAAATAACCGTTCTTTTTAGATTAAAAAAAAATGGGAATATTGAGAACAAAACTAGTCGCCGTCAAAGGTCTTTATTTCGTAGTAGCTAATATACACACACATTAGTGGGTCAGTCGTCCCCTCGATCCTCGGGCTCTTAGTTTCTCTCTCTATAATGTCTCTCTCTCTACAATGTTTGTGTGTCTTTGCTCTGTCACTATCACATTCACACCCCTCCTTCTCAAAGATTCGTTTGGCGCCGAATATGATTTTTTTTTTCTTTTTAGCATGATTGATTAATTAATTTATTAATCTATTAGTCTATATATTGTTTGTGTAACGTCCCATTTTGGTGCCAAATAACCTCACTTTTTTTTTTAATTTTAAATTCTAGTAAGTAGTAACTTCAAGGAATATGTATAAGAGAGAGCTTAATTAGTTTGAAAGGAATTGATTATTAAAATTGGTTAGTCTAAATAAAGAAAGTTGTTTAGAGCTATAATTATGAAAAGTGTTGTTTGTTAATTTGTTTGGTTGGTGGTTTTTTTTTTTTTGTTATTATTATTAATTATTATTATAATTTTTACAGCTTGTACGGAAAAAGTGATCGGAGCGGGGTGTTGGTGTTTTTAGCGGAAAGGTCTTTGCTTGAATAGGTTTCTTTACCCATAGAAAGGTGAAACATCAAACCTTAATTTATGCATTATTAATTAAGAGAGAGATTTGGTGATATATACTACAAAACATATCTTTTATCCTTCTTTTAAGAATGAAGAGTGTAAACCATACCCTACAAGTAACGAATTTTTTTTTTTTGGTGGGCTAATCCTATATTAATTATGATATGAACATTATGGTAATTACTCTTTCATGAAATTTAATTGTAGTAATTATACGTCATGCATATTACTAGTAATAGTTACTTCTCATCATGCATTAATTAACATGACCACTTGAATTGATAATTTGAAACAAAGATTCTATGGCTTTTTATTTTTATTGTATCATTCTACTAATGATGAGAAGAACAATTAATCAAGAAGCCCTTGTTCTTCAACTGGAATATGAACAAAATATTAGTAAAAACATCATCAAAGCAAAGGGAGATTTTCGCAGCTCTTGTTTTTTATCCTACTGTATATATTTCGCATAAAACAATTTAGATTAATGTTTACAACTCAGACTACAAATCTTTTAATAATAGCAGGTTTGGAGTTAGTAGAAACCTTAGCAGAGGATTAACATAATTGATAAGTTGTTAACTTTATTGATATGTGTTCCTTAGTAGAAACCTTAGTAGAAACCTTAGCAGAGGATTAACATAACTTTAGCAGAAGATCAAGCGTGTGCAAACTTTATTGATATGTGTTCCTAATTTTTACTAAAAAAAAAAATCAATAATGCTCATTTTAAGATGTTTTTGGATATTTTCTCTCAAATGGATCTCATCAATAGAAAAGGAAAATGATAATTATATATAACACTGCATTATCAGTGATATACATTACATACATATGGTCAAAAATCAAATCAGAATCAAAATTATGTGTGAATTTCGGTAAAATCAAAGCACATATGTATAGGGGTATAGAGATATTGGGGTATATATATGACATGACATGACAACAATGCATGGAATGGGTTATTATTGTATTTGTGATGAAATGAAATCCCACATTCTAAGTGGACCCCTCTACTTGTCTTCCCCTTTCACGGCAATACAGCCTTTTCTAGGGCTTCTCAACTTTCGTCCTCTCTTTTCTTTGATCTTAACTAAGTGGGACGATATATATTGCTATATACGTTTTTTTTCTTTTTTTATTTATCTATTGCCACTTTTATATAATTAAATCAAATACATTATCTTTGCTTAAATATATATCCCTTCAATTATTCTCTCTCTTAAAGATGAAAGACAGACAGACACAGATTTGCATGTAGCCATGTTATCAGAATTAAGTCCTTTTCATGAGTCATGAGAGAGAAAGAGAGAGAGAGAGAGAGACAGAGATGACACATAATTGGATTTGATCATTTCATATAATCCTTCAACATCCTATTGAAACTTGCTAACAAACCTCTTTTTTTTTTTTTTTTTTTTTTTTTTTTTTGTGTGTTTGTGACAGGAAAACTAGCATTATATTATAATAAACAAGCTTTATACACTTCTGTCAAAAACTGATATTGTTTATAAACTTTATAGGATACCAAAAGATAACCCTGTTGCGGACTCCCCTTAACAAAGACATTTTATATCTCTTTTCTTTTTGTTTTTTTAAATTTGAACAATTGCATTGTAATTATAGTAATAATTATGAGTGTCTAGTAATAACGAAGTGGATTTCAACTGTTGGCTGGCCACAAATATATTGGTTGATTTCTTTTATTCCAAAAATATATAATTATTCATATGGTACGCTCATCATATTGGATATAAATTATCTATATTTAATTGTACATAAGGTTTCAATTGAAAATCAACATTTGTTATTAGATAGGGGCGCAAGCAATGAAAACGGAAAGTACAATATTGTTTTAATTATATATATATATATATATATATATGTATATATGGGAAAGATTACTTCATGATCATAATAATAATAGAAATATTGCAAGCATGTATGTGTGTTAATCAACCTATGATCAAAGCTGTTAATTGCTTTGTTGATGTGTTTTATGTATAACAATCAAATGTGGAGCCAATAGTACTGGCAAGTGGGCTAGCAATCCAGCGCTACAACATTCAGAAGTGTTCCCTAACTATAGTACTATTAGACCCCTATAAATAACTCTATGATTTATGTAGTCCAAATCAATCTTTCAAGCAAAAGAAAATTTTGTCCCCTTTTGATCATTCCAATTTTCATGACAAGCAATTCTAGAGGCCAAGCTTTCATGTCCTCATCATCTGTATTTAGGGTTTGCATATATATATATATATATATATATATAGATGATCACATGTATATATAACCTCAATATATTTCATCAATATATATGTATATATAATCATTTGCCCTTTCCAATTTCCAAGCCATCAAAACCCAAAGAAACATTCTGTGCACTTTTTTGTTGCAAGGATTCAATTATATTTACTCAATGTCAGATAATTGAAGAACCAAGAAAAAATAAAGTGGATTTATAGACTCCCACATATATAGAGAATGTAAATTCCTTGGAAGAAGAAAAATGGATGGTTCCAAATCCTAAACATTCCCATGGGACCCCTTTTATTTCTTCACCCCCTTGAGAGCTACAAACCCAAAAAAATATACACATATATAGCTGATAAGATTGTAGTTATACATATATATATATACAATTTTAGAAGCCAATATTGGAGTATATTCAAAACCTGACAAATTTAAAAGCAAAGGAATGGACAAGATATCCTTCCCCAGCTGCATGACTACAATAGATCATGCTTCCCTTGACACAAAAGCTTGCATGTGACTTAGTGCTTATTGGGTATAGCAGAATTTTTACTTGCAAAAGTGTAAGTGATAATTGAGATGCTATAATATAGGCAGAGAGAATTTCTCGCTGACATCCCAAGGACCCCCCCACCACAACACCCAATATAATTATTTTTATTATTTATAAAAATTTAATTATTTATTATTTATATTTCATAATTAGTACTACTCTATATATAATTGGTTCTTCAAAATTTGTGTTAACCAAGACATGAACTAAAGATTTGGTTCTCTATGTTGGGGCTTGCATTTTGATGCAAAGATATTGGTTACATAATTTAAGTATTATATATATATGTGAGTATATACCTTTTTGTGAGATCTTTGGTGATCCGTTTGTATGTGATGATTTTACCATTTCTTTAGTGATTTTCCTTGAAGTAATATATTATATATAGGTAATTCATATGATGGAGAGCCATTATATGGGAATCAATGTGCTTGAATTTTTACAAGCTTTTGTCATTTTAAAATGAAAACGCGCCATATGGCAATCTATTATTTTATGGATATAAAGCTCATGATATATATACCTCCACTATCATGGAGCTATTAATACTTAATAAACACAATCATGATTGTTAGTTTTTAGTCTTTGTGAATGTGAAGGTTTACTAAAAGTTATATATATAGAGTTTAAAGTATGAACTCGCTTTATTGGTAGACCTACAAAAAAATCTCTATCATTGTGCGAACACAATTTTAGATGTTGCTGGCCTGCTAGGAAATTAGCAGCGATGTTGAAGGTTGAATACACACAAAAGAGTACGTAGAGATAACATATAATTGTCACTGTAGATAGAATTGTAAAATTTGTACCTCAAAGATGTCTATATCAACTTAAAAATTTGGACTGATCTTAAAAATCTTTAAAATGTGTAGATACACGTGTAAGGTGTAAATTTAAAGCACACTCAATAATGTTCATCCACTTGTATATTGTATCATTCTTTAATCTAAAAATAATAGTATGAAAAAAAAAATTTAAAACGGATGTAAAATATATGTTTATAATCATTAAGTCATGCATATCAGTAAAGTATCATAAGAATTGAAAACTTGTACCATATTGGTCTGTTGTGTTATGTAAGTATACTCGTAAAAAAGTGCATTTTGTACTTTCTAATTATAAGCTCCAATATTATTCAAACAAAGCACTTTTTTTTAATTATTCTATAAGCTCCAATATTATTCAAACAAAGCACTTTTTTTAATTATTATATGTTCGACAAGACGCGGTCTTTTTTAACTGAGAAAGCGCTTTGTAGTAGAGTTTCGAAACTGTTAAGCAAACTATACACCTATATACGTTTATGTGTGTATATATTGAGCATGACATATCAAACAATTGAATATATATATTGAGGGGTGGTGGAAATGAAGATATTCATGTTTCATGTGGGACATTTTTCCTTATATATTGTCGTGGCATGAATTGAATTGAATTGCTACTATTGTTAACCTAATGTGATTGTATAAGAAAAAAAGCACTTACCTATAATGCTGAAAATGACTGATTAATTTGAATATTCCAAACAAACCTTAGTGGTGGTAAGCCGTGAATTATTCTCTACGAAAATGTATATATATATATATATATAATATATATATATATGGGCTCCACGTTAAATTTTTTGATGGGACAATATGCATGAATCCCATGATATAGATTGATAATCATTTTTATTCACACACGTATAATTAATTTAACAAGGGAATTGCGAACATTGATTGAGCATTAATATTCCCATGAAAGACTCTGTAACACGCCAAAAAACAACAAAATTAAAACTGTTTAATTGCATAATTAGTCTAATTACTTTGTTTACACTATTACTTTTCCACCATCTGCATGACAGGACATGCTTTAACCACTTGTTTAGTTGAATTAATTAATGAGAACTTGTAAAGTCTAAAATGTGTGCCAACATCATCTGTAAAAGTTGATTTATGTTAGCTTAAGGGTTGGCCAATATTAGACAATACCATCCACATTTTTTTCTTGAATAGTGTTTTGATTGACAACCATGAATATAAATCAGGGTAATTATTTAAGAATAGGATTCTCGATGATACAATCGGAATCGAGTGATATTTTTACTGCAAGATCGACTAAGAAAGACAAAAAACCATACAAAATTACAAACTAGAAAAATGAGGGAGCCAGAAAACAATTTTAAAATTCGTGTGGAAAACACTAGCCAGGATAGATTGAAAATCAGCAGGACAACATGAATATATACCTTCCAAGATAGCTTAATTTATATAAAAGATTATGCTACTCTATATCTAAATATTTCAGCCCATCAGTTTTTTTTTTTTAAGTAAAATAATAATAATAGAGATTTATACTCTTAATGGCTAAATACTTTAGCACCACTGATCACTACTTTAAATATAGAGTTACAAAATAGCGTTGGTTGGAGCACCAAAAATTCTATATATAGATAGTTTAACGTGGATAAAAACTCCCGGTTTGCCCTATTATATAATTATATACCTCATTTGTAGTTGTTTCTTCTTATATATATATATATATATATATATATATATATATATATATTGACACCATCTCTATGGGGGTCTTGTAGACTGTGGTGTTTCTTCAAAAACAAACGTGACTTAGTGGCCGTTCGACAAATTATTTTGATTTTAATTTTTTAATCAAATATACTTTTTTATGGACTTGTTTGACAAAATCTGATTTAGAAAATTTAAGCATTTATTTTGTATTGTCTTAAATACTCTGATTACAGTTAATAACCTCTTAAAATTCCTAATTCAATTTTTTTCCCTTAAATCTTAATTTAAATAGTGTATATCAAACTCTTATCTTAATATTAATTTAAATTACAATCTAAATATGAGATCTTAACTTTTTTCTTTAACTCAAATTAAAATCATCTAAAATTTTTGTTTAAATTATTTCTTACAAAAGACCCCTTAGTTCGAGGATTGGGTGCCTAAAACTAAGTCAGAATATTAACATAGAATATGGCAGTGCTTATTAATTACACTCTTAATTAACCGTAGTAAATCATATGCATGAGACAGAGTGAGATCAACTCGTCTAATAGCCACCATAATTAGAATTCAGATCTTCTGGACTTTTTTTTTTATCTCATCTCGTCCTTTCAATAAAAATTTGACACGTAAACAAAAGTAATCATTATAATATAAATTTATGCAAAGTAGTTGAAAAATTTAAATATTTTTGCTTATGTGTCATAATTTTATTGAAAAGACAGAGGAAAAAATAGACAAAGTGGATAGAAGATCTGGATACTTCCATAATTAGACAACACTTCAACAAAAAGAAAATCTTTACTTCAACAAAAAGAATTCTTTAATTGGACAAGCAAAAGTAACAATAAAAAGAAATTGGGAGATTTTTTACCATTAAAATATACTAATTAACTAATCAATTAACCATCAATATGCATTGCATGTCTCTCGTGTGTTTCAATGAATATATATCACCGTACTATTTATAGTCATAATATATAGAATATGTTGCTACCTTGTTTAATCAAGATATCCTCAAAATCTTAATGGGTCCTACCGGACAAGAGTGGTACTATTTAGAGCTCAATATAATGTATATATATATATATATATACATACTATTTAGAGCTCAATATGATATATATATATATATATATATATAAAAGACATTATTATTGTATTGTGTTTAGCGGTGTTTAATTGTTGTCCTATTAATAAGAAGATTGTGGGTGGATAAGTCAAATTTAGAGTGCAGGGTTGAGAGTAGTTAATGCAAAGAGTATTGAGTATGACTGACATTCCCCAACATTAACAAATTACTTTGTCTCAACATTATGATCGATCATGTCTATTATTTATATACTGTGCTTTGAGAAGTGACTAATTTGTCATTTTATGTTTTCTTGTCACTTTTAGGAAACTGCTTTCGTTAATGGAGTATGAAGTACTATCACTTTCATTATTTGTGCAGGGACACAATTGTAAGTAGTGGCATGAATATATACATACACATATGTGGTTAGGTTTTTATTGGTTATTATATTAATATATCATATAATATTCTTATTCTTTGTCTTGTTTTCATATCTTTTTAATAGTTTTTTTCCATCTTTCACCTTTAACATTTGATGTTGATGTTGCATACGTATTGTCAATATTAGTAACGAGAAAGACTACCACTTTTAGCTATAAATAAATTTTCACCCATTAATTGTGAATTCTTGTTTAAGAGGGACTCTTTCGTCGAGCAAATTAAAAAAAAAACAAAAACAAAAACAAAAACAAAATTATCGAGAATAAGGTATTTACTTAAATAATTTAGCCATTTTAGAGATATCTGATCTACTTGTACTAAAAAACAATTAAGTAGGCATAATGTCTTTTAGACAATAAATTAAATATGTTGACATGAAAAGGAACATATTTACTATATGATCATCGGCAATTGCCTGAAATTTCAAGACAATTTTTTGGATCAATTATATATTTTATTAAAATGGGTAAACCGAGGTACTCTACTTTAAGAATTATATATGAGAATGAGAATGTTATCTTGTTTGACTCAAACAGAAAGACCAAAATACAAGTTTATTCATATGTTTTCGAAAATCATAAATTGTCTTGTATAAAAATCTGAAAGCTCTTATTGTGATTTATAATGCCACATTTAATATCAAGTCGGCATTGTTCTTTGTGGAAGATCTATCTCGTCTCTAGTATTGCCACTATGCAAAAATCCGAATCAACTGTCATACTAAAAAATAATATTAAAGATTCAACTCTTTCTTGTTTATTATACCAGAATATGTATCAACTGTCAACTAGATTGTTAGGGAAAATCGAGAGAAAAGACATTTTAAGCATTACTTAATAATTTATGCTTCAAATGATTCATATTTTATATTTACAGGATAAAAATATGAATAGAAATTGTAAGTGCTAACGCAAAAAATGACAAATTATTTGTGTGTAAAAAAAAAAAATATTCGGTGAAATCTTCATAAATAAGCACTCGATTGGACATAAAAAAGTAACACTAAAAGACAATTTTTGAAATTAATTTTCCCCCAAAATTGAGCCAGAAGAGGTAATATTTGGGCCTAGCCTGCTCAACTTGAGCCCATCAAATAACTAGTTTATATATCCGGCCCAACTCAATAAGGCCTAACAGGTGATTTACTATCTAATTAATCACTAATTTAGAAGTTAACACGTGATTAACCACAAAAAAAAAAAAAACCAAAAAGACAAAAAAACCAAAACAAAAAGATCGTCTTCTCAAATCTCCGATTAAACGAAACGAAAAGCCAAAGCCAATCAATCAACTTAACGTCGAAGCGAAAGCACGGAAAATCGCTTTTCGCTTTCTGATTCTAACGTAGTTCCGAGCTTTCGTTCCGATCGGAATCGGCTTCCGATTTTGTAGAAATTCGTAAAGTCTCTCGACGAACCATGAACTGTGAAGTTTGCCAGCTCAAAGAATTGGTATTTTTCTCTTAGTTATTCGAAAAATTAGAGATTAAGAAGTTTCAATTTTTGTAATTTTTTTTTTAATTTGGGAAATAATGATTTGTGGCTTTTGATTTTGAAGTTTCAATCTTTGCTTCGTTTTCAGGAAGTTGGTCACTTTGAGTATGAGATACGAGAAGTTCTGCGATGTATGTTAGTTTTTTTCTTTTCCATTTTTTCTTTAAACCCAGTTTTTATTAATCTTATTTTGGAATTTTTATGCGAATTATTGCTTAGTTTTAAGTGAATTAATTTGTATTCGAAAATGTGCTAACTTTCAATGAAGTAACTGTTCTATCTCACTCATAGTTTAAGCAAATTGATTAAATAGAGGTCAATTTAACGCCTTGAATTAAAACGTGGTTTGGGTATGTCTTATATCTACTAAACAACTTGTATTAGGACTATTTTTGGGTTACACTTTTGTATAGAATTGCTTTGAGAATTTGGGGTCATAATGCTTAATAGTATATGTATACTAGCTTTGACTCTGAATTTTTATTTTGGGAGTTGATTGTTAGCTATTGAGGACTTTTGTTGCGAATGAAAGGATAAGTGTAAGCTGTGTAAATCACACGTAAAACCTTTTAGTGAAACCTCAGTGGTATGGAAGTGTTTCTGTATTAAAAAAATGATAGTAGATTTGGTCTCGGTAGGATATAAGGGAGTTGTCGGCCGTTCTTCGGTCATCTCGACCATTAAGCAATGAAATCAGACTGCTTTTTTGGGGCGTATTTGATGATCGCGCTACAAACATAACAACGAATTGTACTTTTTTTAACCTTCAAAAGTAGGAATTTAAATGTGAAACATTGAATGGTATCGTCTATTGCATTTACAGGAACAATTGTTCCGCCTTTATTCATATTATTCACTGACTTTGTTATAAAAGCCTTCTCGGCCTGTCAAATGATTGTGTGGTTGCTCTGTTTTTGCTCTTTCTTCGACTACTCAGAGGTCTATTACAAATACTTGCAGTCTTCTTTGATTTTATCTCTATTGACAACACCATGATAATGATTTGCAGGCATATTACACACAATTTTGTTTCATCGGGCTTTAGGGCTTGTGCAGCCGAAAGATGTTGATTTGGAGCTTTTCGAAATAACATACGTAAGTCATTATATTGTCATCTTTGATTGCTTCTCTTTGGTGGAGTGAGTATTACTTTTCATGGATATAAATAGTTTTATGTGTTTCTTCAGTTCGTAAATTCTTTTAATCATCACTAGCAATGTTTTCTTCAGTTTTTATCTTCGACCAAGTCATACTTGTTACTTAGCATCCAGTTAAAAATTTGCAATCAGTGTTCCCTAGAGCTTCTACCTTATTTTCTAATTCCCAATAACTTTTACTTCTATATTCTTAAGTGAGGTCTTTCTCTTTTATTCTCAGGCTTGGACATTTGGCATTCTTCTGTTTTAATATATCTTATTGTGTAGGTCCAATGCGCAGATGATAAAATCAAGAAGAAAATTGATGAAAAGATAGAGCAATTTATTAGTTGGGTAGAGAAGCACCCAAACAAAAAGAGCCAGGTTTGTTGTTTCTGGTGGTTACAATGAACAAACATAATGTAGAGTGTAGTTTGTGCCTTCAAGTGCAAACTTTTAGTACGTAAAAAGTAGAGAATATTGCGTATACAAGGCTTTCAAGTCCTTACTTTCGAAGTTTTGGAAGCACATTTTTGCTTTTCTCTCCATGTAGAGGAACTTTTCAATTCTTTTATAGGGATATATACGATCACTTCCTAGTCATGCTTCAATCTTCTGGGATTGATATAATCCTGTTTATGTTTGACCTGATTAGCTTGGATGAACATTTCACAGAATGATGCATTGAACACATGACTTTCTCATCTGCGGTTCCATACTATTTCAAACAGATCTCCGCAATATTTTGATTCTTGCATTAGATACAAACGAACATATTGGCGTTTCTAATGATGTCCAATTATATTGTCCAGATATGTTTGTCTTTCTATGAAGGAAAAAAACAACCCTCGTGGTTTACTAACAAAATAGAACGCCTATATTGGGAACAATGGTATATCAATTTGAATGTGTCTCAACTCCAAAGGACATATTCTGGCAAGTCCCATCGTTCCAAAGTTGTCATTGACCCGGGAGGTAAAATTACTCTTGCATTTGAAATCAGATTTTAGAATCCCACAGCTTCATTTGCTAAATGTTGGCCTGAATTTTCTTTCGTGTTGGACCTGTGAATAAAGAGACCGCCTTGGAGGAGAGAAGCGCTCGAAGGGCGGCTCTTGAAGCATCTCTTCGTGATGTTATGTTCCAAATAATAAAGTTTGTGAACGAAAAAAAGGATCACCTCCCCTCGATTCCAATTTGCGAGGGCGTAATCTCTTATCCTTACGAAATTACTATTCCGAGGTGGCTTTTCTTACTATCACCTCACCTCAATGCATTGTTTGTGTCTTTACTTATATTTGCTTTGAATTTTATCCAGAGATGATAAATACACTCGTTTAACGCTATTATTGTTTTCTTGATCAGCTCATCAGATTCGGCATTTGGCATGGACATTCTCAAGAGGATGCTCCAGACCGGCCATCCAACCATGCTCAGCTGATCACCTTAATTTTCACTCGGACCGGCTTCCTGATCTTTCCTAGTAAAAACCCTAGATCATCTTCCATTTGTAGTTTTGTACTCACTCGAAACATGCAACCGCATAAGTTAAAAAGTAAACCAACTTTTTGCAGAAGCTGCCGAAGCAAGGGGCTCTCATATAACAACATTACAAAGAAGCGACCCGAGACACATATTTGGTTGCTTCTCAGTTTGTAAATATTCCTTGTTTTATTCTCTGACCGTTTTCGATTCCCTCTTGTATCATCCTTTCATTTCTGACGCTTCCATTGTCTTGTATAGACACCATAATGGATAGCTCGCTTGGAATTCAGTTTTCAGGACCACAAATGTTATTTTTCAATAATGTCTATTTTGGTTCATCATGTTAGTGCACTTAGGCATATCTTTTTCAAATTTATGGCCAGCTTTTATTATCCTTTGCTGTGTTCACATACCTTATCACTTGTACTCAACAGTTGGTCAACCGTCAACTGAACGAACGGATCGGAAAATAAATTCTTGTTGCTTTCCGCCGTTCGTGGTCGGCATGTTGGCCAGGAATATCTCAATCACATCCATAGAAAAATTGGTTGCCTTCATCCTATTCTTCAATTAAGACAGGTTCGATGTCGCATTGTTCGTTAATTAACCGATGATGGGTACGGTTATTTTTGGCACTTCATGTTGTGGTAGCAAGAACCCCTTATTTGGGGCGGTCATTTTGGCTATTCCGTCTCATTTTTTTGGATGAAAAAAATGGTTTGAAAATGGCTTGTAAAAATGATGTAAGAATGGTTTGACTTTGTTAATTTTGAGGTGGTATGAATGGTTGAGATTTGAAGATATTGTATAGGAATTTGGAAAGTTTAAAAAAATGGTTAACAAAAAAAATAAAATGGAATGGAATGGTTTGGAGAATTAAGAAAGTTGAAAAAAATAAAAAAATATAATAGAATGAAATAGGAAAAATGGGTACCCAAATAAGGGGTAAATCTACGTTTAGATTGTAAATCTGATTCTCTATATCTTTAGACTTTAATCATTACAAAAATGAATTCTTTAATGGTTGAACTCCGGGGGACCATTCATGACCAACAAGTCTAATTGTATTGGCTTTTCAGGCCGACTTTTTTCGTAGTTGGTCCTTTTGATTGTAATCCGTATAGATTTTTTTTGAGTTTATATCATATTATTAGAGTATTAATTCTAATAAAAAGTGAAATTTAAATCTCCTTGCTGAGTAAAATGATTTAGATTCCTATTCAAATGTCCTTAATTTTTTAGAAGTTGGTGGTTTGAATTTGTTGTACATTATGCGGCTAGAGAAATCCATATGAATTTTCCAAATCCAATTAATAATAACAATAATGCCAAAATGGAATAATAAGTAAGCCAACAGATATTTCACTCATTACGTTCCCCATATCCTTTTGACCAATAAACAACCCAAATGAATTTGTCTACAGGCTTTCAGTGCCTCTAATTTCACATTTCTTTTTCCACTTAATTTTTTTTTCCTCCCCTTTCCACATTTGCATTACCATTCAAGACTTTAAAAACCCCACCTTAGAGCCAAAATTCACAACAAAACCACCAAATAAACACAATAGAGAAAAAAGAAAAAAAAAATGGACAAAGGAAAGCACTTTGTCCTGGTCCATGGCTCTTGCCATGGAGCCTGGTGCTGGTACAAGCTCTCAAGCCTCCTCAAGCTGGCCGGCCACCGCGTCACCGCCTTGGACCTCGGCGCCTCGGGTGTCAACCCCAAGCGGCTCGACGAGGTCCCCGCCGCGTCCGACTACGTCGCGCCGCTAATGGAGTTGATGGCCTCCCTCCCTGATCGAGAGGACCAAAGGGTAGTCCTTGTTGGCCATAGTTACGCTGGTCTATGCATATCTCTTGCAATGGAAAGTTTTCCTCAAAAGATTTCCATTGCAGTCTTTTTGACAGCTTACATGCCTCATTATAACTCTCCCCCGGGAATTCTCATACAAGAAGTGAGTAAAATAAGTAAAATTAATGTTAAATTTTATATAGAAATAGTCCTCTTTTTTTTTTTTTTTTGGTGTATGAATAATTGACAGTGTTTTGCATGGAAATTCAGTTCTTCAAGAGGACTGAAATGGAATCTGTATTGGATTCTCAAATTACATTCCAAGAAGACATACCAGTTTCTGTCATATTTGGTCCGGAATATATGAGAACCAAGCTTTATCCTTTATCTCAACCAGAGGCAAGTAACGAAGACAAAATTATTTATTTATTTATTGACTCTCATTAGTAAGAGGTAACTCATAAACATGAAATGCTAATAATATTTATGCTAGTCAAGAAAGTCATATATAGTTCTAGTCCTATGTTGATACATGTTGATTTATTTAAGGGGTTTATTAATTTATTAAATTAGTGCAGGATTTGGAATTGGCAAATATGTTGATAAGGCCATCTGGGTTATACATGGAGGACTTTTCCAAAGAGAAAATGCTCTCAGAAGCCAAGTTTGGATCAGTGAGAAGAGTGTTCATAGTTTGTGAAGATGATCAAGTGATGAAGCAAGAATTTCAACGGTGGATGATTGAAAATAATCAGCCTGAAGAAGTGATTTTGATCAGAGAAGCTGATCATATGGTCATGATCTCAAACCCCAATAAACTTTGCCAGTGTTTGCTCAAAGTTGCTGAGAAATGAACCAAATGACACAAGTGATCTGTTTTGTTAGTTTTTTTTTTTGCTAGAAAAAGTTCAAAATATCATAACAGAAAAGCCTCTTTTTTGTTTGTTTATTAGTGTCAATTAGTAAATAAAATCATTAATTGGCATATGAAATTTCTTGGACTTCTATTGGTTTTGTTTTGTTTTTGCTTTTTTTTTTTTTTGTTTTTTGTTTTTTGGTTTTGTTTGTTTTGTTTTTTTATTTGTACTTGTCAAATTAGTAAACCATGGGCGAGAAAACCGCTTTTGCATTTTGTTTTGCTCTCTTTATGACTTCTGGTCAAGATTTAATATTATGTGTCAAAAAACTTTATAATTTTATGCATCCAAAGATCCATCATGATAATTAATGAAGTCTGATTTTGCTATCAAGATAAGATAATTATGTCCAAATCATGGGCACTTGGTACCATTAACTATGGTCAATATTGGACTAGACACACCATCAAATATGCCAAAAGACATAAATACTAAATGGCAAAAAATAAAATAAAAAAAAAACGAAAGACAAAATTTTTTCTCTCATTTAATGTGATAGAGATGGTAAAATTATTTGGATTCAAAATTTAACAAATAAATGCATCACATCTTTCTCATTATTTTTAGCATGTCTCTAATTACATAACTCTATTGTCTTTTATACTTATGATACTTAATACGAGTTATCATGAGTTTGATTATTAACTACGACAAAATAATAATTAGCAGATAATTGTCGGTCATTTGCTGCTCTTTTTTTTTTTCCCCCCCTTTTATGGATACTTTCTAACTCAAAGGGAGAAAGTTTTATTTTATGAGTTTAATAAGTAGATAGTCAACTTTTTAGAGATGTTTTAACTAGATAACCTAAATTATGTTTTTGAAATGAAACGACGTCTTACAATTCCTCATGTTCTCCTCTGATCATGGGCGAAAAAATCCAAAACAAGGGAGAATTTCAAAATAAAGCCATTTTTTTTGTCACTTAATAATCTATACCTCAAGTGGTGTGCTCTTTTATTTCTATTGCATGTTTGTAGTGTAAATTTTGCAGTATAGATTAAAAGTGCATCCCACATAGAGTATAAATTATCATTGTACTAAGAATGAGACATTCTTCAAAATCCCCCATCCAACAACCTTAGCTGGCCCAAAAATGTATGACAACTAAACGAAAAATTTTGAAAAATACCACTTTTGGATAAGGATGTCAATGGAGCTCCACGGGGCTGAATATTCATTTTTCACCTCCATATCCATAAGTAAAATCATAATCAATCTCCGCTCTATCCCCATCTAAATTGTACTGGAGATGGAGGTGGAGAATCTCCATTGGATGACATACATCCATCCCCGCTCCATTAACGAGTAAAAAAAAAAAATTATAAGATACATTAATTCTAAAATAACCAGTATTATTTCAAGTCTTGTGAAACTTAAGTCGATTTTTTTTAATATAAAGAATTTTCTTGTTTTGCTAGCAATTTGGTAAATTCGAATTCTATTGAAAATAGATAACTAAGAAGAAATTCTAAAATAATTAAATATGTATAAGTGAATTATAAAATTATATATAATGCCCTTAAATTTTGTGGACAAATGATTAATTTCTTAATTTTAAAAAATATACTATTTTCTTAAAATATGGACCAATAAATGGTCAAATACTAAATGATCCCTTTTTATATATAGATTTTTGATAAAGCCGGCAAGGTAAAAGCGCGCTGTCTTCAATAATAATCAATAATTTACATAATATTTTTGGCCTTTGATATTGAGAATCCAAGGAGAATATAGGGTTGCAATAATTGGAGGTTAAACTATATAATAGAAAACTAAGTAGATATATTAAAAAAAAAATGGTTAGTGACATCTTCACGGAATAAAATTTTCATGTGTAATATTATATAGTATAATTTAGACAAATTTTTTAGAAGAAAGTGACACACCAATCATATATAAAGATACATCACGTGTTATTTATTTAAATTAACATTAATAGTAAACATTAATGATTAGACAAGACCGTGAGGTGGAGATATGATTCATTTAAGTGTCAATTTTGCTCTCATAAAAAAGTAATATAGAGTATTATTAAGGTATAAACATTTTAATTTTTCATTCATGGATTTATTCATTTTATTCAACAATAAAAAAATAAATTGATACTTTTTAGAGATTTTTAAGGATTTAGCCAAATTTTTAGTAATTTTTTTAAGAATTAGCCATAGTTTCACGAATTTAAGGAATTAGCCATTTTCGTTATGTAACAGTTTTTGTTACACGTGTAATAAATTTTGTTACCCATGTAACAAATTTTATTCAAATGCTATTTTTGAATGATGTTTTAAGAAAATAACTAAAGCTTTTATAAATTAAGAAAATAATTATTAATTTTTGTAACTACATGATGCTTACATGATGTTATAATTCTATCTTTTATGCCCTTAAATTTTGTAGACAAATGATTAATTTCTTAATTTTAAAAAGTGTACTATTTTCTTAAAATATGGACTAAGAAATGGTCAAATACCAAATGGTCCCTTTTTATATATAGATTTTTGATAAAGCCGGCAAGGTAAAACCGCGCTGTCTTCAATAATAATCAATAATTTACATAATATTTTTGGCCTTTGATATTGAGAATCCAAGCACGGCAATCGTCAATTGAGAATATGGGGTTGCAATAATTGGAGGTTAAACTATATAGTAGAAAACTAAGTAGATATATTAAAAAAAAGGTTAGTGACATCTTCACGGAATAAAATTTTCACGTGTAATATTATATAGTATAATTTAGACAAAGTTTTTAGAAGAAATCATATATAAAGATACATCACGTGTTATTTATTTAAATTAACATTAATAGTAAACATTAATGATTAGACAAGACCGTGAGGTGGAGATATGATTCATTTAAGTGTCAATTTTGCTCTCATAAAAAAGTAATATAGAGTATTATTAAGGTATAAACATTTTAATTTTTCATTCATGGATTTATTCATTTTATTCAACAATAAATAAAAAAATTGATACTTTTTTATGTATTTTTTGTTGCCTTTTGTTAACAATGCTATCGACAGAGTTGAGTCGGACCATACTTTCTAAAACTAATAAAAGGAGTACACTCTAAATAGAGTCAATTTGCACTAAAAACATCATTTCCTCTACATAAACTATTTTTTGGACGTTTTTATGAGTATGAGAATCATAACAAAACATTCATAAACTAGAGAAACACTTCCATTAACAAATCTTTGTCATCAATTGAGTTGTCATTATTGCTTTGGTGCAAACTCAATCAAGGCTTGTCGTATCCTACATCGTATTTGCAAGTCGGTCCACAAAGCAAGATAGGACGCAAATAAAAGCTTAAAGAAAGCGTTTCATACGTGATTCAAGTCTCGTTCTTCATCGTTTCCTTCAAATTTCTAACACACAAATAAAGCTAATTAATCAAAGTTTTGAAAGGATTTGGTAACAAGTTGTTTGGCTATGTTATTTAAAAAGAAAAGGGTGTAACTCATATATAAGGATATGTTTGGTTGAGGAGAAAGTAAATTAAAGTACAAGGTGATATCAAATTGTTTAATTGAAAAGAAAAAAGAAATAAAAAAAAAGAGAAATTATAGTGAATACCCAATTTTTAAAACTTAATGTAAGTAATTACCCAATTTTTTGAAAAATATGATCAACTACCCAAAAATGTAATTACTTACACAGTAGTAAGTGGTGGTAATTCACTTTGTTACCAAAAGCATGTGCAAGTAATTCACAAATTGACTAGAAACTCAATTACTTCAAAAGTCTGGCTATTTATTTTTATTGTTATATAAATTCTGGGTATTTGCCTACTTCACCCATAAAAAAATAGTAATTATATGTCTTTATATTTATTATTTGTTATTAATTATTATAAAAAAGGAAATAGATTTTTTATACTAATGAAAATGCTAGAGAATGTGTTTTCTTCCATTAATAAAACGATACAATTCGCATATAAGTGGATGATGACAAAAAATTTAAGTCTCTGCAACAACCTCTTTATTTTTTCTACTATTTGTTCGTTGAACAAAACACTCCCTAAACTCGAAAATATCAACCATTAAAGTTGCGTGTATTTTGTGTATGTACATGCATTCACATACAATCAATCGTACGGTGCACGTTAAGCATGCACAAGTGGGTAAAAAAAAATCACCCGCTTAAAATTACCGGGTAATTTTCGGATAATTACCCAGAAAATGGCGTAATTACCCGGCAAGTAATTCCAAGAAATTACTCAGTTTTATTTTTTTTAATTTCGGTTTAAAATACAAAGAAAATGCATCACAGGGGCAATATTTTGCAGGCAATAAGCAAGCAAAATACGGAAAAAAAAAAATTTGAAAAATTTCAGACAAAAGTCGGGTGTTACCCGGATCTTTCCTGTAGATAAAGGGACGGGGAATTCCCGGTCCTGGTTTGTACATGCCTAGTGTATGTACGCACGACAAATGACAAACAAATGATGTCTGTATATCAATATATGTTTCTTTCATTATTAGGCAAATGACACATCTGTTTTTTCTTTTTTCTTTTTTGGTTAATGGAATTCATGATTTTATGATTTTCTTGACATTTTAAAAAGTTCATACAACATTATGAAATAAATCTCGCGGGACATCCACAAATTTTGATCAAATTTAATATCAAGAAATTAGCTCCGCGGCAATATAGGCTTTCTTCTTATAATAAATATTATAGAAAGTTTTTGGAAGGAGAGAAAATTGTAATATATTATGGGTTTTTGATATTTAGCCATTATGGTCAAAATTTCAATAAATTAAAAAATTTATCATTAATCAATACAAAATTATTGGTATAATATAAAATTAATGCATCATGTAGTTTAAAAAATAGCTATTTTCTTAATTAATTGAAACGGTGTCTATTTTGTTAAAATATCAATGAAAAATAACTATTTACTTAATATTCTATACGCATTTGTTGACTTTAGAAAGTTTATTTTATTATGGAATAGAAAAAATTATCTTGATCAAGAGGCGCATTTAAAACTAAAAAAACCATGAGCTATGACTTCTCAATGTCTTGAATATAGCCCAAATCATTGACGAAGCACTGAATATAGCCCAAATCTAGAAAAGTGATGATCCCATGCATTCTTGTCATGATCCCATGCATTCTTGTCTTAGTAAGACAAACATCTTAGAGTTTATTTGCATTAATATAAAAATATTTCTACTACATAGATCTCCTCTTTTGGACCATTGTTTGTGTTAAGAAGAAGAATAAGAAAGAAAAAGAAATGTAACGTTATAATAAAAAAATTCTGCAAATGCTTATCAATATTCCCCTCCATACATGCAAAAAAAAAAAAAAAAAGAAGATACTAGTGACATGTTATACATTAGAGACCATTGTATATAATTAGGAAAGATTGGATTTTATATTATAATTAAAATTATAAAATATTATGTAATTAGGAACATATTTGATTTTGTGTTATGTATTGAAAATGTTAAGGAATTAGAGATCTTTCACTTTGTATTTGTAATTAAGAAGGTGATATTGGACAATATGATTTCCATTTATATTGTAAAGATTAAGATGAAAGAACTTACTATAAATACGTATTCCTATTTTGTATAACGTAAAATTCAATCTTACCTATTTATGTACAATATTCGCTTATCCTGTAATCCAATTGACGTGGCAAAGATAGATATCATCCATCAATTAATACATAATATCCATTACCTATTATATCATGTTAAATTAAAAAATAAAAAATAAAATTTGGCACATAAATTTGATATGTCTTGTATAATATTTCTCACAAACCATGGACAACCAATAATGCTTAATAATCGGTTCGTGTGAATTTGCGTGGGATTGGGAACACAAAACCGTTCATTTCGATCCCTAGTTGCTAGAGCCTTACGTTACCTAAAATAACGCATACTTGTCTAGCAAAAATGACACATTTAATGATAACAGAAGTAAATGAATGAACGATCCATCAAAATCAAAAAATAAAATAAAATTATAACTTAAAGTCTCTATATATACGACAACAAACAAATACATATCATGACAACCAATTAGTAGTGAGAGACTAAAAAAGAGAGAGAGATAAAAAAATGGAAGGCCACCAAGTACACAATAATATTGAGAAGAAGCAATATCACTTTGTCCTTGTCCACGCGGCGTGCCACGGCGCGTGGAGCTGGTACAAGCTGGTGCCGCTGCTGAAGGCGGCGGGCCACCGCGCGACGACGGTGGATATGGCGGCCTCCGGCATCGACCCGAGGGCGTTGCGGGATGTGAAGTCAATGGCAGACTACTCTCAGCCTCTATTGGAGCTTGTTGACTCACTCCCCCCTAATGACAAGGTCATTCTTGTAGGGCACAGCCTTGGAGGCATCAACATGGCCCTTGCTATGGAAAAGTTCCCCGCCAAGATCGCCGCCGCGGCTTTTGTCACGGCGTTCTTGCCGGACACCGTCCACGGTCCAGCCTACGTCATGGAACAGGTAACTGTAAGTTGTTGATTAATTTTAAGTGTTTATTTAAATAGGTAATGTTTTAAAGAAGTTACCAACGTTTTTAAAAATTAAATTATTAATAGCCACTAACCAAGGATATAGAGATAGATGCGGATCATAAACTATTTAAGATAATGATTAATTTTTTAGTTATTCGACAGCTATTTATTAGAAACATTATTCAGAAAATATATTGGCGTAAAATAATGTAAAGAAATGTGTTACGAAATTAGTGGCAAATGCAAAATAAAAACACGAAAGTAAGAACATACGAATTCGGTAGCAATTCAAAATGAGAAAAAATTAGACTAGAGATTTTACTATTTGAAAAGGTTATTACAAGATAGAAAGAAGTCAAAGAACGTAACGATCCCTCCTTTAGTAAACAAACTCTCTTTGCAAAAAAATTTAAAAAAAAAATCCAAAAATCTCATAACTTCGAATGGGGAAAAAATAAAATTCAAGTTACAATCCTGACAAAATAGTATATTTCTTTAGCACAAGATACGGTTATTAATTCCTTGATGTAGTATGATATACAGCATAAAACCACATTTTGAATCTTGATTACAAAAAAAAATTATATATCATTGAAACAATAAATCTAACGATTCGCGATCGTCTACATGGAGGTAATATCTATAGGTTTAGTAAATTGAATAATAAACTAAGATAAATACTACTCTAATAATATCTTTTGTCTTGATGTACATGTGATTAATTTTGCTATGCAATGACTAGCAATGAAAGCCAAATTTCTACTTGCACGGTGATGTGTACTTACCTGTGACGTCAAATTTATTATCAACAATGACGTTTGTGAAACTCCTTTTTTTGTTTTTGGCTAAGTGCGTGTGAAACGTAATACCACGCAATACACATTTATGTTCATTTACACGTTGTAATGTTTGGCGTTTTTAGTAGACATTTATCATCATATTTACTTTAAGTTTCTTTATTTGTCTTCTTTAGTTATTATTATGATTATTTTTTTATAATTTGTGCAAAAATGGCGAAAAGTTTTTATCAGATCTATCGTAGTTAAAAAAAATAAAATAAAAATTTGATTTGTTGTGAGTGAATGATTTGTATGCCTTATAAAAAATAACGTCTCCAAATCGTCATAAATATGATAATCTATAATCATTAACTTGTATATATATATATATATATGTATATATATATATATATATATATAACGTTGATAAATTTGTTCTGTTTGTGTTTGAAAAGTTTTCCAAAAAGACCCCAAGAGAGAATTGGATGGACACTGAATTTGGGTCATTTGAAAGCAGCAATGGAACTTTAACATCGATGCTTTTTGGTCCCAAGTTTTTTGCTTCCAAGCTCTATCAACTCAGCTCTATTGAGGTACATATATAGCACATCCATAAACATATCATAATACAATATCTTAATCTTACACGCTATATAGTTTAAGAAATCTAACCTTATGTTATTTGACCTTGCTAATCAATTTTACTATGTTAACTAACAATCTATTTTTACTATATAGGATATTGAATTAGCGTTGACCTTGGCAAGACCAGCCTCACTGTTCCTTGAAAACTTTACCAAAGAGAAGAAATTCTCCGAAAATGCGTACGGGTTATCACCGCGAGTTTACGTTGTTTGCGACAACGACTTGGCAATAACGGAGGAATTTCAGCGATGGATGATCGAAAACAGCGGTGTGTCCGATGTGTTTGAGCTTCGCGGGACAGATCACATGCCTATGCTTTGTAAGCCACAAGAGCTTTGTGATGTTTTGGTGAAAATAGCACTCAAATATGCTTAGAAAAATTGTGTGAACTTTCATTTTCTTTTCAAGTTTTTGACTGATGAGATCAAGTTGTGGTGAAAGGTGTGCTATATATACAATATAATAGCTATAGCATTACTCTTTTTACCACAATGCTATGTATTTCCAAAATAAATTGTTCCATTTTCAAATAAAATCTTTTTGCGAGAGCAATGGGCGTGGTATACATTAAATCTTTACATATCTTATTTTTTGGGATGAAAAAGATGGTTTGGAATGGTTTGGAAATAGTTTGGAAAAATGATGTAAGAATGGTTTGACTTTGTGAATTTCGAGGTTGTATGAATGATTGAGATTTAAAGATATTGTATAAAAATTTGAAAAGTTAAAAAAATAGTTGAAAAAAAATAAATAGAATGAAATGATTTGGAGGATTATAAAAAGTTGGAAAAAAAATGAAATGGGTAAAATAGAGGGGCCAAATAAAGGGCAAGTAACACGATCACATAAAGTATAAATTCCTAATGCTCTTGTTTACTTTTTTTTTTTCTTTTGATGAAATGATCTCTTATAAAATATAAAAAACTTTGATATGATGTGCATTGTGTTTTCATAAACAATGGACAGATTAGACCACACAAACGGACAAATTAAGCAATTATATTAATGGACCCAGCTCTCCCGTTAAAACCCCTTTTAATGCTATCAAATAAAAAATCAAAAAATACCCTAAAAACATGAAAAATAACAATGCTAAGCAGACCATCACCTAAAAATTGCCACAAAGTGAATTTGCGTGGGGACACAAAAAACCTTCGTTTACTATTAATACATCTGCGCGTACTTCTCTAGAAACGTACTTGACTTTTAGTGATGTGATAAACCAAAGAAATTGAGTAGTGTGGTCCGTGAGAAAATAATAATAATAATAATAATAATAATTTAAAGTTGTTGCCTATAAATATACCACTAAACACACATGCATTTCACAACCCCGACCACGAATACTAGACCAAGTAAAAAAGCCAAAAACACAAAAGAAAGAAAAAAATATGGGAGACCAAAAAGCCTACAATGATAAGAAGCAATATCATTTTGTCCTCGTCCACGGCGCGTGCCACGGCGCGTGGAGCTGGTACAAGCTGCTGCCGCTGCTGAAGGCGGCGGGCCACCGCGCTACTGCGGTGGATATGGCGGCTTCCGGCATCGACCCGAGGGCGTTGCGGGATGTGAAGTCAATGGCAGACTACTCTCAACCTCTATTGGAGCTTATTGAGTCACTCCCCCCTAATGACAAGGTCATTCTTGTAGGGCACAGCCTCGGAGGCCTCAACATGGCCCTTGCTATGGAAAAGTTCCCCTCCAAGATCGCCGCCGCCGCTTTCGTGACGGCCTTCATGCCGGACACCGTCCACAGCCCCGCCTATGTCTTGGAGCAGGTAAAGATTTTACGGAATTTTAAGAAATAGTCATTTTTTAGAAGGTGAGTTCAGAATGTAGCCAATATTTTAAAATTTTTTTAAAATAGCCGTTCATAAATTTATTATCTTGATATAAAAAATATATATATATATTACAGTAAATTTTTACGCGGAATATTATTTTGGTAAGAAATTTTTACCTTGGTAATAAATTTTTTATGACTATTTTTTTAAATTTAAAAAATAAAAACACACAATCTAAAATATTATTTACCTAATTGAATGATTTTATTTCGTTTGAGTTTAACACTATATGTACTTTCATTCGATCCAATCCAATTGAATGTAGAAAGTTCTATTTAGGACCAGTTTCGTAATGCTTTTGTATTAAAAATTGTTGTTTGTTGTGCTAGGAAAAATTGATGATAGTAATTAGATTTTTAAAGAAAAACAATGCAAAATAATTTTAAAAATTAATTTGAAACCGACCCTTAATCTATTTAGGTGTACTAAGCCATACTTAACGCACTTTTTCCATTTTTTTTTTTATACTGCAATTGCTTGCTTTATGAGGTCAACCTATCATAAATTATGTTTAGCGTTTTTCATTTGAAATGTCCAGAGATTTAAAAAAAAAATCTTGTAAGGGAAAAAATTGAAGGGAAGAATAAAGTTTTTGGCTCATGCACAAGCAGATTAGCTATTAGATTAAAAAAAATATTGTGTTATAATTATCTAAAATATTAGGTTGTACTTATTTAAATCGAGAATGGTAATTAGGAATTTACTATCATTTCTCTTTATACAATTATAATGTGTACTTTCTAATTCAATCTGATCAATTCTTGCATTAGCCTATGTATTTAATCTTCTTTGTCTTTCGTTCTTTTTGCAAACTCGGTTGCTACTATATATATTTGTATGTCAGTATGTGAACTTTGAGAATAGACAGTTCAATTTCCTCGCTAAAAAAATAAAAACAAAAGTTGTTCTAATTCTAAATATTTATCGATCTTTGAAAAAGTTTTCCGAGAAGATGCCACCGGAGAATTGGATGGACACTGAATTTAGATCATATCAAGAAGATACCAATGGAACTTTAACATCAATGTTTTTTGGTCCCAAGTTTTTCGCTTTCAAGCTCTATCAACTCAGCCCTATTGAGGTACATGTTAATAAAACACCCATCAACTTTGTTAATGAATATTCCTAATCTTAATGTCTCACATTAATTATTGATCTAGAAAGTTGAATTAATTCCTTTGGTAACAATCCATTGTTATTAATGTTGATTTGTGAAGGATCTTGAATTGGCTTTGACTTTGGCAAGACCATCCTCAATGTTCATAGAAGAATTGACCAAAGAGAAGAAATTCTCCGAAAATGCGTATGGATTGGTCCCGCGAGTTTATGTCGTTTGCGACAGCGATGCAGGGATACCGGAGGAATTTCAGCGTTGGATGATCGAAATCGGAAATGTGTCCGACGTGTTTGCGATTCGCGGCGCAGATCACATGCCAATGCTTTGTAAGCCACAAGAGCTTTGTGATGTTTTGGTGAAGATAGCTCTTAAATATGCTTAACAATTGTGTTTCTATTTTCTTTAAGTTTGTGACTATTTTAAGATCAAGTTGGGGTAAAAAGTGTGCTATATATTATAGCTTATACATAGCAATACTCTTTTACCATACTATGCTATGCATTTCCAAAATAATTAGTTTGTTTTTTCAAATAAAAAGTAAATTGTTTGGCGAGAACAAAGATTCATCTTATTTTCTTGTAAGGAAAACATTTATTTATTTGTTTATTTTTATCTTTAGGCCCAGTGGCGGAGCCCGAACCTTTTGTCAATAAGGTAAAAAACATAAACTAACAATAAGACAAAAAATCTAACAAGAATATAAAGGTGTCACTAGAAGCGAGGTATGATAAGAAATTTTTTAGGGGTTGTTTGGATTGAAATCTAAACCACAACATGTGGATTTAAATTTTTTTTCCACAGTAAACTAAACTGTTTGGAAATTAGAGTTAAAGTCAATCTCAAATCTTTTTGTTACAGTTTTCATATCTATATTTTATAGTAAATCTAAGCTCATTTTCACACTTGTATCTTGTTTTACAATAGATCTATATTTAAAAATCTTATCCACACAACGATTTTAATTTTTTATTTCAAATCTCACTTTTAAGAATACATATATATAAACAATGGTTTGAGTTTTACTCAATCATTTTCAAAAATCTCTTTATAAACAGTGGTTTGAATTTTCTAATTCAAATTTTCTTACAAAAGTCATAACCAAGCATTGATTCAAATTCTTGTTTATATATATATACGGCGCTAGCCGTCACTTATCAAATGACTAACTGATGAATTATATCCAAAGAGCCATTGAAATAAATGACTTTTTCTAAAAAATCAGAATTACATGAAACAAAGAGAAAATTTGATGTTATGACACATTTGACATTGAAGTTTGCAACCTATATCACAATTGCACGTCATGCCATTTTTTTTTTTTTTATAATCAAATTACTATTTTATCCCCATTCTTTCCTCTTGCCTTCCTTGTAAGAAAAAGAAGAGCGATTCGGTTAAATTCGCTACTAAAAAATAGCATGGACTCCAAATTTGAAATGATATATTTGAAAACAAGTTGTCCAGAGAAGTGGCGTTTTTCAAAATTTCTTGAAACAAATGACTAATTAAGGGGCCTGTTTGGATAACAATTCGAATAATTTTTTTTTAGTTTATATACTCTTATTATAGTAACATTGACAAAAAGTCAAACTTAAATCATATAAAATACAGTTTGAATTCCTATCTAAACGGGCCCTAAGATTAGCCTACCATATTAAGGATAGCGGGGAAATAAAAACTAGCATTGAACGGAATTTGGATTTCTAATCCATAAGCACCAAATAGATTCTAAATTTAATATTTTAAAAAAAAGTTCGATTTCAGTCAATCAAATTATTAAGTAATTTTTTACATTATTTTTTCAGAGAATTTCAACCATACTTCTATATATAATTAAGTGGAAAATTATAGCATATAAAATAATTTTTTATATTTTTTTAAAATATCACATATTTTAAAATATTAAACAAATAATACTCAAATTACAAATTAATAACTCATCTATTTTTAATTATAATATTTTAATAAAAAATTAAACAAAAATAGATGAGATGTCAATTCGTAATCGGAGGAGATCACAACAATAAGTAGAGCGCGTTGAAGGGTCAAAAAAATTTCTCATCATATCTCAAAACAGAAAGTACTTGCCCCAAATGACTCAACCTTTTTTTTAGTTGTTTTCAAATAAAATGGACAATTCACTAACTTTTAATTATTATATGATTTAGTTGAAAAAAGAATTATTATATGATTTATTAAAAAAATATTGAATGAAATAGATGAACTAGCGAATGAAGCCAAAGACACATAAGATTTTTTTTTTCCCCGCAAGTGTTAAGCCTAAGAAAGTAGTGGCCCATAAAAATAAAATTAAAATTAAAAATTAATATCGTTGCCTATATATACCATCCCACACGCATGTATTTCATTACCACAATTTAGGACTGACCAATAAGTCAATAACCAAGAGAAAAAGGCCAAAAAAACAAGAGAGACTAGAGCAAAAAAAAAAAATGGGAGACCAAAAAGCCTACAATGAGAAGAAGCAATATCACTTTGTCCTTGTCCACGGCGCGTGCCACGGCGCGTGGAGCTGGTACAAGCTGCTGCCGCTGCTGAAGGCGGCGGGCCACCGCGCGACGGCGGTGGATATGGCGGCTTCCGGCATCGACCAGAGGGCGTTGCGGGATGTGAAGTCAATGGCAGACTACTCTCAGCCTCTATTGGAGCTTGTTGACTCACTCCCCCCTAATGACAAGGTCATTCTTGTAGGGCACAGCCTCGGAGGCCTCCCTTTGTCCCTTGCTATGGAAAAATTCCCCGCCAAGATCGCCGCCGCAGCTTTCGTGACGGCCTTCATGCCGGACACCGTCCACAGCCCCGCCTACGTCGTGGAACAGGTAAACGGCAGCAAGTTATTAATTTTTATTTCTAAACTAATTCTGTAACGTTCCATACTCATCAATCGGCTGATATAACGAATATAAAATAATCGTTGTTATATTGACTCTGTAATAGGTGAATTATTAAATAGAACCGGCTTCTATGTTTGAGTAGAGTGAGGTAACATTTTTGTGTGGCATAATTTACGGTCTAAAAGCTAATATTGATGTAAAAATATTGTTGTGTGATGACCAATAATGAGAGCCAAAATTCAACTGTTGCATGGTGATGTAACGCATAACATTCATGAAACATTATTATCATTTAAATATCAACAATGTCGTGTGTGAAACTTTATTTTCCAACTGTTAAGTGAACGTACGTATGTCAAACTCAATTATACTGTGCTAAGATCGTTAAAAATCTTAAAATATAACATAGCAATTGTTTCACGGCTTCGCATGTTTGATAGATATAAATCAAACTTTACGTTTCTTACTTTTCCTCTTTAGCTTTTTTTTAGGCAATGTGGAAAATTAAGTCCTACATCTAAACTGTTAAATTTATCCTTCCGAATTAAAAACAAAACAAAAAACAAAAAATTGATGGTCCATGTTCTTTTCCGCTAACTTTTCCCCAATTATGTACAAGTACTTTTTGATTTTATTTAGAAAACGGCTACAATAGTGCACCATTTTTTATACTATCAATAGTGCATGTCTTATAATAACTTTAAAAAATACATAAAATTAATTTCTTTCGTACACATAAGTACATTACATCGTCTATTTTCAAGTTATCAACTAATTTCTCAAATTTAAAACTAAAATTAAATTCAATTGGATATGAAAATAAAGAAAGAAGAAATAAAAAATAAAAAAGACAAACTTCTTTTTCTATCTTTTCATCCCCAATTAAACATAATTATTGTGTTAAATTTGATAAATGAATGGATAACATGTAAATAGAGGATGTAATGTGCTTATGTGAAGAAATTTTTTTATTTTTATATATTTGTTAAGCTATTATAAGCCGTGCTCTATCGATAGTACAAAAAATCGTTCACTATTGTAGCCTCTTCCATTTAATTTTTTTTTAATTTTTTTACAGCGCGGTGCTTGCTTTGGTAAGGGCACTAAATGCTTCTTATTGGTTTGAAATTAGACTAGGGTGTTTTTTTTTTTCTTTTTCTTTTGGAAAATTCTTTGGTTGGAAATTAATTTCGATCCAACCACAAATGTCAGGAATCCTTTACCACAAAATTTTCCTTCTACAATAACATCTTATTATTATTATTATTAATGTAAATGTCCTAAAGGTCACTCAGCAACGGTATGTTTCAAACGTGTTTGCTTGTCCTGTTTTGGCTTGAATTTCAGTTCAATTATTATTTAGAAGATAAGTGATTTCATACTTGAGTTGGGAGAGAAAATTGTGAGTTGTAACATAACACATGATATTAATTAAGCTTCGGTTTGCTAAATGTGACGAAGAAAATATTACCTATAATTTCACTGACAAATACTAATTAATAACGTCAATTACCTATCATCGACGTTAAGCATTTCTTTTAAATTTTGAGAAATGTACAATAAAGAATATTAACTAATGAAGAAAAGAAAAAAAAATTCTTTGGCTCATTATTCACTAGCATATTAGCCGTTAGATATATATCAATTATTGTGACAATTATACTAATATTTTGTACTTTAACTCGATCGGATCAATTGTTGCATTGGTTTATTTATATTCTACTTTATTTTCTTTTTTTCTTTTTTTTTCCCTCTTTTTTTCTTTATTGCAGTCTCGTTGCTACAATTTGCACTTGAACTTTGAGAATAGACAATTCATTTTCCTCTATAAAAACCAAAAAAAAAAAAAACCCTCTAATTATTATAAACGTTTCTCTTTCATCAAGTTTGTCGAGAAGATGCCACCAGAGAATTGGATGGACACTGAATTTGGATCATATGAAGGCACCAATGGAACTAATTTAACATCAATGTTTTTTGGTCCCAAGTTTTTTGCTTTCAAGCTCTATCAACTTTGCCCAATTGAGGTACATTAACCATCCATCAACATTGTAATTTAAGAATCCTTTTTTTTTTTTTTTACCTAGCTAATTATTTCCTATGCTAACAATCTATTTTCACTATTTATATTATGAAGGATCTTGAGTTGGCTTTGACTCTAGCAAGACCTGGCTCATTGTTCATTGAAGACTTGACCAAAGAGAAGAACTTGTCCGAAAATGCATATGGAGTGGTCCCGCGAGTTTACGTGGTTTGCGGTAAGGACATGGCAATACCGGAGGAATTCCAGCGTTGGATGATCGAAAATAGCCCCGCGACGGATGTGTTTGCGATTCGCGACGCAGATCACATGCCTATGTTTTGTAAGCCACAAGAGCTTTGTGATGTTTTGGTGAAGATAGGAGTCAAGTATGCTTAAAAAATTATTGAGTTTTCATTTTCTTTGGTTTGTGACTACTAAGACAAAGTTTGGTAAAGTTATGTGTGCTATATACCAAACCATGCTATGTATTTCCAAAATAAATTGTTTCCTTTTCAAATAATTACGAATAAATTGCTTGGCGAGGACAAAGATTGATCTTGTCTAAGAGTACTAAAGCAAATTATTGGTTTGAAAACAAATACCAAATTTTAGTTGTGGTAATAGTTATTGTATGCAATATTGAATATATTCAAATTTTTTGACATTTCTTAGCCGCCTCGCTGGTACGTGTAATAACTGTTCTCAGACATCATATGATATGACCAAACTTTTATATCATTTCTTCATGATTAATAATTCTCAGCAACTCATCTTTTTAACTTTAGCAGAGTAAATATTGTATATAAGAGATAATTGAGTAAATAGTTATTTAAAAAATAATATTTTAAAAAAATATTATGTATTAATGATAAAATTTTTAAAAATAATGGTCATTTCTTTAAAATATGGATTAAGAAATAGTCAAATACCAAATAAACCTATATTATAATCATACCATTAATGGAAAAATTACTTTTTTCTAAAAAGAAATCTGCTTTGTGTGGTACTGCATTTAGATTTTAAATTTTACTTATTTCGTTAAAAAATAATTTTATGACATTGTAATTTAGAATTCTTCGGTAGTGCTCAAAAGTTAGATAGATATCCGGATAATATCGGGTCTATGCGGATTGAAAAGTGGGCCCAAACAATTTATGATTCACTCATTTCAAAGAGGTTAAAAAAATATAAAATTTTAACTGTCATGATCAATCTTGAAAGCAATTTATGCAAAGCTCATCCATGAGATGAGAGATCAAGTTCTTTTGCTTAGTCGTGGCGCTGTATTTAGGAATGATAATTTTCCCTATAGGATGGAGCCTCACGACATTCGTCCCATGTAGAGCAAAAAATAGTTTTTTATTATATTTTTAAATATTAACACTTTTTAAATATTTTTTCCTTATTTATTTTTATTTTATGATTTGATGAGTTTTTTAAAAAATTATGGCACGTGCTCAAATGCTAGTCATATATATATATATATATATATATATAGTTATACAGACATATATGCATTATTGGTGTTACAAGTTGCACCTTTTCTGACCTTTTTTTTTATATAAGTTATAAATGTCATTATCTTTATATGAAATTAAATTCACATGTAGCAAATGGTCACAACTAGAAGGAAAGCGAGAGACTCATCAACCGAATATCGTGCATCGCGTGACACTATTTTTCAAAGGCTTAATAATGCGATAGGTATTAGGTAGAAAGAAAAGGAGATTGTTAGTAAATACTTTTTTATAATGAATGTTTTAAAGAAAATAATCAATATTTTTATTAATTAAAAAATAATTATTTTTAATTATATAATAATATGATTTTATTTTTATATCTTTAATTTTGTACGGACTAATAATTAATTTCTTAATTTTTGAAACGTTAGTGTTTTTTTTTTTTTTTGTCAGTTAAGAAATTAGTCATTTTAAAAGTAAGGTTTGAAAGATTTAGCCGTAGAATGTTAAAATTAAGGATTTAGTCCGTAATATATATATAACATAATATATTACAGACTTACAGGTGTAAAATATTATGTATACGTGTATCATATAATGTTACACGTGTATCATATAATGTTATACGTGTAATATATTATGATACATGAATGTTACGACTAAATCTTTAATTTCATGAAACTATAGCTAATTCTTAAAAAATTAACTAAAAATTTGATTAAATTCTTTATTTATTTATTTTTTTTTATACCATCAAACTATAAAACACGACATTTGGCCGATATGTGATACAACTTTAGAGCAGTAATGTAGAACTCCCCTCGGCCGAGAGAGAGATGGCCCGCTCCTCGACCTAGCTAGGGCCTATTTAGTCATTTCTCATGGATTATTCTCGAAGTGATACTTTTCAACCCACATGGCCCATTAGAGGAAACATAATTGGTACGATGTGTTAAGATAATGTTTCACTCTCACGTGAACAAAATAGAAGAAAGCATCAAATATATTCCTTGAGTTTTGACAAAATTTTAATATCATCTCATGAGTATGTCAATATTATACTCTAAATTCTCACTTCAGTTTTCAGTTTTATTCCAACAATATACTCTACGCTTACATTAGATTGAAACAAATAAAGCAGAATATTCCGTCCTCATTTGACTGTGTTGTTCGTGGGTTAAATAAATAAAGAGCTAAAAGGCAAGATACGTGTTGTTCAATAATCAGTATAAAGTATATTTTTCGAATAAAATTAAAAACTGAAGAGATATTTTAGAATAGTGACAAACTCATAGGAAGATTTTAGAATTTCGTCAAAACTCAGGAGATATATTTAATATTTTCTCAACATATAGTTACTGAATTTCTTTTTCTTTTATTTTTTTTGTGATAATTAAGAATGGAAACCTCCACATCTTTCGTGTTTCATATGTTGATTAACTTGTGGATGCGCTCACTAAATCATTGGTATCAATGGCAGAACTAGGAACATTTGTTAGTGGAATACATCAATTAAGCACTAGGAGAAAATTTTAAAAGCATATCATGAAAATGCAATGATTATGTTCTATAGAATTTTTGTTTATTTTTTATTGCCCTCGATAGCTAATGGAAGAAAATGCCATAGATTTTAATATTATTCGAATGATATTTAGGCCCACCTACGATATTACTTGGAAAATCTCTAGGACGGCAAAGTATGAGAAAGAAAATCTCTAGAAAATATATCTTGTGCCCGAATGAAAATATATTTATCAAGAAAGTGGAGTCATACCAACCACTGCGAAGCATCTACATTGAGAAATCAAGAGTTGTACACGTCGTTAATTTAATTTTTTTATTGGGTCTATTGTTATTTGATTATTTTTTGATATATGTTTAAAAGAAATTATCAGTGTTAAGAAATACAAAATTAATCATTAATTTATAAAAAAAAATAAGGGTCAGTTAGGTAAATAGCCATTTTGAACTGTGTGTTTTTGAAAAAATAGCCACAGTTTCAAAAAATTTAAAAACTAGTCATAAAATTGTAAGAAATTTCTGACAATAACAAAAATACACATAAAAATACTGTCAGAAATTTCTGACACTAGGCAAAAATTTTATCAAAAATTTCTTATAGGCTAGTTTTATAATTTTTTTGAAACTATAGCTATTTTTTAAAATCATTTTGTAAACTGTGGTTATTTTCTTAAAATTCTCAAAAATTAAAAACATAAAACTAAAATCATAACAATATATAGTTAAAAAATAAATATTTTCCTAAATAATGAAAAATTTCCTTATTTTCTTAAAATATCATTTGAAAAATGATTATTTTTACTTAATAGTCTTTTTTTTTTTTAATTCAGCCCCAAACTATATGAGATAAGATATTATAATTCTTGATTGAAAATTGTGAAAATGTTGTGGTAGACTGCTTTATGATAATGTGAATGACATTGAAATTGATTTTCATAAAGTATGCCCAATAATGTTTTAGATTACAATCTAAATCCAAAAATTTATATCTAAATCTTTTTCTACAGTAAAAAAGACCGTTTGAGAATTTTTAGTAAAATCTGATTCAAGCCTGATACCTATAGTATTTGGATTGCAATCCGAATAAAAAAAATGATTTAAACCATGTTGTAACAGTAATTACATTAAAAGTCAAACATAAATCATGTTGTTACAATAAATTGTGATTTGGATTTATATACAAATAATGATTTACTTTTTTTAAACTCAAATCTCACTTCAAAAAAGATATATACGAACAATGGTTTGCATTTTCAAACTCAAATCTCATTTTCAAAAAAATTCATTCCAAACAGTGGTTTGAATTTTTTTTAACTCAAATCTTGTTACAAAAGTCATAACCAAACATTGATTTAAATCCGTGACTCAAATCTTTAAATTTTGACTACTTCAACTCAAATTCACAGATTTATTATTATTTTTTTGTTTAGATTGCAATCCAAACGAGCCCTTAATTTACTTTTTTTAACAGACCAATAACACTAACAGAAAAACTAGTAAAATTGTCTCTAGTATTATAATTGGAAAATCATTCATAGTGCACAAGACCATGCTATATGATTCTAAACCATTAAATTTAAATTAATGATGTAATTTTGGAAAAAAAAAAAACTCTAATAATTTAGAACCTTGAATTATTATTTTGCCAGCTTTGAAGTTAGAATCAGCCACACCTTGTCAATCTCTTATCTTGTGCTGACAACTTTTGATCTTTTGTAACAAAACCGCTTTACCTTATAGCGAGTTGTAGTGCTAAAATAGGAAAATTTACATTTTTCCCCCAAAATTCAAAGATCTCATCAAATGGCACCAACCAATATTGGATATCATGATGAGAAGCAATTTGTCTTTGTACATGGAGTGTGTCATGGTGCCTGGAGCTGGCAAAAGCTCAAGCCGCTCCTCGAGGCGGCCGGCCACCGCGCCACGCCTCTCGACATGGCGGCTTCGGGCGCCGACACGAGGGCGATCCAAGAAGTTCGCTCAATGAGTGAATACTCTCAACCTCTTTTGGATTTTATGGCATCACTTGCTCCCACTGAAAAGGTTGTGCTTGTTGGCCACAGCTTTGGAGGCATAAGCTTGGCCTTAGCAATGGAACAATTCCCCGAGAAGATCTCCGCCGCCGTTTTCGTCACCGCATTTTTGCCCGACACCGTTCATCGGCCATCGTATACCGTAGATCAGGTAGGGATGAATTCTCTTTTTTTTTTAGTTATTATTATTATTATTATTATTAGTGATTGGATCTATACGAGTTTTGTTATATATACAACTTTATAGTACGTACTTTTCTCACGTTTTTAAAAAGGGTAAATCTGATTTTGAGACACACTCCCGAACAACTTTTTTTTTTTTTTTTTCCCTTAATGAAAATGAGAATTGTGGGTGTCTTTGATCTATATATAATTGCAAACTAATTAAATTTTTATTTATGTGATTATGCTGTTCTTTATTTATGCCAATGAAGGCTGAAACCTACCGATTAGTTTATAGTTGCAAGTACATTAAATGAGGGAAAAAGTAATAAAATTTTTTTTTTTCCTTCTAAAGCACTTTGAGAGAATTCCACAAGATATATGGATGGACAGTCAATTTGAAGCCTTTGGAAGTATTGAAGAGCCTTCAATATCACTTTCATTTGGTCACAATTTTTTGTCCTCAAATGTCTATCAACTCAGCCCTATTGAGGTATATTTCTCAAAATATCTAGTTTTTTTTTTTTTCTTCTTTTACTAAAATTTTCGTGATCATAACCTGATTGCAAATGCAATATTGTGTATTGATAAAACAAATTAGGATCTTGAATTGGCCAAGACTATGGTAAGGCCGGGGACATTATTCCTCAAAGACTTGTCCCAAAAGAAGAAGTTTTCCAACGAAGCTTACGCATCAATTCCTCGGATTTATGTTGTTTGTAAGGAAGATAAGTTGATTCCGAAATTTTTCCAACGATGGATGATCGAAAATAGTGGAGCCACCGAAGTGATAGAGATCGACGGAGCGGATCACATGCCGATGTTTTCCAAGACACAAGAACTTTGTGATTCTTTGTTGGAAATTGCTCAAAAATATGCCTAAAAACTTGTTTTATCATCACAAATTAATAACAAAGGGAAACAAGTAGAGGCTAGCTTGGCATCTTTTGATGACCCCAATCTGTATTTTCTTTTTGTTTACTCCATGAAAATCTAAAACATTTATTGTTAATTCTCTTTATTGTATCGATTTTCTTGGTATGATCATAGACTACTAATTGTGAGGATAAAATATAAGAACCCATTATTTCAGCTTAAGTGATTTTTCTGTTTTGCTATGTGAATTTTTTAGTTCATATTCATTTTTTTATGAAAACAAGAATTTTATTGACCACAACAAAGAACGCATTAATGAAAGTAGAATTAAATAACTATAAGAACAAGAACAATGCAAGATTTGACTGACTATTGTCTCCTTCTTTTAATTCCCTTTAACATACTAATAATTACTCATGTCATTTCATTATAAACACACGTAATTAAAATAGATATTCATACAAATTATACCCTAAATATTGAACATGAATTAATGATCATATTTGTCGGCAATTTCTCCTAGATAGGAAATAAAGAGCTCAAGAGTTCTAGTGAACATGGCCATAGCCCATATACGATCTGTCTCATTGATGATCATCAACCGTTGAAGGCCTACGTTGATTGTGTAGTCTTGGTCGCACATGATAAAAACCCTAATACAAACTGAACCGCACTTGTTCTTGGTGAGCTTTGTTTGTCTCTTTTAATAGCAACTCTTGGTTGTTGAATAGAGGGAAAGGTCTGATCACTAATGATAAACCAAGAACCAAGCCCTAATTAATTAATTAATCAAAAGACATAGTAATTAATTAGCTGTTTAATTTACATGAACGAACCTATTATTATTTTTTTTTAAATGAACGAACCTATTACTAGTGATAAGGAAAAAAGTCTTTTTGGCGGAGTTTTGTTTTTTATATCAACTTTTGTCTTCCACTTCTGAGATTATTTTTAAACACTATTTCAAAAGTGCTTATTGTGACTTCTTTTGAAAAATTTTAAAATTATAAACCTTACATTATAAGTATTCTATTATTTATTAACAACTATTCATATTTAATGATTGAGTGCTTTTGAAAACATAATTCCAAAACATTCATTTAAAATCACAACTTTTTTTCACCCCCTATTGTTTAAAAGAAGCCACGCATTATGTCAATAAACGTAAAGTTAGACTTAAGAGTGCTTTTTAATTACCTCTGGTGGAGAAACCCGGTAGACCTTTGAAGCAACAAAATTGGGGCCAAAAAAAAAAAGCAGGTTGAGGGATATTTGGGCCGTTGCCAAATATATTCTTGGAGTCCATAAAAGGAATCCATTGTTAGAGCAAATTGCTATTAAAAATAAAACCTTTTTTTGTGTAAATATAAGAGAAGATTTGGGTTTTAGCCATTTTTAAGTTCATGTTTCAAAAATTTAGCCATAATTTTACGAAATGAAGGAATTAGTCATTTTTCATTGTATAACAAATTTTGTTACACGTGTAATAAATTTTGTTACGCAATGAAAATGGTTAATTCTTTAATTTTCTGAAACTATAACTAATCCTTAAAAAATTAACAAAAAATTTGGCTAAGTCCTTAACCCCCAAAGGGTCCATATGGAATGTCAATTTCTTGACATAAAGAAGCTAAATTAAAAAATTATAAGGTATTTTTCGTGGTGAGAACAATTATATATGAATTTTTACGGGAGACGAATAGGATTTAAAAAGCTACATAATTACAAGGAAGTTTACGATCTTGAATATTATTTTGTTATAATTAGCGGTACTTTTTATTTGTTGCTAATTAAATTGAGCCATCTCGTAAGCAAATACCCACTTCCCCATAAGATGACACACATGTTTTTAGAAAAATAAATATTTTTATATTTTTTATTGGAACTGACTAGGTATATAATATAACTAGGTCTCACGTATAATGACGCTAATGTGTTATGTATATGATACACTTGTATTTCTTTATTGAGCTCATCTTTTTTAATAAGTTGAAAGAGAAAATATTTGTGTTTTAAATCAGAAACGGCATGAATATAAAAGTAGCAATACTATTAAGGAAATGCTTTTTTGACGTGCAGGTCTGTGTCAACTTAATTGACAACATTGATTCTTGAGCGGTTGAGTTTATATTGGGTCATTTTTCAAAAACTCGATCTTAAAAAGGACTCAATCCCAAATAGACCCTTGATTCTGAGCTAGTGGAATGAGAAATCTTTTTCAATGGCGGTTCACTTGTTTCAAAATTATCAAACCAAAACGTCATAAATTTTACTTAAGGGTATGTTTGGTTGGAAGGATAAATCGGTGGGTGGATAGAGATATAGAAGGAGAAGTGAAATTTCTTTATTTAGTAAGAGGGAAAGAGGAGAGAGGGAGAGAAATGAAGGGGGAGGCTCTCCCTTCGGGCCCACCAAATTGCACCCTTGCATAAGTAGAATGATACAACTTCTTCCTCATATTTTATTAGCAAAAAATCTATTTTACCCCTTAAAATAATTAATAACAAAATATAAAATGGACAATATAGTCATTATACAAATAATTACTATCAATCCACTCATCTCTCATTTCTTCCAACCAAATAATTTGAAGAATTATTATAATCATCTCCATCATTCACACTTTCTATCCTTCCAATACTCTCTATTATTCTTACTTTACATCTACCTAACCAAACACACCCTTAGTATTGTAACATATATCTTTATATATGTGTGTGCACGTACAATGATGGGTTATTTATGTTGATAAATAGCATCAGAGTAAGAAGTGTGATTTGTCCTGCGCTATGTTCAAATAAGTAATACTGTTTGTCACTTTTCTTACACGGCATAATTTGCTTTTTTCACAAGGTCTTGTTTTGGTCCACCACATTATTCAAATTGAGAAATCACAGAATTATTACAAATCCGCACGACTTTTAGTTTTTGCCAAACTTGACTTAGCTATAATTCACACCATAGGGTGGTCTTGTAATAATAACCAAGTGAACTTTTACACAACAGTTTTACCTTTTCAAGAGCATTTCTCAGCAATCTCTTGGAGGCAAGAGCAGAGCTCCAGTGGCTTAGAGAACATCACCATATGATCGGAGCCATTTATCACCTTGACATCGTCGGTCGGGTTGTTCTCGATCATCCACTCTTGCAACGCCAGCTTCACTGCATTGTCTTCTTTGCAAACAACGTAGACTCTGCGAACCGATCCATATTTCTCTTTGCTCAGATCTTCTTCGGATGATGAGAACACAGCGGTTGCCAGGCTGGCCGGTCGCACCAACGACTGGCCGAGAATCAAATCCTGAGGACAAAAAAAGCAATAAAAACAATATTAGGGTAAAGGTCATATCTTGTTGAGAAATTGGATTAAGCTATCCCCAGGCCGTACTATTTTATTGCTTTTTTTTAACCTCTGGTGGAGAAAGTTGGTACAGTTTGGATTCCATGAATTCTGGACCGAAAACGGCGGCTGTGGGAGGGTGGCCGGGACCCAGATGAGATGTGAATTGTGTGTCCATGTAAGAGTCCAAACTCCGACTATACTGCGCATTCGCCGAAAGAAATTTTCACTTGTCAATTATCATCCTATATATGACCTATTTCAATCTCTAAGAATGGGAGAAGAAAATAAGAATTCATTATTCATGCTATCAAGTTGGGTTGGCAAAAGAGTGGATTTTTTTTTTGTTTTGATCAATGCTATGGTACTTGTACTTTTTCTTAGGTGCCGGAATATGTTTAGTTAAACCACAAAATGATTTAAAAAGAAATGATAGTAGTAATATATCTTTGGTCTCATTAAACCAGCTCTTTCTAATTTCTATGCCTCAAAACCAACATGTTCATTAACTATAACTTTTTCCTTAATTAGAGTGATTCCTTCGATCCGACGCCAATTAATTATAGGGTTAATTTCATCATTTTCCCTTGTACTTTAACCTGAATCTCAAATTGCCCCTTATACTTCAATTTGTTACATCTGTTCCCCCTATGCTTTTAAAACGTCTCAAATTTGTTCTTCCGTTAACTTTTCCGTCTAAAATTATCATGTGTCACGTAATTGAGTAAGTTTTTGTGCATATATAGGTGAAATTATGTTTTTGCCCCTATTTGATACTTCTTTTTTCTTGAGTTTTTTTTTTTTTTTTTGTTAGAAACACTTGATTAAAAAAATTATTTTTTCTTCAGTTAAAAATTTGATACTTTCTAAGTTTTTTTTTTTTGTGCTATTAATTTTTTCTAATCAAGTGTTTCTAGCAAAAAATAAAAATAAAACAAAACAAAACAAACTTAATAGAAGAAAAATATCAAATAGGGGCCAAAATATCATTTCACCTACAAATGCACGAAAACCTACCTAGTTAAAAATTTGATACTTTTTTCTCCAGCTAAAAATTGCCATGTGTCACGTAATTGAGTAAGTTTTTGTGCATTTGTAGGTGAAATCATGTTTTTGCCCATATTTGATACTTTTTTTCTTCCGTTTTTTTTTGTGCTAAAAACACTTGATTAAAAAATCATTTTTTTCTCTAGTTAAAAATTTGATACTTTTTTTTTGTGCTACTACTTTTTTTTTTTTTCCAATCAAGTGTTTCTAGCCAAAAAAAACAAAAACAAAACAAACTTAATAGAAGAAAAATATCAAATAGGGGCATAAACATTATTTCACCTACAAATGCACAAAAACCTACCCAATTATGTGACACATGGCTATTTTGGACGAAAAAGTTAACGAAATGACAAATTTGAGACGTTTTAAAAATATGGGGGAAACGAATGTAATAAATTGAAGAACAAGGGCAATATGATATTCGGGTTAAAATATAGGAGAAATGATGAAATTAACCCTTAATTATATATATATATATATTTTTTCCCCCAATAACTCAGCTTTAAAATGCTTTCCACAAGACATCATCTCAATAATCTGCATTCAATAAACAATTCTTTTCTTTTGTAATTGTTAGGCAGTGTTATATGGTTTGTCACTCCACGGTAGTCTTATACCCTTTTTATTTTAATTTCAGTATTGAGACAGAGACAGAATGTAGGGAAAGTCATGGAGAGTATATGCAGAGATATTATTGGGAATTTTTTTTTTTTTTTAAAGGAGAGATAATATATCAAGACAAAGACTTGAGATTTTGACCATAATATACCAAGAAATATTCTTATCCATATGCTTGAAGACAGAATGAATTGTTTAAGCCATATGCTTTTGTTTTGATAATGAAAAATCAGTAAAAGGGATTCAACTATGAGGCTTGATTACTGATGTCAAGCTGAGAAATTAATTGGTTCATGTTCAACAACACCAAAGAATTCAAGCAAGAAAATTTAAATTACTTTATGGTGCATATGTGTGTTAATTTGCGTGTGTGTGAGCACCAAGTGTAAACCTCTTCGTATATAGTTGCGAAGCTGAGGTCAGGACCGGGCATCAACGCTGCAGCGAAGACTGCGGCGGAGATCTTCTCGGGGAACCTCTCCATGGCAAGAGCTATGCAGTTTCCGCCCATGCTGTGACCAACCAGAATGACCTTTTCCTCTGGTGGGAGACACGCCATGAAATCCATCAGAGGCTCCACATATTCGGAGAGCGAATGGATTTCGTGTACCTGCTTCGGGTTGATGCCCGATGCAGCCAGGTCCAGAGCCGTTACCCTGTGGCCCGTCGACTTCAGTTGAGCAGCCACCTTGTACCAGCACCAAGCTCCATGACATGCTCCGTGAACCAGAAGGAAATGCTTCCCTTCTGTCACCATATCTCCTCTCTTTCAACACTTCTAAACTTCGCAACGATTTGGTCATTATTTATAACGTTGACATTCTTCAAAGGACTACAAAATATCTCTATCAGTCTTTCAATAGTTTAAATTATCTGTAGAGGCGGCTGACAAGTGCGAATTTGTATTTATGGAAAAAGATGAGTGTAATAAAGGTCCCCACAATACTACTGAGAATATATCAACATATATATATTTATATGTCAAAAGAATAGCCAACATATAAATAAATATATAAAAAAAAACCACAATCCTGGGATATTGCAGCAATGATTCATAACGATGTCAGAGAAAAAATGTACAAACTTCAAAAAGATTGCTCTTTCACTTTCGGAAGGATCATACATTACATGTCACACTAGTAAAGTTTGCGAACAATATTATGTTGTACTTTATTTCAACTTTGTTTTGTTTCTCCAAACTTTTAGAGGTAAGTTTGTTCTTCCTTACAACAGAGCTCCTGAAATGTCCTCAATCTACAAGACCAAAAAAAAATACATACCTTTTCAAGAGAATCTTTGGATTGCAGGGAAAAAGATTCTTTTGATGAAGATTTTCAACAGAAACTAAAAGTAATAGCAAGCACTGTTTGGCTTTACTGTATGGTCTTCCTATAGGTAGATATTGATTCGCACCAAATTTTTTAAATACTTAAGCATTTTCTCAGGCACAGAAGGTGCCTCTGCTTGAGAAGCTGAGTCGTCCCGTATAACTCTACAAAAAATCTATACCAAAACATACAAAGCACTTGATGATCATAATGTAACTGAAAAATATGAGAATTGTGGGTGTCTTTGATCTATATATATAATTGCAAACTAATTTAATTTTTATTTATGTGATTATGTTGTTCTTCATTTACGCCAATGGACGCTGAAACCTACTGATTAGTTTATAGATGCAAAGACATAAATCTATACTGTAAAGCCAATATAGATGCAAAGAGTTCGAAGTGATTTGTCCTACGCTATGGTAAAATAAGTAACAAAATATACTGTTTTTCACTTCTTTTTTTTCACGGCATAATTTGCTTTTTTCGCAAGGTCTTGTTTTGGTGCACCACATTATTCAAATTGAGAAATCACAGAATTATTACAAATCTGCATGACTTTTAGTTTTTGCCAAACTTGACTTGCCTATAATAAATTCACACCATAGGGTGGTCTTGTAATTATAACCAAGTGAATTTTTACACACATTTTTTTTTCATTTTTAAGAGCATTTCTCAGCAATCTCTTGGAGGCAAGAGCAGAGCTCCAGTGGCTTAGAGAACATCACCATGTGATCGGAGCCGTTTATCACCTTGACCTCGTCGGTCGGGTTGTTCTCGATCATCCACTCTTGCAACGCCGGCTTGATTATATTGTCTTCTTTGCAAACAATGAAGACTCTGTGAACCGATCCATATTTCTCCTTGCTCAGCTCTTCCTCGGATGATGACAATACAGAGGTTGCCAGGCTGGCCGGTCGCACCAACGACTGGCCGAGAACCAAATCCTGAGAACAAAAAAGCAATAAAAACAACATTAGGGTAAATGTCATTTCTTGTTGAGAAATTGGATTAAACTATTGCCAGGTACTATCTTATTGCATTTTTACCTCTGGTGGAGAAAGTTGGTACAGTTTGGATTCCATGAATTCGGGACCGAAGAAGGCGGCTGTCGGAGGGTGGCCGGGACCCAGATTAGATGTGAATTGCATGTCCATGAAAGAGTCCAGACTCCGACTATGCTGCACATTCACCGAAAGAAATTTTCACTTGTCAATTATCATCCTATGAACTATTTCAATCTCTAAGAATGGGACAAGAAAATAAGAATTCATGATTCATCCTTCCATGTTGTGTTGGCAAAAGAGTGAATTTTTTTTTCTTTTCCTGTTTTGATCAATGCAAAGGTACTTTACTTTAAAAAACAATAATAGTAGTTATAAATCTTTGGTCTCATTAAACTAGCTCTTTCTAATTTCTATGCCTCAAAAACCAACATGTCCACTAACTATAATTTTTCCCTTGATTATATGGATTCCTTCCAACGCCAATTAATTATATTCTTTCCTCCAATAAGGCCCAATAATTCAGCTTCAAAATGCTTTCCACAAGACATCATCTCAATAGTTTGCATTCAATAAACAAGCCTTGTCTTTTGTTATTGTTTGGCAGTGTTATATGGTTTTAAACTCCACCGTAGTCTTATACCCTTTTTATTTTAATTTTCAGTACTGAGACAGAGACAAAAATGTAGGGAAAATCAAGGAGAGTTGATGCAGAGGCATGGAGAGAATTTATTGGGAAATTTTTTTTTTTTCTTGTAGGAGAGATAATAGGAGAAGGAACAATAATATAGCAAGACAAAGACTTGAAATTTTGACCATAATATACCAAGAAATATTATTTTCCATATGCATGAAGACAGAATTAATTGTTAATGGCATATGCTTTTGATAATGAAAAATCAGTAAAAGGGATTCAACTATGAGGATTGATTACTGATGTTAAACTAAGAAATTAATTGGTTTATGTTCAACAATACCAAAGAATTCAAGCAACAGACTTTAAATTATTCATGGTGCATATGTGTGTTTGCGTGTGCGTGAAAACAAGTGTACCTCTTCGCTTATAGTTGTGAAGCTGAGGTCAGGACCGGGCATGAACGCTGTAGCAAAAACTGCGGCAGAAATCTTCTCGGGGAATCTCTCCATGGCAAGAGCTATGCAATTTCCGCCCATGCTGTGACCAACCAGAATGACCTTTTCCTCTGGTGGGAGAGACGCCATGAAATCCATCAGAGGCTCCACATAGTCGGAGAGCGAATGGATTTCGTGTACCTGCTTCGGGTTGATGCCCGATGCAGCCAGGTCCAGAGCCGTGACCCTGTGGCCCGTCGACTTCAGTTGAGCAGCCACCTTGTACCAGCACCAAGCTCCATGACCTGCTCCGTGAACCAGAACAAAATGCTTCCCTTCAGTCACCATATCTCCTCTCTTTCAACACTTCTAAACTTCGAATTAATTTGGTCTCTCTTTATAACGTTGACATTCTTCAAAAGACCCCAAAATGGCTCTATCAGCCTTGGAGACAAGTGTAAAGGTCCCCACAATACAACGGAAACTATATTGGAGACTTTTTTAACCAAGCAGGAAAAATGGAAATTCTACACTCCCATAAATCAATCTTAGTTTACGAAACTATTTACCTTAACAAGGTACTTCAGCTGATAAAGGTATTAGGAGGTTCTCACTGAAGTAATATCCACTGTCAAAAGAATAAGCAACATTTAAATTAAAAAAAATCCCTCAATCCTTGGATATTGCAGCAATGATTCATAACGATGTCAGAGAAAAAATGTACAAACTTCAACAAGATTGCCCTTCGCTTTCAGAAGGATCATACATTACATGTCACACCTGTAATGTTTCGTTTCTCGTAAACTTTTAGAGGTAAGTTTGTTCTTCCTTACAACAGAGCTCCTGAAATGTCCTCAACGTACAAGAAAAGAAAAACCAGAGCAGCAAGGATATGGCACTTCATCACGGAATTCCGATAGTGACATATACAAAAAAAACATACCTTTTCAAGAGAACTTTTGGATTGTAGGGAAAAAAGATTCTTTTGATGAAGACTTTTTCAACAGAAACTAAAAGTAATAGCAAGCACTGTTTGGCTTCACTGTATGGTCTTCTTGTAGGTAGATATTGCTTCGCACCAGATTTTTTAAATACTTTAGCATTTTTCTCAGGCACAGAAGATGCCTCTGCTTGAGAAGCTGGGTCGTCCCGTATAACTCTACAAAAAATCTATACCAAAACATACAAAGCACTTGATGATCATAATGTAACTGAAAAATATGAGAATTGTGGGTGTCTTTGATCTATATTATATAATTGCAAACTAATTTAATTTTTATTTATGTGATTATGTTGTTCTTTATTTATGCCAATGGACGCTGAAACCTACTGATTAGTTTATAGATGCAAAGACATAAATCTAGAGCCCGTTAAATGTTCAAATATAAATACATTAATTAACTGAGGGAAAAACTAAGAATTTTTTTTTTTTTTCCCTTCGAAAGCACTTCGAGAGGATTCCACGAGATATATGGATGGACAGTCAATTTTTTGAAGCCTTTGGAAGTATTGAAGGGCCTTCAATATCACTTTCATGTGGTCACAATTTTTTGTCCTCAAATGTCTATCAACTCAGCCCTATTGAGGTATTTTTCTCAAAATATCTAGTATTTTTTTCTTGTTTTACTAAAATTTTCTTGATCATAACCTAATTGCAAATGCAATATTGCGTATTGATAAAACAAATTAGGATCTTGAATTGGCCAAGACTACGGTAGGGCCGGGGACATTATTCCTCAAAGACTTGTCCCAAAAGATGAAGTTTTCCAACGAAGCTTACGCGTCAGTTCTTCGGATTTACATTGTTTGTAAGAAAGATAAGTTGATCCCGAATTTTTCTAACGATGGATGATAGAAAATAGCGGAGCCACCGAAGTGATAGAGATCCACGGAGCAGATCACATGCCGATGTTTTCCAAGACACAAGAACTTTGTGATTCTTGGTTGGAAATTGCTCAAAAATATGCCTAAAAACTTGTTTTATCATCATAAATTAATAACAAAGGGAAACAAGTAGAGGCTAGCTTGGCTTCTTTTGATGGCCCCAATCTGTATTTTCTTTTTATTTACTCCATGCAAATCTAAAAGATTTATAGTTAATACTCTCTATTGTATCGATTTTCTTGGTATGATCATAGACTACTAATTGTGAGAATAAAAATATAAGAACCTATAATTTCAACTTAACTGATTTTTCTGTTTTGTTTTGTGAATTTTAGTTCATATTTTTTTTTTTTTTTTATAAAAACAAGAATTTTATTGACCACAACAAAGAGCACAAAGAAAGTAGAATTAAATAACTATAAGAACAAGAACAATGCAAAATTTGATTAACTATTGTCTCCTTCTTTTAATTCCCTTAACCATACTAATAATTAAACATGTCATTTCATTATAAACACACTTAATTAAAATAGGTATTCATAACCCTAAATATTGAACATAAATTAATTATCATATTTGTCAGCAATTTCTCCTAGATAGGAAATAAAGAGCTCAAGAGGTCTAAGTGAACATGGCCATGCGATCTGTCCCATTGATGATCATCAACCGTTGAAGGCCTACGTTGATTGTGTAGTCTTGGTCGCACATGATAAAAACCCTAATACGAACTGAACCGTACTTGTTCTTGGTGAGCTTTGTTTCTCTTTTAAGAACAACTCTTCGTTCGTTGAATAGAGAAAAAGGTCTCACTAACGACAAACCAAGAACCAAGTCCTGATTAATTAATTAATCACAAGACATAGTAATTAATTAGCTGTTTAATTTACATGACCGAGCCGATAAAATTTTTTTTTTTTAAATGAACGAACCTATTACTAGTGATAAGGAAAAAAGTCTTTTTGGCGGAGTTTTTTATATCAACTTTTGTCTCACTTCTGAGATCATTTTTAAACAGTATTTCAAAAATGCTTATTGTGACCTCTATTGAAAAAATTTTAAATTTATTATAAACCTTACAATAACTTACAGTGTAAGTATTCTATTATTTATTAACAAGATTAATATTCATTTTTAATGATTAAGTGCTTTTGAAAACTTGATTCCAAACACTCATTTAAATTCATAATATTCATTTTTAATGATTAAGTGCTATTATTTATTAACAAGATTTGTATCACACGTTATTTCAATAAACGTACAGTTAAACTTAAAAGTGCTTTTTAATTGCCTCTGGTGGAGAAAGCTGGTAGACCTTTGAAGCTACGAAATTTGGGCCAAAAAATAAAGCAGTTGGAGGGATATTTGGACAGTTGCCAAATATATTTTGGGAGTCCATAAAAGGAAACCATTTTAGAGCAAATTGCTATTAAAAATAAGACCTTTTTTTTTTTTTAATATAATGCTTCTTTCCTCCCACACATACACCCCACATCATTATCATTAATAAAAGATATTGAATTTAGTACGTGACAAAATGGAAATGTTTTTTGCTCAATATGATGAATTAAAGGACATATTTGCCAAGAAGTTAGGTGATGAAGAGATATTCGTGGTCCTTCACATACTTATTAAAAGGGTCCATATGGAATGTCAATTTCTTGACATAGAGAAGGTGAATTAGAAAATTATAAGGTATTATTCGTGGTGAGAACAATTATAGGGGTAGGTTCAAAATTACTTGAAACTATGTAAACAAAAAAACAAAACAAAAAACAGAAAACAAAACAAAAACAAAAAACAAAACTAAACTAAACTGCACACTAAATAGTGTATCATAAATGATATACAATTAGTTGGCAAACTGATATTGCTAGCTAAATGTAATACTAATAAACACTAGTAACGTTGCATGGGATGCTCAATCAAATTCATAATTTTACTAATATAAGGCCAATATATTTAAGGGAAATTGTAAAAAACCAGCCCTCTTGTCTTGGTGATTTAAAAATATAATCAATATTTTTATTTGTTAAGAAAATTAACATCAAGTAGTTATGGAAGATGAAATTTATGCATGCATCTTGTACTTAAACTATTACTATTTTCTTATTTTTAGAAACATTGGCTAAAATTTAAATCTTTTTCAAAATGACCTATTTAGTATATGTGTGTGCGCGTACGATAATAGGTTATTTATGTTGATAAATAGCATCAGAGTTCAAAGTGACGTGTCGTACGCTATGGCAAAATAAGTAACTATATATACTGTTTTTCACTTCTTTTTTTCACGGCATAATTTGCTTTTTTCACAAGGTCTTATTTTGGTGCACCACATTATTCAAATTGAGAAATCACAGAATTATTACAAATCTGCATGACTTTTAGTTTTTGCCAAACTTGACTTGCCTATAATATATTCACACCATAGGGTGGTCTTGTAATTATAACCAAGTGAATTTTCACACAACATTTTTTCCTTTATAAGAGCATTTCTCAGCAATCTCTTGGAGGCAAGAGCAGAGCTCCAGTGCTTTAGAGAACATCACCATGTGATCGGAGCCGTTTATCACCTTGACCTCGTCGGTCGGGTTGTTCTCGATCATCCACTCTTGCAACACCGGCTTGATTATATTGTCTTCTTTGCAAACAATGTAGACTCTGTGAACCGATCCATATTTCTCCTTGCTCAGCTCTTCTTCGGATGATGACAATACAGCGGTTGCCAGACTGACCGGTCGCACCAACGACTGGCCGAGAACCAAATCCTGAGGACAAAAAAGTAATAAAAACAACATTAGGGTAAATGTCATTTCTTGTTGAGAAATTGGATTAAACTATTGCATTTTTACCTCTGGTGGAGAAAGTTGGTACAATTTGGATTCCATGAATTCGGGACCGAAAACGGCGGCTGTCGGAGGGTGGCCAGGACCTAGTTGAGATGTGAATTGTGTGTCCATGTAAGAGTCCACACTCCGACTATGCTGCACATACGACGAAAGAAATTTTCACTTGTCAATTATCAACCTATGAGGCTATGAGCTATTTCAATCTCCAAGAATGGCACAAGAAAATAAGAATTCATGATTCATGCTTCCAAGTTGTGTTGGCAAAAGAGTGAATTTTTTTTCTTTTCCTGTTTTGATCAATGCAAAGGTACTTTACTTTAAAAAACAATAATAGTAGTTATAAATCTTTGGTCTCATTAAACTAGCTCTTTCTAATTTCTATGCCTCAAAAACCAACATGTTCACTAACTATAATTTTTCCATTGATTATAGTGATTCCTTCCAACGCCAATTAATTATATTCTTTCCTCCAATAAGGCCCAATAATTCAGCTTCAAAATGCTTTCGCAAGACATCATCTCAATAATTTGCATTCAATAAACAAATCTTGTCTTTTGTTATTGTTTGGCAGTGTTATATGGCTTTTCACTCCACAGTAGTCTTATACCATTTTTATTTTAATTTTCAGTACTGAGACAGAGACAAAAATGTAGGGAAAATCAAGGAGAGTTGATGCAGAGGCATGGAGAGAATTTATTGGGATTTTTTTTTTTCTTATAGGAGAGATAGTAGGGGAAGGAACAATAATATAGCAAGACAAAGACTTGAGATTTTGACCATAATATACCAAGAAATATTCTTTTCCATATGCATAAGACAGAATTAATTGTTAATGGCATATGCTTTTGATAATGAAAAATCAGTAAAAGGGATTCAACTATGAGGATTGATTACTGATGTTAAACTAAGAAATTAATTGGTTTATGTTCAACAATACCAAAGAATTCAAGCAACAAACTTTAAATTATTCATGGTGCATATGTGTGTTTGCATGTTTGTGAGAACAAGTGTACCTCTTCGTTAATAGTTGCGAAGCTGAGGTCAGGACCGGGCATGAACGCTGTAGCAAAAACTGCGGCAGAAATCTTCTCGGGGAATCTCTCCATGGCAAGAGCTATGCAATTTCCGCCCAGGCTGTGACCAACAAGAATGACATTTTCCTCTGGTGGGAGAGACGCCATGAAACCCGTCAGAGGCTCCACATAGTCAGAGAGCGAATGGATTTCGTGTACCTGCTTCGGGTTGATGCCCGATGCAGCCAGGTCCAGAGCCGTGACCCTGTGGCCCGTCGACTTCAGTTGAGCAGCCACCTTGTACCAGCACCAAGCTCCATGACATGCTCCGTGAACCAGAACAAAATGCTTCCCTTCAGTCACCATATCTCCTCTCTTTCAACAGTTCTAAACTTCGCAATAATTTGGTCTCTCTTTATAACGTTGGCATTCTTCAAAAGACCCCAAAATATCTCTATCATCCTTCAATAGTTTAATTATCTGTAGAGCCGGCTGACAAGTGCGAAAAGTATTTATGGAAAAGACAAGTGTAAAGATCCCCACAATACAACTGAAACTATATTGGAGACGTTTTTAACCAAGCAAGAAAAATGGAAATTCTACACTCCCATAAATCAACCTTAGTTTACGAGACTATTTACCTTAACAAGGTACTTCAGCTGACAAAAGCATAGGAGGTTCTCACTGAAGTAATATCCACTGTCAAAAGAATAAGCAACATTAAAAAAAAAAAAAAATCCCTCAATCCTGGGATATTGCAGCAATGATTCATAACGATGTCATGAAAAAATGTGCAAACTTCAAAAAGATTGCTCTCCGATTCGGAACGATCATACATTACATGTCACACCTGTAATGTTTCGTTTCTCCTAATCTTTTAGAGGTAAGTTTGTTGTTCCTTACAACAGAGCTCCTGAAATGTCCTCAATCTACAAGAAAAGGAAAACCAGAGCAGTAAGAATATAGCACTTCATCACGGAATTCCGAATTTATTTGCTAGGATGGTTTCTCAGTTCTAAAGAGAACCAGGCAAAATTGAAGAACTAAGACTACAGATAGTGACATATACAAAAGAGAAAAATTACTTAACATGGATAATTTACAGGGAAGCTTGGAGAAACAAGACATGCCTTTTCAAGAGAACTTTTGGATTGTAGGGAAAAAGATTCTTTTGATGAAGACTTTCAACAGAAACTAAAAGTGATAGCAAGCACTGTTTGGCTTTACTGTATGGTCTTCCTGTAGGTAGATATTGCTTCGCACCAGATTTTTTAAATACTTTAGCATTTTTCTCAGGCACAGAAGATGCCTCTGCTTGAGAAGCTGAGTCGTCCCGCATAACTTTTCTTTTCTTGTGAGACGACTGATATACAAGCTCTCTGCGCACGGAAAACTCTACAAACGAATGCCACGAATCACAAACTGCACGCAAGCACCTAAAAAGACGACAGTGAAGGAAAAGTTAAGAAGCATGCACATACGAGGACTAGAATGATTGTACACAATTGAAGAGGAACTAAAAAAATCTATACCAAAACATACAAAGCAATAGCGTAATGAATAATAGTGAGGATAGAAAAATCAACAAGAATACATACCTCAAGAGATACTCTGCGCAACTTATTCCTGTATCCTTGGAAATAAGATAATCCAGAAGCACTTGATGATCATAATGTAACTGAAAAATATGAGAAAATACCACAATGTCTGACATTTTTAATTATCATAACAACCATGTACTTCAAAAAACCAAGGCATATAAAAAAAACCAAGGCATATAAATCCACAGGTGGGCATAGGGATTCCCATACGGAGTGCTTGCCTCTGAAAGAAATAGATGAAAGAAGTGAACATGATTAAAAAGGCCCGACACACAAGAAAGAATATCGTGCTCAGCATCGTGAAAAGCCACCTTATCCTTCTGAAACCTGTACATGACCCAAAGAGTTGGTTTACAAAGACCAAGTCAAATCTGCAATGAATAAACAAGGGTATTTTCTTAATTACTCTTTCTCCAAGGGAAAAGGTACAGAGAAAAGTTGCAAGAGCACTCTAAACAATAAATCATCCTGCAAAAAGGAAAATATTTATAAAAAAGAAGACTAAGAAAACAAAACACATAAAAAAAGTAAATGATACTGAAATCTAAAAAGTAAAATAAAAATAACTACAGAGTTACAGATTGACACTCAGTGCAAAGTTTGTATATTCAAGAACACAAACCTCATGCATATATAGTTGTAGGAAGGATAAGGAAAAGTCAATGCATTTTTGCAAGAAAATTCCTTGGCTCAGAAACATATCAGTTGGAAGATGCCATTGAAGCCAATTCTTAAGCTCTATCAAACCCCTCTGCCTTCCACAACACTTCAACTCCACACTGAAGTCTGATGGTAAGCATAAATTTCGAGTTCCACAAGCACATTTCTCAGTTGTGCCACATTTTGAGTTTATCAGACCGAAAGAGCACTTAAGGAAAACGAAAATAGCTCGTCTTTCTATATGCAGGGTGGATACACTGTTTACTTCTTCGTCGGAGATACTCGACAGAAATGGGGAGCCCTCTAGAATGTCATTTTGAACTGACTCAAGGGAAGTTATGGGTCGCCGCAAAATCTCACCAAAGTACTTCCATAGAAGTTGCAACCACGAAACAAGAATGGAGCACTCGAGAGAAGTTTGGAAACTGATCCTGATCATAAGAACCTATGGTATATGTGACATCATTTGCACGCAAATTAGTTATTTAAAAAATGTATAACAAAAATGACTTACAACTTCCAAATATGACCACAACTGCCAAAAGAGATCTCAAACATTTTTCTGTTAATTCATAAATTTTTATGATTTGCTGATAATGGTTAGACGATGAAACCAGAAAATATCAAATTCTCATACTACTTTTTATAAAATACACATTTCAAGCATCCCTCATCTTTACTTGAATGGTACAAGAACTACTTGCTCCTAAAAATCTAATCTTGTGCAATGTTCTCTGTGCAAGCCCTACCACAATGTCGACCAATGAACGCAGCTTCCAATAAAAATGCTGATAAAAGCAACTATAATTCTTAAGCAAGTTTGTTAAATACATGAACCTAAAAAAAAGGGGAAAAAAAAAAGAGCTAAGATGACCATACCAATAGCTTGTGTCTAATGTATTGAACGATGCACTTGTTAACACAATCTCCGTGCTCGCAAGGACACCAACTTAGTAGTTTGGGAACAAGAACAACGGTTAAAGAAAAAACCGGATGCTTCATAGAACTACAAGAAGCTTCCACTGCTCCGTTCTGCTCCACCATGGAACATAACCACTGAACAAAATTTCCAAGAAACACGAATCTTTCCAATGAACCATCTGCGACAGAGCTTTTTCGAGCCCCCCTATCTGAAGCCTCAAAAATCTCACCAAGTGAATCCCAATGGACATTCAAAAGACAAGAATTGACAGAATCAAAGTACACGCTAGTCAGCTGAGCATCGTCCTCGATCGCCAAGTATTTCAGTGTACAGCGTAAAACTCGAACTATACCAGCCAATACCGACCAATTAGCAAATTTCAGCTTATCTTTTAATGCAAGAATAAAACTTGACAGAGTTCCATTACAATCATTGGCTCCAGAAGATGAGGGCGTCGAAGAATTCGAAAGCAAAGTGTTGAATGCCAAATCAAGACCAACACACAAGAATCGAACAAATGCATTCCAATGGCTTCCCTACATTTGGAGCTAAGGATGAGAAATTACAATTCAAATATAAGGTTCTAAGAAAAGTACTATTTTTTCAAGAGTATGATTTACGAACTCATAACATACACATTGAGCAACGAATTCCGATACGACGAGGAGAACATTGCCCGCCAGGTGCTGAACATATCGACTATCGACGGCCATCAAATACACCTGATACAACAGCACAAATTGAATACAAAAACGCAGCACCGGAAAATCCGAATCGAGAATCATCACCAACACAATGTAACAAACTATTGGCAAACTTATCAAAGTGAATTTTTCTTAATGATCAAGAGAAACACTTTATCTAGCAAGGTAAACGACATGTCGTAAGGATCAAAGACCACCATTATTGCTTATCTACGGTATAGATATATAGGAATCACTATGATTATATATCACAGTAGAGACTTACCAAGTCGACTATGATTTTAGAAAGACTCTGAATTTCCTCTTTTGATCTGTGATGAGCTGAGAATTGACTCTCGCTATCCAATCTCGTCACTGAAACCTGTTATCACAAAGACTTCAGCTTTTTCTTCTTCTTCTTCTTATATATATATATATATATATATATATATATAGAGAGAGAGAGAGAGAGAGAGAGAGAGAGAGAGAGAGACTGACATTGTCAGAGTCCGAATCAACTTCCTGGTTCCAGAGCTGAACTTGACGAAAAACCTTCAAAGAGAAAAGAAAACTTACACAGAAGCCATTGATTACCAGCAAAAGAAGCAGAGACTGCGAAGCCGAACCTGAGAAAGAGCCAATAGAATCTCTCGCTCCTTCTCTTTGCTCACCGAAGCCAAATCCAGCTTCTGAAAAAACAAATACATATACATATAATTACATATATATATATATATATATATATATATATAAAGAGGCCAAACCGAAGCTTCGTTACGTAGTTCAATACTCAACTCTGTACGGACTGAGAGAATCGTCGACGAGCCGCCATAGCCGCGAGAAGTCTCGAGCTTCGAACATTTCCGATCGTCGCTTCGAAACGGTGCGTTTCAAGCAGAAATAATCGAATAAACACTCTCTCCGAGTCTTTGGGCTATAAAATGAAATCTCAGAGAAACTAACTGAAAAGTCGTTTTTGTCCTTCACTCTATATTTTCTTTGTATTTGTATGTCCTTCGAGGTCTCTTCTCTAGCTTCTCTAGTGCAAAAATGCACGTCCGTGACGTCACTAAACCACGCGCGTCAGCTCCACGCGCTGCTCCTGGCCGCCATGGCTGTCGCTCCCGAACCTCCGAAGCCGTTCGTGTGCAACAACGTTGTCTCTATGTACGCGAAAACCGGTTCCTTAATCGACGCGAAAAAGGTGTTCGACGTTATGCCTCAGAGGAACATAGTCTCTTTCAACGCCCTGATCTCGGCTTACGTTCGCAGCCGCGACGACGCCGTTTCGGCGCTGAAACTGGGTGCCCGGATTGGGGCCCACTACTGTCTGAGGCCTAATGGGTCCACATTCACGAGCTTAGTTCAAGCTTGCTCTGTGCTTGAGGATTGGTTTGTGGGGTCTTTGCTTCATTGCCAAGTAACGAAGTGTGGGTTCTTGAGTGACCCGAAAGTTCAGACTTCTCTGCTCGGAATGTACTCGAATTGCGGGGACTTAGCCGCCGCGAGGAAGGTTTTTCAATGGCTGAGTGGGAGAGACATTGTGGCTTGGAATTCCATGATGTTTGGGAATCTGAAGAATGGTGAGGCCAAGAATGGGCTTCAATTGTTCTATGACATGTTGAGGATCGGCATTAGTCCGACGCAGTTGACGTACTCGATGGCGTTGAAGGCGTGCAGCGTGTTGAATTACTATCAGCTCGGGAAGTTCGTCCATGCCCGGGTTGTTATTTCGAATTCGCAGGCTGATCTGACCCTGCAGAATGCGCTGCTCGACATGTATTGCAAGTGTGGTGACATTGAAACCGCATTGACACTTTTTGGGAGAATGGTGGATCGGGATTTGGTCTCGTGGAACTCGGTGATTTCGGGTTGTGCTGAGAATGGGGACAGTGAGCGGGCTATGCGTTTGTTTGTTCGATTGAAGGACGAGTGTTGTGTTAGGCCGGATGATTATACTTTTGCGGCTGTTGTTTCTGCAACATCCGAATTTGTTGCTTCGGAGTATGGGAAACCTCTTCATGGCCAAGTTGTGAAAGCGGGGTTCGAGGAGAGTGTTTTTGTTGGGGCTACGCTCGTTGCAATGTACTTCAAAAATGATGACGCAGAAGATGCTGAGAAGGTGTTTTACTCAATCCCGAAAAAGGATGTTGTTCTCTGGACTGAGATGATCATGAGCCATTCTAGATTAGGGGACAGGGATAGATCGATTAGATTCTTTTGTGAGATGGGTCGGGAAGGCTATAGGTTTGATAGCTTTGCTCTCAGCGGGGTCCTGAATGTGTGTGCGGACCTTGCAATTTTGAGACAGGGTGAGACGGTACATTCCCTGGCTGTGAAAACGGGTTACAATGCTGAAATGTGTGTCTGTGGAAGTCTAGTGGACATGTATGCAAAAAATGGTGTCATTGGGGCTGCTTATAAGGTATTTTCTCAAGCCATAGACCCCGATTTGAAGTGCTGGAACGCAATGCTCGGAGGGTACAGTCACCACGGGATGGTGAATGAGGCACTAGAGATTTTCAATGAGATTTTAAAACACGGGTTGGAGCCGAATCAGGTGACATTCCTGTCTCTGCTCTCGGCCTGCAACCACAGCGGATTGGTTGAAAAGGGAAAGTTCTTCTGGTTAAATATGCAGGAAAATGGCATCAATCCGGGGCTTAAGCACTACTGTTGTATGGTAAGTTTGTTAAGCCGAGCTGGGTTATTGGACGAAGCAGAGGAAATGATTGTGAACTCGCCTTTCAGCGAAGATAAAGCAGAGTTATGGCGAACTTTGCTGAGTTCTTGTGTCCATGGAAAAAATCAGAGCATCGGAATCCATGCTGCCGAGCAGGTTTTGAGACTAGACCCGGAAGACAGCGCTACACACATTTTGCTTTCGAATCTCTATGCAGCTTCTGGTAAGTGGGATGGAGTTTCGGAAACAAGGAAAAAGATAAGAGGATTGATGTTGGAAAAGGGACCGGGGCTAAGCTGGCTGGAGGCTAAGAGTAATGATATTCGGGTTTTCTATTCTGGTATCCAATCGCAACCAAAGGTTGTCGAAGCCGAAATGGCATTGCTTCGGCTTCAAGGAAACATTGCAAGATCAAAAAGAGAAGATTTTGATGTCATTAGTTGTTCAAGCTAGAGATGTAGGTGCTTAATACATCTAAAATGTTACTATTTGGCATGTCAAGCTGTAGAGAAATTATATTATACTTCTTGAGTTCTTATAGCCAACAAATTGTACTTTAGAAATTTGCCTGCGAGAAAGTATAGTGAAAAAAAAAAAAATAACAACATTGGATTTATATATAAAAATAAATTAAAAAAAAAAAAAACCCACACAATTACCGAGTAATCCGGTTGATGTATCGTTTGGCAATATATAGGCAATCGAGAAATTTGAATCAAAACAACTAGACAGCAAAAACAATGTGATCAAATGAGTTTGTTTGGCATCAATATGACAATAAATTGTCGCGCAAAAGTACATTGTCCAATGTTTTGACTAATGTGGGTCACATTAGCCGAAACCCTAGTGACGATTATGATGTTAATATCAGTACATGATTGACATCTTGTATCTGCCACAATTTGACAGATTCTTCCACCCGAAGATATGCTAACATGAACCTTTCGGATTTTGTTAAAATTTTGATGACGAAACGGACCCGAGCAGAACTTTGATGTCATGGTCCAGCAGCATCGGCAGAAACTCGATATTCTTGAGCTCAAATGAGAAGTCTTCGAGATCCAATAAGTCCGCAGCGAAAGAAGCCAACTTAAATGATACAAAAAGGAAAGAACTTGTTATCAAATCATATTCATATGTATGTGGACTCAAGGCTTTCTTCGACTCTCCAGATTTTCACTACCTTGATTCATTGCGACTAACGACGAGCAGTTCGAGATTTCGGCTTTGAGGATTTCTGTGGAGACATAGAACACATTGAAAAGATAGTCAACTTATCCGTATATCATGTGCTATGGAAATACGAATAAAAAGTGTTTTAAGTCGAAAATTATGCACAAAGCTACAATACACTGCGACACAGGAACTACAACTAGTTTGGTGTTTATTTGCTTTTAAAGATGAAGCTTTATTCTGTCTTGAAACTTGGTGAGAACATGAAATAAAAACTTCTCTCACTAGCAAAAGGACTTTCGAAAGCTCAGAAAGAAAATACACTTACCGATGTAGCCCCAAAGCTAAGCCCAGATCCTATAGAAGCACCTTCAAGAACAAATAATGCAGTTAGATAACTTTAAAAAAAAAAAAAACAAAAAAACAAAAAAAAACGAAAAAACCCTAAGGTTGTAAAATGGATATTTTTCTAGAAATCGGCATAAAATTCTATAAATTCAACAATATTTTGATAAAAAGAACAGTAAAATAAAACATTAGCCCAGTGAAGGATAAGTGAGTACCAGCAGCAAATGGCGTTGAAAATAATGCGTTTCCAGCAGGGGTGGAAGAACCAAAAGCTGGAGTCGTACTGCCGAGCAGAGAAGGGGTGGAAGACCCAAACAGAGATGATGAAGAACCAAATAGAGGTGTTTGGGGCGTAGCTGAAGATGGTCCAAACAGAGAAGATGTTGGGGCAGAAGCCGAGGGGGTTGTGAACAGAGAAGGTGACATGGAGGCCGATGCAGCAGAGGGCGTGTTGAAGAGAGAGAAACCACTCGCTGAAGAAGCTGTAGCTGGCCCAGCAGAAGTTGGCGGTGCAGTTGATGACCCTTGACTTGCCGAACTGGTTAGAAATCCTGCTACTTGAGTTGATGGTTGCGGATTCACAGGCAAATGCAAAGTTGGATGCGCCCTCTTAGCAGCAGCTTCTTTTCTTGCTGTTTCCCGCCGGTCGGCCTCGAGAAACGGATCATTTCCCTCGCCCCGGCGCCGCTGGTCAGCTAGATACGCCGCTCTCATCGACTCAATATATTGATGAATACTCTCCACCTAAGAAATGGCATCAAAAATTTTCAGTTACTAATTGTAAGTAATAAGATCTCCATTTTGTGCAGATTTGAACGTGTGAGAATCAAACAAATATTTTTCTTTACACAAGAACATATATTGCTCTAGTTCACCTTAGCAGCTACGTGAACGAAAAAGTCGTGCACATTAGACATCACTTTTGGAAGAGACTGCAACAAAGATGCAGTATTGCAAGAATTCTTCTCGGAATCTAAGAGGAGCAACTGCTCTAACTCTTCAATCCACTGCCGGCACTGGTTGAGGTACTTCTCAAATCTAGCAACCGTTTTCTGTAGAAACGGAGAAGGTTTCTTCGGAAGCCCGCTGTAGAAATCAAAAACCGGGACTATAGATGTAGCAGCTGGTTGACTGCTAGAACCTGGTGTTGCTCCAGAGGGCTGCGACGGTGCGGTGGCAACAGACCCACCTCCTGTGTTCGGGTGAACAAACCTCGGTCGTAGCATCATGAAAGAACGAATAGCGACCTCCGTGTTCCGTAACATGTCTTTCACAACGGCCATTAGCTCGTGAAGCAAAGCTTTCTGTCTTTCCATAGACGTACTGATTCCACCGAGTTCCTGTTATAATGAAGTTAAGAGTTTCGTTCTAAGCCTCGTATTCTGGTTATTGTAACTAAAGAAAAGCGAGGAAAAAAGGGATAGAACTCCAGACTCGTAATCAGTACTTCACATTTTAATATGTTGTAGAAGCAACTAAGACCTCTCGACATAGTTACAAAATCTAATTTTTGGACATCTTAAGAAGAATCCTTTTGACTCCTAATCAGTGCGATTCATGTTTTTTCCCACTCTTCGTCTCCCTTTGCTAAGAAATGGCCTTAAATTTTCCAAAAACCACAATAGAAAGTCGCATTGCAAAAACACAAAAGTACGAGAGAAATGCGAGCCTTGAAAGAGCTCACCTGGACAATGTGGCTCGCGTCCTGCTCAAACCCGTAATTCAAAACCGAAGAATCGTAAAGACGACTACACTGATCGAGCCTCTGGCTCTCATCTCGACATTCCAGAATCCGCTCCCTACACACACACTCACATTTCTTAACCAACTCAAAACCCACATTGTAAATCACTAATCACAACTAAAAAGTAAAAACCAACAAAAATCATAGCTATTTTACCAGCAAAACCCAAACTCAACAACTAAAAGTTCACCAGAGTTATTCAATTGGAAATCAACTCAAAACCCTCCACACTAAAAACCCAATTAGTCAAATCCCAACAACTTTACTAAAACCCCAAAATTCCAACTGAACATAAACAATCAAAACAAAGACTGTCACATTATACATACCCACATACTTATATATACACATATATATACATATATAGAGAAAGAGAAGGAGAGCAAAGATGTACTCAATCTGGAGGAGGATTTTCTGGGAATCCGGGTGGAGATCAGCCCACTTGGTGCCATAACTCGCCGGGGCTTTGTCGTTCGTGAACAGAAACATGTGTGTCTGTTGTTGTTGTTGTTGTTGTTGTTGTTGTTGTTGTTGGAACTGTTGGGGCTGAAACTGTGGTGTCGTTTGTTGTTGTTGTTGTTGGGAGAGAAATGGGCTGCTCTGCTGGAAAGCCTGGGGCTGAAACGGCGACGGCTGAGGCGTCGTTTGTGGCTGCTGCGGCGTCGAGAGGAACGAGAACGCCATTTTCGCGCTTCTCTAGAACCTTGAGAGAGTGTTGTTACTTTGTTCTCTTTCGCTCGAAAGGGTTTTTCTGGGTTTTTTGCTTTTTGAATCGGGAATGGAAAATAATGAAGACTTTTTTTTCTTTTTTTTTTAATTTTTAAATTCAGTGTTTTTGTTTGGGAAGTTTAGTTTAGAAAGAGAAGAGAATGGCGATTGGTGGATTAGATAGGTTTTTTGGGCTCAAATGGGCCCAATGAGGCCCAATCCTAAACTGAGATGAGCTAGCCCGTATAGCTAGACCAATGAGTTGGGAAAATTTTTAAAGAAAATTGATAAATTTTGAGAAATATCACTTTTAACAACGAGTTTTCAAAATTGCCGCATAAAAATAAATAATAATAAAAAACTGTAGTCCGTGTCTTTTTTTAAGAGCAAATTTGACCAAATTATCTTTTTTCTTACCAATGAAGATGACAAGAGGGAGAGTGAAATAGTAATTTTCTAAAAAAAAAAAAAAATGTGTCATGATTTTGTAATAATGGTATGAAACTATGAATTGCACACTTTGGTTTTGTAATATCTATCGCAAATTGTTTTATCTAGCATAGTCGAACTGTTTGTTCTGGTCATTTATAATCTTTAATAAAAATTATCACAAAATTATTTTATTGTTTGATCGTACTATAAATAGTCTTTACCCATAGAAATAGCTAATTTTATCATGCCAGCCTGTTATATTTTGAGAGAAAATTGCAGTAAATAATTAAAAAAATATGTTTTTAAAAAATAGCACATGTTTCAAAATATTTAGAAGATAACACTTGTTATGAATTTTATAACAAAAAAATCTTTATACATTTGCAAAAAAAAAGTTTTAGCATTTTAATTTTTAAGAGTGATAGTCAAAACATGTACTATGTTTTAAAATACACGATCAATTTTTTTACGACTCACGCTATTTGAGGAGCAAATAATACGGTGGTAGGGACAAAATAAATTCTAATCAAGAAGATTTTCTTTGGTTTTTCAAGATTTTGCAAGATCGACTAAGAATAATAGCACATTTGGCGATGATAATTTATTTGAAATTTGTAGTGGGTATCTCTGAAATGCATAAGCTGATTTTGACTTCAATGATAGAAAAATGTCCTTTTTTCGGTTCAAATGATAGAAAAATGGTTATCAAGTACACCTAATAACACTTGAAAATTTTCTGCCTAACATAAGGTAATCTATATAGCACCTTGTTTTTATGAGAAAAAAAAAAAAAACGTTTAATGCAAACGTGTTAACCTATGTTAGTCACTATAGTAGCTCGTACATACATAGATTATTACATATGGATGATTATTAATCGATTTTCACAATCGTCAATTTCGTCACGAGATTTGCCACTAGCAAGAAAAATTCTTCAATCATTTAAAAGGTTGCTTTCTAAAATATATATATATACACATTATATATATATATATATTTGAAAATTTGTTATGATTTTTTTCGTGTTTTTTAAAAAAGATTAATTTTGATGATTTAACATCGTTCACAACAACAGTAGCTCTTAGACCTTGTGTGTGTATAACAAAATGTGATGTTCTGTTACTATATGTTATATTAAGAACTTAAGCATGATATATATCATATGTACTTAAAATAAAATTTGACAAAGATCATTTTAATGAGAAATACTATTGATTCAATTGAAAACTCCGCTTCATCCATAAACAAAGAGAAGTCCCATTGCAGGTCCTAACAGATAAGAACAATATATCTATCTTATATAATTAGATAAATGCTAAACGTCAAGAATATTTTGTTAAAAAAAATGGTATTATTTATCAGATACAACAAAAACAAGTCTAGTTATAAACAAATGGCACATTATTTCATAATTTTATTTTAGTCTAAATTTTTAATTGATTGTGCAGCATCACTATGCACTCTTATACTTCATGAGCCAAATTCAATTTGAGCAAACATTGCTTATATTGTTTTATATTTATATGATATATAAAACAACTGATCATTGGGATTCTAAACCGTTAAACTCGGTGAGTGAGACTAACAAAATGAGTTTGTTATTATGAGAGATAGTAATTATCAATTAATTTATTTTGATCACATAGATAGATTTTTTTTTTTTTTTTTTTTTTGCTACTAACATATATTGTATGGTCAATTAACTTATATTTTTTTTTTTTTTTCCTGCAAAAAGCTCTCTCTCTACGATCTACGTGCCCAAGAATGTCGATACTATTACTACATAGATAGATTAGTAGTAATAGTATCGACATTCTTGGGCACGTAGATCGTAGAGAGAGAGCTTTTTGCAGGAAAAAAAAAAAGGGTGGCTCATTGGTCGAGAGATGATCTTCTAAAAAGAGTGTAAAGACAAATCTGCCCTCGAATATCTCAAAACATTGCATTATCAACCACGTCCCTTGTTTCCAAGCACTCTAGTCTCTATCCACTATTTTTTTTTATTACTAACCAAACCTAACTTATTATGTTCAAACGTTTAGTGGACTTTTCAATGTTTTTGAAGATTGTGGAAATATATAGGTGGGTTTTGTAGCTAACTTTCCCTATTCAAAATCCATTGTAGGTTACTAGATTAATAGTGGTTGGAAAAAAAAAAAAAGATTACTTGATTAATAAACCATAAGTGATTAATTGGATATTGTAAAGATAAAGTAACTAAGAAATGCATGGCAAAGTAGGCTTTTTAACTAATTAACAATGTCATATAGCATAGTGAGTGATTACAAAGTAGGAGAAGAAGAAGAGACTAAACCAAATACAAAAACAGGAAAAAAAAAAAAAAAAAAAAGCCACAACTTTCTAAAACTTTGATTTCTTAGCTAGTAATTTAACCTGCCAAAAAAAAAAAAAACTAAGGAAAGCCCTTAGAAAAACACTAACAAAACAAACCACCACTTCCATTTTTTTTTTCCGTCCAAAAAAAAAAAAAAGCAAAAACAAACTCAAAGACTTGACTATTTTCACTTAAGCCCACTGCCAGGTGTCGAAACCACAGGCTCAGCCCAGGAGCAGAAATCCCCTACAGCACCCCCAGTGGCAGCCACCCCATGATGGTTGTGATGAAGAAGAAGATGATGATGATGATGATGATTTTGTTGATGATGATCATGATGATCACCCCCCTCAAACTGCCACGTGGCGCCCATCCCCCTCGCGCCCCCACCATTCCCCCCAACACCCTCACCCAAGGCCCAAACCCCCCTTCCGAGGCCAAACCCCAGCTCCTCAAGCCCACTCCCCAGCCCAAGCCCGAACCCCCCGAGGGCCAGGAACCCCGGCCCCTGGGTGTTCAGCAGGGAAGTGAAGCTCCCGCCGCCGCCGCCGCCGCCGGAGAGCGGCGGGAGGAGGACGGGCGAGGCGGAGAGCGGGGCGGAGGAGAGGGGGGCGGTGCGGGAGCGCTTGGCGTTCTTGCGGGATCCGCCGCCGACGGGGATGTCGCGGAGCGTGCCGCCGTGGGTCCAGTAGCGGCGGCAGGCCTTGCAGAAGTGGCGCGGCTGGGAGAAGTTGTAGTTGTTGTAGTAGCAGAACTTGGTGTTCGTCGAGTCGCACCTCGGGCACGCCAGCTGCTCCTGCTCCGCCCCCGCCGCTGCCGCCGCCGCCGCAGCACCCGGCTGCCCCTTCCCCGCCGCCGCCGCCGCCGCCGCAAGTGGCCGACGCAGCTGCTCACCCACCGCCACCTCACTCGGCATAATCACCAATACAAGTACAACGTAACCAAATGAAGCAATATTATACGTGTATATATATATATATATGTGTGTGTGTGTAGAATTACTAATACTATAACTATTTAGTATAGTAAAAGAGAAGTGAGTTTTGGGTTTGGGAAAAGGGTTTTGGTGTTTTGTTGAGCTTTGTTGTTCTTGTTGTTGTTGGGAAGGAATGAAGTGGACGTGGAGGGGTTTATATATATATGGAGAGGTTATTAGGGTGAAAGAGAGAGAATATGGTTATATGTTTTGTATGAGAAGAGTGAAACAGGTTTTTTTTTTTTTTTTTTGGTATGTGATCAGAGGCATATAACTATATAACAGGCAGAGAAAGGGTAAAAAAAAAAAAAAAAAACAAGCAGCTTTATCAGTGATATCTGTTAAGCACGACAATATCAGTCGGCTAGGTTCAGAAGAGAGGAAAATTAAAATTAAATTAAATTAAAAATAGAGAGAGAATCAAAAGGCTCTGTTTGGGTCGGCTACAACTATACCTACATGTGGGGGCTCTCATGCGCATTAAATTAATCAAGAATTAAAAAACATTATAATTTTTTTTTTCATTTCCTATGTTTTTTTTTTTTTTTTTTTTTTGCGTTCTTCGATTTTGGCAGGAGGTTTGATTTGAAAGGGCTAATGTTGGTTGGTTGTTTTTTGTTTTTCTTTTTTTTTTTCTTTTTCTACGGAGGCAGAGATTGTGGGGTCCATGGAATGAAATTTTATCTACGACAAAATAATCGCAGCAACAATTATGTAATGGAACTATGCAAGTATTAATAATAGTGTGTGTATATGTATGTATATGTGTAGTGTAGCGTATGATACAATACAATGATGAAAAGCGAATGTGCATAATGAGCCACGGGCGTTATTATAAGTTACCCTTTTTCTGGTTTTTTTTTTTGTTTATTTGTAGTGCATGCATGGGAATAATTATTATATTTATATTTTTATATACGCATATATCAAAGGAATGTTATATATTATATATTTATTGTTACAAATCCACACGAATTTCATGCATTCCAATGATGTATATTTTAATATACATCGTAATGGCGAGTGGAGGTTAAATGGTTAATAATGTAACTAACTAACTATATTTATTACTATAGTGCTTCATTGTGATTGTGTTATTGATGGTAATTATTATAAAAATTAAAAAAAAGGGAAAATACGTGGGTAGTTCCAAAAATGACTGCAAATTATATTATACTTCTCTATCTCACACACTGTACTTTGCCTTTTGTTTATTCTGTGAATGTGGATATGTAACTATAGCTATCTAGCTTATAATGATGGCTAATTAAATAGGAATGAAAAAAAAAAAAGGATTGTTAGTGATAGATTAGGTTAATAATGGATAATGACCTAGGTAAGCTAGGGTCTTAGCTTTCTATGTCAAGTGTCAACAATATTGTACATAGAAAATGTTTTTATGCCCCACTATGTGAGAAAATTCAACTAACCTAGAGAAAAATTTGCACTCCCTAGGAAATATAGAAACACCAATCAATAATAAATAGAGTGAGATTTCATTCATCCTTACAAATTAAGGAGGGAATTGATTGCCCTCAATACATATTTTCTTTATATATATCCAACCGAAGAATAGAATAAATATTCATATTTTCTTCAAGGCCATTAATTTTTAATATTAATTAATGGTGTGTAACGTAGCAAGTAATATACTAAGGTATAGTTCGGATTGAGAATTTAAATTAGTTTTGAATATTTTGCAATTTTTTACAATTATAGATGATGGATTTGAGCTCTATACTTTTTACGGAAGTCATGTTTGGAATTATTGTGGACTGTATACTTGCAATCACTCTTGTATTTTAACACATTACTAGATTTGTACTTTACTTTTGTGAGCAAACAATTTGATCCCTTTTTGGTTCTTTCTTTTCCCTTCCTAAGGTCCCTTTTGGTTTTGTTCATGCATGCATGCCACAATCCTATGCCTTTATGTTGAGACTTAATAAAAAAAGATTATCTACAATGTCTATTACATATGTTTCCATAGCAGAAAAAGCAAACAAGAGAGAAAGTGATTTGGTTGTCTATTAGCTATTGGATTGTCTAAGCATTTTCATAGTACAAGGACATAGTCTTTGGCATGCTCGTTCGTAAAAAATTAATAAAAAAAAGAATTTAAAAAAAAGTGCGTATATCTTTGAAGGAAGCGTTTTGGTGGATAACGATTGTAGTGATAAACAATAAATTTAAATTATTAAATTTATTTTTTATTTTTTTATTTTAAAAAATTTATTAAAAATATAAATGTGGTGATACAAAATCGTAAACAATTATCTTTTATCAAAAGAATTTTTCATGTTTGAAGCACAAACTATTCAGATATAACTCTATCATTTGCCTAAATGCATTTAATAGGATTTGACAACCCAGAAAAATACAAATGATCATCCATTCACCTATATTGGTAGCAATTAACTTATCTTAATATATAGGCCGTAGAGTCCAATGTGTACCTTACATAAGAAAATTCAAACCAACTATGATATGATCTATAATATCTAACCTCAATATAATCCCTACAACATAAGCGTATAGCATAATTATATACCACACAAAAAACAATATTATAACGTCTAGAACCAAAAAAAAAGCTTGCAACAAGAACGTGAGAAAAATCTTCGGTCGAGAATTTTATATTAAGAAAGGATTATAGACTATTAATAGATTAGTCTTTTTGAAAAATGAAATTCAATTTAAAAATAATTTTAACGATTTAAAATTACTTTTTATGATAATACCGCCCAAGATATTTTTAATTAATTATATTGCAAAAGAAAAAACATTGTCCATTAACTCGGTACGTGAATTAAGAACTTATCCCTCAATTATCCTTCTACTAAGCTTATGTTTGGGGTGGTATTTTACCCGTTTCATCTAAAAAAAATTTTTAGGATTAAAAAATAATTTAAAAATAATTTAGAATAATTTGAAAAAAAAATTATGTTAAATGATTTGATTTTATAAATTTTGAGATGATATAAATAGTTGAGATTTAAAAATATTATATAAAAATTTTAAAAATTAAAAAAAATAATTAAAAAAATAAAATATAATAAAATAGTTTATAAAATAAAAAATTGAATGATTTAGAATAATATAAAATGAAATAAAATAAGTAAAATGTTTGTCCAAATATGATATAAACTTGGAAAAATACAACATAAATAGAAATAGAAACATGAATTTTTCTAAGAAAAAAAGGCTCTCTAGTCTTTCTTGAGCTAAAAAAATTGAAAGAAGCAAAGCGGGCAAAAAGGGCGTCAAAGAAGACAAGTGAAGAGAGAGAGAGATATATATCACATTACATATATAGATAGAGAATCAGAGATAGAGATATAGATAGAGAGAGAGAGAGAGAGAGATTATAAAGATAGAGATAGAGAGAGAAGATAGAGAGAGAGAGAGAGTTGGTGGTGGGACATTGCCGACAGAATCATGAGTGTCGGGCAGCGTGGGAGGCAATTATTGGGTCTCTCCTCTGATTTCGGACGCGTCATGTCCGCATCAGATTCTTCCCCAATCTCTCTCTTCTCTCTCTCTCTCCGCATTTCTCGCCTCACTGTTTTCCCTCCCCCAAAACCCACTCCTCTGCTCCCACCCCCACCCTTGGCCCTACGCCTCCGCCCTCCCCCACCGTCGATCACCCCCACCGATTGATCATGATCACAAGTCATGAACCCTGTTCTCTATTCCACCTTTGATTGGATGTGATTGATTGATTGATTGATTGGTGTGCCCATCACCCACCCACCCACTCCTTCAATCATGCTATATATATATATGTATATGTGCGTGTGTGTAGTATATAAACAAGCATGCCCAATTGGTAGCTAAAGGGGACAAATTTTGTGGCCTAGGTTGTTTAAGATTGCTAATTATTTTATTATTTCCATTAATGGGTTGTTTTTGTTTATTGTTGATCTTGGTGGAGAGAGAGCGAGAGAGAGGACACAAAAAAAAAAATCATTAGTTCTAGTTGATAATGACATTAGAATTTGGAGTTAGCTAGGGTTTAATTTATTTGATTTTCTTGTACCTTCGTATATATAAAAAACGTCCTTTTTATTTTTTATTTTCAGGTAGCATGAAGAGAACGACACTCACCGAGTGTTGTGTTAGGCTTAAATAATTAGGCTAAATTATGAGTTTTGATAAGTACTTGTCAATTTGCTAACCTAACATTATGATCGATCCTTTTAACTATGTATCACGTGAAAGTACCACAAAGCAATCACAATATCCTATTTAGTGCGGCTTTGGTATTTTAAATTAGCGAATTTTGTTCTGTTAAAATTATACATACATTAATGCACAAAAATATTTTAAAAAATAAATTACATAAAACAACTATTAGAATCTCAAATGTTGGTTATTTTAAACTACTTCTTAAAAAAAATTGAGTACTAATTTATAAGAAGATCAAGTTAAAAACCATTTTTACCAAACATACAAATTATAAAAAATCTATTTGGTATTTAGTCATTTTCTAATACACATTTTAAGAAAATAGTCAACGTTTTTCAAAATTAAAACACTAGTCATTAGCCCTTTAAAATACTATAGGTATAAAAGTAATATCACACCATCAAGTAGTTAAGAAAATAATTATTTCTTAAATCATCATCTAAAAAATGATTATTCACTCGATAATCTCAATTATAAATTACAAAATCTAAAAAAAATATCTAGAACTATTACCAAATTAGCCCTTTATTTGTTTGGCAAGTCTTGAATCTTATTATTATTAATATTATTAATTATTATTCATTTAATACACAAAAGCAAACTATGCATCCCAAGTCATGCTTGCTAATAATTTGATGTGCCTTTTTAATACACAAGTGGGTCTCACAAACTATCACACAAATCATGATATATGTGTTAAGAAGCAATATTTTCCAATATTCAAACATTATGGCTTCATGTAACCATTTGTACCGCAAAGTAGAGCAAACTTTTTTGCAACTTTGTAAGGTATGAGAAAACATTCTATTACCATAACATGCTTAGAATCAATGAGGATATTCAAATTAGATTTTTGTGACAATATATTTGATTCTAATCCCATCTAAAGTTCCAAAACATACAATTACCAATCCTCAATTCTTCACCGAAAAGGCCCCGCATTGAAGTAGAATAGAACAACTATATATATATAGTCTAGTAGGGACAATCTAATGGTTAAAGTCCTCTTTATATAGTCCATAGTAGGGTCTAAGGTTTGAAGTATTTGCTCAATTAGCATAAAAAAGAGTTCAGTAGCACAGTTAATTCCTAATTACAAGGATAAGAACATTCAATAAAAAAAATTAAAAAATAAAAACCATTATAGGTAGAAAGAAATAATGCAACTAGGCTGAAAAAGAAAATGAAGAAATATGGCCGATCTATGAAATGTGAGTGATCATAAGAAGTTGGTCAAAAAACAAGAACCAAATGTCAGTGAGAATGGAAAGAAACAGGGACCGGCAATTGTCGGTGACAGCAGAGGCACGCGCGGCCTGAGTGGCCATCGAAATGCCACCGGCAAAGTGAATCATAGGTCGCTTTCAATGGACGAGGCTTTCTTTTTGGGGCATAAAAATTCAAGAAAAAATTTTAAACCAAAAAAAAAAAAAAATCTGATATGTAACTCAGAAGAATAATGTCTTTGCAGTGAATTAAGAGAATAAATCAATTTTATATTATGTTTAAAATAGATAGTCAATGTTTTAGAGTCTTTTAAAATTAAAATTATTAAGCAGTTATTTTTTAGATGAAGTTTTAAGAAAATAATCAACTTATCTATTAATTATAAAATAGTTATTTTTTTTAATTATGTGATGGTGTGATATTATTTTTATACTCTTAATTTTTTAAATGACTAATGACTAATTTTTTGATTTTTTAAAATGTTTATTATTTTTTTAAATATAAATTAAAAATGATTAAATATCTAACAGCTTCTTTAAAATATTGAGAAATTTAGAATAATTAGACTAATTACTATAATAGAGTTATATTAAATTTAGAAAACAGCTCTAACCACTCAAAATTGTTTTATGCGACAAATTTTCACCACATGAGACTCTTTCTTGTATGAATTAAGGTGTTGAAAGTTGAATATTAATAGAATTTTCGTGTCTTTTTTTTTTTTTTTTTTTGCAAAAATGAAAAAAATGTCTTTCAAGGTGTATGTGTATGTGATTCTCAATCCCAATCCCATTGGTGAAGAGTACAATAGTACTGAATCGGTCTCCCACTGCTCATTCGGTCGCCCATAATCACTGACAAATCTGTCCTTTCTCTTTCTCCCCTACTTCTTAGTACACTTTTTCAAAACCACCCCTATTCATCCACACAACACTTTTTTTGGCATTTTTCTGCTTTGCCCGGACCATGATTTCATTCACATTAATTTACTTGGGATTTTTCTTTGTATTTTTTATTTCTCATATTTGTCTCCGTAATTCAATATTTAGAAGTTAGAACATATTGGGATTTTTGCTTGCTATATAGTTAGGTTAAAAAAAAAAAAACTAGTGATGAACTTGCCCCCTCTTTGGAATAATGTAATAGAGATTTTGCAATAATGTTTCATTATTTTAAACATGAAGAATTGAATAATATAGGATCTTATGAATGGATATATATATATATATATAGCTTGCTTACTGTTGATGTAGTTTAAGGCCAATTTGATAGAATTTTGCAACTTAAATTGATTTTTATCTTTGTCTTCAAATGATTCTCATAATGAAACAATTAGTTATTAAGACATTTTTAATAAAACTGTTAGCTGATTGGACAGTGACATAGCCAAATATTTTTATCTTTTCAAGTGTGGTTTGAGAAAAATTTACATTAATTTTTTAAAATAAACTTTAAATCTAGTATAGTTAGACTAAATTAAGTGAAACAATGATGTATCTATAATTTCTATTTTGAAATAGAGTATTGGTTAAATATTACATTGTTTTGAGGGTGTAAGTGAAAACATTTTAAAATTTAGGCAAAAAAAATTAAATTTAATAAATTTAGACGCTAATAATGGTGGATCCGCCTTGGACATTAGCTTTTATGAATAAAAAAAAGCTCAGCCTTTTATCTTGTTCAAAGAAAATAACTCTCTTTTCTGCGATAAGGGAAAGTGAATTAACTATTTTTGGGCACTTTCACGTTGCAAATATCTTGGCACATGCAAAAACATCAACGTGGAGAAAAACAAAACATGTTTGGTCTGCATTGTTTCTTTTTATTTTTTTTAACCCCATATATAATCTTTCTTTTCACTTATTATCTTTTCGGTTTTTTTTTTTTTTTTTGCTCTGAATTTATGATCTTTATGTTCGTTTAGAAATCTGTTTCCCTTTGGGAAGACAAAATGGTACAAGCTCTATAGCTTTTTTTGTTCTATTTGTTTGTCCATCGGAATCGCCACAACAAGCAGGTCATGCAAAATACATGCTCTTGGCAGTAGCATATTATTTGAAAAAAATAAAATAAAAACATGCGCTTGAATTTGAATTTGTTACACTTTGAAAAACAATGGGCATGGTTAAAAACATGAATTCAACATTATTTATTCAATTTTGGTATTGAAAATTGCTTGGATCGATTGGAAAAAACCTGCAAGGCAATAATTTTGCTGTGAGAATATAAATTAGTACTTGTCACTCGTTTCCTTTCAAAATCATGTGTTGTTCAACTACTTTTTCAACCCTATTTTAGACTATTGGAAGTTTTTTTTGCCTTACAACATATGGCTTATCTACAAATTATACTGTAGATAAAGACCTCAGCGACCACTATAGAAATTTGAATTTTAGCAACTGATAAAAAAAATCAGTTGCAGATAATGGCAAACCAGTGGCATAATGTTTGGGCAATTGATATTTTAGCCAGGAAAGTGTAATTCCGGTGATCGATGACATATCCGCAACTGATGTTTTAGTCGGAGATCATAGGTACATATTTATGATTGATATTTCAGTCACGGGTAATATTTTTAGTTTAATTAATTTAATTTATCTTTTTTTTTTTAATTGTGTAGCGTGAGTTTTTAAACGGTACTAACCAATAATAAATTATGTAAAATGCATAGATATTATATTTACACAGTTAGTCCCAAAAAAAAAAATCAAAGAAGTCTAACCTCATGTTTACCCCAACCATTCTACTCATTTCATTCCATTCAATTTTTTCACTTTTTCCAATCCTCCAAACCATTCCATTCCATTCCACTTTTTTTAACTATTTTTTTCAACTTTCCAAATCCCTATACAATATCTTTAAATTTCAACCATTTATACCACCTCAAAATTTGTAAAGTCAAACCATTTAGAATGGTCAAAAATGGTTGGAATGGTTTCCCCAAAGACCATGTTAAGTCAAGCTGTAGGAAAAAAAATCAAAAAGAGGTCGGAGTCGATTTGTATAAAAAAAATAAGATGAAAAATAAAACTAAGGCCGCCTGAGGTTATAATGTCATGTCCCTCTTAACTTAGTATTTTGTATTGGTAAATTAGTTGATTTCTATAAGTTACTTTTTCATATATCTCAGCTAAAATCTTATAATATATTTGATTTAAAACATTTTTCATTATTTTTATTAATATTTACTATTTACCATTCTCTGAATATTTAATAACTTATTTAATTATCTTGTAAATATTGTGTATAATTTATTCATTATTTTTTTAAACATAACTGTATTTGGTTTAATTGAATAAAACTGTAATAATCATATATATAATCTTTATTTTACTTCGGTAATTACTTTTATTTTTCTTCTTATTTGGTTTATGTGATTTTTTTTTTGTTTTATTTAATTTCCTTGTCTTTTTATAGATAGAAGTTGTATTTACAAATGTATATCATCCTTTGCTGGCGTTTTCTATTTTTATGTCGTTTTTATCTTGTTGTCGTTTGGATAGTCACTTTTGTTTTTATTTCCCTGTCGTTTTCACTTTTACTGTCGTTTATGTTTTGTTGTCGTTTCAATATTTTATTGTCGTTTTCATACTATGCGTTAAAATCGTCTTGTCAGTTTTACTTTTAGTGACGTCTCGATATTTTATTGTCGTTCAACGTTATCCTGTCGTTTGAAATTTATTTGTCGTTTTTACTACCTCGTTTTTAATTTGTTGTCGTTTTTTATTTGTTGTCGTTTTTTCATTTTTTTGTCGTTTCTTTTTCTTCTTTATTGTCAATGTCGTTTTCACCTAGCTTGTTTCTGTTCTCTAAAAATGTATGTTATTTTTTTCAATTTCAGTGTCGTTTTTCATCTTTATATGTCGTTTTTCAATTTATACCAATTTAAACAAATTTTATGTAGTTTTAAACTCAGCTACTTATTAAACTCGTTAATCCATGTAATTATCTAAACATAATGTGTTTTTGGATACAAAATATATAATACAAAATAATAATACAAACAACACCTTTTTTATACAAAATATCTAATAAAATGCAAGTATACTTTTATCGTAAAATATATACACTCTACAAGAGCCCCTATGGGAGCAAATGAGCAATTCTAAAATTTGATTCCATTAATTTAGATAATGGCTATGATGCGATATGTTATTTAATTAAAAACGTGCAATACTAATACATTTTCCCAACTAATGTAATTTAATTTATAATGGCCTTAACAAGGTTTGATCATCACGATGCCAGTAATCTCCATGGTTTTTTGCACAAGGAAAATCCCAAGAGCATCTTTTTTATTTGACCAAGTTACATATCAATAAATAGCATTTGGATTGACCACATAATAATAATAATAATAATAATAATAATAATAATAATAATAAAGAATGCATGTTGTCGTTACTAATCTGCATATTGTTGGGTAGTTCATCAAGTGTTCGATTTTCGCAACACGCAATTGTAATTTTGGCTATTTTTCTTTTTTTTTTTTTATCTTTTTTTTTTAAAAATATTTTGGATATCCTTTTTGCTTGCGGGTAAGATAAGAGCCCCCTTGAGTTTCAAACAAGACTAGACTCAATAATGCAAATTCATATTTGTTGTTTTTAATTTTTTATGTTCCTAGTTGATGTGTTAATATAATAAGAAATATTATTTCGTCACCAGAACTGAATTATTATACCGTAACAACTAACAATTCAATCTATAGACATTATAAGACCATAAATATGCAAAAAAAAGGAACACGATTCAAATATAAAAAAAGTCAATTAATTGTTACAATTAGCCAAATATGAAGCAAACAAATTAAACATCTTCTAAAGATAAAGCAAACAAACTAACATCATCGAATCGAACAATTGCAATATTCAATTGACTATTTGAAAATACAAAAAATTCGTTTAGGAAACATATAATCAAAGATCTCGAAGCTTTCTTATGTTGATAGGTGAAATGTATTTTGTGTCTCCGTCAATAAGTTGTTTCGAGACTATAAGGTTAGCGGCTTCGGTGAAATGGAATATGTCCCAAAAAACATAAGTGGATCGATCGGAACAAATAGTCGAAATTAGTCGTTGCGGTACTATTCCATCAAATTTGCCACCTTCATGACATGGCTCACTAGCTGTTTTAAATCCTGCATAAAATCATTCAATTAATTTCGACGATTATTTAGCTAATTCCACTACCGTACTTTACTTTAAAATAATGATCGGACGACGAATTCCATACTTGAGAAGAATTTGTTGTGAAAAAACAAAAAATATATACAATACTCGATGGAGTTGGCTTACCAAATTTATCATAGTTTGTGATGATATCCATAGCAAGATCATACACATTTGCATAGACAAAAATTGCTCCTTTGAGGCTTTCATTGAGCTCATCAAGCAAATCTTTGAGCCTTTCATTGTATTGAATTGCTAACTTATTAGAGAAATCTACACAATGGCCGAAATTCATTTTCCTTTGGTATGGTATACAACCTATTGGCCCAATGTTTGTCACCACAAACTTCCTAGCATCCAATTGGTAAAGTCTCTGCGAAAAAATAAATAAATAAATAAAATTCAACAAAAAAAAAGAAGCTCATATCTATTTGATAAGAATATCAAGTGACAATGTATATATATACATGTTTTTGAACGTTAGATCATGTCAAATTAATACTACAAAGTATCGAAATCCGACGATTAATTTGTTTCGCGTACCGTAAGTTGGTCTCTTAAGTGTTTGATCATATCCGCTATAAAATCATCCGGGCTCACTAGAAATCTTTCTCCACTGGAGAAGACTGGGAGTAGATAATTACCTAAGAAATCATTTGATCCAATTGAAACAGAGAAAGTCGATTGTTTGATGATAAACTCTTTTGCCCTAGTTGGACCCAATAGTTCATCCAATTGTTGCCTTGTAATGTTGAAATAATCAACTTGCATATCCATTCCAACTACGTTAATCTGCAAGTAAACAATTATAATAATTATTAGCTCAAGTCAATTAGTTCTAATATTTTCATGATCAGAAAAAGTAAATAAATTAAAATCTTTTTAGAATTACGCAATATTTATTTGAAAAATCTCGTCAACTTTGATGTAATCCGACATTCAAAAAAAAAAAAAACACATTGTGATCTTAATAATCTTTATAGTTAGTGACACCCTAATCACTCACGAAAACTTTTCCGGTCGAATTCAAAATTCCTGCTCCACCGGAAGCGTAATTTACTCCAGGTAGTATTGCCACCCCATGGGAGCTTGGTGCTAGAAATGGAACTGCATAGTTTGGTTGCCCTAATTCTTCACCTGAAAAATTAAATAAATAAAAAATGTAATTAAAATTTTCTTTATAGGTCAAGTTAATGTGCATAAAAAAGAAAGGAAAAAAAAAAAGGCGAAGAAGGTTTTACGCAAGTTCGACCTATGATATCGGGGGGAGTCCTTCCATTGGTATATCGGCCCGTGGGATTTCCTCCGGAGGGTTTGAAATCGATCCCATCGGGGCGATTGTTTCCCTTAGCCAGAGTGAAAAAATAGTTATTGTTCCCGGCATCAACCTCAGAATCACCAAAAATAAAAACTCCTAATAAGTCCCCTTTGTTGCGATCATCATCATGATCAGCCTTTGCCATAAAGGCCAAGCTGATCATGATCAACAAAATAACATAATAAACAATGCAATGTTTGATCATCATGCTCATAATTTTTTTTTTATTTTTTATAGAGAGAAGAAGAAACAAAGAATGTAGAGAAAAATGGGCACTATCTAGCTAGAAGATCACAGCATATAAGTTAGTTAGTAAGTTAGTTATTCATTGCTTTAATTACCAAAATAAAATAATGAAGTATTATTGGTCGTTGTTCGCTTATTATTCATTAACTAATCCAAATAGTATCTCTTAGAACATTTGTAATCTTTCCACTTTTATTTAATACGGACGTGCATGCAAGTAGCTAATTATTTAGGAACACTTGTATTGTTTTAATTCGGACGTGCATGCTTATATTGCTAATACTTTATCCTTAATTGATAGCAAAAAAAAAAAAAAACATTGGGAGAATGATAATCACATTTTTCAATAGAATTACACTAATGATAATCACATTTTTCAATAGAATTACACTGTGCATGCTTATGTTATTGTATGTGATTGGTCGCTTTGCTAGGACGGTAAGGATTCCAGGTTGGTTTAATTTAATTTACTATGGCGTAATTAACAAGGTTTGAGCATCATGTTCACAATCCTCATGATTTTTACATAATTACAGAGTGTACACATATGAATAAGTAATGTATTGTTTTTCTAATCTATTCATATGGTAATCAAAGAGTGTCTTTTTGGGAAAAAAATTGTAACCATGTTTACTCATAGTATTTTGAATTTCTAACTTGTAATTCTATGAGCGCACTTTATACTTTATAGGATGCCCAAGCATGCTCGCTTACTTTGGTTTTTAATTTGGTATATAAATTAGTAAACTGAATGTTGAAATTTGAAACACACCAATAAAATAACAATATTGGACCAAATATATAAAAGAAAAATGAAATATGCTAAGGACAGACGCAGGTGACACGTCTATCCAATCGTGACCGTCCGTGGGAGTGGGCCCCACGGTGGGACCCACCCCCACGAACGGCCACGATTCGACAGACGCGCCACGCTGTAGCACTCCTCAAGATAAATTAAGTGTCTATCATTTTTTTAATTTATATTTTAAAAAAATAGTCAATATTTTAAAAAAAATTTATTAACCACTAATATATAAGAAAATATAGAACATAAAATTAAAAGCATACCATTATATAGTTAAACCGAAATTACTAATTTTTTAATTAATTGAAACATTAACTATTTTGAATAAACGTCGTACCCAATTCTCTAAAAACCACTAACTACTAAACAAGGTAATACTACATAAAGTTCATATCACAACATTCATGCAAAAGAAAACACAAAACATAAATAATAGATACTCTGAAAAGTTCTCTTAAAAAAATAATAATAATAATCGCAGCTAGTCAGCCAAGTCCATTGCTGCCCCGTCGTCGTCGTCGTTTTCATCTTCGTCTTCGTCCTCGTCATCGTCATCGTCATAATCGTCATAATATTCATCCTCATCATCATAATCGTCCTCTTCATCATCGTCGTCATAATATAAAAAAGGGTTATTTGCACTGGTGGCCCCTCTTCTTATAGCGCGGTGACAATGTGGTCCTTAACCTTTTTTTTTTTTACAATTGGGTACCCAATCTCGCAAAAGTATTGCAATTGAGCCCTTCCGTCTGATATCCGTCTAAAATTGAACGGAATTTCCCACGTGACCCACACGTGAGCTATTTTTAGAGGATATTTTGGTCCTTTTGAGTTTGACAATAAAAGTTTTAAAACTTAAACGAGTAATAATAATTAAAAAAAAAACAAATTTTACTCTCTCTCTCCATTTCTCTATCTCATTTTCTCTCTGAAAAATCAATGGCGGCGGAGACAAGCGCAAGCGTGAGGCGGAGGCAAACGGCGATGGGAGGCGAGCACGAGGCGGAGGCGGAGGCGAGGGAGGCGACACCGCGACGACGAGTGCGAGTTTGAGGCGGAGACGGAGGCGACGCCGTGACGACGAGTGCGATGCGAGGTGGAGGTGAGCGGCGGCGAGCTGCGAGCGCGAGGCGGAGGCAAGCGGCTGCGGAGGCGATGACGTCAACGCGTGGAGTTTAAGGTCCGGGAGGTTTGGGTTGTCGTCGTTGAATCTGTATGGATCCAAGGGGTTTGTCTGCGGCGAGGACAACACCACTGTCGTTGGGGTGTTATGGTGGGGTCGCGGTGGTTGGGGGCTCGTCGGGGTCCTCGAGGTTGTCGGATTGGGGTTCGTCGTGATGGGTTTCGGAGTTTGGGGGTTCGTCGCGAAGGTCGGGAAGGTCATGTTCGGTGTTTGAATCTGGGCAGAGGATTCGCGCTCAACGCCACTGTCTCTCCGCTCCGATCTCCCTTCGCGCTCAATGTTCACCGTTTTGCTGTGTATAAGCATATACCATTTGTTACCCCTTGATCTGGGTTTGTTATTATTAGAGTGGTTAGGAATTAGGATTCGTTGAATTACAGCTCTGTAATTAAGTCATAGTTAGTAAAAATTAGATTAGTTTCATTAATTGCTGATGTAATCGAGTGGTTTATTTTCTTTTTAGTGGGTTAGCCATCTCTGTATATATACATATATTGTAACTTTCTTTCTTTCTTTGGTAAGTAATGAGAAACACTTTCTCTCTGGTTTTCTCGTCTTCTCATTTTCTCGATCAATCTTGTTCGTGTAATAGTTGCACCAAGAACACAGATCTGTGTTTGTATATTGGAAATAAGAAGTTTGAAAAATCTCAAGTTTTAATTTTGGAGCAAAAAAATTTGTTGTTTGGACTTATAGAAGAAGAGATGAAATTAGGGGCTTAATCAAAAGAGAAATTATGATTATAACTTTTAAACGGAAATTATGATCAAAAGAGAATTATTTTAGGTCTACGAATTAAATTAATTTGCAAGCATTTGTTGCTATTTTGCTCCAAGGTGAGGCTGACTTCTCACATATCAAATACAGAGAAAGAAAAATGGAGAGAGAGGGAGTAATTTTTATTTATTTTATTTTTGTTTCTATTTTTTGTTTAACTTTTTAATTTTTATTGTCAAAAGACCAAAATATCCTTTGAAAATTGCTCACGTGTGGGCCACATGGGAAATTCCGTTCTATTTTAGACGGAAATTAGACGGAAGGGCTCAATTGCAATGCTTTTGTGAGATTGGGTACCCAATTGCTAAAAAAAAAAAAAAGATTAAGGGCCACATTGTCACCGCGCTATAAGAAGAGGGGCCACCAGTGCAAATAACCCTATAAAAAAAGTCAATTAATTGTTACAATTAGCCAAATATGAAGCAAACAAATTAAACATCTTCTAAAGATAAAGCAAACAAACTAACATCATCGAATCGAACAATTGCAATATTCAATTGACTATTTGAAAATACAAAAAATTCGTTTAGGAAACATATAATCAAAGATCTCGAAGCTTTCTTATGTTGATAGGTGAAATGTATTTTGTGTCTCCGTCAATAAGTTGTTTCGAGACTATAAGGTTAGCGGCTTCGGTGAAATGGAATATGTCCCAAAAAACATAAGTGGATCGATCGGAACAAATAGTCGAAATTAGTCGTTGCGGTACTATTCCATCAAATTTGCCACCTTCATGACATGGCTCACTAGCTGTTTTAAATCCTGCATAAAATCATTCAATTAATTTCGACGATTATTTAGCTAATTCCACTACGGTACTTTACTTTAAAATAATGATCGGACGACGAATTCGATACTTGAGAAGATTTTGTTGTGACAAAAACAAAAAATATAATACTCAATACAGTTGACTTACAATATTTATCATAGTTTGTGATGATATCCATAGCAAGATCATACACATTTGCATAGACAAAAATTGCTCCTTTGAGGCTTTCATTGAGCTCATCAAGCAAATCTTTGAGCCTTTCATTGTATTGAATTGCCAACTTATTAGAGAAATCTACACAATGGCCTAAATTCATTTTCCTTTGGTATGGTATACAACCTATTGGCCCAATGTTCGTCACCATAAACTTCCTAGCATCCAATTGGTAAAGTCTCTACGAAAAAATAAATAAATAAATAAAATTCAACAAAAAAAAGTTCATATAATCATATCTATTTGATTATAATATCAAGTGACAATATATATATATATATACATGTTTTTGAACGTTAGATCATGTCAAATTAATTCTATAAAGTATCGAAATCCGACGATTAATTTGTTTCGCGTACCGTAAGTTGGTCTCTTAAGTGTTTGATCATATCCGCTATAAAATCATCCGGGCTCACTAGAATTCTTTCTGCACTGGAGAAGACTGGGAGTAGATAATCAAATAAGAAATCATTTGATCCAATTGAAACAGAGAAAATGGATTGTTTCATGATAAACTCTGTTGCTCTAGTTGGACCCAATAGTTCATCCAATTGTTGCCTTGTAATGTTGAAATAATCAACTTGGATATCCATTCCAACTACGTTAATCTGCAAGTTAATAATTATAATAATTATTAGCTCAAGTCAATTAGTTCTAATATTTTCATGATCAGAAAAAGCAAATAAATTAAAATCTTTTTAGAATTACGCAATATTTATTTGAAAAATCTTATCAACTTTGATGTAATCCGACATTCAAAAATAAAAAATAAAATAAACACACATAGAGATCTTAATAATCTTTATAGTTAGTGATACCCTAATCACTCACGACAACTTTTCCGGTCGAATTCAAAATCCCTGCTCCACCAGAAGCGTAATTTACTCCGGGTAGTATGGCCTCCCCATGGGAGCTTGGTGCTAGAAATGGAACTGCATAGTTTGGTTGCCCCAATTCTTCACCTGAAAAATTAAATAAATAAAAAATGTAATAAAATTTTCTTTATAGGTCAAGTTAATGTGCATAAAAAAGAAAGGAAAAAAAAAAAGGCGAAGTAGATTTTACGCAAGTTCGACCTATGATATCGGGGGGAGTCCTTCCATTGGTATATCGGCCCGTGGGATTTCCTCCGGAGGGTTTGAAATCGATCCCATTGGGGCGATTGTTTCCCTTAGCCAGAGTGAAAAAATAGTTATTGTTCCCGGCATCAACCTCAGAATCACCAAAAATAAAAACTCCTAATAAGTCCCCTTTGTTGCGATCATCATCATGATCAGCCTTTGCCATAAAGGCCAAGCTGATCATGATCAACAAAAGAACATAATACACAATGCAAGGTTTGATCATTATGCTCATAATCTTTTTTTTTTTTTTTTTTGAGAAGACTTAACAAAGAATGTAGCGAAAAATGGGCACTAGCTAGCTAGAAGATCACAGCATATAACTTAGTTAGTAAGTTAGTTATTCATTGCTTTAATTACCAAAATAAAATAATGAAGTATTATTGGTCGCTGTTCGCTTATTATTCATTAACTAATCCAAATAGTATCTCTTAGAACATTTGTAATCTTTCCACTTTTATTTAATACGGACGTGCATGCAAGTAGCTAATTATTTAGGAACACTTGTATTCTTTTAATTCGGACGTGCATGCTTATATTGTTAATACTTTATCCTTAATTGATAGCAAAAAAAAAAACATTGGGAGAATGATAATCACATTTTTCAATAGAATTACACTGTGCATGCTTACGTTATTGTATGTGATTGGTCGCTTTGCTAGGACGGTAAGGATTCCAGGTTGGTTTAATTTAATTTACTATGGCGTAATTAACAAGGTTTGAGCATCATGTTCACAATCCTCATGATTTTTACATAATTACATAGTGTACACATATGAATAAGTAATTTATTGTTTTTCTAATCTATTCATATGGTAATCAAAGAGTGTCTTTTTGGGAAAAAAGTTGTAACCGTGTTTACTCATAGTATTTTGAATTTCTAACTTGTAATTCTATGAGCGCATTTTATACTTTATAGGATGCCCAAGCATGCTCGCTTACTTTGGTTTTTAATTTGGTATATAAATTAGTAAACTGAATGTTGAAATTTGAAACACACCAATAAAATAACAATATTGGACCAAATATATAAAAGAAAAATGAAATATGCTAAGGACAGACGCAGGTGACGCGTCTATCCAATCGTGACCGTCCGTGGGAGTGGGCCCCACGGTGGGACCCACTCCCACGAACGGCCACGATTCGACAGACGCGCCACGCTGTAGCACTCCTCAAGATAAATTAAGTGTCTATCATTTTTTTAATTTATATTTTAAAAAAATAGTCAATATTTTAAAAAAAATTATTAACCACTAATATATAAGAAAATATAGAACATAAAATTAAAAGCATACCATTATATAGTTAAACCGAAATTACTAATTTTTTAATTAATTGAAACATTAACTATTTTGAATAAACGTCGTACCCAATTCTCTAAAAACCACTAACTACTAAACAAGGTAATACTACATAAAGTTCATATCACAACATTCATGCAAAAGAAAACACAAAACATAAATAATAGATACTCTGAAAAGTTCTCTTAAAAAAATAATAATAATAATCGCAGCTAGTCAGCCAAGTCCATTGCTGCCCCGTCGTCGTCGTCGTTTTCATCTTCGTCTTCGTCCTCGTCATCGTCATCGTCATAATCGTCATAATATTCATCCTCATCATCATAATCGTCCTCCTCATCATCGTCGTCATAATATAAAAAAGGGTTATTTGCACTGGTGGCCCCTCTTCTTATAGCGCGGTGACAATGTGGTCCTTAACTTTTTTTTTTTTTACAATTGGGTACCCAATCTCGCAAAAGTATTGCAATTGAGCCCTTCCGTCTGATATCCGTCTAAAATTGAACGGAATTTCCCACGTGACCCACACGTGAGCTATTTTTAGAGGATATTTTGGTTCTTTTGAGTTTGACAATAAAAGTTTTAAAACTTAAACGAGTAATAATAATTAAAAAAAAACAAATTTTACTCTCTCTCTCCATTTCTCTATCTCATTTTCTCTCTGAAAAATCAATGGCGGCGGAGACAAGTGCAAGCGTGAGGCGGAGGCAAGCGGCGATGGGAGGCGAGCGCGAGGCGGAGGCGGAGGCGAGGGAGGCGACACCGCGACGACGAGTGCGAGTGCGAGGCGGAGACGGAGGCGAGGGAGGCGACGCCGTGACGACGAGTGCGATGCGAGGTGGAGGTGAGCGGCGGCGAGCTGCGAGCGCGAGGCGGAGGCAAGCGGCTGCGGAGTCGATGACGTCAACGCGTGGAGTTTAAGGTCCGGGAGGTTTGGGTTGTCGTCGTTGAATCTGTATGGATCCAAGGGGTTTGTCTGCGGCGAGGACAACACCACTGTCGCTGGGGTGTTATGGTGGGGTCGCGGTGGTTGGGGGCTCGTCGGGGTCCTCGGGGTTGTCGGATTGGGGTTCGTCGTGATGGGTTTCGGAGTTTGGGGGTTCGTCGCGAAGGTCGGGAAGGTCATGTTCGGTGTTTGAATCTGGGCAGAGGATTCGCGCTCAACGCCACTGCCTCTCCGCTCCGATCTCCCTTCGCGCTCAATGTTCACCGTTTTGCTGTGTATAAGCATATACCATTTGTTACCCCTTGATCTGGGTTTGTTATTATTAGAGTGGTTAGGAATTAGGATTCGTTGAATTACAGCTCTGTAATTAAGTCATAGTTAGTAAAAATTAGATTAGTTTCATTAATTGCTGATGTAATCGAGTGGTTTATTTTCTTTTTAGTGGGTTAGCCATCTCTGTATATATACATATATTGTAACTTTCTTTCTTTCTTTGGTAAGTAATGAGAAACACTTTCTCTCTGGTTTTCTCGTCTTCTCATTTTCTCGATCAATCTTGTTCGTGTAATAGTTGCACCAAGAACACAGATCTGTGTTTGTATATTGGAAATAAGAAGTTTGAAAAATCTCAAGTTTTAATTTTGGAGCAAAAAAATTTGTTGTTTGGACTTATAGAAGAAGAGATGAAATTAGGGGCTTAATCAAAAGAGAAATTATGATTATAACTTTTAAACGGAAATTATGATCAAAAGAGAATTATTTTAGGTCTACGAATTAAATTAATTTGCAAGCATTTGTTGCTATTTTGCTCCAAGGTGAGGCTGACTTCTCACATATCAAATACAGAGAAAGAAAAATGGAGAGAGAGGGAGTAATTTTTATTTATTTTATTTTTGTTTCTATTTTTTGTTTAACTTTTTAATTTTTATTGTCAAAAGACCAAAATATCCTTTGAAAATTGCTCACGTGTGGGCCACATGGGAAATTCCGTTCTATTTTAGACGGAAATTAGACGGAAGGGCTCAATTGCAATGCTTTTGTGAGATTGGGTACCCAATTGCTAAAAAAAAAAAAGATTAAGGGCCACATTGTCACCGCGCTATAAGAAGAGGGGCCACCAGTGCAAATAACCCTATAAAAAAAGTCAATTAATTGTTACAATTAGCCAAATATGAAGCAAACAAATTAAACATCTTCTAAAGATAAAGCAAACAAACTAACATCATCGAATCGAACAATTGCAATATTCAATTGACTATTTGAAAATACAAAAAATTCGTTTAGGAAACATATAATCAAAGATCTCGAAGCTTTCTTATGTTGATAGGTGAAATGTATTTTGTGTCTCCGTCAATAAGTTGTTTCGAGACTATAAGGTTAGCGGCTTCGGTGAAATGGAATATGTCCCAAAAAACATAAGTGGATCGATCGGAACAAATAGTCGAAATTAGTCGTTGCGGTACTATTCCATCAAATTTGCCACCTTCATGACATGGCTCACTAGCTGTTTTAAATCCTGCATAAAATCATTCAATTAATTTCGACGATTATTTAGCTAATTCCACTACCGTACTTTACTTTAAAATAATGATCGGACGACGAATTCGATACTTGAGAAGATTTTGTTGTGACAAAAACAAAAAATATATACAATACTCGATGGAGTTGGCTTACCAAATTTATCATAGTTTGTGATGATATCCATAGCAAGATCATACACATTTGCATAGACAAAAATTGCTCCTTTGAGGCTTTCATTGAGCTCATCAAGCAAATCTTTGAGCCTTTCATTGTATTGAATTGCCAACTTATTAGAGAAATCTACACAATGGCCTAAATTCATTTTCCTTTGGTATGGTATACAACCTATTGGCCCAATGTTCGTCACCATAAACTTCCTAGCATCCAATTGGTAAAGTCTCTGCGAAAAAATAAATAAATAAATAAAATTCAACAAAAAAAAGTTCATATAATCATATCTATTTGATTAGAATATCAAGTGACAATATATATATATATATATACATGTTTTTGAACGTTAGATCTCGTCAAATTAATTCTATAAAGTATCGAAATCCGACGATTAATTTGTTTCGCGTACCGTAAGTTGGTCTCTTAAGTGTTTGATCATATCCGCTATAAAATCATCCGGGCTCACTAGAATTCTTTCTGCACTGGAGAAGACTGGGAGTAGATAATCAAATAAGAAATCATTTGATCCAATTGAAACAGAGAAAATGGATTGTTTCATGATAAACTCTGTTGCTCTAGTTGGACCCAATAGTTCATCCAATTGTTGCCTTGTAATGTTGAAATAATCAACTTGGATATCCATTCCAACTACGTTAATCTGCAAGTTAATAATTATAATAATTATTAGCTCAAGTCAATTAGTTCTAATATTTTCATGATCAGAAAAAGCAAATAAATTAAAATCTTTTTAGAATTACGCAATATTTATTTGAAAAATCTTGTCAACTTTGATGTAATCCGACATTCAAAAATAAAAAATAAAATAAACACACATAGAGATCTTAATAATCTTTATAGTTAGTGATACCCTAATCACTCACGAAAACTTTTCCGGTCGAATTCAAAATCCCTGCTCCACCAGAAGCGTAATTTACTCCGGGTAGTATGGCCTCCCCATGGGAGCTTGGTGCTAGAAATGGAACTGCATAGTTTGGTTGCCCCAATTCTTCACCTGAAAAATTAAATAAATAAAAAATGTAATTAAAATTTTCTTTATAGGTCAAGTTAATGTGCATAAAAAAGAAAGGAAAAAAAAAAAAGCGAAGTAGATTTTACGCAAGTTCGACCTATGATATCGGGGGGAGTCCTTCCATTGGTATATCGGCCCGTGGGATTTCCTTCGGAGGGTTTAAAATCGATCCCATCGGGGCGATTGTTTCCCTTAGCCAGAGTGAAAAAATAGTTATTGTTTCCGGCATCAACCTCGGAATCACCAAAAATAAAAACTCCTAATAAGTCCCCTTTGTTGCGATCATCATCATGATCAGCCTTTGCCATAAGGGCCAAGCTGATCATGATCAACAAAAGAACATAATACACAATGCAAGGTTTGATCATTATGCTCATAATCTTTTTTTTTTTTTTTTTTTGAGAAGAAGAAGCAAAGAATGTAGAGAAAAAGGGCACTAGCTAGCTAGAAGATCACAGCATATAAGTTAGTTAGTTAGTTAGATATTCATTGCTTTAACTAGCAAATTAAAATAATGAAGTATTATTGGTCGTAGTTCTCTTATTATTCATTAACTAATCCAAATAGTATCTCTTAGGAACATTTGTAATCTTTCCACTTTTATTTAATACGGACGTGCATGCAAGTAGCTAATTATTTAGGAACACTTGTATTCTTTTAATTCGGACGTGCATGCTTATATTGTTAATACTTTATCCTTAATTGATAGCAAAAAAAAAAAAAACAGTGGGAGAATGATAATCACATTTTTCAATAGAATTACACTGCGCGTGCTTATGTTATTGTATGTGATTGGTCGCTTTGCTAGGACGGTACGGATTCCAGGTTAGTTTAATTTAATTTACTATGGCGTAATTAGCAAGGTTTGATCATCATGTTCACAATCCTCATGATTTTAACATAATTACAGAGTGTGCACATATGAATAAGTAATTTATTGTTTTTCTAATTATATTCATACGGTAATCAAAGAGTATCTTTTTGGGAAAAAAGTTGTAACCATGTTTACTCATAGTATTTTGAATTTCTAACTTGTAATTCTATGAGCGCACTTTATACTTTATAGGATGCCCAAGCATGCTCGCTTACTTTGGTTTTTAATTTGGTATATAAATTAGTAAACTGAATGTTGAAATTTGAAACACACCAGACCAAATATATAAAAGAAAAATGAAATATGCTAAGGACAGACGCAGGTGACGCGTCTATCCAATCGTGACCGTCCGTGGGGGTGGGCCCCACGGTGGGACCCACCACCCACGAACGGCCACGATTCGATAGACGCGTCACGCTGTAGCACTCCTCAAGATAAATTAAGTGTCTATCATTTTTTTAATTTATGTTTTAAAAAAATAGTCAATATTTTTTAAAAAAATTTATTAACCACTAATATATAAAAAAATTAAGAACATAAAATTAAAAGCATATCATTATATAATTAAACCAAAATTACTAATTTTTTAATTAATTGAAACATTAACTATTTTGAATAAACGTCGTACCCAATTCTCTAAAAACCATTAACTACTAAACAAGGTAATACTACATAAAGTTCATATCACAACATTCATGCAAAAGAAAACACAAAACATAAATAATAGATACTCTGAAAAGTTCTCTTTAAAAAAAAAAATAATAATCGCAGCTAGTCAGCCAAGTCCATTGCTGCCCGTCGTCGTCGTCGTCGTCATTTTCATCTTCGTCTTCGTCCTCGTCATCGTCATCGTCATAATCGTCATAATATTCATCCTCATCATCATAATCGCCCTCCTCGTCATCGTCGTCTTCCTCGTCATCGTTACCGCCCTCGGCAAAGTCCGAAGGAGGTGGCGCAGCCGGTGGGACGGGTAACAAGAACGGCTGTGGTGGCGGGGGCTTGAGTTCGCGCATCGCATCTGGATTCACACGCTTCATGTACTCGAAGAAATGCACGAAATCCCCGTGCGCCCTCGTCACAATAGCGTTGATTCCGACGATGTGATCAGCAGAGAGCACCAGCGGAGACGAAACCGGCGGGACGGGCAAGACGAAGGGCTGCTCTGGCGGGGGCTCGCGATCTTGCACCGACTCCGGATACGCACGCCTCATCCACTCGAAGACTTTAATGCAATCTTGCTGTAACTCCAGAATGACAGTGTTCAATCCGATGATTTGATCCGCCGAAGCTGGAGGCGAAGAGCCGTCAACTGGTTGGTTGAGGATGGTCTTCGTGATCGCTAGATTGAAGAGAGAATTGGCTATTTCATTCTCGATCGGGTAGTCCCCAATTCGAGGGTACGCCTCCTCTTCACCGTGATAGATCCACACAGTGTAATTGGGATCGAAGCCGTAGTCTATGATATGAGCACTGACCATGGTCAGGTTCTGATCAAAATGCATGCATGGCATTGTAACATCTATATGTTAATATGTATATATTGAAAAGGAATATTTGTTGGAGAAAATTGTTTTTAATATATACTTTTTGTTGTCTCAGAGAAACCAGTAGTTCAACTACCTTTTGAACTCAATTGAATATATTATTGGCTTTTTAATTTAGTTGTATATGATTAAAAGAGAGACCTCACTTTTATGTCTTACATTAAGCATGTAATCAAATATACAATACATTGTAAACATGAACAAGAAATTAAGAACAAAAGAAAAGGCAACACATCATAATTTTCTTGTAACTTACCTAAAAGGAAAAAAACAAATACTCGAGTTTATGACAGTTTACCAAACAAAGACAATACCCTTTAAGACCCCAAAAAGAAAAAAAAAATACCAATCTCACTTGACCATAAACAACTAGTTGATTTTTTTATTTTTGCAAAACACGAAATCTCACATAATAATCATGTAAAATTAGAGATCTCGAAGTTGTCTAAGGTTCACCGGCGTAATGTATCTCTTGTCGCCATCAAGCAATTTCTTGGCGAGTATGAGGTTGGCCGCCTCGCTGGGATGGTACGGATCCCAAAAAACATGCGCGAATCGATCTGTACACAAGCTTGAAGTTGGTCCGCACGGAACTATCCCGGCGAATTGGCCGCCGTTTCCACAACAAGCCCTACTAGCGGTTGTAAATCCTAAAAAAAACAAAACAAAACAAAACAAGATTGTTACCAAATTTCTCAATTGACTTAGCTACACATAGTTCAAGTATGTACATGTACAACTAGTTCAAATTACATTTGCCAAAAAAAATTGCCAATTTTTTTTCCTCCCCAAATAGTATTCTATGATCTAAAGTCTAAAATTCTAATTCCAAATTAATTGGTTCCTAGTCCACACTCTTGTTTTCCAATAAAACTTGTCTTGGAATCTAGAATGAATAATATATATGCTAAATATTGATTTGGCTTATAACTTACCATATTTGTCATAGTTTGTGATTAGCTCCATGACTAGATCATAAACATTTGCATAAACAAAGGTTGATCCAGAGAGGTTATCATTAAGCTCAGCAAGTAAATCCTTTAGTCTTCCGTTGTACTGACGAGCCAACTTATTAGGCAAATCCACACACTGATCTTTGTTTATTTGGTTTATGGTCTTTTGGTATGGAATACAACCAATTGGCCCAACATTTCCCACCACAAACTTCCTTGCATCCAATTGATAAAGTCTCTGTCAAAAAAACAAAAAACAAAAACCATGTAAAGGAAATTTGTTGAAGAATACCAGAAAAAAAAAAAAAAATCCCCTCTATTTGCGATGAGTCGCAAACATATATACATGATATATTTTTTAATGGCCAATTTCCGAAAAAAATTATATTTTTCAATCTGATTAAAATCTGACGGTTTAGAGATACGTATTTAGTCATATAGTTCGAAATAGAAAAGGTTTTTCGTTTTTACTTACGGTGAGTTGTACGCGTAAATGCTTGATCATGTCGTCGATGAAAGCGTCGGGGCTCTGTGAAATTCTTGCTCCGATGGAGAGGACAGGAAGTAGATAATTGTTCAAGAAATCACACTGTAGGAAAAAAATCAAAAAGAGGTTGAAGTCGATCTGTATAAAAAATAAGATGAAAAATAAAACTAAGGCCGCTTGAGGTTATAATGTCATGTCCCTCAATTGAGTCATTAATTTAGTATTTTTGTATTGGTAAATTAATTGATTTCTATATGTTCCTTTTTCATATATCTCAGCTAAATGTTTACAATATATTTAATGTAAAACATTTTTCATTATTTTTAATTAATATTTACTATTTACTATTCTCTTAATATTTAATAACTTATTTAATTATCTTGTAAATATCTAATAACTTATTCAGTTATCTTGTAAATATCGTGTATCATTGATTCATCATTTTTTAAAACATAATTTGATTTGGTTTAATGGAATAAAACTGTAATAATAAAATATATAATCTTTATCTTACTTTGGTAATTACTTTTATTTTTCTTCTTACTTGGTTTATATGATTTTTTTTTTTTGTTTTATTTAATTTCCATGTCTTTTTATAGATAGAAGTTGTATCTACAAATGTATATCATCCTTTTGCTGGAGTTTTCTATTTTTATGTCGTTTTTATCTTGTTGTCGTTTGGATAGTCACTTTTGTTTTTATTTCCCTGTCGTTTTCACTTTTACTGTCGTTTCACTATTTTATTGTCGTTTTCGTACTATGCGTTAAACTTGTCTTGTCAGTTTTACTTTTAGTGACGTTTCGATATTTTATTGTCGTTCAACGTTATCCTGTCGTCTGAAATTTATTTGTCGCTTTTATTACCTCGTCTTTAATTTGTTGTCGTTTTACAATTTCCTGTCGTTTTTCATTTTGATGTCGTTTTTCTTTCTTCTTTATTGTCCATGTCGTTTTCACCCTAACTTGTTTCTGTTCTCTAAAAATGTATGTTATTTTTTTCAATTTCAGTGTCGTTTTTCATCTTTAAATGTCGTTTTTCAGTTTTAAACAAATTTTATGTAGCTTTAAACTCAGGTACTTATTAAACTTGTTAATCCATGAACTTATCTAAACATAATGTGTGTTTTTATACAAAATATCTAATACAAAATAATAATACAAACAACACCTTTTTTATACAAAATATCTAATAAAATGCAAGGATACTTTTCTCGTAAAATATATATACTCTACAAGAGCCCCTATGGGAGCAATTTTAAATTTTGATTCCATTAATTTAGATAATGGCTATGATGCGATATGTTATTTAATTAAAAACGTGCAATTTCATACATTTTCCCAACTAATGTACTTTAATTTATTATGGCCTTAACAAGGTTAGATCACGATGCCAGTAATCATCTTTTTTATTTGACCAAGTTTCGTATCAATAAATAGCATTTGGATTGACCACATAATAATAATAATAATAATAATAATAATAATAATAAAAAACAATGCATGTTGTTGGGTAGTTCATCAAGTGTTCGATTTTCGCAACACACAATTGTAATTTTGGCTATCCTTCTTTTCTTTTTCTTTTTTCTTTCTTTTTTGAAAATATTTTGGATATTCTTTTGCTTGCGGGTTAAGATAAGAGCCCCCTTGAGTTTCAAACAAGACTTGACTCAATATTGCAAATTCAAATTTGATGTTTTTAATTTTTTATGTTCCTAGTTGATGTGTTAATATATCGTCACCAGAACTGAATTATTATACCGTAACAGCTAACAATTCAATCTATTGACATTATAAGACCATAAATATGCAAAAAAAAAGGAAAACGATTCAAATATAAAAAAAAGGAAGTTAAATCAACTAAATATGAAGCAAACAAATTAACATCAACTAAAGATAAAAGCAAACAAACTAACATCACGGAATCGAACAATTGCAATCAATTGAGTATTTCAAATACAAAAAAAAATCCGTATAAGAAACATATAATCAAAGATCTCGAAGCTTTCTTATGTTGATAGGTGAAATGTATTTTGTGTCTCCGTCAGTAAGTTGTTTCGAGACTATAAGGTTAGCGGCTTCGGTGAAATGGAATATGTCCCAAAAAACATAAGTGGATCGATCGGAACAAATAGTCGAAATTAGTCGTTGAGGTACTATTCCATCAAATTTGCCACCTTCATGACATGGCTCACTAGCTGTTTTAAATCCTGCATAAAATCATTCAATATTTAATTTCGACGATTATTTAGCTAATTCCACTACCGTACTTTGCTCTAAAATAATGATCGGACGACGAATTCCATACTTGAGAAGAATTTGTTGTGAAAAAACAAAAAATATATATAATACTCGATAGAGTTGGCTTACCAAATTTATCATAGTTTGTGATGATATCCATAGCAAGATCATACACATTTGCATAGACAAAAATTGCTCCTTTGAGGCTTTCATTGAGCTCATCAAGCAAATCTTTGAGCCTTTCATTGTATTGAATTGCTAACTTATTAGCGAAATCTACACAGTGGCCTAAATTCATTTTCCTTTGGTATGGTATACAACCTATTGGCCCAATGTTCGTCACCATAAACTTCCTAGCATCCAATTGGTAAAGTCTCTGCGAAAAAATAAATGAATAAAATTCAACAATAAAAAAAAAAAGAAGTTCATATCTATTTGATAAGAATATCAAGTGACAATATATATATATATACATGTTTTTGAACGTTAGATCACGTCAAATTAATACTACAAAGTATCGAAATCCGACGATTAATTTGTTTCGCGTACCGTAAGTTGGTCTCTTAAGTGTTTGATCATATCCGCTATAAAATCATCCGGGCTCACTAGAATTCTTTCTGCACTGGAGAAGACTGGGAGTAGATAATTAGCTAAGAAATCATTTGATCCAATTGAAACAGAGAAAATGGATTGTTTCATGATAAACTCTTTTGCCATAGTTGGACCCAATAGTTCATCCAATTGTTGCCTTGTAATGTTGAAATAATCAACTTGGATATCCATTCCAACTACGTTAATCTGCAAGTTAACAATTGTAATAATTATTAGCTCAAGTCAATTAGTTCTAATATTTTCATGATCAGAAAAAACAAATAAATTAAAATTTTCTGATTTACGCAATATTTATTTGAAAAATCTTGTCAACTTTGATGTAATCCGACATTCCAAAAACAAAAAAAAAAAAAAAAGAAAAAAAGAAAAACACATAGAGATCTTAATAATCTTTATAGTTAGTGACACCCTAATCACTCACGAAAACTTTTCCAGTCGAATTCAAAATCCCTGCTCCACCGGAAGCGTAATTTACTCCGGGTAGTATTGCCTTCCCATGGGAGCTTGGTGCTAGAAATGGAACTGCATAGTTTGGTTGCCCTAATTCTTCACCTGAAAAATTAAATAAATAAATAATGTAATTAAAATTTTCTTTATAGGTCAAGTTAATGTGTATAAAAAAGAAAGGAAAAAAAAAGGCGAAGAAGATTTTACGCAAGTTCGACCTATGATATCGAGGGAAGTCCTTCCATTGGTATATCGGCCCGTGGGATTTCCTCCGGAGGGTTTGAAATCGATCCCATCGGGGCGATTGTTTCCCTTAGCCAGAGTGAAAAAATAGTTATTGTTCCCGGCATCAACCTCAGAATCACCAAAAATAAAAACTCCTAATAAGTCCCCTTTGTTGCGATCATCATCATGATCAGCCTTTGCCATAAAGGCCAAGCTGATCATGATCAACAAAATAACATTATAAACAATGCAAGGTTTGATCATTATGCTCATAATCTTTTTTTTTTTTTTTGGAGAAGAAGAAGCAAAGAATGTAGAGAAAAATGGGCACTAGAAAGCTAGAAGATCACAGCATATAAGTTAGTTAGTTATTCATTGCTTTAATTAGCAAAATTAAATAATGAAGTATTATTGGTCGTTGTTCTCTTATTATTCATTAACTAATCAAATAGTATCTCTTAGGAACATTTGTGATCTTTCCACTTTTATTTAATACGGACGTGCATGCAAGTAGCTAATTATTTAGGAACACTTGTATTCTTTTAATTCGGACGTGCATGCTTATATTGTTAATACTTTATCCTTAATTGATAGCAAAAAAAGCATTGGGAGAATGATAATCACATTTTTCAATAGAATTACACCGTGCATGCTTATGTTATTGTATGTGATTGGTCGCTTTGCTAGGACGGTACGGATTCCAGGTTAGTTTAATTTAATTTACTATGGCGTAATTAAGAAGGTTTGATCATCATGTTCACAATCCTCATGATTTTTACATAATTACAGAGTGTACACATATGAATAAGTAATATATTGTTTTTCTAATCTACTCATATGATAATCAAAGAGTTTCTTTTTGGGAAAAAAGTTGTAACTATGTTTACTCATAGTATTTTGAATTTCTAACTTGTAATTATATGAGCGCACTTTATACTTTATAGGATGCGCAAGCATGCTCGCTTACTTTGGTTTTTAATTTGGTATATAAATTAGTAAATTGAATGTTAAAATTTGAAACACACCAATAAAATAACAAATTGGACCAAAATATATAAAAGAAAAATTAAGTGTCTACCATTTTTTTAATTTATGTTTTAAAAAATAGTCAATATTTTAAAAAAAATAAATTATTAACCACTAATATATGTAAGAGAATTAAGAACATAAAATTAAAAGCACATCATTATATAGTCAAAAAAAATTACTAATTTCTTAATTAATTGAAACATTAACTATTTTGAATAAACGTCGTACCCAATTCTCTAAAAACCATTAACTATTAAACAAGGTAATACTACATAAAGTTCATATCACAACATTCATGCAAAAGAAAACACAAAACATAAATAATAGATACTCTGAAAAGTTCTCTTAAAAAAAAAAAAAAAAAACGCAGCTAGTCAGCCAAGTCCATTGCTGCCCCGTCGTCGTCGTCGTTTTCATCTTCGTCTTCGTCTTCGTCCTCGTCATCGTCATCGCCATCGTCATAATCGTCATAATATTCATCCTCATCATCATAATCGCCCTCCTCGTCATCGTCGTCTTCCTCGTCATCGTTACTGCCCTCGGCAAAGTCCGAAGGAGGTGGCGCAGCCGGTGGGACGGGTAACAAGAACGGCTGTGGTGGCGGAGGCTTGAGTTCGCGCATCGCATCTGGATTCACACGCTTCATGTACTCGAAGAAATGCACGAAATCCCCGTGCGCCCTCGTCACAATAGCGTTGATTCCCACGATGTGATCAGTAGAGAGCACCAGCGGAGACGAAACCGGCGGGACGGGCAAGACGAAGGGCTGCGCTGGCGGGGGCTCGCGATCTTGCACCGACTCCGGATACGCATGCCTCATCCACTCGAAGACTTTAATGCAATCTTGCTGTAACTCCAGAATGACAGTGTTCAATCCGATGATTTGATCCGCCGAAGCTGGAGGCGAAGAGCCGTCAACTGGTTGGTTGAGGATGGTCTTCGTGATCGCTAGATTGAAGAGAGAATTGGCTATTTCATCCGGGTAGTCCCCGATTCGAGGGTACGCCTCCTCTTCACCGTGATAGATCCACACAGTGTAATTGGGATCGAAGCCGTAGTCTATGATATGAGCACTGGCCATGGTCAGGTTCTCCAACGATCGATTCATGCACTTATTGCACGGACATTTTATTAAACCGTCTTTGTTGACATGAGGACTTGCGAGCGTTATGAATTCATTAGTGCCTCTCCAATACTCGTCAGACAATCGATTCTTCAGATGTATCCAACTCTTATCTATCGGCATGCCGTACTGAATCTGTCCACCGTTTACCGTTTGTACAACACACACTGTATCAACCAATTAACCAAATAATTATACAATCATTTTTTTTAACCAACATATATGTAAATATTTTAATTAAATTTTATCAGTGTTTTGAACTTTATTTGATATTATTAATATTATTCTTTTAATCCAAAGAAATACTATTATTTATTATTAGTTGTAAATATTATTTAATCATTTTGAGGAAAAAAAATTACAAAAAAATAATTATTCTAAGTGCCACTTAATTATTTATACCTCAAATATCTATGTTTATTAAATAAAAATAAATGTATAAATTAAAATTACAATACAAAGAAAACATAGATTATTCATGCATCAAAAAATTGGCATTCATCAATGTCTTCTCTTGTTAATATGTATAATTAAAATTTTTGTTTTGAAATTAAATAATATTTTATATTATTATCTAATGAAGTTTTCAAAATTATTATTAAATCATTTATTTTAATAGTTCACATATTTAATTAATTCCATCTTAATTCATAAATTATGTACTAGTTTTAAGTTTTTGTTCACCCTACCGTTTCATGGTAAATTATGTCGTTTCTAAAACTGCTGTCGTTTTTTCACCTCTGTCGTTTTTCATAAACCGTTGTATTTAAAACCATGTCGTTTCTCTCAAACCCGTCGTTTTCCAAAACCTGTCGTTCTCATTTCTGAACGACCATCAACCACATAGAAAACCTCACACACACACATACAAGTAGATTCACCAAAATATTTTCATTCCCAAACTAAAACATATATTTAGAAGCAAATAATAATACAAAAATTAATCCTAATTACATCTATATTTCGAAAACACAACCAATTTACTACAAGTTTTTTTTTTTTTTAAATCACATCAAAACCTCGGTCGCCGGCACCGGCCAATCACGACCGTTCCGTTCGAATCACAATCCTCGTTAACTATTTATTAAATTTATTAAAATTAAACCAAAAAATAGAAATAAAAAACTCACACAAACAAATCATAAATGAGACTAACCTTCAGCCGAGTCGCGGTGGCGGACCGGCGCTCCGATGGCGGCAGATCTGAGAGAGAGAGAGAGAGAGAAGGGAAGACCAGCGGCGAGGTTTGGGCCGATTTGTGTATTTTTAGGGTTAGGTTTTGTTTGTTTGTAGGGTTAATTGGTGGGGTTTTTATATGTACCCAAAATTATTAGCGACCACCGATCATCAGCGACGAGACCTCACACTATCGTCGCCGATAGTTAGAAAAAAAAAAAGGATTTAGAAATTGATTTAAAATCATTGATGTGGCATAATATTATTCAAGCTATATATTATAGTCGTATAACATAACTTTGAGAGGTTATAAATCTGTAGAAGAAGGAACGTCGTTCAAGTAATAAAACGATTTATTTATTTATTTTTTTTTTTGTGACAATTGATAGCCAATTGTGAGAAGCGATAGTGCGATACTTAAAGTTAGTAATATTTTAATTGAATAATTGCAATTGATGTGGTCAGTTATATATTTTGAAACACGAAGTTTTTGTATCGAGACGTACAATAATAATTTAAGATCTCGAAGTTTGTCTCAGGTTGGTAGGAGGAGAAATTTATTGGCGACGAATATATAGATAAGGAAATTAAAATTAATAATAAAGGGAATAATTCTCTTAGTAACGTTTTGTATGAAAATGATGGGCTGATTTTGGTGCTGATCAAAATGCATGCATGGCATTGTAACATCTACATGTATATATTGAAAAGGAATATTTGTTGGAGAAAATTGTCTTTAATATATACTTTTTGTTGTCTCAGAGAAACCAGTAGTTCAACTACTATTTGAACTCAATTGAATATATTGTTGGCTTTTTAATTTAGTACTATATGATTAAAAGAGAGACCTAACTTTGATGTCTTACATTAAGCATGTAATCAAATATACAATACATTGTAAACTTGAACAAGAAATTAAGAACAAAAGAAAAGGCAACACATCATCATTTTCTTGTAACTTACCTAAAAGGAAAAAAAACAAATACTCGAGTTTATGACAGTTTACCAAACAAAGATAATACCCTTTAGGACCCCAAAAAGAAAAAAAAAAAAAAAAAAAAAACCAATCTCACTTGACCATAGTTGATTTTTTTTTTTTATTTTTGCAAAACACGAAATCTCACATAATAATCATGTAAAATTAGAGATCTCGAAGTTGTCTAAGGTTCACCGGCGTAATGTATCTCTTGTCGCCATCAAGCAATTTCTTGGCAAGTATGAGGTTGGCCGCCTCGCTGGGATGGTACGGATCCCAAAAAACATGCGCGAATCGATCTGTACACAAGCTTGAAGTTGGTCCGCACGGAACTATCCCCGCGAATTGGCCGCCGTTTCCACAACAAGCCCTACTAGCGGTTGTAAATCCTAAAAAAAAAAAAACAAAACAAGATTGTTACCAAATTTCTCAATTGACTTAGCTACACATAGTTCAAGTATGTACATGTACAACTAGTTCAAATTACATTTGCCAAAAAAAAAAAAAAATTGCCAATTTTTTTTCCTCGCCAAATAGTATTCTATGATCTAAAGTCTAAAATTCTAATTCCAAATCAATTGGTTCCTAGTCCACACTCTTGTTTTCCAATAAAATCTGTCTTGGAATCTAGAATGAATAATATATATGCTAAATATTGATTTGGCTTATCACTTACCATATTTGTCATAGTTTGTGATTAGCTCCATAACTAGATCATAAACATTTGCATAAACAAAGGTTGATCCAGAGAGGTTTTCATTAAGCTCAGCAAGTAAATCCTTTAGTCTTCCATTGTACTGACGAGCCAACTTATTAGGCAAATCCACACACTGATCTTTGTTTATTTGGTTTATGGTCTTTTGGTATGGAATACAACCAATTGGCCCAACATTTCCCACCACAAACTTCCTTGCATCCAATTGATAAAGTCTCTGTCAAAAAAAAAAAAAACAAAAAACAAAAACCATGTAAAGGAAATTTGTTGAAGAATACAAAAAAAAAAAAAAAAAAAAAAAAAAAAAAAAAAAACCACCTCTATTTGCGATGAGTCGCAAACATATATACATGATATATTTTTTAATGGCCAATTTCCGAAAAAAATTATATTTTTCAATCTGATTAAAATCTGACGGTTTAGAGATACGTATTTAGTCATATAGTTCGAAATAGAAAATGTTTTTCGTTTTACTTACGGTAAGTTGTACGCGTAAATGTCTGATCATGTCGTCGATGAAAGCGTCGGGGCTCTGCGAAATTCGTGCTCCGATGGAGAGGACAGGAAGTAGATAATTGTTCAAGAAATCATTGGCTCCAACAGTAACTGAGAAGATTGATTTTTTCGTGATATACTCTTTTGCCTTTGATGGACCCAATAGCTTATCAAACTGTTTTCTTGTAATGTTGTAATAATCAACCTGGACATCCATTCCTAGCCTATTCACCTGCATAATTTAATCACAGGCTTAATTAATTAATTAATTACATCGTTTGGATATCATAGTAAATTTTTGCATGAAAAAACATGGATCACAAAAGAATAATCCACAAAAGTAAAATAATATATTACATACAAATATTCTTCCTGTTGCATTTAATATTCCTCCTCCACCCGAAGCATAATTCACTCCATATAGCATTTCTTTGCCTGAAGTGTTTGGTGACAAAAATGGAACAGCATAGTTTGGAATTCCCAATTCTTCACCTGCAAAAAAAAAAAAAAGAAAAGAAAAAAGACCATAACAAAAGTGTTCATGTTACAATTTAACAATAATGAAAAGATTAATTATGTGAACAAAGTTTTTACCAACTATGTCACCAATAGTCCTTCCATTGGTGAAACGGCCGGTGGGATTTCCCTTAGACGCTTTGAAATCGATCCCGTTCGGCTTGATATTCGCCTTAGACAACGTCGGTAAAAAGTTATTGTTACCGGCGTCTACGAGCGAATCGCCGAAAATAAACGAAGCTCCTAATTTATTTTTAGTGCCATCATCAGCAGCTTTGGCCAAAAATAAGGCCAAGTTGATCATGAGGTACAACAAAAGAACACAAGCCATAGCACAAGATCTCATGTTCAAATAATTTTGCTACACTTCTGTTACAAGTAGAGGAAAAATGACTTAAAAGAATTTCACTACTTTTAACATTACCTATAGGCTATAATTGCCCTTGTTATAGTAATTGATAGAGAATCCAAAGAGTGCAATCTTTTAGTGAAACTTGTAATCTTGTTTATATTCGGATGATTTTGGTTTGACCCCAAAAATTAAAAGAAAAAGGCTCTTGGTTGTTGAGGGATTTCCATGTGGGTTGGGTTGTTGATCAACATTGGTTCAATTTTTCTAAAACGTGTGATGAAATTTTGGTGTTTCCTTTTAACTATGACATAAAATGTTCCAATTGAATTCCAATAGAATGGGTGATGTACTTAAATATTGGATCATCATGACACACTGGTCATTTAATGCTCTTGGAAACTTAAGTGTCCTAAACGAAACACCTAAACTCTCAAAATTAATATAAATAATTAATAAATAAAAACTTGAACACCTAACAAGTACAAGTTATAGTATTTATGCTAGTTTTAGGATTTGTGCCTTATGGCGATTGGCGTGGATTAATTTGAGCTGGATGAATTACAAGATGACTGTGGAGAAAATAAAAATAATTTGTACCTACTCATTATATTTTAATATAAGATAGAGAATTAATAAAATGGCATTATAAAGCACAATCTTTAATATAGATGCTCGCAAATCATTATTGATTAGTTTCTAATTTCTTTTACAAGAGAAGAGTTGCCATATCCATTCAAGTTGTTTTTTCTCTTACATAATAAATTTTGAATGATCACCTTAACTCACCCCTGCTTAAAAAAAAAAAAAACAAAACAAACAAATTGAATTTTGAGGAAATTGTAAAACAATATCTTTTTAGTGCCACTTAATAATATATTCCCCAAATGATATGCTCATTTTGTTTGCACTCTATGAGTCTATGTTTGTAGTGTAAATTTTAGGGTATAAATTGAAAGTGCAACACATAGGTCATAAATTATTATTGTGTCAAGAGAGGCATTCTTCAAAATCTCCCTTGAATTTTCGAGTCCATAGACCAAAACGTAATAGCAAATGTATGAGTCTAGAGACGAAAATGTAGTGCCTTCAGCACTAATTTCCTCGCTTTTTCTTCAATGAATTTTCGCAAGCGATAATATAGTTCATCATTACACATAGACGCAATTTAAATTGAATTGTGTCGAGCCAACTATCAAATGTTCCCCTCGAAAGGAAGAATTGCAAAAAAAAAAAAAAAAAAAAAAAAGGTGTCACTTAATAATTTATGCCCCTAGCAATGTGCTCCCATAATTTTTATTATATATTTATAATGTAAAAATAAAGATATAAATTAAAAGTACAATACAAGATAGACATAAATTATTAACGTGTGAAAAAAGGAGCATTCCTCAAAATATCTCAATGTGAAGCAATGACGTCAGCCCATAAACTGGATTTGTCCAAGTCCAACCCATCTAATAACTAAGCTCAAGCCCATATCATGGCCCACTTCGTATGAGCCAACCCTCATTTGTGGGGAAAAAAAAAAAAAGACTATTCGTCAAATTTACTATAAAAAGTGATATACGCCGTAATTTTTTTTAAATGATATTTTTCAAAACAAACTGTCCAAAGTGACATTTTTCAAAATTTTCTAATTTTTTCATGATTATAATAACACCAACCCCAATTCTGATCTTTTGAAATTCTCTTTTCCGTAATATTTTTTATCTTTTGATATTTTATAAATTTGAATAATAAATTCAAACACCAAAAAATAAACATTGAAATGCCAATAATAATTCAATGCTTAAAGTATAAATTTCTCCCCTTTTTAAATAGGGAATTTTAAAAAAATAGCCATTGTTTACAAAATGATTTTAAAAAATAGTCACAGTTTTAAAAAATTTAAAAACTAGCCCTTTCAGAAATTTCTGACACGTGTCAGAAATTTCTTACAGCACATTTTATGTGTAATTTTGTTATTGTCAGAAATTTCTTACAGTGTGTAATGACTAGTTTTTAAATTTTTTGAAACTGTGACTATTTTTTAAAAACACACAATTCAAAATGACTATTTACCTAACTGACCTTTTAAATAAAGTGACCTCTTGTTTTTCAATTTTTTATATATATTATTGCCCATAATCTCCTTCCACCCACTAATTTTTTTTTTTTAATAATCCAAAAAAAATTAAGAAAAAAGAAAAAGCGCCAAGTCCAACAACTTCCCTTTCATTGCTCCCAAAACTTGCCGTTACTCACAAACACTCAACACTCAACACCGCGCCCTAAAACTCGACCGTTGGACTTCTCAGAAACCCCTGAGAGAGAGTGAGAGAGAGAGAGAGAGAGAGAGAGAGAGAAGGTCTGAGCTCTGACAATGCCGGCTCTGATAAACCCTAGCCTTGCCACCGCCGGAACGCCGGGAGGCGGCGAGGCCATGTCGGCGTACGAGCAGTCGAGAGAGGAGAGGATCAGAGAGAACCTCGCGACGATGCAGAAGCTTGGCATTTTCGACCTCTCGCTCAACCTCAAGCTCAGCTCTTGCGACAATCTTCTTCGCTCTCGTAGCGCCGTGAAGAGCCGTCGTAGCAGCTGCGGCAGCAAAACTCCTCCTTCGCTCTCGCCGGTGCTCCGATCGGAGCCGACCAGGCGATCTTCGAGGTAGTCTAGTTCTTGTGTTTGTTCGTTTATTTTTTTTGTTTAGCAAAAAATGAAAACAAAAAAGGAAAAGGTTTGATTTTTTTGAGGATGTGAAAATGGAAAACCCTAAATCAAATGGCCCGATTTTCATTGTGATCTCGGAGAAAGTTTGTCGAAGATATTGATCGTTTTTTTTTTTTGACCGATTGAACAAGCGGCGTCATCGGATTTGATGGGGTTTATTCGGGTAGGAAAAAAAAAAGGGCTAATCTATTGTGGAATATGAAATGGAAAACCTTAAACGAAGTTGCCTGATTTTTTTATTTTGATATCAAGGAATGTTGTTAAAGATGTTGCAGGATGATCTGAGCGTAGTGTTGATCGATGAAACATAAAAGTTTTATTTAGGCTGTAAATCAAAATATTTTGGTTTTGTCCTCAAGAAAGTGAATAGAGGATATTATGGTGTACTTTGATTGATTGATCGATTTTTTTTAACCTAGGGTGATGAAATTTTGATGGGTTGTGATTCCGATAATAGTGTTTATAGAGCATTATCAATTGTGTTCCACAAAAAAGCGGGATTATTTTTTTGTGGGGTTATGTGTAGGTTGAAGAATGGGACTCCGGTTAGTTACTCAGAGGTGGAATTAGGGAAGAAGAGCAAGGTGGCAGTATGTGATGATGAAGATCTTCTGGGCGAGGTGGGTTCGAGGCCTGAGATATACACGGAAAAGCATGAGAAGCTGTTGGGGAGCACCGAGAAGAGTTGGACGCTGTTTGTGGACGGTTATGGGAGCGATGGGAAGAGAATTTACGATCAAGTGAAGGGACAGACTTGCCATCAATGCAGGTCAGATTGTTGTTGTGTGTGTGTGTTATTGTTTTTTTTAATCTGAACAGTAAGCACAGGAAATTGAAGAAAGACCATATTCACAAGAAGTTTGATCACCTATGCAAATTTTTAGTTCCTCTTTAGGGACTCATTTTATGAATATTATCTTTCAGGCAGAAAACCCTTGGTTATCGTACTCATTGCATCGAATGCAACAAAGTGCAAGGACAATTTTGCGGAGATTGCTTGTACATGAGGTATCGAGTAGTCTCAAAATACATTCAGATCTGTGGGACCATTCTTTTGGTCATATAACTTCAATGGTTTAAGAAAACTTCTGGCTGTTTTTTATTTTATTTTATTTTATTTATGATAGTAATGAAATGATGTCTACTCTTATTTTTAACCGACAGATACGGCGAGCATGTACTTGAAGCCATGGAGAACCCAGAATGGATTTGCCCAGTCTGTCGTGGAATTTGCAACTGCAGTTTGTGTCGGCAAGCAAAGGGGTGGGCTCCCACCGGTGCCCTCTACAAGAAGGTTAGTTTTTTAACCATTGCTTATATTGCCTTATCTCTTTGGTCTCTTGTGTGCGAGGCTAAACATAATACTTTTACCTTTCCAGGTAACAAAGTTGGGCTACAAATCCGTTGCACACTTCCTCATTCAAACCCGTCGCTTGGAGGAAAACCCGGTAAACAAACAAGATGCTGTGAGTGAAGTTTCTGTGAAGAGGTCATTGGCCTTCTCGGATGTGGAACCAGTGTCTAAAGACCCTGTCAAAGTTACTGATGATAAACCTGTGTCATTAGAAGAATTTAAGGACAAAGGTGATGATGAGTTCAAGGATAATAATGACGCCCAAGATTCTGCCAAACAGTCGTTCCTCTTTTCTGACGGAAAGCAGATTGTTAGCAAAGTCTCAATGGAAAAGGAAATGGATCAAGAAAATACTACTACTCCAAAGCTGAAGCAGATTTCATCTACCTTAGTGACAGTTGACTCAGATAGCATCGCTGGAAGATTAAAGCAGAGGTGTAGGAAAAGAAATGACTGCGATGAAGAAATGTCAGGTGTTAGTCAGGCATTGGAAGGCGTTTTGCCAGAAAATGAAGTCGAGAAACAGATCGAAGTGTTACCACCTGATGTCAAACATCTCGGTGATGGAAATACTCCAATGGCGAAAACTCCGAAGCTTAAGCAGAAGCTTGCTCTGGCTATTGTACCAAGCGAAGACAGTATTGCTGGAAGATTAAGGCAGAGACGTAAGGTGGGTTATAGGGTCACCGACGGTGAAAATTCAGAGTCAAGGTAGACTGTGACTGACTTTTTGGAATCAACTGGAAGATCGAGGTCTAGGCGCAAATCAACATGAAGATCGGGGACTGATTGCTACTTTAGAAGCACTTTTGGCCAATGTGATAGAGTTTCTGTGCTTGAACAAGAACCACTATTTTGTAATTTTGTGTGTGGTTCATGCTTTCTGAATCCTGTCCATCCAAAGCCTCCTTTTTAGGATGATGTTATTCTACTACTGAACTATTGACATTTTAACTTTTATTGAAATGTTGAAGACTAGCATTGCTAATTTGCTTGGTTATTCTACTCTCTCTACTTCTGTTGCTTGTTTTGCATAAAAAATTTACCATTCATCTGAACTTGTGCATTTTATTTGTTTTTCAAAGATACATTGATATATTTCGCATGACAGTTGGCAAATATTTGTCTACTTGGTACTTCTTAGTGGTATGAATTTGATTTGATATCAAATGAAACTTGGGCTTTTCATGTGGCCAATGATTCTCAAGGACATTGAGATCATTGATTCTCAAGCACAATGCTTATAAATATGAAAATAACGCTTGAAAACCATGCTAAATTGCCCACCAAGGTTGTTTGATGAATTTGGGGAAAACAAGAAAAAAAAAAAAGATATGAGATATGGAGGAGTCAAACTCTAATGAAGTTTGAGAATATCTTCTATTAAAACGTATGATTGATCAGTCATAAAAATATAGATTTGTATGGACTAGAGTAACGGAAAAAAAAAAAAAAAAAGATTAGATCCCATGATATTAGGATAATGACTGAGGACATGCTTGGTGCATCGTATAAGCTCCTCTAATACAATGCGGTCATCAGAACAATCAAATTACCGTATTATATAATATAAAAAACACATTTTAATACAATATTATATATAATAAACTAAATCAAACGTGCATTTACGTACTTTCTATAATTTGTTTATTACAACCCTCAATTTAAGGCGATGCGATTAAAAAAAATATTTATATTGCACTAATTAGGTCTATAATCCCAAATGGTCATAAAAAAAATTGTCATGTAAGTACAAATAATAATGCACTCCTATAATAATATTTGTAATTATTGAAGAACTATGTAATATGTGATTCAAAATCATGTTAGGATTAAAATATTGGGCCTAACCCAAATTAACAAAATATATTTTCTTCACAAAATGGGGTTTTCTAGGTGTTGTTTATGGATTCCAATATATGATCATTGCATGATTTCCTTAGATGGGTTTTATTGTCTTCATTGACTAGTTTCATTTATCAATGCAAATCACAAAGTTGTGTCAACCAAGAAGCACAATCCAAATGTGTTTTTAGTACAAACTAGAGAAGGGATTTAGATGCATGGTTGTTGTAACTAACTTTATTTTCCTATGATTCACAAAATCACAAGTCAAACTTCTAATTGGCAGCCCTCAATATCGACCTAATTATTTTTCTAATCCTAGCATAGATTTAGACGTCTAAGAAAGAAAAAAAGATAATCGCCAACCTCACAAGGAACAAATAATTCCTTCCAAAGTAGAACAAAGGGAAAGAGTAATGATTGAAAATCAATATATATATATATATATATGTATATATATAAGAGACTAGCAAGACAATCTCCCACTCGTTACTTTGTAATGAATCCCCAAGTCCCACTTTAAACAAAGCTGGTTTCCTTTTGCTTTGAAATCTCATCATTATATATCGAAATGGTCATGTATACCATGAACTATAAGATTGATTTTAAGTGATGGCCAATTACTTTAGGCTTATTAAACTCTTACATTCTCTTCATCACAAATCCCATAGAATAATTGAAGAAAGGGCAATTTAGTCCTTGCAAAAACATCACATCTTTGAATTGATCATCATCACTAGTCATTACTTTTAATAGCCTTTGCCAATTCGGTGTCAACCCTCGTGGTTTGACCAAGGGGTAATTTGGTCCTTGGGAAAAATCCGTTGACCACTCATGAATTATGGATTGTTGTGATTAAACATTGAGCACTACTATCAAGCATAAATATAATTGCAATAATAGATAATTAAACGTGTTTGGGCGAGATAAAACTAAAGCAAGTGATCTTCTAACTTCTAAGTACTTAATAATGGACATTTCCCTTTTGATAAAGAAAAAAAAAAATCAGATGTTTACAAAAAGAGCAAGCAATTGACTTGATCATTCGTCATTAATGGGCATATATTACTTCATTTTTATCCTCAAAACCATACAACAAATGTTATTTTAGAGGTCCATATAATATTCACATATATACAAGTTTGATTGTTCCTTTTTAGGTCCTTAGAAGGCTTAAAGCTCAATAGTTACTCATGTTCTTCTCTTTATATGTTTGAATGGTTTGATTGATTATTATGGGACACCCATTATGATATATATAGATATATGATGTGTGTGAGAGCATATATATAAATATATATTTGATTTATAAAGTACAGACCATGTACACCAATCTAAAGTCCCAAAACTATGATGGGATTCCCCACCATTAGGAAAAAAAAAAAATGGCGTAGCATGACTTGTTGTCTTTTTAATTGGTTGATCATATCAATTGTTGGAATGTTTAAAACTTGAAAATCTTAAAAAAAAAAAAAAGACTAAAATTTTCAATTCTCATAAAGGAATGTTTCTAGTTGGTCTTATGCATAAAACTTCATGAATTGAAGGAATATTTTGACCATAGAAAGAAAAAGAACAATCACAACGCAAGAAATAGAAACCAAATTATTATTTGTAATATAAAATATAAAAGAGTCATGAACTAACTTTTTCTTTTATCATAAGATTTCACACTTACAAATTTTATGATTCTTATATGTGATCTAATACAACGGGGAATTGCAAAAAAAAAAAAATTCATTTTAAGTGATAATTTATGTATCAAGTGATGTGCTCTTTTAATTTATACAATATGTTTATAGGATAAAAATGAATGCATAAATTAAAAGTGTAATAAAAAAATATAGATTATTAATAGGGTGAAAAAGAACATTTCTCAAAATGTCTCTTCTTTAATCACACCCTAGTAAATAGTGAGATTCTATACATACTATTTTATAACCCTTACATTCAATCTTCAAATAGGAATTTGAAAATGCGCACTATGATATTGAATTTCTCCAATCTTTGTTTTCCTTTTTAGAAAAAGGTTTTACTTTGGGGTAGGTTAGTTTTCTAAGTCCACGATTAAAAAAAAAAAAAAGATAACGTGGCCAATTAGCCATTTTCTTTTTGAGGCAGCTTCTAGGGTTCTGTGAATCTTGTCCAACTATTGTCTACATGGTTAGAGGGAATCCAAAGGCTGGTTGTATTATATCTTCTTGTTTGTGTATCTTGTTTTTTTACTCACTCAATTCCAAGCCAAAACCAAAAAATTAAAATTAAAAAATTAAGAAGAAAGAGAATTGCCTTTGTCTTTCATTTTTTTTTTCAGACTCAAAAGGCCCTTTGATGACCAAATTGTTAGGGAATCATGCATTTACATGAAACTTCAAAGTGGTTGAATTGAACAATATGAAATGATAGCCTTCTTCAAAGGGAAAAAAGAATTAATTGCAGGGCAAAAACAATAATCACTAGCATAATAATAACTATATATTAGAATGTTACCCGCACGAGAAGCCAAATTTATGACAATATTATCCGATTAAAGGCAAAAGATGATGCTATAACCAAAGTGTGCAACATGAAAAAAGCAAAATGCCTTTTTTTATTTTTGGGATAGCTGTACATTGTAATGCTTTCTCTATGTGTATATTTAGTGGGCATATCAACTTTTTCCTAGGCAAAAAGTTACTATGAAAAATAATAAATAAATAAATAAAATCCAATAGACTTTGTACCTACTACAATCCAACAATAATGTTTTGCACCTATAAAAGCATCATCATCAAAATCTACAAAATTTACAATTGCAGTACGGTACTGTAAACCCCCACTATATTTTAAATTATTTTTTTGGACAAATTTTTATGATAATTAAAGAGTGAAAAAATTATCTACCAAAGTAAGTTTGCCTATGGGGATTAAATATTTAATGATATTTTATTATTAACTCCATTCTTTTTTTTTTTTTTCTCCTAGACTATAAATTTTGAGGATGCTTTGTTAAGTATGTTATATAATTGCTATTCATGGGACCCAAGACCTACCCAACTTTTATCATGTAGACGTGCAATAACTTGAAATAGGATATGTACAAATACTATTAATATCATGGAGATTTTATCAGATACTTTTGTTGCCATAGAGTTGGCTGTTTTCTCTTTGTCTGGCTCTGCAAATTGCATTTAGGTAAAATGGTAATTAAAGTTTTATAATTAAATAAACTACTAATAATAATAATTATACAAATAATCTTACTTGTAACTTAAGATCAATAAATATTTGAGCTAACAAAGCCTTCCCGGCTAATTTTCAAAGTATAGATTAGATGTGAATAAAGAAAAACCAAGTTGAGATTTTTTTTTTCTAATTTAATTAGAAAAAATTGAGAAAATATTAAATATGGATACTTCTAGAAATCCTAGTGTTTATATTACTCTTTGATTAGGAGTTTAATCAGCCAAATAAATATTAAAGAAATGAAGACAATATTTTTAGTAATGGAAGAGGATAACCATTAACCAGCCTTACAAGTTTTTTTTTTTAATAAATAAAGCGTTAAAAACTCTTTAAACTACTCTCCGCGTGCTTTGTGTTTAAAGAGTTGACTAAAATGCGTCGTTTTATGAGAATAGACAAAAATCAGTTTTTTAATTGAAATAAAACAAGAGAATTAAGTGAGCCAATTGTGCATAACTAAATATTCTTATATTAGCATGCAGATTTTCCCAGGTTTTTCTTGTCTTACTTTCTCAGTCATAATTTGTAATATATATATTATAATGATCATCATTTGGCTGATCTTCGGTCATACTTCAAAATTCAACCACGAGGACGTTAAAATAAACAAGCTCTCGTCATAAATTCCGAGATTTGAGCTTCAAAAATAAATAAAACAATTTTTATGTTTATTATTATTATTATTATTAATAATTCTACCTCTACTATAGATTATATACGTGTTTCCAATGGTTTAAACATCTTATCTACAATGACATAAGGTTTTGATTTTAATTTTACAAAATCAACTAATAAAGGGTCTCCCTTGAAACTTGAAAGTGGTGTTTTGTAATTAATTTAAAGTCTATTAACACCACGTGAAAACAAATAATTAAGTTAAAAAAAAATTTATATAAGTGAAATTCTACGTGCATAAAAACTATACTCTAGAGACTAGAACCGACCTTGCTTTATTTGAAAAAATATATATAAATAATCATCTAGACTAAATTTAAACAAAAGAAATTGCACATTTGTACTAATTGTTCATTTTCTATACTAAAATTGTCCCACACTATTTTTCTTTTTAAAGTAAATGTCAATTAATTCAAGCAATGACCCGAATAAATCGCGTGTTAAATTATTCATAACAATGGCAAGTCACTTATTTAGTACGATAAGTCAGTGATTTATGAACAAGACATATTGACCCTAGATTTAATAAATATTTCTAAATTATATGGAAACAAAGTTTGTCCATTTAGGACCAGTCTCTTATATTAGAGCCTAAAAAAAACACAAAATAATAAATTTTAACAAAATCTCTTAATAACAAGCTAAAAGTAAGGAATAAGCTTTGTTGGTTGGAGACAATGCATGTACATTTCGTAGATTAATGAGCACTCTTAGAAAAAGAAAAGGAATAATTGATGTCAACCATGGAGATAATTAAACCAGACTTATCACTAAAGTAAAAGTTGTTAATTAGAGAAATTTAACAATTATTGAGTTCTTTTTACTTTTTTTTTCCCTTAATTTTGATTTTTTGGCAATGAGAAGAATTTGGACTTTATAGACTTTGCACTTTGCAGTTGGTCTAGTTGGACAGAAATCAGCTTTTGTAACAAAACCAGCCGATGGTTTGACTTTCAGCCATGACTAATGACTATAGGAGGAAAATGGCCAAGTGGGTCCCACCACGACCCACATCAAAAAACAAATATATAAAAAGTAAAATTAAAAAATAATAATTTTTAATTGGTTATTGAAAAGAACAAAAAATAGGAATAAAAATGAAAAATACTCGGTGATAAACAACACAGCAATAGCAAAGAAAAAAGAAGGGAATCGTTTACTTGCAATTGCTTTGTTTTGGGCAATGAAAAGTCAATGTCCTTCGTCACTGTTAAGGAATGGCTTATGTGTTGTGTGTATTGGAGATTTTAGAGAGAGAAAAATAGGGTCAAAGAGGAGATAGAGAGAGAGATAAAGAGAGAGTTGTCAAAATAAAAATAAAAAATCAAATCAAAATCAAAATCAAAACTTGGATTTACCATTTCTTCTTCTTTTGCTCTTTTAAAAGTAGATGAGCATTTGATGCGGTGGGTTTGGTTGCTTTTAATTCCTCTCCACTGAGACACACACACACACACAACAACAACACAATATAGACACAGAGAGAGAGACTTTGAAGAGAGAGAGAGCAAGAAAAAAGAGGTCTTTGAGAGAGAGCTCTGTTCTTCTTCAGGTGTTTTTCTTCAAGTCTTTGAATTCTCTTTCCAGAGAAAGAAAAAAAAAAAGAAAAGACCTTGATTGGGTTTGTTCTTAGCTTCTCTATTTTTCCATCTCCAAAACAAACACACACAAAAAGAACCCAAATTTTTTTTTTTTGTTCATTTTGTTGGCTATGCATACATTTTTGTGCTTTCTTCACTGAAGTGGGTGTCTCTGAATTTTGGGGATCTGAGTTTCTCTAGGGTTTGACCATCCAATTGGCACTCTCTCTCTCTCTCTCCATGTTTTCTGAGTTTCTCAATTTCCTGTGAAAGTTGTGGTTTTGACCTGAAATTTGTTGGGAAAAATGCCCAACTAACTCACCCAGATTTGTGAGCTTGAGACTTTGTTCACTCTTAACTCCTTTTTCCTTCACTTAAAAGTTAAAACTTTTACGAAAATCTCCATCTGGGTATCCTCTGATCCGCTTCAAAATCCCATCTTTTTTCACTCAAATCTCCAAAACCGCTTTCTGGGTCTGCTCTAATTCCACTCCTTTCATGGGCTAAACCCCACCCGAAAAAAAAAAAAATTCCTTTTCCCTTCTCAACCTGATTGAAATTTTTTTCCCCCAAAACTCAGTTGGTTTTGATGCATCTTTCACTATGGAAGCCCATATCTCACTGCGCTGCTCTTTTGATGGACAAGAAGAGCAGCAAGAGAAGAGACCTCTCAGACTCTTCCTCTTCCAATGAGACCAAGAAAAGCCAGTCAATTCTCCGAAAGCTCCAGGAGAACAAGCTCAGGGAGGCTCTGGAGGAGGCCTCCGAGGATGGGTCGCTCTCCAAATCGCAGGACATCGATGACTCCGAGCCCTCCGCGCCCGCCGACCCCGGCCTCGGCCGCTCCCGCTCGCTGGCGCGCCTCAACGCGCAGCGCGAGTTCCTCCGCGCCACCGCCCTCGCCGCGGACCGCACTTTCGGCCCCGACGACGCCGTCCCGGGCCTCGACGAGTGCTTCTCCAAGTTCCTGACTATGTACCCCAAGTACCAATCCTCGGAGAAGGTCGATCAGCTCAGGCTCAGCGAGTACAGCCACTTGTCTCCCAAGGTATGCCTCGACTATTGCGGTTTCGGGCTTTTCTCTTATCTTCAGACGCTTCATTATTGGGAATCATCCACTTTTAGCTTGTCTGAAATCACTGCTAATCTTAGTAACCATGCTCTCTATGGTGGGGCTGATAAGGGCACCATTGAATATGACATTAAGACTAGGATTATGGACTATTTGAACATCCCTGAGAATGAGTATGGCTTGGTTTTCACGGTTAGTCGAGGCTCTGCGTTTCGGCTTTTGGCTGAGTCTTACCCCTTTCAGACCAATAAGAAGCTCTTGACCATGTTCGATTACGAGAGTCAGTCGGTGAATTGGATGGCTCAGAGCGCGAGAGATAAGGGCGCGAAGGTTTATAGCGCTTGGTTCAAGTGGCCGACTTTGAAGCTCTGCTCGACGGACCTGAGGAAGCAGATCTCGAACAAGAAGAAGAGGAAGAAGGATTCGGCTGCGGGGCTTTTTGTGTTCCCGGTTCAGTCGAGGGTTACCGGGTCGAAGTACTCGTACCAGTGGATGGCGCTGGCGCAGCAGAATAATTGGCACGTGTTGCTTGACGCGGGGTCGTTGGGCCCCAAGGATATGGACTCGCTAGGGTTGTCGTTGTTCCGCCCGGACTTTATCATCACGTCATTTTACAGGATTTTCGGGTATGATCCGACTGGGTTTGGGTGTCTTTTGATCAAGAAGTCGGTGATGGGAAGCCTTCAGAATCAGTCAGGATGTACTGGGTCGGGGATGGTGAAGATTACCCCCGAGTTTCCGATGTATTTGAGTGATTCCGTCGATGGTTTGGACAAGTTGGTCGGGATTGAGGATGAGGAGGTTGCTGGAAATGGTGAGAAAGTGCCCGAGGCACGCCCAGGGTCGCACTTGCCAGCGTTCTCTGGCGCTTATACGTCTGCGCAGGTGAGGGATGTGTTTGAGATGGAGATGGAGCATGATAACAGTTCTGAGAGGGACGGTACGAGCACAATATTTGAGGAAGCTGAGAGTATTTCAGTTGGTGAGGTGATGAAGAGCCCGGTTTTCAGCGAAGATGAGTCGTCGGATAATTCGTATTGGATTGATTTGGGTCAGAGTCCATTGGGGTCCGATAACGCAGGCCAAACGAACAAGCAAAAGATCGCCTCTCCCCTGCCGCCCTTTTGGTTCTCCGGGAAGAAAAATCACAAACGAATTTCTCCAAAACCAACGTCAAAGATATACGGCAGCCCGATATATGACGACAAAGATGGTCCAAATGAACAGGTGTTGTCTTTTGACGCCGCTGTCTTATCAGTCTCACAGGAACTCGATCGTGTCAAGGAAGACCCAGAAGAAGATCAGTTTGAAGAAATGAGTCCCACTTTCCAAAACGGTAACAAGTCCTCGGAGATCCAAGAAGAACCCACAGCTAATGGTTCTCGTATCAATGATGTCACTTCCACGTCTGGGCTTCACGGGAATGGAGTGATCTCTGAGGTGAAGGAGAGTGCCATAAGGAGAGAAACGGAAGGTGAGTTTAGGTTGTTAGGGAGAAGGGGCGGAGCCGGCGGCAGACTTTTGGCTTTGGAAGAGAGCGAGGCTCCGAGCAGGGGTAGACGGGTGTCATTTAGCACGGAAGAAAACCACCGCGGCAGGGACCTTCTGAGCAACAATGTGGGGACGGGAGAAGTGTCCGTTACCAGCTTGGACGATGACGAGTACAGCACCGACGGAGAGTATGCTGATGGGCAAGACTGGGACAGACGGGAGCCGGAGATTTCGTGCCGTCATCTCGACCACATCAACATGTTGGGCCTCAACAAGACCACTCTCCGGTTGCGGTTCTTGATCAATTGGCTAGTCACCTCAATGCTGCAACTAAAGCTACCCGGTTCTGACGGAGACAGCAGAATCAATCTCGTGTACATCTACGGCCCGAAAATCAAGTACGAAAGGGGCGCAGCTGTGGCGTTCAATCTGAGGGACCAAAACGGTGGGCTAATCAACCCGGAAGTAGTCCAAAAGCTGGCTGAAAAAGAAGGCATATCTCTAGGCGTCGGTTTCCTCAGCCACATTCGGATAGTTGATGGCCCGAGACACCAACAAGGAGCTCTGAATCTTCAAGACAGCACGCTTTTCCGGCCGATGGAGAACGGACGAAAAAGCGGGTTCATACGGATTGAGGTTGTCACAGCTTCACTGGGGTTTTTGTCCAACTTTGAAGATGTTTACAAGTTATGGGCTTTTTTGGCAAAGTTTCTCAATCCAACCTTTATCAAAGATGATCAATTGCCAACAGTTGATGAAGAGTCAGAGACATAAAAGAAAAAAGACTAAATCATATTCTTTTCTCTTTTTTGGAGAAATATATTCTCAAGAGGCTCAGAGCAGAACATCTTCATGGTTGGTCGGTCGGTCTCTCTTAGCTTCTTTTTTTCTCATAAAATATGCATTCTTCAAATGCTGAGGATGATTTGTTAATTCAATTTCATGTTTAGTATTGCTTGAATTTTTTTTTTTTTCCTTTCACTTTTTGGATCTTTGTAGAGTTGGTATTAGAATTTTGTATCATCTTGGGAAGTCATGGTAAAAACTAGATGATTAAAAAAAAAAAAAAGAGAGAGAAGCAAAAGCACTTGACATGGTCACTTTCCACTACTTGAACTACTTTTGCTGCATACAGAATTAAATTCTTTTTTTTTTTTTTTTGGGTTACCCTGTAAAAATTTTCTTCTTTTGATATTAGTATTTGATTGCCAAGTTATGGTTTCATGTTGATGAACATGTGTGTGAACCTTTTTTTTTTTCCTCTCAAAACAAAATTAGGCTATTCTGATGGAATGTGGAATCTTATCTTCTATGGAATTTGGAATTACTAGTAAAAATACAAATATATAAGAATAAAATGCTGAGGAATATGCAGGATATATGAGCCAGTTAGGTCCCTTTAATTCCTGGGGACAATAGGACTTGAAAAGGGACAAGACAAGTATAAAAAGGACAAGCAATTTGCATTCCACTATAAAACAATATTTTTCTTTGGATAAGGTATATCATACAATGATACAAACAATATTAGTATTTTAATAGTATTATAAAAACGCTACAATCCTTTTTTTTTTATATAATATTAATTTATCTTTTTTAGACCATTTTCATATTGATAGAAATTTTGTCAAATATGCTCATTAAAAGAGCTTTTCATGTAAATATTATGCTCCAAAGTTCCAAGAATGAAAGTTGAAGTATTTGTGTGTGGGTATGTATATAATATATGTAAAGGAATTTTCAATGTTGTCTCATCACTCTATCATTGTTCCTTTGAAATTTACACTACACTGGCTATGTCTCTTTTCAACCTAGCTCTATTATTCTCACTAGAAAAAAAATAGAAATTAAATTTGAAAAAAAAGGACATAAGAAGTGGGGAAACCACTCTTGAACTACATTTGGCATGGCTGAAAAGCACTAGGCAACAGTTCTTTGATGTTAACACTAGACAGATATACATTCCACAATGTAAAAGTGATGGTTAACAAGAAAGAATCAAATACAAGCAAATATATTAAAAGCATTATGATATATTATTGTTTTTTTCAATAATCATTTTTCTCAAGTAATTATCAAAACTGGGCCAGACCCATTAACCTTTGTTTCCCCTGGAAATTATTGTACAAATGGTGAATATTTTACTGGTCTTTGGATTTTGTGGGTTCTTTTTATTTTGTGGACATGTTCGAGTTTGAGAGGTTCGTTTCTTTGAACTTGGTAGGGTATGTATATATACCACTCTAAGCTTCTTTTTCACAAAGGGATAATCATGATCAAAGCTAGTTTACTTTTTGGTCATGATAATAAAAGAAACAAAATATGAAACTCAACCAATAAAAGCTTTCAACATTGCATATTGGGATATCCTTTTATACCCATCTAAAGAAAAGAATTGCATAAAGATAAAGCTCAGTGCTGGGTTTGACAAAAGTTGTTTTTCGGATGTTTAATATTAGAAAGTTGACTTCTTGAAGGGTTCTTTTAGTGGTTGGTGATGGTGATTCGTTGACAAACTTGAGCCTAGTTGGCTACTATTACTAAACAATTAGATTTATCAAGATTTTGCTTGTCTCAGTCATTAGTAGCAATCAAGAAACACAAAATGTAATAATATGATCGTAAAAAAAATTAATTTATTACATTGACAATGCTTTGTATGAATTAGTAAACCTATTTGACAAAGGAAAATATAAGGATAAGAACATATTCCAGACCAAAATTGCTCACTTCTGACGCATTTCATTTAACAATTAAGGTATGTTAATTGTTGACGTGTAGAGACAGCTTTTTGCTTCTCGACAAGTAAAAAACCAACTAACAAAGAAAAGTCTCTTTTTCTTTCTTTATTTCCCCTTTTTTTTTTTTTTGGCTCCAACTAGTGAAAGTTGTTCTTGTCTTTATCCAGATGGCTGTTTTAGCACCAAAAAATCACCTAACCAATTCTAAATATAATATAATATATTATAACATAACATTCATATTAGAATATGGCATATCTATAATATTGCATGGAAAGCACATACATAGCCTCTGTATAGCTTGGATTCTCTGGCTTGCTGGGACCAAACAGGTTGTACAAAGAGGAACTAAGATTCCATGACCTTAATAAGAAATGCAGCTTCTAATGCCGATTCCTTGCATTGAAGGTACCGGTTTTCTTCGACTATATCTGTTGTTAAATTGAGTAAAACTGGTTTTTTCGGGTCATAAATAGTATGTTCTCGAACTCGTGCCACCCATTTTGCAGATTCCCATACGCCAAATCTGAAAGATGTCGAAAGCCATAAAGTTTGTAAACCTAATTGGACACTCATAAAAATGAATCTAGTTGGACAATAAAATAATGGTGATGAATATCAAAGGGATGAGATATAAACAACCTTTTTTAGCACATATTAGTGAGGATTGAAGCTTTCTTTAAGATCAATGAAATGCTATTGTCAATGCTTTGGCCTACTGTAAATTATGATTCTATAGGTACAGAAATCACAGGGCAATCTAGAATAAAGAAGATAGAAATTACCTTGTGTTGAAAGATGAGGATATGAAAACAGCAGGATAAGGAACATCCTTCGGAATGTTGTCATAAGGAGAATATTCACGTATTGCGTGAAAATCGTTTATTTCGCTAGGGTATCCAAATTCTTCATAGTCAGCAGCTGTAACTGGTAAAATCGGATGAAGAAGAGTGTTCGTTGCATCTAGAAATGGAACCTGAAACAGAGAAAATCAGATGGGTTAATTAAAAGGAAAAACATTCAAATTTCAACCCCAAAATAGAAAAAGAACAATTCTCACCTTCAAAACAACTGCTCGGAATAGCTCTGGGCAACAATTAATGGCTGCAGCAACCAAAAGTCCTCCAGCACTATAACCCCAGCCGGCAAGCTTGTTTTCATGGACAATCTCTCTTTCAACTAGGTATTTTCCACAAGAGATATAATCTTTAATGGAATTACTCTTCTTTGAACCTCTACCGTCGTGATGCCACTTTTTGCCACCGCCACCTCCACCTCTGAAAAGAAGTTATCAGAATATAATCAATATAATTTAGAGAAAAAAGAAATCAAACCTCATATTTATGAAAAGCTTAGAACTGTAGATTCACAAGGATAAAAGAACATGAAATGGGTCGTTCAGTGTTCACTTTACAACATAATCATTGTAAAAGAGAAACATTTACCAAGTATTATAAATTATAAGACATACAAATTTACTATATAAAGTCTAATCGTAGTGTATATTTACCATACCTTACATCAGCATATGCAACAACCCAACCACGATCAAGTAGGCTTTTCAATTCGCTCCGCCAACGTTTATCAAGTAGCTCACCATAAGATCCATGCCCATGAAGCAATCCAGGGTTTTGATCTTCTCTCTTGTTTTTGCGGGAATAGACAATAGTCAATGGAACCTCAACTCCATCATAAGATGTGACATAACGGTGTTCGCAAGCATAGTACTCGGACAGATCATTCCACATGTTATGATCATTTAATCCTACTTCGTTTGTAGAATCAACATTTTCTGTATTTGAGGCCTGCTTGGAGATGGTAGACAAAGACGACGTTCCATACAGAACTTTCGTTCTCTCATGTAGAATATTTTGCTGTTGAACAATATTCCATTTTCCAGTAGATAGATCATAATCGACAATGGCATCGGGCATCTGCCAAAATCTCAGTATATGTCACTTGTGAAATAAGATTTAAGATTTATTCATTAAAATTTTATGAATAAAAAGACCACAACTAGTTCATACCACGGGTGATGATATCGTAAATCGCATAGTTGACGAGTAGTAGTCATAGTTTGGTCCGGCTGAAATTTGAGAAACATATTTTGGAAGAGGCAGGTAATGTAGGTGTTCTTTCAGAGAAACCGATACCTGTCATAATATAAGTCATACTGAAACTTTTTCCCATAAGTGCAATGATATAAGTCACAGGACGATTGGCCTCAACAGCTAACCTTCCCAGCAGGCAAAGGAAGAGGAACCGAACATAGTCTATAGTTTTGACCTTCCCTCAGGGTGAGTACCAAATGCGTATTGCTGAAATCAACATCCTCAACAACCAAATTGGGGTCATTGATGAAAACATTCTACAAGGCATAGCAAAACTACAAATGAGAACAAGCCGTATGGATTGGAAATAAGGAAGGCTAAGTAAATGCTAAAAATTGTGAAAATTGTGAGAGGTTGAAAATAAAGTGGATTGAAGAATTGTACACAAATTAATAGGAAAACAAAGATTGAACTTATTAATAATTCAAGATATGAACACTCTCATTAGTAGCAATAACCTAAAATAACGATAGTGGAATCCGAACACAACAATTATTGCTATTCAGAAAAGCATAGAAAGAAGTAATCACAAACCGACCTCCCATATTCTTGGACTGTGAGTAGCGTCAACAGGAGTACGGAGAAGATAATGAGAATCGACTGGTTGCCCTTCTTTGGCAGCGTCGGTGAAAAGATAAAGGAATCCTTGATGATGGTCAACGATGCAGTGGGCTAGACCGTTACACTCCCATACCAAACTTAAACCAGACATGGGATCAGCTGCATTTATCAGAAAGACCTAAAAGATGGTTAAGATCGTCTAATCAATTTTAATCAAAATGATATTTCTTTACGCAACTCAAAATGCTTGCTTGACAAAGCTAATACCTTTGAAGACGTAGGAGAGAATGCATTGACTGTCACAAAGCGGAAATCTTTCGTGTGTCTAACGTTAAGATACACATTCTCGTCCAATTCTTCAAGAAGCAAAGCGTCATCGTCGGTCGATCCTATCATGCTGCAATATATCCTACAAGAGTAAAAAAAAAAAACCCAGTTTATACTCCTAAAACCCAACACAAATCCAGTACTAACACATCAAAAGACAAGGAACCTATGAATTTCCACCTATACGGTCTCTTCTCCTGATCAGTAACGACGTAAACCAATGCCTGGCCATCCTTGGCCCACGCCAGGTTCGAAACTCGGTCTGCCTGAGGCTTACTACATAATGCACCAGAATTCAAATTCCTTACAGACAATTTAAAAAAGTCATTGTCTTTATCGTACATTGTGTACGCAATGAACCGATGATCCGGAGACACTTCCGATAACTCTTCATACGCATAACCTAAATAGAAATTCACTCGCATTATCTTCCGCAGCTTCTTCTCTTTCTCTTGAACCAAACAAAAAGAAGAGAAATTTGAAAATACCTCCGAATCGCTGAGCTTCTTGATTGTAATCAATCAGCTTCTGCTCGATCCTCTTCCCAGAGGCGAAATCGAACCCCGCTGAAGGCAATTTGTGAGAAATGAACGCTTCGTTAAAGCTCGCGAGTCTCCGACAAAGTACTGGATATTGTTTACCTTCCTCAATGCGACGATAGTACAGCCTGTCAAATTACAACCAATGAATAATAATAAAAGACACAAACTTACCTTCACAATATCAAAATTCTCTCTTTCATTCTATCAAAATTTTCTCAAGTACCAAACAGAAAGCCAAAGGAAAGTTAAAAATTTATATAAATGTGGCCGATTCTAACCAATGTTCCCAGTTAACCGAAAGGGAAAAAAGAAAAAACTCCTTCAATTTCAAAATTCTCTCTTTGTCGTCTCCATGATTTTCTCGAGAACCAAACAGAACTGAAATGAATTAACAAAAGCAAATCGCCAATTCAAACCAAAGTCCCCAGCGAACCGGAAGAATAAAATTAATCAAAAAACAAAAACCAGAACTTTACGTCAATCTCAAAATTTTATATTTCCCTCCGGATTTTCTCGAGAACCAAACAGAGCCCCAAAAAGAAAAACAGAGAGATTCTAACCAAGGTCCCCAGCGAACCGGAGGCGTGGAGAGGTCGAAGGCGAGGCGAGAGGCCATCTCCGACTGGAGCTTGCTCTGGAGCCTCTCGGTCTCCGCCATGATCGCCTCTGTGTACTTCTCTTCCTGCTCCATGTAGATGTCCATGTGCCTCATGGCCACCTTGTCGTTGAGCTTCGACATCCAGCTGTACGAGTCCTCCCATGTCTGGCCATGGAAGCTCAAGCTCTCGGGCTTCCGCGGCGGCCTCGGCGGCGTCGGAGGCACCGGCGGCCTCGGCGGCGACTTGGAGTGAGCTCGCCGGAGGAGAATGGGCGTCGCCGGAGACTCTCCGGCGAGGCGGCGCAGCAGGAGGGTTGAGAGTTGGCGCATTGAGAGGAAAGTTGGGGTTTGGGGTTCTGGTCTTGGTTTGTTGTTTTTTCAGGGTTTTAGGGTGGGAAATGAAAAGAACTGGAAAATGAGGGGTAAAAAGGGAAATAGAGAGATGAGACTGGTTTGGTGTCGTTTTCGGGGGGAGTTTGTGTTGTCGTTTTGGCGAGGGTTTGTCGTATGTTGTTATCTATTGTGGTCTATGGAGAATAGTGAACGTGAATACTAGTAAGTAGTTAATGCAAGAGAATGTTGTGTATAATTATTAAAGATCGTCTTTCATACTATAATTAATATTAAAAAATGTCATGTAATTTGGAAAATTGACTTTTGTATTATAATTAATTAGAATTATTCTATTATTGAATTCCTTGTTTAACGAATTAGAATTAGATACTACCTATTATTTAAACTCCCACATATATATACATCATGTATATATATCAATGTAAAAACGAAGAGGACTAAGAAGATTTTGATTACTTTTATGGTTATCACTTAATAATGTCTGTGGTGATATTAGCACTCAATATCACCACCAAGCGCAAGCAATATGAATGCTAAATTTAATATCGTCAAATTTAAGGCTAAAAATATTACTATATTGGAGAAAAAAATTTCATTGAAATTTGAATATTTGACGCTAATTTAATCACCTTAAATAGATAATTGAGTAAATAATTATTTTTTAATGATATTGTGAAGTAGGTAAAATACCTAGAATTTATATAACAATAAAAATAAATACTCAAACTTTTGAAGTAATTGAGTTTCTAGTCAATTTGTGAATTACTTGCACATGTTTTTAGTAATTTAGTGAATTACCACTACTTATTACTGTGTAAGTAATTGAATTATTTGGGTAGTTGGTTACATTTTTCAAAAAATTGAATAATAACTTACATTAAGTTTTAAAAATTGGGTATTCACTATAATAAATCAAAAATTTTAATTAATTACGTATACTTTTATGTTTTAAATTGTATGACTAATAACTTTTTTTCTAAAAACGTTAATTTTTTTTAAACATAAATAAAAAATGGCCAAAATTAGCATTGTTCTTAATAATTGGGAGTTGCATTGAAATAGTGTTGAATTACCAAAAAAAGAATGTTTGCTTTAATAGGGAAGCGAAACCGACTCAACACATTTATTGAGCCTCTCGTCCCAAATAATCCAATTCCACCACCGGAATCATTACTTCTTTATTCATAGTTGATCTTGAGTTGGTACGAATTATATTAAAATTATAATCAAATTAAAAGCTATTTTTCTTCCAAAATCTCCATTCTCGAAGAATGAACCGTGGTCACCATTTTTTCTCTATCATCCTTGAAGAAACTCTCCAAAGAAACAAACTTGTAAGCATGTACTCTAAATTATATAGTCACTATTCATTTTCTTCCTTAACCCTTATTATTTTCTGAACAATCTATACATACGCAATGTAGTAATATATTGGAGAAAGCTTTTTGAGAGCATCGTATTGAAGGGTTTTATCTATAATTTTGTTTTCAGAATTAAGCAAAGATGAAATACCCAGGATTTGTACATTACGCATATAAAAAATTATGTTGATCTTTTACTCCTTTTAGTTAAAACATATGTTGAACCATCTTCATGATGTTTTTGTGTAATTAAATTTGTGTCAGCAAATTCCCAAGAAGATTGTGAGGAAATATGGAGGTACTTTAACAAACAGGGTTGTTCTTAAGCTTCCATGTGGTTCACAATGGAAGTTGGGTTTGGCAAAATCAAGTGATGGGAAAGTGTGGATAGACAAAGGTTGGCCTGAATTTGCAAAGCAATATTCCATAGCAAGAGGGCATTTGTTGGTTTTTAGATATGAAGGGAATTCTCAATTCTCTGTTGTCATATTTGACACAACCACTACAGAGATTGATTATCCCAACTCTAATCTCAACCATTTTGAGAAGGTTATTGGCATTAATGAGAGACAAGTGAAAGAAGAGCCTAAAGATGATGATGGTAATGATGATTTGGTTGAACATTTGGGTAGTAATCTAAGGCCTTGTCCTATAACAAGATCGAAATCTCCATTGCCGTGTTCTCGGCCCCACAAACGAAGGCGAACGAGCTCTACTAATGGCGACACTCGGAGCCATCATGATCATAGACCTGAAGGTACTAAATTCTCAACTTGATGAAAGATTTTGTTCTAGTGAATTCAATGAAATGGGCATATTTTCTTTACTTTGTATTTGTATTTCAAAAAATATCTCAAAAAAAAAAAAAAATTTTGGGTAGTGAATTGTGATTTTCATCAACACAAAGAAGGTGTAAGTGAAGAGAAATCTATCCCAGCAAGGGCATGGCGGTTGAATGAAAAAGAAAAGGCTCAAGCTCTAAAGAGATGTGGTTTCAAATCTGAAGACCCTTTTTTTATGGTTGTTATGCAACGTTCAAACCTCCAAAATAAATGTGCCTTGGTGAGCTTATCATTATTTTTATTTTTTTTGTATCAACTGATATTGAACATATACGCTAGTTTTGCGTCTTTCTGATTTCAGCTTCATTCTTTATATCTTTTTCTTTTGTTGGTCTTCTCAAGATTTTGCCTCATTGCTTTGCCAAAAAGCATCTAAGTACAAGTATGGATGTGATCCTAAAAGCCCCCGATAAAACGACTTGGCGTGTGAAGCACAGTTACAGAGAGTATAACTATAGAACTCCACGAGCCCGGTTCGAGCTTGGATGGAAGGCGTTTGTCTTGGGGAATGAACTGAAATTAGGCGACGTTTGCATCTTCGTCTTGAGTAGAAACACCAGCCCGGTATTGTTTGAAATTTCCATTTACCGCGATAATGGAGTCGCAGATTCTCGTTTGTTACCAGGTAAACAGCATTAACTTCCCGTTCTTTACTTTAGATTACATTTATCTTCAGTGCCTATTACTGCAACGATTTAAGCCAAAGCAAGTGGAACCCTCCCGAGTAAAGTGGAATCTGGACATAATGCGAAGAATACGAAAACAGGAACATTGTCAACCCCTTTGAGCACACTGCTCGAAAGAAGAGCTATTGCTTTTGAAAGAGCCAACCGTTTTCATTCCGACAATCCGTTCTTCACGGTTGTTATGCAACCTTCGTACGCAACCGCTAAGAACATCATGCCGCTTGTAGGTTTTCTCTTTACACTCTAACTGCTGCCAAGTACTCAGTTGAGTAAATTTCTTGCTTCCTTTTCATTTGGTAATTCTTTTCGTTTTTTTCGTTTGGACAGAGAATCCCATCCAAGTTTGCCAGGACTTACATTGCGAAGAACGGAATAAGTGATATAAGCCTTTGGGTCTCTGATGGTAAATCTTGGCCTGTCCAATACAAAAACAACCCGAAAAGAGATAGATCAACAGACGGTAGATTCTGCCATGGCTGGCCTTCGTTCGTGCGGGACAATGGTTTGGAAGAAGGCGACGTTTGCACGTTTGAGCTAATAAATAATGGGAATAGCATGTCATTTAAGGTTTCCATTGTTAAGGTTTCTCATGAAGCACATGATCATAACATACGCCTATGTAAGGAATGTTTCTAAACTCTATAATTCAAAGGAGACTGGTCATATAACAAGATATAGTAATAATTATTTTTCCAACTATATGGTTTTCAGATGGTGAGAAAGCAACTAAACTTGTCAAGCCAAAGAGAAACTGTTCTGCCCTCAGCGAGACCGTATTGGTCTCAGAGAGCCCGAATATTATCAAAAACGAAAACAAAGAGGAGGTCATATTTGAACCTGAAGGTAATTATATATATGAATTAGGACCGATCTCAATATGCTTAAGAAAAAATCAGAACATCACAAATAGTTGGCTGATTTTGTGTAGGCAAATTCAGCAAAGCTTCTGAAGCAGCTAGTGAATTCGCTTAAACCCGAGTGGATTTTCCATCGCCGAGATAAGTCGTGTTGGTACGTATAGATTATGTTGCATGGTTTGTTCAAAAAGTACACTGCAAAGTCTCACCTCTACACTTCAGATTTTCTTTGTTTCCCTTGCAGCTTGTACTGCTTTCTTTCTCGAAAAGCTATTTCGAAGAGAAGTCGCAAACTTTGCTCTTTCACGTAGGTGAGAAATCTTTGCCAGTCATGTTACTACTAGCTCACCAATCACATTGTGGGCTATCTCGCGGCTGATTTGTGTTTTTGTCGGAGAACTCAAAGATGTTTTCGTATTTTCGGGATGTCTAAGGGCAAACCAATTGTGTTTGAAAGTCTTCATATATTAGTGAAACTTGTTAAATAAGATAATGTTTTTAGACCATAACTCTTGCCATCTGCTTTGGTATGCATTATTTTGAACTTCAAACCTACTTTGTTTGCATGGATTATGGGAATAGGATTAGGCTGTGCACTTTTGAAACTTGTTATAATCCATGGCCTTGTTCAAGGTTTTTTATTATAATAATAATAGTAATAATAATAAATAATGGGTATTTCTACAATGCTCCACTTAGTAGTGTGCTGATGTAACACTAAAAAAATATATAGTAATGATATTAAATCACATAATAATAATTATTTATATCTCTTCTATACTCATAAGTGGAACACCGATGGGTACAGAGTATTACAAAATTAGCCATAAATAATAACAATTAAAAAAAAAAACTCGCTAAAATGTTTTTAAATGCTTAGAACAGTATAGAGAATGAGAATGAAAGACAGCACGGAATAATCCCCAGAACTTAATCCATCTCAAAGTTATTTCATTTCTTAAGCCTAGTTATTTAAGAGTATTAGCACAAATCTTGGGCTTAATCTCACCTTAGTTTCAGCGTCGATGCACTTTGCTGTTTTTTTTTTTTTTTAACAATAAAATATAGTAAATACGCATCCAAGAATGAGTTTTCCAAAGCTTAATTCAAGTAAATACTCAATATTTTATAACTTTTTAGAGCAAAAAAATTAATTTAATTGTCAAATCCAAAAACACCCATACAGAAAAAAGTCAAAAGAAACAGACAACAATTTTTTTTTTTTTTTGCTAAAAGAAACAGACAACATTAGAGCTGTCAATCCGGTAACGGATAACGGATTTTCCGTTACCATTACTATTAATTCCGGTAACGGTTAACCGTTACCGGAATAAAACGGTTAACGGTTAACCGTTTCCCGAATCCAAAAACCGACCGTTTGCCGTTTTCAATTTATTATTATTATTTTTTTTACTGGGGAGCCGTTGGATTTCCATTTTAAACGGCTGAGAAAGTGTATGTCCAACGGTCATGTGACCGTTGAAGGCAAAGGCCTCCGCCCCCCTCCCCACTTCGTCCCTCTCTCTCTCCCTAGGGTGCAACTCCGCGCGTCTCCAGCCCGCTGCCGCCGCTGCCTCCGCGCCGGACTGGTTTGCGACGTCATCCCCTCCGCGACGTCATCCTTTCCGCGCTGGACTGGTTCGCGACGTCCTCCCCTCCGCGCCGGACTGGTTCGTGACGTCATCCCCTCCGCGACGTCATCCTTTCCGCGCCAGACTGATTCGCGACGTCCTCACCTCCGTGACGTCCTCCCCTCCGCGCACCTCCGCGACGTCCTCCCCTCCGCACCAAAAAATTAAACGGCAAACGGTTTCCGAAAACGATTGAACCGTTACCGGAGTTTAACGATAACGGTTAGACCGGAACCATTAACCGAAAACCGTACAAAACGGTTCCGGTAATGGTTCCGGAGCCCGTTTTGCCAGCTCTAGACAACATTAATCTGATCGCTGGACATCACTATTGCTGTGTATAAATGAAGCTGAGCAGGTCTATAACCTATGACTATGAGTATGACCACTGTTTCATGAAACAAATAACAAACAAAAGAAAAACGATAAATAGACAAAGAACAACATTTTATGTTTTACTGTGCAATTCACAAGTTTGAAGTGACAAGACTCACATGGTCAGAGAGACTGAGAGAGGCTCTTTTTTCCATGCAAATCAGTGTTTTATTTTCCAGACAAAGTTTGATTTCTTTAAGAAACATTAAACTCACAATTTTATCAACCTCAAGTACTAAACCTTCTCTTGCACCCAAAAAAAAAAAAAGTACCAAACCTTCTCTCTGTTTCCACTGTAAGTCCCTCTCTCTCTCTCTCTCTCTCTCTATTTTTTTTTAGCTGTTAGAGATCGTTGAACCATATTTTAATTTTGCATGTTTTATTTGGTTTATTTCGTTTGATATTTATAGTGGTTTTTTATTTTTATTTTTTTATGTGATTTAAGTACTTCTTAAGTAATTTTACATATTAGAAGAGGTTTAGGCACTGAACAAAGAAAAACTACAAGGTCCATTATTTTATCATTGTATATAGTAATACACTCTAGTTTTTGGTGGTTTTTTTGGGTGGTTGATTTTAATGGGATTGGAATTATGATTTGGTGTTAGTTTGATTAGCTAAAATACTCTCCTTAATCTGTGTAGTTCTGGGATTAATCTCTCAAACTAGCCTCAGAACACACTTTCCAAGCTTTCGAAGTCGAACAATGTCTCGGCGCAAGCCAACATTTTCACCTGAGACTCCACATTTTTTCAAGATAATTCTTCAAGAGACTCTCTCAGAGGAAAAACTTGTAAGCATATAAAATTTAATATATGCCCTTTTTCTCTATCTCATATAAAACATATTGATTTAGTTTAATCTCATATTTAGAAACTTTTACTAAGATCGAGCAATCGAATGTTGTTTGTGCTAGAAGCAAAAAGTGGCCATTTTTGCGCAAAGTGAAATCAATTTGTAAAAATTTCAGTAAAAAATTTGCCTAATTACCTTTTGTTTCAGCGGATTCCGTACAAGTTTTGGAGGAATTACGGTGGAACTTTAGATGATAAGGTGTTTGTGGAGCTTCCATGTGGTTCGGAGTGGGAAATGAAAGTAACGAAACACAATGGCAAGTTTTGGTTAAAGGCGGGTTGGCCGGAGTTTGCCAAGCATTACGCCTTGGAAATAGGCGATTTGTTAGTTTTTAGATACGAAGGGAATTCGAAATTCTGCGTAGTTATATTTGACACGACCACCGTCGAGATAGATTATCCGTTTGTTCCACATGAGAAGGGAGCTCAAGAGGATGACATTTCGCCATCGCGCCCCAGAAAAGCAGGGGAAGAACCGCCTTTACGATCTCCCCGGGATCGCAAGAGAGCGAAAGCCGGTCCTAATGCCAAACCTCGAAGAGACTCGTCTTCCCCTGAAGGCATGGAAAGCAATTTTTTGCTTTGTTTTTCGTTGTTTTCGCTTGCGTTGTATATTTGCGCTAGGAAATATGTATGCGCTTTTTTCATGTTGCTATGATCTTTTACAGGGAAAGGCGATGTGAATGCTAAAGGCGATGGAGCTGAATTCACCGCGAAAAGAAAGACAAAACCGTTGAGCGGAAGTGAGAAACTTGCAGCTCTTCAGAAGGCTAGCGGTTTCAAATCCAAACTCCCGTTTGTTAAGATCCTCATACAGCCATCCTATATTACTCGTAACAATGGAATCGTAAGCTATGTTTCGCAGACATTCGATAAAAATTTAATAAACGAAAATATATTTCATGTATGCTTTCTTAACGGAACAGAGTCTTTTTAACTATCTCTCGTGTTATCTTCTTTCCTTTTGTGCGCAATTTATTCAGATCGTTCCGTCCAGCTTTGCGAACAGCTATCTCAAGAACAAGTCCGGTTCTCTGATCCTCAAAGCTTCGGGCGGGAGGACTTGGCCTGTGAAGTATCATCGTTATGAATCGAGATGTAGAGCTTCAATAACCAGAATATTGAGTGGATGGCAAGATTTTGCTCGGGACAATCGTTTAAAACCAGGCGATGTTTGCATCTTTTCACTGCTTAATGGCACTGAAAGTTCATTCGAAGTTGTAATTTTCCGCGATAGTGGTGGCTCAAAAGCGCCGATCTCCCCAGGTGAACATAACGATCGCTCGGGAAGTTTGTTTGAAGTTGTAATTTTCCTTCTAATTATTGTTATTTGGTCTACATTGCTATGCTCTTCATGCTATACAAATTTATTTCCTTAAAAAAAAAATTCATGTGTTTTGTTAGATCTTGAAGGTAAATCAGTCAAAGAGGAGGGAAGTAGTCCTGCTAATGAGTTCGAGCCTAGGGGCACTTCACCCGCGAAAAAAATGAACGAAGGCACGTCTACCCACCCGAAAACAAGCATGAAACTAAAACGAAAGGCCATTCGAAAGCAACGCCTCTTTTATAAAGCCGAAAAGGATAGAATTCTCGAAAGAGTTCGCTACAATTCGGGAAATCCTTCTTCAAGGTTGTTATACAACCGTCATATGCTGTTGGCACTTACTTGGTACGCTGCTCGATCGGCCTATGAACTCGTAACATAATCTAACTTTTTGGCTTCTTTTGATTGCAATTTTTTTAAGCAAATTGAAATTTCATGGGCAGGGTGTACCGTCCAAATTTGTGAAGAAATACATTAAGAAAGAAGGCGATATCGTGCTCTCGGACACAGCCGGTAGATCTTGGTCTGCTCAGCTAGCTACTGTGAGACCGGCTAACGGGTACTCTGCGGCTTTAATTCGCGACGGCTGGAGAGTGTTTGCTGATGAGAATAACTTAAAAGCGGGCGACGTTTGCATCTTCGAGCTAGTTAAACAATCGGGAGCGAAAACCGCATTCAAAGTTTCGATCATTCGAGCTTCCGATTACGATAACTAGCATCGCCTCAACGGTCTCAAGGTTTGTTATGAGTTTTCTAACAACTTCTGACGTTGCTGTTAGTTCAGTTCATGTGATTATTACTTAATGAAATGTGATTAGTAGCTAAAACGTTGAGCTTCTCTGTTGTTTAGCTGATGATCAAGACGAGCCAAAAGAAGTTCGAGTGAGTTAAAATCGATTTGAGTTGTGCTTAATCTTTGGATTATGCTTTAATTATGCTGAAGAGGAACAATTATGTTTTATTATTATTTTCAATCTATGAGTATGTTGTACTTGTATATTCTGGCCAACAAATTCCTTTTCAAAAATTAGAGAGTATGTGAACGAAAATTAAGTTTTGTAACATCAACTAGCAAAATTTAATTTTAGAAAGTTAAAAATTATTAGCAAAAGAAAAATCTAAGCACTCTGTCTAGGTTGTCAGAATTTACCAAATATCATTTTTGCTACAATATATTCAGCGGTGTGAAACGATACAAAATTGGTACTGTGTATTATATGATGGCAGATGATATTGGTTGTTTATAATAATGTTATTTATTTATGCTGTATATTCCATTCATCAAAGGTGAATATTAATAAATTAATTAAGTCATGAAAGTTTGTATTTAAACTATAATTACATAAAGCCTTTTACCGCTATTCTTTCATTTACTGTCTTCATTTGGTAATTATAAAAGGGAATAAAGAAGGTTTTACATTATAATTAGCTGAAATAATTTCACATTTATTTGGAAATAATTGTCATTCATATATAGTAATAATGAAATAATTGCCATTTATTGTCGTTTCTAACATAATTTGTCGTTTCATTGATAAGTTGTCATTTTATGCTTTACATTATTTCTGTCGTTTTCTCAAGTCATATGATTTCTAGATGCCGTTTATTACATTACTGAAGTCTATGCAAAAAAGTCGTTTCCTCACAAAGAAGTCTTTCCAAGAATATACAGTTGTCGTTTTTGTAGTTATTCTTTTAGAATTTTTTGTCGTTTTCTATGCAATGTTTTCGTTCATATAATAAATTGTTTTTTGGGATATGTCGCTTCCCTAGTATTGTCGTTTCCTAATTTGTCGTTTTCCTGCTGCCCCAAGATTCTCTAGATTATGGTGCATGAAATTCTTTCCTAATTCATTTTTTTTTTCGTGATATATTTCGTGGTAATATCATATATTTGATAAGATTTGATAAGACCACCTATAACAACACCTGTATTAATTAGCACTTTTTCCCCGAATTTTTCTTTAACGGTCAACTTTTTGCAGCGTGAAAAAAACAAAACGTCAATCAATTGGCTCATTCACAAATTTTTAAAACATTTATAAATAGGTCCCATATATGTGAAATTCTTTACCCCCGTTTCGGGTAAACATTTTAGTCATTTTATTTCTTTTTTTAGTACGAAAAAAATAAATTGAAGAATAGTTTAAAAAATAATTTGTAATGATTATAAAATAGTTTAATTTTGTTAATTTTAAAGTAGTATAAATAATTGAGATTTAAAAATATTATATAGGAATTTAAAAAGTTAAAAAAAATAAAATGAAATAGAATGATTTGAAAGATTAGAAAAATTGAAAAAAAATAAATAAAATAAAATAAAATAGAATTGATAAAATAAAAGGGAATTCTTTGGTGATTTTTTTTTTGTGGTGGGAAACAATTCTAAACTATCAGATTTACTTTTTTAAGATGCAGAATTTATAAAAAAGTAAATCTTACGGTTCAGAACTGTTTTTCACCGAAAAAAAAAAACCCACCGAATAAGTTTCCTAAATTAAAGGGGCCAAACATGGGATTAGTTTTAGTTCCCTAGGCCGATAATTTGTTAAAATTACAAGAGAAAATTTACGGAATTAACAAATGATAGGTAATTGGTGCTAATTGCACAAACTATGTGAAAATTTTAACAATTGTGGATAGATGAACTAAAAGTGCAAAATTTTATAAATAGAGGACCGATCGATTTTGTGACGTTTTTAAAGTTAAGCACTACGTGAATGAATTATTAGTTATAAATCTAGGGACAAAATAGTAATCAATCTTAAACCAGACACAATAATCCATAATTTAATGCGCAATAACAAACAATGATTTTCTTGCATAATTATAGCACAATTTTCTCCCTTAAATAATCACCATTCACCACATAACATGGCAACTCATTTTTTTGAGTATTTGACACTAATGTCATTGAATTGCAAGTTGGCCTTTGAACTTTTCTTTTCGCCAATTTTCATTGAATTAATAAAATTTGGCAAGTTAGATCCAATTAGATACAAAAGTTCAAATTTTGACGAAATAGAGGGCACAAATTATTAAAATAAACAAAGTTTAAGAGGTAATTTGTAAAAAATAAAAAATTTAATGAATATCGTTGCAAATTATAATAGATATCAACTTTTTTTAAGAGTAATTTGTAACGATAATCCTTAAATTATCAAGTTTTGGCAAACTGCCACTATAATTGTTTATTTATTTTAGTAATTTTCACCTTTTTTTACATCTAATTCCGTCAAATGTGAACATCTGTTATCGTTTGGGATTAATTTGCCAAGTTTTATAAATTTAGAGTGCAAATTACTATAAAAAAAATAAAAATAGAGACCAACTTACCACAATTTTAGAAGCCGTTTGTAACGACCCAAAACTCAAAACGGTATTTTGGTTCCTAAAAATACGGTCAAATTTGAACTTTTTAAATTAAGTTACAAAACGAAACTTTTAATATTAAACATGAGGTTCACCAATCCTCACCATAACCAAAATAAATTTAATTTTAGCATTTACAAAATATGCGGAATTTAAAACTTTTCTTTGCCAACGATTAGCCGGTAGTCCACGTAAAGTTTTACAGGTCGGTCCCGTATACACTCGCTGTTCCCGTCGTTATCGCTTCGCCCTTTTTGCTTTCTTAATAAAATGCCTGCGACACGAGCACACTAGTGAGCTAATAGCCCAATAAGTGGATTAGATAGATAAATTGCTAAGTCTGCAGGTAATATACAATCAAGAGGTATCACAATATTTTAATTCAACAAATAGATAGATTCGACGATCGAGTCGTCGTAGTTCGAAGAGTAAACTACACTCTTAAATAATCTTGCCCGCGGAGTAGAATTCAAATATAATTGCTGAACTTACGCGGGATACAATACCTACAAAGGAGTTGTGACATGTAACGAGGTCGAATTCAACGACCCATTAATCTCGACTCAAAAGTCAATTTCATAATTTGTTCTAATCTCACTCAAGTTCACAACTCTGACTCAGCTTATAAAAATACATGTGCACACGTTTCACATCCCGACCTCTTGCGGGTCGTTCTAGAACTTATACACAATCTGGACCTCTCCTGGGTCATTCTAGAATTCAATACACATTTATACCCGTTCGCGGGTCGTTCTAGAACTATATACACATCTAGACCCATTCTCGGGTCGTTCTAGAACGTGCATATCTCTAAATCCTATTGTAGATCGTGATAAAGCTCACACAGTTCCACACCCTCTACGGGTCGTTCGAAATTTCATGTGTCTCTGATCTCTCTAGAAGTTATTCTAGAGCTAATACAATTCTGGACAATCTATGAGTCGTTCCGAAACCTCACACAGACAATAGCCCCGTCGGGCGATCTCGGAATCGATCACAATCGCGACACACAACATATGAAGAGGAAGATCGTCTACCGACCTCCTCGAGGCCCATCGGGTCGTTCCGAAACCTCACACAGACAATGGCCCCGTCGGGCGATCTCGGAATCGATCGTGATCGCAGCACACAGCATATAAAGAGGAAGGTCGTCTACCGACCTCCTTGAGACCCATCGGGTCGTTCCGAAACTTCTCACGACCGGTGGTTCTGTCGGACTGTTTCGGATTGATTGCGCAATCACCCCATCGGGTTAATTCGGCACATGCTATGGATCTAGGCCCCTCGGACCATCCCGATATTCCTTAAGATTGTGAGGACTCATCCTCCTCGGGCCTCTCTGCCCTTTCCGAAACCTTTTACGGCCAGTGACCCCGTCGGGTCGTTTCGGAATTCATTGTTGCACTTTACCCCGTCGGGCCGATCCGGATCGTCACATCATAAACTGTGGGGAGGGCCGTGGCTCTCCTCCCCAAGGCCCCTCGGGCCGTTCTGAAAGGTGGTTCGTTGACCTCCGCGAGGTCCCTGGGGTCGCTCCGAAATCTATCATGGCTGCTGGCCCCGTCGGGCTATTTCGGAACCAAATCATGATCGCGGCCCCGTCGGGCCCCACCCAAATGAGCAAGGTACTCACACAGAGGAAGGTCGTCCACCGACCTCCCCTAGGCTCTCAGGCCGCCCCGAAATATGATAAGTGACCCCGTCGGGCTATTTCGGGACCGATCATGACTTGCGGCCTCGTCAGGCCCTACCCGCACACATACAGTGTTTTCACCCCTCTTAGCTTGTCTTAGAGTTTTCTCTTTGACCTGCAATAAAGTCTCAACAACAACAGAAACAGTTTTATGCCTGTGGTCCCATACCCACCGACATATAAGTCATACTAACACATATACACACACAAACAGACATACACACCCTGCACAATAACCTGAACCACGAAGTTGAGTAGTTTTATGTCTGTGGTCCCATACCCACAGACAGATAAACATATACGTGAACACACAAGCCAATAAACATCTAGAAGGACACCACATATTATAACGAACCTACAGTCCCATACCTGCAGGCTCGTTGCACAAAACGAGACAAACATAGTCAAGAGCCCATACTCACGGCCCTAACTAGAATGGAGATTCACATAGTTTGACAGCCACAATTTTGGAAGCATCGAATGCTCAACATAATCTTAACATATGCACGATTAATTCAAGCAGGGTAAAGTATACTCGTGCCACAGTGGAGATCCACTTACCTGAGGTCCTAAGCCTCCCCGACTTGGTCCTCGCGGTTTTCCTCTCTTGACGTCCCTCTTTGGAGTATGTGGTGTGACACTTCTGTCGAATATGAGAATTAGAGGGTCAACATCGAAGTCCACTAAATATTCGAGAGGAATGAAACTTTAAGAGTTAATGGACTCATAGAATGGGACACTAGACAGTGGGTCGAGCAATGGTTCGTCGAGAAATCCCTCTAGGGGTATTCTCGTCCCGAATGTCGTTGACTTAACGCAACAATAAATCCAGACTATCGGGCCTTTCGTTTGACTAGATTAGGTGAGAAATGAGTTCCTTAAACTAATCGGTGTCTGACTTTATTTTATCACGTATTAAATATTCGAGCCGGAAATCCGGCAGAGTTTCCCCTGTTTTTCGGATATCCCGGCCGAAGCCTTCACCTAATTTCAACCCAGCACCGAACTAATTTCGGTCACAGTCAATCACAACAATCACGCAGAATAATTTTCACAATAATAATATAAATTGTTCAAGATGTTAACATAATTCAACACCAAGCTTCGACGGCTCGGATTTCGCACAAGAGCAACAACATCCAAGTTGAAGAAAATTAATAATAGCATTAACATTACAAGGATTCTTTTCAAGCATTCACATTTCGACCGCTCGCGTATACCTTTGGCATACAACAGTGTGATATTGCACGGTTGGGCTTGCCCCAGTGACGATCCTGCAAAGCTCAAAGAGATGAGGACCTTTTAGTAACTTAACAACTAGGCTAGGGCCGACTCATTGAAATAGAACAAAATTCAAACTTCAGTTTCAACTAGAACATAATTAAGATACTAGAAGGTTTGGTTTGATCACAACGATTTGATTGATTTCTGAACCAACTAGTCTCACTAACTTCTCGAGTCATCACTAAAACGACCCACTTGACAAATTCTCGATTTTCAAAACGCACAACTCGAAGAGTTTTGGATTTCTAAAACGACCAATTTACAAAATATCATAATTCCAAATCGACACAAGCACTCTTTTTCGCAAGACTGGTTTCAAAACGATACTCTTATGTAAATCATGAAATTTTACAATATCCCAAATATATATATATATATATATATATATATATATATATATTACCAAATCACGAAACCAATATCAAGCTAAGAATCTAGCAAAAATCACAATTCCCTTCAAAATTCCAAGTCCGAGCATAAATTTACCCAACCAAATTACTTTCCAAAACCTCACAACAAGTCCCGGCCGTACTCAAATTTTATTTTATTTTTTACAAAACGACACAAATCCATAAAATCCCAATATGCCGAATCACACGAAATACCAAGTTCAACGTGGTCATAAACACGTTAAAATACCAACTCCTATAGACAATTTAACCCAAATATTCACAATGGTTTAAATTTCAACACCGGGCAATCTCAATATCACAAAATGTCAAACCAACCAAAAATAACGTTTGCACTAAAAACCATAAAAACAAAATACTCGCAACAAGAAGACGAGTTCGATTAAAGCGGCTCACCTAGCGCGAGCAGCGACGGCTCGCAGCGGCAGCGACAACGTCGACGAGATCACTTTAGTGACGAGCTCGCCCGACGGCACGAATCAACGTCGGGCAGCGAAAAGGCGCGAGGCGGTAGGACCCCAAGCAGAGGGCGTCGGCGCAGCTTGTGCGCAAGCTCGGCGAGTGGCGGCCGGCGGCGGCGTGCTCGGAATGACCGTCGCGGAGCCTCGCGGAGGAGGCACGGCTGCTGCCTCGATGGGGCGAGGCGCAGGCTGCTCGCGCAGAAACGGAGTGGCGAGGGCTGGCTGGCACAGAGCTATGCGAGCTCGGACGACGCTCGTGAGCAGAGCGGCGCGGCTGCTCAGGCGTACGGAGGCGCGAGCTGGGAGGCGCGACGGCACGGCGCGGAGCGGCGAGACACCAGCGCCGGGGGCTGTGCGTTGGGTCGCCGTGGAGGAGCGCGACTCGGGTGAGGGGCGGAGGAGGCCCAGCGATGCTCGGGCCGAGCTCGCCGGCGTCGCGCATGGAGGAGGCGCCGGAGGAGGGCGGGCTTGGCCAATGCGGATCAGGGCGACGCGCGACGCCGCGAGGGGCGGAGGAGGCCAGAGCTGGGCGGCGCTCGGCGTGGGCAGCACGCGTGGAGGCTGGGCGGCGCTCGGCGTGGGCAGCACGCGTGGAGGCTGGGCGGTGGTGGCTCGTCGCCGGCGGGAGTGAGAGAAGAGATAGAGGGAAGGGCCCGGCAGAGGGAAAGAGAGAGAGAGAGGGGGGTGGTGTGCGGCTGTGGAGAAAAAAAAGAAAGGGGGAAACATAAAATGATATAAAACCCTAAGACATTGGGCTTGTAGAGTTGGGTCAATTGGGCCAAACAAAATGATTAATTGGTAAAATTTTCCAAAAAATTTAGAAATCGCACAAATAAATTAAACTCGAATAGTTAGGAATTTTAATATCACATTCAAGTATAAAATTGAATCCCTAACATGATTTAAAATCCAATAATGCAAAAATAACATTATCTGCACTGTTATTTTTACATAATTAAGAGCTGACCAAATCTGACGAAATGACTATAATTTTTCTCAAAATTAAACACAATCAATACAATATTACGAGATAATGTCTCAATAACAGAAATTGATTACTCGTAACAGTGGTCTTGGTTTCAGGCCATTACACCGTTCGTGCCAATTAATCTATTTATTTTATTTTTTCTTAAATAAATCTATTTTATTTTATGGTGCAACTCAACAAAAAAAAAAAAAAAAGATTCAAATAACAGTATCAACATTTTTAACTTAAATACAAAAAATTAGATTCCAAAAATAATACTTTTAGATTCCAAAAATAATATTTTTTTTGATAACAGTATCAATTTTTTTTTAACTTTAATTACAAAAAGAGACGTTCCATTTTCGATAGTTTCTGTCCTTCAAAAAGACCATAAAGGCATAAACAGTGGCTCACAGTCACAGATTTTTCGTTTGGCAAATCCAGGAAAATCAAAGGAAAAAAATTTTGTTTCCTTAAAAAAACAAGGAGAATGCTTGCATGTTCCAATCTTTCATGTAACATTGATGTTCCATCCTTTGATAGGCCAAAAATCAGCCACATTTTATGCTCACCGTAGGCTTAACCATACCGAATCATCCACTACCTAATTAAAAATTAATAATAATAATAATAATACAAAAACAAGAAAGGGAAATCGAATAATAATAATAATTATTATTACAAAAACAAGAAAAGAAAATCGAAGTGTTATTCTTCACAGAATGAGAATCACAGTACAACCACAAGGGAAATTTTGCGACTTTACAAGAAAAAAACTCTGATTAAAAGGCTTCAATTCACCATTAAAGCTCGCGACTCAACCTCCGATCTTCCATTGAAGCTCTGTTCTTGGCTTGTTGAACAGGTCTGGCTTTTTCAAGATGACCATTTGTGTGTTTGCACACAAATTTTTTTGTTTCATTATATGCTTTTGAACGAATATTTGCTCTGTTCTTTTCTTTTTCCTTTCTTTTCAATGAACGTTTTCCCCGTGAATCTCTGATTAGAGAGGTGTAATCCTGTGTGTGCAAGCCCATCTTAGCAAACTCACTAAGCCATTGGATATCAAACGAAAGGCTTAGATTTCTGGAACCATTTATATGTTTACATATAAATGAAATATTGTAGCAGCCTCAAAAAAAAAAAAAAAAAACCATGGAAAAAACTGCATAAAGATTCTCTCTTTAATTGATTCACCGTGAATTTTATTTTATTTTATTTGTTTTTTTATTTATTTGGCAATGGGACACTTTTGCTGTGCTATTGGAATTGATTGCTAAACCAGAAAAGACTTGCTAATCAGATTGATCATTTTTATAGGCTGTCTTTTGGAATTGATTTGCTTTGGGAAATTTTTTTGAAGCTAATTAAGCATTAAACAATGTCTCGTGGAGCAACATTTTCATCAGAGACTCCTCACTTTTTCAAGATCATTCTCCAAGAAACGATCCGAGAAAAGCGGCTCGTAAGCCTCCTAATCCTATTCCTTAATCCTCAATTAGTGTAACAATTAAGGGGTTGCTTGAATTGCAATCCAAATATAAAAAATTTCGGTTTAAACTATATTGCTACCGTAAAATGTGGTTTGAATTTGTATATTTATTGGTATATGATACGAGAGTTTTCTTTTTTTTTTTTGGGTCGATTTTCAGTTGATTCCGAGGAAGTTTGTGAGGTTATACGGAGAGACTTTATCTGATACAGTGACTGTTAAGCTTCAATGTGGGTCCCAATGGAAGATGAAGTTGATGAAACGTGAAGGCAAAGTTTGGTTAGAGAAGGGTTGGACGAGATTCGCCGAGCATTATTCGATAGCTCTAGGCCATATGATTATTTTCAGATATGGAGGGAATTCCGATTTCGAAGCTGTTATATTCGACACGAGCACGGTTGAGATAGATTATCCCGCTGCTCCTAGCCGTTTTGATGAGACCTTCGCCAATGGAAAGAGGAAAGTTGGCGAAGAAGATGAGGATTCTGTCGAAATCTTGGAGGATTTCGCAGCCTGTCACGGGACAGGGAAGAGAATGAGAGCTAGTCCTCGCGACAAGCCCGAGATCAGCTCGTCTCGCGCTGAACATAATGGAGCTTGTCGCGAAAAGGCGGTGCTTGAGAATTCGGAGAGCAAAGGGGATTCCCGGGGTTACGAAACGAAAGGCATGGAAAGTTTTTACACCTCCTTTTTATTCCTTTGGACTTGAACAGATTTTTCATGTCGTGTTTCTTTTTTTTTTTTTCCAGGGAGACAAGATTCGGCTTCATCAATTTCCGGCCTTAAGTCTTCGACTACAAGCCGTGAAATATCCAAGAGGATTAGGTTTGGGGAACCGTTGAATCGAAGTGAAAAAACTGCAGCTCTTGAGAAAGCTAGTGGCTTTGCTTCAGATCGCCCGTTTTTCAAGGTCGTTATGCAGCGATGCTATGCCCGTGGTCAATTCACGGTAAGCTTTCTTTCGATATTTTTCGCAGACGGGGTAAAATTTGTTGTCAAAAGAATGAAGGTCGAGCAAGTTTTCTCATACCGGTTTGATTGTTTTCTTCTTCTTTTTTTTCCCTCCATTTTTGTTGCGCTTTAGAATTTTCCGGCCTCATTTGCAAGGAGTTATCTCAAAGATAAACCTAGAAACGCCATCCTCGAAGTTTCGAACGGGGAAAGGAAGACTTGGCCAGTGAAGCATAGTTTAGTTGATTATGGTAGTGGAAAATCGTTGGCCAGGCTCGCCTGTGGTTGGAGAGAATTTGCACATGACAATAATCTTGAAGTAGGCGATGTTTGTGTATTTGTTCTGCTCGAGGCCAAAATGGTTTCGTTTGAAGTTTCGATTTTTCGCGCTAATGAAAACTCAGAACCCCCCGATTCCCCAGGTGAATTGAGGATTATTTTGTACTGCTTCATTTTCACTCGTCGCACTATGCTTAATTTATTATTTTTTTGTAAAATTCTTCAGCTCTCCATGGTGAAGCAACTCGATTGGATGATCGTGAAGAAAACTCGACGAGCGAATCTGAGACAAGCGTGCCTAGCTCTTGTGACGATTTGCCAGAGCAACAAGAGAACAAAAGCGTGCCTAGTTTTATCAAAACAAGTATCGTACCGGATGCGCAATCCTTGACAAAAATCCAAAAGAATAGGCTTCTCGAAAAAGCTCATTTTGTATCCAAAAGGCCTTTCTTCAAGGTCGTTATGCAACCATCGTATACCGATGCTCGGTCACACATGGTAATAAGCTTGATAATCTACTATTTACAGGCACAAGGCTTTTTCTTATTTTTGTCTGACTCAAATTGTTTTTTTGTCCTTTTTTTTTTTTTTGTTGTTGTTGTTGTTGTTGTGCAGCCTATTCCATTAGACTTTGCGAAGAGATTCATCAAGAGTGAAGTTGATATCATCGTACTCCGGGTTCCAAATAACGGATCTTGGTCTGTCCAATTCAAGGTTCTGCGCCTGAAAAGAAGACGAGCAATGGCTAGATTCTGCTGCGGTTGGAGCGCATTCGCAGCAGGCAATAATTTGGAAGCGGGGGATGTATGCGTTTTCGAGCTTGTTGATGGAACCGCGATTTCATTTGATGTTCACATCGTCCGAACTCTCGACGGTGGTGGATTTAGCCCGGGCTCTCGAGGTTATTTATGTGTCCCTGTTTTAGAGCAAGTCTAATGTAATTTGTTTAGTTACTAAAACATTTTCTTTTTTTGTTCTATGTTTCAGCTTGTGACTCTCCAATTGCTACACTCAAGCCAGAGGGAGAGGAGAGAGTTATAATTGAAATTGATTGAACTAAGCAACTGAACATTTTTTGATGCCGTGAAGAGGAAAATTGGATTTGAATTTGGTGAATTATTGAAGGATATTATTGCTATGAAAAAATAAAAATGAATGATCATTAAGCGTTTTGAAAACCAATGCCTTTATTTGCTGAATGCAACAATTTTTGTATACGACAATGAAAAATGCAAATATTGTCGTTTTTCAATCATGTCGTAGTTTCACAATATTTTGAGAATAGGTGTCGTTTCCTGCTATAACGCTTCCTTGGCTTCCCAATCATGTCGTAGGCCCCAAAGTCTGTCGTTTTGAGTTGAAGGTTTCCGATCAAACATCTTTATCGAACAAATTATCGTCGTTTTCAAAGTTTTTATCCGATTTCTGTCGTTTTCTAAATTTATTGTCGTTTATGGGAAAGACTGTCGATTCGCGCAACTTTTGTTGAATTTTTTTCTCGTTTACAAGAGTACTATCATTTAAAAAAAAAAATTATTATCTTTCTTTAACTTATTGTTTATCATTTCTTGCAACTTTTATCTTTCTTAAATTTAACAGTTTCCTTGTTGGAAGAGGAAGAGACTCATTCTACCCTAGCAACACTACATGAATCAAGGAATCAGTGAAGGTTTAGGGACTTTATAGAAATATTAGAACTAATAATGATTTTGAGTGTTTTTATATTAATATTGCATTAATATTTGATGAATATATATGTGACATATTTTTGGTAAGTTTATGATTCTATGCTCCACAATCATGGATTTAATAATAAGAATATTACAGTCAGTTACCGACATAGCTAAAGATCTCTAATTGGTTAAGATTCCTAATATAATACAAATTCAAAGATTTTTAATTGAGACGCTTTGTGAAATCTAGAGGAAAGTATGGCAGCTATGAAGATTTTGATAATAATTATACGCTATAAACATAAAGATAAGCTCTTGAAAGAACCGGAAGTCAATTGGAATCGTCAATTCAACGTATTGTAAATTGAAAGTACTATAATATGGTTGGTTAGGTATTTCCTTATTGCATTCAAATATTACATAATACGAAAAACAATTAACACAACAAATGTGTTATTTACTTAAAAAAAAAAAACTTGGTATATATTAAACAGTAATGCTTATATAATCTTATAAGATTAGGTATTATATTAAACTTGGTACCTACTCATATGATATAATGTTTAATACTATTTTTTCATTATCTAATCTTAATAACCTTAAGATAATAATATAATGTCAAAGACTATTTTCCACATGACACAATATATATAATACTAGAATACCATACAATAATATATCACGGTATACATTAAAGTGCCTGCAAGTACTGCAAAGGTGCAAATGAATATTGTGTGTTTATGTATTGCAACAACAAGAAAAAGGAAAAATGCACAAGAAAACTTTAAACAAAATCAATGAGACAAGTTAACTATATATCTTGATATTCTCAATAACAATTATCAGAGCGTCCTTCTTTGAATGGGAGCGCAGGAAAGTGGTGGCTAATATTAAAGATGTTGTAATTCACGGAATCTTTTGCCATCATTATCATTCATTCTTTTTAGTTTTATTTTTTTTTATTATTTGAAGAGATATTTTATAATTAAAAATGTTGTTGGCTTCAACGAGTCTTGCTCTCTTCTCTAGACACATAGATGAATCTTGTATGTGAATGTGATCAGTCTCACATTTAAAAAAAAAAATCCCACTATATAAGCATCGAACCAAATTCAATTTAAATCGAATAATATTTTTTTTTAATCTTTAATCTTATATATATATATATATATATATATATATATAATACTAGAATACCAAGAGCCTGCAAAAGAGTATTGTGATTTGTGTATGTGTGTTTTTTTTTTTTTTTGTGCGTACTGCGTAACATAACAATTTTCATTTTTTCCCCCAAGAATATATTTTAATACATTGGCTGTTTGGCTGTGATTGAGAGCGCTTTTGATAAGCTTGAAAAGTGTATGTCATTCATATCTTTGAGCTTCTAAGCTTTTATCTAATTTTCAAGCATTGAAACAATGGCAAGTGTTACTGAGACAAGTTTCTCTCCAACTAGTTTCCACTTTTTCAACATAATTCTACAACAGACTCTTCAAAACAACAAACTTGTAAGTAAGCTAAGAACTCTATGCTTCAAGAGTTTTAACTTTCTTTTTTTCTAACCCTTTTTAGATTTGACCAATCTGTTCAACATATGCATGTTTTTGCTTTCTGAAGAAAGCACGGTGGAATGAGATATATATTATAATTTCCTTATGTTTTGCATATAGATTATATATTTAATTTTGACATATCAATTATTGGATTTCCAAATAGAAAGCATCTTCATGTTGATGATCTTGGACTTTCTAGTGCGCACTGTAATATCAAGCTTTGTTATGTTAGAGAAACATACACACATGATGAGCACTTGTGTTATATATATATATATATATCTTTTCTCTTTATTACTTCTGAACTACTAATGGTAAGATTAGATTCAGAAGTTCCAGAGTAACTATGTTATATACTTACTTTATGAGACATTTGAGACCTTTATTTGAATTTAAAATTTGGTCTTGAATTGTGCCAGCAAATTCCTAAGAAGATTGTTAGGAAATGTGGAAGTGCTTTAGCAGATCAAGTCTTTCTTAAGCTTCCATGTGGCTCAAAATGGGAGTTGGGTTTGACAAAATCAAGTGATGGAAAAGTGTGGATAGACAAAGGTTGGCCTGAATTTTCAAAGCAATATTCCATAGCAAGAGGGCATTTGCTGGTTTTTAGATATGAAGGAAATTCTCAGTTCTCTGTTGTCGTATTTGACACAACCACTACAGAGATTGACTATCCTTTTGAGAAGCATGTAGAGACTGAAAGACAAAATCAAGTCAAGTTTGTGAAAGAAGAGACTAGCGATGGTAATGAGGATGATAATTCTGTTGAAAATTTGAAGAGTCCTTTTTCTAGGCCTTGTCCTAAAGCAAGGGACAAGTCTCAGTTGCCGAGTTCTCGGCCCCACAAGAGAATGCGAAGCGATCCTGTTAATGGTAATACACAAAGTCGCCAATCTCGCTATCCTAGAGCTAAATGTACTAATTTTCAACTTGATGGATTTATGCTAGTACACTATTTTTATCTTGATTTAGACTTATTTTGTCATCTTGATTAATGTTTGTAGGGAAGTTTGCTCTGAGCGCGAAAGGCGGTGGTGATGGCGGAGAGAACTCTATCGCTCCTTGGCGGTTGAGTGCGAAAGAAAAGGCTCGAGCTTTAGAGAGAGCTAGTGGTTTCAAATCTAGCCACCCCTTTTTTATGGTGGTGATGCAACCATCTCATGTCCGAACCAAGTATTATTTGGTAAGATTTTGCTAAAATATTAAAACAAAAAGAAGAATTAATTATAAAATAATCATTTCCATGTTCGTAGCGTGTTCTCATGATATCGATTTTCATTTTTTGCCTGCTTAAGAACGTGCCGTGGCACTTTGCTAAATCGTATCTCGATACTAGTAAGCAAGTCATCCTCAAAACTCCTGATAGGAGGACTTGGTCTGTCAAGTATGGTTTCAAAGGGTTTGCTCATATAAAACGTTCAAAACCGAGATTCGAGACTGGTTGGAAAGCATTTGCTCGGGACAATGATCTGAAAAGAGGTGATGTTTGTGTCTTTGTTATGACCAAGACCATCGGATCATCGGTCTCATTCGAAGTTTCCTTTTTCCGTGAGAGTGGAATCGCAAATTCAGCCTCAATACCAGGTGAACAAAGATGAAATCTGCATAATTTATATTATTAGTACTATCTTATTCTTTTCTTTTTCATACAATTATATTTCCTTATTCATGTATGTAATCTTCAGTGCATAAGGCTGCGGGATTAGAACTCGGGCAAAGAACAAGTCCTTCAACTAAAGTCAAATCCGGAAACACGAATCACAAGAAATCATTGGCTGTTAATGGAAAATCCGAAGCTCTTGAAATAACCCGCAGTTTCGAATCCAAAAACCCGTTCTTCACGATTGTTATGCAGGCTTCATACACTAGGGATCATTTTGTAAGTTTTCGGTCCAAATCCGCAGGATGATCATATAATGATCGTGTCATACTGTCATTAAAGCAATTCTATTTCCTTTTCTTGTTTGGGCAGAGAATACCATCCGAGTTCGCAAGGACGTATATGGAGAATCAAGGTGACATAAGCCTTTGTGTTTCAGATGGTAGATATTGGTCTGTCCAATACAAAATAAGGTCGAAAACAAACGGGTTGAGAGCGTTTCAACTTTGCCATGGCTGGTTTACATTTGTACGGGAAAGTGGTCTGCAACAAGGCGATATTTGCACTTTTGAGCTTACAAATAGAGATGAAATTTCATTTTTAGTTCACATAGCTAAGGACGTTGGTCGTGAAGCATATAAGCAAACGCCTCTTGGTAGAGAATGTTTTCTCCAACCATTGAAATTTGGTCTAGAATCCGCTATAGTACTTTTGTTATGTTCGTTTCTTTGTTTTTTTTCAGCTCTTGGGCCGAAAAGAGCTAGACTTGTGGGGCCAGAGAGAAATGCGAGCACCCGAGCCAGCCCGCGTTTGTTAATGAAACCAACGGCAAAGGAAGAGCTAGAGAAAGCTACAGTTGAAGCTACAGGTATATGATATGTCTATATGTATATGAGTTCTTGGTCTCAAATAGTCTGTAGAGAAGCCAGATTTCATGGTGCTGATTTATGCAGGCAAGTTTGGGACGGTGAAAACCGAAGAGAATAACGCCGCTGGTCGAGTGAGTCAGATTAGAAAAGCTTATGAAGCAGCGAACAAGTTCTGTTCCAAATATCCCTATTTCCAAGTGGATTTCCCATCAAGTCACTTGGACAAATATTCATTGGTGCGTATGAATAAATCGACAAAACAAATTACAATTGCGTCCTAGTTTCGCCTATCAAAAATTTAATAGTACTTCCTTGACTTCTTTGCACAATTGAGTTAAGTTTCATTGTCAATAATACTATTTTCGGGTTTTTTTTTTTTTTAAATTTCTTTTGGTGCAGGTTTTACCAAGTTCTTTTGCAATTAGTTATTTAGAGGGAAAGACGCAAACCACGACCCTTCGAGTAGGTGAGAAATCTTGGCCCGTAACGATACTCTACGGTAATTCTGGAATTTATAAGTTCTCTCGTGGCTGGTCCGTGTTTGTGACGGAAAATTCTCTTCGTCCGAGCGATGTTTGTATCTTCGAGCTGATCGAGAGGAATGAAGCTGTGTTGAAAGTTTCCATATTCCGCGAATCTCATTCAGAAAGCAAAGAAATTGAGTGTGATAATGAAAGCTTATAAATCATTTTGGAAGCAACTATAGTTGCTTGAGTGCCAAGTTATGGTCGTTGGAATATTGTGATTACTGATTAATAAGTTGTCATGTTTAAACTTCAAAACATCTTTTGTTCCAACTAAAGTTTTTTTTTTTTTATTATTTTGTACTTGGTATTGGGTAAATGTTTGCAATTCTGACTCTAATATTATATTTTTTTGCGAGCATAATTAAGATCTTTTGGAACTCTGGGCAATAATTTTAAATTTAAAAAATTCCAAGGCTTCTTTAAGAGTTAAGACCAGCTATAAGTTGATTGAGTTTGCTAAAAACTAATGATAATCAGGTAATGGTGGGTTCTTGTTTATGTAATGGTTTCCCAAAATTCTGTCGTTTTTAGTGGAAAGTTTCGCTTGAACAACTTGTCGTTTGATAAGTTAAAAGTTATCTTTTTTTTTTCGATTTTTTTGTCGTTTTGAGGAGATAATTACTCTCTCTTTTTTTTTTTTTTTCTTTTTTCTTTTTTTAAATCAGCTTTACTGTCTCTGTCTGTATTGTCGTTTTCAAAATGTTTTGTTGTAGTAAAGGTGGTCGTTTTCTGCTACTAACATTTGCTTCAACAATTTCCATGATGGAATAGAGAGACACTGTTGAAAATCTCAAAATTTCTATCGTTCATGGCTTCATGCTACTATGATGCAAATCTTGTCGTTTTTCAATCATATCGTAGCTTCACAATATTTTGAGAAAAGCTGTCGTTTCCTGCTGTGGGATTTTCTTTGGTTTCTCAATCATGTCGTAGGCCCAAAATTTGTCGTTTTTAGTGGAAGGTTTCTTCCAAACACCTTTATCGTACAAATTATCGTCGTTTTCAAAGTTTTTGTCCAATTTTTGTCGTTTTCCAAATTTATTGTCGTTTATGGGAAATATTGTCGTTTCATGCAGTTTTTGTTGAATTTTTCTCGTTACAAGAATATTGTTATTTTTTAAAATTTAATATCGTTCCTTAAGTTATTTTTTATCATTTCCTGAAACGTTGTTGTAGATTTTTTTTTCGGTTTATAAAAGACTATTGTCGTTTTTTATTTCGTTGTCGTTTACAAGAATGGTTGTCGTTTCGTGCTTTCTCATCAAAAGCTTCAACAGTTTCTTTGTTGAAAGAGGAAGAGGCTCTACTCTAGAAACAGTGCATGAATCAAGGAATCAATGAAGGTTATATACTTATATCATATAACATTGGTTATCTTGATATTCTCAATAATTATCTCGATTTAAGCACTAAGACTGTTCATCTTTTAATGGGAGCAGCAAAGTGGCGGCTAATATTAAAGAGGTTGTATTACAAGGAATCTTTTGTCATCATTATCATTCATATTATTATTTTTTTTCTGAAGAGATATTTTATAATTAAAAATGTTGGCTTTAACGACACAGATGAATCTTGTATGTGATCAGTCTCACATTTTTAGAAAAAAAAAATCCCCACTATATAAACATTGAACCAAATTCAATTTAAATTGAATAACATTTTTTTATCTTTAATAATTGTAAAGCATCACTATAATATGTGTCAATGTTCAATATTAATAAGAGTTATTATTGAAAAGATTTGACATTTGAAAATATAGTTATTTATTGCTATTTACTTTTAATTAACTATTTTATGTTTTAGGAAACTTACTCAAATATATAATATTCCTAACTTGCAGTTACATTTTTTTTTTGGAAAAGACAATTAACTTTTATTAATAGACTGATGTATATACAAAAGCTTCTATTTAGAAGAATTAAGAAAATCACTTGAAAGGAGAAACTACCTTATACTCCATTTACAGATATTATACGTATTATAATTACAATTTTGAAGGATCCAACGCAAATTAAAATAATCAAATAATAAACAAAAATTAGATGTAATTTGTTCGATATATCTCCCTATTTATCACGAGATGACTCCAATATTCTCATTCCATTCAATAACTAGATTTTAGCTGTCTCTAGCTCAATCCTTTTCCCACCCTAACTTACAGCTACATGTACATACCTGATCATCTATGTATATATATATAAAAGAAAGATCAATATTTTATTTCCCCAAGAATATATTTTAATATACTTGCTGTGATTGAGAGCGCTTTTGATAAAAGCTTGAAAAGCGTTAAGCGGTCTGTCATTTATATCTTTGAGCTACTAAGCTTTTATCCAATTTTCAAGCATTGAAACAATGACAAGTGTTACAGAGAAAAGTTTCTCTCCAACCAGTTTCCACTTTTTCACCATAGTTCTACAACAGACTCTTCAAAACAACAAACTTGTAAGTAAGCAAATAACTCAATGCTTCAAGATTTTTAACTTTTTTTATTTTCCTAACCCTTTTTAGTTTTGACCAATCTGTCCAAGATATGCATGTTACTTTTTCTGAAGCAAATAGCTTGGTGGAATCAGCTAGGATTTCCTAATAGAAAGTATCTTCATGTTGATGATCTTGGACTTTCTAGTGCGCACTGTTATATCAAGCTTTGTTATGCAGAGACACACACAAACACACATGAATACTTGTGTTATATATATATATATATCTTTTCTCTTTATTTCGTACTGAACTACTAATGGTAAGATTAGATTCAGAAGTTCTTTTAATCTCCCTTTCTAAGGCATTAGATTGAGTAACTATGTTACATTATATACTTACTTTATGAGACATTTGAGACCCTTATTTGAATTTAAAATTTGGTCTTGAATTTGTGTCAGCAAATTCCTAAGAAGATTGTGAGGAAATGTGGAAGTGCTTTAGCAGATCAAGTTCTTCTTAAGCTTCCATGTGGCTCAAAATGGAAGTTGGGTTTGACAAAATCCAGTGATGGAAAAGTGTGGATAGACAAAGGTTGGCCTGAATTTGCAAAGCAATATTCCATAGCAAGAGGGCATTTGCTGGTTTTTAGGTATGAAGGGAATTCTCAGTTCTCCGTTGTCATATTTGACACAAGCACTACAGAGATTGACTATCCATTTGAGAAGCATGTAGAGACTGAAAGGCAAAAGAGTGACAAGTTTGTGAAGAAAGAAGAGACTAAAGATGATGATGATGACTATTCTGTTGAAATTTCGGACAGCCCTTTTTCAAGGCCTTGTCTTAAAACAAGGGAAGGGTCTCCATTGCCGTGTTCTCGGCCCCACAAGAGAAATCGAAATGGCCCGATTAATGGCAACACTCAAAGTTACCGTTCTACTGATCTTAGAGCTCAAGGTACTAGTTTTCTACTTGATGGATTCACACCGGTGTGTTATTTGTATGTTGATTCATTTTGCGTAACAGAAACAAGTTGAATGTTTTGCAGGGAAGTTGGCTTCGGGCCATAAAAAAGGCGGTGTAGAGAACTCTACCAATCCTTTGCGGTTGAGTGCGGAAGAGAAGGCGCGAGCTCTAGAGAGAGCTAGTGGTTTCAAATCCAAACACCCTTTTTTTATGCTCGTGATGCAACCGTCCCATGTCCAAACTACCAGGTGTTCTTTGGTAAGCTTTCGCTAATTCACCAATTACAAACAGTGCTTTCCATGTTCAAAGCGTGTTCTAACGATATTGATTCGATTTTCGCCTCCTGCAGAGCCTGCCACGCGACTTTGCTAGATTGTACCTCGATGCTAGTAGGCAAGTCATCCTTAAAGGTCCAGATGGGAGGGCTTGGTCTGTCATGTACAATTTCAGAGGGTTCGATTGTAAAACTTCAAAACCGACGTTTGGCTCTGGTTGGAAGGCGTTTGCTCAGGACAATGATCTGAAAATAGGTGATGTTTGTGCCTTTGTTATGACCAAGAGCGTTGGATCGGTCTTGTTTGAAGTTTCCTTTTTCCGCGGAAATGGAACTGCACATCCTTCTCCGGTACCAGGTGAACAAACACGAGATCTGCAAAGTCGCTTTCGATTCACACAAAATTCCATTTTCCGAACTCATATGTATAATCTCCAGTGCATAAGTCTGCAGGATTAAAAAATATACTTGAACCTGAAGGTTTATGATATGTCTATACGTGTATGAAATAATGATCTCAAATTAGTCTCTTGAGGAATCAGATTACATGTTGATTTATGCAGGCAAGTTGAGAAAGGTGAAATCTGAAGAGAATAACACCGCTAATCACGGGGGTCGGATTGGCAAAGCTTCTGAAGCAGCCGAAGAGTTCTGTTCCGAAAATCCCTTTTTCCAAGTGGACTTCCCATCAAGTCACTTGGACAAGATTTCATTGGTAAGTATTACATAGACTACACAAACAAATTGCACGTACATCCGAATTTCACCGATCAATAAGCGAGTTTTGAGTTTAAAAGGTAAAAAGTTTGTTTCTCTTACCCGCCCTAATAATACTAGGCGTTCTATTTCTCTTCGTTTCGTGCAGACTTTACCAATTTCTTTTGCAAGGTGTTATTTAGAGAAAAAGACTCAAATTGTGAACCTTCAAGTGGGTGAGAAATCTTGGCCTGTGAAGTTGCTCTATACTCATCCAGCAAAATATAGATTCTCTCGTGGCTGGTCCGTGTTTCTCGCGGACAATTCTCTTCATCCGAGAGATATCTGTATCTTCGAGCTTATCGAAAGAAATCAAGCTGTGATGAAAGTTTACGTATTTCGCGAATCTTGACAAAGAAAAGATCTAACAATGTGATGATGCAAACTTGTAATTATTTTGGAAGCAAATTGTTGCTTTAGCGCTAAGTTATGTTCTTTGGAATATTGTGATTTAAGTTGTCATGTTTAGATTTTAAAACACCTTTTGTTCTGTTTAGGCTTTTGCATTTTGTGGAGCTTGAATGCCAAGCATGAACTGTTGAAGGCTTTAATTATATCATGTATATATAGTTAATTGGTAAATGTTTATTTGCAATTTCTAGGCCTTTTTTTTTTAGTTTCAATTAGTAAATACTAAGTACAAGTACCTAGTTTATAATTTGGCATTTGTTTTTGATAGAGATTACTAAGCTTCATGATTAATACAATGTAGTAGCACGGTCAGAAGATTTTCTAGTAAGGGTCTTGAGATAAATTAAATTTTACTTTGAAGTTGTATTATTAAGTCTAGGACATAACATTTTTAAGTTAAATTAAGTCAAACAAGAATATATTCATTTCTTTTATTGAAGTATGGTAGTGGTCATAAATTTTATTAAGTCAAATAAGAATATATTCACACTTCTTTTTGAATACTCTCGAGTCTCAACCCTTACTATTTTACATACCCTTTAACCCTTAAGTGTTTTTTTTTTAATTTTATTATTTTTTAGAGACAGAAACATTTTTTTTTCCTTTTACCAGAAGAAATCACGTTTAGAACTAGAAATGGAAAAAAACTCAGACCCTATTAGTTTGACTCTGTCACAACTCGCAGCTTTAAAGGAAATCAGAGTAACAAAGAACAGAAAAGAAAAAGAAAAAAAAAAACCCAAAAAAGCCTGGTTTTTTTAAGCTAAAGGTACAAACTTTTTCAAGGGGTTTCACTAATATATTTTCTGTTTCATCTGAGAGAGAAAACTGAAGAGGAGAGAGGTTTTTGGGTCTTCAACAATGACTTTGTTTGAGTTCTTCAAAAACTTCAAAGAAACTCCTCTGAAGAAGAAGTTGGTAAGAATTTTTCTTTTCCTTCTGACTTTCTTTGATTATTGTTGTTGTTGTTTGTTTTTTTTTTTTTGGAATGAGTAATGTTACCTCTTTACTAGTGTTTACAATAATGTATGCAAAATTCTGAGTTTCTTTTTGCTGGATTTTAGCCTAGGAAAACAAAAATTGGATGAGAAAAAAAAAGAAAGAAAGAAATAAAGATGAATTCTGGGTTTCTTTTTGCATAGGAGTTTAGCCTAGGACAACAAAAATAGAGCAAAAAAAGAGAGAAAAAAAAACAGAGAAATCGTTTACTTTTGAGTTTAACACAATGTAATAATTTATAAGCCATAGTGTCACTTTTCACTTAATTAGTACATAGATCATAAGACAAGTCTCAAGAGGGCACCTTTTTTTTTTTTTTTTTTTCTCTTACAAAACGGAATAAGCCTTTGATGATTGTCATAATTTTTTTTTTTTTGACATATTCAAGTAATATAACATTTTGTTGGAAGATAATAAGGTCACTTGTGGTTCAACATCTTCTTAGAGTAAGTGAAGACACTAGACATGATTGCATAACCTTTTTTTTTTTTTCTTTCCCTCTTTTTCTTTGCTTGGGACTTAGGGCTTTTGTTATTTTTCATGGGAAAACCAAAGGAGGGAAAAAAAAATATAAAGAGCAAAAGAAGAGGAAAAAAAATCTCTGCGCATGAACTTTTTAGTACTGAATAGAAGGGTTTATTCTCCATTATATTCCTTTAGATAAAAGAAAACTAATCTTTGAGCATGTAACTTTTAAGTACTAAATGGAAAAACTTATGTTCTTACACCTATATTACAAGTTTCAAAACTATTTCAAGTTTCAAAGTTTTTGTTTTTGTCTCATGTATTATTGATTTTTTATGTTCTAGAATTATTCTGTTCTGTCTTTTTGGCTTTTGGTGGGTTGTCTCTAAATCATGAGTATTCTGAAGAATTTTACTTGGTGATTCAATACAGAGACTACCCAAGAGATTTGTAAGGTTATATGGTGAAACTCTGTCAAATGAGGAGGTGTTTCTTAAACCTACTCGAGGTTTAGAAATATGGAAAATAGGTCTGATCAAAAGCGAAGGCAAGGTGTGGCTAAAACGAGGCTGGCCAGCGTTTGCGAAGCATTATGCCTTAGCCGAGGGTCGCTTGGTTTTCTTCGGATACGAAGGGAATTCTGAATTCACTTTTTCGATTTGTGATAATCGAAAATCAGCTACTCAGATATATTGCAGTCCTAATCCTGCTAGCTCCGAGGAGACTGAGGTCAATGGGAATGCCAAATTGCCCAGTGTGCCTGGAACTGACTATGATAATTGCATTGAGATCACGGACAGTTTGTCGCTGCCCTGGTCCGACGAAGAGGTGGAATCTCCGCCTCCGTGTTCTTCGACTCACAAGAGAATGAGAACGAGGTCTAGTGGTCGATGCGAGAAAAGGATGGCCAACTCCACAAGTGATGAGGATTCAGTCGGTTCCAACTCAGAAATCGAAGGCATGGCATAACTTTTTTAACCGAATTTTTTGTATATGTTGCAGAATCTGCATTTTTCTTTTTGCCTAATCATTGATGTTTTACAGGGAAACGTGAGAACCAGGGCGTGGGACGAGGGAAAAAATCAAAGGTTCTGAAGGGGAGACAATCTCCGACTCCAAATGAAAAGGGCAAGGCCTTATCAAGCGATGGTGGTCATAAATCTAGTAACCCGATTTTCGTGGTGGTTGTGAAACCATCACATGTTGACGCAACTGCTGCGGTGGTAGGGTTTCTTTAACAAAGGACTATACTTATGATGATGATCATAATGTGAGTGTGTGTTTTTTTTTCTCCCTTAACGATGCGATTAACTTTTTAACATGGTTATTTTCTTATCAGACTTTTCCAATTGAGTTTTGGAGGGAACATCTGAATGGAAGAGACGGTAAGGTCGTCCTTTATGGTTCCGATGGGGCAGCTTGGACTGTACATATATATATTAAAACCTTTAAAGCATTTGTAAGACCCATTTTCAAAAGGGGTTGGAAGAATTTTGTTCGATACAACAATTTGGCGGTCGGCGACATTTGCACTTTCGAGCTAATTAATCGAAGCAAAATTTCATTCAAAGTTACCGTTTCCCGCGTTGCAGATGATTCCAATAGCGAACCATCGACAGGTCAGTCAAGAATCAACAAGTTTTATTGGTACCATATCAATTAAAGATCTTTACTGACTCGTAAACTAAACGCGAAAGATCAAACTAAACGAAGTGACTCTAAAGGGTCTCGAAGTTATATACCTAACGTGCTAGGAAAATTAGATACATTGTTTTTTACGTGCAGGCGAATTCAGGAACCTCAACTCCGAAGATCGTGCAGCTCGTCCGGGTTGCTTTCACCTGCCTTACTGCCCTTTTGTGCACCAAAGAGCTTGTGAAGCAGCCGGAAAGTTCTCTTCAAGATTTCCCTTCTTCGAAGTCATTGTAAAACAAACTACGTGCTATCAGGTAAGTAAGGTTATAACCAACACAATTCGGTGAAATGGTCATCAATCTCTAGCTAACAAACATCTCTAAGCAAATTAGTTCATTTCCTTCTCAACATCGATTTTTTTTTTTTTCTGCAGCGTGTGCCAATTTCGTTTGCGTCGAAACATTTTGAACAGAACAAGCAAACCATACGGATTAAAGTAGGCAAGAGATCGTGGCCTGTGGGACTCGTAAAAGCCTCAACGGGATATTATCTCCGACGAGGGTTCAATAAGTTTCTTTCTCAGAATTCTCTGCGTCACCGAGATGTTTGCATCTACGAGCTTGTTAAGGAAGATCCGGTCACGCTAGAAGCTACCATCTTTAAATACGACATGGTTTAAATCGCCATCGCTTATTTACGACACACCTAATCATCTAACTATTGAATGCTTTTGTGCACTTTCGGTTCCGAACATTGTTTCTATGTTAGTATTTAGAAGAGGGCGCTTCAGCCTTAAGCCATTTTGCGGGCTGTATTATAGCTAAGGCCTAAGAGATAACTGGTATGTTTGGATTGCAAAGCAGAGAAAAGTGTTTTATTACTACAATTTCTTGTGATATTTTAACATGGTTTTAACTTTTAACTGTGATTATGACTAAGAGGATTAGATGGTGCTCAAAAGTTTTCACATTTGTTTAACATGGGTTTAGCCAACTGTGAGTGAGAATTATTTTGGTGCATACTTTATTGCTTAATACTTATGCAAAATGTCTTTATTTATTAGTCTCTGCAATCTTTTGGATCATCTCAAATGTCTTTATTGCCGAGATCTTGTGAAACCAATAGTGGGACCCACTGAAAAACCAACCCAGGAAATGCGACAAGCTCTTAATGAAGGGATTTAATTGTTCGCTAAACTTACATATTAATCTATTTTTTTTCTAATTTTTACAGAAACTATGAGTAATTTCGAGCCAATATAATATATTTTATTGACGATCAAAATTCAACCAATAGTAAAACGAAGACACAGAAAAATGATTACTCAGCCAAACCATTCTCTGCTTCGTCGGAGTCCGTACACTCATAAATAACTCCGGCGAGGGACCACCGTGGGACCCACCGGAAAACCAACTCTGATAAACAATGCACTGACATGACGAGCTCGGAGCTCATACCAATCAGAATTAAAAAAAAAAAAAGCCAAAAAAAAAATCATGAAAAAATCGTACTTTCTGATACATCCCAGTGACTTTAATTCCTTTCACACCTTTGTGTGAGAGAACTTTTTCGTTTTGGCTGTGGAAATGGTTTAGAAGAGGAAAATCCTCAGACCCTCTCGAGTTTTGACTCTGCCACAAGGAAACCTCTCATTAAAAAAAAAAAATGCTCTGATTTTTGAAAGGTAAAGGCACAGACTTTTTCAAGAAATTTCATTAAGCTCTTTTTTTTTTCTTCTACTTCAACTGTAAGAGAAAGCTGAGAAAGAGAGAGGTTTTTGGGTTTCAAAAATATGGCCGCGTTTGAGTTCTTCAAGAACTTCAAAGAAGCTCCTCTGAAGAAGAAGTTGGTAAGAGATTTTTATTTTTTCCTTCTGATTTTTTCTTTGGTGTAAGTTATATATATGAGCTCGTTTATTTGTGTAATGTGTTAAGAATTTCTGGGTATGTTTTTGCATTGGAGCTTAATTTAAGTACAACAAAAACGTAGGAAAAATAAAGAGAGAAATTCTTTAGTTTTGAGTTTTAACAAATAAAAGTTATTACATTTTACGAGTATTTTTTCAAAAAAATAGCTTCTCAGAGTCAGACCATTACAATTTACACGCCAATATGTCACCCTTTTTTTTATTAGATAATGTATCACAAGACAAATATTAAGAGGCATATATTTAAGTAATAAGAACATGGCTTTGGAAGGTTATAAAGGTTATGGTTTAACATCTTCATTGGTTGATCACTTCTTTCTTTTAGATCAAAAAACTTATATGAGTAAAAAAAAAAAAAAAACCTATTTCAAAGATCACAAAACTAACTTTTGAGCATGTATGACATGCTCCAAAATCATTTCTTATATTTGTGCAATTATTCTTTATATCCCTTTGGTTTTTTGATGGGCTATCTCTAAGTAAAGAATTATGAAGAATGATACCTTTTGGTTCATATATGCAGAGACTACCCAAGAGTTTTGTGAGGTTATACGGCGAAACTCTGTCGAATGAGGTGTTTCTCAAACCTAACCGAGGTTTAGAAATATGGAAGATTGGTTTGGCCAAAAGTGATGGCAAGGTGTGGCTAGAGCGGGGCTGGCCGGCGTTTGCCAAGCGTTACGCCTTAGGCGAGGGTCGCTTGGTTCTCTTCGGATACGAGGGAAATTGCGAATTCGCTGTTTCGGTTTGCGATAATCGAAAATCTACTTCGCAGATATATGGCAATCCTAATCCTGCTAGCTCTGATGAGACTGAAATCCAGGGGAGTGCCAAAGTTCCTGGTTTGCTAGGAACTGATTATGATAATGCCATTGAGATAACGGACAGTTTTTCGCTGCGCTGCTCCGATGAAGAGTTGGAATCTCCGCCACTGTGCTCTCCGGCTCGCAAGAGGATGAGAACGAGGGCTGGTGATCAGCGTGAGAAAACGACAGCAAGGGTCTCCGCTAGCCATGAGGATTCAGTTGGTTCCAACTCAGAAATTAAAGGCATGGAATATTTTTTTTTTTTCCTTTTCTGTTACCAGATTGTTCGAATATTGTCAAATCCGCATAATTTTTTGCATAATCATGTTGAAATTTTACAGAGAAACACGAGGGACCCAGCGCGCGAAGAGGGAAAAAACCTAAGGTTCAAAAGCGGACACAACCTCCGACTCCAAACGTTAAGGACAAGGCTCTACCGAGGGACGGTGGTCGTAAATCTGTTAACCCGAGTTTCGTGGTTGCTATGAAACCGTCGTACATAAGTAGCAGAATGGTAAGCTTTCTTCTGGCAAATTTTTATACTAGTGATGAAGATTAAAATGCATTTTTTTTCCTTTTTGTTCATTCATGACATGTTTCCGCGGCCTTTTTCAGCGTTTGCCACTTGACTTTTGGAAGACATATCTGAACAGAATCAATGTCAGTGTGGTCCTTTATGGTTCCGATTGGGGCGCTTGGACTGTAAATTTCACTAGTAAAAAATATAAAGCAGATCGACAAGCCAGCTTCGTCAACGGTTGGAAGAAATTTGTCCAAGACAACGATTTGGTGGTCGGAGACATTTGCTCCTTTGAGCTAATTAATCGAGGCAAAGCCGAAACCTCATTTAAAGTTACCATTTCACGCTCTGCAGGTGGTTCAAACAGCTGACCGGTCTCATTGCCTTTTTGACCGAAACTCGAAAGATCAAAGCTGATCATACGCCTACTTTTACGTGCAGACCAATTCAAGAAGCTCAACTCTGAAGATCGCACAGCTCGTCCGGATAGCAATCGCTGGCCTCATCGCTTCTCTGAGCTCGGAAGAGCTTGTGAAGCTGCCAGAAAGTTCTCTTCAAGATATCCCTTCTTCCAAGCAACTGTACCAAAAACCAATTACCATTTGGTAAAATGAGTTATATATTAGTTTGAACCAACATAATTCTGTGAAATGGAAATCAACTTTTAGCTGACAAGATTCTTTAAGAAAATCGGTTAATTTCCTTGAAAAAAAAAATAATTGAAGCGGTTTGAACGAGTGACAATGATCATTTTTCGACTATCTTTTTTCTGCAGTTTTTGCCTGATTCGTTTGCGTCGAAACATTTTGGACAAAAGCCACAGACCGTGTGGCTTGAAGTAGGGAAGAGATCGTGGCCTGTGAGATATGTATGCGCGTCAAGATATTTCTTCAGCGGAGGGTTCGTTAAGTTTGTTTTGCAAAATTCTCTCCATCGCGGAGATGTTTGCCTCTTCGAGCTTGTAAAGGCGAACCCGATCACCTTGAAAGCTACCATCTTTCGAGCATGACATGGTTTGATAATTTAATTTCGATTTCTTGTTATGGTACACAGAATCAACTTCTCGTTGAATGCTTTTATGCCCTTTCGAGTTCAAACACGGTTTCTAGATTAGCAATTTGAAGAAATAGCTTAAGTTTCCAAATTATGAAATATTTTCTAATTTTGGCTTGTAGACTCGCTAGTTTAGCATGATTAATACTCCGATTTCATATTGTAGTTTGTGAGATTAAGCTACTTCCCTAAATGCTCTGCGGTCGAAACCGGGTTTGGATTCAAAAGCAGGAAAAAAAGTATTAGACAGCAAGATGGTTTAATCTATCATAACAAGCTCTTGTGCTATTTTAACATGATTTTATGTGTGACCTTGATTTAGAAGAATCTGATAGCTCAAACTACTTTCCATATCTAAACAAAATGGTTTAGTCAACTTTGAGTGATGGTTTCTTAACGGTTATGCAAATGTTTCTATATTAAGAATTCTGGTAATTTGTAATCATCTAAGAGATCATAGACTTGAGTTTTGTTGAAGGCTTCAAATCTTCATGCACAAGCCATTGTTATTTATATATCCAATGTCAAGGTAAATTTTAGAAGCAACATGTTAAGTTGGTCAAGATATTGACTATAGTTTGTGTTATTTGATTGATGATATAACCTTTAAGTATTCAGTTAATAATTATTAGAATTGTTTTAGAACATAAGGGGTTGGGATAGAATCTATTTATGAGTTCTATCCAGTTTTCTTTTAGAAGTTGTGAGAAGTTGATGTGTTTATAAGTCTTTGTATCCTAGTAATAATTTTCTAGTAATTTAACAGAAAAACGATTTAAATGTCATTACATTCACATTCAAATTAATATACCAAATCAGGGTTGGTTAAATAGTTAAATTGGCCAATTTAGAAAATTAAAATTACTATTCCATGGTTTAGTAATATCATCCGACTAGCGTTAATAATATATTATAGATTGCCTAGGGTGATGAATTTAATTTTTAACTAAACTTACAAAGTGAAGTGAAAAAGAAAAATCCCAATTTTTACACAAGTACCTTTATTAAAAAGAGGCGAGTTAAGCAAGTAGTCATTTTAAAGGTAAAATTTGAAAAATTAGTCATAATTTTACAAAATTAAAAATTTAGTCATAATATGTAATATTTTGTGTAACATGTAACATATATACGTATAAAAAATATAACATTAAATATAAATGTTATATTTTTTTACATGTATGTTACATTTAATGTTATGTTTTTTACACGTATATATATTACATGTTATATAAAATGTTATATATTATGATTAAATCTCTAATTTTGTGAAACTATGGTTAAATCCTAAAAAATTACCAAAAAAATTTAGTTAAATGCCTAAAAAACTCATTAAAAAGCCACCAATTTTGTCTTTTTGGAAAATTATGGAAGCTAGGTTGATAAAATATAGGATTGACCTTGAAGAGCCATTACCCTTTATTTATTTTTCTAAACCTTTATATTTTTCATATCAAAAATTTTATTACAGCTTTCGTTAATATATAAAAATTCTAAATTACTTGTTTAATAAATCCTACACAATACCAAAAAATAAACAAATATGGCAGCAATAAATAAATAAAATACTTATTTTACAAAATGTCAAATCAAGCATAATAAAATGATGACAGAGAAAAAGTGACTAGTTTTTTTTTTTTTTTTTTGCAAACAATAAAAAGTGACTAGTTAGCCAAACCTCTCTCTCTCTGCTTTCGTCGGATACAGTGACAAATACTCCGGCGATTAACCGGCGGTGCGAGTGGGACCCACCTGAGAAAAACCAAGGCTTGAAACTCTGACATTGTATTCATGTGACAAAGCTCGTACTAATCGGAAACAAAAAATAAAAATAAAAAAAAAAGGAAAAAAAAGAAGGAAAGAATCGTACGTTCTGATTCGTCTCTGCCAGTTTAATTAATTTTGAACATTTTTGTCAGAGAACCCTTTGTTTAGCAGAAGAAGAAATGGTTAGAAGTGGAAAAGCCTCAGACCCTTTTGACTCCTCCGCCTCAAGAGACCTCCGAAATAATAAAATAAAAAAGAGAGAGCTAAAGGTACAATCTTTTCAAGAGCTCTGCTTTTAATCTCTAGTTTCTGTTTCATTAGGGAGAGAGAAAGAGAGGTTTCTGGGTTCCAAAAATGGTATTGTTTGAGTTCTTCAAAAACTTCAAAGAAGCTCCTCTGAAGAAGAAGTTGGTAAAAATTCTTCTTTTTTCATAGATGATATTATCTCTTTATTAGTGTTTATCGTGTGTAATGTGTGAAAAACAAGAGAAGTAGATGGAAAAGAAAGAAATTAATAATAAATAAATAAATAAAAAGGAAACAGAGAAATTGTTTGGTCTTTTGTTCTCTTTTCCTGGAAAACAAAAGGAGGGGGGAATAAAGTATAATAGGAAAAGAAAACATTTTTACATGTACTGTTTTAGATCACCAAAAAAAAAAAAAACCGGACTTGTTCTCATTTATTTATTTAGATCACAGAACTAAGTGAAAAACCTGTTAAAAAATAGATTTGTAGCATCTTCATTGATTGCAGAGTTGGTTTTCATGTTCATATGGAATTTGGAATATCACATTTCAGATTGTTGTTTGTATCTCTTTTGATTCTTATACATTTTGGAGTTATTTTGAAGAGTGTTACACTCTGATTCAGAGACTTCCCAAGAATTTTGTGAGGCTATACAGCGAAACTCTGTCCAATGAGGTGTTTCTCAAGCCTACCCAAGGTTTAGGACGTTATTGGGAAATAGGTTTGGCCAAAAGCAATGGCAAGGTGTGGCTAAAGCAGGGCTGGCCAGAATTCGCGAGGCGTTTTGCGTTAGGCGAGGGTCGCTTGGCTCTCTTTCGATACGAGGGGAATTCGGAGTTCGCTGTTTCGGTTTGTGACAATCGAAAATCTACTGCTCAGATATACTGCGGTCCTGATGTTCCTGCTAGCTCCGATGAGACCGATGGGGATGGGAGTGCCGAAGAGCCCAGTATGCAAGGAACTGAATGCGATCACGCCATTGAGAGCTCGGACAGTATGTGGCTGCCCTCCTCGGATGAAGAGGAGGGATCTCCGCCACCGTGTTCTTCGACTCGCAAGAGAATGAGAACGAGGGCTAGTGGTCGGTGCAAGAGTAGGACAGCGAGGAACTTCGTAGTCGGCGAGGATTCAGTCAGTTCCAACTCGAAAATCGAAGGCATGGCGGAGATTCTCACTTTGGTTCCTTTAGCCTAAAACCAAATTGCTTGCATATTTGTTACGAATTTCTTTTATGCGATCGGATTGATAATTTTCAGGGAAAGTTGATGGTCCTGTTGAGGAGAAACCTGGCGTGGGAACCAAGTTTCGCAAAAGGAGTCAATCTGGTAAATCTAGCGAAGATCATCTTATATCGGGTAACCCGAGTTTCAAAGTTCTTCTAAAACCAACGCATATCAGTGGCCGACTGGTAAGTTTTCCTTTAACAAATTACTATAGTATCAATTATGAAGATCAGAGCTGAGAGTTTTTCCTTTCGTTCTCTCAAGATATGTTTGCGGATTTAACTTTCTGTCTTTATTTGGAGTCGGTTTTTCAGATTGTGCCAATGAAGTTTTGGATGGAATATATGAACTGCGAAGAGGGCAATGTGGTGCTTTATGGTTCTGATGGCGGTGCTTGGACTGTTCATATCGCGATTTGTCACTTTGGTAATCGAGGAGATGAAAGACCTGTATTCAGTTACATTACTTGGAGAAAATTTGTTCAAGACAACAATTTGGCAATCGGAGACGTCTGCACCTTTGAGCTAATCAACCAACGCGAAATTTCATTCAAAGTCACCATTTCCGGAGTTGCAAATGCTTCAAACCGCAAACCGGCCCTAGGTCAGTAAACAAGCGCCTAATGTGCAGAAAAAATTAGATACGACTGCTGATCATATGTTGCTTTTTTCGTGCAGGGAAATTCAGGAAGCTCAACTCTGATTATATCGGAAATCATCCAGATTGTGTTCGCAAGACTTATGGGGCTTATGCGGCCGAAAAGTTACCTTCAAGAAATCCCTTATTCCAAGCAACCATACCAAAATATGCCTACAAAATGGTACGTCATAGATCGCGATTTCGTTTGAATCAATATCCTTCTATTATGATTGCCATTGCATTTTGCTCAGTAATGCCAATATGACTATATGAGTCTGAAATTTTAGCAAAATTTTCAGTTAATTTTCCTTTGTGAAACCGAAGCATTTCGCTCCACACTCACCCCGGCTACTGTTATTTCTTTCTGCCGCAGTATGTGCCTCGTTCGTTTGGGTTGAAACATTTTGAGCCAAATATGAGAACTGTAAGGCTTCAAGTGCGAAACAGACTGTGGCCCGTGGCACTCTTCGAGTCCTGGGGAAAATATTACCTCGGCAGAGGGTTCATTAAGTTTGTCGAGCAAAATTCTCTATGCTCGGGAGACGATTGCGTATTCGAGCTTATAAGCACGAACCCGATGGTGCTTGAAGTCACCGTCTTTCGACATGACATGGTTTAACTTTGCTTTGTATGATGCTTAAAAGTCCTATTACTGTTGAACACTTCTTTGTACTTGTGAATTCAAACATGGTTTCCACGTTATCTTATTTTATGATTATAACTGTGATCTTTGTTTGGCCTGTCGTATCAACTCGATCAGAATTCTGTTCTTAGATTTTAGTTTGCTCATTTTAGATTCAGACTTTATGGGATTTGTTATGTTGGTATAGATTCAAAAGAGCTTTTGATTCAACAATGATTCTTCGGGAGTATTTCTTGAAAACATTTTAGTCTAGTATTTACATTTCCTGGTATCTCCAAATAATGCAACTCTACATGAGCAAATTTTTTTTTTTTTGGGTGCAAAAAATGCATGAATAACAACGTATTTGAGAGGTGTCATGAAAGTGCTTTATAAATTATCTTGGAAATCCATTTGTTATTGGAAAATACTAGACAGGCCAACTCTTTTACTAACTTTTTAATACCAACCTATGTGGCAATTGATGTGTAATGTTTTAATTGGCTAAATATCAAATGCTCTTACCAAGGTGATAAGCACTCATCAATAATCATATGACACATGAGTTTGTATTAAAACAGTTGGTAATCATATGACACATGAGTTTGTATTAAAACAGTTGGTATATGTAGCATTGCTCTTTGTTATTTGGTCATGATAAACGCTCTGCAGGATCTGATTTACAACAAAACTGTTTCTTGAACGAGTGAATACAAGAGCTACATATGTCAAAAACAAAAATAGTTCTTTGCAACATACTCAAGAGTCAAGACTATCAAAAGTGTGGTTCCTGAGAATTAGAACATTCTATAAATCTTCAAATCTATATTATAAAATTCCATTAATGATTTCCTTCAGAGCTCTATGGTCACAATCACAAACAAGAAAAACACCCGCCATTGATTTCCAAAAGATAACATTGTTGGGCACAGAAGTAGCATCAATATTGTTAAGCATGTTTGTTTTAGAGCATGACCATTTACAATATGAGATATGTTTATATTTATATTTATATTTATATCTATATCTACATTCTACTGTCACCACTAAACAATAAGCGCTAAACTTTTGACGCTTCTTCAAAAAGGGAAACCAAGCTACTAGGCATTAGTTGCCAAGTCAAGTCATTCTGAAGGTTTTTCTCGGCCGCCCAACGACACACGCTATGCGCGAATATGTTGGCCTTGGGATCAACCCAAACCGGAAAGGCGCAACCAAAGGATTTTAAGAGTGCAACTGAGTCGAACACGACACTTGAGATATGCGACGGTGCGACCCGATTTCCTTGCAAGTAATGAATAACATCCAGCGAGTCTCCCTCTAAATAGATGGCTCGCCATTCCTTAGACAACCCGAGTTTCAATGCACCATACGCAGCTAAAGCGTTTCCCTTCAGAGGGTCCGCGCTGGGAATCTTGCAATACGAAATGGCCAAGGGTGTGCCATTGTGATCGCGCGCCACAGCACTTGCGATCCCGCAATCTGCTTGACCCCAGAATCCAAAGTTTACTTTGACAATATCTTGAGGGGGTTTCTTCCAAACAATAGGCGGAGCAGGCGTAGTTGGCAAAACTGGACGCGGACTCGACATAGCTTCGACTACAATGTCCCTTTCAACCACCCCGCGACGCTTCGATTTCCCTTGTTTTGGTCGATCCTGGGGTGAAACACTCTTCTTTCCTCGTTTCTTCGATTGCTCAACCTCCATGAAAGAAAACGAGCCTCGGTTTTCCAGAAAGCTAATGCGTCTCGTTATTCTCTCTAGCAGGAATTCAGGCTCCAGATTGCACTCTTTAAGGCATTCAATCGCAGCGGCTAGCGCAGCTCGTTCTTTGTCCACGGCCTTCCTCTGAAATATAAGATAGCAGTTTTGAGTCCTTTGGTAAAAGCACGTATAAGAACTTTGACATCCCGAACGAAGTTAAGGCCTTTTCATACCTTTTGTTCAATAGATCTGTTTGCCTTGCAAGACAAGGTCGTGTGATTCTCCGCATCGTCCAAGTAGTCGGTCAAAAGTTGTACCGGCGAAAACTTGTCAGTCAGCTTCATTTCACAAACGTGCTTAACGGCATGGATGATTTCGCCTCTTCGAATAAGTTTTTCAATAGACTCTGCAACATACGAAGCAAAATTGAAGTTTTATAGAAGCAAACTCGGACCAACGAGAGAGAAAACAGAAGAATTACCAGGTTCTTTATCTACTGTGCAGATGGATGGATTCGATTGCAATGCTTCGACGTTCAGACCAATGACATCAAGAAGACCACGAAGCTCGTTGGCATTGACCTCAGAGATCAATTTATAGGTGACCAAGAAGTGCAAAAGTGCCAAAACCTCTAAACAATTCTCAATTTCAAGAGTCATATTTTCCCTCCAATTAATGGCTAACTTCATCGCTTCTTCTCGTACTTCGGGAGTAATGTTTCTTGAGGTTTTCATTAACAGCTCGGACAAAAGAATAGAGCTTCTTCGAACACAACTCTCGTCAAACTCCGAATCGTCCCCAACCAAGGGAAAATTGTTATTTCTCCGCATTGCACACAGCACCGACATTGCAGGGTCTGACATCGCTTGAAGATCGACAAGTATTTGTCTACGAACCAAGTCGTACCTCTTCAAATGCTCGTTCAACAGCCACAACAAGTCTTTTTCTTCGCCTTGCTTTGGCGGGCACGATTGAGGATCAGCGGAAGGAGAGTTCATTTGTTCCAATTCCACAACATGTGGCTCTGAATCCCGTACATCAGTTACAATTTCAACTCCATCATCGACTGATTTTTGACTTGATTCAAATTTTCTCTGTTTCATCTCGAACTCGCTGACCCTTTTCTCAAATTCTCTCTCTTTTTCTTGGAGTTCACGGAAACCTTCCTCTACCGAACCTTTGAGAAAAACCGATTTCTTCTCCTTCAATTCAACCTCTTTGAGCCATTCGTTGATTTTCTTATTGATCAAGTCAACCTCCTTATATCTCGATTCGACCAGTGCCACCTTTAATTCATGCTCCTCTACCCAGCTCTCAAACTTTCTCTCTTTTGTCCCAACTTCACAAGCATGGTCGTCCATTAATGTCTCCAAAGACTCCAAACTCTTATCCTTCAATTTTTCAATCAAATCGAGCTGGTTTTCTTTCAACCCAAGTTCAACCGAACGTTCCACTATTGAATTCTCAACCAACTTGAGCCTTTCCTCTCTCGCTTTGATCTCTTTGTCGCACTCATAGATCCGACTTTGACGCTTTCTGAGTTCCTCTTCTTTCGATTCCAGCTCCCTGCTACGTTCTTCAAATAGCTTTTGCACTTCATTCAACCGGCGCTCTTTCAACTCGGCGACATCTTCAAACTTCTTCATCATTTCCCGATTCTCTTCAGATTTCTGCTGCATACCCTTTTCCAAACAATCCAATTTCTTCGCTCCCTCCGAGATGGAACTTTCGAAGCGATCGAGCTCAATTCTCTTCTCTCTGATTGATGCATTGATCGCGACACATAACTCCTCCTTCGACGCGATTTCTTTTTCCCGCTCCACAAGCTGTTCACAAACAGACTCTATCGACTTGTAACTCAAGTCCAAGTGTTCCTCTAACTGCTTCCACCCCGAATAAGCCCGAGAATACACCTCTTGGAACATTTTGCAGACCTTCCCCTGCTGCTCCATACATTGCCTTAAATCCAATCTCGACTTGTCCATTCCAGTGTCTCGTGTCACTGCTCAAATTTTCCAAAAACCTCACTAATATACTAATGCAACGATAAAAAATATGCGTTTGCACCGTTTTTGAGCATCAGTTTAAAGCAAACATAGATTCACATACATGCTTGTAACACAACGAAACAAATTGGTAAACTAGCAATCAAGATGCAACCATATGTAACTAAATTGATCATATAACACCACTTTTTTCATTTCTTTTGCCATTTACGAACCGACCTCTTTTATCCTCGAAATCACATAATATTCTTTAAACATGATGATCTCTCTTTGTGAATTGCGATACTAATTAATTATCATTTTCAGTTGAAGTAACATAATAATGATACCTCATTTCTATAATTCTATCATGCAATTTTCTGAGATGCAACTTTTTTCTATGATGTCATTTTTGTGTACTCTATAGTCTCCATTAAAACCAAGCACATTTTTATTACAGTCACAGCCACGCATATTCACATTCACAAACTACAATTTCATACCAAAAGAGCTATTTTTACAGGAAATATGTCTTTGTATCATAAACCCAACATGACCCTAGTGAGAAAATAGTACTATGCTTTAACCCATTTTACATTTTTTTTTAAATCCCATATTTTCTTTTTTCTTTCTTCTTATCACAAACCAAAGCCAAAGAAACCAAAGCAAAGCAATTGACAAGTTAGATCACTCACCTCTGTTCATCCTCTTGCTCTTGTTCTTCTCCTTCAAGTCTCTCCTACTTTTTGACTGAAAAAAAAAAACAAAAAGCTTGTGAGCAAAGAAACAAGACTCTAGTGGGAAAAGTACCCTGCTTTCAACCTCTAGTCACATTTCATTTCTTCTACAAAAAAATTTAAAAAACAAAAAACAAAAAGAAAAAGAAAAAGACTTTTGTTTATCATTGATTAAACCCACAAAGAAAATGCAAGTTAGACCATTCACCACTTACCTCTTGTTCTTGCTCTTGTATGTATGTACTTTATTGACCGAGAAATTAATTCAGAACTTATAAAGATAATACCACTATGAGCAAAGTGAAAAATAATTCACAACTCAGAATGGTCACATAGTGCCAGAGAGGTTTCCCGTTTTGGAAGCCATCAGTGCCATGCAAATACCACAAGAACACTTTCAGCAAAAAGTAAAATAAATAAATAAAAATTAAAAAAAAATTTACCAAAAGAACACAAACAAAAAATGACAAACTGAAACTTGGTAGATAAAGCAGTACTTTGGTTTTTTAGGACAGTTTTACCCTTGTTTTTGTCGTGCTCTTCACTCACGAACGTCGGCTAAGGCCTCCGTCGGAATTCGGATAGTTATTAATTAAAAGGAAAATAGTAGACATATCAATTTTTTTATCAATTTTTTTTATTAATTTATGTGATAATTAATGTGTAATATTTTGATTGGTTAAATATTAAATTCTTTTATTAAGATGATAAACACTCACTAATGATAATATAATACATGAGTTTGTATTAAAAAAATTGATAAAAATATTGATATGTGTAGCATTGCTCTTAATAAAACTCTTGTTACGAGTCACATCATTGGTACTGTTGTTATTATTGGGCTTGTACTTTATTTTATTTGATCATTTTGATTTTATTTTTATTATTTAATGATCATTTTATAAAATGAGATAAAATAATTAAAATGATCAAATTAAACAAGACAGTAATATAGAATATAGAGATATTGTGAAGTATGGAAATACTTAATTGTGTAATAAAAATAACGGTTTTTTAAACAAATAGCCATATTTTTATGTATGTTTTTAACAATTAGCCTATGTTTGTTTTTATTAGCAAAATAGCCATACATTCGTGTCTAGATTTTTGAGACTACAGTCATTAGTTTTTTGAACTCTGTTTTTGTTGTTTGTTGCAAACAATATTGTCTAAAATTTTGTGTCTCTAGTCATAAAATTTGTGACTTCTTTGGCTGCATATTTTTTTGCTATTTATAAGATATTTTTTAATTAGTAATAAGTTTTATGAAATTAGTTGTATAGACAATCATTTATTTGTGAGTTGATTATTTTGTAATGGTTGTTTAAATTTTTTATTGTGTTTATTTCAAATTTTTTGAAATTTTGTGGCTATAGTCACAAATTTTATGACTGTGTATTTTATTTATTTAGTCACAAATTTTATTTTTTTAGTCATAGATTTTTAGATGTTGACCTGATGGCTATTTCGTTAATTTTTCAAAACGTTGGCTATATCTTTAAAACATGGACTGTAAAATGGCTAAATCATTAAGTGACCCTAAAAATAATGAATCGGGCCAGAATGTTTTTCAAGGAAACATACATGTTACATCATTTAAAGGCTAAAAGTAATTAATATAAAAAAAAATGTAGGGCTGAGATTAAATCATATAATAAGCGTTGTAGGGAATTGCACCCAAACAGGTTTTGTGTTGGTAGGACACATCAAATCAAATCGATAAGGCTCCTTATCTTTTGACTACAGTTGCCTTTAAAAAATTAAAACTAATAATCTATTTTGCCTGGTTGAAAACATAGACAGTGGGACCCACACTTATTACATAAAAGAGTAATATTTTGGCCGGACGAGCTGTTAAAGATCACAATTTTCGCCTATGTCATTAGCACGTCTCTATATAAAAATAAAAATATGTGGCGCACATAACTATCCTCAATGTCTTATTTAATCCGATACTTCAAATCTCATGTTAAGAGATATGCACCTTATGCCTCAAAAATCACAAGATGACATTTTAATGATTACAGATCATGAATCACGGATGCTTCCCTAGAAGTGGGAAACATTCTAGCCGAATCCAAAAATAAATACTCAAACTTTTAAAGTAATTAAATAATTAGCAAATTTGTTAATTACTTGCACATTTTTTGGTAACTACCTATTATTGCGTAAATAATTAAATCACTTAGATATTGTGTTATATGTTTCGAAATATTAAGTATTAATTTTAATTAAGCATTAAAAGTTAGATATTCAATATAATTTTTCTATATTATATATATATATATATAATCAAGTTTTATTGCTTGACATTCCCTTCATTCTATGAGGACATATTATGTACAACCCAACTCCTTTTCATATGTCTCAGCACAAAAAAAAAAAAAAAAAAAAACCCCCCTTTTCATATGTATGTCATTAATTGGGGATGAATCTAAGAAGTATGTCCTTATTCTAACACTGAAGTCTTTAGATTATAAAAATGTTCAAGCAATAAAAAAAAAGTTTCAATAAAACAAATAAAACCGAACTATATAAAATATAGTATGATATTTTAAAATTTCCCAACTAAGCATCATATGGCCACGTAACCCTTTGGCTGCAAGCCGAAATGGGACGGAACAATTTGAATATAGGGTCTTATTTTTCCTCGACATCTCACAAATTTCTAAAATAAAAATTAAAAAAAAATGCCAGAATTATTCAGAAAAAAAAAAAGAAAAACGAAAAAAAAATCTATTGAAGCAGCATTGAACTAATTTAACAAGATTATAGGCAAATAAATGAACCAATAAGCAATAAAATGCCTTGAGCGACATAAAACGAAAAACGACAAGAAGTTTGAAACATGAACATGAAAAATGAAAAACGTAATTCACACGGTAGAATGTTTGGACTTTGGAAAGCTTTTAAAAAACAAAAAACGAAAATTTTGTTTGAAACGACATCAAAATGAAATACGACAATAACAAGAAAATACTCTAAAAAGGACTTGCAGATAATAATGGTAGTAAGCAAACAATTAGGATTCTGAAAAATCAATAAATATCTCTAGAAAACAACATCAATAAAAAAAAAAAAAAAAACGACAATGTGTAAAAAACGGCATTATATAAAAAAACGACAAATTTACAAAACGACGTCAAACTAAACGAAGGATTCTAAAAATGAGAAATAATCTTGTTGCAACATCAAACAAAGCAGCAAGAAATTAAAACAACAAAATGTACAACTGAATGAAAAAAAAAAAGAAAAAGAAAAAGAAATAAGTGTAAAAAACGACATAAAATTGAAAACGACATCAAACTAATTCAGTAATCCAAAAATGAAAAATAATTCTTGAAACAACGTTAAAAGAGAATGAAAAATATATATATATATATAAAAGAGAAAAATTGTAAAACACGACATAAAATGAATTGAAACGACATATTTGTTTGTTTGTTTTCTTTTTTTTTTTTTTGGCTAAATAGACATCTTTGTTTGAAACAGCATCAGAGAAAAAGAAGGATTCTAAAAATGAAATATAACTCTAGAAACAACGTCAGATTAAGCAACAAGAAACTAAAACAAAAGAATGAAAAAAAAAAAAAAATCAACGACCAAAGTGTAAAAAAACGACATCAAATGAAAAACGACATCAAACTAAACATGGCATTATAAAAATGAAAAATAACACTTGAAACAGTATTGAACCAAGCAACAACAAACTAAAGACCGAAAAAAAAAAAACATATTAATGACATAAATGAATTAACAAACAATGTGTGAAAAACGACATAAAAGTGAAAAATGACCATCATGCTGGTTAGCGAGGAAAAGGATGACATTGTGCTTAAAGTTACAGTCATACGTGAAACTTGGAAAAACAGAACCTTGAAACGACTATGACTTAACAAACATCGTCCAAAACGACAATATAATATTCTAAAAGAGACTTAAAAAACATAAAAGGACAACAAGCTAGAACGACGTGAGTCTGAAAAGCAATAGCAAACTACATAACCACAAGCCAGAAGCGAAAAATAGATTAATAAATGAACCAATAAAGGTCTTGCCAAAAAATAAAATAAAAAAGAACCAATAAACGACAAGAAGTATGAAAAGCGACGGTATAATTTGTCAATGTCACCAAATCATATAATCGAATCATTTTTTTTAATTATATTATTATAGTAATTGTACTAATAAAAAATCAAACGAAACCATATTACTATTTTAATAGGGTTTGAATTTATATCCAAATAGTCCTAAAATTTGGCCTTAATTTCATTAAAATGAGGATTTATGAACCACTTTAATTACTATTCTTTTTGAATTTCGTGTTGTGAACCGATAGAGATTTGGATTAGATAGGGGCTAGCCCTGAGACTTGACAAATGATAAGCATAGCTTATTTAGTACCTTATTCACCGCCGCTTATAGTTATATTGATATTTAATTCTATAAATGCCCTTTGGGCTCTTAGGGCATCTCCAATCGAGATGTATATCCACGATAAACTCTATATATAGATTTTTTTAGAGTATCACTGTTCATCTTTATTTATTTATTTTAAAGTTTTTTTAATAGTTTTTATAATTACAACATAGCCCTCATTATTTTAATATACATATTTATTTAACCTACTTTATTCTATAATTTACTCTTAATTATTGATTTTTGACCAAAAAAAATCATAATAAAGCCATATTCTAAATTTGACAACAAAATATAATCAATAACTAATTTTATTTAAAATAAACATACATAAAAAAAAATCTTATCCATTAAGATGCACAAAAAAAAGAATGCTAAAAATTATAAATAGGTGAAAATGTTAGAAAAATTTATGTAGGGTGCAATATATAAATAATTAGAAATTACTTAAAAGTGATTAAAAAAATAGAGATAAAAAGAATATATAGAGAATATTATTTTTTAAAGTTAAAACTAGAATTTATGATTGGAGATAAAATATTATTTAATTGTGATATTTATTATAAAATTAGAATTTGGAAAGAAAAAATAGAATTTGTGGTCGTAGATGGACTACTATACATATACAATATTATTATGATTATTATTGTTATAATAATAAAATAATAAATGTGTTTCAGTTTCTGATATGTTGAGTTGAGTGACTCAAAAGTCTCAAATCCCATCATTACCAACTGCCCACAAAACGTTTTCTTGCTTCTAAAGTAAAATCATTACACATTACATTAACCCTTTGAGACTTTTATGCTCGCATCTTCTTCATTTGATCGACAATGGCTTCAGGTTCTTCTAAGCACAAGAGAGGCAACAATGACCGGCCAACTTTCTCTGCTGTCACTCCTCATTTCTTCACTGTTGTTCTAAACAACACCCTCAAAGACAACAGACTTGTCTCTCTCTCTCTCTCTCTCTCTCTCTCTCTCTCTCTCTCTCTCTCTCTCTTAAAACACTTTGTTTCAAGTACTTGAAGTGATCACGATCAAGCAGTTTGATTATACTTCAGCTAATTTTTACATCTATTTTAATTCATGTAGCCAAAGTGTGTGTGTGTGTGTGTGTGTTTGATTGAAGCAACTATATGAATCTTTATGTGTGTTTATACACATTATTGTGATGACCATATGATTTTCAACTAGATCATTATTTGTTTAGGCAAGAGTTATATATAGCATGAGCTCATTATAAAACTACTTTTGTCATTTTCACTGCACAGATTATACCAAAAAAGTTTGTGGCGAAATACGGAAAAACTCTGTCAAATCAGGTCTTTGTTAAGCTTCCATGTGGTTCAGAATGGGAAATAGAGCTGATAAAATCAGACAGATTTGTTTGGTTTCAAAAGGGTTGGCCAGAGTTTGCCAAGCATTATTCCATAGGATTTGGACATTTCCTTGTTTTTAGGTACAAAGGCGATTCTCGATTCGACGCTTTCATTCTTGATAAAACTACCGTGGAAATCGATTATCCCATTGTTCTTTCTCGTGGCAATGAGCCTAACATCAAAGAAAGCGAAGGTCGCGAAAACTCTGTAGAGATCTTGGAGGAATTTCCGACTTGTAGCCGAAAAAGGAAGAGCTTTGAACCGCATTGTTCTCGATCTCCTAAGAAATTTAAAACTGGTCCAATTGATGAAACTCATATTAGGCCTAAAGGGACTCATGATCAACATAAAGCAGAGAAATTACCTTACAATTTTGGTACCAATGGTGATTCACACCGTGCCAAGACCAAAACAAAAGGCATGTGAAAAATGTCGTTGTAGTTTTTACCTTTGACGTTGTCTTTCTTTAGTATTTTTTTGTGTGATTAATCTCTTGAAACTGTTCACAGGAAAGCTTAGTTTCTTTGCTGATCAACAAGGAGAAGCAGGCAAATCTACCGCCACGAAACGCGGGAATTTCGATGCGTTTCGAAAGACTAATTTCAAGAGTGAAAAATTCACTTACAAGGTTGTCATGAAACCATCACATGTCACTAAATTTTATGAAATGGTAAGCTTTCTCATCTATTACAGCTAAGGCTATACAAAATTTTTCATCTCTTGAAAATGTGTTCTCATGTATTAATGATCAATTTTTCTTCTCTTCCTTTTTTTTTTTCCCTAGACTTTACCATCCTACTTTGCAAGGAAATTCCTCACATGTAACAAATCTTATGGCGCGGTCCTGAAACTCGCCAATGGAATGACTTGGCCCATGTCAATTCATTGTAGATCTTTACATGAAGGTAAAATTAGAGATGCCAAATTCAATAAATCCGGTTGGAAGAAGTTTTCCCGAGACAACGATTTGAGACTCGGAGATACGTGTGCTTTCGAGCTTATCAATAGGAAGACAATGTTGTTCAAAGTTTCCATCTTCCAAGGTACGCGAATTTGACATGTTAAGAATATTGAGAAAGACCAGATGATTGACTCTTGGCTGAGTTTCGTTGCGCAGGTGAGTTTAGTCCGGTAAATTCTGCGCGTTCGCCTAAAATTTTGGGAGACTATTCTCGAGCTTTCGAAGCAGCTAGCAGATTCTCTTCGACGAATCCTTTCTTCATAAGGACTGTAAAATCCAGTAGCTTATATTCTCAAGTATGCTTAGCTAACTAAACATCGCTATAAAAATCGTGAACTTTGAGTCTCGAATTTGTCATCATTTCATCTTTGATTTTTCGCCGTCTTATTGTTATGTGCAGCCAGTACCGGCTAGTTTTTGCAGGGCTTATCTTGATAAGGTTAACAAGGCCGTTACGCTCACGTTAGGAAGGAACTCGTGGAGCGTGAACGTTTCTTGCTTCCCGCCCCATTGGTTTAGGTTCAGCGGTGGATGGATGGCATTCGTGAGGGAGAATTCTCTGTGTCTTGGAGATGTCTGTGTATTCGAGCTGATAAACGCGAAAGATGTCGTGTTGAAAGTTACCATCTTTCGAGTCAATGGTTAGTTTAGTTTAAACAAAAACAAGACAACAAATCTTTAAGAAAAATGACTAGAAATTGAACCGAATAGCATTGCTCAATCCTTAGCTACATTAATGTGTAAGCAATTTCTTGTGTGTTTGTGTTTCTTTTTTCTCTATTAATTCTTTATCTGCTAAAGTTACAATTTATTGTTTCTCTTGAAGAAGGTTTTTGTGGAGCCAAATCAACTGCGCCAAGACCGAGAAAGTCCGAGGCTGTTACAACGCAAGAAGTGACAGCAAAGAACAGAACCAAACTTCAGAGAGCTAATGGTTTCGAGCCCGAAAACTTCACCTACAAGATCGTCATGAAGCGGACACACATCGTCAAATCTTACGACATTGTAAGCTTTACGACAAGTTCTACCAAACGAACGAAGAAACTTCCTGAAAGTGCTTAAAGTAAAAAAAAAAAGACATTTTTGGTTCTCTCTTGAAAATGTGTTCTTATATTAGCTTCTTTTTTCTTTTTTTTTTTTTTGTTTCTTTTAGAATTTACCATCCCGCTTTGCAAGGAAGTTTCTCACCAACAAATCTCACAATGCGGTCCTCAAGACGGCTGATGGAAGGAGTTGGCCTCTGACATTGTATAGTAGAGGTCGCCATGAAATACATAGATGCGCCAGACTGGATAAAACCGTCTGGGAGAAATTTTCGCGCGACAATAAGTTGAAAATCGGAGACATTTGCACCTTTGAGCTAATTGACAAAAGTAAATTGTTATTCGAAGTTTCGATTTCACGAGCTCGAGATGATTTGTATGATCCTCCTTCCCAATATGGTCAGTAAGGATTTTCGAACCTTTCCCGAGGTACACGAACTCGATCCATATGTCTAAAAGTAATTATTACTTTCTTAACAAAACCTTCTCTGGCCTCATCAGGTACAACGCAAACTATTCCATCGAAATGGAAGAGAGATCTAAAAGTCGAAGCTGAGTCTGATTATACGAGCAACAACGACACTACCTCGTGTCCACCAGATCAAAATGCTAGCAGAGAAACTCGAGGTCCTCGCTTTAAATTTTATGTTGAACCAACAAGATAAGCTATATTAGTATGAAATTCATGCGTAGGTATATCATAATTGTCAATGTCATACTTTTTGTTTCATGTATCATCTATAGCTATAAATAGTATTGCTCTGAATATGTTAAATCGTTTTGTCGATTTTCGTTTCAGGCAACTACTTTAGGTGCGGAAAGTTTGGTGGTACGCCTAGTTCTCCGGCTTTCGAAGCAGCAAGTAGATTCTCGTCACCAAATCCCTTCTTCATCAAGGCTGTAACACAAGCTAGTCTCATGGACAATCCGGTACAATCTCTCTCAATTCTCACACAAACATGCTTCAAAGTAATAACTTTTTAATATCTCCAATTCAAAAATATTGTCGAATCTAATGAAAATTTTCTAATGCTGAATATATTCTTTAGGTGATCCGTATACCGGCCAAGTTTGGCAGGATCTGTTTCGGGCAGCAGAGGAGGCAAAACGTGACGCTTAAGCTCGGGACAAACTCGTGGAATGCCATTGTCTGTTACCGTGCACGTTGTTACATGTTCACTGGCCACGGATGGGTGAAATTCGCGAGGGAGAGCTCTCTAAATGCTGGAGATGTTTGTGTCTACGAGCTCATCGAGGAGATCGAACATCGCGTTGTGCTCAATGTCTCCGTCTTTCGAGCCCTTGGTGATTAATTTAGTTCACTAATCTTTTTGATCATGCAAACAAAAGGAACTTCTAAGATATGGAATGTGCTTTTTTTGTGTGGTTTTTGAACTTTCTCAAAGTTTGACTGGATTGATTATAATAGTCCTAGTTAGCTAAGTGTATTATTTGATGTAATGAAGTGAAATACTTTTTTAGATTTGTTGTTTAAGGACAATGTTTAGATTTCAACCAAGTTAAAATCATATGTGTGTGTTGATAATTTTGATTTTTTGTAAAATTTTATCATTTTTTTTTCCCTTAATTCCTACACTTGCTTAATGTGGAACAGGTAAAAAGTCCAACATCGGAGACTTGAAGAGCTTCTAATGCCTTTAAAAGGTCCTTGAACATCAAAGTTAAGAACTATTGAAACAACATTAAACTAAACAAGATTATGGACAGATAAATGAAAAAATAAACGACAATGAGTGTAAAAACGACATAAAACGAAAAATAACAGCCATATAAAGGACTTGGAATGGTAGTAAGCAAACAATGCAGGATTCTAAAAAATCAATGGCTCTTTAAAACGACATATAACTTAACAACAGGAATCTAAACAAATAAACGAATCAATACAAGACAAAAATTCCTTAAACGACAATAAGTGTAAAAACGACATAAAACGAAAAACGACAGCCATATAAAGGACTTGGAATGGTAGTAAGCAAGCAATGCAGGATTCTCAAAAGTCAATGGCTCTTTAAAAACGACATATAACTTAACAACAGGCATCTAAACAAATAAACGAATCAATACAAGGCAAAAATTCCTTAAACGACAATAAAAGTAAAAACGACATAAAGCGAAAAACGACAGCAAATTAAAGAGTTTTGACATACTTGTTGAACAATATTTTAATCTAAATATTATCTTTCACGCATAGAATTTGGTATGATTTTAACAAATTGTTGACCTTTGAAGACGAGCAAAGAGCTTAACTTACATTATGCTCCGCAAGCCTATAGGGGTTGCGAATAAAGATTACCAAACTCTGTAAAACAACCAAGAGAATGAAAAAACGACAATAAACTGGAGAAACGACAGAAGTTTAAAAACGACGATGAACTGGAGAAACGACAGAATCGTGACGAACGACAATGAACTGGAGAAACTACAGAAGCGTGAAAAACGACAATGAACTGGAGAAACGACAGAAGCGTGAAAACGACAATGAACTGGAGAAACGACAGAATCGTGACGAACGACAATGAACTGGAGAAACTACAGAAGCGTGAAAAACGACAATGAACTGGAGAAACGACAGAAGCGTGAAAACGACAATGAACTGGAGAAACGACAGAAGCGTGAAAAATGACAACAACTATTGACGTTAAAAGGGACAACAGCAAGTCAGCAACACCTGAAAGCCTTTTTAGAAAATGAAAAATGACAGTAATGTTTGAAACGACAATAAAAATAAATAAATTAATAAAGAAGCAAAAGGACATTAATAAGATGTTTATCAGTTTTAAAAAACATTTAGCTTTGAGACCAGGCATAAATCGTATGGCCGTCTTAGCTCAGCCGGTAGAGCGCATGGCTTTTAACCATGTGGTCGTGGGTTCGATTCCCACAGACGGCGTGCTTTATCGTTGTAAATTGTAATAGTACTATTCAGTCATTTTTGAACAATGATTTAATACAAAAAGAACTTTATTTTAACCCTTTTAATTTTGAGTTAGTCACATTCACCAATACTCAATTTATTGATTGCTATGATTTCTCATAAAATTTTAATTTATTCATTACGGTCAAGTATAGATTCTTGCTATTTCAAATTTGTCTTTGTATCTCACACACATGTTACTTCTTGTTTCTTACCTTTAAATGGCACAACGTACCAACAAAAACCAAATTCATAGGTTAAAGATTGCTCTTCAAAAGCAAGATAGCACTATTTTTCTTTAGAAAAAGACTCTATGATATTTGATAATTTTTTTATCCATATTTTAAAAAAATAATCACTCCCTTCAGGTACTAAGGGCATAAAGATAAAACCACAACAGTACATATAATTAAGAAAACGACTATATCCTTAATTAATAAAAAAATATTGACTATTTTTTTATATATTATTCAAAAAATAATTATTTGCTCAAATTTTACTTTATGTTTCAAATTAAATAACCAATATTTTTTTTCTTATTTGATAATTAATAATCAATTGACCGATAAATAATATGATTCGATTAAAAAAATATTAAATATTATAATTTTTATTGTAAATAATTTTAATGATCAAAATAATTAATTTAATTAGTTGCTTATTTTTTAAATATTTTTTAAAATTATTAATTGAAAATGAGTACTCTTTTTCTTGAAAAGCCCAATTCCACACTCCAGCCCAAGCCTAGCCCAGTTTGCCATTCTGTCTCACTCTGTTTTCTTCTCTTCTTCTTCAGCTTTCTTTTTTCTTTTTTCCTTCTTAAATATATCCCAATAATTCTAATTTCTATGGTCTCTAATCTCTCTCTTCTAAGTTCTATCTCCTCTTGAAATTCTAATTGGATAATACGTGGCACTCTCTGGTCTCACCAAGCAAAACACACAGAGACGCACCAAAGCAACCATAACTGTAACACTCATTCTTTTACTCTTCCTATTTCCTCTTCAACAAGGTATTACCAAAATCTTTTTGTTTTTCTCACTTGTATTTTTTTTTAATTTTTAATTTTCATTGTTATCTAATAATACCTTTTCTTTGCTCTAATCATGTGCCATTTAGCTAGCCCTGTTTCACTTATCTGAATATGGTTTATATTTTCGTTTTAAAGTTAGAAACTTTCGGTCATTTGGGCATTGCTTGTAATTTAGTTAACCTCATTACTTCACAGGCTTGAGCTTCAATTCTTCATTATTTTCTGTTCTTGGATAATGGGAAATTAGGATATTTTAAATACGCATACTTATCTTAGTGACTATTGTTTTAAATACACAAATTATTGGATTTGAGTTCTCATTTGTTGTATATTGTGCAAAACATAGGCCTCTAGTTTTGATGCTAAAGTTTGGTCTTTGGCAAATGTTTGGAATTTTCATGGGTGAGGTAGTGGATTAGCAAGCTCTTGATAGATAATTTCAGAGGGAAAGCAGTTTAGAGTCACTTTTATGTTTTTTAATATTCTTTGTTTATATATTGTAGCAACTGAGTAAAGAATTGGGCTTGTATATTGTATTTAATTGATTATTGTATTTGCACTTTAATTTATGGTATGATTTTGATTCAATTTGTCTATACCACGTGCTCATGAGCAGTTTTAGAGTGATTTTTATGCCACTTTTTTAATGTTTTTTAAACTTTGTTACTGAATTTTAGCAATTGGGTGAAAAAGTTGAGCTTCTGTTTGTAACTTTATCCAAAAAAAAAAACTTTGTGATTATTGTATTGTACTTAAATTTATGGTGTGATTTTGAATCAATTTGATGGATTACCGACAGGACTACTACGCTGCTCGTTGACCATGGTCAACCCGCCGGCATTGTAATCTCAGGTTGATGTTCGATTTCGGATTCGTTTGAGAGATCTTTGCTCCAAATGGTGGGAGGAGCTGCTGAATTGTTGTCAACGACAGTAAATTTCAAGCCTCTCGCTCAACTAACGCGCCTCCCTGGCTTCAGGCGCAGTGGTGGCGCCACGAGAAGATGGCCCAATCGGAAGCTAGTGGCGGGGGTTCGTGCTGCACTCCATGAATGCCTCACGGTTGCCGCTGCTTCTCCACCAGCATTGCTTCAAAATCTCGAGCCTCAGAGCCTAGAGCCGTCTCTCTTCCTGATCTCCGAGGGCACCGCAGGGTACTCCTTGGCCAGCTACTACACGTCGCTGGGCCTCTTTGTCATCTCTGTCCCGGGACTTTGGTCGCTCATCAAACGCTCTGTCAAGTCCAAGGTGTTCATTCACCCTCGCTAACTCGCACATAGTTAAGAAAACCGAAATGTGATGAAATTGATTGAATTGCTTTCGTTGGTGAAAATCGCAGATTGTGAAGAAGACATTCGTAGGGGAAGGAGAAGCCAACCAGAAACCAAACCAAATGGCCGGTGAGATCTTGTCGTTCTTCACTCGCAACAATTTCGCCGTCACTGACCGAGGAGAGACCATCACGTAACGCTTCCTTATCCTTGTCTTGTCATAGCCTTAATGGATGGATCCGTTTGGTGTTATTGTTGAGTAAGTCGTTGATTTTGTGTTTGTGTTGCGTGTGCTTAATGATGAAGGTTTGAGGGCATGATGGTACCGAGCAGAGGCCAGGCGGCTTTGCTAACGTTCTGCACCTGCATCAGCCTCGCCAGCGTCGCGCTCGTCCTAACAATAACCGCTCCAGACTTTGGCAACAATTGGTTCTGGCTCACCACCTTAAGCCCGTTAGCGTTAGTACACATTTTAACACAATTCCTTGTCAAATAACAGAAATGTCGATCTCAAAAAAGTACTGACGAATTGATATGGACCACAGGGGAGCGTATTATTGGAAACGTGCGTCGAGGAAAGAGCAGATCAAGGTCAAAATGATAGTCGGGGAAGACGGGACGCTCTCGGAGATCATCGTACAAGGAGACGATCAACAGGTCGAGCAGATGAGGAAGGATCTGAAGCTAAGCGAGAAGGGCATGGTGTATGTCAAGGGCATATTCGAGAGATGAGAATGCGACCGCGAAAGGAAAATGTCCCGAAAGAAAATTTCGAGGCGCTGCTATTTTACGAAATCGACGAGAAGACGTGAAAATGAGGCTTGTTTGTCAATTGATTCGGTAATTTTAAAATCTGATTGAGATATATAGTGACCTAGATAAACTTCAAAGAATTAGGCTATACTAAAATGTGTTGTTCAATTTTGCTTAAAACTTCCTCTTGACCTTCTTGTCATATTTGTTGCGACTAAAAAATTTTGTTTTGAGTCAAATCTGTTTGAACTTAAAATAGGTCTTTGCTCAAATGTCTTCAATTGTAATATAAAGGTTTCTCTTGATACCATCTCGGCAAATGCCTATTTGAAGATCATTTGAAGCCAAATCAACATAGTGCATTTGGTAGAGGATTAACCTTTGTAAAACGGCAGAGCAAATGGAAACGACAATAAGATAATGAAGCAACATACACCAACGTGAACAAACGACAATAATTCATGAAACCACATCTAACAGGAGAGCAGTTTTGAGAAACGACATGAACAATAGAAACGACAAGTATGGGCAAAACGGCAATAATAAAGAGCTACTGTACAACTTTAAAAATTGTGGCGTAACTTGAAAATATAACACAATATTAGAGCTATTTGTATAGATAATTCTAAAATAATAATAATAATTATTATTATTATAATAATAAGTCACTAATTATTTTAAAAATTGTAAATATGCCAAATACTCAATTCTTGTTAAAAAATAATCTTGTATTTTTCATTTAAAAAAAAATGAAGAACATATGCCTTAACTAATTTCATTATCCAAAATAAAATTAGATAGATCAAAATCATATTATATTTTATACTTTAATAACTTAAATTTTTTGAAATGTATTCTTCAACTAAATCAGAATAAAAATATAATTTTGACTAATATGATTTATTTTTATTTTCATATAACTAGAAACTAATACAAGTGATATATGTAATTTTGGTAGTAATTTAATTAAAATTGACGAGTAAGGATTAAGTTGTCAAAACTAAAAAAAAAAATTAAAAATTGTATATGCCTATAAAAATAATTCAAAGATCAAGTTTATAATCTCCAAAAATATAAAGATCATAGGTATAAATTACCATAACTAATAATACAAGAGTGGTAGTAGCCTTTAATAGAGAAAAAAGGCATATATGAAAATTCGTTTGTTGTCAAATAAGATACGTTAGATGTAAATATAATACTCAAAGCAAACCCATAACCGGACTTATTTCTTTTGGCTCAAGACAGAGAATACCATGTATGTTCAAGACTCAATAGAGAAAGAGTGACTGTTCAAGACTCAAGAGAGATAAAGAAATCGGTCTATGGCTATGGCTTAAGAAATTGTCATAAATGGCGAACACAAGAGTCGAAGAATCTTTCTAGCAAAAAAAAAAAAAAAAGTCAAAGAATCTGAAATCTCTACATTTTGAAGATTTGATCAACACTGTTGCAAATTGTGATAGAGGTCTTCGATTTCAAGAAAAGGCAACCGTTGTGGCATCGTTACACCGCATCCTAACCGAGGTGTTCGCATCGGGGTTTCTATCAAGCGTCAATTTAACAAGAAAACGATCGCAAATCTCATGTTCCTTAAAGTTTCTCGCGACGAGGATCGTATCAAGAGAGAGGTCTTTGGTTTCAAGAAAAGGCAAGTCAGTTCATCGTGTCTTAATACGAAGGCAGTGGTAAGTTGTTTGATTCTTAATTGTATTAATGCAATCTGCTACTGAATCATAATTCTATACCTTTCCCTTTCTATGTAATACTAATACCATCATATTGTCTAAGTTTAATATCATCATATTTTTTAAATCAGACGGTGTAGATTGATTCACTCTCCGTTCAGCTTTGTTCAAACCACTATTCACTAACCATAAAACCCGAAATACAGAGATAAAAGTAAAATTTACTCTACTAATGCATTATGTTTTCTCGTAGATAATTTTCAATCATAAATAAAAGGCAAAATTTTAAATAGTCCTTGAATTTTATCAAAAATCCATTCTCATCCCTCTGTTTTTTTAGAAATTATGAAATGATCCTTCAATTTTTTAAATCGGTCTAAAATTATCTTTTTACGTTGACTAAAACTTAAAATTTTTCTAATCAATGAAACTACCATTTATAAAAATCATTGATTCAACCTCTAATATTTTTAAAAATTATACTTATATCAAATATTTTACTTTTGTTTTCTTAATATTTATAAAATAGTTTTATTATTTTAAAAAAATTTAAGAAGTAATCAACGCAAAAGAATATTTTTTAGACCATTTGAAAAATTAAAAGACCATTTTAAAAATATTAAAAATAGATGAATGAACTCGGATATTTAGTAGGAAAATCGTAGGAAATAGCCAAAAAAAAAAACTTCGTTTTTAAAAGTCAGCCACTGTTTCAAAAAATTAAAAAAAATAGCCATATTACGAATTATATAACAGAAAAATGTCACATAAAATATTACGCATCTTTAAATATTTGTAAGATATTTTGTAACACTTCAAGTGTTACTCATTGTTTTTTAAAGTGTTAAGTAGGGGTGTACATCAACCCGAGCAACCCGAAGACCCAACCCATGAGTGTATAATTCGAATTATAAAATATATAATTTGATAGTAAAATTAATATTGCAAAAAATGGCGTAAAGCCGTAAATACATTTTTAAGAATACAACACAATAATTAATTTATTTTGATGATATTTTGTTTTAGTTACATTTAAAAAAAATCACATGTTTACATTTATTGAAAATGTAATTAAAATATATAATTATTAATATAAATTGATTACTATTTTATAATTTTTTAATTATGTATTTACGCCGTTTTTTGCGAGATATATTAGTGGTGTAGTTTGAAATGATGAGAGAGAAATGGCTAGATGAGACTAGATAAGGAGACTATATAGAGAGACATTATTTATAGATCTCAAAATCAATGGTGGAGTTTGTATATGTAAATTAAGAGATTTAACAGTATTATTGATAACTATAATATATTGTTAATGATGTTTGATAATTTTATGCATGTTCATTTTTTTTATACATTTAAAAAATAACTAACATAGAAAAGATTTTTATTTATTTATTTATTTTTTGTAGAATGTGTTAGACAATTCAATGTTAGGGTTCTAAAAATTAAGCTCAGCACAATATATAACCATATTATTCGAGATGAGAAACTACTTATACAGACTTCGATTAACTTGGGATATTCATATTATAGTGAAATTAATTATATGAAAAGTAATAAAACCATCATAATTATTTATTTATTATTATTATATATGAATTATTTCCTTATGTTGTTAATCGATATAATTGTTTTTTTCGATTTTTTTTTACTTTTTTAATTTTGCTTAATTTTTCAAGTGCAATGAGGCTACATGAAAAAAAAAACATATTTTTCTCTTGATTTTAAGTCAGATAGAAAATATTTTATGATTGATTTAGTTGACTATCTGCACAAATTAGCAGTAAGTTTATAACATATCTTAGGTTTGAGTTTTAATAATGAAACTAATTGATTTATTGATGCGGTAAATAAAGAGTTTTATATCTTAATGGTAAGTAAAGAGTTTCATATCTTAGGTTTGAAATTAATTGATTTATAAAAACTAGAATGAAGAGATTATTAGGCTTTAGTAACTCTTCCGTGCTGAATATTTTTGTAAAATTTGTTTTTTACAGTAATTTATTATCGAGTTCTTGTTTTAATAATGTAGTTTAGGTGTAAATGTTATAATTTTATAGGTTTTGTAGATTCATCCGTAAATATGTCATTAGAAGACAATAAAGTTACCGACATGCATTAAGTTGGTGAAATTTTTGGAGTCATGAAAGATAAAATTGATGCTAAGACCCAGGTCAGAAAAGCAGAACGCGAGCATTTTTTAGAAATTTTGCAAGAAGAAATACCGTAAGTTATTGCTGTTATGAAATGGTTCCTTGTGGCATAGTTGGAGACGCTGTTTTTGTTTTTCAAATATAAGTTGAAAAAAATTCTAATGATTAGCCATTTTCAAAGTTTAATTTTGAATGTCATAATTTCAAAATTTTAAGAAATAACCGTAAATAAAATTTTTTTATTTTGGTAATTAATTTATGAGTGCAAATTTATGTTAAATTTTTTAATGGCAATTGCAAATTTATAATTGCAAATTTATGATTGCAAAAAAAAAAAAAACACTCTTAAGTGGGGATGTTTTACCTATTTGACTATTATTTTTTTAAATGTCATAATATATCACTAATTTTGTATTGGTTTCTAATGTTATATTGGTTTATTTTTCTGGATGTCCTCAGATATGACATTAAATCATTGTATTTTTTGGCCGAGCGCGAAGAAGATTGCTTTTATAAGAGATTTTTATCACTGGCTTAAATCTCAAGGCTCATCAAGTATAACTACTCCTGATTATATTTTGTTGGAAAGTAATATTTTGCATGGGGCAGATTGGACTAAGTGTATTGATGAAAAATTAGTACTCGTACGGCATAAGTATCGTCGTCACGAGTTAGAGGATTTATTAAGGGTTATAAGAAACACTGATGCACACATCGATCAGAATGATACAGGATATTCGATTTGTTTGTTTGTTTTTATTTATTAATTTTTTTAAACTCTGTTATAGAGAGAAACAATATCTTGCAAACTATTTCAATGTAACAAAACATTATTAAACTATGCAGATATTATTTCCAAACAATACGCAAGAGGAGATTTGCGACTACTTCTGCTTCACTAGGTTTTCGGAGCTCATTTGGAGGCTGCAAGAGTACGTAGTAAAGAATCACTCCAACGAGTTGAGGCTCAAAGATTACATTTAAAAACAAATGTGCAAAATTTGTAGATGAGTGGATCTCATAGTATGTTTGTTTGTTCTTCACAATACTCTTCTAGATTTTTTTGTTTGTGCTAGAAATTTGTTTCACTTATATGACTTCCAAATATTTTCTGTTATGTGCATGATACTTAAAAGAGGTTTTAATGTTAGTGTAGTTAGAATGTTCCCTTTATCATGATATTTGGTCTCTTACGCGTGGCTATGTTCAATTATTGTAAAGTTATTATTGATTATATATTTATGATAGTTCATATTATGAGTAAGTCATCAAGTTGAAGACGACAAAATATGCACATCACAACTACCGACTATACATTCATAGTTTTTAGACTTCTAAAATTATATTAATGATATTGTCTTGGGTGCTTTAAGAGATACCATACAGTTGGTAAGGTGCCTTGCGTCTTTAGAATGCATTAATTATTATTTGCAAGTTTAGTTAACTTGGTATTTTTGCTTGAATGTGTGTTTTGTTGATGTTGATTTAATAAAAGTTTGATATGGTACTGTAGTGTTTTCTGTGAGTTTATGACTTTGGTTCTGAAATTTTAGAATTGGTTATAATCATATCGTTCTTCCATCATTTGTTTTGTGGTCTTAACTGATTTTACTTTAATTTTTTACTAACTTTATTAGATTTAAAATAAGGTACAAATATTTAAATACGTATTAAGAGTGTAAGTTGCATTGATTTACGAAATATGTATATATAATATTTTTTTTCTATAAATAACTAATAACTGTAAACATTTCTAACATAATGTGTTTAGAGAATATAGTTCAAGCGTATGTTTTGATCGAGTTCGTTTAATTCTTGAGAAGGTTTGGGGACGAAACCATAAATTAAGATTAAAGGGGGCTTGTAATAATACAATTTAACAATAGTGGTATTAAGATAAAAATTAAAAAATTTAGAGGGGGCTATGCAAAAAAAATATTAAAAACTAAAAATTCAAATTTTAAAAATACGAAGACATTAATCTTTTCTTAAAAGCTTTGCTTAAAAAACATATTTGTTTGATTGATATAACTATTTGTCTATCGACTCACTCTTCATTTTTTAAACCATTTTCTTTCATTCTTTTTACTAAAATCGCGCATTATCTAATTTTGTATTTCCTATATATGTCAATAGGTTGTCTTTTCATCAATTTTTATATTCTCTATTTGATTATAAAGATGTATATATAATTTTCTAATCAATTATTGTTAGACTATACATTTCATCAATTTATGAGAATTTTTTCAAGAATCTAATATAAGCTAAGCATTGTTCAAACATATGAAATATGAATTAAAATTATTAGTACCAACCCGATAACCCAACCCATTTTAGTTTTTATTCGGATGGGTTGTCATTATTATTTCTTTACCATGGGTCGTAAAATCTTCAACTCGAAGTCTCTGGGTTGGGTTATAATTATCTTAAACCCAGCCCAACCCAACTCATGTACACCCTTAGTGTTAAGTAATATTTTACAAAAATTTACAGATGTGTAAATATTTGTTTGACAGTTTTTGTTACAAAATTATTTACAGTGGCTATTTTTTTAATTTTTCGAAACATAAACTATCATTTAAAAGACACATTTAATTTGGACCTATTTTTGTAACTCATACAACTTTGAACTATTTTAAAATTTTCTCTAAATAAACAGAAAAAATAAAAAAGTATTTTCTCTATAATTCAAACCATAGGAGACATTGGAATATGGCATAATTAAAAAAAAAAAAAACCCAAATCGACTCGCATGGCGATGATTCTTCGCAGGTGGTCTCGCGCTTTCTCTTAACGCCCTTGCATGGAAGGATTAGGATTTCGGAGAGTGCTTCTAGGCCTTCAAGACAGTCTCAGGTTTGTCCACCTTCAAAATTGACCCTTTCTTCTTATTGTTCTTGGTTTTTTCTTAGATGGGCTTTCATTATTCGAATTGGTCTGTAATTGAAGGAAATAATCAATTCAGTCTTTCAGTAATTGAAGGAAATAATCAATTCATCAATTACTTAGGTCCCGTTTGATCTATTTTTTATTTTTTTAAACAAAAATTTGATCAAAATTTTTAAAAACGTCTTAAGCACATATATTAATTATAGTGTTGAATTTAGGTATTTTCCCACTTCACCCTAATCCTAATTCTAATTCTAATTCTTCTTCTTGTTGCTGGTTGAAGATGAAGAGAAGAAAACTCGCAATTAGTCCCACCATAATGCATCTTCCTTCCGAGATCATCGTTGACATTATTCTAAAACTCCCTATAAAGGGCATTATCTCATGCAAGTTTGTGTGCAAGGCTTGGCGCGACCTAATCTCAAGCCCTGGATTTGTCAAGCTTCACACGGCTCAAGCCAAGGTCGGTCTGTTGCTCAAATGCACAAACATCTGTTCGGGAAATAACCTTCGCTTGATCGATCACGACGAGCTCGAAAATCTCCGCGGAAATGGCTTCAATTTGGTGCTATGCGGCTGTGATGCCGAACAAAAACGCTGCAACGAGTGCAGGATGGCCACAAACATGAATTCCCTGCGAACGCTAACGCTGTGCAATGCCCGCTTTGAGCTCATTTTGAAAGACAAGATTAGGAAGGAGTTTTACAAGCCAGAGGAGTACAAGATCGTGAATTCATGTCGCGGCTTGATTTGTTTAGCGAAACCGAATTTCTCGGTGGCGAGCGAGCAGCTCGCGGTGTGCAATCCGATCACGGGCGAGTTTATGTATCTTCCGAGACTTAATGATTACGAAGAATACAAGGCCGGCGCGGGCTCGTATTTTTACGTTTTCGGGTTGGGTTTCAGCCCTAAGACGAATCAATTTAAGGTGATCATGATGCAGTTTGCCAGGTTTCCCGGGCCGGTGTTAAGCCGGTGTGATATACTCGCTGTTGGGACGAATTCGTGGAAGAGGATTTCCGATTTTGGTCGCCCTTGCTCTGCTACTGATAATTGTGATCGCCAAAGCCTCAATTTTCCCACCTACATTGATGGAACTCTTTATTGGCTAATTGATAATACTAACTACTCGAATTGTATATTCTCTTTCGATTTCGACGAGAACAAGTTTAGATCCTACTCGTTGCCGCCTAATAAACACGGTTGGTCCCCGTTGGGCCGACCCATTTTGACGATGGGAGTTCTCGGGGGTTGTCTTTGCGTGCGCGACGAGTACTATTATCGTCGAAAGATTTGCACTGACGTGTGGATTTTGAGAAAACATGACGGAGCCTGGAAACGCTGGAATGTGTTGTATTCGGTTGGTAATTATAACGGATTTCCGTACAACGATCTGGCGTTGGAAGGCTCTGCTTTTCACCTCTTTAGGCCGATGAGCAGCTTCTCCAGACCGTTGATGATGTTCCAGTATCATCCTGAACGTACATTGATGTACTTCGACGGCGGGTTTGCGAAATTCAAACGGCTTGATATGAAGGGCTACGCGATTGAATTCGAAGTCGTTGCTCATACTCCTAGCTTCGTTTCGCTCAAGGATATTGTGAGGCAAGAAAGAATTAAGGTAAATTTAGTTTCTCATCCTTATTTTTAACTTTAATCTTTACTCTTTTTTTTTTTTGTTTGTGTCCCCCTGACATTCAAATGGAGTAAAGGAAACAACAAACAACCACATGTACTTAATGTTACAGCAACTCTTATGCAATGTTTGATAATTCTCATTTCATCTCCTCATTTTAATTGCAAAATTTGTGCATGTGTCAAGTTTGATGCCAAGTTTTGACATCAAATTCTTATTGGTCAATGTTTTTGACTGTTCAGCTAATATTAACTGTGCAATGCTTATATGCAGAAAAGTAAATATAGAACATTCAATTTAGTGTCATATGCGCTCTAAAGTACTCTAGATGATTTGTTATGCATATATATGTGGTGTGTGTGTATATATATATATATATATGTGCGTGCGCGCTAATCTTATATTCTTACTCTTAATAACAGGTGATAAATTTAAAAAGTACTGAAGAGCAGTCAAAAGCTTGGAGTGGAAAATGATTGGCATGCTGTGATTTTCACTACTGATCAAGTATCTTGATTAAGAGAATTAGGACTGCATGGTATCTGATTTTGCTATTTATATTATTTATTAGACTTAAGGGGAAAAAAAGAACTATTTATTAGACAAAGCACTATTCAGTTTGTGTCAAAGTTCTTTGTTCTTTTCCTTCTATTTATTTATCTATTTGTTTTATTGTTTTCAGTATCCATGTTTTTTTTTATCTTCAATACATCTTAATGGAATTTAATAAGCTGAAGGATTATTTGGGAATTATTAAAAACATAAGGATGAAACAAGAAATTTGGTAAAACTTAGGGATTATTTTGGAATTTTGTCAATTTTTTAATTAGGTAAAAATCCAATATCTTATAAGTAGTAGTGGCTAATTTATCATGGTTAGTATAACTTTTGATATTTTTGTTTTTATTAAAATTGTAAGTAGTCTCATCGTGATATATTGTAAAAGGTTTAGTTTAATAGTGAAATGACCAAACTTATGTTTCAGAAGATGCTCATTGGAATTCCATTAAGTGTGACATAAAAGACAATTTGAAGCTAAAAATCAATATGGTGAATTTGGTGATAGATAGACAACTTCGGTGCATTTGGTAGAGAATTAACTTTTGTAAAACGGCAATGAGATAAAGAAGCAAGTCGGCAACACAAACCAACCCAAAAAAACGACAACAAAATCTTGAAACCGCATCTTAAAGGAGAGCAATTTGGAGAAACGACATGAACCACGAAAACGACAAGTATGGTCAAAACGCAATACATATGCATGCAAATTGCAAAGAAATGATAGAGTGAAGGGTAATAACAAGAACATGACTCTAAAATGAAAATTACGACAATATATAGAAGAAATAGGAATTTCAAAAAAAATGCAATCATTGTTATGTCTATGCTTGAAACGACATAAACAAGAAAATGTAAAAGAAAAATAAAACGACATAGGAAGAAGGAAAGACGTTGAGCCCAATAACAATAACTAAAAGCTTAAACTTGGAACAAATAAACGTAACCGAAAAAAAGCTAGAGACTTTAACCATGACGAGGCTCCACAAACGAGTCTCATTCTCTGACAACGATCGTCCTCAGTTCTTCAAAGTTTTCATTCCAAAATTCAATGCTAAGAAAATGGTAATTTTTCTTTTTCTTCTTCTTCTTCTTCTTCTTTTTTTTTTTTTTTTTTCCTTTCTCTTTAGTGATAACTGATAAGTGATAACTAATAAGTGTGTAATTTACTCTTTTGTTCTTGACACTTGACATATCTCTATATATGTCAAAGCCATAATGTAAAAATGGGTTCTTTTTGTTTTTGGGAATCCCGATATTTAGGAGATTCATGTTTTTTGGGGTTTTAGAAGGGGTTGTCTTTTATTTTTTATTTTTTAATGTTGTGCCATCTTGTTTGTTTCCCAAGAAAAATTAAAAAGGTGGAAACTTTTTCCGGGGTTTTTCCATAGTGTGTAACTTTCAAACCCTTTTGTTCTATATAATTTTTCCAGTTTCATACTTGAAATCATGTCCATAAAACAAACTTGGGTTCTTTTTGTTTCCCGAAATTTAGGCCATTGGTGTTTTGGGTAGTTTTAAAGTTCGTTTTTTTTTTTTTTTTCTTTGTAATAATGTTGTAGCATCTTGTTTGTTTCCAAGTAAGTTAAAAGTGAAAACTTTTTTTTTTCCGGGTTTTTGAATTTTTTTTTTCTAATGAGATCAGAGCTAAACAACTCTGAAATAAAGCCATGTTTGTTTGTCACCCAGAAGCCTTTGGTCATTAATCTCGTTGAAAAACCACATTGAAGAGTTAATATCTTTTCCATATTTTGTTTTCATGCCCTTTGGTTTTTGTCATATTGTAGTTGCTGCCACCAGCTTTTGTGAGGAAATTCATCCCCAAAACCCTAGAGAACACAAGAGTGAGAGGCTCTAGTGGAAAAACTTGGGACATTGCGATGGTGATCAGAGAGAACAAAGTGTATTTTGACAATAATTGGGAAGATTTTGCCAAAGAGCAATCACTCGAGTTCGGTGACTTTCTCTTGTTCTCATATTCCACTATGAATTTGTTGTTCGACGTCAAGATTTTCGGCAAAAACGGTTGCAAGAAGGAATCAAAGGCTGTTCCTAAGTCCCCTGGGCATGTCAAGGTCGAAGCAGAGGAGACGGAGAGCGAGGAAATCGGCTTTAAGGGATCGGCGAAGAAACAAGGTTGTTCTAGCTGATAAGTAGTTTTCTTTTAAGCTCGTTGTTGTTGTACTTGTTGTGATGGTTTTGAAAGTTTGTGAGGCTCTTTTGTAGGTTCATCTGAGGAGATTCGAGCGAAAAGAAGGGAGACAAGTTCTGCGAAATGTGCTGCGCCGACGAATCTTCACTTTTCGGTGTCGATTAAGAACGGAAAGGCCACCCAATCGAGCGCAGTAAGCACTTGCTTTTGTGTTAGACGATTTTGTTGGATTGTTAACAACTCTGGTTTTTCAAATATTTGGAACTAATACTTTGATTGTTGGTTAAGTCTCTATCTAGATAGATCGCGAACCATTGTGTTTTTTCTTTTTTTGATAATTCGAAGTTAATTGTTGATGCTCTAAATAGGAACATAATCTTCATTGCTATATTGAGTCTCATAGGACTTTTTTTTTTTTTTGGTGGTTGCAGCACATTCCTCTGGCAGTGATGAAAGAGATCAAATTCAAGCCAAACGTGTCGCTTCGTTGTCAGAACAACAAGCTATGGCCTGTAAAGATCTCCACCACCCGGTGCGACGGTCGTGGTGCTATTACTACTGGTTGGCCCAAATTCCGGGAGGTTAACAGTCTAGTAAGGAATGACAAATGTGCATTCGAACCGGTGCTTGGCGAAGGGAACGTATGCGAAGAAATCAAAGTGCGAGTTATCCGTGAAAGCGCAAGAAGAACTCGATAGAATTTGAATATCAAATTGAAATCTCAACCAAAATAGAAAAGAAAGTGATACTGAGTAGAAAATGAACTCATGAGCTGGATAGTTTTCTTTTGTTTTGTTTTTTTTTTTTTTCGCTCTTCTCTTCTTTGTTGCTATTGCTAGATATGAAAAAGTAACTGTTGATAGTCAAAACAAGCTTTTGATTTGATCTAAGCAAATTTACTTGTGTTTGTACAAAATGGTTGGACCAAGTATTAGCATTGACTGAATATCGGATATTGTTGAGCAAATTAAGGAAAGAATATGCTGATTTACAAATTTTGTGACAATTAGTACAGTACAGATTGGCATTTCTTAGAGTGTGAAAGCCACATTAGAGATTGTTGTGTGCTTTTGATTATTGAGTGGAAAAAAGACAATTTTGTCAAAATTTTTGTAGAGTAAATGCAAGTTGACATAATTTCCCAAAGAAAATGATTTGCTTATAAGCTTTAAGACTCTTATCTTATGCCTTTAATGTGGTTTTTCTAGCCATTTGAACAGATAAACCGTCTTTGTCTTCCTAAGAAGACTCAACATTTCATGCTATACTTATCATGGACGACTTTTTCCAATTCCTTGCAACTCAATCTCTACCTCCTTCATTTCTATGCTTCTATGTTACATCTTCTATAAAAACCCGATGCAACGCGTAGTCCTGGCTGGTGTAGCTTGCCCGGTTATCGGCCATCTCCAACTCTTCCGAAGCTAGCAACTGATGCACCGAACATCAGGTCGAATGGCGAGAAGGATGGACCGGCTTTCACCATGAAAGGGTTGGCAGAGAGTTTTGGTTGTGAGCATGAAGGAAGTGGCGGCCTGAGTGTTTCACTGTCCATCGACAAGGCGTTCTCAGACCGGACAAACCGTTGCAGCCTCGAAGCTGCTAAGCTACTACTCTGCGACAATGCTAAAAGAGCTTTTCGAGCTGCTCTGCAAGGCAGACGGTGGAGTAGTTTTGGCGGACATGAAGCAACGGTTTGGCGATTTGTTATCCTTGATCGGAGATTAGTTAGACGAGCACAAGAAGAGGAGAAAGAAAGAGGAGCAAGATTTCATGGATGTGATGCTCAACAGTCAAATATTAGGAGCGACTGATAGGATTATAGTAGCTCTAACATGGGCTCTATCACTGCTTTTCAACCAAATTGACAAGCTAAACAAAGAGCAAGAAGATAGTTAGACCTCGTGGTGGGGCTTAAAAGGCGCTTGGACAAATCCAATGTCCCGAGACTAATCTACGTCCAACTCGTTCTCAAGGAAACTCTGCGCCTCTACCCGCCTTCAGGAGGCGGCGATGGAGGATTGCGCTCTCTTGTGTGGGCCACAAAGTCCCCGCGGGGCACGCGCTTGATGGTCAACATTTGAACGAGGGTGCCTTGTGGCCCGATTGCCCCGAGGAGTGCGACGTGGGCACGCGGGGAGGCTCAAGTTCTCGCTCTCGGGCTCAACGTGGTCCACTTGGTATTGGCTTTTGGCTAGCTTGTTGCACGTACAGCTTTGAAGTTGCTAGGGCTTCTAGTGGAAATGTTAGAGGCGAATGAGAGTATTGGCTTGACTAACATGAAAGCAACACCACTTCAAGTGTTAATTAGTCCTCAACTTCACTCTAGGCTTTATGGCCAAGAAGTTTAGTTAAATTATAAATTATGTTGATAATGAAATGCCTTTTGTTTTGTGTCCATAGAATGAATGTGACATAATATATATATATATATGGTTAAGATCAGTGAATCTCATACATTATGATATTGTGATTACAAGTGATTGAGATTTTGAATTAAGTGGTTTGATAAAATTTGTGACTTAAGTACCCCAAATATGGTACTATGGTTTAGATGAGAATATGAACATAGTATAATTGAGTTGCTGATTATGTTAAACTTAATACAATACGATATTAGTGATGTAATTATTTTTTAGACGCCATATAAATCTAGGCTTTAATTAAGTCCATGATGCTTTTGAATTAATACCATCCTCTAATTTGCATTTACTTTTTTTTTTTTTGGCTTTAATTTGCTAGGAACTGTTAGTAAAAACTAGCAAAAGATTTTTTTTTTTTTTTCCATATATAACCGGGTTGTTTGATTTCTATTTACTTTTTTTTTTTTAATTTATGTTGTGTAATTCATGTAATTTTGCTGAGGAAACTGGAATTGGAAAATGCAGTAATTTCTCTGTTCGTTACGAGCTCAGTTAAATCTTTCCGTACCTGGATAAACAACAATGAGGTACTAAAACGACATTATATAAGAAATGATAATAAATAGACATTGGACAACAGGTAAAACGACAATAACCACAAAAGCAACAATATGAAAGAAAGAAACGACGAAAATAATGATATCAGTTTAAAAAACGACAAATTATTTTCGGGGGACAAAAACGACAACAAATGATAAAAACGACACAATTTTGAAAAACGACACAATTTTGAGAATTTAGAATACCAAAGAGCAAACGATTAGGATAAAATGTAAAACTGACAAACCGCATAAGAAACATTAGGAGAGAAATACAATAATGAAAATAATGATATCAACTTAGAAAACGACAAGTATTTGAAGAGGGGAATAAAAAACGACAAAAAAATCAGAAACGACATCAATCATAAAACGCAAAATTTATAAACGACATAGGAACGAGAAACTAGAAAGTGATAACAAATGAACAAGCAACATTGAAACAACCGAGTAAAGAGTAAACAAAAACGACAGAAATAGTAAGTGACACCAATCACAAAAGCGACAAAAATTGCAAAACGACATGAATTAATTTACAGGAACGAAAAATAGTACGACATCATTCACAAGAACGAAAAAAATGTGAGAAACCAGAAAACTTTATACACAGGACAACAGGAATAAGAATACTTGAAAAAGATAACAATTATACAGCTAAGAGGGAAGAAAAACGACATGCATCACATAAACGACAAATTTTCAAAAACGACATAAACCTACAAAATTTGACATAACATATCTACGAAAAATATCGACAACAACTCATGCAAGAACGGAACAACACAACCAAATTAAAAACGGCATAAAATACACAAAACGACATAAAACGACATCATCTTGGAAAACGACAACATATTTAACACAAATTTTTAAACTAAAAAATTGCTTCAACGTAAACGTGAAAAGAAAAGACCATAAAAAGTAAAAACCTACAAAAGAAAAAACGACAACTAAATGGTAAAGCCCCTCATAAACGACAAAGAACCTCAAAGAAAAAAATAATAAGGGTTATCTATACAAACGCCCCCTAATGTTGTGCTATTATTGCAATTTGCACCCTAATATTTAAAAATTATCATTTTTACCTCCTAAAGTATTCAAAACTTATAGATATGGCCTATCTGTCACAATCTGTAAAAAAATATAACGTAACATTAGTCTGTTGGCACCTGTACAAATTTTTAAAGATCAACCGCCATCAAATTAAGAAAATTATAGTAATTAATTCTATATTTATTTTCACAAACACTCTCTTATGTTGTCTTTTTTTCTTAAATGCACTCCGATCTTTTAAAATTTTGTATTCATATCCCCTGACTTTATCTATTTTTTATCTTTAAAAATTTTAAATTTATACAGGCGGCAACAGATTAATGTTACGTTATTAATTTAATCTATTTTTTTACAGATTGTGACAGATGGGGAATATCTATAACGTTTTAATACTTTAGGGGGTAAAAATGATAATTTTTAAACATTATGGTGTAAATTACAACAATAGCACAACATTGAGGGGCGTTTATATAGATAACCCAAATAATAATAAAAATAGCAACAAAATGAAAATAAAAGTTCAACCTAGTGAAACTGTGTTTTGCTCGATTCACCATCTAAAATTTAGTTTGCTCGATTGAAATTTAAAAAAAAAAAAAAAAAAGACTCTTTTTAAACGGGGATTCTCAGGTGAGTTTTTTGTGGTGAAAAACGATTCTAGATCGTCAGATTTACATAGGGCCCACTGAAAAAGTAAATTTAACGATCCAGAATCATTTTCCACTATACAAAAAAACCCACCAAAGAAATACCGCTTTTTTAAAATGTTAGAAAATATTTCGAGAGCTCTTTCCAAACATTAGGGGTAAATTGTAACTTTTTAAAGCTGCAGGGAGAAAAATTATACAAATACCAAAGTTTAGGGGAATTTATAAAAATTATTTTTTTAAATCAGACGGTGTAGATTGATTCACTGTCAGTTCAGCTTTGTTCAAATCACCCTTCCAAAACCCCTTAAACCCTAACCACGCGTTTGGCTGGCGGGAAAATAACCGAGAAAAAAAACAAAAAACAAAAACAAAAACTTTCTCGCCATAATTTTCTCTCCAATGCAATCCTCTCTTCACACAGCTTCAAGCTCTCGCCATTTTCAGAATCCATGGCCGGTTCAGCGAACCCGGTTCAGAGCTCCGAAATCCACCGCCAAGCTCAGAACCAGAACCATAACCAGCTCTCTGAAAACCTCGATCGGCCACGAATCGGGCGAGTTCGTCAGGAAAGAGCCCGGGAATCGGATTCCGGTGGCGGTCCAGAGGTCCGGTAGGGTTTCGAGGTATGTATGGGACGGCGATGGCCTGAGGTTGGTCGGCGTTGACGCCGATGCGACGTCGTTCGGGTTTGGTTTCGACGATGGGATTCGCGATTTGATTAGTGTTTGTCGTTTGTGCGTTAGAAATTTCTTCATTCCCAAGAAAGTGAGTGAGAATTATTTGGATTATGTGAAGTGGAAATTCTTGCACCGTGTTTTCAGTTCGGCGCTTCAAGTTCTTGCCACTCAGGTAAATTGACATAAAAGAACACATATTTTTCCTTATTTGCTTGAAAAGTTGAAAACTTTTTTTGTTTTGTTATATTAAAGTTATTGACTTTACTGTAAAAAAATCCTCACAGCACTATACCCTGAAGAATTTTTTTTTTTTTTTTCAAATGAAATGAATGGTGATCATTCCTACTCGTAAAACTGTTCATATGGGTATTTTTCTACTCGTAAATGATAAGTTGATAAATATAATTTTGCGGTATATGGAAAACTTGGTTTAGGTGATTAATATGTTGTACTTGAGATTCACTTGATATTGGCAATGTTTTGGTATGTGAAAAGCTTGGTTCATATGGTTAATTTGTTGTGCCTAGGAATGAGTTGATATAGCAATCTTTTGGCATATGAAAAAGTTTGTTCATATAGTTAATTATATACTTGGGAATGGGTTTGATATAGGCAATGTTCGGCATAAGAAAAACTTGGCTCATATGGTCAATTGTTGTACTTTGAAATGAATTGACAAGGACAGTGTTTTGGTATAAGAAAACTTGGTTCATATGGTTAAATGTTGAACTTGGGTGAGTTGATAACAACGGTTTGGCATATGAAAAACTCAATTCAGATTGCTACTTATTATACTTTGTGTGGGTTATTATAGGCAATGTTTAGAGCGATTGGGATTGGGTACTCTCGGTCACTGCCATCAGCTGCTGCCTTGAATTGGGTTCTAAAGGATGGACTCGGAAGGCTAAGTAGATGCATCTACACCGCTAGCCTGGCATCTGCTTTCGACACCAATTTAAAGGTATGTGTTCAACTCTAGTCAAGATTTAATCTTATTTATGCCCAAATTATTATTTTGCAGTTCTTGAAGTTACTAGCACCAAGTTTTTTTTTTTTTTTAACAATGATGCTATGTTCCAAACAAAATTATGTGGACTGAAGGTGCTATTATTGGTAGTTATTAGAACTGTAAAATAACTTTATAATAAAAGGTTAACATCTGGTTTCTTTCTGTTTGATTTTCAAGAGAGTTAGGTTCTCTACCTCGGTTCTCTTCAGTCTGAGCATCGGAGTCGAGCTGCTTACTCCTGCATTTCCCAAATACTTTTTGCTTCTCGCTTCCGTGGCCAATATTGCAAAACAAATAAGCCTGGCTTGCTACTTAGCTACTGGTGTAAGTTTTCTTGCCTAAAATGCAATTACGTATTTTACTTTTACATCAGCTGTTATACCTTTGAACCTTTTGTTAGTAGTTGCTAGTGTTATAAGTGTCGCCATTTTTTTAAGAGTTTGTGGTTTTTGTTGTGGTAGATAACACTTTTAGGACTGTGAACGAGGCTTTTTTTTTTTTTTTTCCCTTTTGTTTCTTTTGACTAATGAAGTTGAGTTCTAGAGCACTTGTCTAGGTTTTGATGTTGAGTCTCTCTGTTTCAGTCTACTGTCCATCGAAGCTTTGCAATAGCAGATAACCTGGGAGAGGTTTCTGCCAAATCACAGGTTTGCTACTTTTCCCCCCCTAGCCTGTCAATACTCATAATATGAATTATCTTTGCTAAACTTGACAAGTGGCATTGTTTATTGTATGTTTAGATCCAAACTGTGTGCTTTGATAACCTTGGCCTTTTGCTTGCTGCGGCATTGAACATGCTGGTCAAGAACAATGAAAGGTTTGTTGTTAACTTTGATTCTAGAATCTAGTTGGTAGTTTAAAATGCAAATGATCTAATTAGTTTCTTGCTAGTCACTACTTTTTGTTCCCCTATTCATTATAGGTCATTGATATCTATGTCATCTTAAATTAGTTCATCAAAATGTCCACTCTAAGTCTTTCTAATTGTATGCATCACTATTTTTATCATATAATTTAATTGCACAACTTTCTAATCTTTTAGTAATTTGTAAAGATTGCAAGCAGGTTTGCCCTTTGTTGTATACCCAATATTCTCAGTAATTGACCTTTTTGGAATATATCAAGGACTTAAGCATGTCCATTTACAAACATTAACCAAGGTGAGTCAGCATTCATTAGTTTGATTCTGCTAATAAATACTCTGTTTTCAGAGGCAAACTCAGTGGATGTAAATGTATTCCCACAAATGATGTTGGTAAAGGGCATTGTTTATCTCGATTGTTTGCTCACTCTTGCTTTTGTTTCAAGTTCAGGATAGACTTGAAATTATACTAGATACCTGGATTGAGCTCGGATGTGTGCCGTCACCTGCAGAAGTGAGTAAACAGGAAGGAATTGATCTCCCTTGGAGCCAAGGTGAAGCTTTGCATCTATTAAGTCTCGTACTTGGTTCAAGGGCTTTTGAAATATCTACTTTGAATTTTGAAGTCGGATTGTTGTCTGTTGCAGGCAAAGATTCGTGGCCCATCAGAATAGGGTGCCTTGATAATTCCAAGGACCACTTATCGAAATTGTCAATGATGGCAATGCAGTTTTTGAGTAGCGATGACTATTACTTCCTATCCATGGAAACTGTTTACACTGGAGTACCTAGACGAATGCAGGTAAATATTAGCACATGTTCAATCTAGTCTGTCATGCAAATATTGCACCTCTGATCTCTGTAATATATTAACATTTCTTATTTTTATTGCATCCTGATGAAATTTAGCACGGCATTCTTCTTTGCCTACGAGAAGGAGCGGGGACTGCAGATATCACCATGGGTTTGTTGCAGGTAAAATAAACAATGCATGTCCATGGCATTGTTGATTTGGTTTTCATAAGTAAGGTCTTAAGATTATTCTGAGTGAGAGAATATGAACTCTTTTTTGTTTCATTTCTGAGGTGATAATTGCTGCGCAGGCATGTTATATCCGCAAAGCCCTCAAGTTGAACCCAAGTAGGTGGGACAACATGCTAGGGGCTAGTAATTTATCGGACTCGATTCTCAACGAGTTGTTTAAACTAATCGATGAGTGCAAGGCGCAAGCTCAAGATGATCTACGTCTGTTGGAAGAACAGATGTCAGGATTGGGATGGGCTACGAAGAACATTTTGCTGAGTACACAGGAACAAATTCGATACAGTTACATATATATAGATGACTAAAGAGTAAAGAGAGAGATATGCTTTTACTTTTGTGCTTCTGGTGGTTATCCTTTTTCTCCTTTTTCACCGCAGAGTTTTGGGGATCAAAATTGCACTCAAAAGCTAACAATTCTTGTTCAATAGTCTCGGCAACATAGAACTTTTACTTATCGGTTAACTTGTTGAATAGCCCAAAAGAAGGCAAATAACAATTTTGTAAATTTATCACTTTATATCATATGGACAAAATAGTCCTCTTTTGTATTGTACTCTTGCTCTCTCTAAGCTTGCCATTTTTTATTTTTGCCTTTGAAATTGTAAACCGTCCAAATGAAGGCAATAGCAATTTGTAGATTCACAACTTTATAAGATACAGATACAATCATACAAACTAGTTTTCTTTTATTTTCTTTTTTATTCTTCATGTATTGCATTTACTATCTCTGACTGAATCTTCATATATTTTGAGTTCTTCTGTTTCCCTTTCAAATTGTAGTGTGATGAAAAGATAGTATGGAATGTACAGTACAAGGATAATCATGATTGGAAAAAATATATATTTTGGACAAAAAATGGTCTAAAGAATTGATTAACATGTTATGTTTTTGTTGTATTTCGATAAATATGAAGTTATTGTACCATTTAAATAAAAGTTAAGAGCATAATTTATATTCCTTAAAAAAAAAAAAGAGCATAATTTATATTGTTTAGCGAACGATAAAAAAAGTCTTATTTAAAACATATTGAAAAAAAAAAAAAAAAAGGTTACACATTTAAATAAAAAATGATATTTGTGCCATGATTCCTCTATTTCTATGGTGATTTAGTATAAATATATTTAAGATATATTTACAAACTCGTGATATAATCAGAAATTTTGTGAAAAATTCTATGACGACTCCTTAATTAACATTCTTATGCTTCGTTGTTAAATTTTATTTTATATGAGAACGAAATAATAATAATAATAATACGATCATGATCTGTAACAAGATGGTTTCGTTGTATATACTGCCCCCTTTTTTTTTTTTTTCTCTCGTAAGAGCTGGAATACATGAGGAAGGCTTTGAAGGTAAAGAAATGGTCTACAGGCAGTTCAGATGCATTGTGCATCTCATAATAAAAATTACAAATGAACATGATTGAGTAGTAAAAACAAGTTCAAATCTTGCATTATGAAGTACATGAATTTCGAGCAAAACACTGATATTTGATTGCTAACTTTTGATTATGAGCTGAGCAGAACTATGTTGATACCGCCTAATAAATATGATTTTGTGGAACAAATTTATGGAAAGAAACAGTCGTCTATTTGCTCATATACAAGCCAATCTATTTACACTCGCAGGAATAGGAATTTCGCGCAGGAGAAACATTTACAAGCCAATTTTTTTTGGGTTCGGACATCAATGAGAAAATGAACTTGCCTCGGTGCTATAGATCGAGTACTCGCTCAAGCTGAAGTTGGCTCTCTCTTCGTCCCATTTCAAAATCTCTCTGCCGTATTTAAGAGCGGAATCGACACTGTTGGGCTCCAATCCCTGCACCAGAGAAACGTACAACTTTTTCCCAGTTAGAGAAGAATAGAGCCTTTTGAATTTCACCGCAATGTAGTGGTACGCGATCAGGCCTAGCGATGGGCTATGGTTGATGCTGTTGCTGTTGCTGTTGGACCGGTGTTTGCTTACGAGAGGATGGAAGTCGTCAAACCAGTCGCACTCCGTTAACGGCACCCGCTCAATCTTTTTGTCGAACAAATCAAATTTATTTAGTACTAGAAGAAAGTCCATCTGTTCAAAGGTCGGATGCGTGACGATGCTTTCAAAGAATCTCCTGGCCAGCAGCATCTTGTTAGTTAAAGATCCATCTGTATCAGAAGAATATTGGTCGTAGTCGCTCAATGAAACACAGAAAATGACAAGTCCAATGTCTTCAAACATCTCAAGCCACTTGCAGTTTTCCCCAAGTCCTCGGGCATGTACTCTAATAAGTTGGTACCTAAAGATCCAACCAAATAAACCGAAGGTCAACAAACAAGAAAAAGAATTAAGAATATAAATAAGAAGAAAGAAAGGGAATTAGAAAATAAGGCAAGTATCAATCAACTTGCTGGGTAAAATTGGCAATTTAGGTCAGAATATTAGTAAAGTTAAGCCCGTTGAAATCGCATATGGAGTTTTACGCATGAAAATGTGAACAGAGACGGGCCGCAATTTTGAGACATAACTATTAAGGATGCACTGGTACCAACCTAGTCAAAGAATCAGGTTCAGCCGAATCAGTGACGTCTTCAGACGCTGACTGGGGAAATGAGAAGTCGACACATGCTAGCCCATTTGAGGATGTCACACCCTCGGCATAGAGAATATCTAAATCTGAAGGTTCGTAATCCATCCTCAAAATGTCAACAGCCTGAAAAGTGACCAAAATGGTAAGAGTGATGTTAGACAAAAATCATCCGACAAAGCTCAACTCATTCATTCACTACCAACTCATGCTTGTAGTGCTTAAATACCTCAAGCAACACCAATCTTATCTATTGAACAGAAAGTCCAAGAAGAAACTTGCAACACTAGGTAGTGACAATTAACCAAATTCTATGCTGGAAAACTCCAAGAACGTTACACTTACTAGAATATCATATAGTATAAATATAAAAACTTCAACTGCTTAGCAACAAAAGAGAAAAAGTGCATGCATGAAGCGTGATGATCTCACCCTCTCTAGGAAGTAACTTGCAACACTAGGCAGCATTTCCAGCTCACTTCTCCGCTTGTATGTCGCCTGAATCGCTGCATCATTCCATAACTCCTCCACTAACGGAGCATATTCACGACTGGCAGCTGGAAAAATTGCTTCCAGATTGCCCGAAATCATATTCTTGAGAACCCAATCGGAGAATGATTTCAGCCTTGGGCCAAGTGAGTATATACTTTTGCTATTGCCGTCATCAGAATTTCCTGTTTCAAAAGAAAACTTGTTTCAGGTGTGCTTGTGAACGAACATTCCTACTATGTATTATCGTTTATGCCAGTAACCCCTCACTTCAAAACACACCAAAAACAGACGTCTTTAAAAGCATATTATAATTCAATGAGGAGAAAGAAAAAGATGAAAGATAAACCCACCAGCCGAATCTGTTCCAGAGGAAGACTGTTGCTGCATCATTTCAGCCAAACTCTCATCTTCAAATCGCTCTCGGCCCTCGAGGAGAATACCAAGATAGCCATACACGTTGCTCTGAATCTTCAGCTTGATATTTTCTCGCTCATCCTCTGGAAAAGGGATGTCTTTGTATAGAATCTTCGCCTGTATGAAACAATAAATTTTGATGAAGATGTGATTGCGGTGGACTTTGATTAGTTTAGAGTCCAATTTAGTGAGACATGTAATCCTCGTAATCCTCCGCATAACTTGAACGGAAAGCATGATTTAAATCAGAGATTCAGCTCCCTATATAAACAACTACCTGCTTAAAGATAGTGCTCGTTCCAGATCCATTATATCCAACTAAAAGAATCTTCTGAAGCGTTCTTTGCTCAAAGTAGTCAGGAACAGATCTGCTAACTTGATTGGTCATTGGCTCTCCACAAGGACTTGCGGATTTAGATGGAACAGGTAGCGACAAGACAGCACAGACAAGCTTCGTTCCAGCCTGAAAATTAGTCAATGGTTTGAAGAAACATAAAATTTCTAATTATATGCATTTCCTCCAAAAGAAACCCAAAAAAGATATTTTCTGAGGAAACTTACTTTGCCCCATATATACCCTTTTGTATTCTTTTGTCCCTCTTCTTGGTACGACCCGTCTTCATTCACCCAAAAGTGTGGATTACCAGCACATTGAACTCCAGCCAACTGCAATTTTCAGCAACAATAACTTGATAAGCCCTTGCACATTTACCAATCAGACTGACAACAATTTTTCAAGCCTATAAATAATTTCAACCTGCAACATCCGAAGCTCAACTTTCGTAATCTCCCGACCATTTATGTGAACTTGAGTGTTGCCATTGCTAGCATCTGGCTTAATCGGGTTCCCAACATTAAGATGGGGACTGATTACTTTGGAAGGCTTATGCCCCTCCTGTTAAAGAAAAACACACGAGAGACACAAATGATCAGACAATGAAACAGACTTGAACAGAAAAAATAATGAAATGCCTCAAGAATACCATATTCACCTTTCCCCAAAGACCAGACACTTTATCGTACCAATAGTTTCCCGGTTTTAGCTTCTTTGGTGGGTTTGGGCAGGTTTGTAGCATAAGCAACTCCTCATGACAAAGAGGCTTCCCATTAACACAAACATACTCTGGTGGTAGCTGATTTACCTCACAAAACTTCTCAGCCTTCATTATCTGCCGAACCTCCAAATCATTCAAAAGCCTCTTGAGCATCCGGGAACACTTCCCCAAATTCGCTCTCTTTGATTCGTCAATGGGAAAACCAATACAAGTCACACATTTCCGACCTTCTGGCATCGAGCCCATAGCTCTAAGCACACAACTACTACAATACTTTGCATCGCAAACAACGCACACCTCCTTCTCCGTAAATCGGTTTCCCTTGAAGCATCGGTAACATGAACCTTTCTTCCCCTTTGTTTGAGGCTCCCTCTTGACTGGCAAAACCTCAGGCTCATCCCTACTAAACTCCTCATCCTCGCCATCATCAGATTCAATATCGCGAAACGTCACAACTTGAGGCCGTCTCAGATCAGAACTCGACACGTTATTGCAGTCCGAAGCCTTAATGGAAGAAACCCGAGACGATGGATAATCCATACTCAATACCGACTCGTTCGACGCCCAATCCGGTTGATTCAGATCGTTCAAATCCAAACTCTCCTTCCTACCACTCGATTCCCTCAACGCCCTCGAGCTGTCGCAAAACTCAATGGTACTAGAACTCCCAGCTCCGGCTAACAACTCCTGTGAATGTTCATGACTAATCGAACACGACTCCAAAACCCTAGAGCTATTAGCTAAATCCGACAGCTCACCGGACTCGAAATTCGCATTCGAAAACTCCAACGCACCTGAGCTACTCAACTCACCTGACAAGTCTCGACAGCCACTGCTGCCGATGCCGCCGTTGCCGCAATTCTCCGGCGATCTCTCCTCGAAGGCGATCACGGAATTCGGCGAGACCGTCGTCCCGGAGCCCAATTCCAACGCCGAATCCGCATTGCTCCGCTCGAACGCGATCACCGAAGTCGGCGAGACCGTTGATTTCGAAGAACTGAGCAGACCGAGCTCTTTAGAAAAATTCTTCTTCAAAGACGCCGAAGCAATCACCGGCTGGACGACCGGCAGCGACAGCGTCTCCGACAACGGAACCTGCGCAACCACCGCCGCCACCGGAATACTCCCGACATTGATCGGCACGGCCCGAGGAATGTCGTAGGTCACCGGAGGACCATTGTACTCGACGGCGAAGGAGTACTGAGGACCTCCGTCGGTGACGCCGGAGACCGCCGTGACCTCCGGTGGCATTTTCGCGCTCCCAATCCACGAGCTCAAAACTCAAACCCTAACACTAACCCTAACTCCGAAGCGAAACAAGTCCGTACAGTCACAGAACAAAACCATCTGATTCTGAGCCAAAGCCGTAACAATCTCAAACCTTCACAACCGATTTTTTCCACAGAGAATCCAAATCCGAGCCTTTGAAGATACTGTATCGGAAGATGGAAGAGAAAAACGATTCGTGGAGTTTCGGATAAGGAAAAAAATAATAATAGGGAAAGAGATCGTGCGAAGGAAAATTGGAATTTTCTCGGAAGAAATGAGAAAACCGAAGCTCTTTCTGTGGGAAAAATGAAAGAGCGAATGGATTTCAAAATTCAGAAGCTAAAGAGAGAGAGAGAGAGATATGAGAAATCTGAGAGAAAGGAGAGACAAAAAATTATTGGGAAATCCAAAAGCGAAGTGAAAGAGAGCGAGCTTGTTTGTTGGCTGGCTGCTTGGGAAGAAGGAAAATGTGTTAGGAAAGCGGTGGGTGAGAGAGAGAGAGAGGAAAAAGACAAAAGGAGACAGAAAATAAAAATTTTAAAAATCAATTAATTAATTAATTAAAAAGGGTAAATTAAAAAAGGTAATATATCATATCGGTTTTGGATTGGAATCTTTTCTCTCTTTTTTTTTTTCCCATTTTCTTTTACTTTTTTGGACGGTTGTTGAGGAAAGCTGAGGAGTGGGACCCAGTGGGGTCAAGTTAGGGGTACTTTTGTCTTTTTAGGTAGGAGATAAACGGAATCGGTGAAGACCACATGTCCACATGGGCATAGGGCATTACTGTGTTGAAAAATGGTCCTGCTCTGGCATTGCCACGTGGCTTTGTTTTGTTTATTTTTTTGCCCTTCATTTTTGGGTTTAATATGGAAAACCTCCCCGAGATTTTTAGGTTTTCTTTATAAATGGTCATCTATATCTTGTAATTACAATTTAATCTGTTCAGTTATAAAGTCTTTGCAAAATCTCCCACTTCCGTAATCTAATTTGAGACCTCTCCACCATTATTATAACAACTAAATTTTTATGTTGAAATATTTTGAAGGAAAAAATTTATTCAACGATACTTTTCAATAACTATGGCTAGTAGGACAGCCTGATGTCCACAATTTTTTTTTTTTTTTTTTTGCAATCAAAAGATTCACAATTATTTTAAGCGTGAAATAGACAAATACCCAAAATTTATATAACAATAAAAATAAATATCTAAATTTTTGAAGTAATTAAATTTGTAGTCAATTTGTGAATTATTTGCACATATTTTTGGTAACTAAGTGAATTACCACCACTTACTATTGTGTAAGTAATTAAATCATTTGGGTAGTTGGTTACATTTTTCAAAATATTGAGTAATAACTTACATTAAGTTCACTATAATTTCTCTTATTTTTTTAATTACCGTTTAAAAAAATATATTTTCATAACTAGCAAAATAGCAATTATTAAGAATTTTAAATAAAAGATTGATTGATTCTTTATTCGGTACAATCATTTAAAAGATCAATTTTAAGTGATAATTATAACGCCGTTACGAACTTTTATCTAACATAAAAATAAAATTTCTTTTACTATAATTCCATATATAGCTGCTTATCGGCAAAGAACTATAATTTGATGGACTAATAATGGAAGTAGCTACAAAAAGTGAAAATCTAAGGGAGGTATTTGATATAAACCATTTTGTATACTTGTATAATAATATTAACACCATTAAGAATTCGGAACTTCTATCTAAAAATAATAATAATCTTTCTTTTACTACGACTCCATAATTTGATGGATTGTAGATTTGTAGTTATAAAAAGCGCAAATCAAGGGAAGTATTTGATATAAACCATTTTGTATATTTATTAATTATAATTTTGCTTGAAAAGTAAGCCTATGAATAGTCTTAAGCGTGGAATCGGATTCCACCTGTATGTCTTGCCTTGCAAATTGGACCTGTGGGTTTTTTTGTCATGTGATCGCGTTCTCGGTAATTACCGTGGACTCTCATGAACTAGGATTCTATTTTTGCCTTTTGTCTTCGTGTACGGTCTCTGATGATGATGATGTACTTTTCATTCTGTGTGAAAAAAACTGGGTCCCACCACCAACAAACTGTGTACTTATAGCTCTTAGCTGTGTTAAGAGTAAAACATTAGCCTCTTGTACTATGTCGTTTTGTTTCGTCTTCTGTTTTTTTGCTCTTGTTTTTATCTTTTTGATATATTTATAATAATTTCTCATCAATGATTCATGAATCATGATCCATGGTATAAAACGACGGCGTTTAAGTCATTCCGTCTCCCTCTTCCAAGCAAAAGCGACAAGCCATGACTGTGTTGTCCGTTTATAACTTTATATCTGTCTGCGCCACAAAAGAAAAAAAGTGGCAATCCGTAAAACGACATGTCATTTTGAAAAAACGTCGGCTCATCTGCAATAGTCATAGTCTGTCGTTTTATAGAACTAGATAAGTACACGCCAATGATATTGAATTCTTTTGCACTTCCGTGGTTTATAGCTTTACATCAATTTTTTTTTTTATTTTTCCTTGTTTTTTCGGTTGGTTCTATGATACGTCATTTTATTTCCTTTTTTTTTTTTAATAATGTATGATACATCAAATTGATTGTACAATTAGTAAGATGTGGCCGCATTGGCGTGTGAAAACTAAAAGAACTTGAGAGACGTCCTCCTTGCAAACGAGATGTCATCTTGCAAAAACGACGGCTCATCTGCAATATTCATAGTCTGTCATTTTGTAGAACTAGATAGTAGATAAGTACAAGCCAATGATATTGAATTCTTTTGCCCTTGTGTGGTTTTATAGGTTTACATCAAAAAATTTATTTTTCCTTCTTTTTTTGTTGGTTCTATGATACATCAATTTCTTTCTTTTCTTTACATTTATATATATATATATATATATATATATATAATATCAAATTGATTGTACAATCAATAAAATGTGGCCACATTGGGGTGTGAAGACTAAAAGAAGTTGAGAGTCATCCTATCACATTATGTTGTCCATTGCTTTCGGCTGCGCCAGTCCCCGCCCGCCATAGTTTTGTTTGATTTCATTCATTTCCTTTTTTCTTTTTCTTTTTGATTTTGTCATAAGTAAGGATAGTTGCATCATGTGGGTTAAACTGAGCCGCCGTGGCCCGTCAATCAAGCGCGACAATATCTATGCAATCGGCCATGTCGTTCCAGTGTTGTTGTCGTGTCGTGCGTTATGCTTTCACCAATAGTTGATTTCAAAAAACAAAATAAAAAATTTATAAGAAATAATCATTCCGTTCAGGTGATTAAAAACAATAATTAATATTTTTTTAATCATTAAAAAAATAGTCATCGAGTAGTTATAATGAATAAAATTCATCTATACACATTGCTAGTGAACCATGGTTGTTTTTTAAAACTTTTGATACATACATTAAAATTTGGAAAACCTCTTACAAAATGACGTATTTAACTAATTTATCATTAAGAATAATCAGTTAAATAGCACTGAATAAAATTGAACTCGCGACTTAAAATCATTTTTTAAAATTATTTATTTATTATAGTGTCTCGTGTGGTGCCATGGTCGTGTTCGTGCCTTACCTGATAAGAAACAAAATGTGGGGCCTAGCACGGTCCTAATTCGTTTAGGGTCATCGTAACATCAACATGACCCCCAAAGCCAAAATAGAACTTTCTTGTGAAAGCACAATATACCTAACCAGCCTTGACAGTTATGAAATCGGGGATTAAAACTTATGGTCTACATAATTAAGGATTTAAGAGGATTTGTTTTACTTAACTAGATCGTTGCTTTTGGTGTTGTCTTATCATTGACAATTAATTGGGCTCGTAACTTAAACGAAATGATTATTTGGTACGTCCAACTTCCAATAACACATTTTGGACCAATTATACAAGCCTTTGAATTGTGCACGTAAATAGCACGCTTTTAAGAGTTGGGAAAAAAAAAAAAAAATTTGGAGTGAACACTCACTATTCAACAATGAAATATCGATTTCTTTCATTAATTATGTGAGACTTTTAACATTAATGTCACTTTTAGCTAGCAAATTTGTAATCTTTGTAATGTACTGTACTGTACGACGAGACACACGAGTGCATGTATTCATAAGCAAACACCTTTTTTTAATTATGGTATCACTTTTTTTCAATAAACATTAATTTTTTAATAATTATTATGTGAGTATCACTTTTCTTGTCTCATGACACAAAATAAAAAGGACTTGAGAGTAATAATTCATTTATTTTCCTCTCTGACTTATGAGGTCAGATCCAAACCTTAAAAGAAATCTTAATGGGGAAGAGTACCCATTCATGACTTTCATTCAATGAGTCGCTAATTAATATCTGAAATTTAAATTACAATAAAGCATTGTAAACATATCCTAAATTCAATGTGGATATATGTATATGTTTTGTGTGGTTAAAATATTTTTCACAAAGTTGACTATTTTTAGAAGTCGTTATCCAAGTCTCAGTCTCCATATATTCATCCTCAAATTTATATCGACGTGACATCATACCATTTCCGTTTTTTAACATTTGTTATTATTGGAACATATATTCATCATTTTTTTTTGTGGTGAATAGAAAGACAAAGTTTAGCAGTTGCTCATTTAGAAAGAAGAGATTCCAAAAAAAAAAAAAAGGAATGAAGAATTAATACTTTGTGTTGTTTATTCGACGTCTTTCATTGCCAAAAATTGTATTTTACATGGCATTGTTAGGCCGATTCTTCATGCGCATGTGAAACGACTAAATAAAGATGAAATTATAGAGTGAAGAAAAGAACACTAATTAATTATAAATAAAGAAAAAGGGCTGCAGACACACATTGCATGGCAATAATATAATGTAAAAAGTTACCAAACACATAACAATCTTTGATTTTAGCTTTGTACACAAATTTTGAAATTGAAATTTCTTCCCACACACACTTTTTTTTATTTTAATAACAAGTTTGATGTTTGAAAATATTTGCCTTCAACATGCCTAATTTTCACTTCAATCCACACGCAAAACTTCCTTATGCTTTAAAACAAAAAAAAAAATAATAAATAAAAGCCTTTTACTATTCAATAATCCACAAAATTATCAAATCACTATCCACACACACAAAAAATAACACCGTGTCAAATATTAACAAAGTAATGCTCTCTACAAATTTTTTAGGTCAAAAAATAATTTACCAAACGTTCAGATTTGCATCGGAGATGGTCTAACATCTTTTCGACCCCATATTACTACTTCTTCCAAACGAAGCGAAGCTCGGCGCAGTGCTCATTGACTTCCTAATAATCGTTTGCTGCGTCCCGCCCCCTTGCCCCATCGTTGTGCCGGGGGCAGCAACCTGCTCTGACGCCCTCCACATTTTCACCGACTTATCCAAACTCCCGCTGTAAACGATCCATCTCCCCTCCCCGGCCCCTGCCTCCCTATCCCGCTCGATAGCCAGACACTTGACGGGCCCCATGTGGCCCGTCAAGACCGACAAGCAAGCATGCTCCCCCTCCGCCCCCCTCCTCCACACGCTGATCCCCATGTCGGCGGACCCACTAAACACCAAACTCCCCGCCGTCGCCAAACACAACACTGCCAACTTGTGCCCCCTCAACACCCCGCCATGCGACAGCAACTTCTCCCTCTCCCAAAAGTTCACCAGCCCGTCCGACGAGCCGCAGTACACGAACGCCCCCTCGGGGCTCAGCGCCAGCGCCGTCACCGCGCACTCCTGCTTCAGCAGCGTCTGCGAGAAGAAGTGCTTCGTCCCTTTCCCCTGAAACTCCCTCCGCCACACCTTCACCGTCCCGTCCGCCGACCCCGTGAAGACGAGCCCATCAAACCCCGCAACCAACGCGTTCACCGCGTCGTCGTGCGCCTTCACCGACTCCAAGCACTTGAAGCCCTTCACCTTCCAGACCTTGAACGTCTTGTCCCACGAGGCCGAGTACAGCAACGACCCGTCCTCGCTCGGGCTCAGGCACGAGATCGCATCAAAGTGCTTGATCCAAAGCACGTTGTGGTGTCTTCTCACCTCGACGTAGTTGCTGGGCTTGATCGAGCACTTGATGAAGTTCCTCAGCGTCGGAAGAGTCCCGACGCGCTTGTAGCACGTGGCGCTCTTCGACGACGCTTTCCAGACCCGGATTTTGCCGTCCTGGTGGCCGGAGAAGATCTTGTCCTTGGAGATCACTATGGCCTTGACCAGGCCCGAGTTCGACTTGAAGCTCGAGAACTCTCGCTGGTTCTTCCAGACCCGAATGTTCTTGCTGTCGGAGCCGGTGAACAAGAGGTCGCCGGAGGCGGCGAGGGAGTAAATGTGGCCCTCTTCGCGGACGAGAGAGCCCATCAGGACGTTGGAGAAGTTGTCGTTCGGGGGAGCGACGTTGGGCATGGCGTGGTGGGCCCAGGGGGAGCGAGCCAGGGGGGAGGAGGAGGAGAACGACGAGTCGTTTTCGGTGGGGGAGGAGGGGTGGTGGTGGTGCGTGGTGGTGTCGTTTGGGAGGGAGTTTGGGGAGTTGTCGTTTTCGGGCTCGGGTTCAGGCTCGGCGGCGTCGTCGACGAGGCGGTTGAAGCGCTGGCCGCGGCTGCTGAACTCGTCGGTGGTGAAGATCTTGCCTCCGGACTTGGACGAGCTTTTCTTCATCATGGTTTTGGTTTAGGTGCTAATTGTTATATTATATGGTCATAAAGTGTGTACATGTGTTTTAATATGTTTAGATATTATGTAATAAAGTGTGATAAAGAGGAATTACAGGTACGAAGGAACATTATAATGGATTGGAGACAGGTAATAAAGGAGGGAAGGTTAGAGAAAGAAGAAGATTATTAATGTTACTCTTTTCTTTTTGTTATTATTATTATTATTTTTGTTTTTGTTTTTGTTTTTTGTTTTTAGGTTGATTCGTGATGGGTTGCAAGGAAGGAGTGACAAAGGTTGAGGTTACGAGAATAAAGAAGGTTTGGACTATTTTTGGTCATTTTGGACCGAAATCTATGGGATGGACCAATTGTTTTGTTTTGTTTTTTTTGTTTTTATTTTGTTTTTTTGGGTTTTTTGAGGATGAATCGCGATGGTTACAAAGGAAGGAGTGTTAAAGTTTGAGGTATTGAGAGATTAAAGAATGGTTGGACTATTTTTGGTCACTTTGGACCGAAGTTTAAGGAATGGACCAATGGGGGTGCGTTTCTGTGGTTATAAAGGGACCGGCTTTGGACTTCTAAATTGGTGTTGTGTTAGAAGTTGTAGTATTGGAATATGAAGGGAAAAAAAGGAAAGGTTGATCTTTGACTTGTTCCTTGTACTAGTATTTATCAATTTTTGTGGAATATTAGATTAGGCCATTTGTGTAATAAGAAAGGAATATTTTTATGTGTTGGACCTAAATTTGGTGAGGAAAAGGTAACCTTGTTTTCTAGAAGATGTTACAAAATACACGTTTTTTTTTTAAATTAAACTTTAAATTAAAAGAGTACTTATTTCATCATCTTCATTTTGAAAAATATGTTGTTACAAGGATATAAGCTCACAAAAATAATAAAAAAGTCAAGGTAACACATTCGATGAGGTTGGGAAATGACGCGCTCATCACTTAAAAAGTAGTATAGCCATTAAGACTTTCAACAAATATTCCTATGCTAACATCTTAAACAACTTCTTTATTAATGCTTAAGAGCATGCTAACAAGGATTTGTCTATGGATTATATTTATATAAGATTAAAAATATATGATAAAAGTAACGTTTTGAAAAGAAAGGCTTTAAATTCAAAGAATACCTATATCATTCTCTAAATTTCGAAAATACGTCGTTATAAAGATATAAGCTCACAAAAATAGTAAAAAATCAAGGTGACACATCCAATGCAGGTTGCGGTATATATGTCGCGCTCTTCGCTCTTCACTTAAAGAGTGGTATCGCCGTTAACACTTAAACAACTTCTTTATTAATGCTTAAAGAGAGCATGCTAACAAGTAACAAAGATTGTCTATGGATTATATTTATAGAAGATTAAAAAAATATGATAAAAGTAATGCTATAAAAAAACTTTAAATTCAAAAAGCACCTACATTATTCTATTAATTTAAAAAATATGTCGGTACAAAATATGAGCTCGTAAAAATATCGATACATATTATAAATTAAAATGTGAGTTAATATAAAATTATTTTTAGGTGATTTTTGAGATTATAGAGTAAATAACCATTTACTAAAGATGTTTCAAGAAAATAGTCAATATTTCGATTAATTAAGAAATTAGTCATTTTTTTTAACTACATAACGATGTGCATTTACCTTTATATCTTTAGTTTTTTTAAGTATTAATAACTAATACCAATACCAAATATGAATAAATTCTTAACCATAAGTAAAATAATGAACCAGTTAGGTAAATAGCTATTTTAGACTGTGTATTTTTAAAAATATAGCCATAGTTTCAAAAAAATAAAAAAACTAGTAATAAAAAGTTTCTTTCACATGTAAGAAATTTCTGACAACAACAAATTACACATAAAAATTGTTGTAAGAAAATTTTTGACACGCGCGCAAGAAAATTTCTGAAAGGGCTAGTTTTTAATTTTTTTAAAACTGTGGCTAGTTTTTAAAACAATTTTCTAAAAAGTGGCAATTTTCTTAAAATTTCCTAAAATAATTACCCCAACAAGATTTTAAATAAGTAAATTAATTATACACAAGTAAATTAGTACAAAAAATCAAACTTTTTAAAATGATTAATTATTATATATTTCTTTTAGATTTTTAACCCTATTTCTTATTTTTTGGTAAAAAAAAATATTTATGATTTTCTACTCGTTTGGCCATCCCATTTTACCTATTATATTTCATTATATTTTTTTCATTTTTTTCAACTTTTCTTATCTTAAAACCATTCTATTCTGTTCTATTCTATTTTTTTTCAATCATTTTTTTTACTTTCTAGATTTCTATACAATATCTGAAATCTCAACCATTTATATATATCATTTTTTCAAACTATTTTAAACTATTTTTTTCATATAAAAGAATCCTTTATAATATAAAGTGCGAAAGTGGCATTTTGAACAGTGTTCGTCGACCAAAACGCGCATTTTGATCGAAAAACACTGTTCATGTTTTTTTTTTATTTTTTATTTTGGCCTGTGCGTGTGTCATGTACGCGCCACGTGTGCGCGCGCGTCGCCAAACATTTTTTTTTGCAAAAGTGGGGCTCTTTTTAAGGCTTTTTAGCAAATTTTTTAGACCTTTTTATAAATTATTATTCTCATAATTTTTTTAAATTATAAAAATACATTTATTTATTAAAATTTTAACAAAAATATCATTTATTAAAAAAATACATTAACTGCGCATGCCTTAAAACTAGTATAATAGAACGGAAAATGATTTGTGGAAATAAGGGGTTACCCGAATAAATGAACAAAATTAATAGCACGCACCGGTAAACCGACATTCTATGAAAATGCCACGTCAGAGATCCCTGCTAGCTGGGTGCTAGTCTCAACTCTCAAGGCAACTGTTATCCTCGAACGTGAATCATCGATACATATATATATATATAATTTCCTTCCAAATATAAATTCCCTTTCCCGCCGATTCACAAACTCATTTTCTGTTTGTTTCTCGAGAAAAAGAAGGAAAAAAAGCAGCTTCGATTCCTCTGCTGATCTTCGAGCACCGGACCGAGTGAATGACCTAGTTCGCGATGTTCTTCGACACCGTCGCTCGGCGCAGGCTCGCGTCTCTTCTCCGGCCATGGCTCCGAGAGGAGCCGGAGCTAGAGCTGAGCGTAGGGTTTGTCAACTCGCGAGCGATCGCGAAGAACCTCCGGTTCGACGCTTCGGTTCTCGACGGGCTCGTCGACGATCGGAGTGGATTTCGCTTCGAAGATGTTACTATCGAAGAGTTGATCATTAGGTTTTCGAGCTGGTCTGTGCCTGCCATTTCCTTCGAAGTTAATGGCTTCAATGTCGCTCTATCTGTTCGGTGAGTCCAACAATTTATCTGGTTTCGTGTTCAATTTTCGCGAATGTGTTTGTGTAGAGTTCGATTTTGTTTCATCGCGAGACTTGTGTTTCCTTGCAGTGATTCAAAAGAGGAGAGTGATACGCGACCGGCGCGAAAACAGAGCGAAACATTCGCTGAATGCTTAAAGAAAAAGCTCGCTCAGATTGATCCTGAGGTAATTCTACAATTTTTGAGCAAAATTTATTGAAGAAGTATCCGTATACATAGAAATGGATGGTAGTTTAGTACTTGAAATTTTGCAACGCGCACCGTAATCTGTATAATTATCCGTTTCAAAGGATGATTATGGTAAGAAACTTCATTTATAGAGTAAGGTTTGAATGAATGTAAGTTTGGGATTTATTCTGTTTCAGGGTAGGCTTTTGCACAATATTCTTGAGAAGATCTCATCCACTACCCCTTCAGGAAATAGATTTAAGACAGATTTTTCGAATCTTATACTCAAGCATTGTCGGCTACAGATTCGTAATCTTAATGTGCAACTGCGGTTCCCGATGTTGAGTGATTCGTACGGGTGCATGCTGCGTCTGAAAGAGCTTAAGGCAGAATCTCAGTATTTGAATTTTGGATGTCTTTGTAGAGGCATTGTTGGTTCGCTCTTCCTACCTTTAAAAAATACCTCACATGTTATTAGTGTCAAGGGTTTTGAGATTGTGCTTAAATCAGTAGATCAGGTCGATCGTGTCTTGTTAGCTGCTGATTTATTTTCTGCCGTCAAATTGAATGATCTTCAGCTCATAGGTTTTGATCTTCGGGTTCCGAAGTTGAATGTTTCGTTTTCTCCGGCTGATCTTGCTATAGGTTTGGCACTTGGTAAAATATCATCTAAAGGATCCCAGTGTACTAGAAATGGTAGACAACTTTGGAAACTAGTTGCAAGCAGGATGGGCCATGTGATATCATCTCCTAGATTGAAGTTCCATGATTTAGTTGTTTCTGTTGGATTATGGTTGCGTTATGTCCATGCTTATGAGTGTCTGCTGGGGGTAATTGGATATCCTTCTGATCATGATATTCTAAAAAGAAACATTAGTGAGATGTCGCAGAACCCAACGGTTTTAAGATCCGTCAAACAGCAGTGGAAGGTGATTTCTGATATTGAGCAGGAGCTGCCAGCCGAGTTTATTGCACAGGCACGACGAATAGCACGCCATAGAGCACCACTAAATGCACAATCCTTTGCTTTCCAGGAATCCTGTCGTGATACTTATATCAAGTTTGTTTGCAAGATCTGTAGACTTATATACATGTTCTTCCATCTTATTGTATGCTTGTTAACTTTTAGATGGAAGTTAGCCAAAGAGCCAGCTCGTGAGGAACTAGGAATTGTATCTGATGATCCCGCTCCAGAGTTTTTCTTCATTTTGAATCTTGGAAGCATTCTAGTCAATATTTCTCCTACGAATGAAATTCAAATTTCTGAAGTTGAAAAACTAGAATCCCGAATCAAAATCCCTTTCTCTGGTTTTGTTTCAGTTTCTCTGGCAATTGATGCACTGTTGTTAAAATTTGTGGAAGAATTATGTGAAGAGTCTTTGATTGTATCATGTGGACAGTTTAAAGTTGAATCCTCATCTCTTATGGAGACTCCTCCAAATCAAGGCAGCTCAAAAAATTCTCTTAGTTATGCAAAAGGACATCGGAATAAAGATACGAAATCTATGTTATGGTGCGATGCCGCACCAATTTTTCCCCTTTCAGAAACTACTAAAGCCAGTACAGCCAAGAATTTTGAAGGGACTTGTGACCCATTCCTGGAGAAACTTCTAGGAGAAATGTGGTTGAATTGGAGAAGAACTTGCACGAAACTTGAGAAGAGTGAGATCCAGTATTCTGAAAATCCATGCCTTCTCTGCGAATCTAGAAGCTTTTTGATGTATCCAGGTCCCAAAAGACTGGATTCTGGGCTTTGGAAATGTTTTTTCACTCTAGGAAAGTTGCATTTAGGTTTGGGTTGTTCATCAATTTTATCAATCTCTATGCTTCTTAGGCAGATACAAGATGCTTTTCGTGACTTTGGGAGGTCAAAGGTTCTTTCACGTTCTCCAGGAATCGTTGAGGATCCACTAGAATCCAGTTGGGATAGTAAATACAAGTTCTATGCTAATACTTTAAGCTGGAAATTGCTTGAGATGCTTCCAGCAAAACACATTCATCTTGGAGTCTTCATTGCCGGTCCTAGCATCAAACTGTCCCTGGAAAAGGAATTCTGTGGTGGCAACATGGGCAGAAGCCATATGGCTATTCCTGATAGTTTTCACCTTGGATTAGATATAAAAAATATAGAACTTGCAGTTTGGCCGACTTCAACATCCGAGATATCATCAGATGTAGGGAGCCAAGATTGTGATGAAGCGGAAATAGAGTGCACTAGGTTGAAGCAACCTCGAACAATTGAAATGCCTAAATCAGATAATGAAAAGTATATATCTGATAGGTGGATTTTTCTTGGTTCTTATTTTCGGGTTCATGGTTTGTGTGTTTACTTAGGGGACTCAGCTGGAAAACAAAAAGACCAAATTTTTGTTTTGCAGCCAATGGCTATCCAGCTTTCAACTTCCAGGTAAATTTTATCGTCACATGTTACTTCCACCTAATGCGCTTCAATCATCTCGTATACATAAAATGGTGTAAATGGATCTTTTATGTTTTCTTCCATCCTTCTTTATTGTCCTAGGCTTATTTTGTAATCTTTTTTTTTTCTTCTAAAGAAGTGGGTAAGTTTTGTGTTACATCTCAACCTTAGCTTTGCATCTTTTCTCTTATTTTAATCTTTTTTTTTTTCTTTGTGGCTTGGTCGATTGTGCTCAGCGAGATCCTATTGTTTGCCTCCTTTCCAGTAATCAAGGGTGATCTGCTTCTCTTTTGTAGATTTTGAAATCGCAGATCATGATTCTTCATGAGTTGAAATGTTATCTTGCAAGTGTCAATTTTATTACTCTTCTCGTCATTTGATCTTTTGCTAATTGATGGCAGTTTTTTTTTTTTTTTTTAATTATTTGTGATATAGTTGGTCAATCTATGTGAGCATATAATTGTTGTAGTTGTAATTTTCTTTTAAAAGGAAAAAGAAATAACAAATATCTCCCTCTCTCTCTATATCACAACTACTAAACCTCCAACCCCCCAAAGAGAATCTGAATACTGCCAGAACCTTCGATCTTACTCTGATGATGAACTACTGTATTTATTTTGCAGGGAATATTTTCACTCATTTAGCACAAATGTCATTTCTCTCTCCGCAGCCTTGGACGCTGCAGCTACGGGATTGACTCTTTTATCATACATGGATGAGTTTTATGTTCTCTCTCAGGTAATCATTTTTAAATTCCATCCTTCTCATAGCCAATTAATGTTAAGCCATGTGACCCGGACAAGTTTATATAATGATGTAATTTTATTTTATTTTTCATTTTTGTTCTAAATGGGCATGGGAAAGTTCTGTGATTTATGCACACTTGACTAACCATTGGTCTTGCTGGCAGATGGTTGCAAGTTTATATTCTGCAATATCATATTTGTTCAGCAGCTTTGATTCTGTCACTACTGTATCGTCAGAAACTTTTAGGCAGAAATTTGCACGAACCGAATCAGAGATTGAGGAGGAAATTTGGGAAAAAGCACCCTCAAGTTCTAGTAAAGCTTTATTTTTAATTGAGGGGATCCTCAATATTCAGTCAGTGGATTTAACTCTTAAAAAGGCCAGGACGAACGTTGAGACTGGGAGATCTACAAGTAGTAAGATTTTGGCTGAGGTTGATCTTCCTGATTGTGGAATATTGATTTCCATTCAGCAAACAAGTATTGATATGTCTTGTGAAGAAGAGAAACTGAAAATTTTTACCAGATTTTCAGAAATCCAATCTATCACTTTTGGATATCAGAATCAAAAAGGAAAAAGTATTGATCAATCTATACGTGGAGATCTCCTGCTGAATTCTCGTGATTATTTATATGAGATATCTCTTTCAAGTTGTCGATTTTCTCTGTGGTTGTTTCTCCCTCAAAAGACCTCATCTTCTAGGAGCATGCACAACAAACTCGAAGATTCTACTTCTGGCAATAACACATCATCTAGGAGAATGGACAACCAACCTAATGGCTGTGCCTCTTTGAGAAATACATCATTCCTGGATTACTCTGTCGACTCAGAAATTTCCAGCAGCCAAAATTCTAATGTTGCGCAGAAGTTGGAATTTTCTTCAAATACTCAAGCGCCAGACCCGAGTCGTTTGTTAGTGGTAGATATTGAACTGGGTTTGGTTTATATGGGGAGTTGCTCACTGAAAAATGCCTTAATTGGAGCACATGAATTGAATAACCTTACATCATCACTTTCTATTGGAGGCTGAATTCCAGATAATCTCTTTGGCAATTCAGGTGATACTTTTGTGAGTTATATCAAAATTAAAATGCATTAGCTGAACAAAAAATCATGAACCGTTTCTTGAAGTTATGCAGGTTCATATATATTGTATGTTAATCCTCTGAACATTTTGTATGGTTCATGTCAAGGACAATAATTTGGTGAAAATACTTGCATATTATACAAATTTTCTATATTAACAAAAATACATTGCTACCGTGCAGGGTGGTCTTCTGTTCCTTGAAACAAAAGCTGTTGAAAAATTCATCTGTTCTTTTGCTTCTTATTATCATTTTGCCTCAAATATATTATTTGGCAAACAAACATACACCAAAAAGACCGAGCATTCTGCAGATATGACTATATTGGACGACCGCAACGTTATAGAGAGGACTCTTGACATACCTTTGCAGGACAAAGAAAAACATGTGCAGGCATTAACTATAAATGTTTCTCAACTTACTACCATTCTTATGATTGAGGATGAAAAAGGTTTATTAGACACCCTCAGTCTATATTATTCATACACACGCACCAGCTCTGCACATATTCAAATGATTAGTCTACTTTTGCAGGTGGTGTCAAGGAACTTGTGCTAGAAATTGATGTTCGTCTGAACTCAGAATTAGCAAATACGGCGAAAAAAGTTATTTTTAACCTAGAAAAATTGTCATTCCTCTCTCAAGTCCTCCAAGAAAGCAGTGGAATTGAATTGCAAATCCCACATTTTCATTCTTTAGCATTAAATAATATGTCAACTCCCTCTGGAGATAGTGCTTCAGAACTTAAGCATGATGTTATGATCGAGCCACCTAATGATCCAAGTTCTTCAATGGATTCTGACTCTCAGGAAAAAATTTCGGCTAACAATTATGTACCTGAGATACTTGAAATACGTCATCAAAAACATATCTTGAAACATTTAGGTGCTTTATTATCTGTTGAGAAGCACATAAACGGTCAGGCATGGGTTGGCAGTGGTTCTATCAAAGGTTTTGATATCACTGTCTCTCTCTATGAAATAGAGGTGAGCTTTTGATGTGAAAAGGGTTTGAAAAAGTTTGTAAAAACTGGCGATGCATGTCTAGCATCATTTAAACGTGTCATTACCTTGATTCTGGCTTACAAGTTCATGGGCATTGCATTGGTCTAACATATTTTCATGCCTCAGATGATTCTATGTATTATTTCATCTTTATCTGGAATATTCAGCATGGTGACCACTACTAACTTGCATAAAAAGCGGAGGCTCAGTTACCAGGAGGAATCTGGCAGCACTATGGAAGAAATGGTACCTGATGGTATGGTTCTTTTCTTTATTGGTCTTCTCCGTTGTCTGGAATATCAAGGTAACAGGTTTATTATGACATGCGTAGGATCGATTGTTGCTATTCAAGATGTCCACCAACATATGTACTTTGCAGTGGATCGTGAAGAGAATAAGTATAGCTTAGCCGGTGCAGTTCATTATTCATTAGTGGGAGATAGAGCTCTTTTCAGGGTAGGGTTTTGCATTTACTCACATTGCTGAGATTATTTTAAATGAATTCCAAATTAAGCATCAGCTTGTTCGTATTTCCTATGTATGTACGAGATTTGATAATTAACACTCGAATTTTATGTGCTTTCAATAGGTCAAATACCACCGTAAGAGAAGATGGAGGTCATCAATTTTGTGGTTCTCCTTGATATCACTCATGCTAAGAATAATTCAGGAGAACCATTTCGATTGAACTACCGGTCGGGTTCAGGCTTTGTTGATATCTCCAGCACCGATGACGGTTCTTGGTCATGTTGGAGAACACATTCTTGTGAGCCTGAAAGTTATGAGAGTGATGATGATTGGGAACCCTATAATCAATTGATTAGAAAGAACTTTTATCTTGTGAACAAGAAGAATGACTGTGCTGTTGCATTTGTTGATGGGGTTCCCGAGTTTGTCAGGAAGCCTGGAAATCCAATTAAGTTTAAAGTTTTCCACAACCTTTCTGTTCCTTGTGGTTCTGGCAAGATAGATAGCCACCATTTGGAAAATATTGGAACTAGTCTGCAACAGAATGAATCTACGTTTAACAAGAGGAATCAGGACGAAGTGGAAAGTTCCCCTGCATTGATATTGCGTTTGATAATAAAAAGATTTCTTTGACCATTGTCCATGAACTTTCTGATTCAAGTGATGTGTTTCCTCTGCTCCGTGCATCCATTGACAGTTCCCAACTTATTGTGCAAGTTCTGTCCAGAAAGATCAGGGTTATTAGCACATCAAAGGCTGCAATATATCACTTTGACTCCCAAGGAAACTTATGGTGTGTTTTTAAATTGCATATAGACATTTACTTTCATTTGAGTAACTAATTCATACATTTTGCATCTACGCGTTTGATAATTACATTTGGCATCTATGCGTTTGATCATTACATTTTGCATTTGAACTCTATTTTCCACTAACCAAATCTTAATGCACTTCCTTCTATATTTTGAATTTAGGAGAGAACTTCTCGTTCCAGTTGAAATCTTTATTTTCTATCGCTCTAACTTCTGTATCCAAGATTCAGCAGCTGATTTGAATGGAATACCTGTTCATTTCCATTGCAGAACTAAAGAGGTTAGGACTGTGATTTGTCAAAGCGGATGGTCATTTCAAGACTGTTTACCACTTTCACTATTTTTAACCCTTTTTATGTTGTACATTGACAGTTGAACTTGTCCCTTTCGGAGCTTTCATTGGACATACTCCTTTTTGTGATTGGCAAGTTAAATTTAGCTGGTCCTTACTTAGTGAAAAGCTCCAGGATCTTAGTCAATTGTTGCAGGGTATTTTATTCTCTTATCAACTCTTATGATACATCAAATGCGTTTTGGGTGCACAACTTACATATCTGAATGTGATACATATGCATCCATGCGTGCATGCTTTCCATCTTCTTGTGGCCTCTTGGTTAAAAACTGTTGTCTATTTGGATCTTGTCGATGTGGACTTTAAACTTTTGCTCATCTTCTTTTTTTTTTTTTTGCTTTTGGTCCAAAGACAATAAGAGGAAAGGTTTACTCATCACGTTTTATTATGCCTTTGAGTCTTCTCTTCCCCTTGCTCATTTCTTTAATGGAAAATTAAACTTGAGATATTTGAGGATTTATTGCAGGGAAAATGAAGAAAGCAGATTATAGATAAAAGAATTTTATTCTTTAAGTGGAATGAATAGCAGGATTCATGTTATTTATTATTATTATTTTTTTTTTGATAAAATTGATTCATTAACACTGAGAAGATTACAGTACAAATGAGGAGGAAGGTGAAAGGATAAGGAATCCTCCAAAGACAAACAAAAAACAAGCCTCCAAAAAGGATGGGAAATCCTCTAAAACAACATTATAATCCCTGTAAATCTTGCCAACATAGAACCCCTAAAGAAAAAGAAAAAGGATTCATGTTCATGAGATGTGTTCTTGTTCTTTTTGGCTTCTGCATCCCATCCATGAGTTCATTTTGGTTAAGATCTTTGCCTTTACTATGTCCCGTCTAATGATTTAGCATATAGATGATTGGTGGAATTTGGAATTGTTACTGGTATGTTCAATTTCTTCGATTTACAGATTGAGATAATATAGTAAATAGAACTTTTCCATCCTCGGTCTCATTTACCACTCAGAACTCAGAAAACTTTTTCACCCAAACTTGAACCAGTTACTTTGATTTTAATTTTATATCTCTAGATAATCCGTAGAAAATGATTTACTATAATGACAGGTGGAGAACTGTACAGGCATGAACCTTCTTTGTCAGTTCAATAAGCAACGTGTGAAAATAGCCAGATATCAGTCTACTTCCATATTTTTAAGGTAGGAACAAAGTGCTTAAATCTCATACATATGGGTTGGAACTAACAGGTGTCAGACCTTGTATTCGACCACCAATTTAGTTTCTAGAATCTATTCTTGATAAGTTATAAGTGCTTCACATTCCTTTCTTATGAAAGTTATCAAATAAACTGGATATGTTATTATAATTGTTACTTGAAAGGTACTCAGACTTGGCAAATGAACCCTTAGAGAATTTATCTGTCTCGCTTCAACTTGCTGTTCTTGGATCTTTCACGACATCCTTAATTCAGCTGTCTCTTTTGCGAGCTGCAAAACTTGCTTGGAAAACTCGAATAATCTCGTCTCAAGGTATTTTCTAGAGTCTCTTCTATATGAAGTGGTAAAATAGTTTTCCTTTAGTACATCGAGCAATAATCATATTAAAATCATTCTAGTTAAAATAGGATACTTTATTATCATTCCTTTCATTTCATTGGCTGAACATGCATGATACATAAAGGTGTCTCAATGGGACAAGGACTGGCTTATTAATGGTTAATTTGTAGCTTTCTGTGAGTAATTGGATCTTTCTATTGTAGCAGCCTGTTGGACTCTGGGAGATCCTTATTTGTGATTATTCAGGTGGAAAAATTAAGTAAGAGGTACTACAAGGTCTTAGAAAATGCAGGCAATGTTGAGCTTGGAAAATGACCCTTGTGAATTTGCTATTTGATGGATTACGTAATCAAAGGAGAAGATGTGGGTATAAGGAAGAAGTATTTAAAGATCTCAAACCTAGCAATATGTACCTTATAGGATTGCACTGCATTGTAATTAATTGGGTCCAACTACCTTGCTAATTTTTATGCTAGATTCTTAAAGAGGGTTTATTTCAGAATTCAATCGATGGCCTTGATATATGCATCTTTATTTTTCGTCTCTAAACAGGTTCAAGAACTTATCCAGGGCCGTTTATTGTAGTTGATATTTCTAGAGAATCCGAGGTACTTATAAAAAGAGTACTTTAAATCTAAATTTCATAATCTTCTGAGAAAACTGTCATGAGTACAATGTCCTTTACCTTTCTGCCTTGCAAAACATTTTTGTGTCTTGTAGGATGGCTTGGCAATCAGTGTGTCTCCTCTGATAAGAATACGCAATGAAACCAGATTCTCCATGGAGCTACGATTTCGACGATCTCATCAAAAGGAAGATGAGTTTGCTTTAGTGATGCTAAACTCTGGGGATACAATTGATGATTCGATGGCAATGTTTGATGCCGTACATTTGTCTGGTGGAATGAAGAAGGCATTGACATCTTTAAGTCTTGGTAAGCATTTTTTAGCTATAGTTGCTCAGAATAGACAGAACCTTTTGAGGGTCAAATATATACTTAAAAGAGTGTGATTAAGAATACTTAACTTTTCATCTGAACCGGAGATTTATTTTTTTAGTTAATTTAAAGCATGATCAGTAGTTTATAAAGATGAAGAACTGGGGATGAAGGTATGTGTTATGCATGTCTTGAGTGTCAAATTGACTTAATAAGCGACTCGATCCCCTGATCCTCTGTCCTTTTAAGTTTCATATCCAATCAGGTCAGTTCTTACCTTCATGTCTTTCCATCTCTCTTTCTCTCTCTTCTCTTGTTTCTTTTAGTCTGATGGTTTGATTTCATAAAGAATTAACATGGTTTGGGACTGATATGCAGGTAACTTCTTATTTTCATTTAGACCCAAAAATACAGAAGGTTTGATGAATTCCCAGAGTTCGCTTTCAGTGGAATGGTCAGATGATCTTAAAGGTGGAAAGGCAGTTCGTCTCTCTGGAATATTTGATAAACTAAGCTACCAAGTTCGAAAGGCTTTACTTAATGAAGCAGTAAAATGCTCCTTCAGCACCGTGCAATGTAGCCTCAAATCTGAAGGTTCTCATGTTGCTGACATGCATTTTCTGATTCAGATCATTGGAAGAGATGTGCCTGTTGTACAACCTAGTAACTCTAAGGAGGGGTATGAATATAGCAGTTCACCTGTAACACTTCAGGAACAAAAGGAAATTTTTCTTCTTCCAACCGTAAAGGTGTCTAACTACTTACGGTCAGAGATACATGTATTTCTAAGTGAAACGGGTAAGGGCATATTCTGTTGGACAAGTTAAAAGCATTTTTTTAAAAATAGTAATAATAAAATGTTTCAAATTTAATCTTTCGTGTTGCTGCAGATGCATGTTCCAATATTGGCAGTGATAACACTTTGAATCAGGCAATGATATCAAGTGGTTCCTCGGTGGATTTTTATGTTAATCCTTCCATTATATACTTTACTGTTACACTGACTACTTACAATTCAAGCTGCAAATCGGTGAATAGCAGTGATTGGGTCAAGAAGTTACAAAAGCAGAAAAGTGAGGTCCGATATCTAGATATTGATCTGGATTTTGGTGGTGGAAGTTATTTTGCTTGCTTGAGACTGTCTCGTGGGCATAAAGGCATATTGGAGGTAATAAGGATATGATCATTAGTGTCATGATATGTTTTCTTTCAACTTTCTTCAAAACATTTGTTTCATGTTGCACTGGATCTGATTGGCTTTTTTTTTTTTAGGCAACTGTTTTCACCTCGTATGCTCTGAAAAATGATACAGATTTTTCTCTATATTTCTTTGCACCAAATAGGAAGCCCCCGCGTAGGTAATCACTGGATCTCAATATCTCATTCAGAAATATAAATGACAAAATATATTTATGTGCTATCCTTTTAATGCTTGGCCCATAATAAATGAAGGCGTGAAGTGGAGAAGTTTGATTCTGCCATCCTTCCAGAGTTGGGATTACTTGTGCCTCCAAAGTCAACCAGATCTTGGTTCTTGAAGTAAGATATGTAATTCACAATAGAATGATCACTTTTAAAGCCCATCTTTGCACGTTTACTCTTATTTTATGATTTATAGAGGTTGATTTGTAGAGGTTTCTGTGGCTGTAATTATCTTCTTTCTGTTTCCAGATCCAACAAGGTGTGCCTCAAATTGTTAGAAGATACTGCATCAGAAGCTCTGCTGGACTTGGATGCCTTATCGGGCCTTACAGAGATAAGCTTAGAACTAGAAGAAAGTACTGGAGTAAATTCCATTACAAAGCTTGGAGTTTCTGTGGGCCCTTTGCTTGGTAACGCTGTTGCGCCGTCACAATTAGTAACTGTGGTTCCACGATATGTTGTAATTAATGAATCAGAAGTGGCTATCAGTGTTCGTCAATGTTATTTACAGGTGGCTCTTTCATTTAATTTCGTAGTTTTTTCCCCCTTTTTCTTTGTCTGTTCTGACCCAACTTTCTGCTTTGCTGATTGAAAAAGGATGACACAACTGGCACTATTATCATTGAAAGTAGACAGAGAACAATGTTACATCTGTGGAATGTGATGAGCAAGAGAAGAGAACTTAATTTCTTTGAGAGTTTTATAAGAAATCACAGAAAAGCTAATGATGATGCACTCTTTCATATCCAATTTCAACCAAATGAGCCTGATTTAGGTTGGTCAGGGCCAGTATGCATTGCTTCTTTAGGACGGTTTTTCCTCAAATTCAGGAAGCAGCAGTCAGGTGAGGGGACTTCAGCAGAGAAAAGTATGCCAATATTTGCTGTGGTCCATGTTGTGGAAGAAGGTTCTACACTTGTCTTGCACTACCATAAACCTCCAAATGTCAATCTTCCATATCGGATTGAGAATTGTTTGCGTGATGTATCTATAACCTACTTCCAAAAGGTTCTGCTTTTTCTCCATGTGGTCTATTTGCTAATGCTAATCTACTGATGTGCATCGGTTCTATAATATGTCTATGTTTCAATTCTCTTGCAGGAATCAGCAGAGCAAGAGGTTCTTGGAACTGAAAGTAGTGTTGATTATGTATGGGATGATTTGACCCTTCCACGTAGATTAATTGTCGGAATCAATGGTAATTTTTTAGCAGTGTAGACGAGTTGCTGCTTATTACATTGATAATTAACATTAGTAGGAACAAGCTTGCAATCACTTTCTTCCCAATAGGAGAAGCAAGCGTGTTTTTTTTTTTTTTTTCAGCTCTATATGTCGGAAGGTTATGTGCAGTTTATCTCAGTTGCTTATGACCCATACCCATGTCCACTTCCTGTTGCATTTTCAACCCTTCTTTACTTTCGACGTAATATTTCATTTCGAATAACCATATTCGTTTTGCATTATCGATGTTTTGAAATGTACCTAACCATTAGGGCTGCCTTGCTATTTCCTATTTGTTCTCTTTTTTGTAGGATGAATGGTTGGGAAATGATGCGTTTTTTATAATTTCCACTTGAATGAGCTATATATGCTTCTTATCAGATGGACAGATCCCTAATTTCAAGGTTATTGATGAGCATTGCTTAACTGCCTGACATTCCTTGCAGATGGTCGTGCAATACGGGAGATTAACTTGGACAAGGTGCGGGGATGGAAGCCTTTCTTCAAGCTCGGCCAACAATTGGCTTATCATTTTCTTTTGGATAATAAATCAGATACAAAGCCAACAGATGGTGTTGAAATTAATAGCATGGAGAGGGTAAAAGTAGGCTATGAAGTCTATGCAGATGGTTCTACCAGGGTTCTTCGTATTTGTGAGATTTCTAAAAGCCATAAGGGAGAGACTGTATTTCAATCATGTGAAAAAATACAACTAAGGATTCCTCAACTGACACTCCAGTTGCTTGAACAGGGAAAGCGGGTTAGTCTCAACTATGTGAAATATGTAGATTAGTCAAGTCACTGCATCTAGTAGCTGGTTTTTTATGCATGATTTCTCTTTCATAATTTGGCACTTTCTAATGCAAGTAATCAAAGCTAAAAGCTAAGTTGAAAATGCTGTCTTCAAATCTTTGTGATACCCCTCCATTACTTCAATGAATCAATTTATAAAACCAGCCAAGATCTTTCTTTTCAGTATAGCATCTTATTGTTTTCTAGCTTGCAGACTAAGTTAAGTGGTTTCATCTATATGAGCACATTCTTTCAACTGAAAGAGACTATTTGATTGTTTCTATGAAGGATGGAAATGAGAGGGAGTCATCTCTGTATACGCCAATTATTGCTGCAAGATTTGGGAATTTTGGTATAGATTCGTTGTTTACTGATCAGCAGAAATATAACAAGTTGAATTTACAGGTAAGGTTGCTTTGTGTGCCTTACTTTACCTAAAATGGTTGAGCCTGTGTCTTCTCCGTTTTCCATATACTCTGTATAGAAAATTTTCTAATAATTTTAAGAAAGTTTATTCAATTTGTTGGTCCAGTAGCTTCCAGCCCCGGCCTGGTTCTAAACTGAGGCTTGGGACTCTTTGCACCATCTGAAGAGACCAGGGTTACGACAGAAGACCATCGAAAAATATCTCTTTTAATCCAATTAACGGTGTCTTTCTATATGTATATATATGCAGTCACTGATTATAGAACCGAAGTGGGTTGGGGCTCCTTTTGCAGCACTGCTACGAAGACATCAAGTAGAGAACCCAGAATCAAATGATTGCATATTGAGAATTGTCTTTGTTCTGCTGTCAACCAGTTCTGATGTTATACAAGTTAAATACTCGTCTATTGCTCTTCAGGTAAAATCAAGCATTATTCAACTAACCATCCGTATATTTAAGTGGTTACTTTGTTTATTTCTTCCACTTCATTTGCTTGTATATCTCTTAAGTTTTGGTGAAATTATATTTGAAATGGCTGAAGGATGCTTGTTTTATACAGCCAATTGGCTTGAATCTTGATGAGGAAACGATGATGAAAGTTGTCCCTTTTTGGAGAACATCTCTCAGTGACCCAAACGCCAAGAGTCGGCAGTTTTATTTTGATCATTTTGAAATCCACCCAATAAAGGTCTGATTTTATTTTATATACGTATATCTCTGCATTTTCTTTATGTATTCTTCCTTGATCATATTACTTCTGTTTAATTTTTTTATAGATTGTTACAAACTTTCTTCCTGGGGAATCATATTCAAGTTATAGCTCAGCCCAGGAGACACTCAGGTCTTTGTTGCACAGCGTCATAAAGGTATAGGGCAAGTGAAGTTTTCGAGACTATTTTTTCTCACATATCAAGTTTATGCAACATTTTATTTTTTATACTCTGTTATCTCATCATGGACAGTTCTGTTTGTTGTTGCGCCTTGTTGTGCATCTTTAGGTGCCTCCAATAAAAAATATGGTTGTTGAGCTGAACGGTGTCTTAATTACACATGCTTTGATCACAATACGCGAACTATCCATCAGATGTGCACAACATTATTCATGGTATAAAAAAATGCTATACTTCTCCTTAGTATGTTAAATTATGTTGGATCTACGACATCTTTTTGAGCATTGATTGACTATTCAGGTATGCAATGAGAGCTATCTATATTGCCAAAGGAAGCCCATTGCTTCCACCTGATTTTGTGTCCATGTTTGATGACTTGGCTTCCTCATCCCTTGATGTCTTCTTCGATCCCTCCCGTGGGTTGATGAATCTTCCAGGTTTCACTTTGGGTAAGGTTTGACTGTTATTCTTGACTGTGCAAATTTTTAGCAAAGAAATTGTGTAAGTTCTCTTTCTTCATATGAATTAGAAATGATTATATCAGTAACTGCTTTTATTTTCCTAGTGTTTTATATCTGAATTACAGTCCTTCCCCTTGTTGATTAGGTACTTTCAAATTCCTCAGCAAATGTATTGGTGGTAAAGGATTCTCAGGAACTAAACGCTACTTTGGTGATCTAGGAAAATCTGTATGTTATAAATTATGTTTCATTAGGTATACATGTGTGCATAAGTAGTATATTGTCAGTACCCTTGCCAACTCTTATGGTGATTTTGCAGTTGCGAACAGCTGGGTCTAACATGCTTTTTACTGCGGTCACCGAAATATCAGATTCTGTTCTGAAGGGAGCAGAAGCAAGTGGTTTTAATGGAATGGTAAAATTAGCTCTTTACATATATGTTACCTAAATAGATTCGTAAGTTTGGGTTCGTTTGAAAAAATGTGACTGTTCAATCGTGCACTTTTTTTTTTTTTTTTTACTATTAATGAAGTACTAATTATTAAATAAAAGGGGGAAATTTTTATTCAGATTGTCTTTGATACCTACTTTTGGTGGCATGATTTCTTGTAGGTGATTGGGTTTCATCAAGGAGTAATGAAACTGGCCATGGAGCCATCGCTGCTGGGCAGTGCTTTGTTGGAAGGTGGCCCAGATAGAAAGATTAAAATGGACCGGAGTCCCGGGGTTGATGATGTAATAGTATCTCCTCTTTATGTTTCTCATTTCTGGTTCTACATAATATTTCTCAATTCTCTATTCTCACTTGATATTTCACCGTTACCCACTATAAAACAGTGTTTCGACGAATCTGTCCTGCTTTTTTTATATGCCATCTTTCCAGCTATGCAACCCCTCTTATCAAAATCTAGATATCATACTGGAAAAATACACCATTAAATGTCTTGTCAACATTTTCTTTGAAATGTTGCAGTTATACATTGAAGGTTACCTGCAAGCTATGTTGGATACATTGTACAGACAAGAATATCTTAGAGTTAGAGTTCTTGACAATCAGGTACGCAAAAACACTAAACAAAATTCGGCTTATTATTTTTTGGAACTCATTAACACCAATAAAAATTCTAATGGGGAGGCTGGTATTGATTTGATACACCATTCCTTGGGTCCACATTATGCAAGTCTTGTCATATAATGTCCTAGTTTCATTATAATTTCCAGTATTTTATGTTCTTTTACTTTTACATAGTCGCAGTTAAGCTTATGTTCAGCCTGGTGAATATTTTTACTTGCAGTTGCCTTCATTGCTAGATAATCGAGTAAATTAAGGTTCTATAATTGTCATATATCTATCTGTATAGGTTTGTCTAAAAAATTTACCCCCAAACAACGCCCTTATCGAGGAGATCATAGATCATGTGAAGGGATTCCTTGTGAGCAAAGCATTGTTGAAGGGCAACCCTTCCAGAGTTTCCCAACCGTTGCGTCACCTCCGAGGAGAGGGTGTAAGTTTTGATCATCTCTTGTAACTCAACCTGGAAAATTTGGTGTCCTTTTTTATCTATTGAAACCATAGAATTTCCCAACCGTTACATAATCCTTTTGCTTTTTTTACAAAATGATATGCAACGATTGAGCAAGAGCAAATTATCAACAGGAGTGGAAACTCGGACCGACTCTGCTGACACTATTCGAGCACCTATTCGTGAGTTTCGCAATCCGAATGCTTAGGAAGCAAGCTAACAAGTTCGTCACCAACATCAACTGTAAGAAAGATTCGAACGACGACAATCAAAAGGTGATCGTCCCATCAAACGCAAACAATCTCGAAGAGGAACAAAAGGTTATGTTCATCTGGAGATGGGGAATCGGCAGGTTTGTGCTGTCGGGCATTGTCGCATATGTAGATGGCCGCCTATGTCGTTGTATTCCTAACCCCATAGCACGGCGCATAGTAAGCGGTTTCTTGTTGAGTTTTCTCGACAACAAACGTATAGATGAGTAAAGCAAGGATTTTTTTTTTTTTTTTCCCCTTTTTGTTTGTTTGTTTTGTTTAGTAGTTTCAACTTCTTTCTCTGATGTACATAACTTTATTTTCTTGTATATCTCCTTGATTCAAATAAGCAATCTGTGTAGAACACCCACTGAAAATATGTCGACATGTTTTTTAATTGCTTAGATTTGCAAATATCCCCTATTCAATTCAATAAGTCTTAGTACAGGGAAGAAAAAAAAATCCAAATAAATAAATATACAAATAAAAAAAGCTCAAGAACGCCGTTGGTTTTTATTGAAAAACAATTAAACTCGCCCCTTGTTTTTCACACTTCTGGGTAGACTCGGGTGATGTCTCCTCGGTCACTTTCTTGCCACAGTCATCGTTTAGAGGTACCTTCTTTTGCTTAACCATTTCGAGTTGATTGTTTGTTTATTTTTAAAACCCCAAAAAATAAATACACGACAATGTACGTGCTCATCATGAAGAAGAATTGGATAAGAATAACATTTTGGCAAAATCACGACATGAAGATGTGTACCATATTGTGTAATTATAGGTAGTTGTAAAAATAAGGGTCAGTTAGGTAAATAGTCATTTTGGACGGTATGTTTTTAAAAAATAGCCACAGTTTTAAAAAATTTAAAAATTAGTCATAAAATTACAAGAAATTTCTGACAATAACAAAAATACACATAAAAATACTGTCAGAAATTTCTGACACTAGGCAAAAATTTTATAAGAAATTTCTGACATGATTAGTTTTTAAATTTTTTGAAATTGTGGCTATTTTTTAAAATCATTTTATAAATAGTGGCTATTTTTTTAAAATTTTCTAAAAATAAATCAAAATTAAATATATTTTTAGAAACTAATACATGTTTTAAAATATTAAATAAAAGCATTGTTAAGACAAAAAATAACAAAAAAATATCTACACTTTGTAAGAAATTTTTAACATTTTATATTTTAATAAAGTAAAAGTTGAAATTAAAAAAAAAATCTTACACAATATGTGAATATTTGTTTTATTATTTTTTGTTATAAAATTCTTGACAAGATTAATTTTTTTAATATTTTGAAGAGATTTTTAAGGATTTAGCCAAATTTTTGGTAATTTTTTTAAGAATTAGCCATAGTTTCACGAATTTAAGGAATTAGCCATTTTCGTTATGTAACAGTTTTTGTTACACGTGTAATAAATTTTGTTACCCACGTAACAAATTTTGTTACGCCTAGTAATAATTTTTGTTACACGGATAACAAAAATTGTTACACGTGTAACGAAAATTGTTATACAACGAAAATGATTAATTCCTTAAATTCGTGAAACTATGGCTAAATTTTTGAAACATGAGCTTAAAAATGGCTAAAACCCAAATCTTCCCTATTTTGAAATATGTGCTATTTAAAAAAAAAACGTAAATAATTTTTTGTTGTTTAGTGCGATTTTTCTTATTCTATGAGATCTAGACATGTGGCTTTTCTTTTTTGTTGCAGTGATATAAGCCTGATTGCGATAAATAATAATCTTGGTATTTCTTTGCAGATATAAGACTGATGGAGATAAATAACAATCTTGGTATTGATAGATACACCAATAAACTAGGAAAGTGACAATAATTAAGGGATGGACCCAACAAAAATTCAGCTATTTAACAAAAGACATTTAGCTTGTCCGTACACCTGGGTCTTGACATTGTAATACCTTCTGACAAGAAGCCACCAAAAGCACCCGGTTTTACCAATCCCCAAACTATGAGCCCATGGCTCTCTTCATTTTTTAAAAAAAAAATTTTGTCATTTTGTAAGCCCTGTTTTTGGTCAAGTGCTTGATCAATAAATGGAAGCCTCAAGTTTTTATATATGCGCTGATGGTTGTTGCTCTGCAGACGGCATAGTTTAGGGAAAATGGCAACTTTCCTAGATCAAAATCAAATAATACATTGCATTGTAATAACTGCTATTGCTATTGTCTTCCTTCAAAGTGTGTAGATATGTGGCTTTATCTTTGTATGCATTTTGAGCCGCTTTAAGTACCAGTGTACCATTACCATTACCATTTACCACTCACGCGACGCAAAAGTTGTCAAATTTTAATTGATAAATAATTTATATCTTCCCCATCTATAAAAAATAAAAATAAAAAAAAGTCACGTATTAAATAAGTTAGCATTAATAAATTAGGATAAAAATCGTGGTCCCTCGAGGCTAGAACTACTCAAATACAACGATCTTTAATACCGTGTATTATTTAAGCAATTTTTTCCCTCTTTTTGTGTAATATTAAAAGAGATTTAAGAAATTAGCCTTTTTAAAAAGGTCAAGTTTGAAAGATTTAACCATAGTTTCACGAAATTAAGAATTTAACCGTAACATACGTGTAAAATGTGTAATATAAAATGTTACATGTAACAACTAACATAAAATGTTACATATAACATATTATGTTACACGTATGTTACGGCTAAGTCTTTAATTTCAAGAAACTATGACTAAATCTAACAAAATTAGTCAAAAGTTTGGTTAAATCCCTAGAAAGACAACAAGGAAAGGCAAACATTATTTAATTGGGAAGCAATTAGTAAAATAAAGGTGCACTAAAAGCTTAAACTGAAAAAATTAGGTTGTTGGATTTTGTTGTTTATTCTATCTAAATTCTTATAACATGAACTAATATAGTATTGCTTTGGTGCTCAATTTAGTTACTAATCACAGCATTAAGAAGGAAACTATAACATATCTAGTCCTTAACCGCACGTTTCTTATAGCATGCCAAGCATTATGAACAAAATTCACTTTGGGAGAGTTTCCTTTTTTTTTTTTATTTTAGGGGAAAAAGATTGTCCACCTATTCCAATGCAAACTATAAAAAACATTCTTCGTGTCAAACTCCACTCAAAAGCAGAAAACATAAAATAAAAAATTAATAAAAATAATAGAAAGAAAGAAAGAAATAAAACCCCACACGTTAAAGGTATAACACTTGAATAAAAACCATTAGCTTAGAGGACCCAGAAAAGCCCAAAAACCACTCACAAAGAACTGATTAAACAAACCCAAAAAATCCAATGGCAAACCATCAAAACCAAAACTCCTCTATTTTGGTCTATAAATTAGAGCTCTCTTTCAATTGTAACACTCTCAAGTCATACCCTTTTATCAGTTTCATAACCCCCCCTTTTTTTTTTTTTTTCTCTCTTGTCACACCAAATGGCTTTTGTCATGTCTGAATCTCCACAAGCTTTCTCAGATGCCCAGAAGATGACTCAACCGAGTCACTCACAAGAGGATAGAGATAATCACTCAGAAGCACTTTCAAGTCAAATCACAAGCCAGCTCTACTTGAAATCATCTCGAGCACTTAACAAAGATGTTGTGCTTAGACGCATTCGTCACCACAAGTGCTTAAGCAAAGTCAGAAGTGCTTTTCAAGGCCTTGTGAGTGACTCGGTTCATGAGCAGAAGTGGCTTGACCAGAATGACAATTTTTCCTCTCCATAGCTTATATTGATACTAGCACAATCTTTGACCGTAATTCTTGGTGCTTTTGATGCTGTTTCCCTTGAAGATTCAAGTGATTTTGCAAGTTGCAAATTATCTCTATAACGTGAAAAGAAGTAGATGAATTGGTGCATGTAAACTTGTATGGCACCAAATTTGGAAGTGGATGTTATCTTGTTATTTTCATAATCAATGAAGTTTTAATCTTTCCACATTTCATGTCAGACTTGTCTTAAATGTTTTTTTTTTTTTTTGTCCACAAAGGCATTTCATTAATAATACTAGCCGAAAGATCCATTGGTAATTCAGAGAAATCCACCTGTCCAACGTTGGAGGCAGATCTTCCCCAGTTACATAAACTTATGAGCTATAGCATTAGATTCCCTAGGAATCCAAACTAAATAAGTAGCTAAGCGAAAAGTAGAGACAAAAGAGGATCACCATCCAGAAGAGATCTAACGGCAACCGCACAATCCGAAAAAACTTCAATCAATATCCCGCCATTCCTTGTCATTGGCCAATTCCAGGAACAGCCGAATGGCTATCAATTCAGCATCCAAAGCAGAGAATATGTATGATAATATATATCCCAAGGCAGCCCAGATGGATGGCACGCCAAGACCGCCATAAACGGAGTCTTCCTGAGTCCCCACAAAAGAAACATCCTTATGTAATGTATGGTGATCCGATGGTGTCTATGCGTGACAAGATTGCCCAAAAGGGGTCTTAAATGTGTTAGGTGATGAAGAAGCTGTGGTTGTATGTAATAAAAGTATAGTTATTGCCCAAAAGGGGTCTGAAATCTGAATGGTCTTGCTTTCACTTTATGCATAAATCAGACTATCCAATATGAATTCCGAGACATCCCCCAATAATATAGTGGAAGGTGTATTAGTGGCAAGGAAAATGAAGTTACCATTAATGAAAATAATTGGATTGGACAAAAGATTATGCATAATCCTGTTCAATATAAAATTGTTGAGAAATTGTTAAGGCTATGTTTCAAAAAATTAAAAAAAATAGTCATGTTATAAATTATATAACAAGAAAATATCACGCAAAATATTACACTTGTAAAAATTTATAATATATTTTGTAATACTTCAATTTTTACTTCATTTTTTAAAGTATTAACAATATCTTACAAATATTTACAGATGTATAAATATTTGTTTAATATTTTTTATTACAAAATTTTGTATAGTGCTTTTTTTTTTCGAAATATGTTCTGTCATTTAAAAGACATTTGATTTTGACATATTTTTGCAACTCACCCATAATTGTAAACTTTGTGCTAATGACAATCCCACTGCATAGTTTGAACTTTTAAGATTCAAGATGAGCCAAGGATCTAAATAAATAAATCCAGAGCAGGGAAGAGAAGCAGATTCTGTTAGAAGGTCAAAGGACCTTAGGTGGTATTGAAGAGTTCAATATAAATAGAAAAATGTATATTTAACAAAACGGAATTGCTTCATCAATTTCAAGCCCTTAACTGGCCACTCATCACTCACGAAAATGAGCTCTTGGGAGAGCATAGCGTTTTTCTATGGTTTTTTCTTTCCCTTTGTTGGACAAAAGAAAAACTATAATCTAAGAAGCTAAAAATAAACTCAACATACATAAAAGCAAAAGGTTACAAAATGTCATCTATCGCGTTTGCCCAATTTTACTTTAACAAGCCAGAAGATGAGAGAAGGCGCAAAGCTTGGTTCGAGTTTTTCAACACCGCAGATGATCTAGACACTTGCATTTTCCTCTTCTTCAAGAACTCCAACGAATTTTGTAAGCATGGAGCTGGAGGTATCTTGCTCAGGACAACCGTCTCAACCCTGTAAATCATAATATAACAAGCTAAATATTCCATTTCAAAGGCATTATCAGTTAGTACCACAAGAATTTACTAACCCCGAGCTTCTGGGCTTTCTCTTCTTTTTGGAAGCGTTCTTCACTTCGGTTTTCTCATCATCCTCAGAATCTGATAAGAAAACTTGTCTGTAGAACAAAAATAACCCCATTTAGTCATACTATCCACATCTAAGCAAAAGAAAGGCTGATAAAGATAGAAAATTTACTTCTCGCGGGCAGCGAGCAATTGAACGATGTCATTCGGTAGCATGCCCTCTCTGCCACTAGATTCTTTCTGGGTTTCAGTCTCGGGGACATCTTGAACACTTTCAACCCCGTTCGATGGTTTCGCTGTCTTCCTTTGAGCCCAAAATCTACGTCGCTCTTTTCCTTCGAAAACAACTCTATACACATTGACAATCAACTCCAATAAAAACCATATCCCCTTGGCCCCAAAATCAAAATACAGAATTTTATAAACAACATCTTTAACACTTAAAACTCACCACGACATACTCGTAATACATAGGTTCTTTAGTCCAAAACAACGAATTTCATGGAACCACAAACTTGAAGGTACAAAAAGATCTCTAACTGATCCATTTAGCCTTGAAAAACATGACTATTCCATAACTCAAACTAACTTATGTATAAAGAATTTATTCACTCCACATACTTTTAAGTATGAAATTTCTATAACTAAATCCATTTACTCTTATGACAAACCATTACTACCTTTAATAGCTGATTCCAAAAACGCCTAAAATCCACAACCATACTATACTTCATTGAAAATAAATTTAAGAAAAAGCTCAACTTTACCCTAAAAATCTTCAAATTTTTTCAATTTCAACCTTCTCTGAAAGTAAAGCAAAAAAGCTCATTCAAGAACCAAGCTCAAACGTTATTCCGAACCGAATATCACCCATCGTACCTTTCCTTGCTCTCCTTCAGAGCTTTCCTTATCTCTTCGTCTTGCTGAACCCCCTGCAACCAAACAACCAATCAAAACACCGTCTCTTTCCAGGAAAATTCAAAAACCTTCTCAGCTGGTTTCGCTCAACAGAGTGAGAAGGAGAACCAACCTGCTCAGCCGTGAACTCCTCCGGAGCGTCGGAGTCGTAACCTTCCATGTCCGACAGTGAATTTCCTGTGTCCTCGTCTTGGCCTTGTCTTCTAGGGTTTAAGGAATTTTCGCAGAGAGAGAGAGAGAGTGAGGAGAGAGACGATGAGGATTCTTATATTTATTGGGCTTTGCTGATAATGGGCCGTCTGATTGGGCTTTTATTAGGCCCAATATGGAGCTAACGGGGCTTTTTCTCGACGGGCCATTTACATATATAGTCATATTATGACTATATATTACACATATATTCACTCATTACAACATATATTAAATTTATTCAAACACTCCATTATTAAGTCTATTTTACCCTTTTTTTTAATAACAAATCGGGTAGTGGATCCGGAAGAAAAAAGAAAAAAAAAGGGATCCGAATCTCTAATCTACGAAGAATTGAATGCCTAATCTACAGGGATTAATTCCAAAACAAATTAAAAGATTCAAAATCAAATAAACCTCCGCAAAATCTTTTCGCCGAGCAGTCGTGCCTCCACGAAATCTCCTAGCACCGCCACGAGTTCTCTCTCTCTTCTGAGCCTCGCCGAGTAGTCGAACCTCCGCAAAATCTCGGAGCGCCGTCACGATTTTTTCTCTACCGAGTAATGAGTCTCCGCAAAATCTCCTCGTCGTCACGAGCTCTCTCTCTCTTCCGAGCCTCTGCACAATCTCCTTGCACCACAACGAGCTCTCTCTCTCTCTTCCACGAGCCTTACCGAGTAGTTGAACCTCTGCGAAATTTCCTCGCGCCGCCGCGAGCCTCGCCGAGCCGCAACACCACCCAAAATCTCTTCGCACCGCCGCAATCTTCCACTCTTTGCCGTGAGCCTTGTCGCTTCCTGGCGAGCATCGTCATCAGCCAACACTATCGGAGATTTGAGTCGAGCAAACTGCAAAATCTCTCTGTCTGTTCTTTTTTTTTTTTTTCTTGTGTAGGGGCGGAGGTGGGTGGATAGAAGGTTTTTTTTCCGTTATAAAAATGAGGGTAATAACACTTAATATAATTTCTATTTTGATAATGTATATTGGGCGTTGGATAGATTTATTTTTTTTTTTTTTTGTTGATGTTATAAAAATGAGGGTAACCCTTAATTGGAACATAATTCTTAATTTAATTTATTTTTTAATAATGTATATTTATGGTCAATCTGACATTGAAATTTAAAAATATATATTAATAATCAATGTGTCCTTAATGAATTGGTGAATTTGATTATCATATTACAAAATTAGAGATATATAATTAATAAGAATATCGTAATACAAATTGAATATATATGGTACAACTGCTCTTTGATTAATATATTATTTTATATTTAATATTCGAATTTGAATATCATAATATGAAATATGAAGTAATTTCAATTTAGTATCGAAGGATACATGAACAACAAGGCTCGTCGCAAACAACTTAGAGGATGCTCCCTCTATTCTCTTTGCATTGTAATAAAGTGTTTTTACATTGTAGACAAGCTTAAGCTTAAGGCTCAGCAAAAAAATAAAAAACAAAAAAAAACAAAAAACAAAAACAAAAACTTAAGCTTAAGGTGTTGCTATGTCGATATTGAGAAAATCCAACAATATTTCACTTTAATGATCATTGTTCCAAAAAATTTAAATGTCATATGGCTATTTGTTTTATTAAACGACAAAAAATGTATTTGATTGAAACTAATGTTAAAATTTTTTGTCTTTTTAATCCCTTTGTTGTTGGATGTGATCCTTTGATCCTTTAAGTTACCAAACTGAATATCATATTATATATTTAGTATTCATATTACATATTTAGAAATTACTGAATATCATATATTACACTATGACATAACTTTTATGACAAAAAATTTCAAGACAAAAACTATGTATTGTATTATTTTGTTATTGTATATGAATTTGAATATCATATTAAAATATCATATATGAATAATATAATATCATATTTTAATTTGATATGAAGAGAGGAAGTAGGGGAACATATTAGGGGGGAGAAAAAAATACAACAAATAAATACTACCAACAAATAAGGAAATAAATACTGTTGAGAGGAAAAAAAATAATGAAGAAAAACAAACGCTCACAACTAAAAACGGCGATTAAACCCTTAATACGCGTTTTTCTTTTAATTATAAAATCAAAAGATTTTGAATTTAAAAAAAAAAACAGAGAAATATTCTTTCATGCGCAACAATAACTGATTGATTCCACAAGTTAAGGAAATTAAAATTAAAAAAAAAACGTATATTCTATTTTTCTAAAAATAGCAATAAAAACATATGGGATTTTATTTCAATAAAAAGACTAATTAAAAAATCATGGAGTAAACGTTTGTTAGTTGCAATTCAATATAAGATCCGTTAAAAAAGGAATTAAACCAGAAAACATGGGAAAAAAAGGAGGAATTTGTTTAAAACATTAAACAAACTAAATAAGAGGAAAAACGCAGAATCTCTCCTTTAGTAATTCGGGTCTTGAAGTTGGGTATTACACTAAGGGTAAAATAGTCTAATAAATTATGCCACATAAGCCTAATGAAGTGATTTAATAATACTTGCCATTGTTGAACAAATTTGTAATATAAGACTCTAAATTGACTGATTTTGTAAAAACTTCTTTCTGGACAAAGTTTACTCTTTGGCCCACTTTAGAAAGCTGTCGTTCAAGATATATTGTCGTTTTATGTAAATGTTTGTCGTTTGTTAATTTATCATCGATTTCATTTTAAATTGTCGTTTTCATAGCGCTATTTGGCTATGCTGTCGTTGATACGTGTTATTGTTTTCAATATAGTGTACTGTACTTGTCTGCAAAAAACAAAAACAAAACAAAAAAAAAAAAGAGTTTTCCTTGATCACTTTCATGTCGTTTCATATGTTGACATTTCTTTGCTTAGTATCGTTAAAATTAGCGCGTGCATAGGTAACACTCGTGGACTCATCTTTCATGCACTGAATTAACATATCGTACCGTATTAGAGAGTATAATATGGTATTTAGAATGTTCGAACTTTTATATTATATAATAGAAAAAGCATATTTAATGTATTATAAATTGTGTTGTTTAGTGTAAAAAAATTTGTGTATTAGACCTTATTATCTATTTCAATGTCTAGATTATTCTTTTATAATTTTAAATAATATTTTTAAACACACACAAATTGTATTACAATACGGTAAACTAAACGTGTCCTAATAAAAAATTAGCTCCAAGATAAATTGTTCATCTCTAAAGAAAAATAAATCTAAGAAATTAAAATTGAAGGGTAAAAAAACATCGACCTTGAAAATCAAGTATTATGTTTATCCATGTAGACTTTAGTGTTTGGAGAATCAAAGTCAAGTGGTTCACATATATATATCATAATTTATATAATTCTGTAACTTTATTATAAACTGCCCCCACTACTTTTCAGGGAAATGATGTACATAGACATTATAGTGCTCGACATTTCTCAACTTTTCTTCAATTCCATTCTAACAAAGTGGGCCAAAAAAAAACAACAGCAAAAGAAAAATAGTTTAAAAACTTTAAATATAACATTGGAAGAACTATAGAATCCTATCGTTTTCAATGGTTTGGAGATGTGCAATCTGCCAAATTGGCGTCTGCTTTGTTCTTGACGGTCAATTAATCACTGCTTTGTCACTGTACATGTAACTTTCGTGTTCTTTTGTTGGGTTATTCAACTTGATTTTAGGAAATATATATATATATATATATATATATATATAAGAGTCTTAGGTGGGGAATTTTCCACCACAGAAAATAGTTCTGAATCGTCAGATTTATCATTTTAGTGGGTCTCACTGTTAAAAAAAGTTAATCTGACGATCTAAAATTATTCCATATGATGGAGAATTCTCCACCTGATAATTTTCTATATATATATATATATATATATTTTTTTTTTCTTAAATCAAGTTGAATAACCCAACGAGCCCTTTTTTATGACATATGCAAAGAGAGATTTTTAAGGATTTAACCAAATTTTCGAAATATTAGTCTTAATTTTATGAAATTAAGGATTTAATCGTAACATGCATGTATTATATTTATATTACACGTATACATATTATGTTACGCATATATTACATTTAACATATTATGTTACACATATATTATGGTTAAATTATTAATTTTGATATTTTATGACTAAATCTTTTAAACTTTACTTTTAAAATGACTAATTTCTTAACTGGTTTTAAAAAAAATTTAAAAAAAAAGTTCACAAAAGGGGATTATAGCTAAATGGTCTAATTTTAGAACTTATTTAAAAAAAATGTCAACAACTTTTTAAAATTAGGTAAATGGCCTATTCTTGGTAAGTAGATAAAATACTATGGTAAGCGGATCAAATACCAGCTATTTTTAGCTTGAATTTTGTCTGTTTACCATGGTAATTTATCGGTTTACTCAAAGTTTTTTTAGTGGTATACCGATTATTTACTATGGTAAGTAGACAAAACTCAAGTTAAAAATGGCTGGTATTTCATCCGCTTACTGTAGTATTTTGTCAACTTACCACAAACGGGCATTTCACCTAATTTTAAAAAGTTGTGCACATTTTTTAAATATGATGTAAAAAACTAACTATTTATCAAAATTTTCCGTATGGATATCGATATTACGCGAAAATGATGCATTAGATTGTGTTATATATGATCCTAAATTTGAAAGTGTCTTATTGATAAGACATGAGAAATTAAGAAAAAACAATTTAAAAGGGATTGTGTCATATAATCCTTAACAATAATTTTCAGATCACGTGTGAATAAAAGGGCCTATGTAAATGACAAATATACCCTTTTTTTTATAAGAACTTACTCAATTAGCGCCAATGAACCCCATGTTTGAGCAAACTATCTCATTAATTCCATTCTATTTCATACTATTCCAAACCATTCAACTTTCTAATCCTACAAACCATTTCATTTATTACATTTTTTAATCATTTTTTTCAACTTTCCAAATTCCTATACAATATATTTAAATCTCAACAATTTATACCACCTCGAAATTCACAAAGTCAAATCATTCAACATCATTTTTTTTCAAACCATTTCAAATTATTTTTTCCATCCCAAGAAATAAAATGAGATGAGTGGGATGGACACCCCAAACAAGAGCGAACATTATTATTAGGCTTTTTTGGGCTATGAAATTTAGATTATAGCAACTCATATGTATTGTCATTTATATTTCTGTTACGTCATATGATTTGTACAATGATATTGAACTTTAGACAAAAGCAAAGGTTATGTATTGGTTAGAGATAGGACAAAAATAAAAATAAAAAGATAATGTTGAGAAAAAACACAAGTTCGGTTTTATATAATTTTTAAGTTGTTCACAAGTTTCTTTATTAATGGATAATAATTCCTTTTTGAAGTAACCATTTTTTTTATCCTTCATGGATACAAGATAATCATTAGAAACGCTGAATTTTGAGGGTAAGGTTTGAATTTTCCACAAGTTGACTTAGTTATAATCAATTAGTCACGACTTAGTTATAATCAATTAGTCACTAATATAATCTACCATAGATTTGATTAATTACCAACTAAAGTTTCGGACAAATAACAACCCAAAACCTCTCAAAATGTAAAACATTGCAAGCTGTGAAACCAACCACTCATGACTGAACTAAGCATGAAAAAACCAAAAATGGAATGCGTTTTTTGTTTTTGTTTTTTCTAAATTTACATTGTGAAATTTGACCAGCACAACAAAACCATACATCATCATCATTGATCTTTTCATAAAATAAAATAAAAATGCCGATCCCGTGATATGAGGTCAACAAATCCTTAAGGTGTGGACTCTGGCAGTCAATCATTTTGGCTCTAAAGACATGGATTTTCTTAACCCTTATTTGTTTTTTCCATCTAAATATTTCCATTCTTTTTTTTTTTAACTTTGTTAATCACAATTCAATATCTCAATCATTTATACCACCTCCAAATTCTAGAAAAGTCAATAATCATTTCGAATTATTCATTTGAATGATTTTTCCAAACAACACATAAATAATCAGTATTATTGGCGTTTTAACAATTTGGCCTTTAAACATTTGTTGTCATTAATTAATTAATTTAAAAAGTTCAAAAGTCTTAGATAATAAATTTGAATTGTTGACTTCACGGAAGTAAAATTTTGAAGAATTTTAGAATACCTTAATTAGTTTTCTGTCCAATTGTATTTTTATTGTAACTTAAAAGAAGTTTGTAAGGTTTTGAAGCTAATGATTCAAATTTTCAAGAAAAACAAAGTACTAAATTATATTATAAGTTCGTGATCCAATAATACTATTTTTTTTTTTTTCACGCGTAATGCCATAATATTATAACAACAACAAACTAGAAAAGTCAAAGCATCTCATAATTTACTGTCCTAATTATGTTGCCCAAAACATACGGGCATTGAAAAGAGCTAACACCCCAATGATAGTCTTTTATAAAAAATAAAAATAAATAAAAGACAAACATGAAACTAGAAATCAGCTTTACTCTATCTTTTGATTTTGGGTGTCACATAATCTTTGCCAATTAGAAAGGAGATAATATTGAATTCAATCATTGTAATGAGTTGGAGATAATATATTTATCACAAGCATATACACAAATATACAAACCACATACAAATGAATGGATAAATATATTGCACTTTGCAATAAATAAATAAATAATCGAAAATAAACGATTATGTATCGTCAATCGTACAATTTAAAAAGATAAATCTATTAATTGATTCTTTAATGTCTCCCTTAATAATTTTTCATAGAGTGGGTCAAAAGTTTTTTTTTTGCACATTTGGTTTAGTGGAATAGATTGAGAATGTAAATAGGAATCGGAATATATAGTGGAATAAAAATGGGAGTATCACTCTAATTCTAGTGTTTGGTTTATCAGTGAAATTGACATTGGAATCAGGCCTAACGTATTTTAATTAGTTTGAAAACTGGAAATGAATGAGTATTTCATAAGTTGAGTTAAAGAATGTTGATTCCTGTAATTGATAGAACGAGAATTATATTAGAATTGCTATTCCTATATATTTTTTGTTCAATCAGACATGAGAATAGAAATTATTATTACATTTCATTCTCATTCCACTAAACTATGCGTGATCTTTTTTATCACCAAAGTATCTATATTAGGCAAAACTAACAAATATGATGATAATAATTAATAAAAGGTAACATGGGCTAGATATTGTCCACTCAAATCTTTGTTTTAGTCAAAATTCTATCCATGATTGTTTGCTCATTGTGACTCTACATTTCTGGACTTGGATTGTAATTCTTGTCCCATTTTTGGGTATTCACTTAGAAATAGTTTACGAAAAATAAAATTTTCATAAATAAAAAAAATAATAATAAACTAATAAGGTTATGCCCGTCATTTTTGAAAAGCTTGACAAACGGTTGGTTTCTTGTACTTGGGTCAAATGTAGGTCCCTACTTGATAAAGAAATTTCTGGTCCTTTTTAAGGCGTGAAGGTAGGGATTAGGGTTTTTTTTTTTTTTAATCCTAACTTGTAGTTTCATTTGTTTTTTATTTTTTCTGGGAATTTCAGGCAAATATTTTAGGACTTGGAAAGGTGAATAGTCAAAATTATAGTTATGACTTTTGAGGTATAAATCACTGCTCATTACGTTAGAAGTGAGACATTTGGTATCATTTTCCATATCTAAAGGATGGTTAATTAGTTTTTTTTTTTTTTTTGGTGGGAGGATGGTTAATTAGTTAAGCAACTATTTTGTAAGAGTTCTATAAATACACTTTCCATTAATTATCTTAGAAGAAACCAAGTTAGTGACCTAATAGATGATAAGGCATGCATTTACTATTGGAAAAAAACCTCACTGGATTAGGACTATAAGACCTAACCAATTTTGAAGATTTAGTTGAACCAACTTCATTAGTGACAATTACATGTTTTAATCATCCGCTTAACACATTTTTCTATTAGAATGAGCGGTCTTGAGAATCCCATTATTTAAATATGATTTATTTTTTATGGACCGCGATACATAATTTTTGTGTAATGTATAATCACTTTTTATAGTATATATTCGACGAATCAACGTAAAACACTTGGAAAATTCCGTAGATGATTATATGATAAGTCTTCCTGTGAATCTGCGATCCTTCAAAGAAGTTGAGTAAAGCCTAGATTGAGAAAGAAGCTCAAGTTATACGTCAATTTCAATATTTATAGGTTTGAAATTAGGAGTGCTAAAGAAGTGAAAAGCATTTTGAGGTGTGGATGGACTTGGTCTAACATGGAGGGATGTAAATTATAACAAGGGTATTTTTGTCATATATGTATTGGGGTTAATTATAATTATTGCATATGAGACATGAAAAGAGACTAGATTGATTCTTCAACATTTTTTTGTTGTTAATAGTAGTTTATGACGCATAATTAAGGAGAAAAAAAAATAGTGAATTTATTCAATGAAGTTTCATTATAAGCTGGAAAATATATATACTTGTATAAGAGAGATATGAAACACCATTGTATAGTTTATGTAACATTGCTTTGTAGCACTTCAACAAATCATGTCAAATGTAACAATATACAAACATATATATATATTCATGATTGTAGTATCAACTCCAATCCTAGTAATGCTTTGTTAGGTTTTTGTTTTTTTCCTTTTTGTACTTAAATATCCTTTTATAGGATGTATGTAAATTATATGAGAGACCCACAAGTGTTTTGGCTTATAGCTTCACACTTATAAACAAATGGGCCACAATATAAACTTAATTGATATAATTGTAACATATCCTAAAAGGCACAATCAATCTCTATGTATATATTAATCTACGGTTGTTCATAAAAAATTAGAACAAACACGTTCGCCATTCAAAACTGTAACCGTCCAAAAACATTTAAAAAAATGATAAATCGAAAATTTTTTGGGAAGCTTTGGGTTTTATCGAAATTTTTTTGGAGATTTTGAATTTCAAATTTGAAATTTTTTGTATACTGAAATTGCCCAACAACTTTTAATTTTAATTTTAATTTTAACTTTATTTTATTTTCTTATTGTCATTTCTCTTCAAAAAATCTCATTAATATTTTTACTTATTATTTTATGTTTAAATCTCATATTTATATGTAAATATTACTATCTTTTGCATTCGCATGTAGAAAAATAGTTTAAAATTTCTCTTTTAAAATTAGTACAGTGCAGTATAAAATTATAGATTTTTTTTGATAAATGACCCAAATCGACATACAAAATTCGAAACCGTCTAAAAACTTTTTGGCGATTTTGGATTTGTTTTTATTTTTATTTTTTATCTACCCAAAATCAAAATAATTCAAATACACGCAAATCGCCTAATGTTCACCCCTCCTTTTTTACACAATAATAATGCAAAAAAAAAAGAAAAAGCAATATGTATGTGTGTATATATACACACCCCATTGAAGAATGTTCCAAGTTTATCAAAGGTTCTCCAAGTTGTTTTTGTTGAAACTTTAAAGGCAAAAGTAGATCCCTTAAGGACATTTTTTTAAATAAAAAAAAAAAGCAAATGCTAATATGACTTGGAAAAATCTATAGCTTTTTTTTTTTTCCCCCTTTGAGTCAAATCAAATGGGCAACAGCCAAACACTAGCTAATAGCTTTACCAAAGCCAAATCGTTATTGAACTGCCTTTTAATGCGACTCTCTTTTTAGTTCATAACTAGAATTTCCATATGCTTTATCACATTGTTAAACTTAAAGCGTTATCGTTCCAAATTCATTATCTCATAATCATATGCACATATTACACATAAAATATGCAACAATCAAGTTAGGCAATTATTACACTTGGTCTTCTTTTGACCTATTCTATAAATAGTAAAAAGTTAAAAGAGAAAACAAGACAACCATGCAAATTGCAAAGAAAAAAAAGTAAAAAAACATGTGCATGAAAAAAAAAAAAAACTAAGAAAATATAAATAAAAAAAAACTCATGCAAATTGCCTAACAGTTATTTGGAATTTTGAGGACAACGTGGGACCCAAAAAGTGTTGTTCACACGGTGTACTAGAGCCACCTTATTCTTCTCACTATTTTAATCAATTTGTTTTTTCTAATATTTAAATAATTTATAAGTTTGCATTTTGCAATTGAAATTTCGTACCTTATTTGCATCCACCATTCTTCACATTTAATTTTTTTTTAACTTTTTTAATCTCAATACAATATTTTTAAATCTCAATTATTTATACCGTATTAAAACTTACAAAATCAAACTATTTTAAAATAAAATAATTACTTCCACCATTTTTGTAAAACTTTTTTAATCACACTTTTGTTCCAAATTAAGTTGATTTGTCACATATCATTTTAGTCACCGACTATTTAAATTTTTTTAGTTAGTTCTTGATCTACAAAATTATTGAATCTTAGTCATATACGTCAATAATTTTTAAATTTTAGACACAAAATTTACGAGATCAATGCATGATTAGTTTTTAGTATGAATTTTCAATTTTTATTTGTTGGTTGTACTATAAAGGACTAAAATATATAAATAAATCAACAACTTAATTAAGATGCGATTTAAAAGTAAAAGACTAAAAAATATTCTTATAGCATTTTACCCCTGTTTGGGGCACTCATTCTCCCAATATTTTGACCATTCTTGGATGGCTTGAAAATAGTTTGGAAAATAATTAGAATGGTTTGATTTTGCGAATTTCAAGGCGGTATAAATGATTGAGATTTAAAGATATTGTATACGGATTTGGAAAGTTGAAAAAAAATTAAATGGAACAGAGGATTATAAAAAAATTAGACAAAAATAAAAAAATGAAAAGGAATTGAATGGTACGGATGAGGAGGCAAACAGGGGTTAGAGTTTCTAACCCCATGCTTGGGGCACTCATTTTCCTCATTTAATTCCATTCAATTCAATCATTTTTTTTTCAACTTTCCTAATCTTATAATCCATCATATTTCATTCCATTTTTTTCAATTATTTTTTCAACTTTCCAAATCTTATACAATTTCTTTAAATCTCAACGATTTATGCCACATCGAAATTCGTAAAATCAAATTATTCTACGTTATTTTTCTTTAAATCATTTTCAAATCATTCCAAATTATTTTTTTCATCCTAAAAAATAAAATAAAATGGGCAAAATGTTTGCCCAAAGATGGGGTAAATATCAGATTATGACTAATGATCAAAGTTTTATTATTTTGTACTCCACCTGTTTAATTTTAATTACAGCCGACATTATTTTCTAATCCTATTAAAAAAATTCCTTTCTAAAAATAAATAAATAAATAAAATCTTTGCACTGGTCAAACCATTTAATAATTTCGTTGCTGACTAGGAAAACCCTCGGAAGTAATTCCGTGGATCTTCAAGGGCATTTCTGTACCACCAAACCTATTCCATCGCCAGAAAATTAAAAAGAAAACCAAGGAAAATTCCATCGTCCACTGAGAAAAATATTTTAAGACTCGAGAGGAGCGTAAAAGAGAGACCTTTTGCCCTCAGAATCACACGCTTCGCTTTCCTTTTTTTTGTTTTTTTGTTTTTTGGCTAAGCTATTGAATTCAGAGCTATGGAATTGTGTGCGTGAAAGAGAAGACGAAGAAGAAGAGAAAAAAATTTTCTTTCTTTTTTTTTTTTTGCAGAGAAACAGAGCAGCGTTGAAAAGAAAAAAACACAAGGTATTTATTTTCATGTTGAAGTTTCAGAGAAATCAAGAAATCTCCAAGAGTTTCAGAGGTAATAACTAAGCTTCACAAATATCTCTCATTGATTTCGTTCATGGAATTTCTCATCAATTCAAAGCAGAGATAGTTATGGCATTTATTGCTTCAGATAGCTTCCCAACTGTATTATCAACGAATTCAATTCATTTCCTCAATTATTTATTCAAATTTCAATTTTTTTTTCATTTAAAAAAAAAGGGTCAGTTCTCTTCTTCTCTGTGTATCAGTGAAGCCTAATACCCTAGCTGATCGGCTTTTTTTTTTTTTTTTTTTTTGGTGAAGAATGATTTCGCGATGGAAGATTTTCTCTCTGGTGATCTCGATTCTGGTATCTTCATCTTCGGTGGAAGCCGAGAGTCACGATAATCGGAGCTCGGTCGTCTGCAAGAGGTCCTGCAATGGCGGTCCGTCGCCGAAGGCCGTGCCTTTCCCGTTCGGCTTCTCCGCCGACTGCGAAATCCGCCTGAACTGCTCCAATTCCGGCGAGATCACCATCGGCGGGCTCGGAGTCCTCAATATCACGGCGAGCAGCGTCGTCGTCGAGTTCCCGGCGCAATGCAACCGATCGAAGAACTCGATCGAGCCGCTGATCGGACCGAACCTCGGCCTGAGCTCGGCGAACAGTCTTCTTCTCCAGGACTGCAAAAACAACACGCTCACCGGCTGTCGCATTCCGATGAGCGTCTTCGAGAAGCGGCTCAGTCCGGTAGCCGGTTGCGGCGGCGTCGGAGTGAATCGGAGCGGCGACTCACTGAGTTGCTTCTCGCAGGAGACCGAGTCGGGAAATGTTACGGATGTGATGGATTTTCGGTTGGTGAAGAAAGCTCCGTGCAAGAGCTTGTTCGCGTCGTTCGCCGTCGGCTCGGCCGACATGCTCGAGTTTCAGAAGCTCGAGCTCGTATGGTGGTTAAACGGCTCTTGCGGCGGAGACAAGAAGTGCGATAAGGACGCCGAGTGTACGACCGTCACTCTTCCCGGAGATAAGCTAGGGTTCCGGTGCCAATGCGCGGCGGGGTTTCACGGAGACGGCTTCGTCGCCGGCTATGGCGGGTCCGGTTGCCGGAAAGGTGAGTCAACTCGGTACAACTTTGTTTGTTTGTTTGCTTGTTTTTTTTTTTTTTGGTATTATTATAGTATTTATTTTTATTTTTGGTGGATTGGCCTAATTTTGCCTTTGACGAAGGAAAATGTGGAATGGGAAAAGAAAAGAAAAGTATTACGGTTTCGGTGGGTTTAGAATTTTAGCCAATTAGATAAAGACACGTAATTATTTTTTTTTGTTCTTGCTAATTTTTTTTTGTTAAGCATTTATTAATGAGTAATGAGTCATTTTTTGACTTGAATTTTCCACCTTAGGATAAGTACTGTTCGTTTGCTTTGTGAGAATTTAGAAGTTAAAGGTGGCATTAATATTGAGGTCATTGTTAGACGTAATCACTTATTTAGTTATTTACAGATTAATTAAGACGTGGTTAACTTTTGTTGCCATTTTGTTACTTGAATTGGTCGTGACAATGCCCTAATAATAATCTCTCAAAGCGTTGAACTTGGGATCAATTAATTAATCCATTAATGAGGGGTTGGAAAACAGAGAAGATTTAATAAGTTTCAGATTTCTCTAAAAGTCAAATGTTAGAACTTAGGGGTTTGAGAATCTCTCGTCTAATTTATTATTGGAGTTGTTTGGTTTTGCACATGCCCAAGTTGGCTATATTCAATACTTTTGTCTGGAAAAAAAAAGGTCAATGGAAAAAAAGACGACTTTCCAATTTAAGCTGATTCTATTGTGTTTCTCCTATGATGAGCTCGAATCTTTGGTGGGTAAAAATTGTGTAAAATTAAATTTTTAGCTTTCCACAAATGGTCTGTTGCATATAGTTGGAAAATAACCAACAGAGAGGCAAGAATTTGAGAATGTGGACTCGAGGACAATGCATATACACCTTTTTAACTTTGTATTTAAGCAGACCTAGTTTAAGAGTGAATTTTGTAATCTTAAACTATGTTATGCTCACTAATTATTTATTATTTGGCATGTTATCACTTATCAGTTAGAAAATGCAACGTGGGAAAGTACTTGTCAGGCCAATGTGGTGTGAACAAAGTTGGTGTTCTTGTTGCAGGTAAAATCTCTGACTTTTCATTCTTGTTTCATCATTTAAACCTCAAGCTTTGTGTTCCATTCAATTCATTCTATCAAAAACCTTCAAAGAGGTCAAATTTTGCTTCAGTCCTGATAGCCATAGAGCTTAGTTTTTGACCAAATCTTTGGTGTAATAATCAGATTTTGTCGGAGAATTCTTCTTTTTTACAATAGCTGTGAGTTTTTAAATAACACCATGTGCTACATTGGTTGGTTATCAGGGATCATATGTGGAGCTGTTTTGATGGCCTCTCTAACCTTCATCTGTCACGTTGTCCGTCGTCGCTCCGCTTGTTTGAAAAGCCGGATGAGCGCAAAGCGGCTGCTGTGCGAAGCTGGAAATTCCAGCGTTGCTATATACCCTTACAAAGAAATCGAAAGAGCCACCAATTGCTTCTCGGAGAGCCAAAGGCTTGGAACTGGGGCGTTTGGTATGGTTTACGCAGGAAAACTCTACAACGACGAGTTGGTCGCTATAAAGAAGATCAAGTACAGAGACCACAACACCATTGACCAAGTTATGAACGAGATCAGGCTTCTTTCCTCGGTGAGCCACCCGAATCTGGTGCGCCTCCTAGGTTGCTGCATCGACCAAGGTGAGCAAATCCTCGTGTACGAGTTCATGCCTAATGGAACTCTATCTGAGCATCTTCAAAGAGAGAGAGGTAGAGGGCTTCCTTGGACCACGCGTCTAACTATTGCTTCGGAAACCGCCAATGCCATAGCATATCTCCACACTGCCATAAACCCACCAATTTATCACAGAGATATCAAATCCAGCAACATACTATTGGATTACGGCTTCAAGTCAAAAGTAGCAGATTTCGGTCTCTCTAGGCTCGGCATGACAGAGACATCTCACATATCGACAGCGCCACAAGGGACGCCGGGTTATGTTGACCCTCAATACCATCAGAATTTCCACCTCTCTGACAAAAGCGATGTCTATAGTTTTGGTGTAGTTTTGCTTGAGATAATAACAGCATTAAAAGTGGTTGACTTCACTAGGCCTCAGACTGAGGTCAACTTGGCCGCGCTTGCCGTTGATAGGATCGGTAAAGGCTGTGTTGACGAGATCATAGACCCTTTCCTCGAGCCACACAGGGATGCTTGGACGCTATATTCTGTCAACAAGGTAGCTGAGCTGGCATTCAGATGCCTCGCTTTCCATAGCGACACAAGGCCTTCCATGATCGAAGTCGCAGAAGAGCTTGAGCAGATCAGACGTAGCGGGTGGGTGACATTGGAGGAGAACATATTTGCATCCTCCGTGGTATCCTCCTGTTCTTCGCCGTACAATGGGAGTGAGTCGATGGGAAGCATGGCGTCTAAGAAGGCTGGGATGGGGAGCCAAAGGGTGATTCTTCCACAAAGGACCAACGACAGCCTTGTCTCCATGGAGGAGGATGAGAAGGAGTGCTCGCCGGTTTCGATGGAGGACCCGTGGTTTAGCGAACAGAGCTCGCCTTCAACGAACAGCTTGTTGGGTAACATAGTTCGATGACTCCAAAAAATCACTTCTCTGTTTTGGGAGCTTAAGCTCTTCTTCTCAATTATATGTTTTTCGTGTGAATAGTATAACGCCGTAGATGTAATTTTACAAATACCTTATAGGTACCCTTTTTGTATGCTTGGCCATAAATATCCTCTCTCCTCATTTTCCTCTTGAATTATGCCAGGTTCTCAATGTAAGTGATGCCAAAGGCCTTAAAATTACTTGTATTCACCAAATTTTTACTTTTATACCCAGAAAATGAGATTATATAGCTCTCTATAAAATACCCAGCTTGTACTAATGTGTTGTGATTAGAAGCAGTTTACATAATATTGAGTGAGAAAACTTCTTGATAGCATATACAACAGTTCAAGATTATGAGAAGCGTTATGGCAAAAAAATAATTGATCTTCTATAATTAATGGTTCATGTATAACAACGACAACGTAAGTTTGTAAGAAAGTTGGTCTTCTATGAGCTGAGTACACATTAGTTAGTTTCATTTCAACTTACAAAACCCACAAAACATGGATTTCTCATTTCAAATTCAAGGACATTTAGCATTTGACATAGCTCTGCCTCGTATGGACAAGAATGGTTCCCAGCAACAAAAGTAGTTACCTTGTTTCTCACTTCAATCCAGCTACAGCCAGGCATTTTCTTGATCCCTTCGTCGAGCATGGCTTTCCGGATGGTTTCCTGCCTCCTTCCACCGCCCACTGGCGCAGTACAAATTCGACAGCAGCACGTAGCTTATCTCCTTGCATGGCATCATGTCTTTCAAGGCATTTCCGAAGTAGGCCCCACGAGCGTCTTGGTTCGCAGAGCAGGCTCCGAGCAGAGCTTCATAGGAACTAAAATCTTGAGTATTATTTGTTCCTAAATACTTGTTGGCCAACTCTCTTGCTTCGGCTAAATGACCGCCTCGGCCGAGCATATCTACCAAGCAGGTGACATGGTCGGCTTCAGGTGAAAGTCCATGGACCGATCTCATTGTCTCAAAAAGTTCTCGGCATTGCTCAATAAGCCCCGAGTGGCTACAAGTCAAAAACAGGCCAATGAAGGTGACTTTATCAGGTTTCACTCCGTTCGCCACCATTTCTTTGTAAATCTTTAGGGCTCGGCTAGGCTCTCCGTGCAAGCCGAATGCGAACAATATTGCGTTCCAAGAGACGAGATCTTTGCGAGGAATATGACTGAATGCACGGCTTGATCCATCTAAATCCCCGCATTTAGCGTACATGTTCACTAAGCCATTGCCAACGTATACGTATGCATCGAAGCCATGGCGAATGAGGCATGCATGGACCATTTGTCCATGCCCTAGTATTGCTAAGTTCGAACACGAGTGAAGTACGGCCCCAAACGTGAAATCATCCAGTTTTATCCCTTTCCTCGTCATGTCGACAAATAAGCTAACAGCCTCTTCTGCTCGCCCATTCCTTGCATACCCCGAGATCATAGACGTCCATGAAACAATCCCATTCTCAGGGCGCCCGTTGAAATGCAGCGAGTGCTCCTTCGACGTCCCCCAACTTCATATTCGCATCGATTATTGCGTTCCACGACACCTGACTTGTCCACTCTCCAAAAGACTCAGAAACCCTCGCAACATCTCTGCGGCTACCAAGCTCGGCATAGAAACTCAAAACCGAGTTCATCGCCTCCGTGGCGGAGCTCCAACCGCTCTTGACGACAAAACAATGCACCATGCTTCCACAGCGAAAATCCAACGCCTCGGAGCAAGCGCTCATGAGAGCACTAAAAGTCCACTGATCAGGACAAAAACAACTCTCCACCATCTCTTTGAACAACGCCAAACACATCTCAACCTCTCCACGCCGCGCATAGCCCGAGATCATCACATTCCAAGCAATCTCCACTCTCCTCGGCATCGCCGAAAACACTCTATCAGCAGCCTCAAACTCACAACACTTCATGTGAGCAAACAAGAGCGAACACCAAGTCACTTCATTCCGAGAACTCATCTCTTCAAACACTCTACTAGCACAGCGAGGCCTCAAACACTTGCCGTACACGTCAAGCAACGCATTGCAAACAGGGACACACCACCGGTGCCCCGAAACGACAACCAACGCCGTGAACTCCGGCCCCGAAGCGAAGATCGCAAGCGTCCGCGCAAGCGCTGAGCACCGCGGTGAGCGTGAAGCGATCGGGCCAGGCGCCGCAAGCTCTCATGCGGCGGAAGAGAGAGAGCGCTTCTCGGTGAAGGCCCAGATGGGCGTAGCTCGAGAGCATTGCGTTCCAAGCGACTGAGTCTCTGTGAGGCATCTCGTCGAACAGTTTGCGAGCGTAGTTGATTTGGCCAGATTTTGCCAGAGAGACAACCTTGGACGTTGTTCGGACCAACTCTACGTTGCATTTCATTGTCTCATTGGTTCTTCATGAGGACTCACTCGTTGAACTTGTAGTTTGATGATTGAAAAAATCACTTCTTTTGTTTTGGAGATTTTGTGAATATGGTATATGTAATTATATACAAACTTCTTGTAAGTTGACTCTAAATATGGTGATACAAAGGCCTTTAGAGATATGCTTGTGTTCGGTTTGTGGAGTCAGAGAAATAAGATCTTCAATGTGGGGTATGAATAAAGTTACATATTGTGTCAGATAAAATATACTTAATTATGAAATTTTGGGCCTAGAAAATTAAAAGAATGACTAGAGAAAAGTGAGATTTTGAAAATCGCCCAATTTTTTTGACAGGTTATTAATTTATATATTTTTGTATTGTATTTTTAAATAAGGAGTAGAAACCTATAAAATAAAGAATTCATTACTTCTACCCCTTATTTTTAATCTATACATTATACTATAATTAGGTTTAGATAATAGAATGTGCAATAAATGAGTTTTTTTTTTTAATAAAAAATTCAAGTGTGACGCTCACCGATAGGAAATAATTATGAACCAATTTAATTTTTCAGTGCATGTTAAATTTTAGAATTATTATCTGCCGACGAATTTCATTCGTTGAAAGAGGCTTAATTAGAAGTTTTATAACTTATAATGGTGTTAAAATATGAAAAGTTGCCTCCAATGCTATAGTCGATATTAAAAAAATCTCCGTTTTCTGCGTTTCAGAACCGTACATGAGATTTTCATCTCTTACGGTACCTATCCTTATTTTACCAGCAATGCTTGCATTAACTTCCTTGTGATTTTCATGTAAATAGTTAATTACCCTTCTTTGTTCCTAGTTGCTCTTTATTAATTTTTTTTTCTTTGTATTTCTATATGTGTATAAGGCTAGGTACAGTTATAAATAATCCAAATGACAAAAATTAGTCATTTAAATTGTCAAATTCTTAGCACATCCGAAAAACAAAAAGTTATTAAACTAAAAATGTATGAATCAAACTTCCAAAGCATCCTTAAAAACTGCAATGACTTGATTATTTTAAAAGATACTTAGGCAATTAGCTACTAAGGCTTAGGTATATGATATATATATTAGTAATTAAAAAAAAAAAGGCATGTATAACAAAACAGACACATGAATTTGCACATAGCAAGGCCAATTAGCACAATATGATCGACTCATCATTTATTGACAATAAACAAATTGCATAACAAAACACTTCACAAATTATACCAAAGTCTTATTTAATAATAATCTCCAACATGAACCATATATGGAACAAATTGGAGTCTCTTTACATATTTATTTATGGCAAAAAATATTGCAATCTTCACGACTGAAATAACAAGCACCGTTTATAACGCAATACCAACAATCATCTTGTATAGGAGCAAGGCATGTTAAATTTATTTTGCTATTCTTCACTTCATCGCCTAAAGTGTCCTTGATTTCACGGCCTGCTTATACAACACACGCACATATATATGGATAAATCATATAAGTGAGAAAAAAAAATCATAATTAAATACTATGATTTTCTTCTTGAGTTTTTAGGATGACAATTTTATTTTTTATTTTTTTAATTTTTAAAACTGAACTAAAACAAATATTTAAGTGTGATGATTGTTAAAGAGTAAATTTGGTATAATTCAAGGGAAGAGTGTTGTCTTCCAATACATACAAGAGATACTTATATTGTATATTTTCAAAACACAATTAGGACATAAACTTGAGAATTTTTCTTTTTTTATTATAAAATACTTACATTTGGAGAGAGCAAAGAGAGATATGAGGACGAAGAGAGCCAATAAATAGGCTTTGTTGAGTTTAGCGGAAGCCATGGAAGTTTCTGTGATTGTGAAATGTGATAAAGTTGTTGGGTTTTTTTTGTTTTTTGTTTTTGATTTTTTTTTTGCTTCGAACAATTACGGTGTTGAGGTTTTTATAGTGAAGTTAAGCGTTCAATTTTTAATGAGAATCCATATATTGCCATATTGATCAAGTGCATGATCACATTTTTATTGATAAGGTCATCAAATATTGAGCCCTTAATTTCATTCACTAATTTGGAAAGCTTATGAAATGAATTATTAAAAAAAAATCAGGAAAGTTGACTTTGTAAAAGATTTCCCATAAAAAAACGATGAATCTCGAAGTAGTGCAGATTTTCAGTAAATGAAAGATAATGTTATTATAGTGTTGTAATTTTGTAATTTAAAAAGGGTGAAGTAGGCAAATACCCAAAAGTTATATAATAATAAAAATAAATACCCAAACTTTTGAAGTAATTGAGTTTCTAGTCAATTTGTGAATTACTTGCACATCTTTTGGTAACAAAGTGAATTACCACCACTTACCACTGTGTAAGTAATTGCATGTTTTGGGTAATTGGTTATATTTTTCAAAAGATTGGGTAATAGCTTACATTAAGTTTTAAAAATTGGGTATTCACTATAATTTCTCATTTAAAAAAGAAAGAAAAGAAACTCACCCTATCACTGGACCATCACATAAGAAATGATAAATTTCATTACTGCCCTCATATTTTGATATTTGTGTCAATATGCCTCCTATATTTTTAAATTTAATTTTTCCTCTACTTTTAAAATCTTATATATATATATATATATATATATATATAACTTCGACCAATATTTTTGACAAAAAATGAATGAATAGAAATCCGTTGTCTCTGCGTCTGTCCCTACAAACTGACAACTCACTTACTTTTTATTTAATATAATTTTTAAATACTTTGTTAATAATTAAACATGTGAGAGAGACAGCCAACGGGACAACAAATGAGGACATCAGATTTCTTCTCCAGATGAATATGTATCAATTAATTAGGGTTAGATAAGCATCGATGGGCAAAATTATTTTTGTTTGGATCACTCATTTCACCAATTCCATTCCATTCTATTTTTTCATTTTTTTCAACTTTCATAATCCTCCAAACCATTCCATTCCATTTCAACCATTTTTTTTCAACTTTCCAAAAAAAAAAAGACAATATATTTAAATCTCAACCATTCATACCACATCGAAATTAGCAAAGTCAAATAATTCTTACATCATTTTTACAAACAATTTTCAAACAACTCCGAACCATTTTCAAACTATTTTTTCCATCCCAAAAAATAGGATGGAATGGCCAAAATGGCCTCCCAAACAAGGGGGATTTTATCCTCAAGTTTGTTTCTAGGTGCTATTTTAGAATTGTTTGCGCCATTAATAATTTATTTGGATCATAACCAATTGTGTTCGACTTGCAAGAGAATATCTATTCAATTAAACTAATTTCTTTCTTTAAAGTAAATACGTTCAATTATATAATTTTGATACTTAAAACATGATCCTACACAATTATAAAACTTTTTTTGCAGCCAAAAAAAAAATAAATAAAAGAGACATATGTTTCTTCCTCATTTAATGTCTGAATTTCAAAACCAATTAACCAAATAATCGCTTGGCGAGTGGTCTTAATTTATAAATAATGAATCAAATCCTTAAATACTTATTGGCATATAACATATTTAAACATTAAACAATAAAATTCATCACCAATTGGAGTATTCTGATTTCGCTATTATATATATATATATATATATATGTATTCTAATTTCGTTTATTTAAATCAAACAATTCTCGAATTCCAGTTTTGTGCACTCCAAAAAATCTATGATATTTAAATGTAATAGCGACCGTTTTTAAATTCATATATATAATACAAATTTTCAAATAAAACAACTGATCCAAAACCGATCACACTTTACATGGTAATTGCATATAGTTGTGGAAGAAAGCAACAATATTGCATAACAAAACCTCAACAATCACAAAACGAAATAAAAAATAATAAAAAAAAGTCTTATTAATTTATTTTCTTCCACATATAATTGGTATATAGCTAAGTTAATGAACAATTGGACTCGTGCAATATGCTTTGCAAAGGGCAAAAGAGTCATAACACATTTGGTCTTCCACGCAAATCCAACCATCAATGCCTCCACAATCCGTAGGAAGGCATGCAATATATATTTTGCTTTTGCCTATTTCACCACCAATTATATTGCTACTTTCACTGCCTGCTTTTATATATATATATATATATACATACATATATACACATATAAACATGTAACAAGCACATTATATTCAGAAATTAGTTCAGTTATAATGAAACCTGAACTGAGAACGATATAAAACGATAATTATTATCATAATGATCTCATGCGTTTGATTGAAATATTAAGTTATTTCTTGAATTTTGGTAGTAATAAATTATCTCAATTGTTTAAATTGAACAAAAAAATATGTTTTATCTTGACTTTCAGTTCAAACGCTTGAATCAAAGGTAAATTATTTGGATAATTGAGAGAAAATTATTCTTTGATCAACAAAGTTTTAAAACTTTAACGGACAAAGTTGGTATTATGATCAAAACAAAACCTAGAACATAAATCTAGGGATTGCGTGTGTGTGTGTGTGTTTTTTATACTTGAATTTGGAGATAGTTATTGTATTTTCTCAAGACAAAAATTAGAACATAAATCTAGAAATGCCTGTATGAGTGTGTTCTTTAATGCTTACATTTGGAGAGAGCAAAAAATAGGGTTGTGAAGACAAAGAGAGCCATCAAGTTGACCTTGTTGAGTTTAGTAGAAGCCATGGAATGTGAATTCTTATGGGTGTGAATATGGCAAAGCCTTGTTATTTTTTATTACATATATATACACATATTTATATCGAGTTAAGCGTTCAGTTTTTATCAAGAATCCATATGATTAGAATTGTATCACTATTGGAATTTCATTTTACCATATTGATCAAATGCTTGATTTTTTTAGAACTGCTCTTGGATATCAAGCCCTTAATTTTATTCACTATTTTGGAAAGGTTATGAAATGGATTAGTAAAAAGAAGAAGAAAATATAGAGGCGGGAAATCTGGATTGGATTTTGTAATAAGCACATTAATGGAATATATTTCTCATTAGAAAACAAGGAATATTAATATTAATGAAGGGTAATGCTATCATACTACTTTATTATGTCATTAGAAAAAGGAAAAATCTTATAAATAAATTCATGGCATTGTTAAAGATTATGTGTTTATTATTATTTTGCTACGAAGAAATCTTGCAGATTAGGTTGGATATGTTTCTCAATAAATAAAAACATCAGTAATATATTTAAGGAAAAATTTTAAAAATGCTTTATCTACTTAAGGTGTTATGTCATACTTCAAAATATATCAATCGGCATCCTAAAAATAAAAAAAAATTCAGTTGTCCCTCTCTGTCTATTTGTGTCCTTTATATGGATAATTATCGCTCACTGAAGTAGGTAGTTGGACTTTTAATATGTGCATTTACTCCTTTGACCTTGGTAGATAAAAAAAAATATTTTTATTAATTTATGTATTTATTTGTACATATGGTGAACCCTAATATAATAAAATTATGACGAAAAAGGAAGGGACTAGAGGGAAAAAAAAAGCACGTAACATTACGGAGTTGTTTGGCAAATGGGTTTGAACTTATCTTGGGCCATTCAAACGAATTTGTCAATCTAAATCGTCGTTTGGTAACTTTTAAATGGAACAAACTCATTCAAACCCTTCAAAATCAAATTCTTCCCCCTCAAATTTTAACAGTTTGAATCCATTTTAATTAGTATTTTTTGATTTGACATTTCAATCACTTTTTTTATAACTCAAAATCACACATTTCACATTAACCCAAACAACAATTCAAATCAAATAAGATTATTTGACCCAAACAACAATTTAAATTTTTCATTCAAATTACCCAATTTAAATTTTCTAATTCAAATAAAAAAATTCAAATTGCCACAATATGAACCCGTTTGCCAAACGACACCGCTTTATTGTAATATATCTATACAATATATTACGTCGCAAATGAGATTTAAAAAAAAAAAAAAACAACTTATTTACCCAATTTAAGTCTTAGGAGTTCACTTTCCTGAAATACCCCTTAAAATCCAAACACAAGCATATCACATTTAACGGCAAAATATAGACGGAGGGGGTAACTGAAACTTTTTTAATTTTTAAGATATTAGTTAAGGCATTTTAAAGCATAAAGACACATTGACGCAACACTCAAAAATAAATGGGGTATTTTTAAAAATTTTCCTATATATCACTTAAACGGAACGATCATCAAACAACTCATTTTAGTCCATTACTGCATTTACATTATAACATTAAACTCCACTAAAATTCCACGTTCCAATAATACAAACATAATCACAATGAACAACTCGAAACACACACCAAAAAAGTATTAAAAAAAATATTTGCCTTTGCCTTTGCCTTTGCCTTTGAAATTCATTTTATATTTTTAGCAACACCTCCCATGCAAAGAATATATATCAAATACTATATTTATCACATTATAACGTGGATCTAAAGTCTAAACACCAAACTTAATGCACCGTCAATATAATATTTTGCTTCAATATACATCAAACTCCACTAATTCAATTTCCCAATAATACAAACATAATACAAATATACTTACATAACAAAAAACTAAAAGTTCACCAAAAATAATTAAAAAAAAATCATTACCCTCTTTAAGATTTCTGAGGCTCAGGTCCTAGAATCCCACTCACCACCGCCGTGGCCACCAACACCCCCAACACCTCCGCTCCGGCCACCGCCCCCGCCTGCGCCGCCGCACTGAGGCTCACCGCCGCCTCCTCCTCCGCCTCCACTATCGTCTTCTCCGCCGCCACGATCTCCTTCTCCGCCGCCACGATGCCCTTCTCCGCCGCCACGATGCCCTTGTCCGCCGCCTCGAAGCCCTCCCTCACGATCTCCTCCGCCGCCTCCTCCGCCTTGCGCAGCCCCTTCCGGATCCCGAACAGCCCTATCTCCGCCGCGCGCGACTCTCCAACTCCCACTCCCACTCCGACAACCGTCGCGGCGGCGAGGGAGGAGAGGAGGCGTCGCCGGCCGGGGAGCGCCACGGTCGGCCGCCGCCGGCCGACGAGGCGGCTGAGAGGAGGCGGAGGCGCGGAGGGGCGTGTGGGTTTGGAGGAGAGGAGAGAGAGTGACAGCCATTGTTTTGAGTGTTGAGTGTTGTGTTGTGTTTTTGTGGTCTCTGTTCGAAAGCTCTTCTCTTGTATATCTATGAATAGAGAATAGAGATATGTGGTCTTTTGAGTGTGTGTTTTTTTTTTTTTTTTTGGGATTTTATGTGGTGGGATTTTAGATTCTGTTGCAATTTTTTGGATTTACGGTTTTACCCCTGGGTGTGTCAATCATAAAAAAAAAAAGAAAAAAAAAAGAAAAGAAAAGAAATGCTATTAGCTTAACTTAGAGCTTGCTAGTACTAGTCTTACTTGTTTGATATGATTTTAGTAATTGGTTTATTTTTGAGATTATTAAATAACTACTTATTTTTTATATAATGTTTTGAAAAAATGATCTTATTGTTTAAAGTAATGAGTAACGACACACCGTTTTACAAACAAGAAATGGTTAAGTAACAATTTTTGTTTTTATAAGCTATTTAACCATATTAGACTTGGAAGCCTTAATATCAATTTGTCTTTGAGTTGAGTTCAATTATGTTACATAATACTATCATTGTTTTCATATGACGGAATCTAATATTAAGTTCATTCGATTAAAAGTATAATATCATCTAAATTTGGATAATAACATTTATAATTTTTAGTACTTATACTCTTAAACTTCTTGAACGTTAGCAATTTAGCTCCTAATATTTATTTATTTAACAACTTAACCCAAGATTATTCAGCAAAATGCAAAGGCATGTTCAGTCTAAAAACCAACCGTGCCAGCAAAACACACTCCACACACGAGTCTATTTTTGCAAAGAAAATAAATATCAGGGATAATATGGTCATTTAAAAATGACCAGAAAAACAGAGCTTGAAAGCCGAAACGGCAGTTATAAAATGTATTAAATAATTGTCGTTTAATTTTTGCGCCAGAAAGAAAGAAAAAGAGGGTCTCTCAAATTTTTGACCCCAAAACCCCAAAACCTCAAAAAAAAAAAAAAAGATTAAAGAAAAAAGAAATAAAAGACATTTCTCTCAAATTTCGGTAGCCATGGCCGACGAAGAAGCTCCGGCGCCGGGATTGTCTGTCGCGGCGGCTCCGGCCGAGGCCTCGAACGAGGCCACCATAGAGTCCTGCGCTCTGGGAGGCTCCGAGTCCACTTGCAACAACAATGGCGCCGAGAAAACCGTGGCCGGCGCTGACACCTCGGCAGCGACCTCCGACGCCGGCGGCGGGAACGCTCTGGAGCTCGCCGATGAGCTCATGGCTAACGGATCGAAGGCTCTCAAAGACGACGATTACGCCGAGGCCGCCGAGTGCTTCAGCCGTGCCCTAGAAATCAGGTTAGGGTTTCGTATTTGAATCATGGTCTTTGTTTGTGCATTTTTATTGCTGTTGTTGGTTTGGAAATTTGTAAGAAATGAATGGACTTATTTATTTATTTTCTTACTGTATTTATGATTTGTTATGAAGATGGCATTTTTACATACCCGAGAGTGTAAAAATTGTACCTTTATATCTATATATGAGGTTTAGTAACCTTGCCTGGGTAGTTTCTAGGTTTCTCAAGGCTTTAGGGTTTATGGAGGAGATGAATTGATTTTTCCTGTTTTAGTTCTTAATATATAGTTGAGTGTTTGAAGCCCCTGTTTTGATGGCGAGTTGGCACTTGTTTCTTAGATTTTGGGAGGTTTATGTTTCTTGCTAAGCTTAGAGTTAGATGTTATTATATGTTACAATGATTTAGGTTTTCGTTTCGGCAGTGGTTGAAGACAGGGTTTTTGAGCACTTAATATGATCTGTTTGTGTGTATAGTGCTACAATATGCTTTCTTTTCTCTGTCATTATCAGTGTGCTTCTTAGATTGGATCCCATTTTTGTTTTTTTGCTTTCGTTTTTATTCTGAAGACTGGGCAGCATTGAGTTCTACAAAGAATGGAAATTTGTAGTGTCATGTCTCGTATTGTTGTAGTGCGCTTATGTATCGCTGATTCATGTTACTCGGTTGGGTCCTTATGTTGAAGATATGGTGTTCTCTCAGTTGACGCAATTTGTACAGTAACAAATTTGCTTTTATATCTCACATCTCAGTTGATGATGTTTTCACAACTAGGGTTGCGCGCTATGGTGAGCTTTCTCCTGAATGTGTTCATGCTTACTATAATTATGGACGTGCATTGCTCTACAAAGCACAAGAGGAGGCTGATCCCCTTGGCAGCGTTCCCAAAAAGGAGAGCAAATCTAAGCAAGAGTCTGCCAAAGATGGATCTGCTAAGAGTGTCACAAATGGTGAATCTTCCACAGCTTCTGCTTCAAAGAAAGAAGGAGATGAAGGGGGTGAGAATAATATAGAGGGAGCGGCTAATAATGGTATGTTTAACTTTATTTTACAACAGTTATGTGTTGATCTAATTAATGAATGTCATATACACTTGTTCTTTGTTCTTACAGATTTTTCTACAAGCTTGAAAGGGTTGGTCATGTTTCTTTCACTTACCACTTTCTTTCTGTTATGAGATAGTTCCTAATGGGAGTGATGAGGAAGAAGGTGATGAAGATAGTGATGCTGATAATGTGGCTGAAGCTGACGAAGATGAGACTGACCTGGATTTGGCATGGAAGATGCTAGATGTTGCTAGAGCAATCGCTGAGAAAGATTCGGGTGAGACAATGGAGAAAGTGGACATATTATCAACTTTGGCAGAGGTTTCCATGGAAAGAGGTCTGTCCACTTGCTTATACTAAACTAAACTCCATTTGCTTTCTCAGATAGTTACTCCATTAATTAGGCATTAGTTAATTCTTTATGCTCTTCTTATAGAGGACCTTGATACTTCTCTCGATGACTACAAGAAAGCTCTGTCCATGCTTGAGCGTTTGGTTGAACCTGACAGCCGACATATCGCTGAACTGTATCCTTTTCATGGTGGTACGACGTCTTTTAAGATGGTTGCAACTGTAAAACTTAACTCGGTAGTATAGAAATTTCCGAATATGCTTGTGTCTGGAGATTGGAGTTAATCCTAAGGAAGCCATTCTATACTGTCAGAAGGCTATCTCTGTTTGCCAGGCTCGAATTCAGCGGCTCACGAATGAATCGAAGGATAATTCAGAATCAACATCCTCCTCATCATCTGCTTCTGGCACTGACAAACAGGCAGAGATAGAAACACTAGCTGGCCTTGCTCGTGATCTAGAAACGAAGGTAGGTCCGACTTTAATTCGGAAACGCGTCATTTCTTCTTTAGGACTTTCAAGTTAAGCGTGCGACTTTTTCTCTACAGCTTGAAGATCTGGAACAAATGGCGTCAAGCACACGATCTGTTATTTCTCAAATCCTAGGATTTTCCGCTCCCAAGCCAAAAGAGAGCGAGGGCAGTTCCTCATTGGTCTCAACACAAAACGCTTCACCCTTTGATACTGCTTCGAGAAACGGAGATTTCAGCACTCCAACTGTTTCTACTGCTCAAGCAAGCGCGTCTTCCGGGGGGGTCACACATCTTGGAGTAGTGGGAAGAGGAGTCAAACGAGTCGTGATGAATTCAGTGGAGCCAAGCCCGCCGAAGAAACCCGCTTTGGATTCTTCCGAAGATAAAAAGTAATAGTAAACACCTCTTGAAAGTCTAGACTCTGTAACGTGCAAATGAAGAAACCTCCTATCGAAATGTTTGCTTTTGATTGTGTTAATTCTGGTAACCTAGACAACTACAGCTCAAACAATGGAATCGTTTCCTTTAGTGACAAGTCTGATCATTTTCAGTATTTTGATTATGGGTTCTACTATTTGTTCTTTTTATTGGTGTATTTTCACCTACTACTAAGATTAATTGGTGTTTGCGTTATACTATGTGCTAATTTTGCTCTGTATAAATATATATATGTTACCTTTCAATATTTGTTCACATTATACTATGTAGCTTTGAATTTACCAAAGTGGCTTTGGGTTGTTTGCCTCGGCGATGCAAACTTTGAAAACTATGTACATGGATTGGTGACACAAGAATATGTTCATTTTTTTTTAAATTTTCCATTTTTGGGCCAAAATGAATTGTCTCATGTGCTTTGACTTTGCTCCATAATTAGTGAGAAATTTATGTTTTACCACTTGGAAATGTATTATTACGTCATTTTGTTGTTGGCAAGTTATAGTCATCTGATTTCCTAGCTGAGGAAAAGTTGGGATTTGGTCTGCTGGAGCCTGGAGGAGAGCCTAGAGAGACCTCCCAACCTCATCACCTCTTGTGGTCCAGAGCAAACTGTATTTTTTTTTTTTAACTTGCCATTTCTGTAGATTTTACTTGTTATAAGGTAGTTTGAATATTTCGTGAAAGTGATTATTTAGACCAAGTCATGTGATTTTGGAAACTACAGTGTTAAAGATATTACTCAAATTGATACTTTTGACATATTGGCCAATCCATTGTATGACTTTTATTCTCTTATCTCGGTTGAAAAATATATACACAAAAGAAGACTTTTGACTCTTTTCTTTTTTGTCTGTTTGCTCAAGCATTAAGCTCTTTTGGTTGATTAAGAGAAACCTTTGCCTTGATTAAGCTGATGGCATTTAAGCGCTGGCCGTAGTGATGAAAATACATAAATCTCACGTGGTTTGTTTAAATAGATATAATTTGGTGTGTCGGCATCTTTTTTGACCACTTTGTCACCTAATTTGTTGCTAAAATGTCAAAAAATGTCATTTTCCAAACAAAGTAATAATGCCCAAGTGTCTTTTAGAGATGGGTGTGCATGATTTTTTTTTCTTTTCTTATTTTCTTTTTCAATGCTTCAAACTTCAAAGTGGATCATTTTAGCGTTGGAAACTCAGCATTATAATTTTCCATGTCGTTTTTCTTTTGTCTTTGAAATACACTCTCCTTCATAAAGTGATCCCAACATTATTATTCCCAAGCAAAAAAAGTATATTTCATAGGCAAAATTAATTTCTTAATATATATTTTCACTGCCGTTTTGTTCTGTTCCTCGCTTTGTTTTGCAACCAATGAAGACAGACAGTACAACTTTGTAGTTTCGGATCGCTTTCTCTCCAACTAAACAACACATCAGAAGACAAGATCCAAATTAGGTACACAATTTATTAGTTAATACTAATACACTATGCTGTAGTTTAAAATTCTAGATACTGTTTTGCTTAGAATCTTATCGAACAAAAAGAGAGGCTCTCAAAGATTCCTTTGCAATATGAATAACGAAAGTGGTTTATTACAATGCAAATCGATAAGTTCGACCAAAAAACAAAAAAAAAGGTCTCATTTTGTATTAATTTTTGCTTAGATGCCGGCTATACCAATGTGAGAAGAGGCTATATAAACTAAACAAAGACTACAAAACAACACCAAAAAAAACTTTAGGTCCAACGGTACTCAAAAACAATGTGTTACAAAGTTCAATGCCAGAGTTGTAAAAAATATACGTGGGCCGGGTGCGGAAAGCACCTGGCCACGGTGTACGCCGGCATTGAGAAGGGGAAGCACTGCGAGTGCCGCTCGTGGCCCGGCGTTGTCATACCGAAGGACAAGGACGGCTCGTCCTCTAAGCCATCTGCCACGGCCACCACCTCCTCTTCCAAATAGCCAGTCCAATTGGGTAACTAACTATATTTTTTTCGCCTTTCGGGCTTGTTGATCTTGATTTATTGTTTGGATTTGGATAATTAACTTCTTGTTCTGTATAATCATGGATGTTAATTCACATGTCATAAGGTGTTTGTGTCATTAGTCTCACAGCTTGTGCTTGTTTGTATTAGGCTCTAGGATTAGGATACAATAACACATCATGAAAATAGTAAGCTTATAATGGTTTTTTTGTGGGGACCAATTTTTCTAATTTTGTTTATTTGCGTTGGATTATTTGCAGCTCCTTTATTCTCTTTGAAATTTAAAGATGGACTATTGATATATGATCTAATGTTTTAGGCATATAGTGGCAAACACTTGTATTGGTTCAACATTGATTATTAAAATTCTAACTTTTCAGTTTTATCTTTCTTTAAGAGCCAAGTATTGATAAGTAGCTCACATATGGTAAATATGTATAATATTTGGAGTATTTTTTGTTTCCATTCATTTGATGATTATTGATTTTACATCTAATCATAACAAGTAGAAGTCTTCAAATTGAAGCGAAATGTCTCTTGATGTTGTGGATTAGAATTGATTAATATAAAATTATTGTGAGGTTTGTGATTGATGATTGATATTGCTTGTGCAGGCAATTGGGCATTCCTTGGATGCTTATTAGGAGTTGCTCTTTTAGTGTCATGGTGGGGCTATATATCCACAAAATAATTCAATATAATAAATAAATTGGTGTGTGTGAGAGAGAGAGAGTCATTTGTTGAATACCATCGTATTCTACTTTGATTCTCTGCTTTATACTTTGCTTGGAAGAATATCTCTTGTATTATAATAATGTAACTCAGATTTGGTTGGTCAATTTTCACATTGACCAAAAACCCAATTCCCTGCCCTTTGCTAGTGTATGGATTAACTAATGAATAAAAGAATAATCAACTTCCTCTAATCTTGTAATTGGTGCTCAAAATGCTTCATCTCATTGCCCTAGTCATTGGGTTTTTTTTAAATTAATTAATTAATTTATTTTTTTTGTACTTCTATATGCTTTGCCATGGTTTTTGTGCTCTCTTCTTTTGAACCCACTTGTGATTCTTTATTAAGTTGCTACATTCATAAAGACGAGAGGGAAAATTTGAAATCAGATCTATAGATTTTATGAAAGGCTACAGTTTTTATTATTATTATTATTATTGGTGTATAAGCTTTAAGCAGATAAACAATGCTTATGTGACCCACATAAACATTACCCTATTGTAGCCAACTCAATGTTCTGACTTTGGGAGAAATTTTGGATTCATACCATTTGGCATTATATTGTCTTAGCAATTGTGCCCAACTTAACTGCCCATCCTTCTTTTATGCATTCTGTCTAATGATTAGTCACCAAACCACTTTAATGCATTTTCACAAAACAAAAAAAAAAAAGAAAAAAAAAAGAGGATAAAAAAAAATCCTTAGTTACAATTATTACAATGCTAAAATGATTTCTTCTTCATCTCTCATATTCAACTAAAGGGTAATTATTGCTAAATTAGAAGTTTCAATCAGTTTTGAGGTACAAACAAAATGGGGTTTGTTTGTCTCCCCTTAATAAAATAATAGATTAGTGCTTTGTGATTATATAACAATCCATATTGGTCACTTTAGTAAGTTCAAACTTTGAAAATACTTGGATTTTGTACACCTTTCATTCACAAAAATATGTGCCAGAGATTTTTGAATGTGGAACTTGACCTCTCACCAGCCAAACTCATTAACTTTGGCTCATAAATACAAGGACAAGAAGTAGATGTAAATGCATTGATTATTCATAAGCTCAGAGAAAATCCATGCTCTCTCTTTTTTTTTCTTTTTTCTTTTTTCAGATTCAGACCTGAAATCTAGAGGTGAAAGATTCTACAAATTCAAGATCTAAAATGAGAAAAGAAAAACCACATATTTATTTCTTGAAAGAGAGGCTTTGTATTTTGTGGGTGTTGAACCTAAATGTGCATTAATTTCCACATAGCTTTAAGTATGAACCATGCTCTTGTTATGGTATGACTACAGAGCCTTAATAATTGACTGTGTGTGTGGGCCATTGAAAATTCTTAATGCCTTTGGACCTACCCTAATGGCCCAAAATCAAATTGATTTACCTCAGAGATTTTCAAGTTAAATATCCAAATTTAAAGACCTCATGTATAACGTTATGATATCTTATAGCAACTTGTTGATTTGTAAGTCATCTTCATTTTAGAAATAGATTTATCATAGTACATCATTGATTCATCTAAAAGTATAATTTTACTTGAAAAGTGAACTTGACATTTTCCTAATGATAAAATTTACAGGGTCTATTTTTTTTCATGCTTGAAATTGTTTATATTAATATTGATGAGTGATCACGTAAGGAAAAAAAAAATAGTAAACAAATGAAGGTCTAGAATAATAGAACCACAAGACAAATACAGTGTTTTTGCTCCCAAATAACTGTATGCAGTTATTATGCTGAGCCAAGAATGTTGACTCGCAAAAACATATAATGCAAAAAATAAAAAAATAAAAAAAAATTGAGTTTAACTTTCAAGTGTTGTGAAATGCAAGTCCTATTATAATATTCCCCATGATTCACTCAAAAGCAATAACACCCCAGTTGGCATGCAATGCATTTCTGGTTAATGGTGGGGGTTTTTTTTTTTAATAATATTATTAGCCTAAGCTTTTGAGCAAAAAGAAAAAAGAAATTCTCTGTGACACACTCCCTTTATGAGAGTCCCAATTTCCACTCTTTGAGACAAATATAGAGAGAGAGGGAAAAAAAATATACACATTGCACAGTCTGTCTAAGCCTGAGTTAGTAGGTGAGAATGTGATATATACCATATAGTGTATAGTCTGGTTTTAGAAAAAATAAAGAAATAAATAAATGAACATATTTGATCATAGTGACATTTTCTCTTTTTCGAAATTTGTTCAAGCTCTGTTTGTCCTCTCTTGAGCCTTGTTTGGATTCCAAAACCAAATCCCTTCTCCTCTTCTTTCTTGACCTTTCTTTTCCAACACTTTTGCTCATTCTCTTTCCCTCTTCTCTTGTAATTACATTACAAGCACTTCACAATAATAATAATAATAAATCCAAACAATTTCCCATCACTTTCTGTGTTCTTCTTTGTCCTACCAAACAAAAAAACTCATAGTTTTCAACACTCTCTCACAAGCCATTGAAGAGAATTTTTCCCGAGAAAAAAAAAAAAAAAAAAGCTGAGACATTTTCCCGAATGGCAGCTCTTGATCAGAAACCCACCTCCAAAGGCCAAGCTTGGTTTTGCACCACCGGACTGCCAAGCGACGTCGTTATAGAAGTCGACGACATGAATTTCCATCTTCACAAGGTCAGAAATGAAAACAAAGTCCAAACATTTTCCATTTTTATAATTTTCAAAGAACATTGGACCAATCTGCTAAACTCTTTTTTTCTATTTTTTCAGTTTCCATTGATGTCGAAGAGTCGAAAGCTTCACAACCTGATAACAGAGCAAGAGGCGAACCCTAGCTATGGCGCGAGAGAGCGAAACCCTAGCTCCGGCGACGGCGACTTCGACGGCGGAGGCGGGGACGAGATCGAGGAGGTGGAGTGCCACGTGGTGCTGTCGGAGTTTCCCGGCGGGTCGGAGGCGTTCGAGGCGGCGGCGAAGTTCTGCTACGGCGTGAGGATCGACCTCACGGCGGCGAACGTGGCGGCGCTGCGCTGCGCCGGCGAGTTCCTGGAGATGACGGAGGAGTACTCCGAGGAGAATCTGATCTCCAAGACCGAGAGGTTTCTCTCGGAGACGGTGGTAAAGAGCTTGAAGGACTCCGTCAGAGCTCTCAAGTCGTGCGAGCGAGTGATGGCCATGGCGGAGGATTTGGGGATCGCGCAGCGCTGCCTCGACGCCGCCGCGGCCAGAGCCTCCTCCGCCGATCCCACGCTCTTCGGCTGGCCGGTGCACGACGGCGGCGCCGCCGCCGGCGACTCCGCCGAGGCAGATTGTCTGGAACGGAATCGAGACCAGTCGCCGAAGAAAAAACCTCTCCAGAGCTCAAAACTCCGATTCGTGGCTCGACGAGGTGGCTCAGCTGAGCCTTCCGTTGTTCAAGCGGTTAATCGCCGCCATGAGAGGCCGAGATCTAAGCTCGGAGATGATCGAGAACTGCCTAGTCCACTACGCCAACAAACGCATCCCCGGAATCTCCCGGACGAATCGGAAACCTCCGTCGTCGTCGGCGGCGGTCTCCGAGAACGAGCAGAGAGAGCTCTTGGAGACGGTGATCTCAAACCTCCCATCGGAGAGAACCTGCGCCGCCACTGTAACGACGAGGTTCCTCTTCGGCCTCCTTCGGACCGCAAACATACTCGGCGTCTCCGCCACGAGCAAGGCCTTTCTGGAGAAAAAGCTCGGGACGCAGCTCGATCAAGCCACGCTCGACGATCTGCTGATCCCGAGCTACTCTTACCTCAATGAGACGCTCTACGACGTCGATTGCGTCGAGAGAATTCTCTCCCACTATCTGGAGCCAAACCCCGGCGCTATCGAGCGAGTCGTCGCCGGAGAAGGAATCCGATCGCCGTCGCTAATGCTCGTCGGGAAATTAATCGATGGCTATCTATCGGAGATCGCCTCCGACGCGAACCTCAAACCCGATAGGTTTGTCAGCCTGGCATTGTCGCTTCCAGACCAAGCTAGACTCTTCCACGACGGCCTTTATCGGGCCGTAGACGTATATCTCAAGGTACAATCTTTGACATTATAAAGTTGGTTTTTTTTACTTAGTAGTTGAATTATATGACATTGCTTGTTTAACGGTTTCTGGTTTTCCGGTTGCGATCAGGCTCATCCGACGGTGTCGGAGTCGGATCGCGAGAAGATCTGCGGCGTCCTCGACTGCCAGAAGCTCACGCTGGAGGCCTGCACGCACGCCGCGCAGAACGAGCGGCTCCCGCTGCGCGCCGTGGTGCAAGTCCTGTTCTTCGAGCAGCTCCAGCTCCGCCACGCGATCGCGGAGAATCTCGTCGCGGTGGAGGCCGCCCAGGCAGACGCGGGCCGGCCCTCGGTTTTCCTCCAAAGAGGCCGGACTGCGGCCAATGTCGCCACCAATGAGGATGAGGAACTAATTGAGGAACAGGAGGATGAGGAGGGGGAGGGGGAGAGGCCTCCGGAAGGAGGCCCCGGGGAGACATGGCGGGCGGCGGTGAGGGAGAATCAGGTGCTGCGGCTGGACATGGACAGCATGAGGACACGGGTGCACCAGCTGGAGAGGGAATGCTCGACAATGCGGAAGGTAATCGAGAAGTTCGATAGCTCGGTCCCGCAGAATAACATTCCCGAGGGCTCGGAACATCGTCACCAGCAGAGCCAAAGCAATAGAGGGAATTGGAGAGGGTCGTTGACCAAGAGGTTTGGGTGCAAATTCAAGACCCAGGTCTGTGACTCTCATCAGCCGTCTTCGGTTGTGGACACCAGAAAAGGACGGCGACAAAATCATCATCATCATCACCAACAATAGATCTTGCCGCACAGGATTATATTTTGTCCCAACTCTCTCTCTCTCTCTCTCTATGGTTCAATTTTGGTGTCACTTTTATCATTTGAGTGATATTATTACAAGACTGGAAAATGTAAAACCCCCCTCCCAACAAAAAAAAATGTTGAAAATTTTTAACATGAATTGACAATTTGGCATAACATTTTTACGTCGATTGAAGTTAAAAATTGAAAATTTTCGACATTTTTCTTTGGTATTGTAAAAGTATATGATTGTATGTTAATCAAAGTAAGAAATTTTGGAGTTGGGCCACAGGCCACAGCCAACACTTAGCTATGAAAATGTCATAGAATTGAGAAGGGAGATTTTGAAGAAGGCCGGTTTTTATTGTCGCAATAATAATCAATACTGTTTTTTTTTTTTTTTTGTGTTATACTTGTAATTTTTACATTATAGTAAGAATCAAAAGAACACATCAATTAAGCATGAATTACCAAACGGTACTTAGAAAGTTGTGTTTTTTTTTTTTTTTTGTTTCCCCTATTGTGAGAAGCTTTTTAACATTTGGAGGCATGTTGAGACACTTACCAAAATTTGGAGAATTTTTCTTAAATTTATCTTTTTCTTTTTAATATATATATATATTTTTTTCCTAACTAATGATTTGGTTCCATTCGTCTATTCAATTTCAAAGCATGCTTTTGAGATGATTGTAATGAGTGGATGATCAAGGAATCAATAACAAGGGGAAAAAAAGATAATAGTAATAATAAAGGTTGAACTTTGGACTCTTTTAAATAATGGTTGTTTTTTGTTAGTACACATGCAAATGGGTGACTTTTTGCAGTTCTTTTACTTTCCTTCTCATATTCAAAGTTGGAATTATTGCAACTTTGGAAGGTGCAAGCAAGCAAGGCCATGATTAAAAGCTCTTTTTTGCTCGCTTTGTCTTAGCTTGGGGTTGAATATATGAGAGGTCTTTGTTAGCCATTTTTTGGATAAATGTATCAATGATAGCACATGTTTTTATTGTTGAAAAAAATCTTTAGCTTTAGCTTTGTTGTGTTGGAAATTTTTTCTTGGGATGATATGATTGCCCTTTCTGTCTAAGGAAAATCTGCTTCTTATTTGGGAAGATTTTAAGTCATATATATAAGAAACGTAAATGAAGGACCTACTCAACTGAACCACCCACTCATCCCTATAGAAGTAAAAAGAAGGTTTCATTTTAGTCTTTTTGGTGGTTTTTTTTTTTTTTTTTTTTGCTCTTTAAGTAATTATAATATTCTAAATCACAAAATGGAATCATAAATCACCGAGGTTTTGTAGAGGTTTTTCAAAGGCTCCAACATCTTTACACATGCCCATAGCTAAATATATAAATAAATAAATAAATAAATAAATAATTAACTTCTTCTTGCACCAAACATATTAATTAACTTAGCATGGTATTAATGTGTGTGTATATATACATAAACATTCTCTCTCCTCTCATCAAGTAAAATAAAAGGAGAGAAGCTAAGAACAACAACCAATTGGGGTGTCAATTTTACAAACCTATTTTAATTGGCTCATTAACCTACCATTGAGAGCCCACAAGGATGAAGTATTATACCGTCGTTTACTATCCGAAGCATAGGTTTGCGGGTGTTTTTTTTTTTTTTTTTCAAAATTGGAAGAACTCTAAAGCATATATTATTAGGGAGGATTTTGTGGTAAGGTACATCGTATGAAAGAGAATGATTTTTAGACCGTCGTATTACTTTTTATATAATGTATCTTACTACAAACTCTCAAATAATTTTGTGCATACCTTACAATAAAATTTATCTATTTGTATTTTCGAAAAACAAAAGAAACTCTACATACTCTACAGTGCCTCAAATGGTATTGACTGGGATTTTTAAAGGAAAAGAGAAAATTTACATTGATGGGGACCATAAAATAGTTCTCTTTAAGAATTGGGACAGCTGGAGCATGTGGAATAATTGATTCAAAGTTCAGAGGAAAAAAGAGAATTACATGGATTGGGACCAAAATAGTAGTTTCAGTCATTCAATATTACAGAGAAATTTTATTCAAAAAAAAAATATTACAGAGAAATTCAACAATGACCGCCCACAAACAAAAGGCCCTATGCTGTAGCTGGGCCGTTGATTTTATTAGGGTTGACAAAGCCTAATGAATCTCTATGTTATACCAATCCTAGTTCTTGTCTTTGATTTTACTAACTGCTACTCTTAAAATTAAAAATAAAAATAAAAAGAAATAAAACACTAAAAAGCTTTAACAAACTTTGATATCCTTCTTTCGGATATGATGAAAGTTATTGGATAAAAACTCAAATCACCAATACAATAAAAACTCAGATCTTTGAAAAACCTTTTCAGAACAAATCAAATCAGATTTCATTTCATCAACCAAAAACCCATATCATCAAACCCCAATTCTGGAAAAAAAAAATATATATATATATATATATATATCTAGAAAACATGTTCATCAATACCAACAAATCAAGAGCTCCATTTTCCACTGAACCTCTTTTATGGCATATTGGATTGCAATTATTGTGCCATTGTGGATAGGAGTTGACAAGAAGGCCTATGGAATTATTTGAAGAAGAAATAACTGTGAGATGTATATTTACCAATAGTGTCATCAATTATCACTAATTAAATTAATTTTTGTATTTTGTTGTAGTTCAAAACAATAGAATATTTAATTAATCTCTTTTTTTTTTTGTTGAAAAAAAAAAAACAATGGTGTCATCATGCTATTTCTATCGCTAGGTTAGAAATTTCAGGACCAATCAATAAAACTAAAAGTGATTAACTCAATTCTACTCCAAAAGAAAGGGTCAGTTTCACTCCCACGACCATAAGCCTAAAAATCTCACAATCAATCGACCAATAGAGTCCTCAAAATGAGGTTTGGTAGACTCAAATAGGAGGAGGAAAAACATCTTTACTCATTACTTAAAAGTAAGTGCAAAAAATTAAATATTTACAATGATATCTCGAACGATAATAACATATTCAATTTATTTGACGTGGGACTACAAAATGGCGGTGTATATATTTCTAGCCATGAAATTATCTTAGCTCCAAATAGTTTGCCTTGGGTCAGAAGCTAGCTAATATATTATAAGGCCACACTAGTATGTACCAATAACAATAACGACATCAGAGTAAGGAAACGACAGAATAAAGCTAGAAATCGGCATTCAACTAAACAATGACGAGTTCAGATCTTCTGTCCCATTTGTCTATGTCTTTCTCTGTCTCTCTAATAAAATTTTGACACATAAATAAAAACACTTAAATTTCTCAACTACTTTACATAAATTTATATTATAATAGCCACTTTTGTCTACGTGTCAAAATCTTATTAGAGGGACAGAGTGGAGATAGAGAAAAAGTGGACAGAAGATCTGAATTCAACAATGACCCTAAAGATGAAAACAATATCTGAGAAGAAAAACGACATAAAACTGAAAACGGAATATGAGTCGAGAAGCAACAGAAAAGCAAAAAACGACGACTTAGGTTACAAAACGACAAAATAAATTATAAAACATTACAATAGTAGGAAAAAACAAGGGTAAATCTGTAAGAAAAATCTCTAAGTTTAAGCTAAATCATAATTTTATCCCTTTTTATTTTCCAAATTTCAAAGCAATCCCTATGTTTTTTAATTTGTCTCCAAAATATTAATAGAGTGAAGTAGAGAAATACTTAGAATTTATATAACAATAAAAATAAATATTAAAACTTTTGAAGTAATTGAGTTCCTAGTTAATTCGTTAATTACTTGCACATGCTTTTGGTAACTAAGTTAACTATCACCACTTACCACTGTGTAAGTAATTGAATCACTTGACTAGTTTGTTATATTTTTTTAAAAATTGAATAATAATTTAAATTAGTCGTTAAAATTTGAATATTCACTATAATTTCTCATATTAATACAACCAAATTTGCGCTGACTTTTCTTTTTTTAAAAGCTAAAATTACCCTTCGCATCATTTGATAAATTCAACCCTTATATTTTATAAAATTTTACTTAATACAACAAAATTCTTTATTCTAACAAATTCTTCACACACTCTTTTTCTTTCTAAAACCCAAGCCCTCGCCCGACAATCACATCGTGTCGCACCAATGCACAAGTCGTCGAGGTTCAGGGGTGGATGAGTGAATTTCGAAGCTCGCGGTTCGCTGAGCTTTGGGTTTCGAAGATAGGAATTGGGGTAGGCAGGGTTCGTAGCCTACAGGTCGCTAAATCAACAGGGTTTAGGGATCGAACGTCACTGGTATCGGGGATCAAGGGATAGGGAATCAAGGCGGGTTCACCGATTTTAAAGAATAAGAGGGGCATTTGTGAAATTTAGTCTAAACTCGAGGTTTCTTTTTAAGATTTACCGAAAAAAAAAAAAACAAAACAAAACCTATGAAATATCCTAAAACTCGAATAGAAATCTAATCCGTCCATGTGGCTATCATTTTCAATTATAAATTGATAATTCACCTACTTTTTATTTAATATATTTTTTAAAAACTTATATATTAATTAAATATGGTATGTGAGGTACAGTGCAATTGGGAAACTCCCCACGTACACAAATATGACAGCACAGTAGCCACGTGGCCATCTATTACAATGTCCACGTGGATGACAAAGTTGAAATAGTTGTAAGATCCTAAACTTCGGCTGTGAGAACTTAGCTCAAAACCAGGACAATCCACACACACATATCTATATCTATATCTATCTAAATATATATATATATAGATATATATATAGCTTTACGCAGAAACAGTTTTAGCTCAATCAATTCTCCGAAACTCATTTCCATTAAAGGTTTTTGGATAAAAAAGAAAAAAGGAAAGAAAAGAAAATGGGTAGACATTATTTGGCGATGAAGACAGAGCAACAATACAGGGCTGATCTGATAAGCTCCGACATGGACGAGCTGAGGATGGCGGCTCAGAGGCTGATGAGCCACGCCGCCACCCTCGGCGGCTTGGCTTTTGGGACTTCTTTTCTCAAATGGCTCGCTTCTTTCTCTGCCATGTCTGCTCTGCTATGCTCTCTTTAATCCATGACTATTCACGACTACCTCATGATATTACATGTTGAGATATATACATATATATATATATATATATTATTGATCATTGTGTTGAAAAATGTTGTGTCTTGTGTTGTGTGCTTTGAGGATGAGATTGCATTGTTGTTGGGCCATTGATTTGGGAAAGTGACAATGAAATTATTATTTTTCCTTTTTTTTTAAATTTAATTATCACAGTTATTAATATTTTTTTTTTTGAATGTCCTTGCTTTGTACAGGATCTCGAAATTTATCACAAACTTTTTAGGTGACAACTTCAGATAACAATCTCCCGACTAAAAATCAGGAGATTAGTTTCATTTTTAAAATTTTTTTTGTCAAATCATAGTATTTGTTTTCACCCTGAATTTGTTCCAAAATGTTGTTGTTATTAATGGTTTTTTTATTTGATGTTCTCGACAACAAAACAATCTGATTAATGGGAATACAAACTGAGTGCTTGCATTGAGCTTCTATTAAGTTTGTTGAGTTGTTCTCAAAACGATGTTTTATGTATTTGCTTCATCAATATATGTAAGACTAATTTATCTTTCCATTTTCAAACTTTCTTGACAGTTATCTGTTGATATTGGACCGAACAAATTGGAGGACAAACATGTTGACCTCATTACTAGTCCCTTACATTTTCCTCAGCCTTCCCTCAGTTCTCTTCCACTTTCTTAGGTAACTTTTTTTCTTTTCAAAAATGGTCCTCTTGTTTTATACATATAGCCAAGTAATTTGCTTCAAATTTTTTATTTTTGTTTTTGTTGCTTCATTCAGAGGAGAGGTTGGGAAATGGATTGCTTTCATCGCAGTTGTGCTAAGGCTTTTTTTCCCGCGCCATTTCCCCGGTACGTTATCAGTAACGCATCGAGTTTAATTTACATTTTCCTTGAGTTGATATGTCAAATATTTGTAATATTATGATGGCCATAACTAACGACTTTGACATGAACTGTTGAAACTCTTGTATATATTGCCTAAAAATCGCCACAAAAAACGACGTAGACAATTGAGTAATAGTTCTACCAGTTTTGCTTAAATTTAATTTGAATGCCTATATTTAACAACGTGATATCAATAAACTCATAGTCATTAACCAATTTTTACTTGAAAATGTTGAGACTCTTGTATTGCCTAAAAACCACAAAAGGCGATATAAGCAATGAAATAGTTCTACCTTGTTGATCAAGTTAGACCATTTTGACCCCAGTCTTCTTAAATTTGATTTGAATGCGTAATTGAGTATTGACTATATCTGACAAGGTGATACTTGAAGTTTACAAGCCATAATGTGTCAATAAACTCAATAGTTAGCTATTAGGCATTATTCTTTTCTAATTGCAGATTGGTTGGAGCTGCCGGGATCCTTGATTCTTCTCCTAGTCGTGGCGCCGAACTTCTTCGCGCACACGTTGAGGGAGAGTTGGGTCGGGGTCTTGATATGTCTCCTCATCGGGTGTTACCTTCTGCAAGAGCACATCAGAGCGTCGGGCGGATTCAGAGACTCCTTCACGCAGACGCACGGCATCTCCAACACCGTCGGCATCATTCTCCTCTTGGTCTTCCCCATCTGGACTTTGGTTGTCCATTTCGTCTAGGATTCGGCATTCGCAGCTACCTATAGGCGCCTCCGGCGAAGGCGCTGTGTTTCTCAACGTATGCTTCTCAAAACTCTTAATTTTTTTATGTTTATGGTTGGACTTGGACATAGTTATGCTAATGTGGATTTAAGGAAGCAAAAGAGCTTCTGTTTCTCTTTTTATTTTTTTCCTTACATTTTTGTTTATAGACCAAGGAGTTGACAGTTGCTTAATTATATGTTTATCGGATAAAATGGCCATTGTCATCTTGATGGTAACAAGATTTGAATTAAGAAATTCAATTACGTACGAAGAATGTAATTATTAACCCACATTTTCATGCATTGCACTCGTCAATTAGGCTTATAAGAATAAAAATAAAATTAATATCGAATTAAAATTAGTTTCTTGAAAACACTCTCTAGAGGATCAAAATGTTTTAAGATAAAGCTTCGCATATTCAATAAACACGTAACAAGATATGAGCTATAGATACTAGTCTATTGCGTAGCCTATTTACATAAAAAAAAATTGTGAATTTGTTTCCTAATCATGGTATAAATTAAAATCAATTTAAATCATTGATCGTATGGTGGTATCTTTTTCTTCTTCTTTTTTTTTTTTTCCGAGAAAATTTGATCAATGCAGCTTTTTTAAGCGAAAGTTTATAATTTATGCCTCAAAATGAATCAATTGCTAAGTATGTCACTTTTTTTATTAATAAATTATTATTTCATGATTTTTTGATTTTATTTAATTAATTGTATAAAAAATGAGTAATTTGATTAAATTCACTCTAAAAAGACAATCTTTAATGTTAAAGCGACAATATTCAAAACACGTTTTTTTTATTATCAAATTTATAATTTTTCCGCCTTTTGTCTTGTTCAATTGTAAAATAAAAGGGGTAGTTTGATCAAAATTACTACTAAAAAGTGGCATAAACTACAATATATTTTTTTAAGTGTCGAGAAGCCTTAGAAGTGACATTTGTCACACAAAAAGAATTGCAAAAAAAAAAAAAAAACATTCCAAGTAGTATCACTTAATAATTTATGTCTCAAATTGTGTGCTCTATTGATTCTTACTCTATGTTTATAGAATTACAGCTAAGAAAACACCATAAATTAATAGTGTGACAAAATAGAGGCATTCTTCAAAGTCTTCTTTTCAAATATTTTCCTATTTTTTATGGTTTTTAAACGAGAGATATTGACGAATGTCCTTCTTTTGACACATAGTAATCTATGCCTATTTTATGTTGAACTTTTACATTATAAACATAAAAGTAGGTATTAAGAGAGCACATTGCTTTAAACATGAAAAATTAAAAGAAAAAAACTATTATAAGCGCCAGTTAATAATATATGTTAATGTGTTTTTTTGATTTCTAATGTATATTTACAAAATAAAAATGAGTGCATAAATTAAAATTACAATAGAAAAACATACATGTATAGAAAAATGGGCGAAGGATTTTGAGGAATGCTCTTTTTAGATACAATGATAATATATATCTCATATACATTATACTTTTAGTTTATACCCTAAAATTCATACTATAAACATAAAGTATACATAAGGGAGTGGAATCCTTTTTTCTCCTTGAACCACCCTTATTAGATTATTAATTGGGTGACTTAAGTGACACTAAACACTATGTCAAAGGACCAAGCCCAATCAAGATTTGAGCCACCAATTTGACCTCTTGTTGGGCCAAGTTAACGCAAGCCCATAAAAAAAGAAAGCAGAGCGATGGCATATCTCGTAAATTGAAGAGACCCCAAACCCTAACCCTAGAACAGCCTCAATGGCGTCTATAAAAAACCAACGGCCTTCACTCACTTCCGTCGAACACCCCTCTCTCTCTTAGCCGATCCATTCTATTGTGAATTCGCAGAAATTCAGTTTCTTTTTCATTCTTTTTTATTAGCATGTTGGTATCGATTCTCGGCCATCGATGATTGCTCTATTAAGATTTTTCTCATGATTGTTTTATCATAATCTCTTTTTAATAATTTTTTTTTTCTGGGTGTTTTTGGGATTAAAAGGGTTATCTCAGTGATGATCAAATTATGATGACGAGTCTGATCATAATCCATTCTTTTAAACCCTGACGACAAAACGAGGCATTTGTCTGAGAGGTAACCAAAATTTCAAAATCCCAAATTTTCTTATTTATTTATTTTTATAATTTGCTTTGATTTTTTTAAAGTTTATTTTGCGATGAAAAAATTCGGGCATAATGATGATATTTTTTCCTGATCTTTTGTTTGATGAGTTTATCAACCTCCTACTCATACTGAATGCCTGATTTTTTTTTTATTATTATTTTCACAAAGTTGCACCTTTTTTATGTTAATTTAAATTTTCAGATCTTTGTTTTTGAAAGTTTGTTTGTTTATGAAATTGAGAGAATAAAAGATGGTGTAGCGATGATGATAAGAAAAATTACATCTTTACACTTTTGAGGAGCACCGATGATTTTGTTTCAAGCACTTTTGAGCTGCTTCTTCTTTGATCTCTCAATTTAAATTATTGATAAGATTTTTTTCTTATCATACAAAGGCTTTGTATTGTTTTGTTTGATTGTTTTATTATTATTATTTTTTGGGCATTGGATGTCGGTGGCAATTGAACGACATGATGTTTTAAAACGACACATTTGTTGAACGGCAATAGTTTGCAAACGACAACATTTCTGAACCCAAAAGTCTGCTTGATGCTTTCTTGGAAATTTTTAATTTTCGTTGTTTGCTTGAGAGGGCAGCGGTACTAGAAAAAACGACAAGGTCTTCTCAAAACGACACGTTTCGACGACAATAACTAGTTGACAAGCTTACATAGAATGATGGTATTTAATTGACACGCAGTTTGAACACGATTAAACGACATAATGTCTTAAAAACGGCCCCATTGTCAAAACGACATGATATTTAAAAACGATTAAATCATGTCGGTGGCAATAAAATGACATGATGTTTTAAAACGACATCTTTGTTAAACGACAACATTTCTAAACCCAAAAGGGTGTTTGACGCTTTCTTCGAAATTTTTAATTTCATTATTTGCATTGCATGGGACAGGTTTGGAAATGAAAAAACGACAAGGTCTTCTGAAAGCGACAGTTTTCTTATGGACGACGATAATTGTAAAACGACAAGTTCACATATTATGATGATAATTAAATGACACGTAGTTTGAACACTATTCATGTTATCCAAGCGACAAGGACCTATAATTCTTTGAATTACAAATCCGACTATGTCGCTGTCAAGCGACGGCAATCATACAAACGACAATAATTCGAGAAAACTAGAGTCTGTCGACTTCAACACTCTTACGATCGGTGACAAAAGCATAAACGACAGCCTTTGGAGATCAAGAGATTCTTTAAGTCGGAAAAAAAAAAGGTGACTGATACCTTAACGACATGATATAAATAAAACGACATGTTTCTTAAAAAACGACAGATTAGGTAGATGTAAAAAACGACAGCCTTGATCTAGAGAATCTTTCAAGTCGAAAAAAAAAAATGGCAGTGACTGATACCTTGAAAACCGACATGATATATAAATAAAAACCAGTGTTTCGTATAAACGACAAATATCATAGAGGCAACTCAATTCATGACAACGTAGACCTGGGATAAACGACAACCTATGGAGGGTGACTGAGTGAGGATCCTTCGGGTGTCAGAGTAAACGACATGATATCAGTTTTGGGAGTGTGTCCTTAAAAACATTATTATAATGTTTTATTTAATAAAGAAATATTTATTTTTAATTTGAGCTTTTTATTTTAGAGATAATTGATTAAATAGTTACTTTTTATTTTTATAAATTAATTAAGAAATGAAATAAAATATTATAATAATACTTTAAAGGCACAATTCAAACTTTTTTTTTATTAATTTTTTAATATTATCTTGTATGACCGATGATGAGTCATATTATGACGAGTGTTTATCACTTGATTGGTAGTATGTTATGTTTGACCAATTAAAAAATGGTACTTTATGTGCCACATAACTTGATATTGAAGGTGTTATATTTAGCACTGTTCATATTAATATAATGTGAATTTTTTCAAAGGTGTTAGAACTTGGTAGTATATATTTTATTGCGTTAGACGACAGCTAATACGATTTATATTTATCTAACTAAATTATATAAAACAATCAGAAAATGGTCTTAAATAGTAAAACGAATAAAACGGTTAAATACGATTATTATATATTTTTTTATACTAGCACACTTTGTATTGCATCAAGTGTATTTTTCATATTATACACTATAAAAATTTAAACGTTACAATACCATAAGTAATATACTAAACACCAAACGTGCCTTAAAATAGTTAAACTAGCTACAAAGCTAGAAGAAAGTTGAAGAAAACATATGTTGAGCCTCTTGGCCTAATGTTTTAGACTTGCTATTTGAGACTTGGGACTAGGGAGCTTTTTAAACCATATGGTCTCTACTCTAAAGATTACTCGTATATTGTCATTTGGTTTAGGATAATGTAAAGAATAGACAATTTAGAGCAATTAAGTAAAAAATATGCAAAACGACAGGTAAATTAGAGCCACATGTATATGTGACAATATCTGTTGAAAGAGCACAGAATCTAGGCCAGTCATCTATCTGAGCACAAGTATCTGTATCCCAAACAAAGGCCTCGCCACGTGGCATCCCAAAACTCCAAAGGCATTACCACAAGGCAGCCAATGAGAGCAGACCTTATCCTATCCGTTTATCTAAAAGCCACACCAAAGCCACCAAAATAATTGTCCAAAAACACTCTCTCTTCACACTTAATTCCATAGCTCACACCACCAAACTCAACCAAAGAGCTGAGTGAGGAGAAAAAAAAAAAAGAAAAGAAAAGAAAAGAAAAAAAAGGCAATATGGCAGCCTCACTACAAGCAGCGGCGACGCTGATGCAGCCGACGAAGGTGGGGCGTGGCGTGGGCGGCGCGGCTTGCGTGCAGCTGAGGTCGTCGCAGGCGGTGTCGAAGGCCTTTGGAGTGGAGAATTCTGGCGGCAGGCTCACTTGCTCGCTCCAAACTGACCTCAAGGACTTTGCCCAAAAGTGCTTTGACGCCTCCAAGATCGCCGGATTCGCTCTCGCCACCTCGGCTCTCGTCGTCTCGGTAGTAAAATAAAATTGTTGTTTAATTTATTCTTAAAAAAAAAAAGAAAAAGAAAAAAAGAGCAATGCTAGGGGATCTCATAAAGTGTGGCGTGTCATTTGTTAAAGTGTATTGGTCATGGTATATATATATATATTTTTTAAATAGAGGTACCAATTTTATGTGTGTGTTAGATTGTTCTTCAGGTATAATTAACTGTTTATCAAATAACAAAATTGCAAAAATTATTGGTAATTTGTTCAAATCATAGTAAGTGTGATATTTAGATATGATGAATAAGGTAGAAAATTGATTTAATACCCGCGATTTTTGTGTATATCTATGAGGCATTGATCAATTTTAATTCATTAGATCTCTAAAGATCATCCACTAGAAACGTTACATATCCATGCAATTAGATCATTTGTAGAAAAATGCTTAACTTGGTAAACGTTACGTATATTCGAGCTAAAATTGTGCTAGCTATAGTAGGTTACTAGGTACATGCTAAGGTAACAATTAGTCTTTAAATCAAATAGTGAATAATTAGTAATTTTGTCACGTTGAACGTTCATGACACATACACAATTATTGGTCACTTGTTAGCCAAGTCTAAGTAAAAAAAAATTAAACGGGAATACTCAATTTTTAACGTCCAATTTAAATAAATATCAAATCTTTTGAAAAATATAATGATTTAATTACTTACGCAGTAGTAATTTGTGGTAATTGACTTAATTGTACGTACTTGACACTGTGGCGGGTTTTGAACCGTGGGCAGGGAGCGAGCGCGGAGGGCGTGCCGAAGCGGCTGACCTACGACGAGATCCAGAGCAAGACGTACATGGAGGTGAAGGGGACAGGGACGGCGAACCAGTGCCCGACGATCGATGGCGGCGTGGAGTCCTTCGCCTTCAAGGCGGGCAAGTACAACATCAAGAAGCTCTGCCTGGAGCCCACCTCCTTCACCGTGAAGGCGGAGGGAGTGAACAAGAACTCCCCGCCGGAGTTCCAGAAGACCAAGCTCATGACCCGCCTCACCTACACCCTCGACGAGATCGAGGGCCCCTTCGAGGTCGGCTCCGACGGGACCGTCAAGTTCGAGGAGAAGGACGGGATCGACTACGCTGCCGTCACGGTGCAGCTCCCCGGCGGCGAGCGCGTGCCGTTCCTCTTCACGATCAAGAACCTCGTGGCGTCCGGGAAGCCCGACGCCTTCAGCGGCGAGTTCCTCGTGCCCTCCTACCGGGGCTCCTCGTTCCTCGACCCCAAGGGCCGGGGAGGCTCCACCGGCTACGACAACGCCGTGGCGCTCCCGGCCGGCGGGCGGGGCGACGAGGAGGAGCTGACCAAGGAGAACATCAAGAACACGGCGTCGTCCACCGGGAAGATCACGCTCAGCGTCACCAAGAGCAAGCCGGAGACCGGCGAGGTTATCGGGGTTTTCGAGAGCCTTCAGCCGTCGGACACTGACTTGGGAGCCAAGGTTCCCAAGGATGTCAAGATCCAGGGCATCTGGTACGCCCAGCTTGACTCCTAGATCATGTGATATTATGATCGTTGATGATCATGATGATCGTGATGGTGGTGATTGTACTTAATTGTGGAAGAACAGATTTTGTTTATGATCATCATTAAGTTTAATTGAATTAAGGTGTTTGATATGATCATTGACTTCTGCGTTCTTTTTTTTTTTTTTTTTTGGGTTGTGGAAACCAAAACTGAACGAGGAAGCTATGAGGACGTTGTGTTGGTTGTTGTATATTATATTACTATTTGTATTGTTTTGGCCTTCTTTTTGTTTGGTGTTAAGGTAATTACTAATTAGCATTTAGCACTTGTTTTTGACAAAATTGGGACAAATTTGAGAGGAAAGAACTATTAGGGGATAAAGTGTCAAATCAAGAGAAGTTTATGAGTGCTAAAAAACAATTTTTTTTTTTCAGTAGAAATGAATGGTGCTAATTCGGAATTCAATGTCAACATAAAGAAACTCGATGACTATTTAGTAAGGCAATGTGTGGGTAGCTATTTTTTCTTCTAAAAGTCAGTTTATCAAATTTCTAAAAATAACAACAACTTAAATAAGCTTAGACTAATTCTACATCATAACAACAACTTATAAAAATAATGTCGTTATTGAAATTTGGAATATATATTTATTTATCTTTAAGGACAATGTTATCAGAGCACCACTAATGAGCATTCTAGTGGTAATGTTGTAACATAATTGTGTCGTGGAGCTTACAAGTCTAAACTGATACTATATGATGTAGGACAATAATAAAAAATAATGTCACTTTGATTAGTTTTGTTGTCATTTTAATTTATTATTTTACTTGTTATTTTCGTTGCTTTCTTTGTTATTTGGCCTAAGTATAAAGGCTAACTTAGTAAGTTGTTGAGTCAACTTTTGGAATTAAAACATTTAGAATTGTAGAGCAAAAGTTCACGTTATTTATTTAACAATGGATTTTGTTTGATTTTATCTTATTCTGCTGCGTCACTATATGTTTCTAAGATGCTATAATGTCCTAGCTCCAAGGTAATTGTATTAATTACCAATATCTTGATTGCTTAAATTGATAAAACAAAAAGAAAAAAAGAAAGCAAAATAGCTCGGAATGTGATTGGCAGTTGTGGTATTTAAGAAAATGGGAGTTTCGCACCAAACTAAACTCTTTTTGCGGTTGTTAGGAGATTTATGTTCCCAACCACAATCCTAAACAAACTCAAAGTCTCAAGCAATGTCCCACTTTCACCAATATTTTAAACCTCATGAACTAGCCATAGCAAGAGGTTGAGCGGTAGAGACTAGAGATTAGATAGATTTGAAAGGAACCTAATTATTCCCTTAAAGCAAACACCATATCTAATATGTTATTAGTCATAAAGATATATATACTTTCTTTATTACGTGAGGTATATATATATATGGTTATGGTCAAGGGAATTTCACTTCTATTCTATTATTGAACTATGGGACTTCATGGTGTTGGAAAAAGGCAAATTTTCAGGCCGCCCCTATACACTTTTTATTCTAAAGTTTAGGATTCTTTTACATGATGTTATTTCTGGTTTGTTATGCCAAATATGTGATATCAAAAGAGTATGAACAATATTGCTATACACTAGTCTTTATTTAAATCGTAATTCTACAAATTTCAAAGTTTTTGGACTGTCAAATTTTTATTTTGAGTGAGTCTTATTTTTAATTGCTACGGAACAATGAAGCATTATGTGCAACTTCATCGAGTAACATAATTCCGTTTTTATTAACCTAAATCCTAAATTAAAACAACAAAAAAAAAAAAGGAAAAACAACGCTATATAAAAAATAATAATTTGTCAAATTTTTCAATATGTAACATTTAATAATTGAACAATACCTACGTGTCCTGCTCACACGGGCCTCACTTGATACGAGTACGACCATTAATTTATGTAACTTTTTTCTTTTTCTTTTTTTGTTGTATTTATTTTTTTCTATTAAACAGAAATCAAAATAACATATTACGGTATAAATAAATTAGTAAAGAACTCGCTAATTGAGTCAATTTTGTCATTACACTCTTTACTATTGAGCGGGACGCATCTCGAATCTTGACCTCAATAGCACTACGTTTTTTTTTTCTTTCTTTTTTTTCAAATTTTAAAAATTTATTGGCATATAATTTTTGGAATAATTTTTTAGTGTATTAGATTAGACCCAAATAATAAAACACAAAAAATAAAATAAAATAATAAGGAACATGATAACTACAGTACACCCAGAAGCAGATAGTCGTCAAAAGCCGCGTGGCCGACTAAACGTCTCTTTCCCTATTCTCTTCTCACTTCTCAGCTCCCAAATTCCTTTTCTCTGCCATTACACAATTTCTTCTTCTTCTTCTTCTTCTTCTTCATTACACATATACATACACATTCACACAAAAACCAAACCACCATTTTCACTTCCCATCCCAATTCCCATCAATCGGTTGTATTGACGGCGACAATGGAAACACCGCTTGTTCTCTGGCTTCTATGATTTGATTGGCGTGTAATAAGAAAAAGGAAATTCAGAGATATATATATATATATATATAATATGATGGAGGAATTGCCAGGCTCGTTCGGGACGAGTGCGAGCTTGGCTCTGCGCTTGGGACAGACAATCTTCTCTTTCGCGTCGCTGCTCTTCATGTGCTTCGACGTTCAGTTCTACAGCTACACCGCTTTCTGGTAAAAAAAAAAAAAATCGCTTTTTGATCAAAAGCCCTTTTGCGATTCGGCTTAGTTCTTCAATACCCATGTCTTGGATTTTCGAGCTCGGTGACTGTTGGTTTTAAGCTGAATTGGGTTTTGGAATTGTAATTTTGCTTGTTGGGATTTTTCTCTGTGTTGGTTAAGAGGGAAAAACAAAGAGATTTGTATGTGGTTGATTGAGCTTGGAAAATGCTTGTGTTAGACTTCAATTGACCAATGATTATTAGTGTATTAGGGATTGAGGTGTTAATTTGATAAATTTACAAAATTGGCAAAAATCTCTGGAGTGGATAATTTTAGAAGATGTATTTTTTAGACATCCAATAAGTGGACACTCTAGAATATGTTGAGTTTATTGTTCATAGTAATGGAAAAACCCCTATTGGCAATAGGGTATTTGGTCATTGCTTTGGGGATAACGAAAAAAAACCTCAAAATTCTTGTGTTAGAACAATAAAATTTCAATCTTGACTCATTCCCTTTCCTGTACAGCCCTTGATAAATTCGGCCTCTGGTTTGAATTGGATTGAGGTTTAAGAGATTTCTTGCTTGATAGAGCTGAACAAGACACGAAAGGCCATGATTTTTAACAAACTTTTTGGTTTGATTTTGCGCTATATATGTCGTCTTGGTTGTCTTGTATCAGGGCTTTGAAATCCGTGGTGTTTGATTTGTTGCAGCTACTTGGTGACAGTCATGGGCTTAGTAGTTCCATGGAGCTTGACATTGGTACTGGTCGACGGATACGCCGTCTTCGTCAAATTCCTACCTCGCCAACCGAGAACCATATTGATCCTCATTATAGGCGATTGGGTGCGTCGGTTTTTCGCACGCGAAAGCTTCAAAGATTGATCATTTACGCTGTCTATTTTCCCAAAAAAAAAACATAAAACTGTTTGTTTTCTGATTCCTATTTGCAGACACTGTCGTATCTCTTGCTGTCCGCGGCCTGCTCCACCGCCAGCGTCGCTGATCTCCTGCTCGAGGCTGGCGGGTCGTACTGCCCGGAGAGGCTATGTAGTAGATATCAACTCTCTGCTGCTATGGCTTTCTTGTCTTGGTTCCTTTGCCTAGGCTCGTTCTTGTTCAATCTCTGGCTTCTTCCTTCTTTGTAAAACGGATCGAAGTTTTTCGACCACAAAGCCCGAAAAACATAGGAAATCTTCTGCGAAAGAACGCAGAACCCTCCATAACAATTCTTGCAGTTTCCATAGTTTTCTTTTGATCGAAACACCGAAACTCGAAACTCGAAGCTGCGACTGCATTGACAATGAGCTCACACACTTCGGACTCGGGATTCTACGAGGAATCGAAGAAATTGTTTGTCATCGGGACAATGTCGCCGTAGTAGCTTCACAGATATGATATTTTTTCCCTTTCTTTTTTCGTGCTTTAGGTGCTGAAACACTAAAACAAACTGTAATTAGTTGAACTGTTGTCAAATAGATGTAAATTGTTCTTTGCTCATGTAATTACACCATTATCCATTGTTAATACAACTATACTTGTCTATTCAAGAAAGCTTCTCAGGAATCCTTTTTTTTTTTTTTCTTTGGTCAACAAATAAGACACTAGAACACTTTGCCAATCAAAACCTCCATATATGCAATTGCAATAGGTTTGTGGGACTGTTCTATGAAGACAAGGAAACATATTTCAACTAGAAAATAATAAGTTACTTTTTTGTCCCGAAATATAAAATAAAAAGGTACTTTTTTTTTTTTTTTTGGCTGAGAAAATAAAAAGGTACTTAATAGTGGAATAATAGACAAATAGTACGTTCCACAAACCTATCAATGTTGGAGCATTTGTTCTTTGTTATATTTGACTTCACTTGTGGTTGTAAGTTTATGAGGTTTCTTTCTTCGTCTTCTTTTATTTTTTATTTTAATATATATATATATATATAGTTATATAATTAGGTGAAATTATGGAGGTAGAGTACAGTGCATACGATTCCCATTAGGTTTTTATTTTTTTATTTTAATTTTGGGCAATTAGCACCCATATATAGTTATATACTTTTAGGCTATATACATTTTGATAAACTATATTATAGATGAAATATCTGAATATTTAACTGTCTAACCAAATTTTTGTTACAAATTCGATCAATTTTAATTAAATTATTACCAGTATTATTCACATTCACTCCTTCAAAGCTCTAATTACATGAAAATAAATTTCACTGGCAAAACGAAAAATAAAAAATAAAAACAAAATTAAATAAAATCTAACTCACATTATATTTTACAATTAATTAATGAATAACTACTTAATTCATACTCATATAATTTTGTTCTTCACGTAAGTAATATGTGTGTAATTTTCAATAATAAATTAACTATAATTTTAATAGCAATATCTTATTTTCATGATACAAAGTGGAGAATCACAAGTGTATTAATAAAACTGTGTGATATGTACGCCCCCCAAATTAGAAAAAAGAAAAAAAAAATCCTCATATTTACGAAATTATCAGACTATTAAATAATAAATTCCAAAAACCGTGATATATACGAAACTACTAAAAAACCCTAAACCCTATATCCCCACCAAAAACCCAACAAAAATCAAGCACTGTGGTAATTCACGTAGCGATACATAATCCAACCCAACCACGCATATACATAGATATAGCAACAAACATATATACATACATACATACATATACACACACATATATGTGTTTGACGATGAAGAAGCAAGAAGAGGATGTGAATGTGAATCCGCCATGGCTGGGATCAATTCTAAGAGCCAACTTCTTCGAGCCATGCAAAGCCCACAAACACTTTGTGTCCACTCGCTTCTGCACCCATTGCTTGGGAGACTCGCTCTGCATCAATTGCTCGTCTGAGGCTGAGTCTGAGTCTGAGTCTGAGTCTGAGGATGCCAATCACCCTCATCAAAACCACAATTTCATCACTGTAATTAATCATAATTAATCTCTCTCTCTCTCTCTTTTTTAATCAAATTTCACTACCCAAAATCTTGGTTAATTCTTTTTTTTTTTTTTTTTTAATTCAGGCGTGCACATATTTAAGTTACACTATGATCAGGGCAATTAGCATTACAGACCCAATAGTAAGTTTGGCTTTCTCAGATTTACAGAGTTATGAGATAAATTCAGAGTCATCGGATTCAGAACCAGCGTTCTTAGTGTATCAATTACCGAAAGAAAAGCGTCAATCAATTAGTAAATGTAAATCGGCTGCGAGCTGCATAACATGTTGCCAGGGATTGTCCGAACCTTCATTCAAGTTTTGTTCAATTGAATGCAAAGTGAGTCCTTCATTGTAACTTTTGGTTTTCAATAATTTTATATGATTATTATTATTATTCGTATTATCGTGGGAAGACGGCAAGTAGAGAAATATTCAAAATTTACACAATTATTAAAAAAAAATTTAAGTAATTGAGTAACTAATCAATTCATTAATTATTTGCACGTGTTTTTTGTTACAAAGTCAATTATCACATGTAAGTACATTAATCACTTGGATATTTTGTTATCTAATTCAAAAAAAATTGGATGTGCATTTATTAAGTCACTATAATTTTTTTTTTGTTATTATTATATTTCTTTTTGGTGCAGGCTAAAAGCATTGATGGACATAAAGATGGACATAAAGAGGCAGAGGAGATCAACCGCAGCGTCCATCCATCAATTTATGGGTTAAGAAAAAGAAGAGTATCGCCTCAAAGAATATCTCCTTTGTCGTAGAGAGTGGAGATAAGTACATTTATAAAAGATAATATATTTATTTTACATTTTTTTTAGGGAAACTATTTGTTTTGGTTGAGAATATTTGCGTTTTTTTTTTTGGGGGGTAGTATTGGCAATGAAAAATTGTTAGTTTATCCTTTTTTTTTTAATATAGTCGTCGCCAGTGGCGAAGAGCTAATTGAGCATTTGAGAACTTTTATTTTTTTTATTCATATTGAGGTGTTTGAGAATATTATTTGATCATAAGAGAAACGATAAATTGAGAAAACGACACAGATTGAAAACGACAATTTCAGCTGAACGAAAGTTATAGAGAAAAAATATTGGCCGAAAATAAGTGAATAAGCAATAATACTAACTCATCTAAGCTAGTCACACTAACCTCAAATTGCCATATGAAAGGTAGATACGATATTAACCGTAATGAACAACTGTGTTCCAAAAACGACATAGAAATGGAAAAACGACAAGAAAAAACGACATGAACGATAGAACGACATTTCTTGGAGTAAGCGACATTGATTGTAAGACGACATTTGGCGAAGACAGCAATGAAGAGAGAGGGCATTTAACTCAATAAACGACGATAATCACATCGAACGACACTGAAAGAAAAACGACAAGTATAAACGACAATAAAAATGAAAACTACGTTCATTGGAAAACAAGGGAAACGACATCAATAGTATGCTTAAAAATATCCTTTAAGAGCTATATGAATGGTAGAACAGACATTAACTGCAATAAGCACTAGGATGGTAAAAACGACAACATAAATAAACGACATGGACTAGAAAAATGACAATAAGACAATAATCGCCATAAACGACAGATAAAAACAAGGAACGTCCCAAAAAAACAAAAGGAAAACAGATAAAAACGACAGCAATGAAGAAAAAAGGCATTTAAAACAATAAACGACGATAATCACGTCAAACGACATTGAATGAAAAACGACAAGTATAAACGACAATAATGAAAACAGCTTTCACGGAAAAACAAAGGAAACGACATTAATAGTATGCTTCAAAATATCGTTTAAAAGTTAAAACCAGAGCTATATGAAGGGTACAACCGACATTAATTGCAATAAGCACTTGGAGGGCAAAAACGACAGCATAAATACACGGCATGGACGTAGAAAAAAACAATAACTCAATAATCACTATAACCGACGACAGATAAAACAAGGAACGTTCGACAATAAGTCCCAAGTAAAAACCAAACCATAAAACAAAATAAACAAATAAATAAAAAAGAAAAACAGATTTTGACGCCTTCAATTCTCAAATTTATGCTCGAGTGAGACACTTTGGTCTCAAAATTAATTATAAAGAGAAAAACTTTCCTGAATTTGTAAATTTTTTCACAATGCTAATCCCTATTTGTCGACTTTTATTTTAATAAAACAACAACTAACAGAATCTTCACAAATCACTAATTACATCATGTTCTAATCACATGAAAACATGAGGTTATATGAGCTCAATCAGATAACTACTCATACTTAATCGGATAATACCATTACAAAATACTAAAAAATTTCACACAATTATAAAAAATAATATTATTTAGATTCTCTGATTTTGTTAACATATATTCATAAAATCTAAAGTTGCTAAAATTCAAAACTCATGAAGTTTTTTGTCTATAGAATTAGCTCCGGGACTAAACTGTAATAGCAACAGAAATTCAAGGACTAAAACCGCTAAAAGAAAATGATATATAGATCATAATAGAGGACTCAACCAAAAATAATACCAAAGTGAAAATCCCAAACCAAATGTTCGTTACCCAAAAATACTTGACCGTCGGTTCGCGCCAAAACACAACCGTCTCTTTCTTCTGCAAAATCAACACTCATTCCATTCACAATCTCCTGGACCCACAAGCATGCTCTTCCATGGACCACCTCAGGCAGATCCACGCCCAGATCGCCGTCCACGGCCTCGCCGCCGAGCCCCTCACGCTCGGCAAGCTCGTCGCCTTCTGCGCCGTCTCCGGCTCCGGCGATCTCCGCTACGCCCGCAAGGTGTTCGACCGATTCCCCGACCCCAACAGGTTCATGTACAACAGCCTCATCAGAGGGCTTTCGAGCAGCGACGAGCCCGAGAGGGCTCTCGAGCTGTATCGCCGGATGGTGGCTCGCTCGGGGCTCTCGCCGAACGAGTTCACCGTCCCGTTCGTCCTCAAGGCTTGCACCGCAACGTCGGCGTTTTGGGAAGGCGTTTCCGTGCATTGCCAGGCTGTGAAGTTGGGAATTGGGTCTCAGGTTTGCGTGCAAAACGCGCTGATTTACCTCTATATTGTTTGCGGGTCGGTTCTATGCGCTCGCCGCGTGTTTGATGAGATGCCGGAGAGGACGATCGTCTCGTGGAACACGATGATTGGCGGGTATTCGAAACTCGGGTGGTGCGGAGAGGCCTTTGTGTTGTTTAGAGCGATGAGAGATTCTCGGGTTATGTTCGATAAGTTCACCTTGGTTAGTTTGCTCTCGGTTTGTTCGCAGAGTTGCGATCTAGGTTCGGGAAGGTATTTGCATCTTTGTATCGAGGTTTCCGGGGTAAAGATCGATCGAAGAGTGAGAAATTCCCTTTTGGATATGTACGCGAAGTGCGGAGATTTGCGGTCTGCGCAAGCGGTTTTCGACCGAATGTCTGATAAAGACGTGGTCTCGTGGACTTCCATGGTTAGTGGATACGCGAAAAACGGTTTGATTGAGTCCGCCAAGGAGTTTTTCAACAAAATGCCGGTGAAGAACGTGGTTTCTTGGAACGCAATGATATCGTGCTATGTCCGAGAAGGTCGGTTCCAGGAAGCTTTAGACCTCTTCCGAGAAATGCGACGCTCGAATGCGATTCCCGACGAGACTACTCTAGTGTCTGTTCTTTCAGCTTGCAGCCAAATTGGCGATTTGGCCATTGGGAAAGAAATACACAAGTACGTAAACCACTGCAATATATCACTCAGTGTCACTCTCTCAAACTCCCTTATCGACATGTACGCGAAATGCGGTTCACTCGAAACCGCTACGAATCTCTTCCGCAACGCCCCTCGAAAGAATCTAGTCTCGTGGAACGTCATCATCGGAGGGCTCGCGCTGCACGGCCACGGAGCAGAAGCGACCGAGAGATTCCAAGAGATGCGAGCGCAAGAAGTCTGGCCAGACAAGTTCACATTCGTGGGGCTGCTCTCCGCGTGCGGTCACAGCGGGCTCGTGCAACTCGGGCAGCGCTACTTCCGCGAAATGAGCTCGGTTTACGGGATCCGCCCCGAGCTCGAGCACTACGCTTGCGCGGTCGACCTCCTCGGGCGAGGAGGCCAATTGGGAGAGGCGATAGGGCTCATAGGGGAAATGCCAATGAGGCCTGATGTTGTGGTTTGGGGAGCTCTGCTGGGGGCTTGTAGAATTCATGGCAATGTAGAGATTGGGAAGCAAATACTCAAACAAGTCCTAGAGTTGGGCCCACAAAGCCCTGGACTCTATGTGTTGCTTTCAAACTTGTTTAGCGAAGCTCAGAGATGGGAAGATGTGGAAAAGTTGAGGAAGTTAATGAAAAATGGTGGGGTCTCAAAGAGGAGAGCGATTAGCTTCATTGAAGTCGATGGTTGTGTGTGCGAATTCATGGCCGATGACAAAACCCACCGACTTTCAAGCACTATTTATGCCTTGCTTGATCAATTAACAGATCATTTGAGACCCATTTTGGAGCCTTGGGATTGTATCCATTAAAAACGTTTAGAGAATCAAAATTCCAAAAGCAATGATAATACTCCCAATAATTCATTCGTTCATTGAATGAACAAGTAGAGAAAAACCAAAATGAGTAGCTTTGCGCCCCAACTAAGCCATGTCTAAGTACTTTCATTCTAATGATTATTTCTTTCTTTTTTTGTAAAAAAAAAAAATCTTATTTTTGGGAAATCAAACTTTTGATTTTGCATTAGGACAATGTTGGTGATAGAAGTAATTTATTAAAATTTTCGTATTAAGGACATTGACCAATCAAAACTTTCATGTAGATTATTTGGATAGAAAATTTGATTTTGATTTTTTTTTTTCCATTGCATTATCCAATGATTAATAGATTGAAAATGAAAATTTCAATTTTGTTTATGGGCATGATGTGGTGTCACACACTGGCTTTATTAGCTTTGACCAAAAAGGTTGAGGATCTTCACAAGAGGCCGTAAGAAATTTGGTTCATGACAACTAATAAGTGGCATGGGAAAAGTGCAATATTGAAGGAACTTTCATGGTAATGACAATGACCAACTTTATCATCAACTTGTGAAATGGATCAAAGATAGCATGTGGAGATATTGTCTGGCTTTGGGAATTTTGTATTCATTTTTATTTCTGTTGTTGTGAGAGTTTTATAAATCTAGGCAAACTAGTGTGATATTAGATTGGATTCCCTTTCAGAGTTTGTCTCATGCCAAGAATCTGTATAATTTTTAGTCCAATGTCTTTTTGCCGGGTTGGTGGGCTTCACTATTTGCCTTGCCAACCATGCATGCTTAGAAGAACCAATTCATTTGGCAAAAATAATGTCAAATTCTCAAAAAGTATGGTAGTACTCTCTCATGTACCAGCGTAGGTTTCACAGTGAAAGTTTGACTCAAATAATTGACAATTTTTTATTTAAAAAAAATCCCTTTGGCAAGGTATTAGTATCAATTATTTCTTCTAAAACCTCTAGATTTCAAACCTCTCCTCCAATATGTAATATTATATGAAAACTCACCTATATTTGTAATTTTTATTTTATATTTATGTTCTACAAACTCAATTTCTCTATCTTATTTTTTATCTCCTCTCTATTCCTCTAATTATTTTATGACAATCCATTAATTTGCATTTAATTATACACATTTTTTTTTGACATAAATTGATGAGTTATTATACATTGAAAGGGATAAAAAAAAACATATACAAATAATGATGGATGATTGGGTTCATATTCTACATCTTATAGTTTGAGCTAAAAATAATATATTTTTTTCTTTCTATTTTTACCCTTTTTTACTACTATGCTTGTGTTTAGGTATGGCCATAATTGGGCCAGGAGAGATAAGGGGCCCATAGAGTAGCGTGGGCTGAAGTTGAGCTCAACAAGAGGTAAAAAAATATCTTTCCGAAACAACTTACTTTAAAAAATATCTCTTAAAAGTAAAAGTCGCAATCTATAAAAAATAAAAAAAAAATGATATGATAATTGTAACATGAAACGTAATCTTGGAGTAGCATTGGATCAAATTTTTTTCACGAAACATTTCACTTTTTGTGGGAAAAGAAACAAAAGAGGTCATTTTCACAAATACAAGCTTTTTGACCAATAATAAACAATGAAAGGAAATTTCAAAAAAAAAAAAAACCTTAGAATAAAAAAGTTGTGTTAGACTTTTTGTCACGGAGATCAGATTTCGTATACAAACAAAATCTTTATGTGGATGTTTTGTTTTTGTTTTTGTTTTTTATAATGTTGTATGTCTGTGATTTTCGGTGGGAAGGAGAGAGCTAATTAGCCATAGAAGAAGAAGAAGCTTCAAGGAAAAAGGGTTATGGAATTTTTGAGTATAGTGTAGGACATGTTTCAATTATCAGTCCATTAAGTGCCACTAAAAGTGATCAATAAAAAAGGTGACTAGGTTCAACATCAATATCTTAAAATATCTAGTTTTGAGCTAATGGAAAAAGTGTCTTCACAGCTTTATAAAAGCTTCACAACAAATGGAGGCAATGAGATGTGCCTTGAATATAATATAATATAATATAGGGAAGATTTGAGTTTTAGCCATTTTTAAGCTCATGTTTCAAAAATTTAGCCATAGTTTCACGAATTTAAGGAATTAACCATTTTCGTTGTGTAACAATTTTCGTTACACATGTAACAATTTTCGTTACACGTGTAACAATTTTTGTTACCCGTGTAACAAAAATTATTACTGGGCGTAACAAAATTTGTTACATGGGTAACAAGATTTATTACACGTGTAACAAAAACTGTTACATTACGAAAATAATTAATTCCTTAAATTCGTGAAACTATGGCTAATTCTTAAAAAAATTACCAAAAATTTGACTAAATCCTTAAAAATCTCTATAATATATGTATAAGATCACAAGTTTAATGCCATGTTAACGAACTTACTAATACTTGTTAGGAAATAATTAGTAGCCACAACACTAAAATTCATTGCCAATAAACTATTGATTTTGTGACTTTTGCTTCCAACCTTTAATTTTACCATAAAATTGGTATAAAATGAAGAGTAGTGTTACGGAGCTTGAAATTTTACGGAAAATTTTGACTAAAATGATATGATAATTATTTATTTAATGAAATAAAAATAAGTGTATATTTTATCAGTGCTTATTTGATGAAATAAAAACATATGCGAGTTTTCCTGCCTAAGTTTACAACTCTAATACACTCATCCATATACGATGATACATTGTCACTAATGTGTGTGTCTGTATATGACTATATATATATATATATATATATATATATATATTTCTCCAATATTAAAGTTTGTTTATGTTACTTGCAAAGCAACCAATGAGTAACAAAAAAGTATTGATAAGTTAGTTATATTTTATTTTATATATATTCTTAAAAATGTTTTCGTAAGGCATTTTGCATCTTCGTTATGCTACTTATAAGGTAGACAATTTAGTGATTCTTCTTCCTTGAGAATTTTCAATCCCAAAAAGTCAATTGGCCGTTTATAAATAACAATGGCAATTCCATGTTGAAGAAAATTCCAATACATTTTTGCTTTTTAGTTATCTTTCACTCCCAATGCACATGTTAGAAAAAAAAAAATTAAACAACAAATAGCTTAGCGTACATCATGTAACTAGACAAGAATGGAAAAATGCATGAACAAATATACATTTAGAAATATTATAAATTGGATTTATAGAGTTATGGCAAAGCACAAAAGGACGGCCATTTTTTTTGGAATTGGGAATTTGGAAACACATGCACAAAAAATTAAATAAACAAGTAAAACAAACAATAATAACTATAATTAATAATAAATGAAATGGTCACACCGGGTTACTAGGACATTGCAGGTTTGAGGTTGAACCAAACAAAGCAGAAACCAGATCAGCTTACGCCACCAATTCCTTGTCGGATTGTTTTTCTTCTTTTTTTTTTAATTTATTTATACAAATAATTTTACTAAATAATTTTAATGAATTAATAAATTAATTATATCTTCACAATTTCCAAGGAACTTATGCTAATTCCACGTGGCAGTCTCATGGCTTGCAGCGAAGCACACCGTTCTTCATGCCACTCCTCCGCCGTGACACGTCTCTCTCCTACGCTCGCCTCTTTTCTCTTCCCAAACTACCCCTGAATCTTCTCCATAATTACGGGATTTGCCACTGATTTTTACTTATTACCAATGATTTTTTGTGCGTCACTGTGAATTAAAATCAATTCACTCTCATCTAACGTAGAGACGTAGAGTAGTCTTGTCACTCACCTGCTTCAAATAATTGGCCATAGGACTTTGAATTTTGATCACTTTATATTTGTAGATTTTAAATAAAGCATTGAAAATTATGTATTATAGTCATGAATGAAGCTACAAAATAACTTTCTTTACAACAAAGAAAGAGGTAAAAAGGCATTGTTAAAGACTTATCACTTTGAACATGAATTGAATACTAGTTAATAAAAAACGACTGCGATTTTCTTGCTTTAACTAATTTTCTTTAGTCAAAATAATTATGGCACAGAGACACCTATATATGGGAGCAAGACCAATCTATGCACATATAGTGTCGTGATGTTGCAATAATGCCTAATTTTTATTATCTTTATACATGTATATAAACACACCCAAAAGCTTTTCAAAAGTGTAATGTGCTCTGGTTCAAAAACGTCCAATAAGCAAAAAAAAAAAAAAAAGGGAAAAACTGTTAAAAGATCTAAACTAATTATTTAAGCAGAATTTGGATAAGGTCATGAAACATTTGGCATTGAAAGTATGTATGCAATACTTGGAAACATTAGGTAGATCCAACGGTAACCAAGACATATACCTAACAATTTTATCCGATGATCATCTAAATAAATACTCTGAAATCTCTCTTTTCTTTTTCTTTATTTATTTTTTAATGCTTAGGTGGGCCAACCACAATATCCCTTTCCTAAATATTACCGACAAACTTTAACTCACTCTTTTTTTTTTCCCATACCCAAATACCATATCTAGTGTAGAGTAGAGTAGTTTCCATTATTCAACAAATAGAAGTGGGTTGTATTAGGTATCATCACGTGAATGCTTGCTTACCCTTCTAACACTAATGTTTTTTGGTTCATAAATTTCACATAAATTGTATAGTTATTATCACAACTAGAATCACGACACAATTGTCACATTTATGTTCTTTTATTGTTAATGTTTGAGAATCATTTTTCTTTACATTTGAACACATAATTGGTTTCAGAGATGTTATAGTAAATTTTATTTTGGTGAAACTATTTTAAACTATCACATTAAATTTAATTAAAATAATGTGACATTAACTTATTTAATTATAAAACACATTTAACGATGTATTTTATCTAATATTTACCTAAAATATCGTTATGACCAATTTCTTTTGTTTAGTATTTCTCTTTGCCTTTAATCTTTTAAAGAATGATAATTATATTTGTCAATCAATATGCATTATATCGATAAAGATGATATAAATGCGAAAATTCAAGAGATTAGCACTCCCAAAACGCCAATTACAAGACAATATATTGTATTTTTGGTGTCGCACTTTAAGAACCACATAATTAAAATAACAAAAAAAAAACATGATCGGACTCAACTCAAACCTTATTCAATAAGACCAAAAAACAAATTTTACTATACGTCCTACTCAAGTTCGACGAGATTAATAACACTAAACTCAAAATCTCTAATCAAACATAACAATAACAAACATAAAGACCAATAGTCCCTTTTTTCCCGTAAAATTCACAAAACATCAGGGGCTTTCTCGGAAGAACGCCCTAAAAATAAGCACATACAACCTGTCACCACCAACTTACAGCCTGGCAAGCCCTGCCCACTAATCGAAAACCCCAAAAATATATTTTTTTCAAAAAAAAAAAAAAAAACCATCACTAAACGACAAAACCAACGTGGCACTTTCTACTTCCCTATATATACCCAAATCCAGAAAACCACCACCACTCTCTCTCTCTTTTCGTCAACCCCTCTCTCTCTCTCTCTCTCTCTCTACTTTCTCTCTCTATAGAACCTGCGAGCGACGACAATGGGGATTTGTAGCTCGACGAGCTCGACCCACGTGGCGACGGCGAAGCTGATCCTCCACGACGGCCGGCTGGAGGAGTTTCCGTACCCGGTGAAGGTCTCTTACATTCTGGCCAAGAACCCTTCGGTCTTCATCTGCAACTCCGACGACATGGAATTCGACGGCGTCGTCACGGCGGTGGCCGGCGAGGACGAGCTCCTGCCGGGCCAGCTCTACTTCGCGCTGCCTCTCGCGCGCCTCCGCCAGCGCCTCCAGCCCGAGGACATGGCGGCGCTCGCCGTCAAGGCCAGCTCGGCGCTCGGCGCCGCGGCGCCGGAGAAATGCGGGCCTCGACGGAGCGCGGTGTCTCCGGCGGAGGAGGGGGGCAAGAGTGGGGCCCGCGGCGGGGATGGGCGGAGGAGGGGGAGGGGAAGGGGTGGGAGGAGGTTTACGGCGAGGTTGAGTGCGATTCCGGAGTAGGGGGGTGGGAGTGAGAGGTTTTTTTATTTTTGGGGCTTTTTTTGTAAATAGTTGGGCCGGGTTGGGGTGGGAAGTGAAAGAAAGAGAGTATTTTTAGGTTGATTTTGTTGTGGAGCTCGCGGCGGCGCCGGAGTAGGAGGGGTGGATTTTGTAAATAGTGAGGTGGGATTGGGGTGAAAATGAAAAGTGATAAAAAGTTGAGAAATGGATAGAAAGGAGAAAGGAATCTTCCAAATCATGATTTGTTTTAGGGGAGGGATTGTGATTAGAAGAAATTAGAGGGGTGGGTTAGCGATTTTTTTTTTTGTTTTCTTTGCTGTCTCTCATTATGGGGTTGTGTTACAATTTTACCCTTTTATGGGTTGATAAGCTGTTGTATACACCAAAAAGGGGAAAAAAAAAAAAATCATAATAAGCTCACACAAAATTGTTTGATCTCTGAAATCGGACGTGATTTTGACTAACTATATTGTATTAATTACCGAGTTAGTTAAATTGTGTACTTATTAAGTTAACTTACCTTAATTTCCTACGTAAATATAAATAGTAACAGAATTTATATTAAAAAAAAAACATTAATTCAACGCGTAGAAGTGAAACTATATTGAGCTGTGCCAACTTGGGTTCAAATCAAACGCCGTTTATATTAAATTACACCAACGCGTCATTGGTTAGAAGTTAGATGTGTCATTATTAGCAATTAACAAAGAAAGTAAAAATGGGTGAAAAATAATTATTTCTTTTACAGGCTGTAGTTGTAATATATAGCATGACATATACATGTGTTATATATATATATATATATATACAAAGATATATAATTGCAATGATAATTGATAAATATGGTCAGTATATTGAGAGAGAGCTGAGAGCGAGGCCTTTTCGTTTTTGCGTGATATAGAAGGAAAAATAATAATGATATGAAGTGAGAATAGCGACGTTGATTTTCTTTTTTCTTTTTTTCTTTATTTGTCACGCCAAGAAAATATGGATTTTTGGTGTGTTCATGATAACAACTATCCAAATTCTAGTAACCTGAGACATGTAGTCGTCTCGTGATGATCATGATCTTGATAATCAAAGACCGTATTGTTGTGTTGTATATGATGGGTCATTTTTACTTCGTTTGGCTTTATTACGTGGGTTTTTTTTTTTTTTTTTTTTGGCGATATATGAATACTCATTGCAGTTTGCATGCTTGGATTTTGGCCTCAATATTTTGGCTAACGAACATAGATAAAACCAAAACCCAAGAACGCGTTTCCTTTTTTGTTTTTTGTTTTTTTGTTTTTTAAATTCAGACAGAAAATCAGAGAGAATAATATGGCACAGTGCCACAGTTTGCATGGAGTACTTATTTGTTTTTATTCTATAATTTTTAACAGCTGTTTTAAGATATAATTAACCCTATTCCACAGTGGATACAGAGATACTGATCAGAGAAACACGTAAATCTGCAAGGTATTGGGTTGAAATTTGAACGAGTCCGTATAATAATAATAAATTTATTATTTCTCTTTGAGCTCTTCTGGTGCAGACGTAAGTGAAGTTTTTTTAGCCAGAATAACGATTTTGGGAAATTAAAAAATAATAGTGCTTTCACACACATTTTACCCTCATGTCTTGTCTTTTTTTTGTTTTTTGTTTTGTTTTCCTATTACCAATAATATTACATATTATCCGTACTATTTTTCTAGGCTGTGAAGTGAGTCATTGTGACGTTAACAATCTCATGCATGTAACATGCATATATTATATAGAGTAGTAATTAAAAATTATATTATATTTATAATAATGAGCATGACATATAAAATTAATTTATTTAAACCAAATATCATCATGCCAATAAATCCAAATTTTCACTGTAATGTCCAAAATCTACAATAAACTAGATGAAAAGTGTGAAAGTGAGGAAAGTAGGGGAGGGAGTAAAATTGACCTTTACAATTACAACAAAATATTGAATTATAGTAGAGATTTAAAGGAGAGAAGTTAAAGTATTTAATCATGATTGTTACGTAATTAGCATGACCAAATTGCATGTGATAAACAAGTGAACAAAAGGGTAAAGAATAAACCCCAAAACAAAAAAAAGGTTAAAATTGTGAAAAGTACATAGTAAAAATTTATTGGAGGACCATGATGACCAAACCTATTGAATTTTTGTGGTCCTCGGTTTCTCGTGAGACGTTGGTCCACTCAATGTGCCATACTGTAAATATAATATAAATATAACATGTATATACACACACACGTATAGTTCCTATAAAGTATAGACTATATATATGTTCGTCCTCAATTTGGCCGTAAGAATCTCTTTCTCAAAGACTATACGTAGTTACGTACGTATAAGCAATAAACAAATCAATATCTAATATATAGTATAGCGAATAAGCAATAATATTGATTTAGTACATGTAGAGTGTTGAATCTCCAAACCCTATTAGAGGTTACATTAATTAAGTGCCTAATTATTTGAGCACGATCTTATCCACACGTGGCCAACCTCTAATTAAACAAAATAAAAGATAATTATATCTTATTGAATAAGTTTTGTGCATGCCAACCCTTACCTATTGGTTGAGGTGGTAATGGTGGTTTTGACGAATGATCAATATTCAAAAGACGGATTTTTAGAATGTAATTAATTAAACGTATGAACGAGATTATAAGAATAAACTATTAAGAGATTGATCACCAAAATATCCGATTATCAAGGAAGTTTAGGGAATCACAATCCGACCTAGCTGCTGTGATCATTAATTTTTTTCTTTATTATATTACCATGTTGTAGTAATAATGTAATATATATGCAATATTGGCCGAGCCTGAATTTTTTATGATGAGGACATAAAGTTTTTGAAAAATCCTCAGTTGGTCTAAATAATTTGAGTTGAAAAGGGACAGATGAGAGAAACTTTCATGTAATTTTTTCCTACTCACAAAATTTACCTATAATATAATAAAAATAAAAAGTTCAGGGGCACCTCGGCCTTTGGCAATATATATATATGCACACTACAATTACAAACGACCATAATGAGTAATGACTGCTTTTATAAATTTTTCCGTTTGTCTCTGAATAAAAAAAAATATCATTTTTTGTTTCAAACCAAGTCTCAAAGTCGTGCAATTTGTTAATGTGATTACATATTGCATATAAAGTACTAAAAGTAAAACTTCTCGTTTTAGCTATACTATAATAATGCATCATTTTGTCAATAAATAACAATACTACTCATTTCATAGTGCATAATATTTATTGTAATTGAGACAAGTCTTAAAAGTAGATAAAAAAAGAAGTTATTTTTCAACGAAATAATCATTACGTTTGATCTCGAATTATCAAAAATAAAAATCGACATTTTAGTTACAAAGCTACTTTACAATATTGCTTACATTTGTTGTTAATTTGAATGCACTAGTGTCCAAAACCACCAGCGCATAAAACGCTCTACTTTATGGTCTCTTCTCAGATTTCTTTTTCAGAGCATATGAAATATGAATAATAACATTTTTTGATTTGCTTGGAGAATAATTTCATTCCTCAATTGCAACCAAAGATCAGCTATACATAGCCAAGCACTTAACAACCACAATTATACTATTTGAACCATATTTACTTGTAGCCTAGTTAAACTACAAGCTGTCACATCCATATAATTAAAATTCTATATACCCAATAATCATATCAAAAAAGAATAATTCCCATGATATTTTTACACGCCACATTATTCACATGCGCTTTTTTTTTTTGGGACACTCCGATCACTTGTGATCATAATTATATGCATGGGACTACATAACCTGATAATCTGATATCACCAATCTGAATATACACACACCACAAAACCAGACCTCACCAATAATAATTTTTCAAAAAAAAAAAAAGAAAAAAAAAAGAAGGCTATAACAAGAAGTATCATTTGGACTCTTGTTGGGGCTTTCCAATCACTGTCCTCCACTAATAGTTATAATAATTATTATCAATATTATTTTTCATTTGTTTGTTTTTTGAAAATAGGATCAAGATTCCAAGTTGTGCATTCATAGTTTGATTGCAACTGGGTCCTTCATGTACATATATAGCCTAGTAAGTAGAACCCACATTATAGATACAACATTTTTCTCCTTTTGAGACCCCTACTATAACTATTTAATGCCAATTGTATTCATATAACTCTATTATATAATAATAAAGAAGATCATGTATTTTCCTCCTTGATTTTGTGTAGGGCTTTTGCTAATTATCTTGGATTATTGGCAGATAGCTTCATGTCCAAAACCTTTCAATCAAAGGTTATGGACCCATTTCTTAGCTTGCATATTGCCTTCGTTGTAGAGCTTTTTGGATCCAGCTGTTTTTCTTCCTTCTCTCCTAACCCCCTTTTAAAAAAAAAATAACAAACTAAAACAAAAACAAAAGAACATTTTACGATAAATCATCATTATTTGATTGATGATTTATTTTTAAAACGGCCAGAAGTTCATTAAAAACGTAAATTTAATGATATAGAATAGTTCTCATCGTAGAGTATATCCTACTGAAGATTTTTTTTATTCTTTTTTTTTTTTTTGGATCTACCCTCTTTATTAATTCTTTTTATCTTTATTCCTTTTGTCCTCTTTATTTCGTTACATAGAGGTAAACTAAAATTATTGTATTTATATAGCTATAGTAATGGGAAGTGATGCTGATAACAAAAGAAAAGAAGAATTAGCATATATAATTATTATCAGTTAATCTGTGAGCATTCAGATTACATTTCCAACAAAAGGCTGCGATTTTTTTTTTTTTTTGAAGAATTTACACTCTTAGTTGGATTAATTCCTATTCCAAAGAAAAGACGTTCTTGCTTGGCATATGTAACTTGGCATTATCATTATAGTTCATGCATGCTGAAGAGTCTCTGTTCCTTGATTGTAAAAGAAAATAGGTGGATGAGAAAAAGAAAACAAATAGAAGAGTTAAAAAAAAAAAGTTTCGTCCTACCATAAGAAAATGTATCATAACAAGATAAATCTGACGATCAAGAATCGTTAATTGTGCTAGAACATTCTCAAAGTCTTTTCTGAAAGAAAATAGGAGTGAAAGGAAATTAGATTTATTTGGTATTTGATTATTTTTTGTCTATATTTTAAAAAAATGAACAACGTTTTCAAAATTTAAATTGTTAACCACTACTACATAAAATAAAAGAATTGAGATCATGAAGATAAAAATATGTCATCACATAATTAAGAAAATAACTAGTTTATTAATGTATAAAAATGTTAACTATTTGATTAAAATATCATTCCGAAAATGACTATTACTCAAATTATCTCAACAAAAGTTTCACTTTCTCTTCCAATTAATTCTCTCAACACCTAATTTCCCTTATTCTACTTTTCCATCCCGCCTAAAACAGTTTTGCACTAGCTTTATTATTATTATTATTATGCATTAATGTATTCTACTGTGGAAAAGTTAAGTTATGTATGTATATATCCACTTTTCGAACCACTATCTCTTTGAACTGATCATTTTGTAATGTTGATCACATTCTGGCTTTAATTTAAATAATTTTTTTCTTAAAATGAAGAAAGCTCTATATGGCCCAGCAACACACAAAACAAAAGAAACGAAAATCTTCATATTCATTGGATTTCATTATATATCTTAAACAAACATTTAATTAAACCATTATCTTAAGCAATCATCACTTGGGCATCCTCCTATTATACTTCAATTTTGAGTTCAACGACCAACAAGATAAAATAAAAAATTAGAATCAAATAAAAAAATATATTGCTTGATGATCAGCAAATTAAATGTTTCTATTCTTGCATTAATTATAAAAAATGTAGATGCATGAATTCTTGAAAAACTCATTAGTTGGGGAGGAGGGTATGTACGGCATTTGATTTAAAATCTCTAATTATAGTCCACATTTTTTTTAAACTAAAGGGACCAACGACAATAAGAACGCATCCCAACAAAGTTGGCACCCGCCCAAGAAAATGAAAGCTTACCAACTAGGTTGACCTTCTACCATTCTCTCCTCTATTGTGTCAGAATTTCATTAAAAGAAAAGAAAAAAATTACAGAAGAGTCAAGAGAAAAAACAATCCCACCATAGGGAAAATAAAAAGAAAAGAGAAATAATAACAAGACAAAAAGGACTGTCCTATAAGGTCTACCCAACAAGTTGGGACATCGTTAAAACCTTTCTGTAGAAAAACCCAGAGGGAAAAATCTAAAGAGATAATAAAAGAGTGCATGACCTAGGACTTATAGCCTAAAACAATAGTACGGAAGCGGCACTATGTCTCTGTATATCAGGGAGCTAACTTCATTAGGAAATTGGGGCCATTCAATGCTTTGTTGCCGATTGGTGGCGAGGTTTGCTAATTGTCGGCCACCGCATTGCCTTCCCGGAGAATATGAGAGACCACCATGTTGATCTCAGAAGCAAACTTGATCACCTGACACTATCAATTTTGGAGTTTCCACGAAATTTTGCCGAAGTTCTTTTTAAACAAATTAACCACATACGCAGAGTCAGATTCAATCCATAAATACCTCCACTCAAATTCTTTCGCCTTTTCCACAATTTAAATCCCATATAGATCGATACAAATCATATAAGCAATAAATTTCCCCTCTTTTCTTTATAGAGTTTGGATAGGTGCTCTATTCGTACTGCTTTGCCTACTTGGAAATTGGAATCAACATCCTAATTTAGCATAAATCTAGTGATCCACAAAACTCAAGACTTTAATATAAAACCTACTAATATATCCGTGTTTCACTTTATTCTTTATTTTCCAAAATGCAAAATCTGTTTCTTTTAATTTTTTAATGTCTCAAAATGCTCTGTGTGTGTAAATATATATATATATATATAGATATACACACATATGTGTGTGTGTTTTACAGAGAAAGGACTCGTATCGTAATTCGTACCATTATTAAACACATCGTACGATGCATATAATAATGTGACACGTTCATATGTCGTACAAAGCAAGTATTTTGAGACGTATTCAAAAATTGAACATATCAATTTGTGTTTTGAGAAATGGGAGATAAACTAAATTAGCATATAAACCATATAACTAACAACAACAACAATAATAGCTTTTATAAAGTACTTATTGAGCTTAATTTAAAAAAGATTTATAAGATCTGTTATATATATGCAACAATGTTATATATATGCAACAATGGACAATGTTGTTTGTCTATTATCTACTACCACATTTTCATATTTTTAATCTTTTTCTCATATAAAGACAGATTGATAGGTTAAAAGTTAAAACCATCAAAGGCTTCAAGCCCAAGCCAATTATAGGTGATCATGCGTCCAAATTCAAAGGAAGGTCACGAAAATTATAACAATTCCTTTATATATATATATAGCTTTTAGAATTTTTTTTATTGAAATGGTTTTCAAGTTGTTGAAAAGGTTCATGAAATTCGTCATTTTGTGAATACTCTACTTCCCCTTGGGAATAAAAAATTTGAGAATTTTGTGAATAAATTATTCTAATCCTTAGATTTAATTTTTTACACCTTAAAAATCATGATCTAATCATAACTCAAAATCGTTTGTTATTAATGAACATGTAAAATATATCTGAACATAATGTAAAATGTTCTTTATTTATGGACATTATGTGGCAGAAAACACTCTAAAACTAAGCATTCATAAATATCATAAATATTGACCTAATTTTTAATCAATAAAATTGTTCCTAGACACTTGTACGCAAATCAATTAATGTTAAATCGACAATATGTTTCTTGAAACTTATCTTTTATAATATATTATTTTTCTTCCTAAACATATGGTAGGAAGAAATTACAAGAACGACATTGCTTTAAGTCATATCAAGACGGTGCAATAAATTAATCAAAGTGGGTGTGTGAAAGACGGTGAAAATGCATTATATTAAACTATAGTTTTCCCTTGACAAATTATGTTAGTTTTCAATACTACACGACAAATTATATATATATATATATGTATATACAAATATATATGTATGACAAAGTCAAAGTGGGTATCATGACCATACTTAAAGTGCTTTTAAAGTATTAAAGAAAATAATAATCCACACCTTTTTTTTTTCTTTTCTCTCTCTGTTTATATTATGAATATTAGAAAAGTAGAGATCATTGGCTTTATATTTGTAATTAGGAATGTAATATTATATTAGTGATTCTCATTGATTCTATAATTAAAGTTTGGATACTCGCCTAATATATTGTACAGATATAATACTTTATGTATCAATGTAATTCTTTTCCTTCTGCCCACCGTCTACAAAAAAGAAAAACACCAATTTCCTCTTCCTTTTTTGCCTCACACGTTCGCATTTATAGATACATCATAGATAATTTCTAAAATAAAAATGACAATAAAATAAAACATTGCTAATATAAATACATAATTATAAAATCTTCAAAAGAGTACAAGCCACGAATAAAAGTGATCAATTTACTAATATCAGCAGATTTTCAGTTATCGAAGACAAGTCACGGAGCCACATTAAGGAGAGGGGTTTGGTGAGAATATTAATAAATTGATCGAGCTGATCTCTAACAAAATGATAATAACAAAACAGATATGTTTGTATGGATTATTAATTATATATTATTGTATTAATGAAGACAAGCACATTGTGCGAGTGCTAGCTAATAAATTGTTAAGTTCACTTTCTTCTTTCTCTTTTTTTTTTGCTTTTTGTTCAGTAGGAAAAAAAAAACTATTATACCGGAATAGAATAATCATATCGTTATTAATTTATAATCAAATTGCCTTGACTAATTAAAACCTATGGTTAAAGCACTAGTAACATCCACTTAATCGGAATCTCAATCTATTTTTTCCTTTCACCACAACGAATAGCCCACGTGCCATAACATCCTTCATAATTTTCTCACATACGTAATTTTCTTACTTACGTAACCATCAAAAACTACAATTTTCATAGCGAACCCTAAAAATTATGCTAATTAATTCACCCTAGATTGTAGATTCTTCTCATTCAGGCTGGTCTTAGTCTTGATTTAGCCAAGGTTCTACCACTACTCATCCCCAAGGTATAATCTCTTAATTAGCAACCAATTAGGTAATTAAGTGTACACCTAATTCAACCTAGAAATCTCTACTCTCTAGAGGACTATGTGACAATAAATTCAATTTCAGTGGAGGCTCTTCTAATGCGTAATCGTATGAACAATATTTCAACAAGTCAGCTTATATATACACACAAACATATATCAATAGCTAATTCTATAATGTTCTTCGTACCGTCACCGTTATACAACAATGTTAAAAGCTCACGTAATGAATATAAAATTATCGTTATTACATGTTTTTGTTACGTTATTACACTCTTTTATAACATTACATTAGCATACCGATAAAATAGAGCATTGTAGCGACTATTAATTAATTCTCCTAAAACAATAAATAGTATAATATGGACCCACGGCCACCCGGTATTATTTATTATTTTATTATTTTTATTTTTGGAGTGTCCGAGCCTCAAAAAGGTCGTCGTGTTCAAACTATAACTATCTATTATAAATAAATGAAAAAAGAATAATTAAAAAAAAAACATAATATGCTCTATGACTATTGCATTGTTACATTTTAGATATCAAAACCTAAGAGAGAGAGAGAGAGAGAGAGAATGGGGGTTTGTTCTTCAACTCCGAGTGAGGGCACGAAGAGATCAAGCGGGAAAGCGGAGGTCAGATCAGAGCCGTCGGAGGCGATGGCGGAGAAGATCCGACGGCTGTCGAGCGTGGTGAGGGTGGTCAACGCGGTGGATGGTGGGCTGCAGGAGTACAAGGCGCCGGTCAAAGGCAGGCACGTGACCTCGGCGCCGGGCAGCTTCCTCTGCAGCTCCGAGCACATGTCGGTAGGCACGTGCCCGCCACGTGTCGCCGACGAGGAGGATCTCAGCCCGGCCCAAATCTACTTTCTCCTCCCGGAGGCCAAGGCCCAACGGCCCATCTCTCTTCCCGAGCTCTGCTCTCTGGCGAACAAGGCCAGCTCAGCGCTCGGAAAGTCCGGCGTTGACTTTTCCTCTGGCAACCGGAAGTTGACCGGTCTCCGGTGACACGAACGGCGTCGTTTGATGTTCCTTCTTTTTTTGGTTTTTGGTTTTTGGTTTCTCTTTGTTGGTAACGATTTATTTTTTGTGATTAAGTTAGTGTGTATTGACCAAGGAATTAGAGGCAAAAGTCAAACGGCTTGTTTGAACGTACTCATTGATGTGGTTTTGTCACGGAAATTATTTATTGGCGTTGAAATATTTGTACATGTATATACTTTGGAGTTTCTATAGTAGCTAATACTGAGATAGGCTTTGTGGACACATCACACATAATTGCTTAATTTGTGCAATGTATGGTTCAAGATTTTTATTTTTTATTTATTTTTTCTTTTTTTGGTTTGACCATGGAAACGTGTTATTGTATTAATGGTTTTGTGGTGACAATTTTTAAGTATGTTTAGGGTTAGGGCTAGGTAGCTTTTGGGTGCGGTTTGAGGTGGGAATGTGGTTTTGATCATTTGGGGTTAGTCATCTGTGTACATTATAAAATTTAATTGTTGGGGGAAAAAAAAAAAAAGAGGAGATAGAGAAGTAACAACTTTTGTTGGTGCAATTAAAGAGTGTCACGTTAGGAATAAATTCCAAAATTTATAAACACATCAAACTCTATTCAATTGCCACGCTATCCAACTGGCCTCATAAAAGGTTCTTGGGAAGCCAAATTTATGAAAATTATGAGCTATAAGTTATAAGGCCATATACATCATAATGTAGTCGATAACAAATAAATTAAAATTTGCAATTTCAAAGAGATTTGGTTGCATTGCTAATGCTAACCAAATTAATACTTTATGGAAATTTGTGAGGCTCTGCTATGTGCTTCACATAAGAACTATCAATTAGGAAATGTAAACGACATGTCGTTTCTTGGTACACCAGGACATGTTTTCAAAATTTAAATGATGTGGTATCCTCTATTGGTTGGGCAAAAAATGTAAACAAAATGATTTGTAGCATTTGAATTGAAAACATCATGTAATTTATTTCATATTTTGTTTCCTTTTTGTTCAGGGGACACACCATTTAAATGAAGCATTTTTTTTTTTTACAACAAAATAAGTTATTTTTAAGATTATTGTTCTTCATCAAGGAAACGTGTAATTACAAAGAAACTGTGGACTTACTGTTAAAACTAATTCACTTTTGTAATGACAAACATGGCATTTGTAGCTCGACGAATAAAATGATATTTAAACATAAATGGACATGCCCTTGATGTTAGTCAGTACAAAAACCATTGGATAAAAGAGAATAATCCTGTAATATGATCAATAATGCTAAATAGTTCGTTAACAAAATATTTTTTTAGTTTGTATATGTTTTGAACTAGCTTTAAGTGATGTTGATGGTATGTGTTGATATACATGTTTTGTTGGTTTATGATTATTGAAAGGTAGATTACTAGTATGGTTCCATTTGAATTGTTAGACTTATGTTTTTCAAAACTCACATAAATAGAAATTGTAAATTTGACACTCCATAATCGCGTGCTATCATATTGCATCGTTGAAGAATTTCGTAATTTATTGTATATTTATATAATTAATTATGATGCATCATGCATTGATATCGTATAATTAGGTGATTTTTTGCTTAGGTTATGAGTTTGGTTTAAGTGAATGAAAGTGTCCAAGGAAAATGACACCAAATATAAAAAGACAGAAATACTAAAAATGACATGAGAAACGCCATCTGCGTCATCAAAGACGATGTAGTTCCTAGTTACGGTTAGGAGAATAAATCTGTCCAATGTAGTAAAACGACACGAAAATAGAAAACGACAACGAAAATATGAAAAAAGACATTTAAATAGGAAACGACAGAATCATTACAAATAATGAGAAACACCACCTGCCTTATTAAAAACGACATAGTCGACATTTAGAATTAAAAACGACTGAATAATTAGAAAACGTGAGAAATACCATCAGCCTTTTGAAAATGACAGATTTCCTGGTTGTGAGTTTGATACAGGTGATTAAACCTGTCAAATGAAAGAAACGACAAGAAAACTAAAAACGACAGAAAATAAAAAACGACATTTAACATATAAAACAAAAGAATGATTATAAAACATGAAAAACACCATATGCCTTGATGAAGACAACATAGTTCCTAGTTATGTGTTTGATATAGGCGAATGAAACTGTCCAAGGTAGGAAAACGACGTGAGACTTGAAAACCGCATAAAAACATCGAAATGAAAGAATTTACAATGACTGAAAAAGACCAAAACCGACAAAAAAATTACTAAACAAAAAAAAATGAGAAAACGACACGAAAATAGAAAACGACAACAAAAAAGTGAAAAACGACATCAATTAGGAAAACCACAGAATCATTACAAATGATGAGTAACACCACTTGCCTTATTAAAAACGACATACTGCGTAGTTATGAGTTTGATAAATCTGAATAAATCTATCAAAGGGTAAAATAAAACGACAAGGAAATAAAAAACGACAGAAAACTACAAAAACGACATTTAAAATAAAAAACGACTGAATAATTATAAAACGTGAGAAATATCATCAGCCTTTTGAAAACGACAGATTTCCTGGTTGTGAGTTTGATATAGGTGATTGAATCTGTCAAATGAAAGAAACGACAAGAAACTAAAAACGACAGAAAAATAAAGAAAACGACATTTAACATAGAATACAAAAGAACGATTATAAAACATGAAAAACACCATATGCCTTAATGAAGACGACATAGTTCCTAGTTATGCGTTTGATATAGGCGAATGAAACTGTCCAAGGCAGCAAAACGACGTGAGACTTGAAAACCGCAGAAAAAGATCAAAATGAAAGAATTTACAAAATGATTGAAAAAAAACAAAAACGACAGACAATTTACTAAACGACAGAAAATAAGTTCAAACCGTGAGAAACGCTATTTGCCTTAGCAGAGCGTGGGTTACGAGTTTGGTATAGGTAAAATAAATGTGCCCAAGGTAGAAAAAGACAGAAACAAGCCAAGACAGAAAAGTACAAAAAAACGACAGTTAACTTGTAAAACGACATAATAATTACAATACGTGAGAAACGCCGGCTGCCTTATTGAAGACAACATACTGCCTGGTTATGCGTTTGATATCGATGAATAAATCCGTCAATGGCAATAAAACGACAGTTAACTTAGAAAACGACAGAATAATTATAAAACATGAGTAAAGTCATCTCGAATTACAAATAGGTCCCACATTATGCGAGATTGCAGATACGATTATCCCGAATCCCAATCATAGACGGTGCTCTTTGATCAACGTATGAAATGTTATAGAATCCATCTAATAAAAAATGATACACACACACACACACACATAAACTTCATTCCATGGAACTCATAAAGTCAAAAGGAAGATCACTTTGAAAATCATGTATGTCGGTTGGTTTTGCCACTATATGCAATAGCACACATCACAAACCAAACATATAAACAATGCAATTATAATAAGACTCCAAATCTCGAATGATTTCCAATCAAAAGTAGTATATCCTACTCCTAGCTAGCACTATAGCATTATGAAGTTCACTACTCAACTAATACAAGGTTCCATGAAAATGCCTTGTATAGGAAAACAAACATAAATGTGCAAAGCTCACAAGCCACAATCTAAATAGTTAATTAGTGAGTGATTAATTTGTGTTGTGTTGTCACTTTCCATTTGCCAAATCCCAAAAAACCAAACATGATGAAATCAGACCTAACATAAGGTCAAACCCTGTTGCCTGTCACACTTGCCATGCTGGCCATTCGTACAATCTTTTATATTAAAAAATAATTGTAAAAAATAATTATAATAAAAATATTTCCTTTTTCCACAGAAGACTCACTTAGAGAGTTTAGAGTTAAGAGTCTTTCACAATTGTTGAAAAATCTGAGAGAGCTTTATAGCAACCAAGCGTGTACGCAATTTTTTTTTTTTTTTTTTTATGGCCAAACCCATTTTAACGAATAATAATAATAAAAAATAAAGAGCACTTGATCTATAAATGTTAATGCATGCCACATGGTCTGACTCTCTAACTAGCTGGAAGTCAACAATGTCACGTTCAATGTTATGTGAAAAATTACTACTGCTTTTTTATTTATTTATTTATTTTTTCGGTTGCTGGACTGGAATTACCAGTGTTCTTTGGCTAGGGTTATTCACATTTTTCCACACGGCATTATTGGTAAAAAAATTAGTCTATAAGCTTGTGTTTGGGAAAATTATTTTGGTCATTTTTTACCATTCTAAATTATTTGAAAATAGTTTGAAAAATAATTTGGAAAATGGTTTGACTTTGCAAATTTCGAGGTGGTATAAATAGTTGAGATTTAAAGATATTGTATAGGAATTTAGAAAGTTGAAAAAAATGGTTGAAAAAATTAGAATGGAATGGAATGGTTTGGAGGATTGAAAAAAGTGAAAAAATAAAATAAAATGTAATGAAATGGGTAGAATGAGTGGGGCAAACGGGAGGTTAAACTCTTCGGAAAATATCCGCAAATTGACCAATGATTTTATTTACAGAATTCATATTCAATTTTGGTCCATTCCTCAACAATTTATTAAATGTTTGATTGAAAAACTGACCATATCAACATATCTAGTAAGTAGTTGATATAGATTTTCATTAGATGCTTATTGATTTTATTATAAATGAATTCACGTGTTGACCTCGTCAAAATCGTAATAAATACAATAATTTTATAAATTGACTAAAGCATGTTTTTAAAATTAAGCACTAAGATATAATTTGATTTACATTAATGTAAGGACAAAAAAGTAATAAACCTTTTGGTTATTTTCAATATATATATATATGGCTTATAGTACTACATCTCAGTTGTTTTCTTTTTGTTCTGAAACCCACTAATTAAACCCTCTAATTTCTCGATTGGAATAGCAATAAAATATACCTAAACCACATATAGTTCCAAAAAAAAAATAATAATAAGCTCACGAACCCAACCAACCCCGTGGATCTCTTCTCACGTGTTCTTAGTAAAATAACCAACTACATGATAAAATATATTTCTGCATATATAGAGGCTTTTTAAGGTGCAATGAACATATTTGAACCTATCTAGGATGAAAACAATAGAGCATTTTTTTACCCTTTTTTTTTTTTTTGGTTGAAAGGGAAAAATGCACTCATGCATGTAGTGGTTTTTCTAAAGCTCTATTGTATTATGTGCCATTTAGTACGTATAACACTCGTAAATTTTGATAATTTGATTTGATTTCATGTGTACATGTAGGAACTTTTCTTGTAAATACAATATCAACTAAATATAGAAAATGACCATTGATGTCATGTACCGTATTGTGCAGCTCATAAGTCTTTAGTGACACTAAAATGTGATAATTCTAAGGGTGGTAAATGAAATACGCGCGCGCATATATATATATATATGTGTGTATATATATTATAGTACTAATACTTCAAGAATATACAAACGACAAATCACATGGTACACCGAACAATAAAATTTTAAAAAATAAATAAAAAGTATAAAAAAATCTCAAAATATCATCCAAACATATCCCTCCTAGACAACAACAATAACAACAGCAACATCACCATCATCATCTTAAATTCACCTCTATAAATCATTAATACACACACATATACATATACATATATATATATATATCACATCTATAAATACCAACACAACACCACTAAAAAGTACTACACTTTCACACATCACACAAAACCCAAACACAACAAACAAATCCAAAGAAAAAAAAAATGGCATCATCGTTAATATCTCCAACTCTGGTCCTACTTCTACTGACACTGACCTCCGCCGAGACCCCACCGCCGGCGCTCTCCGGCGAGGCCGAGGAGTACCTGGGGGCCCACAACGACGCCCGCGCCGCCGTGGGCGTGGGCCCGCTGCGGTGGAGCGGCGCGCTGGCCAAGCGCGCGAGCCTGCTGGCGCGCTACCAGCGCAACAACAAGGCCTGCGCCTTCGCCAACGTCACCGGCGCCGAGCCCTACGGCGCCAACCAGCTCTGGTCCGGCGGCGGCGCCGCCTCTCAGCCGCCGCGCTCCGCCGTGGGGAAGTGGGTTGATGAGGGCCGCTTCTACAACCACTCAGACAACTCCTGCGCCGCCGGCCACCAGTGTGGGGTCTACACGCAGGTCGTCTGGAGGAACACGTCGGAGCTCGGCTGTGCGAGTGCCACGTGTCTCAAGGAGAGGGCTAGTCTCACCATCTGCTTCTACTACCCTCCCGGAAACTATATTGGTGAAAGCCCTTATTAGCTATATATATATATATATATATTTTATGGATGATATGGTCAAACATGCAGTGTTGACTTCTTGAGCTATATAGGGGTGTTAATGAGGAGTAATTATTGACATTTGATACGTTATGTTCTAATATCATCTCTGTTTGTTAATTAGTACTTTCTAATGTTAAATGATCTCATGTTGTATGTTTATGTTGAATTGGTTATTGATTTCTTGAGATATGGTGTGATTGATAATTTTGCTTATTTGTGATGAAGATATATATATATAATTATCATGTTGTATTGTAGTGTGAATTAATTTTCAAGTATTGCTCTTTAATTGGCTTAAGTTAAATCTGGCCCTAACACTCAACATAAAAAGTGTCTTAACATAGAGAGTCAATTGTTTCTCTTTGGGTAAAGTCAGGTTCAATTTATTCAACTTAGTATATTTCATAGTTATTACTCGATATAAATTTGTTTTAGGATTATCGACTGTTAAGTAACATATGATATGTTATCATGATGATGATGAAACTATAGTGATTAGGGTGACTATTATGTATTTCTGATAATCAAAAGGTACTTTGAGTAGTACTGATTAGCCAACTTGGGTCACTAGATACCCTAATTACTCAAATTAGGCTGAGAAGTTCTATGGCTAATTTGGGTTGGAATGAGAAACATTATGATGATATTTTCTGAAGATGTTTGAGGTGGTTATAAATGTTGGCCTAATTAATTAAGTTGCATGAGTTGTGACCATACCTCTGCTTTCATTGTGCGCTTTTATTTCTCATGAATTTTGATGTCTCGGTTTACATTTAATGTTATTTCCTTGGCTTTTCTTCTTTAGGATTACATGCTTTTGCTACATTATTGACAAAAGGAAAGGTTGATGGACTTTTACCAGAAAAAAAAAAAAAAAAAAAAAAAAAAAGTGACGCTAAAACTAGATCATATATTTTGTTGAGTCTAGATGTGATCCAAGTTTTCTGCTGCAATATATATATATATATATATATACACACACACTATATATATATAATAATGATAATAATAATAATGGTGACAACTGACAAATAATAAGATTATGATCACATTCTACCGACAAATACAACCAAAAACCTATAAATCAATTGTCCTTATAAGACGAGTACATGGCCCACCATATGCACAAGTAAGACCAGTCCTAGTCCATAATAAATTATTGAACCCTAGTTAAACAATCCCTCAGAAACAAGGCAACCAGCTAAGTTTTAATTTCTTTTCTTTTTTAAATTAACAATATATGTTGCAGACAATAAAAATATAACAATATGATCATAACTATTTATCAAAGGTGGGAACAGTACCATTAATTTGTATAGCTGTATAAACCAATAGAATTGGCTCAATTAGATCTTGTTGTTTCCAAAGTGTTTTTATATGCATTGGCTTTTAGATCTTTGGAAGACCAACAAATTGCTTAAATCCCAATTATATAACACATAATTCCAAGTTGCAAAGAACCAAAAAAAAAAAATCATTTTTCTATCATTTACTTGGGTGGTTACTTTGCATTAAAGATAATAAATGGACATAAAACCGGATTTTATTTACAGTGGTAAAAATGCATGATTTTTGACTCATTCACAGTATTACAAACACTCTAAAAATGCAGTCAAAAATTGCATAGTGTTTTTTTTTTTTTTTGTCATCTCTTCTTTTTTCCTGGTTTCATTTTCAAAACTTTGTACATAAGAGACTTGAGAACCTGAAAATCCTAGGAACAAACGTAGATAAACATAGCCTTTTAAGAGAAGATTTCCATGCAAGATTTCACTTAACAAGCTCTTTTGAGATCAGATACCGAAACGCGAAGTTGTGAGGAATCCATTCGATGGTCTTGCGCGATTTTCCGCTCTGACATTTCTTGATACTCTTCTTTAGAGATTCGGGCAATGTCCGTTGAACCATCTCCAAAACTTCAGCTGGACACAAACCCGAATCCTTCGCGTAGGACTCGACTATCTTCGGTAGCACAACTTTATGGTCCTTGCGCACGCCGAAAGAAGCCCTCACGTACTCTTCCTTCGCAGCTTCGAGCTCCTGCAACACTCTCTTGGGCGTGTATATGCGTACCTAAGACAAAAGAAGATTCTTATAATTTGCACCGCGAAACTTCTATGTCAAACGGGAACAGAAACAGATCAGAGTAAGTACCGCGGGATCAGAATGGCTTCCCGAGCAAAGCGCAAAGTGTAGAAGGGGCTCGGGATGCTCAATTGCATACGCTTGCCTGTCGTCTCCAGCCTTGAATTTTGATCTAGAAAGCAACAGCCGAAGCCACTACAACGCAGTTTATCATGACATAAGTAACAACCTTAGCACGAGATATACAACATTTATAGTACTGAATCCAAGAGCCGAGATTCACCTGTCCAGGACGTGACATACGACACCCGAGTATAGAGCTTTGTATCGTGTCTGCGCTGATCGTGTGACCGCCAATGTTATACGCAGCCTGGATAGTGCAAAAACGAACGCTCAGTAAACAGAAACTATGTCATTTTCATTGCTATAATCAAAGGAGACTTGCTAACCTTGAGGAGTAAAAAGACTCTCTTGACATTGTTTTGTGGAATCCCATACGCCAAAAACGCCTATCAAGAAAGCAAAGAACTAAAATTCAGATCCAACTTATAAGCAACTTAATGTAGTTTAGATTGAGAAGACACTTACATGCATCACCAAAGCATTGTGTATGTTGATCCAAAAAGCTAGCTTCTCGTCGTGGTCCAGTTTTCTTGGATCAACTTCCTCTAGCCGAGATATCAGCGACCTATCACGAAATTCGCCATTAAACCTCAGAAGTAACACAAAATTTATTGATGCCAATTCAAGTTGAAGCGAGGAAAAACAAAAGCTTACCTGAAATTTTGTAGCAAGTGGTCTATGTCACCTAATTTTTGGCTATCTCTGTAAATCCAAGGCACTTCAACCATTGTGCTGTATGGACCACTGAACTCTTTAAGTCCCTCCACATGAAAAGGGTTGTCCAATCGTACGTCGAAAGACGAATTGTTCCTGAGATTCGGACTCCACATGTCGCATTGTTCTCTTGGAGAAAAGCCGCTCACTGATGACAAAGAGGAATTGGGAGACGAGAGGCTGTTATGTGTCAATGGCGGGTCTGAAAGCTTGCAGTATATAGCTGACATGCACTTGATCATGTCCTCCGAGAGCCTGTTGGGCGTCTCTGGAATGTGATCGGAAATGCGCGTTCCAAGATGCTCTGCTAGACTGATTATGTTTGATGAAGCATTCTGAGCAAACTGAGGAAAAAAAACATTAAAAATTAAGAATAAGATTCCAATATCTCAACATTAGGTCATTTGTAAGCAAACTAACTTCCAACTAGACACTACAAAAACCGAACTTTAAGTGACAGAATTTTCAGTGTCTTTTAGCCACAGAAAATTTCTAGTTACAACTTTTAGACACAACTTTTCGTTGTGAGAAACACGGGAGCTAAAACAAATGGAAGTTTTACCTCAATCATGGACAACGGTTGGGAATGACAGTAACGCACGGTTTTCCCTGAAGACTCTCCCGGAGGAGAAGTTCTAGTCGAAAACGTTGAACGCTGCGAAAGCGAAGAGTGACAACGGTGGACACTAGAATCCAAGAGCTTCTCATCTCCTCCGTGTGATTGACAACCAGATTGAATTGCGGAGCTCTCCCTCTTCGATACCAGACCAGCTTTGGTAGCGTCCACAAGCCTGATTCTTGGGGTGGTCACGGGTGATTTCAATCTCTCGTTATTGGTCGGTGGTGGAGATATGGAGGACGCTTGTCCATCGAACGCTTTTCGATACAACGACAGAAGATATTGCTCCAAATGCATAACTTCCACTTCCAACACCGCAATCTCTTTGATTAGTTCTGTAGCAGGCTGAATTTGTATAAAATCAGAGTTAAAATCGACAGCAAAATCAAGGTCAACTTGTAGTAGATTCAAATCGAGCTTTCTACGACATGTCATGATCAAGTTCAGAGTTACCTTGGGCATTTCTGCGTCGCTTATATCACCATGAGTGGAAGTTCTGTAACCTAATGCTTTCTCTAGAGCGCTCCGAACCTGAAATTGGTCTTGCAATCTTTTCTCGAGCTGTACAATCTGCAGACGAGATACTAAAATCGCTTACACAGCGATACAAAGATCTGTAAAGATCAAACTCGAAAAATATACCGAGCCATGAACAAGCTTATTCTTGCTGTACCTCTTCCTTCAAAGAATTGTGAACTTCTTTCGCGGGCGATTGCTTCTTCTTAGACATTACGAAGGAATTAACCCGTCCCATATCCTGTTGCAACACGAAAATTCATTAAGAACAAAAACATTCCAATATTCGTTAATAATGTGAAAATAACCAAAACAACTTGAAAAATATTTGTGCTACAAGTTTAGGCCAAAAGATATATATACCAATAATCATGTCAAATGTTTTATCCATGATTCTTTATTTAGATCTCTAACTTCTCTTATTTCACTTGAAAGCACAAATAATCTGAAATACTTCAAAAAGCTAAAAAAAAATAATTATAATAATAATTGTAATGTTTTAGTCTCACCAGTTTGGCACGGCTTGATGTTTCCATGGAAGTACTCAAGTCAACTTCTTCAGCTTTTCTCTTATCAGGAAAACTGCCACAGCATAAAAATAAGTAAGAACTCTGAGGTTTGGATCGAAGAACAAAGGACTTGATATGGTTTATCATTCTATTATTATTTTTTTATTATTGCCAAAATCCTAACTTTGTGTCATTACAAAGAGAAAGAAGAAGAAATTTCAAGGAAACAACTAACAAGTTTGAGCCTTTGTGAATTTCAAGGAATTAAATTTAGAGCTAGCCAAGCTCTCACTGAAGAAGATCTGATTTTGACCAAACCCAAAAGAAACTAAAAGCCAAGGCTTTCTCTGTAATGGCAATAAATGAGAAACAAAGAGGACAAACATGAAAACAGTGGTGAAAATAGATATAATATTGTCAGGATTTGTGACTTGAGAAGAAAGGAAAAGAAAATTACAAAAAAACCCAAAAAAATAAAAATAAATAAACTCATTCTCAGAAGCCATTTCCAGTTCAAGCACTTTGCAATCAGAAATATGCATTACCAAAAAAAAATCTATACACACTAATCAGTATTGATAAAATGATTGCTAAATAACAAACCAATTTATTGACTTAGCAACAAAAAAAATATGCACACATTAGAAACTGGCTTAAGCCAAAAGCTAACCTCTTTGAGCGCTTGTGAAGTGTAATTACTCTTCTCAATCCAAGCATTTTGCTACTATTATTACTATTATTTTCTTCAACCCCTTCAAAGCCCATCTCTGAAAACTTTCCACAAACGACAATGAAGCCTCAGCAGAAGAGAAAATAAGACATTTTTAAGTAAGAGATAAGAAACAGAGAGAGAACAGAGCAATTACCTCAAAACTATGGACCAAAAGTGAGTGTCTGTGTTGGAGCTTTGAAGATTGAACTCTTGAGAGAGAGAGAGAGAGAGAGAGAGAGAGAAATGAACCAATGGGTTATTATGAGAAGAGCTCTAATAATTTGTCCTCTCTTTTGCTCATTTCAGTGAGGTCAGAAGAGCTTCAAGAAAAGTACCCAAAAGGCGATCATTTTGCCATGGCAGAGTCTGAACAGAGCAGAGAGAGCTGAAATGAAGAACCAAAACCAAAGTTGGTGTTTTTTTTTTTGGGCACAAAACAACCCCAACTAACTTTGGCTGTGAAAAACACACCAATATATATATATATATATATATATATAAAGATTAGGCCTTTTGAGTGTTGACTAGTGAGCTTAATAGACTATAGTTTCTCTCTCTCTCTCTCTCACTGTAAATCTACCAACTTTTTAATTTTCTTTTGTTATTTTTCTTTTCATGGGATTTTTTGGTAGACTCTCTCACGCTAGCAAGCAATGTCAAAGCGTCCAAAAGTGGACAAAGTGGCTCTATAACTATAAAGAGCATAACACAAGAGGTCTAAAAAGGGACAAATGAGAGGAAGAGAAGAGAAAGAAGGGAAGATAAATAGTGGCACTGGTAACTGTTATTAGTATATTAATTTATTAATTTTATATGTTATATTATATTGTATAGTTTTTAGTTTGGCATGAACAAAATTTCAACATTCTATTTTCTTGTTGGGAAGCTAGTGGGAGTTGGTGACCGCCCGGCAAACTTTGTCACATACCGATTGTGTTATATACATATAAACCTCATATATATGGATGGTTTCATTTTAGTCACTAATAAAACTAAATCCATACTAATCTTTAACACAAAATGTTATTATGTTTGTGAAGTAGTAAATACCAAAATTTACTTCGTATTAAAGTACTTGAATAAATAACTACATTATTGAACCAATTAGCAGCTAATTAATTGATTTTTTTCGGGTATTTTGTTATTTTTTGAAAAATTTTGGGTATTTATTGAAATTAAGTTTTAAAATTGGAGTATTTACTAATAGAAATATTGCAGAATAGTATGGAATTTAAAAATAATCTAGTTGAATATTTTGGATTTGCCTCATTTTTTCTATCTTTGCTTTTTTTTTTTTATAAGCAACATTAAAAAAACAACAACATCATCTTACAACAACTTAGTAATTTTCTTTATTGTGTCTCTAATTTACCACAACTTTTTTTACTAAATTATTTCAGTTTGTATTTGTTAGATTAAGTGATGATAACCTAACAATGAGACATTCAAAGCATGTAAGGGTTTTGCTTCACTTTTAACTGATTAGGCCTCACAAAATTCAATGTACATAGGCAGTGTGTAAAATTTTGCAAGATTGTCTCTAGATTTGGATTTTACGCTATAAAATAAATGGTAGTCTCATTTCTCAAGTCAATTTTTTAAGGCAGAGCCAAGGACTTAAATTAGCATATGTATAGCCCACATGAAATAAATGGATCTTAGTGTTACTGTTAGGTGTTTTACAAGTAACCCATATTTTTTCAATATTAAAAAAGACAACCACCCTTTTTTGATTCTTTATGATCAAACAAATATTAGATACGATAAACCTACCACATATATCAATTCGCCTCTAGCAATTAAGAATAAGATCGGAAGTTAAGTAGTTTATATTCTATAGAAATAAATGTTGGCTTGTGGAGAGAATTTCCAGCTCATAATCCTTGAAAATAAATAAGCAATGCTTTAGTGATTATTGTGGTCCTTTTTGTCACTCTCCTATATTCCTTTTTTCTTCATAGCTTGTAACTAGGATGAGCGGTTTCCATTTGTAGCACAAATTGATTTAATGGTTTAAAAATAAGTCCACATTATATAAAAACATATTTGGTACAAAAAAAAAGGGTATTGTTAACAATTAAGTCCTAATTATGGTGACTTTGGTTAAAGAAGAGGAAACAAAAAAGGGTATTGTTAACAATTTAAGTCCTAATTATGGTGACTTTGGTAAAAGAAGAGGGAAAAAAAAAAGGTAATGAACCCTCAAAAGGGATGAAAGGTAACGAATAAAGGAGACATTGGATGCTTGAAAGGAAATGAGGATTTGTTAGCTTTCTCTTTGTCTAAATCACTTTTTTTTTTCTTTTTTTTTTGGAAAAAATTATGGGATACCCAAATTGTCCTTCAGTATCCAAGAGACTCTTGTTTGTCATAGAATCCTCGGAATTAAAAAAATGCTTATGAGCTTGACCTTTTCCAAGACCAATACAAAGGCAAAAAAGATAGGCAGAGAGGTAAGGTAAGATGGCCAGGTCTCACTTTTTGTCGTCATATTCACCTACTGAAAAAAATAACAATAATAAAGCTTCTTTTTTTTTTTCTTTTTTTTTTTTGGGCCAGTGTATACAGAGAAGAGAGAGAGAGAGAGAGAGAGAGAAATGTAATTTTTTTTGTTATTTTTATTTTTAGAAACTTTTCATTGAGTAGTTGTTTAATGGTTACCTTTTTATCTTGAGATCGGAGAGTAAGTCCAAAGGCTCATTGTGACCACATGAGAGTGTTAAAGACTTTTAGAGGGTGTATTATAGGTTTTAGAATTACGAGTCACTTGATATTGATGGATGGCAAGACAAAAAATCAAAAATAAAATGTTGAAAATATATATGCATAAAAGGAGAAATGATTTTGATCACCTTGCATCAAGGAATAATTCTTCATCATCGTCACATTAATTGTAAAAAGTGATATCTACAGCTAATATTGATGGTGAGTGAAATGAATCTCCAATAAGTTCATGTGGCTATGTTATAGTAATTCATTTTAAATCTTATCTTCCAAAGTGAGAGACCAATATCTTGGTCCCAAGGAAAGACAAAGTTGAATGGTTTTTTTGGATTTATGTTATATTTTTAAGAGTTTTGGGGTTGAAGTGTTTAGTCCCAATATATAAACAAATGAATCTTCTCTTTTATCTTATTCCCCAAATTTTTGCACAAGTCAGATATGATCAGTTTTCTCAATGCCAAAATATATCAGAATATCGAGAAGAAGTATGTGCAATATATATATATATATATTTATTTATTTCTAATACAAAGATTAATTGTCCATATTCAAATCAAACTGACAGACATGCTTCATAGAACCATGAAACCTATTGAGTTGCATTAATTATATTTGTGGATTGCGAAAAATAACATCCCTATTTCAAGGATCAAAAAATTCACAGATTTCCATGGACTTATATGTTTTTTTTTAAAGTATTTTTTAACATTATATTGTGTTGGATATTCTGATGAGTTGAAATCATGAAAGTTTTCAAGCTAGCTCAGTGATTAAACAAAGTTGTAGATACGATAACTCTGACATGTTTTACAACACAAAAGTCTTTAATTAGATTTTGCATGAGATATATAATATATGTGTAGATGAGATTCAAATCAAGAGTTGAATAATATTTTTGTTACCATATTGATTCCATGAGTAGCGATATATTAGCTGCAATAAATGTTTTCCAAGATGACAAACACGTTTTCCCAGCTGAAATTACTAAAAAGAAGACAAATATATGTGAGTATTGGGATGCCAAAACAGATTTCAATTTGAAAAAAGATCATGAGTTGTTCTGAATTCTGATAAAATATAAGAGAAAAAAAAATGGTACTAGTTTGTATTATGTGATCATGGTTTTTGTAGCTTTTGGTACTATCATGTCCATGTTTTGTTTTATGTGGAAACAAAAACCAGGCTTTGAACTTTGATATTTCTTGAGCCAAAAACAATGTTGTCAAAAGAGAAAAAATGTATCAGATTTAGTACTGGTACAAAAAAAATCTGTGCTCAAAAGTAAAGTAATTTCTTTAACTTATCATTGCAGTGTTAATGAGTTTGTGGTTGATGTTATTAGTTTCAATGGCCTATGGGGTAAATATATATATATATATATATATCTATTGAGACTGAGAAAAGAAAAAAGGTCATTTTATAATCATTTGAACATTGATTACAATAATCCACAATCGATGAACTTGGTCTCTTTTTTTTTTTCTCTTTTTTTTAATTGGGTTCTTTCTTCTCTTTCCTTGTGTTGACATGAACAAGAGATCAAGCTGAGTTTATGTTGAAAAAAGGAAAATGACTTTTCAAAGGTGTAAGATTTTTTTTGTTGCTGTTGTTGTTGGGAAGATGGAAAACTTGACATAGTTTTGTTGTTTTTAAAAACTATAAGCTAAGAAGAGTGGTCTCTGTGTTGTGCTTTCTTGAGTTGGCAAATTAACCAAATCCACAAAAAGTGTCCTCTAGCTATGCCTATGTATGTTATACGCGAGAGAGAGAGAGAGAGAGAGAGAGAGAGAGAGAGAGAGAGAGAGAGAGAGAGAGAGAGAGAGATTGCGAGTGTATAGTTGCAAAACTTGGGAGAGATCTACAATATGTGTTGGGGAGATGGAAAATAAAAAAGTTAAAAGAATCCCACATTTAGGATATAAAAAAAGAGAACTTTCCAAAGACATTTGGACAAGCAAGTCAATGCCAATCATAACCAGCAAAAGGCATCTCTCTCTCTCTCTCATTCCCATTTTGTGTCCCCACTTTATATCCCTCTCAATTCCCACATTACACATTTTGATGGAATATTTTTAGTGCAACTCTAACGTCCATATGAAATTGGCAAAAGAAAAAGAAAAAGAAAAAAAAAAACAGGAATTAGATGAACATACATGTATATATCACACCCTTTTCTGTAGGCTAAACAATCAAATGAGTAACAATTTTATTTGATTAACCAAATCATGAATCATCATGTTTTTTTAGCAATACTTGCAAAAACATCATCATTAAAATTGATATGTATAGTTGTTGACCCTAATAGTGAAGTTATTAGTAACTAACAACTAATAAGATTATGGATCTCAAATGGTAAAAAGAGCCTTGTGATGGTCGTTCATGTGACAATTAGTTGTGCTCATTTTTTTTTTTTTTTGATTGGTGAAACTGAGATTTACTGAGCCAGAAAAGACAACTGATATAACAAAGCCTCGTGTAACACCAACATCACTAACAAAATAGCCACTTTTCATATAGTAGTTTTATTTATTTATTTATTTATTTTGACAACTAGAAATCAATGACAAGTCCATTTCTAAGAATTACACAACACAAGTCTTTTGACACCAAAATTAAGTACAGAGATCATGTTGTGTTTGGCTGTGGGGTTTCGTTATCCTTATATATATATATATATAAATATATATAAATATATTTTTTGATAACAAAAGAAAAGAAAGAAAAAGAACACCCTGTAAAGAAGGAATCACCAGAATGACCAGAAGTATCTTTTTGCCCATTGAAATTGAAAATTTTGAGGTAAAAGAGGAGAAGAAAAAGAAGCAAGCGTGTAAGCTTTTCCATTGATTCATCAAAAGGGCTTTGCTTGGTCAGCTTTTTTAATTTTAGGCTTGTTACTAAAGAACTAAAATACCAAACAGTAACATCCAAGCAAAAACGCACGCTAAACTATCACTTTCTCTCTTCCTTTTGGTACCCTAATTTTCCAAGTTGAAAGCTAGAAAATGCACTTTCACTTTCAGTCTCACTCTAAATATAGTCCACCAATAAGTCCAATATATATATAATCTTTCCAATAAACAAGTCCACAAGAATCATTTTGTAGTGCGGTTTCAATTTTAACATAGTCAAAAAAGTTGGGTACACACACATATATACGAATCTCAAGATTCTTGAAGGTTAATATTGTTTAAAATTATTATTAGAACAAGTGTTTTTCTTGTTTTGGCATTCATCTAAGAATGTTACATGAAAAAGGTTGTTAGGAAAAAGTAACAAGAAACATTGAGGCTTGAGTAACGCACGGAATGCTTGTTTCAAGCGTTTATTTGCGTCTTTTGGGTGAGGTGTAGACGTTTCACAAATACGCTTGTAGTATACGTCAAGTCATCGATTAGGTTTGAACCAAAGTAAAGTGAAAATCTTACGATAAGCAAGAATAATTCTATGGAAGTGTTTGATTTTGTGAATATGTGTTACACTGATGTTTGGAATAATTAGTTATGATTTTCCATAAGGGAATTTTGGTGAATCCCTTTTTTATCCACACATTAATAATCAATAATCCGTTTGTGTTGCACTTTAAATTTGTATCATTACTTATATATTACAAATATAGAGTCAAAATCAAGGAAGCACACCATTTGAGACAAATTATTAAGTGACACTTAGAATGAACTTTTTTTTTTTTTTTTTTGCAATTTTCCCTTTTACAACTCAGGGTTGTTGCCCATTGCTGACGATACATCACCCAATGGACCGTCGTTAGGCGATATTGGGGATGTATCGCCCATGGCTTGCCCCTAAGTGTCACAAGTGCACCTAAAAGCACCATTAGTGCCTTTACAACCTTACTACCCACCGCCCGCTCCAACACCCGCGTTACGCTCATGCGGGCAAGTATGTGTGAGTGTGCTAAGTGGCATACTCTTGGCTTACACTTAGTCGTCCTAACTAAATGAAGCTTGCTTTAATAAAGAGCTCAACTTCTTCGTAAGCCATCCACGTGAGTCTTTCACCAAAGTCTTTTCCTCCATTTCACATACACACACAACACTTAGCTACTTAACAACAAAACCCAATAAAGATTAAGATTGAGTTAATGCATTTTAGAACCATCATTATGAGCATGATTTATTGATTTATGTTGACGATAATTAAACCCCATGAAGTGCAATAGCAAGCAGAGTGAGATCTTTGTGCCTTTCAACTATTTTTAAGCAGATTGCATTACTTTTCCTTTTATATTTTACATTAATGAATTTTCTGAAAAGGAAAAGATATAGAATAAATAAAGTGGTTCCCAAAAGAGCAAGAGGCTACAAAATGTAGAACTTTACAAAAGGGCCGAAAGACTTGACCTTATTCATATGGGAAGGTTTTAAGAGGAATTAGTTGCTATCTTTGAATTCTTTGGATTCATTTATTTCATTTACAAATAGTCGATTAGGGGAAAAAGAAGTCCAAAGCAGTGCGGCCCCACACGTGAGGTCTAAGTAGGCCTGAGCACAAAAACCCGTTACCTAAATTACCGCCCGTCCATTACCAAAACCGCCCAAAAAAATGAAAAATTTGAGACCCAAAAAATTTTGGGCGGTTTTGGTAATTACCGAAACTTTTTTGGGCGGTTTTTGGTTTTAGTAAATTGAATTTTGGTTTACCGAAAACCGCCCAAAATGAGGAGTGCATTAAAATATATATATTTTCAATAATTTTTAGACTAATAGTGGCGTGGCCCCCCTAGGTTTTCTTCCCAGTTCCCACTTTACTTTACATTTCAATTTCTTTATATCTTATAATATATTGAGCTATTTAGTATTTACAACATTTTTTTTTGCTAGAGATCGTTTCATCATCTATAGCTAAATCTTCAACTTCGATAGGACCACCTCCTCCTCGAACTAGGATTTTAATTTACAATTTATTTTTTTTTGAATTTGGATGTCTTATGGATTTAAAAAACTATGATAGAGTTTGATAGTTTATGTGAAACAATTTATGGATTTTCAATTTTTTTTATTTTCTTTTTCGCTGGATTAATTTTTGGTTACCCAAAAACCGACCAAATTCCGACCAAAAACCGAAATAAAAAACCGAAACCGACCGCTAATTTTTGAGGGGTTTTTGGTTTTCATAATTTGAATTTTGGTTATATTACAAAATTACCAAAACTGCCCAATAACCGAAAACCCGCCCAATGCTCAGGCCTAGGTCTAAGAGGAATTTAAAATTTATTTTTTAAGACTTAATTGGTATTTGATTAGTTTTTAGTTCATGTATTAAGAAAATAGTCAACGTTTTAAAAAATTAAGTAATTAGTCATTAATATATAAAAAATTAAGGATATAAAAGCAAATGCACATCGTCGTGCAATTAAAAAAATTACTAATTTCTTAATTAATTGAAATGTTATTTATTTTCTAAAGGTATCACTAAAAAAGTGATTATTTACTAATTATCTCTATTTTTTTAAGCACGTTAAACTTATCATATTATATTAAAAAATACAATAAAATATTTGATGTATTTAAAAGTTGACTTATTGTATTATAAAAAAAAACACATTTAATATAATATATAGTGCAATATAATATAGTATGATACAATATAATATGAGAAACCAAATATGCCCTAAAAATCATATATTGATTCGTTGTATTTATTTGTTTTAAAAAAATATAACAGGTTATTTTTTACATCTATAAAATTGATATAAGATGCAAACAGATACTACTAATTTTTTTTTTGTGAAATAGGCAAATACCCAGAATTTATATAACAATAAAAATAAATATCCAAACTTTTGAAGTAGTTGAGTTTCTAGTCAATTTGTGAATTACTTGCACATGCTTTTGGTAACAAAGTGAATTAACACCACTTATCACTGTGTAAGTAATTGCATATTTTGGATAATTGGTTATATTTTTCAAAAAATTGGATAATAACTTACATTAAGTTTTGAAAATTGGGTATTCACTATAATTTTTTTTTTTTTATCTCACAGTTAATTTGAGTTCGGTAACTTTGTCTTTATCAATGATTTCATTGATTTGTTTGCGTGTCAAAATTGCATAATGCTACTTGGCCAAGATTTTTATCAAAAAAATCTGTCACAATAATAAAAATATATATGATAGTTAATGAATAGTTAGAATAAAAAGAGAAAAACATAGCTGTTTCTTATGTAATATGCGCATTGATGACTTTATTTATAATCAACGTAGAACTGTCATGTCATAACTAAATAATTGTTTCTAACCAAAATTTATAACCGTGTACACACGTTGTTACAACTTACAACTTTTTAACCATTATTAAAAACTTATTAACAAAGAATGAAAGAAATAAAAGAGTTAATGTGAAATTAAAATAATGATTATACCTTACTATATATCTATTATCCTCTTCACCATATATCATATATATACCCACACATACACGTGAATTTTCCAGCTCTAAAAACCCTCCAATCAAAAGAGATATGTGTGTACAGTTAGAGTTCACATGGCAAGTTGGATTAGCTAGCAAAGCAGTCATGAATACTAAAATTGTTATAACATATATACCTAACTAAACTGAACCCATATTTAAACTTTTGTCTAATTATTGATTTTGCTTCGCTGTCGTACAGAATGTTTTTATATAGGGTTCATCGCAAAATTATAGTGCAGTAGTTATTGGTCCTAGCTAAATCAATTTAGTCAAGTACAAATAATAATTATAATAAAATTGCTATTGCGTGTGTGCGTGCGTTTTTTTTTTTTTTTTTTTCCTTTTTTGGGAAGCCAAAAAAAAGTGCTTGCGTATAATGTTTATGAAGAACATAATGCTACATATATTTGAAAAAACTGATATCCTAATGCCAACTTAAGGACGGTGATGTCATAATTTAATAGATATTTAATATTAATGTAATTAAAATATTGTGATTTATGCACTACGTTGGTTGATATTTTCATAAAAATTTGTTATTTTTAAGTAGTGATTTTAGGGTGATTTTTTTTAAGAATGACCCTCTTTTGTCACGGGTATACTCGGTTAATAATTTATACTTTATTTGTATTGAATTTTTAATTTATATTTTAAATTTTATATTATAAATATTAATTTTAAGTGAAAACAAATAGAGCATACCACTTAGAGCATAGATTATTAAGTAACACTAAAAATATTTTTAGTTTTGTTTTGCAATTTCTTTGTAGTAGCTCAATAAAAAGATGGACAATGAAAAATTGGAAATAGTTTCGCAAACTTAAAAATAAAAAGTAAAATTAAAAAATCTATCATGGCTTCATGAAGCGGTTGGTTGGCCTTTAGATGGGCTCGTGCCATTGACTTAGGCTTTCGGGGATCAAGGAAACGAAGCCCATCTCGTAAATGACGTGTCGTTTTCTGTGCTTGAAAAACAACATGTATTTAAATATGATGTGCGCTTCACGTGAATGTAAAACGACAATCAACAAAAAAAAAAAGTTATTTTGTAAATTTTGCTCCTCACGGAGAAAATCATACACGTGTATCACATATGTATCATTTTTCATATACGTGTATCATATACACGTATACCAAATATAAAAATGACTAATTTCTTAATTTTTTTAAAACTGTGACTAAATTCTTAAAGCGTAAGTCTAAAAGGGTTAAAAATCTAAACCGCTCATTATTTTTTCCCACAAAAATTTAATTTGAACACATTCTTTTTGTATTAAGTATTTAATATCAATTATTAAATACAAGATATTCACTTTTTTTTTTTTTTTTGGCTAATTAGTTACCTTTCCTTATACATCGCAAAAAATCAAGATTATTTTTTATTCGCCAAATCTAATTTTACTTTTATATTTAAATCTTAATATCTATAATATTCTACTGATCCAATATGTAATCAATCAACTTTTTCTCGTGTTCTCTCCACTTACTTTCTTACCAAGTAAACCAAACAAAGCAAAATTTCACAGAGACCAAGAGAGAGCGAGGGAAAGTAAAATAAACGAAGGAGATTCAGAGGCGATTTGTGATCACCGGTATCAGATGCCTTGTAGTAATCGAAGTTTTCCTTCTCTGAAACATTCCATACACAACTAGTAGTACTCCATCAATATTCATAAGGTAAATTACCAAAAGAAAGCGCCTTATTTACAATACTACTAGCTAGATGGGCAAGATGATGCTGCTAAAGCCTAGCTTCATTGATTATGAGTGTGTAAGGCAGAAACACAATCAGAAGAAACACCCTTTCAAGATAGCACCGGACTGAGATGAGGAGCGGTACGAATCAACTCAAGCTTATAAAGAGTGTATTAAAGTGTGCCCCAAAGAAGAGCCTTCTTTGAAGGTAGTTCCTTCACAAGAAATCCATTAGCACAAAACTCAACAATAACATTGCTATAACTACATAATTTCTTGATGCTCAACATATTCATAGTCAGGCCGCAATGTAAGACTTGGTTCAGATGTAAGTAGTTAGAATTGAGCTACAAAGATGAGATATATAAAGTGTGTTTACCATTGTCGACAACAATCTTATCAGTGCCATCGAATGGATTTCATGTGTGAACGATGACTAAATTAGGAATAATATGATGAGTAGCCCCTGTGTCCATGTACCAATTGCTATCTTCCACAATCGAAAATCTAAAGGAAGTGGCAAACAGACAATTAACAAGCAAAAACCTGAGAAAAATAAACAATAGCAAAAAAGAAAACCAACCAAACTACCGAACTAAACAAGCAAACAAGATCAAAAGCACAAACGACCACAAGCACAAAATTTGAAAAAGCCAGCATATTAAATGAGCTTATAACATACTGATGTGCGAAATCGCAAGTGCACGATATCGTTTCAAGTAATAAAGTGATAAGTAGAGTGTCGATCCCACGGGGACTTGTGTACTAAGTACCAAACTACTCTAACCCTAACTCTAATTGAACAATTCAATGAAAGAGAATGAATATCTAATTAAAATAAGAAGAAACAATTAAAGAATGCGACAAAAATAAATATAAAACAATGTAAAAGAACCTAGGGCTTTCGATTTCACCTAGATCAATTAATCGTATCCGTTAATTCAATCAATTGATTTTCTATTCCTATGATGACGGCGAATTCGCTAATTTACTAACCAATCTCTTTCGAGCATCGACTAGCCTAATACTAATATCAAGTTTCATTTCTCGATCTCAAACATTAATACTAGATTGCATTATTAACGGGAATTCAAAGCACCACACAAGCGTATTAGTTATTTCTAACTTAATATCCTTCTTATGTTAATTTGATTAGAGAAAGTTCCAATTATTATCTCTCGACCTTTAATTAAGAACCAATTAATCATGTACAATTTGATCAAGATCATACAAGCATTAAGAACAAATCAAACTAATCATCATATAATAGAATAAGAAACATCAATTGAATTGAAAATAACTTCTACATAGCAATAGGTCCGGCTACATCGTAGCCCTAAAAAACAAATTTAAGAAAAAGGAGAGCAAGGGAGAAAGAAAGAACTCTTGAAGGCTCGGAAAGACTCCATCGCGGGAATGCCCTTCGTCTCGCCTCCAATACTCTCTAAACTGAAAGGAAGAATGCTTTTTCGAGTTCTAAGTGTCTTATTTATAGTTTTAGGTCAAATTAGGGTAATTTGGGCCTTTTCGGAGTGTTTTCGCAACTTCACAGGTCATCTTTTCGAAGTAGCGCCGCGGCGCTGCGATTTTGCGGGTCTCCGTCACTCTGCGTGCACTGATTTTCGAAATACCATATCTCCTTCGTTATTTGTCAAAATTACGCATATGATATGCCGTTGGAAAGCTCTTTCGAAGATCTTTAATTTGATATGCAATATGATATACAAAACTGCCAAAAATCGTCATGTAAATCTGCCTCAAAATAGCGCTTCCTTTTGCCTTAACTCAAATGGCTCCGAATTTTCTCGTTTTCGATGCATTCGCTCTCATTGCTCCCAATTCACCTATATATCAAATAAATCACCAATAAAGACTAAAATGATAGTATTTTCACATAAATTATGGGGTAAAATATGCCTAAAAATAAATAAAAATACGATCCATCACATACTTATCGTTTTGTTGAGAAAAGTATTTGACACATGCTCCCTTTATAGTAATAATATAAAGAAAGTGTTTTAAGAAGGAAAAACATAGACCTAATAAGCACATGTAAGATTAAGAAAGCACTTTAGCTAGGAAAAACGTACCTTTTCTAGTGGTCGAAGGCGTTGTTTGTTGCCCTCTCCATGAACCTACAAGCACATACAAAATACACATATAAAATAAAGAAAGTAACATATGTAAGAACAACATTCTTGTTGATCGAAGATGGTGTTTGACATACACTCCCTCAATAGACCTAATAAAGCTATAAGAACTTGATAAATCAAGTGACTTGTGTAATGAGATGACGAGTTTCATTTGAAAGCTTGTGACTGTACCTAGCTTAAACTAGGCTGCCTACGTATCCTTAAAGGAATCAAGTCAACGTAGTTCTTATTTGATTTTGGAAGTTTGAGGGTTATAACCTCTTTTGAAAGTTGACTGTACCTAGACTTTAGTAACTAGGCTGCCTACGTATCCTTAAAGGAATCAAGTCAACGTAGTTCTCACTAGGTAGATTTGGAAGTTTGGTTAGGAAACTTTGAGCTAAATAACCTAGCAACTAGGTTACTGAATTGCAGTCTTAAGTCTGCATTTGGAAGTTTGGATCAGAAACTTTGAGATGAATAACCTAGCAACTAGGTTACTGAATTGCAGTCTTAAGTCTGCATTTGGAAGTTTGGATCAGAAACTTTGAGATTAATAACCTAGCAACTAGGTTATAGAATTGCAGTTCTTAAGTCTGCCTTTGGAAATTTGGTCGAACATTTAGAGGTGTATAACCCCTCTTGAAGATTTTATGAATTTAATAAGTCAAATGACTTAGACTGCACCTAACTTCAGTAGTTAGGCTGCCTACGTATCCTTTAAAGGAATCAAGTCAACGTAGTTCTTAAATTTAGAATATTGTAGAATTTTTAGTTTTAGGAAGATTTTAAATTAAATGAGCTCATTTAATTATCATTTTTGTAAGATTTATTTACCTAACAAGAAATCCATAGCAAACAAACAAGTAGACATGATGAAAAACACAAATAAATGTAAAATGTACTTATATATGATTAAGAAAGTGTCTAAGATAAGAAAAGCACACCTATTAGTAGTGGTCTAGGAAGATGATTGACATATGATCGCTCTATGGACCTAATAAAAACATATAAGGCTAAGAAAATACTCTAGATAGAAAAAGCATACCTGGAAGTCGAAGATGGTGTTTGGTGCTCTCTCCATAACCTAATAAGCACAAATACGATAAAAAAAGTACTCTAGATAGAGAAAACGTACCTGTTTTGATAGCCAAAAGAGACTCTCCCTCCATGAACCTAATAAGCACATATTGGATAAAGAAAGTGCTCTAGATAAAGAAAAGCGTACCTGTTTTGCTTACCAAAAGAGACTCTCCATGAACCTAATAAGCACATATAGGACAAAAAAAGTACTCTAGATAGAGAAACGCGTACCTGTTTTGATTGCCAACGAGATGCTCTTTTCATGTACCTAATAAGCATATAAAGGATATAGAAAGTGCTCTAGATAGAGAAACGCGTACCTGTTTTGATTGCCAAAGAGATGCTCTCTCCATGAACCTAATAAGCACATATAGGATGAAGAAAGTGCTCTAGGTAATGAAAAGCGTACCTATTTTGATTGCCAGAAATGCTCTTTTCATGTATCTAATAAACACATATAGGATAAAGAAAGTGCTCTAGATAGAGAAACGCGTAACTGTTTTGATTGTCAAATAGATGCGAAAGTGCTCTAGATAGAGAAACGCGTAACTGTTTTGATTGCCAAATAGATGCTCTCTCCATGTACCTAATAAGCATATATAGGCACAAATTTAAGCTTTTAGCCATGATCCTACCCGGCTCAACAAAATAAATTTTAGTTTAAAATTTACAAGGTGCTCAGTATTATAAATTGAAATTTCAAATGATTAGAGAAAATGACTAATTAGAGAAATGAAGATGAGAAATATACATACTAGTCAGCAAGTTGTAAGAAATAACTAATAAGCAGTTTATGCTTCCTGCTAGTAATAGCTCCAGTTTTGTAGTGTCGTCGTGCTTTAATTCATGTGTCATTTCCTAAAATCATTACAATACAAGAAAAGTTTATGATTTTAGGCACTTACCGGGTTCCATCCATGCTATTCACCATCCGGGGGCACCAAACTCCAGTATAAAAACAATAAACTACAAAAAAAAAAAAAAAAAAAAAGGTTCAAAGTTCAAAATTGAAAACTTACTTTTAGCATATATTAGATGGTGTACTTTAATGATAAGTCTATGTAATCAAGTAATACTACACTCTAACTACAAGAAACAACCTATTACATCAATAATACCAATCAAGTCACTATAGTTCTTACTTGATTTTGGAAGTTTGAGGTGTATAACCTCTTTTGAAAATTGTGACTGCACCTAGCTTTTAACAACTAGGCTGCCTACGTATCCTTAAAGGAATCAAGTCAACGTAGTTCTTACTAGTTGAATTTGGAAGTTTGGATCGGAAAGTTTGAGATAAATAACCTACCAACTAGGTTACAGAATTGCAGTTCTTATGTCTGCCTCTGGAAGTTTGGATCAGAAACTTTGAGATGAATAACCTAGCAACTAGGTTAGAGAATTGCAGTTCTTAAGTCTGCCTTCGGAAGTTTGGTTGGACATTTAGAGGTGTATAACCCCTTTTGAAGATTTTATGAATTTGATAAGTCAAATGACTTATTTGTGTAATGTGAAAAGTTTTAGTCTGTTAGGGACAACGAGTTTTATTTAGAATTTGTGACTGCACCTAACTTTAGTAGTTAGGCTGCCTACGTATCCTTTAAAGGAATCAAGTCAACGTAGTTCTTAAATTTAAAAGGTTGTAGAATTTTGTAGTTTTAGGAAGAATTTAAATTAAATGAGCTCATTTGTTTAATCATTTCTGTAAGATTTATTTACCTAAGAAGAATTTTATAACAAATAAACAATTAAACAAGATCAAAAGCACAAACAAATGCAAAATTTACTTATATATGATTAAGAAAGTGTTAAAGGTAAGAAAAGCGTACCTGTTAGATTGGACAAAGAAGATGTTTGAAATACGATTGCCTCATGAACCTAATAAATACATATAAGATTAAGAAAATGCTCTAGATAGGAAATGCGTACCTGCTTGTCGAAGGCTGTATTTTGTGCTTTCTCCATATCCTAATAAGCAAATATAAGATAGATAAAGTGCTTTCTCCATTACCTATTATTATAATGAATATGAGATAGGCAGCTCCAAGATAGCCCCCTGATACAAGAGCATATATTAGTATTAAGTAAATGAGAAGATAAAAATAGTTTCTTAATGACAATAAATTGTACATGTATTATACCACTTAGTTTATCAAACATGCAAATATAATCATAAATCTGTCTTTGAACAAGTGAAATTATACTTGTAGCACTCATTCAAACAGGCACTTGACAGCACTTTTACTTTTTCTCTGCAGCACCTTAGTTTTTCAAAGAACTTGAAAATAGAACAACCAATGCATAATAATGAGTATTGAATCCCTTAAGTGCTTATTATAGTAATGAGCACAGCATTAGAAATTTTATATGATAGAAATATACCTGTTATGCTAATGATCACGGTCCCGTGTTTATCATGTGTTTCCCCACAGAAGCCCCTCCCTTCAATATAAAGTAAAAACATTAGTATTTGTAAAATAAAAGAATACAAGTAATAACAATATCTGTTACAACTTTGAATATGTAAATTATTTTATGTACTATACCACCACTAAATAAGTTTTATTGATATGTCATCCCAAAACATTCAGTGAAAATGATACATGCTCTAAAAAAAATTGCACAGTTACAAAAAATATAATCTATATGAGGACAAAACTTAGTAATGGTGGACAAAGTAGTGAAATATTAATCAAGCTAGATAAGGATCTATAGTCAAAACTGAAATCCAATAACCTAAACCAAACTTATATATTCAACGTAGCATAATGAAAAGTGATTTCACAGAATGAATGGTGAGAAATGACTTACCTACTGCCAGGGACAACAATCTCATGAAAACAGAAACAAGCTTAGATGGAGCCACCCAACCACTTCCCGAATTTCTCAATCCCGGTGTAATCATTAGTGGAGATCCCGGAAGCTTTATCCTGTTTTAAAGGAAAAGAAACTTCAACATATTATGCAATTCCATTCTATCCTTCTAATGTCACTGATTTCAGTAACATTATTTGCTAAAACCAAAAATCAAATCAATACAGTGGTAATTACACAGCAAAAGAAAACCCAATAAGCACATTCTATATAACTAGGTACATGATCAAAGCAACCAATCTTCATAAATTCATAGGCAATCCAATTTGATGAATATCAAATGATTAAACTAAAAAGCAACATAAACCCAGCTGCACAAATTTAAATTAAAGCACACGAAACACACAACAAACACAATAAATTTCTCAGCAAGGAACAATAGTGATATACTATGAAACAAACTAACCTTGAAATTGTCGTGCTTGAGGAGATTAATAAGGACGCCATGAAACTTGTTGTAGAGAGGTTCAGAGACGTCCTTTATTGTGCCTTCGATTGTCTCCACGCTGGGCTTCAAAGGACCATATCCTTTTATATACACACCAGCTCTGTAGGAGATGTTGTCAAGCCTTCTGCAGTAGCATGTTTCAGCCATGATCATACCTAGTTAACCAACACAAATTTTTGGTTAAAGTTTCGAAATTGAATGGTAATATGAATTAAAATTCTATATGGTCAATGAAAAATACTAAAAGGTGAAATGAAGATGAGGAAAGGACATAACCAATAAGCTGGAAGATCACTAATCTGCATGGTTGCAACAACTCCAATATCTACACCTGTTATTTTGTAGTTTTAGGAAGAAATTAAATTAAAAGAGCTCATTTGATTATCATTTTTGTAAGATTAATTTACCAAATAAAAATTCTATAACAAATAAACAACAAAACAAGATCAAAAGCACAAATAAATGCTAAATTTACTTAAATAAGTTTAAGAAAGTGTTAAAGATAAGAAAAAATGTACCTATTATAGTGGTCAAAGAAGATGTTTGAAATATGATTGCTCCATGAACCTAATTAGCACATATAAGATTATGAACATACTCTAGATAGGAAACACGTACCTGGTTGTCGAAGGCTATATTTTGTGCTCTCTCCATAGCACGTATAAAATAAGGAAAGTGCTAAAGATAAAGAAAAACGTGCTTTTTTGATTGTTAAAGAGTTGTTTTGACAGAAACATACCTCTTATGCTAATGAATATGGTATTTAATTTGTGTTGTCTACTCCTTAGTAGCCCCTCCCCTCGTTACACAAAAAATAGAATTTGTATTTGTTAATGACCCGAAACAAATAATAAAGGAATAGAAGTAATAAAAATTCATGGTACAAGTTTAAATATATCTAGTATTTTTATGTATACCACCACCAAATTAGTTTACTGAACTTTGTTAATCCAGTGATACGACATCCCAAAACATGCAGTGGAAAGGGCATATGCCCTAAAAAAAACTGCAAAGTTTGAGAAATATCATCTCAATGAAAACAAAACCTAGTAAAAAATAGTGGAAAAGGTGGCAAAGATTTAAGTTCCTATTGTTAAAAATTGAATTCTAAAAACCTCAAATTAAACTTAAAGATATAATAAAACAGAATGAATGGTAATTTCACAGGTTTCATGGAGAAAAAAGAGAAAGAAAGAAAGAAAAAAAGAATGAAGAAACATATGAGAAAGGAACAGAATGACTTGCCTTATCAATCATAACCAATAAGCTGAAAGATTACTAATCTGCATGGTTGCAACAGCTCCAATAGCTACACCCGCTATTTTTGCATCGATGTCGTGCTTTGCATCATGTGTTATTTCCTGTATAAACAAAAATATGAGAAAATTTGTTGTGATTAGGAACATACCGGGTTTTATCCGCGCTAGAGGCCATCATGGTGCACCAAAGTTGTGCACTAACTTTGGTTCCATATGATCTCAAGTAATCATGTACATATATGGCCAAGCTATAATCTTCCCATCAATTTGTATAAAATAATAAACTGCAAAAGGAAAAAAAAAAAAAAGAAGTTAAAGAGTCCAAAATCGAAAACTTACTTTTAGCATATATTAGAAGATGTACTTAATTTATAAGTCTATGTACTCAACTAACACTGCTCTCTAACTACAACCTTAGAGCTATTACAACCAATAAGCACATATAAGATAAACAAAGTACTCTAAATAAAGAAAAACATACCTGATTTGATTGTTGAAGAGATGTTTTGACGGAAACAAACACCTTATGTTAATGAACATGGCATTTAGCTTGTGTCTTCTCCTTAGAAGCCCATCCCCTCATCACAAAACAATAGCATTTGCATTTGTGAATGACCCGAATAAAATAATAAAGGAATAGAAGTTATAGAAATTGATGGTACAAGTTTAAATATGTCTATTATTTTTACGTACACCACCAACAAATTAATTTACTGAACTTCGTTAATCCAATGATATGACATCCCAAAACATGCAGTGGAAAGGGTGTATGCCCTAAAAAAAACTGCACACTTAGAGAAATATCATCTCAATGAAAACAGAACCCAGTAAAAAAACAGTGGAAAAGGTGACAAAGATTAATAAAGCTATATGAGTACCTATTGTTAAAACTTGAATTCTGATAACCTCAAACCAAACTTAAAGACTTAACAAAACAGAGTGAACGGTAATTTCACAGGTTTCATGGAGGAAAAAGAGAGAGAGAAAAAAGAGCAACAAGAAGCTTATGAGGAAGGAACAGAATGACTTACCTTATCACTGCCGAAGATCGTTTGTAGCCCCAAAAGACAACAAGTCTCCCATCAATTTGTATAAAAATAATAAACTGCAAAAGAAAAAAAAAGGTTAGAGTCCAAAATCGAAAACTTACTTTTAGCATATATTAGAAGATGTACTTAATTCATAAGTCTATGTACTCAACTAACACTGCTCTCTAACTACAACCTTCAAGCTATTACAACCAATAAGCACGTACAAGATAAAAAAAGTACTCTAGATAAAGAATAACGTACCTGATTTGATTGTTGAAGAGATGTTTTGATAGAAACAAACATCTTATGCTAATGAGCATGGCATTTAGCTTGTGTCTTCTCCTTAGAAGCCCATCCCCTCATTACAAAACAATAGCATTTGCATTTGTGAATGACCCGAATTAAATAATAAAGGAGAATAGAAGTAATAGAAATTGATGGTACAAGTTTAAATATGTCTATTATTTTTACGTACACCACCACCAAATTAATTTACTGAACTTTGTTAATCCAATGACATGACATCCCAAAACATGCAGTGGAAAGGGCATAAGCCCTAAAAAAAACTGCACACTTAGAGAAATATCATCTCAATGAAAACTGAACCCAGTAAAAAGCAGTGGAAAAGGCGGCAAAGATTAATAAAGCTATATAAGTACCTATTGTTAAAAGTTGAATTCTGATAACCTCAAACCGAACTTAAAGACTTAATAAAACAGAGTGAATGGTAATTTCACAGGTTTCATGGAGAAAAAAGAGAAAGAAAAAAAAAAGCAAGAAGAAGCTTATGAGAAAGAACGGAATGACTTACCTTATCACTGCCGAAGATCGTTCGTAGCCCTAAAAGACAACAAGTCTCCCATCAATTTGTATAAAAATAATAAACTGCAAAAGAAAAAAAAAAGTTAGAGTCCAAAATCGAAAACTTACTTTTAGCATATATTAGAAGATGTACTTAATTTATAAGTCTATGAACTCAACTAACACTGCTCTCTAACTACAACCTTCAAGCTATTACAACCAATAAGCACGTATAAGATAAAGAAAGTACTCTTAAAAAAGAAAAACGTACCTGATTTGATTGTTGAAGAGATGTTTTGACAGAAACAAACTTCTTATGCTAATGAACATGGCATTTAGCTTGTGTCTTCTCCTTAGAAGCCCATTTCCTCATTACAAAACAATAGCATTTACATTTGTGAATGACCCGAATAAAATAATAAAGGAATACAAGTTATAGAAATTGATGGTACAAGTTTAAATATGTCTATTATTTTTACGTATACCACCACCAAATTAATTTACTGAACTTTGTTAATCCAATGATATGACATCCCAAAACATGCAGTGGAAAGGGCATATGCCCTAAAAAAAACTGCACACTTAGAGAAATATCATCTCAATGAAAACAAAACCCAGTAAAAAAACTGTGGAAAAGGTGGCAAAGATTAATAAAGCTATATAAGTACCTAAAACTTGAATTCTGATAACCTCAAACCAAACCTAAAGACTTAATAAAACAGAGTGAACGGTAATTTCATAGGTTTTATGAAGAAAAAAGAGAATTTAAAAATAATAAAAAAAAGGCAAGAAGAAGTTTATGAGAAAGGAACGGAATGACTAACCTTATCACTGTTGAAGATCATTCGTAGCCCTAAAAGACAACTAGTCTCGACATCAACATACTCAATTGTACCCTTAGACTCCAATATTGGCTGTCCAATGAGAAAAACAGACTGTTTTTAGTTACATATACCTAAATAATTGGACGGTCTTAATTAATGATTACAACATAAGATTTTGTACATTGGAAGAAAATTTAGTACAAAGAGAAATTAGACAGACTGTTGACAACAAGATCTCAAGGGAAGTTATAGCTATGAGAAGCAAACACCTATCTTTGATATTTTGGAGTAGCAATAAACCAGACAATACAATTCTGTTTTTGCAATGCAGACAAGACAGTGAAAAAATAGGCTATTTGAAATTTGGTTTTTAAAAATCAATCAGATATTCTTCAACAAACAAATTAGAAAAAATACAAGAAAAAAAGAATTAAATCAACTTCTTTTATCAAATACATCACACCCTAAATTCCATTAGTTTGAAGACAGAAAGTGCACATCAAACAAAGCCCCCATTACTTGCACTCTTTTTGGTATCCAAAAATTAAAAATCAGCAACCAGAAAACATCAAACTATATGTTTACCATCTTGAAAATAAACATCTTATATGAATACTACAATAAAGTAATTGTATGAATTGAGAAAATATCAGACAAGATGGACATATTATGGAGATAATTTTTGACATCCGATCTTAATTTATTACAAACTATTTCAAGTCTTTAATGCTAAAAGTCAGACAAAATGAAGAAACCTCGTCAAAAATGAATTAGGAGAGAAACTAACTTCTATAGATATACTTCATAGCAGAAAAGGACTAATCCAAAAGGTAAATGAAACAGGAACATAGTCATTAACCAGTCTAAAATATAATTAGGCATATCGGTTTCCAAAACCCCCCAAAAGGACTTAAAAAAATTTAAAAAGAAAAAGACGCTCAGGCACAATTAGTAATATCACTTGCCAATACCAAATCGAAACCAATACGCACTAGTCATACTCTCAAAGGGACTCAAGTAGTCAAACAGTCTAATTCTGAGAATATCAAAAAACTAAACTAAACAACTAAAAAGCAAATGCAATGTACAACAAGCACAATGAATTTCTCATCAATCAAAATATGATCGAAAGCGCGTAAATAAGTGAGCAATTATGACAGACAAACAAAACAAACCAACCTTTGAAATTGCCGGTACTTGAGGAGATCAATGAAGAGGCCATGGAACTTGTCGTAGACAGGACCAAAAAAACAGTTCTGACTGAGCCTCCGACGGTCTCCACGCTGTGCTCGAAGGACTGGACTCGCTTCTCCTTCGCGAATCGGGTTAAAAAGTGGGTTCTGATCACAAAAGCATGCCCATTTTTCAGTTTAAGAGGCCAATAGTGCAATGTAAAGCTCTTTTAATAGGTAACTTGAAATTGGGAAAAGCCAATAGAAAAGAAATAACAACTCATTAGGCTCTAAACGATTCACCAACCAACATAAAAACATTACAATTTTGAAAAAGAGAATAGAAAAGTCTTGGAAACAGAAATTAAAAAAAAAAAAAAGCCTTTCCTTACTTCCTTGTGTTTTTCCAGGAAATTTTGAAAAAAAAAAAAAGAAGAAGAAGAAGAAAAAGAAGAGAAGAGCTCGAAATTACCCAAACGGTATAACAAAGACGCCCTTTTGAAATCAGAAGAGAAATGAGAAAGAAATGTGACTTGACGAAAAGAAAATTTCCGTCTTTCTGATATCCTTGCGTTTTCCCGAAAAATTTATGAAGAAGAGACGAGAAAAAAGACACAGAAAAATGTACCTCCGACTCGGCCTAGCTCGTGGAAGAAGAAGTTCTCGATCCGTCCCTCGCTCGCTGGTGAGTCCTCTTCGCCATTGACAGAGCTTCGCAACATAGAGAGAGAGAGAGGGAGATAGAGAGTGAGAGAGAGAGAAGAGCCGTTGTGTTGCGTGTGTTGGTGAAAAAATTTAAATAAAAAAAAAATTTGAGAGGGAATTGAGAGCGTTTCGGCGCCACCACTTTATATAGAAAGTGAGTGCTGACTAACATTTTGGTCAAAACTTGGACATCAAGACTTGTCTTTACTTACCTGTTTTGTCTTTCCTTTCTTTTTTTATTTTTATTTTTTATTACTTATATATGTAGGTGCACACTTGTCAGTTTTCCGTTTTGTTTCGTTTTAATTTATTTTTCGTTTATTTTTTTAATTTTCTCTTACTTTCTGTAACTTGGTTGTTTTCCATTTTGTTTTTAGGAAAAATTCCTAAATAATCCTTGAGTTTTGCTAAATTTCTAGTTTTGTCCTTGTATTTTTTAAAATTCCAAAACAATCTTTCGGTTCTTAAATTTGATCTAAAATAATCTTTTTTCTCAAATCTTGTCAAAATAAGCTAGTAAAATGGCATTAATACCCATGACAAAAAATATATAAAAATATCATTCCTTTCATTTTTTTTTTTTGCGAAAATATTCCTTCCATGTTTTTCATTACCCATTTCTTTTGAATTTTTTCAGCCCCTCCGAGACTTCAATCCCGCATCGGCTCCAAGGCCTCAACCTCGTCGCGCCGCCTTCGGGACTTCAACCCTGTCACGACGCCTCCAAGATCTCAACCCCGCCAAGATCCTCAACCACGCCGCGCCGCCTTCGAGACCTCAACCACGCCGCGCCGCCTCCGAGACCTCAACCCCGTCGCGCCGCCTCCGCAATCTCGGACCCTCCGTGACCTCATCCCCTCCGCGCCTCTGCGACCTCGACCACGGACCCTCCGCGCCGCCTCGGCGACCTCAACCGCTACTCGACTACGGACCCTCCGCGCCGCCTCTGCGACCTCGACCGGTCCTCGACGAGCTCAACCCCTCCGCGACTACGGATTCGGTTTTTGTTTCATTACTATGTGTTGATGATTTTGTTTTTTTTTTTTTATTGTTCATGAATAAGCATGTTCTTTTAATTTTTGAGTTGTTAATGAATCTGTGCTATTCTGATTTGAGTAATTTATGAATCTGTCGGCATTACTTTGGAGTGGCTTGGAGGGGAGCGGCAAGGGCGTGACGGAGCGGCAATTATGACGGAGTAAGACGAAGAAGAAGACATTTTCATATATTTAGTTTTTGCTTTTATTTTTTCTGTTTTCTACAAAGGGTAGTTTGGCCATTTTAGAAAAAAATTGAAATTAGTCAACGACAAAGGATAATTTTGTATCGATTTAAACAACTGAAGGATTGTTTAGAGATTTTAAAAAATACAAGGACAAAACTAGAACTATAGCAAAACTCAGGGATTATTTATGGATTTTTCGTTGCATATTTATTTTGTTTTAGTTTTCCATTCCTCAAAAATCAAAATCCCCCTTATTTTTAGTTGCCAAAAAAATGAAATAATGGGCTGCGCATTTAAAGTAAGGCCCAAGTAATCCGTTGAAACAGTATATCAATGAAACAAAGGGTTCTTCAAAACAAAAAAAACAAAACAAAAAACCAAAAAACAAAAAAATAATGAAACAAAGGGACTTAATTACCAAACGACATGTATCTCTTAGGAAAAGAATATGTACATGCTTTATGCTTAACTAATTACCAAACGACATGTATCTCTTAGGAAAAGATTATGTACATGCTTAATACAATGCTAATAAATAAATGGAGAGAAAATTTGATCACATTTCATATTTGATATTCAAATTTGACTACTGTACATGTCATGTTATGTCACTTTTCTTTCGCCAATAAATTATTATGTTGCATTTCTTTTATTCTTTTATTTTCATCATTTACAATTAAAAAATATGAGTAATTCGATCAAATTCAATGACTTGAACAGAAATTGTAACATTTTTTTTTAATGATATTTTCAAAACAAATTGTGCATATGTGATTTTTTTGAAAATTTACTGTAAATAAAGTTAAAAAACCTACTAGTTTACGCCCCTCGTTAAAATCACAGATAAGTATGGATTTCAAAGTAATTGTTATATCTACATAGCCCAATACAAAATAATATTCATATGATTTACCAATGTCAACTTTATACAATCACAATATTTAATTAATAGAACAATAGATATTTTAATCATAAATACTCAAAGTTTATACAATAAAATAATAAATACCCAAGTTTTAAAATTAATTAAGCAACTGGCCAATTATTAATTACTTACATGATTTTGATCACTAAGTCAATAACCACAAATTATCAATATATATTATGTAAGTGATTGAATCACTTGAGTATTTTGTTATATTTTAAAAATATTGGGTATTTATTTAAATTAGGTGTTAAAAACTGAGAATTCATTATAATTTCTATTTTAATTGTAATAATTAGTTAAAAATGCTGTCATTTAAATTTTAAAAAATAAAGAAAAAAAGCGAACAAATCTTTATAAATATAAGTAAAACGACTTTTTATTCAACATCACAGTTGTATTTGTACACTAAAATAATGAGTTGAAAAAACAAAATAACAAACAAATAAATCACTTTAACAAAATATATTAAATATATATTAAATTCGTTGTTATAACTTTTACTTTTATTACTTTGATTTACGGTCGACTCCAACACCACTTAATATGAATAAAGACTCAAGTAAAACTTCCTAGCATATGATTAATCACACTATTCTTTATATTTCTTCCTTCTCTTCTATAAAAGTGAAACATAACGTCATAACCACTAAAAAAATAGAATAACAGATTATTGAGATACGTTATTGGTAATGTTTAACTTAATTAGCGAGTCAAACTATGGGAAAAGTGGTTTTCGATTCTAAAAAAAAAGGTCAAGTTTTTTTTAGAGATTTTTAAGGATTTAGCCAAATTTTTGGTAATTTTTTTAAGAATTAACCATAGTTTCACGAATTTAAGGAATTAGCCATTTTCGTTATGTAACAGTTTTTGTTACACGTGTAATAAATTTTGTTACCCATGTAACAAATTTTGTTACGCCCAGTAATAATTTTTGTTACACGGGTAACAAAAATTGTTACACGTGTAACGAAAATTGTTACATGTGTAACGAAAATTGTTACACAACGAAAATGACTAATTCCTTAAATTCGTGAAACTATGGCTAAATTTTTGAAACATGAGCTTAAAAATGGCTAAAACCCAAATCTTCCCTTTTTTTTATTATTAATAATTAGGGTTATCTACATAAACGCCCCCCAATGTTGTGCTATAGTTGCAGTTTGCACCCTAATGTTTAAAAACTATCATTCTTGCCCCCTAAAGTATTAAAAACTTATAGATATGCCCCCTCTGTTACAATTTGTAAAAAAAATAGATTAAATTAATAGCATAACATTATTCTGTTGGCACCTGTATAATTTTTAAAGATCAACTGCCTTCAAATTAAGAAAATTATAGTAATTAATTCTATATTTATTTTCACAAACACCCCCTTATGTCGTCTTTTCTTCTCAAAATGCACCTCGATCTTTTAAAATTTTGTATTCATACCCTTAAAAAATTGTACAGGCACCAACAGATTAATATTACGTAATTAATTTAACCCATTTTTGTTACAGATTATGACAGAGGGGGCAAATCTATAAGTTTTTAATACTTTAGGGGGCAAAAATGACAGTTTTTAAACATTAGGGTGCAAACTGCAACAATAGCACAACATTGGGGGGCATTTGTATAGATAACCCTAATAATTACATTAATTGGGTTTAAAAAAAAAAGAGGGTCTAAGTTTTTGTTTTGTTTTTTTGTTTTTTGTTTTCGCTAAGAAACGGAAAGAACAAGAGAAAAAAAAGTTCGAGTCGGTGGCTTGAAATGACGATGGTACACTTGATCAAGTTGGACACAATTACATTACTCAATACTCATCCCTTGCTCGCTCTTACTTATTTTTCACATTTTATTTTATTTTATTTTATTTTAATGTAATATTTTTAAATCTTAATTGTTTATATTACATTAAAATTTATAAAATTAAATTATTTTAAAATGAAATAATTTAGATATTTATCACGAACAACTCATTAATAATTTTTTTATTTGGGATAAATATTCTATCCATTCTATTTTAAAATAATTTGAATTTGTCAATTTCGATGTTTTATAAATGATTAAGATATAAAAATATTGTATTAAGATTATGAAAGTCAAAAATTTTAAAAAATAAAATGAAATAGAAAGAATGAGACAAAAAAGTTAGTTTCCTTATTTTTTTGCCTGAAAATCTTTAAGTCAACAATTTTAATATTTGTATTCTTTTGGGAGTAAAAGTCGGCAAACAATACTTTATAGAATTAACTTCAAAAAAATACTTTACAGAGTTCTAATTTTCCATGTGTTTCAATTTTTGAGTTCTTTAATTAAAAAAAAAATCCTAGGCAAAATGGTAATTTGGTATAGACAAGTATACCTTTTTCTTTATCTGACAATTGACCAGACACCATAGCCTAAGAAACCAATCTCCATTGATTTCCCTACTTATACAACCCAATACTCAAATTTGATTTTCTTTTCTTACTCTAATCTTAGATACTTTAGCAATGAATCACTAAAAATAGAAAAAATTAAGCAATGAAATGCAAAGAAATAGCAAAAGAGGAGACTTTAGGCTGCAATGACAAAAATGTCCATCCCAAAAATGAAAACATTCCGAACCCATAAAACCCAATTCGCATCTCGATGTAAAATATTGGGCATACAAAATTTCACATCCCACAGAGGGCAAAATGATAATTTTCTTAAATGAAAATAAAATTCTGGGCATAAAGCAGATAAGAGTTGTTTAACCCAAAAAAAAAAGGTGCAAAAATTTCAATCTTTAGGAGACATTGTTGTGTGTTTTGTTTTCGTTGTTGTTACTTCAATCTATCTACTTTAAAAAAAAAAAATTGGCAAAAAGAAAAGCCAGACCCAAAACCAAGCCACGTTACAGAAACCAACCTATAGAATCGCTCCTCTCTCAGGTTTTTTTTTTTTTTTTTTTTTAATATCCCATTAAAAAAAAGACTTTTCTTTTCCTTTCAAGTACATCCGATAGATATAGAGATAGATAGACATAAAAACCCCATTAACTTCACAACCCAAAATCTCCACAACCCAGAGTTAGTCGGTCCTTTTTTCCCTTATATTATCGCCACACTTGCACACACAAACATATATAATATATATATACATATATATAATCTAATATATACATACAAATATGGATTATATATGTACTTAGATCCTCTTTTATTAGGTCAAAACTCAAAACCCACCCTCAAAATACCATACCCTAAAAAAAAAAAAAACCCACCATTGCCAAATCAATTTCTTTGTACCCCACACGTCTTTCTTTGTGTATTTTCTTTTTCTTTTTTTCATTTTTTATTTCCTCACTTTTGCCATTTAAAATCCCTCAATTAGTTTCATTTTGGACCTAGGTCATGCCCAATTCCCCGGTCCCTGAACTGGTCACAGAAGAGAAAAACACACACAATTAGCTTTTTTAGTTCCAAATCTCTCTCTCTCCTCTATATATAATATATATAGTCACATATATATATCACATATCTTGTTACTAAGCCAAATCACCCGTTTAGTGTGCACGATTGAGAGAGATATACATATATTTAAAAAAAAAAAAAAAAAGGTCATCCTTTAGAACCCCAAATGCAAAATCTACCAAACCAACCCACAAAATATTTCACCCCCAAAAAACTCACTTCTTCACTAAAATCCCCTTAGGAAAAAATATATATATAAAAAAAAGGGTGATATATCTCTTCGGTGCAAATAAACTCTCTTCCATTCTCTAAAAGGTACATTACCACTACCATGTCCATTATTATTTTTTCTTAAAGTCTCTCTCTGTAATTAGGCTCAGAACATTCCTATATCTATGTATGTTCATTGTTATGTCACATTTTATTTTATTTTTTATATAATCTTGTTCCTCTCTTTGCAGTCATTTTTTTTTTGTTTTGCTGACCTAGTTAGCTCTCACTCTCACTCTCTGCCTATATTATTAACATTCCAAAATCCAAAACCCACCACCCAAAAAAAAAAAAAAAATCATATCAAGATAACAATATTAAGGAAAAAAAAATAAAAGGGCATATCCGAAATTCCTAATTGCCCAAATCCATTAGGGGATTTTTTTTAATATATGGTCGTTAATGTATATAATTGGCGTATAGTCTATGATTGTGAATGGTTTAATAAGACACAACGTTTGACGATCCGTACTGTACTGGGGATTTTTTCTTTCTAGGGTTTTTTTTTTTCATCGCTGTGTTGTGAAATTTATTGTTGTTAAAATAAGATTGGGTTTTGGGTGATTTGTTGAAATGGGTTTTGTGATTAGGGTTTTGTTACTCAGATTTGGGATTGTGATTAATCAAGATTTTTTCTAATTGGATTGTGATAAAGCTCTCTGACATGGTTGTGAAGGACTGTTTATTGGCTCTGGGGTTTTGGTGGTCTGTGACTGACCGGTTTGAAAAACTCTTTTAATTTTTAATTTTATTCTTTTAATTTCAAGAATTAAGTTGCATTGGGCAAAATAAAAAAGAAACGAATTGTATTGGCTGCGGAATTTTTTTTTTTTGGTCACAATTTTTTTCGCTATATGGGTTTAGTTTCTCCTTAGCAAAATGAAAGATTGCCAACATAATTTTCTGTATAGAAAAGAATATATATACATATTATATACACACACACACACATCAGACTTTGTTTTGCTGTACATTTTTTATTGGTCCTTTTTTGGGAGTCTTGACCAGTGTTATTAGGCACTACATGGTATAATATGAGACTTTGATTTAGAAAGATGATTAGTGTTGAGGGGTTTTGTTTTGTTTTGTTTTTGTTTTTGTTTGTTTTTTTTTTTTGAGGAAATCAGTATTGAGTTTTCAAGTATTAAGTTTCAAACATGTAATTTTAATTGTCTTGGTCATAAAAACATCTGAATATAATGCTAAATTTGGCATCAAATCGATAGCAAGAATAAATATTTGGGTAGGACATAATTTCTAGTCATATTAATTGCTCTGTTAAATGTGTTGTAATCTAGAAGATAAAATGGACTAATTTTTATAAGATAATAACAATTTTGGCAGTTTTATCGGCATAGTGACAACAATAGAGAAGAACAGAAAAAGAAAAAAAAATGTACTTGTTATTATAATGTATAACTATGTGACATACAATTCAAATTATGCTAATACATACTCTCATTTTATTTTGCTTTTTACATCCTTTGATACAGTTTCATTTCCGAATTTGACCTTTTTAACTTATAATTATGCTGTTAAACTGGTTTGATTTATAGATGTCCAACAAATGTTTGACTTCTTAACTTGATTTTAGGTTATACCAAAAAAAACACTTAGGCCGATCAGGCCAGTTGTGTGGTTAATTAATTTCTGAAATGATTCAGTACTTTGAATATTACTTGGACATTTTTCCGTTCGAATGCTAGTGTGATTAATTATTTTCTGTAATAAGTTCAATGACATTTTTCGGTTTGAATGCTTGCGTGGTTAATTTTTATATTACTTTGACATTTTCGGTTCGAGTGCTTGCGTGGTTAATTAATTTTTTAATTAAGTTCAATACTTTGATATTACTTGAATATTTATGTTAATGCTTAGTAACTATAAAACGTTACACACTTAATTATCTGTAAACTAGTTATTTTAGATCAAGCGACATGATATTACTACTTAAGAAGTATTAAGTTCAGAGAAATATTCTACCTTTTAAAGATCAATTTTTAGTTTTTCTTCCTTATCGTAGTCAATTTTCTAAAAACATGATGATAGTTTTTTTGCTTCCGTCTCTACCCATCCAATGGGATTGAATTTTTGTTTGAACAGATAGAACGAGCGGGAAGTAATCACGTGTCACGTAAACATCGTATGGCATTGCGAGTTTCAGTGTAGAAATCATGGAAGTGCTTCATTGTTCTGGAGTTCAGTATGGCGGAGAAACCGATTGCCCTCAGCAGACCTCGAGCAGAGATCTCAGTTTCGACGAAGAATCTAAACTCGACAAATGTGGACAAGCACAATCGACCAGTGATAGAGTGGACGTCACGTTACAAGGCGTGGAAAGGCCTCAAACTGAAAGACAGGCTGATGCATTGCAAACTTCGGGTGGCCACTGCAACGGGGCTTCTCACCGAAGTCCGTTGGAGGGTCAAGACATGTGTTGTGATTCGCTCAGTTACAATGACTATGACATAAACGTGGAGAATAATGGTCATCTTATCTTGGACACTGCTGAAAATGATTTTCCAAACAGCTGTAGAGAAGGAGAGCCGCCTTGTGTGGAGCCAACGTGGCTAGAAGGGGACAAATCCGTGGCATTGTGGGTCAAGGTGCACTTTATTTTCGCACATTCGGTTTTTATTTTAATGCTTTGTAAATTTTGTGCCTTGTTAGACTAAGTTATGGTTGAAGAAACTATGATTATCGACTTTGATGCCAAAAATTGTGGAATATGATAAACTATGCTAATTTGATCTTTGTTTTCTTGTCTCTGCCGTTTGTGGATTATAGTGGAGAGGGAAGTGGCAGGCGGGAATAAGATGTGCGAGGGCTGACTGGCCACTGACAACTCTGAAGGCAAAACCGACTCATGATAGGAAGAAGTATTTCGTCATATTTTTTCCTCACACCAGGATCCATTCATGGGCGAATATGCAACTTGTTCGTCCGATCGATGAATATCCTCACCCTGTTGCATATAAAACGCACGAAGTCGGACACAAATTGGTAAAAGACTTGACAATTGCTCGTCGTTTCATCATGCAAAAGCTCTCTGTTGGCATGCTAAATGTTGTCGACCAATTTCACGCCGAGGTACTTCTGTTTCAGGTTCTGTTTATTGATTGAACGGCTTGTTTCTTATTATCCCTAATTGTAGATTTCTTTTTTGTTTGTACGATTATGCAATAGGCCTTAATAGAGACTGCCCGAGATGTGGCGGTGTGGAAGGAGTTTGCTATGGAGGCTTCTCGCTGTAACGGTTATCCTGATCTTGGAAAGATGCTTCTGAAGCTACAGAATGTAAACTCGCAGACCTGGTGATAGTTCTAGAATTAGGATTAAAAAAAAGTTACATGTTGTAATGAATTGTTGACATGTTTTTGGACTAACATATTATCCTCTTTATCACAAGTAGACTTGTTCATTTATTTTTGGAACTCAAAAGCTTGATAATCTAGTTGGCTTGATTATGAGATTAGCAATCGCTAAATGGTCTGTTGATCATTGATAGTAATATGTTGGGTAATTAGATGATATAAGGCTGAAAGTTGAACTACTTATGTTCTGCGTATGATAAGTCAAATTCTATGCTTTTCTTTTCTTTTACTTTTTTTTTTTTTTTTTGGAGTTTTATTAATGTAAGTGTTTTACGTCCTCCTTATCAGATGATATCAAATCGCTGCATGAACTCGGAATGGTTGCAAAGTTCATTGAACTCATGGTTACAGCGTTGTCAAAATGCAGATAGTGCCGAATCCATCGAAATGTTAAAGGAGGTATGTGTTACAACTTCGCTGAACATTGATGTGCTTGTTTGGTTTTGCTCCGCGAACAGCAGAGAACTTGCCTGTATTGTTTTGAAATAATCGTAGTATACACTAATTGGCTTGAGCTTCTGGTTTTATTTTTCTTGCTTTTCTGGTTCAGGAGTTGTTTGATTCTGTCAAATGGAACGAAGTTCACTCTCCGAAGGATGCGCAAGTACAATTTACATTGGGTTCCGAGTGGAAAACCTGGAAGCATGAAGTTATGAAGTTGTTTTCGGTGTCTAATCCCGTAACCGGTGGTGGGGATCTGCAACAACAAAGTAGTGATGGTTCCTTGAGCACGAGTCCCCAACTTAGCAGGAAAAGGCCGAAGCTTGAAGTTCGCCGTGCCGAGTCACATGCTTTCCAGGTCGAAAGTAGGGAATCCGATCAGTCTGGAACCCTTGAAATTGACTCTGAATTCTTCAACAATAGAGGCATTGCAAATGCTGTACCAACGGACTCACCTAGCATTGTGGCTGATAAATGGAACGGAATTGTAGTTGAAGCAGAAAACGGTATGGCTGGACAAGCCGAGAGCGTTGCAATGACACCTGTTAATCAAGTGGCTTCCACAAAAGCTTTAGATTCTGGGAATAAGAATCGGCAATGTGTTGCTTTTATTGAATCCAAGGGACGGCAATGTGTGAGGTGGGCTAACGACGGCGATGTTTACTGTTGTGTACACTTGTCTTCTCGTTTCACAAGTGGTTCTGCAAAAGCAGAAGGGTCTCTTTTCAACGATACACCAATGTGTGAAGGTACAACCGTTCTTGGTACCAAATGTAAGCATCGTTCTTTACCGGGTTTAACGTATTGCAAGAAACACAGGCCCAAGACTGAAATGCCATTTTCGAACGCTTCTGAGAATCCACTTAAGAGAAAGTACGAAGAGGACGCCCCTAGTCTAGAATCCACACAAGGCAAAGAGATAGTGTTGGTGGGAGATGTCGGAATTGCACTCGAAGTGGATCCCATCTCGGTCATGCAGAATGAGGCCTGCCGAGGAAGAAGCAACTTAGCTGAGCAGCCTGGTCCTCTTGCTATAGATTGTTATAACACAGAAGTGTTGCGCTGTATAGGTTCTTGTTTGCATGAAAATAGTGTCCCTTGTTTGGAGAGTCCGAAGCGTCACGGTTTGTACTGCGAAAAGCATCTTCCTAGCTGGCTTAAACGTGCGAGGAATGGGAAGAGTAGGATAGTCTCTAAAGAGATTTTCATCGATCTTTTGAAGGATTGCCGCGCACAGGAGCAGAAGGTTCGTTTACATCAGGCATGCGAGCTTTTCTACAGGCTCTTTAAGAGTATATTATCTCTAAGAAACCCGGTACCTAAGGAAGTTCAATTTCAGTGGGCCCTATCTGAAGCTTCCAAAGACATTGGCGTTGGTGAGTTCTTTGCTAAATTGGTTTGCAGTGAAAAGGAGCGGCTTAGAAGGATTTGGGGCTTTAGTGCTGATGAAGACGTGCAGATTTCCTCCTCTGTTAGGGAAGAACCGGCCCTACTGACATGGACGGTTGATGGTAGCCATGAGGATGATAAATCCATTAAGTGCAAAGTTTGCTCCGAGGCATTTTTGGATGGCGAATCACTCGGCAACCACTGGAGGGACAGCCATAAAAAGGAAGCACAATGGCTGTTCAGAGGCTATGCTTGTGCTATCTGTCTCGATTCTTTTACTAACAAGAAAGTTCTCGAAACTCACGTCCAGGAGAGACACCATGTACAGTTTGTCGAACAGTGCATGCTTATGCAGTGTATTCCCTGCGGCGGTCATTTCGGCAATGCTGAGGAGCTATGGTTGCATGTGCTCTCGGCTCATCCTGATGATTTAGGCTCTCGAAAGAAGCACAGCCAACTCTTTCCACCGCCGACGAGACTCCACCGAAGCTCGGGCTTTGTAGCTCAGCTCCTGTAGAGAACAACAACGAGAATTCGAGTGGCACCCGGAGGTTTATTTGCAAGTTTTGTGGGCTGAAGTTTGATTTACTTCCCGATCTTGGTCGCCACCACCAAGCTGCTCATATGGGACCGAGTTTAGCAAGCTCTCGACCTGCAAAGAGGGGGGTCCGGTATTATGCCTATAGAATGAAATCCGGGAGACTTAGCCGTCCTAAATTTAAGAAAAGTTCGGTAGCAGCATCACACAGGATAAGAAGTAGAGCAACTGATAATATTAGGAAACGTATCCAAGCAACAAAGGCACTTAGTGCCGTTGGGATAACTGTACAACCTCGTGTAGCCGAGGCACCGATCCTTGGTAGTTTGGAGGAATCTCAATGCGCGTCCGTGGCAACAATTTTGTTTTCAGAGATACAAAAAACAAAACCTCGCCCGAACAACGCTGACATTTTATCTGTTGCTCGGTCCACCTGTTGCAGAATTGGTCTGAAAGCCTCTCTAGAGGCGGAGTATGGATTGTTGCCAGAACGTTTGTATCTAAAAGCAGCGAAACTATGTAGCGAGCATGGTATATTTTTGAATTGGCATCAAGACGGGTTTGTTTGTCCTAGGGGTTGCAGGGCATTCAAGGATTCCTTATTATCGCCCTTAAAGACGCTTTCGAATGGCATTATAGGCCACAGGTTGACATGTTCATCCGAGCCTGTAGACGAAAAATGGCAGGTGGACGAGAGCCATTACGTCCTGGATTCGGGTGATCTGATACCAAAATCCTCGCAAAATTTCCATTTACTTTGTGAGGATATAAGCTTTGGGAAGGAATCAATTCAGGTGGCATGTGTTGCAGATTATGGCCTCTCAGATTCTGATTCCATCCTTGTTGGGGGTTCTGATAGACAAAGTTTTAGTCATATGCCTTGGAAGAGCTTTACATATATCACAAACCCTATGCTTGACGAATCTCTCACTCTAGATACACAGGTAACTATACATTCGATGTTGATAGTTTCACACAATCACGCACACTTTACAAACATATAAATCGGTCCACAGACAGCCCTTGTCTTTAAACTGTGCGTGTGTGCTTGTAAATGATGTTTATATTTTCTGTGCATTTAATTTGTAGTATTGTACGGTCTCTGTTAATTTTCCCTTTTCTGTTACATTTTTGTTAATGCTTGTCTTTCCTCTATTTCGATCACCAGAGCTTCCAACTGGGGTGTGCCTGCCCCCGTTCGACATGTTGTCCCGAAACATGTGATCATGTATACCTCTTCGATAGCGACTATGATGACGCGAGAGACATTTATGGGAAACCCATGCGTGGTAGGTTCCCATATGATGATAGAAGTCGAATTATCTTGGAGGTAAGCATTTCAATCAACCACCACTCACCATTTAAATCTGTAAGTTTTTAGGTAACAAACTGTATAAAATCTTATTGATAAAAGCCGAAGCTATATAATGGAGTGAATTATGATAAATTCTAATTCAAATCTACTTCAAAATAAATCTAAACATATCTTTATGGAATGGATAATTATCCCTTCCTTCATTTAAAATATCCTAAGTCGCCTAATGGATAAAGCAAAAAATAAGTAAATAACTCTCCTAATCCAATTCTTCCTACAAAATCACTTGTTGCATCATATCTTTCCTTTCGCTGTGCGTTAATTCTTATTGACCTATTTTTTTTTGTTCCCGTAAATTAGTGTGCGGTTACATCTACCTTTTGTAATACACACAAGGAAAAAAAAAATTGCTTCGAGTATCAGGCTGTAATCATATTATCTCTGAAGATCCTGGATATTGATATAGTAGTACTACTGTATTTCAAATTCCACTATTACTGTATTGGATCTCCAGCGTTGCTATATGAGTAATTGCACTTTAGAAAACAATTTTCTCATCAGATCAGCTTTTCCTATTTCTCATAAAGATAACGAATTAACTTATTTTGCTTAAATTTGACAGGAAGGCTATCTTGTTTACGAGTGCAATCAAATGTGTAGCTGTCCTAGAACATGCCCGAATAGAGTCTTGCAGAACGGAGTTCGAGTCAAACTAGAAGTCTTCAAAACCGAGGAAAAGGTAAATCTTTCAGTTGTTTCATTGCTCTTTGGCGACTCTCTCTGACCTCCACGCTGATTGCAGGGATGGGCAGTCAGGGCCGGTGAGGCGATCTTGCGAGGCACATTTATATGTGAGTACATCGGCGAGGTTTTAGATGAGCAGGAAGCAAACTTGAGGCGCAAGAGGTATTTCGGTCTCTTCTTTGATACATTTGTAGTTTTTAGTTCTAGAGTAAGCTACACAGAACTATGAAAGATATACATATTTACACGGAGTAGACACTTATTTATATTTATGTTCACCATATTCATAAATTTTCCCTTTTCTTAACTAATTTTTTGTTTCTTACTCGGTCGAGCTACATCATTATTGATGTACCTTTTGTTATTGAATTTTGCAATTGATTGTAATTTGTACTTTTCCGATGTTCAATGGCAATGTATTAACTAAGTTTTCGAGCAAAGAAAAAAAAATGAGCTTGTGCAATTTTCTAGAATATGATGTGGCATGCTACTGTAATTTCTTGATGTGATTTTTTGTTTAATTTTACATGGACTTGAGTATCTCTGTAGGTCCAAAATGTCAACTTTTACAATACTAGCAAGGTTTGCAAATCGGCAACATGTTTCTTACTGGTCGTTGTTGATTCTCAGGTATGGCAAAGAAGGCTGTGGCTATTTGTTTGAGATGGATTCGCATGTCAATGACATGAGTCGGTTGATCGAGGGCCAGGGTCGATATGTGATTGATGCCACAAAGTACGGAAATGTTTCACGCTTCATTAATCACAGGTGAGAAACAAGTTATTGAATCCCTGCACTTCTAGCCAACAAAAAAAAAAAGAATCCCCGCACTTGAAATACGCATCTCCAGCGAAAAAATCTCTAGTCTATTGAATTATTGCACTCGTTTTATTAGAGATGCCAAAATGGACCGGGCCTTGCTCGCCGACATGAAGCACGGCAAGATTTACATCGTTACCTTTTGTCAAGTGGCTAGGTCCTCTGTTTGAAGTTGGCCTATTTTCAGAGAATAATCTTGATGATTAATAGCAATATATTTTTTTTACTTAAGTAAATAGTGAAACAAAGGCTTGTCAATGTTTTTCCTTTCTTACAGCTTGTTAAGTGCCTATAATCGTAAAATCTGTCGTTTTTCTATAGTTGCTCGCCAAATCTTGCGGGTCACCAAGTTCTTGTGGAAAGCATGGATTGCCAGCGTTCACATATCGGTTTCTATGCGAATCGAGATGTAAGTATTTGTCTTTTCCTTTCCTTGACACTTTGTCTTCATGTGTGTAAAACTTGGGGCTGATTGGCATTTTTCTTCTCCAATATTGTTTTTTTTTTTTTTTTTTTTGCGAATCTTCCCGCGCAATCAATGGATCAGTACCATTATTATAATTTTTATTTCTCGACTGCGGTTTACAATAGATGGTCAAATTGTTCATATCACTGTGAATATATTTTATGAGCAGATATCATTGGGTGAAGAATTGACATTCGACTATCGGTACTCATTCCTTCCCGGTGAAGGATTTTCATGCCAATGTGCAACTCCCGTGTGCCGTGGCCGCAGACATTAAGCCTTCTATATATGCAGAAATTTTGAATCTCCAATGTCTCATACTGGTTGACGGCCAAAGGTTTTCTAGCCATATTGCCATTGAACAGCTGAAACACAACTCGAGCGCTTGCACTTCTTGATATTGCACCAAACCATGTCTTAAGCACAGCGTCGGGATTTTAAATTGTTGTCCTCTACGAAGTATGGTAATACAATCTTCGCCGTAGGTAGTCACTCAGTGATTTTTACCTCCACATTCATTTTCTCTGAAGAAACGAGGATGACGAAACACCTCTCCTTTTACCTTGCATATCAAGTTTTGCAAAATTGTTTGAATCGGTTAGTACGAAAACCGCATTGGACTAGCTAATTGTAGGTTTCTTTTCTCTAGTCTAATTTCCTTGTAGATTTTTCTGTCGAAAAATGCGGCCAATGCTCTTGAACCACCCCGACATAACGCCGCTTATTGAGAAATTGAACGATTTCCGCTATGCAAGAGTTTAGGAGAGTGCAGATTGGCGAAAACTACGGAAGCAGTAATGTGCTTACCGCGATAAGAAATTTTGTACATTGTAGGAAACTAGTAATTTTTTTTTTCTCCTTTATTAATGTTGTAACTTGATATACTGAATAGTAAACTCCATTCCATTAGGAAAATTTTAAGAAGAAAAAAACATACATGGTTGCTTTCATTTCATTCCTTGTACCCTTTGTATTATAATTAATTTTTTTTTACTCTTTTTAGTTGCTTTTATGCCAAATATTCCCTGAAGAAATTCCCTTTAATGGAACACCCAAAAGGGTGTGACATGCCATATGTCTCTTAGAAATATATCTTGGAGCAAAAGGAAAGTGTCAGATGTCACTTGCAAACACTGTTATATTCTTTATTTGGCATTATATAATATCAGCAACACAGTCATGATAAGGAAGTATATTATGTACAATTTGAAAGCTCTTTACTCTTTAGAACCTTTTGTCTATGCTTTGTTTCTCGTCACTTGCATTGGTTGGTGAGGTATGGGGATAAAAAAGGACCACACTGTCTCAGTGAAGGAATTAGGCAAAACTGAGGCACAGACCAAAATGGCACATGGCCTTTCTGGGAATTGGGTGTGACAATTTTTTTATTTATATATATTTTTCAAATCAATTTCAAAGGCAAAGCCAAATCTTGTTTTTGTTTGTGTTGATAGACTTGTGTGTGTTTGTCACATGCTTTGTGCTTGGCAAGAATTCTTCTGAGCAAATAGCAGTTTTTTTTTTTTTTTTTTTGGGTTCCAATCTCTTCTGTCACTTGCCAAGGCCATTGTCTCTTTGCTTCTATAGGTCCAACATTTTGAGCAGTGTATTATCTGGCTGAAGTTCAGTTCTTTCTTAAAAAAAATAAAAATGAAAAAAACCATAAGGATTTGTTTCAAATGATTAAGGTATAGGATAAGGGTCTTCAAAAAATAAAAATAAATGGAAGGAATTACATGATGAGATTTTAGTCCAGATTGGCATGGCTATACTACTTGAAGAAGTTGATAGTTTGTTGTCATAGAAAAATTAGATTTTATTTTAAGAAAGAAAAAATTAATGCAACAATGGTAGGATTTAAAACTTAGGTTTAGGCTAATTCTCAAAAACTTCTTATGGGATACAAATTATGAAAAAATCAAGTCAGCAATTTTTTATATTAAATATTTAATGTCATTGGTGTCTTGGAGAAACGAGAGTCCATTGTAGCCTTTGAAATTATCCCCATAATTCTGAATTATAAGAGATCTTAATCTATATATGAGAGCAAATAATTATATATTTTTTTTCAAAGTGGTTAAACTATTGGAAATCATTCATCTATTGCCAAACAATACAATAGCCTTTAATAATGAGCTTCACTTCCTGTCTGATGGATATGATTAGTGAGCATGAGGCATTTACTTTTTGACTTCGAGCAAAGGAAAAAAAAAAAAAAGCTTAGTCATTGCTTTGAAATATTATTCTTAGATTAGTTGAATCAGTGAAGAGCTGTATTATTCCTAACAACCCAAATGCTGATATCATAATATTATGTTCTACATTGGATTAAACGTTAACAATCATTTGTTCAACTACAAGCTCTCCTAATATTAGATTAAGCTACAATATTAACAAGTGGGCAAGTATAGAGGAAAGATTTTCGGTACAATTTGCTCTACGGTAAAGCACAATTCTAAATCATCATATATACATTTTCAATGGACTGCAACTCTTAAAAATTTCAGTCTATAATCGTTCTCTACCATAACATACTAAAATTAAAAATCTTAAAATATTTTATTTAAATATACCTTATCATAAAAAATAATTTTGAATCGTTAGTCATATTCTTTAGGTGCTGCTCCTTAAAAATGTTAATATAGTGATTAGTTTAGAAAACTATTCAGGAAAAAAAAAATAAAAAGAGGAATTATGAGTAGAGATTCCAATTTTTAGTGGGCCAAGTTTACAGCAATGCCATAGAGCAATAGTTAGGTCATTTTTTTTTTTTTTGGCAGTGATGATGGAATGAAAACGTGCCATACTTTTCTTTTTACTCAATTCTAGAAATTACATCATTTTAATTTTTAGTGACCTCTATTATTGCATTACCAAGCCACAGTTTCACACTTGTCCCTAATGTCAACAGTTACACACAAAGCCCAAAAAAAAAAAAAAATCAAAAGGAGACAAGTCAAAAGGCTTTTACAAAACCACTTTGATATTTGGTCTACTAATTAAACTAATAACTACCACTAATTCATTACCACCAATTCTCATCTTGTGTATCTGTAAATGTAATGTGAAGTTGTGTCACTCTGATTGTGATGGTTATTTCTTTATTTATTTATTTTTATTTTGAAATAATTACTCTCTTTTTAAAGAGCCAAACAAAATAGCAAAGCATGAGACAAGAGTATCATAATTTTTTAATACTAACACACCTAATATATGATATCAATATTTTGATTGACAAACACTCTTGTGGCTATTAATAAAAATTGTGACAATTCTCAACTCACCTGTGGTAATATCAAAAGATTAGAAAAGAGTTGATATTTTTAGCATATGTTCAAGTTATCGGTCGATATATATGGTTGGTATATGGAAAATCCTCAATGATTGCCTTTTCCTCTGAATTTTTGTATGAAAGTGGGACCCACCTAAAGCTTGATTAAGAGAGATAATGGTTGTCTTTTTTAGAGAAGGAAATAACACCATTGAACAAAACCTGTTAGAAACAGCTAATGGCTAAGGTATGATGTTTTTTTTTTTTTCTTATTCTTTTTTGGGTATCAAAGATTGGAAAGGAAAAAAAAAGGGGGGGCTAAAAAATATCACCAACTGATTTGGAGAGAGGTTGAGAAATCTTTGAAATATACTTTTGCAAAATAAAGTAGGTTAATTAGTTGGATAAACCACTTTTGTGACAGCTTTGAAAAATTTAGGGTCTTTAGTTATGCGTTGGAATACTAAAATTTTGGCTTGATTTTGGTGCATGGGTGTATCTTAATGTGATCTTACACATTGTTTTGTGTTCTAAGAAACCAAAAACTTCCCCACAAGAAAGAAAAGAGAAAAAGAAAAAGAGAAAAATTAAAGGGAAAAGTTGGTGTGTAGTAGAAGCAAATTTCCTCCTAGGATATGATGATATGATTAATGAGCCAACTAATTTGATTTTTTTTTGTTTATTTTAATTATACTTATATATCTATATGGAAATTAATATATCATGGAATCTCATCTATACCCCACAAAATGAGGTGGGAATTTCCTTTTTCTATTCCCTTTTTTTTTTTGTGTTCTTTCTCCATTTGAGCTTGATACAATAGTTATTGGCATCATTAGAGTTTTCAATGCCTCTCTCTTTCAATGCTTATTCAAAATCAACAAATATATGAACAAGTTAATGCCTTGAAAGTGAAGCAACTAGAATAATTAAGCCTGTAGCTCTAGACCTAGAGCAAAAGAGAAAAGAAGTGTGTGTGTATTTTTTTTTTCTTTTTGAATTAAAGCATTCTCATTCTCAAATTGGAATATCTCAAACTAAAAAACAAATATGCACTCTGGCTTTTTTTTAATATCCCATCGTTTTCATTCTTCCCAACATTATCTTAAAGTTCTAAACTACTACCTACGAACTAGTAATTCTCACAATCACTAAAATTCCTCAAATGCCCTCCTTTCTTTGACCCTCGTGAAGCTCATTTATGCAAAGGAAAGGAATTCCAAAGAAACGGGCCAGTTTGTACCCCTTTTTTCATTGGATACGGGGTCCGGGACTCGTTTATACACGAAAACGAGAGACGGGTACCCGCCTTTTTGTCTTGCGAGGACTAGGTTACCTAAATTACAACTCTTAAATAGTTTATTTATACACAGTATTAAAAAAAATCAATAATAGAATAATCTACATGGTAATTATACATCAATCGTATTATATTTACTTTTTAGTTAATTTAAAAAAAATAAATATGAATAAGATAAATTTAACAATTCATATTACTTAAATCATACTTTATAAACGATTTGAAATTCTATATTCTTATAATGTTTAAGGTGAGTTGTAAAAAAAGTAAAATTGAATGAGCATTTTTGAAAGATAACACAGATTTTAAAAAATTAAAAAAATAGTACTTGTTAGGAATTTATGACACTAAGAAATTATTTAACATCTCAAATTTTAAAAATAAACTTTGAAATGTTAAATAATTAATTAAAATTGTGTTAGGATTTTGTTGTCATAAAATTACTTACAAATACTAATTTTTCAATATTTTAAAAATGGAAATGCTATTTGCAATTTCCCTAATTTCGTTTTAGTAGTAGAGAAATGCTGAAGACCAAGAGGGGTAGTTCGGTCATTTAACCAACTACATAATAGCGATGGTTTGTTGTAGTTTAATGGCCTAGGAAATCCAGCAACGGTCCCCAAAAGTAGCGCTGAGACACATTAAAAACAGCTCATAATAATAAGAAGAAACTGAAAAAAAAAAAAAAAAAACCAGAAAACGAATGTCCAAGCAATTTCAAATACATCATTATTCATTAACAAACATACAAACAACAAAAGAAAATACATACTTGTAGACTTGTAGTTGTGTCTATGATTAGATCAGACAAGTGCAAGTAAAGCGTGCTGTTTGATCACAGAGACAAAAAAAAAAAAAAGGAAAAAAAAAACTACTGGTAAAGTACTAAAGTATAAAGAAAGAAACACAACCAATGAGCCATCAATCTCTTTTTTTTTTTTTTTGTTGAGAGCTTTGTGGGTTTTCTTTCTTTTTTATTACTTTGTTGAAAAAATAAAATAAAATAAAAATAATAATAATAAAGTTGGAGACTTTGGCTAATTATTCCTCTGCTCAGCGGTTCCCTCGATGCTTGACACCAGAGCTCTCACACAAATCATTTTATTTTCTGGGGACACTCTTTGGCCTTCAAAAATCATGAGATAAATGAAACAGAAGAGTTTTCGAGACTTTTAAAGTCACTCACTTCACTTGTCGGTTGAGGTTTTTTTCTTTTTTCTTTTTCTTTTCTTTTCTTTTAAGCTATTTTGGGTTTTATTTATATTTTTTATATATTCAATTTCTGTAGCAAATTATATATGTGGATTTTTTTTTTTGGGGGTTTTTGTCTTTGAGTTAATCTGTAGTTAGATTGGTGTAAGAACTGTTTGTGTTTGTGCTTTTGCATGCCCTTTTTCTTTTCAAGTAGTGTCTCTTTGCAAAGTTTGTGGCTTTGAGAAAGAAAAGAAAAAAAAAAAACACTCTCTCTCTCTGAATCTACATTCTTATCCTTTTTCCTGTTCTCTAGCTTTTGATTAGTAATTAGTAATTATGTGTGTGTGTATTTTATTTACCTTTAGTTGCCTTGTAAGCCTTTTCACTATTAGAGGGATTTTTTTGCATAGGTTGGTATTTAAGTGCTGTGAATTGCAAATCTTGGTTTAGAGGGTTTGGTTTCTGAATTTTGGGTTCTTAGATTCAATCTCAAAGCAAATAAGTGTAAAGGCTTGTGCTTGTCATGAAAACTTGCCCAAGTTTCTCAGGTCTCGACATTTTTGCTTCTACAATGGTTTTAAGAGCAAAGGGTTTTAGTGTTTAAGGCTAGAATGTCCAAGCATTTCTAGTATTGTTCTCAAAAGCAACAATACTTTTTTTTTTTTAAATTTTTTTTTTGGGAGGCTTAAATTATGGCTGAAATTAGGCTTACAAGAGTAGAACAAGGACAGGCTAAGATTAGAAATGTCCCAATTGCTGTGACCCCAGAAGGGTTTTGGTGTTGCCCTTCACCTGTAGTGTTTCAAAAGAACCTTAAACCTCAAAATCCTCTCAACAAACCCAAGCCGTCTTCCCCGCCCCACAAGCCCGGTTCCCTGAAGAAACAAAACCCGATGAGTGAGAGAAAACCGCCCCTTAACCCGTCAAGATCGGCGGTCGTATCCGATGGGCACCGAGCTCTGATCAACCCCGAGAGCATAGACACACCCGCGCTTAGTAGCGCTTCTGCCGTGGCTTCGGAGAGGCCGCCGAAACCTAAGGTCGAGAGCTTGCCTAGGAAGGTGGCGATCGAGTTTGGTGAGCCCGGGACGAGCGATATGAAGGTGATTTTGTTGGGGAAGCAGGGCTTTTGTGTGAAGTTGAGTGTCCACCGGAGTGTGCTCGTGGAGTACAGCAGTTTCTTTGCCAATAAGCTTTCCGAGCAGCAGCCCGGGTTGTCCTGTCTCGAGATTGACGATTGCGAAGACGTCGAAATCTACGTCGAAACCGTGGGGCTGATGTACTGTAAAGATATGAAGCAAAGGCTGATCAAGCAAAGCGTCGCGCGCGTTCTCCGGATTTTGAAGGTAAAGCTTTGCAAAACCAATGTAGTTTGTGTTACTTTGATTGCTATAATTGTTCATGTAGTCAAGTTAATTCTAAGGAAAAATAAAATCCCATTTGTTGTTTAACTTGAGCAAATTAATCATCCAAAAAACGAAACTAAAAAATATGAGTAGATTTTTCTTATAAAAAAATCAACTTATAATTGACTAGTGTTTTTCAGGCTACTTAATTAAGCTAGGAAATCTTGTGGTCCAACTTGATTGACGACTAAGTGATTAATTTAGATTAATTGCTCATGTCTAATCTTCCAATCATATAGTCATACGGTTGGAGTGACCATAGGGCAAGGCAATTGGTCCTCTTAAGTACTTTGTTTTTCTTCTTGAAAATTGTCCTTTTTTCAAATTTTTATTTGTTTCTTGGAGTCTATTTTCAGGTTTTTCATACATTCCAAATTACATACTATGCTCTGTATGTGGCCCAAAAGACAAGTTGTGTGCTAATTCTGTTCACTTGAGTTCTCACCACTTATTGTATTAGTGACATGTCATTGTTTTAGCCAAGTTCATTGATTGATTACTATTCATAAATTATTATTATTTTTTTGCTGTGATAAATTAGTGTCTCTTAGTGGTTAAGCACTGTTTCTTAAGGGTAATCATGTTGCCACTGTTAAAGAGTATAAAATCTAATTCTGAACCATCTAATTTTGAGAGAATTGGTAAAACTGCTAATTACGATACCTTTGATTCAAGGTTTAACTATATGCTCTAATCTGTAGTAATGTCTCGGCGCTAGTAAATTTCAGAAGCATCCAATGCTCGGCCGAATTAGTGCTTTTAAACATCTTATATCCTGTCCGCTAATTGTAATAGCCCGCTAGAAATTCGAGTTTGCTGCGCAACTTTTAGTTGAGTTTTGTTCGGGATATCGATAGAACGGTTTGTGAAATATCATGTGTCATAACCTCACCGGAGCATTAATACTTTTCAGGTTGCCGAACTACTTGCCTTCAAATCCTGCATACACTCGTGTTTAGAATACTTGGAAGCGGTTCCGTGGGTTGGGGAAGAAGAGGAAGAGAAAGTGGTGTCATCTGTCCTGCGACTCCAAGGTGAGGGCATTGGGGTAGCCCCGGTGCTGAAACGGGTCTCGTCCGAAGTTTCCAAACCCCAGAACGACACTCTCTGCCAAATTATCGAACTTGTCCTCAAGAGCAACGACGAGAGAAGCCGCCGCGAGATGAAGTCTGTAGTCCTGAAGCTGTTGAGGGAGAACAATGGTGTCCCGAGCTACGCAGGCCCCGCCGCCGACATCTGCAACGAAACTATATACCGCTCGTGCAGAAGCTGCTTCGATTCGCTGCTCGCGCTGTTCAAGCAGGCGACGGAACCCGAGTTTGCTGATAAGCCGATGGACAGCCGAGAGCCCGTGGTGAAGCAAATCGCTTTGGAGTCCGACAACCTCTCGTGGCTGCTCGAGATCCTCGCCGACAGGCAAGCGGCGGACGAGTTCGCGGTTATATGGGCAGGCCAGCAAGAACTCGCAGCCCTACACGGAAGCCTCCCGATTGTGTCTCGTCACCACATCAGCTGCATCACCGCGAGGCTATTCGTCGGGATCGGAAGAGGGGAGCTCCTCCCCTCGAAGGACACCAGACAGCTGCTGCTACAGATGTGGCTGCAGCCGTTGATCAACGACTACAGCTGGCTGCAGCACGGGTGCCGGTCGTTCGACCGCAAGGTTGTGGAAGAAGGGATCGGGCGGACGATCCTAACCCTACCGCTCGAGGACCAGCAGAGTATCTTGCTTTCTTGGCTTGGAAGTTTCCTCAAGGCAGGTGATAACTGCCCTAATCTTCAGAGAGCCTTTGAGGTTTGGTGGAGAAGGACTTTTGTGAGGCCTTATGTGGAGCCACAAAGCAATCCGTTGGACTCAAATAACCAATAAATTCATATGATATATGATTGAAGGGTTTGAGAAATAATCACTTGTAAATCTAAGCTTTGCATTAGTGTATTATTATTCCATATATGTGATGTTTCAATGCAACGTTGGTTGATGTAAAATTGCTTTTGGGAAAAGTAATCTGAAGTGATTGCTACGTTTTTTTTTTTTTAATGCATATCAGTAAAAATGTTTTGCCTCGCTCTGGCCTCTCTGCATATATACTTGTAAGTTAAGTTGTATGAAATTGGAAGTACTTGTTGTACCTGTTATGTTTTTGATAATTTAAATGTGATTTGACACCAAAAGAAACATGCACTATTGATGATTCTATATCTCACTTAACCCTTAAATTTTGCACAAGTCATGAGAGACTTTGGTATTACTGTTTCTTGAAGTTTTTATAACCATATAAGATAGGAATTCCTAACAAGAAATTGCCATCAAATACTAATATGGTTGAGAATATAGTGACTACCACTTTTTAGGTTGGCAAATCAAACCCTGAATTCTATTCCCCTATGCAAACTATGCCCAAATTTTCTTAAACTCCCATGTCTTCATAGTTGAAGACCTCTTTTATTTGCTGAATAAAACGTCCGAGCTATGAGCCACTATCTCTAGCATTTATTTTGGACGTTATTAAAAAAATTGTCTCAGACGTTGATATGAATGTTCGTTAAAGGTCATACCGATGAGTCTTACATCACAAGAAAAGCGTTAATGATTGTGTAAATCGTCAAAATAACATGTATATGTGATATACATACTACTCATCGAGTACCAAGGCTAACAGTTACAAGTCTTCGCATTTAAATTTTCCAAAAGCCTCACCCAATTTTTAAACTTTGGAATATTGTTGTGACCCAATTAAGTCTCATTTGGCTTTTTAGGGAAGACACACAGACAATTGATTAGGTTTCGTGGCATATAGTTGTTTTGAGTACTTTTATTTTAGTTAATATTTAGGTTCTTTAACCATAGATTTCGACTACCATTTCTTAATAGCCAATAATGATAAATTTGCAGATATACCCTATATGTGGACACAATAAGAATTTGTTTCTCATTCATATAGATTTCTTACACATAAAACATGTGAATTCTGAAAGTAAATCAAGTAAAACTATACATGCTATACAAATCTTTATAGTGCTAATAATCATGTAATTTTCTTTTTTTCTCTCTCTTTTTTTTTTTTTTTCAGAACCCAAACAAATTTGGCTAAAGAGTAGCATTTGTCATATACAAAAAAAAAAAAAAAAGCCCAATATATTAGAAAATAGCAATCCAGAAGGAACTGCAAACTGACCCATAAAATGTTTATATTTACAACTGGGCTTTCCAGATCGAGAGAGAGAGAGAGAGACAGAGAGAGAGAGAGAGAGAAAGAGCCATAAAACATGCCCTAAGACATGCAAGTGTCACCGAACTCTTAGCTCATTCACTGCCACTAAAGTCTAAGTTTACATGTTTGTCCTCTTTGAGGCCCAAAAAAACCAAAATCTACAATCAATCAATAACGCAAAAATTGCGATCGACTCATTGTTTGTCTCCTTTTTGAGATTGACACAACAATGTTTTTCACACACAAGTGTTCCCTAACAATAAATAGGAACGACCCCTTTAGCAATTACTTCATGCACATGTGATGTTTTATTTTTTATTATTTTTTATTATTTTTTTGCGCGTGTCTCTTTTGGCATTGGATATCTATAAAGTTTCATGCAGAGATTCCAAGCACGCCAAGTTGATGAAAATGCACAATACATGCATTGGTGTCCTATTGAGAATACAAACACTCTTCTAAGTCACTCTCATCAATGTCCCTCAAATGTCACATATATATAGATATGTTCAAGTCCCTTTTGCTTGCTTCTATATATATTATAATGCAAGACAAATTATCCCTTGGCTTTTCAACAAGATGGGTTTTTTTTTGTGAAATTAACTCTAAAAATAAATAGCCTTATTGGTCAAAAGTGGCACTAGGAATAAGTATAGATATAGGCTTATATATAATGTGTAATAAGTTAAATCTACAATCTAGTACAACTTTAATGCGTCTCGAGTTTATCATGTGCACATAGAAATTTGACTCGTACGGGCAATAATAAATTTCATTTCAACTAGAGTTTTGCAAAAGATAGGACTTAGGATACAATAATATGCCTATAATTTTGTGAGTAGAGCAAGAAAGTGAAAGAAAAAAAAAAAGCATATATCAAGCCTTTTCAACCTTTATGAACTATATGCTTTCACGGTAAAGAGTTCAATTAATTCTTAGTATAGAAATAGACTGTTACACACCATTTCATCGCCAATAATGGAAAAGGCTTCAATAACCCAATTTTCTTAGGGCATGAGAGATTCTTGGCCTCTCGTCGGAATTTTCATATTTGACCTTATAATTCTGTTCTTCCACACAAGAGAATCCTCGCGCGTGTGAGCACACGTATATAAGGTCAAAAATTTATAGCGATCATATATTTATTTATATGATGAATATTTCTCGGTTTTAATTTAGTAGGCGCACAATAAATAACCATAACATGGACCCCCTCCAATTCGTACAGATAAGCTCCACAATTTGGAGTTGATTATATCGCCAATAATAATGAATAACATTTCTCGCTCGTTTATGTTAACACTAGTATTATCTTATATATCTGGACCATATACACCCAGAGATGTGAAAAAAAAAAAAAAAAAGAAGCCATTTTCTGTCTTCAATATTCCACCACTACATATATCTATCTTTATATCTTCTTCATATTGGAGGCCAATTTTACAATATGGCAGTGTGGTCCAAAAACAGGTTTCTGAATCAAGATTGAATGAGCCTTCATGATTGATACCCTCGGTTAGTCACTCGTGTTTTGCAGGTGGGACCTCTCTCTCTCTCTCTCACCTCTTGATATGTCAGTGTCAATACAAATGGTATATAGTTTGTATGTATATATTTATATATCTATATTAACTTTAGGGCTTAAATAAAAAAGAAAAAGAAAAAACCCTAGCTAGCTATGCATGATTACTGTGATCATGTTATGATGGAATAGTGTCTATAGATCTTGTTTCTTAAATGAATCTAATTAGTGCACGACTGTTTAGTGTAAGTAGTTCTATTAAGCCAGATTTTCAATTTTTTTTTTTCCCTTTTCCTCTATGGGCATATATAACTTTTGTACCCTAATATATATGGTCATGGTTTTATAATAAGTGACTCTTACGAGCTCAAGTTTCCGCTTTACTACATGATGAGAAGAAGGATTATCATGGGAAGATTTGATTCTTGTCAATATATTTACTATGTTATTTATTAATCGTAGACTAAATTTAGAAATGGCAATGAATTACACACCACACTATATATATATATATATATATATATATTAAAGACGAGCACATATACTGTAGCATAGTAAAGGGTATGTGATTTAAACTAAAAAAATTAGATCTTTTTTATTGCTTTAAAAAAGTAAAAATTATATTTTAGATTGTAACTTTAAATTGTTGTTTAAATTGTTATTTACTTTGGTTGCACCTGTTGAATTTAGCCTATAAAAAAAATTCAAATGAAGACTTTGAAAAAATATACCTTTTTTCATAACAAGATTATCTCAATGCGAATTTAAGTTGAGTTTAAAAAATGATTTTCAAACAATGATTTCGACTTAAAATGAATTTAAACCGAGAAACAAAGTTTAATTAAACAACCCATAAACATGTATTCGCGAGAAGATGATAAAGTCGATGAGTTGCTTTAATAGGGCAAGAACTTTATTTTTATGTGAAAAAAGTCCACAAATTTCTAAGCAATCTAGATACGTATTACAAACATTTTCAACATATAGGATTATATCATATGGTTTCCATTTACATAAATTGGCACAAACAAGTTGCAAGGCAGACTGCATGATGGGCGGGATCATGTACTCTATTGGACCGTGTGGGGACCACATCGCCACGCCAGGTTTTTATATATAATATATATATATATATATATATATTTATATATGTGTGTGTGTAATTTATATATTGGAGAAAAATATCTACTTGGTATAGTAGTGAATTGGGTGTCCTTTTTCATCAGAAATTAGACACCTATCAATATATGATCATATAAATATATAGATATGTACGTAGCTAAAATAGGAGGGTCCATAAGCAAAAATGTTGAGTCATAAACTGATAATGATATATGGATAGGGGTGAGAAAGTGGACCTTCTATTTATTTATTTATTTGCAACTAAAACACCATTTAAGACCCTTTTCAAATAAGATTTTCGTCAGTTTCTTGGGCATTCAATATGTAATCTATGTGGCCAAAAAAGACAAAGAAACCATTTGGAGTGCGTGGAAAATTAAGAATGTCTACATGTTGTGGCTATATTGTATTAATAGTATTATTGCAGTGCTAGGCATTGGAACCTATATATATATATAAATAAATATATATATATATATGTGTGTGTATTTGTATATTTTACACATATTTCTAAATCTCTCTCTCTCTCTCTCTCTCTCTCTCAGCCAAGGTGTCAATGAGCAGTGTTGCAGGCAATGAGGACCCACCAGAAAACAAACATTTATGTCACATTCAATGAAAAATTAAATTTTTGAAAACGAATTATCCCTTCTCTTTCATTGGACTACAAGGTTTGTGTTGTGTTGTGCTATGTGTAGGAGGGTTTCCTCTTGCCCTTTTGGCAGATGGTTCAATAAGGCCAAATCTTACTTTTTTCATTTTATTTTTTCTACTCATAGCAAGAAATAATGCTGTTACATCAAGGATGTTTATTTTTCAACATTTTTTTAAAGTTAAATCAAGGAATTAAATGTTTAGCAGTCAATGCACCCATTTTGCATGTAGGGAAAAAATATATATATATATATATATATATAGATTTCAGTGATTTTGGTCCTATAAGTGAGGGACTACTAGAAATATCAGAATTACCATTTAACGTTCTCATGCATTTAAACACCACAATCATGCAACTATTGCTCAAATTTATTTTAGCCCTAGGTAGCGAATGAAAAAACATTATCACAACACTCTCAAATGTTCTTATTATTAAAACAAATTATCATAATACTAGATAACAAAGGTTTTTTTTTTTACTTTGCTTTTACTTTGTTTCATCATGTTCTTAGGGTATTGCTTTTCTTGATGCTCTAATTGAAAAATGTGATGATCAAAAGGGAATTAGTGCACTTTGAACCACACACATATATGTACAAAATATATATGAGTGAGTGTAAATACACATGCACACACAAACAGCTGAAAGTGACATTTCTTTGTTTACCTAGAAATCTGAAAGGAAAAAGATGACCGATCAGCTTATGGGCTGTTTGGTTCTTCTCTTCCAGTGGATAAGCATTCAATTACTGCCACATCAAATAATTGTATATATCACAGATACACAAAGATTTCAATTTGTTTTATTTTTCTCACATGCTGTAAAACTTTCTTACATGAAATCATAATCTTTATTTATTAATTATCAACCGAAACTCAAATGGGGTTTTTCTCTCTCTTTTTTTTTTAAGTTTTTTTTTAAATATATATATATATATATATATATATTTTATGGTTACCAAGTTGGTAAAATATCCTAACTATATGTGAAAGCAAAATGGTTTTCAGTTAGTTATGCAAAATGGTTTCTCAAAGCAGAAGCAACACATATTAGGTAAGAAGTATCTGTTGCTTTTCTGACCAATTTTTTTCTTTGAATTTGAAGAATAGTAACGTGGCATTTTAAATCTGGTAAAAGTGACAAAATTAAAAAAAAATATTTTTCCGATTTCGCATATAAGTATTCATAATTAAGACACAAATTGACAAAACGGTACTTCATTGGTTAATGCGTAGCATATAAATTACACATAAATATTTATGCAACTACCAAATATGCCAATATATAATGTGCAGATACACATATAGATATACATATGTGTATATACATATATGTGTATGCCTGTGTATTTATATAGCATTCAATTATGTGTTTCTATTGAAACATTGTTTGGGATGATATTTTAATATTTTGACAACATAGTCCTTAATTTCTTTAATGTAATGTGCATAAGAGATATGAATATCTCATGATCCATAAAACTACAGCTTTCAATTATGAATCCACATTAATAACAAGGGCTAATCTTTGTTAGGCACTTTAATTTTATATCCAAAAATAGGGGTTTGTCCAAGAAAAATTGTACCAGAAATAAATGGAGCAGAGTTTGCAGAGAATCTTTTGCCCCACTTGAAATAAACTAATGAGGACAAGTCATGAAGAACAATATTATGTTACACAGCTGCTTGATGGGATAGTGTTGAGGAAAAAAAAAGGATTTAATTCGGTGCTCACATTTTTCCATGATTAATTCCAAATCTTATTGTTCGAATATTGTTAATAAAAGAGAGAGAATATATATACCTTTTATGAGAATATATATACAAGGCATTTAATTGCTAGTCTTTAAAGAGAGAGCTAGCTATGAAATTAGGCATAGTACATAATTAAGAGCTTTAATTTGAATAAATTATTTACGAATAAACACACATTCATTCATTTATATTAATCATGAGTTGTTTTACATTCTTGGAGCACAAATGGAACAATTCTATCATGTTGTCAATATACCAAGGTTCTTTAAGTTAGAGGGTTTTGTTTCAACTGCCTTGATGTGGATGTATTTGTCTATAAGATTTGACAAAGGTTAAACGTTGCTTTCATTTTTTAATGTGTTAGAGAATAGTGTTCTTATGGAATAATAATTGAGAAACACGACACAAACTCTGAGGCCAATGAGAAATTTCTCCTCATTCAATTCTCCTACTAATAAATATAATATATGTGAATAATAAACTCACTACCGACATATTAAATGAAATAATAAACGTATATATATTAAGCGCATTTGTTGTAACTAGCTAAGAGTTAAAATTTTGTTGCATAATAATTGCCTTAATAAAGTTTGTATTTCCAATTTCAAATATCTACTTTTTTTCAGCCTTTGAGTTTGAAAATGAAATTGTTAGTTTCTCTTTATATATATAGTTTTATCAAAATTTATCCGTAAAAAAAATACATTTATCAAAATTGGGGGCTAAGATTACATGATTATTTATATAAAAAAATTATTAATATCAAATAAAAAATATTAATTTATTACGATCAGTCCTATTTAGTGGTTGTTCTAAAATTATAAATATTAAGTAGCCTCAAAATGGTATGTAGTTTTCTGGTATTAATTAGCATATAAGGATTATTGCTTTTCAAAATCGTAACTTTTACGTTGAACCATTATATTATCTTTTTGCTCCGATATCGACACATCAAAGCGAATGTTTCATAAACCTATGTCTCTTACTTCTTATCATCATCTCAAATATTTATCATACCTGGCATATGATATTAGTAAACAACATAATAATTACATTGATTTAATTAGTTACTGTTTTATATATATGGTGAATTTAATTAGAAAACAATAATTAAATTATAAACATAAGTTAACAAGTTCCAAGTAAGCTGACACTTGAAATCAAAGAAATATTCCTCCAAATTAATGATATGACACTCACAAACTAATTAATTCATCAATTTTATCAATCCATTAGATAACCAATTCCTGCATCTATTAGCTTTTAAGTTCAAACACATCATAAAAGCATACATATATTTAGTGTACAAATTAATTATTATATATGCGCTCTTGAATTAATATTATCATCTAGGGTTTCCTCATTGTTCAAAACGAATACCCAATTTTTTAAATTTAATGTAAGTTATTACACAATCTTTTGAAAAATGTAACCAACTACCCAAATGATTCAATTACTTACACAGTGATAAATCATGGTAATTCACTTAGTTACTAAAAGCATGTGCAAGTAATTCACAAATTGACTAGAAACTCAATTACTTCAAAAGTTTAGATATTTATTTTTATTGTTATATAAATTCTAGGTATTTGCCTACTTTAACAAATAGAAACATATGTTGTATAAATGTTCATCCTCTAATAATTCCATGCGAAAACACATACAGTATTCAATATTGATTAATGCCGAATTAATAAATTCATATCCATATCCCAACATAATCATCACTCTCTATTATGAATATGATCTTCACATATATGTTATTCTAGTAAATACTCCTCTATATTAAGGTATATTAAAATACCTAAAAGTACACATAAAAAATAAAAGATATATCCAAGTACGACACAACAAAAAACAATCTACTATACAATTACAATAATAATCCCCCCCAATAATACAACTAAACCCAACTAAACGTAAATAACATGCTACGTCTTTGTAACGTAATTTTTTCTTTTCTTTTTCCTTCAATAGAATAACAAAAAAAAAACAAAAAAAATCAATACAAATCACAAATATAATTCCTGATCAGCTCCCAAAATCCCTTACAGAGAAAGAAGCCGAATTCGCGCCACTATTCTTCTCCGGGCCGGCGTGGCGTAACCCTAGCGTGAGCGACACGTCACCCCCCGCGGCCGCCCCAAACCCTATTAGGGCAGACCCAATCCCGCTGCTGCCGAGTGCGGCGGCGGAGAAATCCGACCCCACCGCAACGCTTCCGCCCCGGCGACACGTGTCCTGATGATCGGCGGCTGCGTCGTCGTCGGAGTTGTCGCAGAAGGGGAGCTGCATTTGCCTCATTGTGCTGTTGATTGCGGCGAGCGACGGGTCGCTTTCCATCAGCGCATTGAAATCGGATCGCATGATTTTCGCCGCCGTCGCTGTGGCTGTGGCTGTGGCTGTGGCGGTCGCTGGTGTTGGAGTTTGTGCGACGCTCCTATTAGTAGTAGTAGTACTACTACTCATCATGTTATTATTATTATTATTATTATGATTATTATTATTATTATTGTTGCTGTTGTTGTTATTATTTGTGACATTATTATTGGTATTGGTATTGGTATTGTTGTTGTTGTTGTTGATTTCTGATCTTTCTTGGTGATGAATGTCTTGATCTGAGGACTCGTTATCTTCATTATCTTTGGTTTCTTGTTGGTACATCTCTTCCACCATGGGTTTCCACAACCGAACCCTGGCATTTATGAACCAGTTTGAAACCTGCCACAGAGAAACCAAAATATTAATAATAATGAGAAAGATGTGTATTTGTATTTATTGACTAATTAATACGTATTGCAATTATGTGTTTATTTTGTGTGTGTGTGTGTGTGTGTGTGTTTATGTGTATGACACATTCACATTAACTGCGATTTTAGCATTCAAAAGTTTCAATCTCTCTGCAAGCTGACCCACATCTCTCTATCTATTTTCTCATTACATCTATTTATTGAGTGATCAATAAAGTCTGGTTTTTTTAATAACATGTTTGACACAAACTAAAAAAAGAAGAATGGAAAAAGTGTTAAATTACCAGAAAAAGGAACCCATATGTAAAATTCAAAACAAATTGATAAGTTGTAAAAATATAACTAGAAGGATAAAAAAGGGATGGAAAAAAAATAGAAAATTTGGATTGCTGAAAAACCGGATCATAACAACGAATATGACAGATGAATGGTCAAAATACAAAACATATATTGCATTAAAAATTTTTTTTTTGTTCATTTAGTATTGTCCATAAAAATAATTTATTTAACTTACATATCCTAGCTAAACACTGAATGGTCATATAATTACCATGCAAACAAATCATCAATCTAGTATATATATATATATGTATTATGTATATATATAGAACTATAATTGCTGCACTAAACTATTGGGATAGAAATGGAACTTTTCAAATGACATTTCTTTTGACTTGAGGAAGGTGAATATTGAGTCTAAAAGCAAAAGATAGAGTGAACTAAATCCCACGCCCAACTTTTATTCTAGATCATAATTATGATAAATATTGCTGTAGAATCAGAATAACCTCTGCTAAAAGCTGAGTTATAATAGTAAAAGTTTGTTATTATACAACTAGTCGTCCTTTCTTTTTCACATATCCAAAATAGAACAATTGATAATCTCTTAAATACCTTTATATAAAAAATATGATATATTATTATCTTAAATTTGTTAGATCAATCCTTTATATTATTATATTTTTCTTATATAATATTACATAAAACACCTACGTAAAACATCTATATAAATACATAATATTATAAAATTATATATATTCATATTCATAAAGTACTGATGTAAATACTTCCCTAGCTACTTTAAACAACAGAGGTTACTTTCAAATAATGCATTTTTTTTTTCGTTACTACTTGTGCAGTGTTGTGGGCAGTGACTAGAGATACTCCTTTGAAATGACAACTTTAACCTAAAAGAAATACAAACCGTTATTTAGCTAATAGTCAAATAGTGATTAACTATTGTTGTCATTATGGTTATTATCATTATTACTTGAAGAAAAAAGTGCGCACCTCTAACGATTAGACCTGTCAACAACTGAGTCACACTATTGTCTTATACAAAAACAAAAACAGGGTTTCTTTTTTCTCTTTTCTTCTTTTTGGCCTTTATCATACTGCAGATAAGTTTTGTGTTTTGGCTTTTCAATGATCAAATAAAAATCATTTTCTTATGATAAAAAAAAGACACACACACACATGTGCACAATGCACATACATAAATAAGTCTAGCAAGCTAGAGTTTTTTTTTTTTTTGGCTTATTAACAAATAGTAGTATTAAATGATGTAGCAATAAAGCAATAGTGATGGACTGCAAGAACTATATGCAATGGCTAAAAAAAATTTCTTCCTTTTTTTTTTGTTTTGGTCATAATTAGCAGTAATATTAAGGCTATTGCTATGGTTTTCAAGAAAATAGTGTGAGAGACAAAATACTATTTGTCAAGTACGTAAATTTATTTTTGTGTCTTTATGACTTCCTATTGTGTGGTTGGACTTTGGAGGGTCTCATTTGATATGAGAGAGAGAGAGTTTTAGAAAGAGAACGAGACTGTATGCGTTTGTGGGGGAGGAGAGAGAAAGAAAGAAAGAAAGAAAGAAAGAAAAATAGATCAAAGCTGCAAACTCTTATGTCTCGTCTCTAATGTACTTAGCACAGTGCCAATTCGGAAAAAAAAAAAAGAAAAGAAAAGAAAATGAAAAAAAAAACTCTGTGGGGTTTCATTCACTGGTATCAGAATTTATGTCATTGCGTAGTAGAATCCAAAGTAAAGGTGAAAGAGAAAGGGGTTCAGGGAAATACACATTGTCTTTCTCAAAACCTGAACAAAACAACCAGAAAAAGGAAACAACACAACCCCAAAACCATGCAATTTTCTCTATATCTGAACCTAGCTAGCTACTTACTAATGGTCCTTCTCAATTACACATAGGGTTTTATCTTTTTCCATTCCAACATAATATGCACCACAAAATTAATTAAAAACATCATATATATATATATATATATATGTGTGTGTGTGTATAACTACACACTTGTTTATGATCTCTCTACTCTCTAGCTAATCATGTACAGAAGTTATCATGTCATTTATTGACTAACTCATGCACACATAATATATATATTTTAAAGAGTGTATATTGGTATTTGTAGTTTTAGTGGTGTTTGTGTTAAGGGGTATAACTTAAACAATTTACTAATTTCCCATTTCCATTAATTTGGTAATATATATATATATATATACACATATATATGTTGACCTATAGCCCAATTTACTCATTGAAGGGTTTTGTTTTTCAACTTTAACATGCACTGAAAGATATATATAAATTAATAGCTGGATTGGATCATCATTTAAATGTGGTAATACAGGTTATAAATATATTGGAAACACCAATATGACCCTCTACCTAGCTTGTAGTCTACTTAATTGTCATGTAAATAATTGATAGTACTATTTAACTCATGATTGTAAGTATAAACATGCACACATACAAAAACTCATGCTGTACTAGTCACTCATATGTAGATAATTGTGAGGGTCAGGAATTGGCCATTTATATATATATATATATATATATTCAGAATAATATAAATGTATAAATATGTATGTGTATTGTATTTACCTGATTCCTTGATAGACCAGTCTGCCTTGCCAACAGATGTTTATCAGCATCGCTTGGGTACCTGAGAAACAGACCAGAAAATGACATCAGAGCTCTTATAATAACCCAAACCCGTATAAAGAGACCTTCAAGCTCTCTGTACCCCAGATGGGTTTTCTTCACTTTTCTTGTTATTTTCTTGTTTACACTACTTTCTCTCTCTAAACTCTCTCTCTGTCTTTGCATGGGCGTGAGAATCTAAAAGCAGAAAATTTTAAAAAAATAAAAAAACAAAACAAAACCAAACCCTCTCTCTCTACAGACTAGCTTAGCCTATATATCTGTATAAAGTAGATCGACACCACTGTGTATACAATGCAAATTCAACAATATATGTGTTTATATATATATATATATATATAGATATATATATATATATATTTGTATTATTATAGTTTGATTAATGGGATCGCTGTATCTATTTCAACAGCTTTTGACTGTCGAGACAAAGTCCAAGGACACTGTCTCTTCTCTCTTTTTCTTTTTCTTTTTTCTTTTTTTTTTCCTTTTCTTTTTCTTCTTGATTATAGGTGACCTTTTTAAACACACTAACTTCAGAAAATTGCTCTTTGTTTTTAGTTAATGATGTAATAAAGTTGCATTATGTATCTACCTAAATTTCCCCGTTTTGAGGTCAATTCATCATAATTAATACCTTTTGTTTTGGCTTTTCTACTTTTTAACTTCGCTTTCAATATAAGTAATAAAAGAAGAGGTAACATAAATAGCAATGCTAGTTCATACCACAATTGACTGCAATTGAGTAGTTCACACACAGATACCTAACACCACTCTACTATTATGTATCCAAGACCTGTTTGACGTAATATTTATATTAATGTAAAACATTGTTATTCTTTTAATGTATCCCTGCTAAATTTATCCAAATCATGGAGATAATGCCTTCTCTATTTGATTGAAAAAAATTTAGTCGAAAGAAAATCTATATATAAAAAAAAAATCTAAACCAATTTAAGACATCTTCATATTGACTGTAAAATAGATTACTCCCATCACTTATTAACCTATATAATTTTCATAAATGTTTACCACTTTTTTAACCTAGTTAACAATGTGCATAACTATATAACAAGCGATTGGATTAGGCATATTTGTTATAGTTTTCAAAACATTAGGCGCTTTTCAAAATCCAAGTGTTGAAATTGATTCCAATATATTTATTATAGCATCTCAATATTGTAAAAGTAATCATTAGTTAATTAATAAAAAAGAGCTAGCGAGCACAAAAACAAGAGTAGAGATTAGAATAGAACGTACGGATGAAGGAAGTGCTCAAAGAGCCAGGCTCTCAAAATGTTGACAGATCTCTCGGGAAGGCCTCGCTGAGGCCTCCAAGCCTCTTGCTCCATCATCCCTATGGACTGGAAAGCCCTCTGCTGCCTCAGGCTCTGCTCCAGCAGCTTCAGCCGCGGCGTCTCGCCTTTCGTTATCCCCGAGCCCCCCGCTCCCCCCGCCCCGCCGCCCTCCTTCTCCCCCAGCAGCTCGCAGCTGTGCTTCAGCTGCGCCGATATCGCGTCCTTTAGGCACCGGAAGTGCCGCGACATCGCCTTCTGCGCCAGCGCCGTGTACGGCACCGCCGCGCCGAACCCCATCACTAGGTCAAACGAGTTGACCACCATTTGCATCTGCTCGCAATAATGGTTATACCTTCTATCAACCTGTTTAAAATAGAGAAAAGAAATATCAGAACGCATCTCAACAATTTTGACATTACGCTTATTCGCGGTAAAGACTTAGAGAGAAAGGAATAAGCAAAACATTAAACATAACATTGTTAATTAGATAAATGCAATAAAATAAATAAAAATGTGTGTATCACGCATGTTGCTTTGAATGATATGCAAAAGTGTTACGTCATGATATATATTGTGAGCGATGAAAAATTAAAACGTAATATATATATATATATATATATATATATTTATATATTGTGAGTTGAGAGAAAGCAACGTGCCAACGGAAAATGTTGATAGACTGATAAAATGTCCAAATCATGGTGTACTAAAGAGAAGATATGTAAGGGAAAAATAATAGAGCGAACATGGGATATTTATATAAATGGAATATATATGACTCGTTATAGGGCTCAAGAGGGGTTTGATGATGATCAGAGAAGAGAGTTCTGTAGAGAAGATTGTCAATATATATATATATGTGTGTGTGTGTGTGTGTTTGTGTGTATTTATATGATGTATTACTATTTGAGGATTTTGATCATGAGCCTCGGAAGTTGTATGTGGGGACTGTGTGGTTTTTAAAGGGAAACCTAAAGTAGAGAATATAAATGAGTGAAATCAAGGCCCCGGTACTACTGCAGAGAAATGATTGTTTAATTTGAAAGTGCGAATATCCTTGCTTGGAAATTTTTAATTTTTAGTTATGAACAAACAACAACAACAACAACCAAAAAAAAAAAAAAAAAAAGAAAGAGAAAGAAGGAGATGATCAGAGGATGAGGTAAAAGAAAAAGGGAAAAGAGAAGGCAAAACAACAGTCTATTCCCATACAGGTCAACTACTATATAATATATATATATATATATAATCATGTCAATGGAAAATGCTATAAATAATAAATGCAATAGTGTGTGTATATAGCTTTCTTAGCAATGTTACTAATTAGCTAGATGGGTATGAATTCTCTCAAGGGCATTGGCATTTGTAACTTCTTACGTAATATATAGTGAGGCTAATTGGAATACATATAGACACATAAGACCATATATATAATATTGATGTTTTGGTGTGTAATTTTGTGTATATTATATATCTTCCCAATCAGAAGGACTAACGTCGTCGCATCTCAATGGACGAATATAGATAAAGTCTCCTCTCCTCATAATATTGCCCACCAAACTTAAGCTCAAACCCAATCAATTACACCTAAATACAATATACATACATATATAACCCTCACCAAACAATAATTTTAAAAAATATAGAACAATGACAAAAACCTGTATATACTAATCATAGTTCCTATGAAAACTATACTGTGCCATAAAAGCCAGTACTACAGAAGCCGGCTTTTCCCTATCCCTGATGATTATACCTATATAAAATTATATATATTTTTTTAAATTAAATTCTCTCCTTGACCGGTCGGAATTTTGTGTTTGTTTCTTCTTTGTTCACGGCTACAAACAATGATATATATATAGAGAGAGAGAGACAGAAAGAGAGATTATATTATAATATTAATGTTGTTTTTGGGGTGGTTCTGAGTTTTGACTCTTGAGGGAGAGAGAGAAGAGTAAAATGAAGATAGAGAATTAAGGTTGAATGAGAGAGAGAGAGAGAGAGAGAGAGAAATAGAGATTACATGCCTCATCAAGCATGGACAACAGTTTGACCTTCCGTCTCTGATGCTCGATCCTGTCGGCGGCGGACAAAGGCGGCGCTGCGGCGGCGGCGTCCTTCGACGACGTGGCCGATCCGCCGCCGCTGCTGGTCCCGGGGTTGTTGGCCGAGCTAGGGTTCGCGTTGTTGTTGTTGTTGTTGCTGTTTTGTTTGGACAGTTTGCTCTTCTTGAAATGGCCTCTTCCGACGCTGCAAAACTCCTCCAACAGCTCTTGAGCCGCTTTCACGTACCTCGAATTCCTCAGCACGTTGACCACTCCGATGGACGACCCGAACCCCACGTGGTGGAGCTGGTGGCTCTGCTGCTGGTGCTGGTGGTGGGGGTGGTGGCCCGGAGCCACTACGCTCACGCCGCCGTGCCCCCCCGGGTTGAAATTGGTGGCGGCGGTGCCGTAGTAGAGCATCCCGGCGCTGTTGCGGAAGTCCTCGGCCTTGGCGGCGGTGTCCGCCAGTGGCTGGAGGGAGAGGGAGAGGCCTTGGCCCTCCACCACGGCGGCGGCGAGTCCGGGCTCGTGCGGGGCCGCGGCGCTCCAGGTGAATTGGCCGAATGGAGCCCCGGAATTGGCGGCGGCGGCCGAGGAAGGGAGGTAGGGCTGGAGATTTGCGACGGCGGAGGCGGCGGCGGAGGAATTAGGGTTGGGGAGGAGCATGTGGAGGGTGTTGTTGGTTGAATTGTTGGTCGCAGCCGCGGCGGAGGAGGAGGCGGGGGGAGGGGAAGGCGATCGCTGCGGCGGGTTCATGAGGAACAGCTGCATGGCGGCGGCCGAGTCCGCATTGATGCCGGGAATCTGGTGGTGGTGGTGGTGCGTAGCCATATTTGTAGTAGTAACCCCGGATGCATCGCCGCGGCTACTACTACTACCACCACCACCGGAGTGGTGGTGGTGTCGGCTTCCGCCTACTCCGTACCACTCGCTCTGCGCATGGTGCGGAGCAGGCGGGGCCCTCATCGGGTGGCCCTGATGCTCCAACAACTCCGCGGCATGGTGCCCGGGGAAAATTGAACATCTCTGAGAGCATCCCGGCGGACTCGTAGACCGCCGGGAGAGCCGCGGAGTCCACAACGTCATCGTCCTCCATGCCGACCAATGGCGCTCCCGCCGCCGCGTCCACGAAGCCTTGCACCCGCAGCTTCTCCCGCCGGATCTGCTGCGCTATGTGCTGCTGCGAGTGATGATCCGCCGCCGCCGCCGCCGCCGCCGATCTCTCGAACCCATTCGAGAAGTTTCCGAAAATACTCGCCGCTGCCTGGTGATGGTGGTGGTGATAGTCCTGCTGGGACATAGAAGAATCTGTAGAGTGATTATTATTATTATTATTACTACTATAATTACTGAGAATTGAGCTCTGAAAGGTGGCCTTTGAGGTGTTGGATGAGACTATTGGCTGAAGTGGTGGTGTTACTATTCCCATCTCAGCCTGATCTTATTCTCTATCATCATCATCATCTTCTTCTTCTTCTTCTTCTTCTTCTCTCTCCCAAATCAGCTCGATCGATCTCAGTAGGACTGTTGATCAACTCATATCATGTGGATCGATTAGTCAGATTAAACAACAATTACACCCTTTAAACGTTATATATACATATATAATATATATCAAGAGAGAGAGAGAGAGAGAGAGAGAGAGAGGAAAAAGAGAGAAAGGGAATTGTTTATCTAAGCTTTTTATCAGCTTTTGTTCATCTTATTATATGTGTTATATAAATATATACCTCTAGGAGTTGCAGAGTATGAAAGGATGTAAAACTCTCAGACATCGTTTTCCCTTCTGTGCTATTGAAAGCTTCTTGAATTCTCTCTCTCTCTCTTTTTTTTTTTTTCTCTGTTGTGTCTCTCTGTCTGTCGTCTCTTTCTTTCTCTTTCTCTCCTTTTCTTTCTCTTTGTTGCTCTTTGCAGTGAGTGTTTTTTGCAATCAACTTCTGGAAAAAGAGAGATAGCAAGTTTATATATAAATTATATATATATATATAAAGAAGTGTATAATTCTTTTTTTTTTTTTAAATGGAAATGGAGGTTTTTGTTTGCCTTTGGAGACTGATATCTCTCTCAAACTTATACACACAAAAAAAAAGCCTAAAGACAGAGAGAGAAAGAGAAGAAGTCGCTATAAATCTTCTCTCCTCATCCCTCTTTCCAAACCATTATTATTATACTTATTTTAATTTTATTCTTTCTTCCTGTGATACTATTGCCCAAAAAAAAAGGATTTTTTTAGAATAAACGTAGACGACTGCAAAATAAATAAAAAAATAAAAAAAATAAAAAGGTTATGTTTTTAGTCTTTGTTTAAAATTACTATTCTGACCTCAACAACACAAATTGGTTATATATATATATATATATATATATATATCATGTAGCTCAATAACTTGGATTATTTTCTTTCCTAATAATTTTTTTTTTCCTATAAAAATACAAGTTGGTGAAGGGAAATATTTTACATTTTTCCTAAGCGATTAATTTATTTGGAAATCCATTTTTTAAATTTTTTTGAATATGTATTACATAGTATAGTTTGATATTGCTAGATAGTGAACGAAATATATACCACTATAAAAATGTCGGTTTTAATTGTCATTTTATGTAGGGCTTTTAGAAACCAACGCAAACTACGGAATAAAATAAAGATAAGGTCAGTACAAAGTCATCTCAATGATCCACACAACCACCATCCTTCAAATATGTTGAAATTACCATAACACCCATCCCAATCATTTTCATTAGCTCTCAACACCCTAAGTTGGTGTGGGCATTTTGGTCAATCTAACCACATTTCTCTTATGCATTAATAAACCCCAACCATAGTAAGATCACATAGGCATATTATAAAGACATGAGAGCAAAAATACAACTGAAAAAAAAAGAAAAAAGAAAAAAGAGAGACGGTCTAAATAGTGATTTCATTAATATGGAAAGCCTATATGTCAAATGATATTCTCACGTGCCACATGTTGGGCTCAAGGGCTAGTTAGGTTTGTAAGTGTGTGACATATTATACACATACATACATACATATATAAAATATATATATATATATATATGATATATATGATATGGTTTTTGAAAGCCACACATAACCGCTTTACATTAGTTTGGGCAAATGTCAAGAGATGAGCATGTTCTTGTTACCCTTTTAGTACGTCCTTTGATTTTACAGATGTTTTTCTGCTTTCTCTTTCGGTTGTGTATTGGTTTTTCCTAACAGTTTCCATTAATAATTGGTTCTTTCTCACCACATATTATAAACACGCACACACACATATATATTAAATATATATAGATATGTGTATATATTGATGCTAGCAAGTAATCAAGCAACTAATTGCTTTCTTTCAGATTGGTACTTTGGACTAGTTTGTTAGATTAACTATATATTCAGTTATGTCAATTTGCTAATAATTGATCACCAAAGAGGTAAACCCTTACTTTCCATATCGCAAAGTTTTTGAATGCCGGTTGGTCAATCATAATCTGATTTGATTAAGAGATAATAGAAGATTTAGAGAAGATTTAGATGTTGTTGTGAAGATTTATATCAAACTTTGTTTTGTAAGGTAACCGACTTCTATAGCTATAGTTAGCAAACTTTTTCCTTCGAAAACTTGAAACAGAAACATTAATATAAGAAACTAGATCACCCTTGAAACACTTTTTGTAGGTACATTTAATCAATTTCCTTTTCCATGAGGAAATCTTTGCAAGTGGTTCATAGAATTATCATTATTGAAAGATTATAAATCATCAATTATTAGATTTAGGTTTCGCATGATTTAAAATGAATTATTGCTCGAATACTATCTTTCAATAGCAACACGTGAGTTTAATATTGTTGTTTTCCTATGTATATAACAACACATAGACACACACACACATGTTTATATATATATATATATATATTATTGTATATAATATATTTTGAATTTTTTAGCACAAGTTAGTTGCAATATTGCGCAAAATTGTCAACTATTCTAGTAATCCACATTTTTTTCTATAGATATAATTTAAATATTTATTGTTCCTAATAGTGTGGAGTTACTAACATTATATATACGTGATTTGTGGACAATTTTAATTCAAGGAAAAGACTTAGTAATTATGATCAACGAATATATAGATTCTTAATTTCGAGATACACATGTAAACATTATGCTCTATGTATTCCTTTTTTATTAAGGGCCAATTATTGACCCAATGTTTATCTCTATATTATTTTGGGTTTTTATGATTCATGTCATTGTATAACAGATAATTACTTCTGCTATTTATCATTAAATAGGCCTTCTCTATATACCTATAATTAATATTGAAGTGTACATATATATACACATTACTAAAATTGAAGCGTGATGTTTAGTTAAGTTTGCGATGTCTTGTCTCGTTTTGACACAAGAATTACGTTGGTATTTATGCTCTCACATAATCATCAAGATTTGTAAAGTGCCAGTCAGTATTAATTAATTACACACTCACAGATGGAAAAAAAAAAAAAAAAAACCATACATATCGTACGGATGACAAGAGATCATGAATAAATTTGAAAGGTGTGAATTGATATTTGATATATATGCTAGCTCTAGTGAAAATGAATACCCATTATTTTCTAATTTTTGTTCTTTTAAAAAGAAATTATAGTTTTTGTTGGCATCGATATGACATTAATATCAGCCACTAATGAGCTTCGTTATTGATCATTACATATATGTTTTTTTTTTTTTTTTTCGAGAGGTCATATTAAGGATCAGTCTCTTCAGAAAAAAAAAATATTAACAATAATAAGATCAGATACAGATATATTAATTTTGAACATTAAAAGAAAAGCAAAAGCCACTAATTCTCTCGTCAATATATAAAAGGGAAGTGAGGCAAAACTGATTCTAGTAATCTGATTATGACAAAAACAAGCTAGGTTATGCTAGATTCATTAATAGATAAGTTTTTTGAACTTGATTATGCTTTGAATTTTTTTAAAGATATCTTCTAATTAGCTCGGATGACAAAGTTTTCAAATATAAAAATTGATGTCATAGGTTCAGATCTTATTGAGTATGTTTTCTCTTATAAAAAGTGTACCTCAAATACGTTTCCTCTTATAAAAGGTGTAGATTTATAATGTAGTTGAGTCCAAAATACGTAAAAAAAAAAAATTGAAATGCGATCGTGGCAGTACTATTAGAAATTTCCGAAGAGGTTGCTTGGTATTAAATATTAATAACTAAAGTGGCATATATTCCCAGATTAATGGTTTGGCTGCATCATCTAAATTAATGATTAATTATGTATATATATGTGACGTAATCTTCCTAAACAATTAATTACTTTAGTGCTATACATATACCTAGAAAATTGTGACCATCGCTAGTGTTTTTTTTTTTTGTGTGTGTATTTATTCGCGAAATGGTCACTTAATTAGCAATCCCCAGTACATCTTTATGATTTTAGATATTGCTAATTAAATTTGGAGAAATTATAGTGAATACCCAATTTTCAAAACTTAATGTAAGTTATTACCCAATCTTTTGAAAAATATAACAAATTACCTAAAAAATGCAATTACTTACGCAGTGATAAGTAGTGGTAATTCACTTTGTTACCAAAAGCATATGCAAGTAATTCACAAATTAACTAGAAACTCAAGTACTTCAAAAGTTTGGGTATTTATTTTTATTGTTATATAAATTCTGGGTATTTGCCTACTTCACCCATTAATTTGCATCAGTTGCTCCCAAAATAGTTAACATTAATACGTGAAATCCCTTATTCTATCCTTACAAGTAAAGGCGATTAGTTAATTAACCACTATCGCGAGAATATATATAAAATACCGCTAGAGTCGTACGTAGTTGGTAAAATTGTAATAATTAATTATTCATGCGGGGTCATAAATGTATGATCTAGAAAAAAAAAATTATATGTTATTCTTAATTGCCTTAATAGAATATTACAATAATTGCAATAGTTTCTACGTAAATATCATAATTAACAGATATTTTCTTAAAATTTGACAACTTACCAAAATTGGCAACTGAAAGTCTGAAATTGCTTAATTTTTTTTTTTTTGAGTAAAATTGCTTATATATATCTATACTACAAATTTCGCAAGAATGCTATTTCCTTAGAGCATAAGAGGACAAAGAAAACCATGAAAGAAATCATAAAAGGAATTATAAATGAAAATATTGGATTCATGGCTCTTATATTTTTGTTACTTTACATTTATAAGTTTACAGACTTCCAATACTCGTCGAGACAAAAATTAAAAACTTGCTTTTCCAACTGCAAAGTGCAAACCAGACTCAGAAATTGACAGCCCAACTCTGTTTCTTCACACACACACACACACACACACACACACACACATATATATATATATATAAAATATGTATGTATATCTGTCGTCTTTAGTGTTGAGTAGTCACGTGAATCCCACCCTCTCTCACACGCTTGAAAGACTTATCTATAAATTTCTATAATTAAAAGGAAAAAGGAGAAAAAGAAATAAACACCCTTAATTATACTTTCATCTTCCCCTCACGTGCAAAAGACGGCTGTGCACGTGTTAGTCGTAATTTATTACCCTTTAAATAAATATCTCGCAAAATCTAATTCCAAAATGTTATGGTTGCCATACAATTTTGTCACCTTCTTATTAATTAAGTCTTTATTTGAAAGTTCACGTACTTTTACTGTTTATGTTAGGAACGTGTGTGCGTAGGACTTAAAGTCAAAAGTTAACATATGTTATTTCATGTAATATAATATATATATATATATATATATATATTTATATAGGTATTACATAGCAAAGCCAGCTGAAAGGTAAGGCAAATTAGGCTTTGGCTTTCTTAGTTACCATTTACCAATTGAAGTTTCAATGCATCTTTTGAACTTATTATTTTGATAGCAATCTCAAATTTAAAATTTGATTTATTTTGATTTGAGATATTGTTTTTATTATTTAGAAAAATCTTGAATTTAAATTGATATTTGAATAAGAGTTTGATTTAACATTTGAAAAGAAAAAATTTATAGTGAGAATTGAAAAAGTTACTTTTTACTGTAACAAAAATATACGAATTCATTTTGTCTTTTAGTTTATAAATATTGGTATTATTATACAAATAATATTTTTTTTATTCACATTGTTATCCAAACAAGTTATTGTGAAAATTTGTTGTTAATGTAATAATTCTAATATCTTTTATATATAATTTAATGAATAATATACATACACGAGTATATACACTAGATATATATACATTAGGATGCATTGTAGCTGAATTAATAATATTTTGACATGAAAAATTTTAATAGCACCGAACTGTTTTTAATATTTACCATCATAGAAAATTCTTTTCTCTTTTTAAATAAGAGAACGTAACATAAACGCATTTCAATAAATTGAGACACACTTAAGAAGCAGAAAGCTTATCAATATTGTTGTTTGGATTGTAATCCAAATAAAAAAAAAATTATTTAGACTATGTTTCTACAGTAATTATACACTAACAAAAAAAATCAAACTTAAATCATGTTAGTACATTAAAATATAGTTTGAATTTATATCCCAAACGAGACCTTATATAGATCTTTCTTCAGCTACTCCACTACATGCTGTGAATCACAGTACTATCACCAATCATATGATTGAAAATTCAAATTAATCATGTATATTATTTGATTTTACTATGCAATCTAACAAACGAAAAAACAATTAATTATATGCAGCATTATGTAATTATAATGTATTTTTCATACATTGGATTCTATAACCAAATAAAAGTACATGATAAAATCAAATAAAATTAAAAGGACGAAATCAATCCATGAACACAATCATGAACCAAGTGATAAGGTCACGTTGTACTAGCTATCACTCCTTAAACGATCGATATCATCATCAATTGACAATATTTTACACAACTACACAGTGCTCTATACCATGTGTTCTCTTATTAAAATCAATCATCCCTAGATTGGGACCGATATGTATATATATCAAACGTTTTAGTACGGTTTTGCTATACCTATATGTTTCAACTTTCAATTGCAAGAGTAAATTTCGATCCATTGTATCAATCAATTCGATGACGTCACTTCAAAAAATTATATCGCCAGACTTGGTATTTGTCCATCATCACGATTCAAAACTAAAAATTTTGTTCTCTTCTGATTTAATGGCACGTTGCTACACTGCATATGTATAGTTTAAAGTTGCAAGAACTGTATATATATTTAGCCGTGTTATATCTGCCAATTGTATATGAGCAACAAACGAACAAAGGCGATCACGTCAATGTCACTTGTGTCGACATGATAACTTGTCTCAATTATACACACACATACTGTGCTCACATGGTCGTTGTTTAAGGAATTATATATATCACATTATTGGCTATATATCTTGTCCAATAATACTAATGTTAATAAGAGTCGAACTTGTAGTTATCAACGATTTTAAATTTCCTATGCGTTGCTGTCGTTTATATATATAAATATAACTGTATGCACACATATAGACCTTATATACATATATCATGTATCAACATGATGTAGCTAATATATATTGTACTTAGGGTTATAATATGGATAACTGAATATACCCTTTTTTATTTTTAGTAAAAACAAACTTGTTAGGGACGTATTTTAACAATATTGATACGCGCTTGAAATATTAATGATTGTCAATTATATATGTTGATCCTTCGCTAAACTATACATACCTTAAATCTATTCACTTTGCCATATTTTGTGGCACCAAATTGTGTGTTAAGTTGACACGAATTAATTTTTGAGCAAGTAATTAATTCTTTGATTTGGTAAATAATTGAAGGAAAGAAGAGAATAGAAAACATTTCTTTGAGCTCACTTGATTATATATACACTTGGGACCAAAAGAAGAGTTTGTGCAGCTATAAGGGTGAAAAAGGGAGAGATTAGTACTACTATGAGTGCATTTACAATTGAGAATGTGAGGCTAAGAGCGTAGAGAGTAACCGATAAAACTAATTGTGAATATTGAAGAGTGTGAGTAGTCTTATTGTGATGAGTAAAGACTAAAAGCCGCACCGTGAGAGAGAGAGAATTTGTATCAAGAGACAAAGCTATATTTTTAATTTGTGACAAATTTATACCACACAAACTGACTTTTCATTGACCAACTAGTGTAAATTTTATTCTTCTAAAATACCTTAAATGCCCTTATGCCATACAAACTATATTCTTCTCAAGATTGCCTATTCTTGTTGTGAATAAGGAAATACATTACTCAAACAACAATTTAATCAATAATCTCTTTATTTAGGGTTAATCCCTCTACTCTCTATCACGCCCGTCAACCTTCAACTCGAGCTCTTTGTGCACGAGAATTTGTTGTCGAAGAGCTTGTGAAGGAGATGTGCTTTGTTGATGTCGCTCTCCACGACGAAGATGTCGTGGGATGCGAGGAGCGATTTGTGCACGCCCTTGAGCCAAGGGTTGTTGTGGGAGTTGAAGTTGTCGCTGTTGCAACCAATGAAGTTGAGGTGCCTGTTATGGGCGAAGTTGGAAAACACCTCGATTTTGTGTCTTACGAAATTAATTGGATTCTTTTCTTTTTAGTGATTCTATTTTATTGTTGGTGCAACCTATTGTACATTGTTCTTTTTATGATTTTTGGTTGTATTGTTTGTAGGGTCTTTTTTTCCTTCTTTTTTAGATTGTGGTCTTAATTTGTTTTCAGTTTTATTTTTTCAAGTGGTTGTGTTTCTCCTTGTCTTCTTTATGCGGTTATTTTGTTCGAATTGATGCTTTTTTTAGATTAAAAAAATCATATATGGACATATGGTTTCTATTGTATTAGCAATTTTGTATCGGAAAATTTTCCTCTGCTGCTCGATCTTCCGGTCATAAATCGACCATCCACGAGGATTTTGTTGCTTTTTCGTTATGACCATTACACGTTGGCACTTAAATTGTTTGTGAGTTATACGTTTGTTCATGGTTTTGCTAGAAGTTTGAATTTTTTTTCTTGATCATCTTACTGAGCTACAGAGCATGATTGAATCATAGGTATTCTGAATTTTTTTACTTTTTCTGGAGTTTAATTTTTTCCCTTCTCAAAGAGTTGAAGTTCGTTCACTTAAAGTTTAAAAGATACTCTAATTAAATTATTGATTATTTTGATTAGGATAGTTTAAACATTTCGCACATTTTTTTTATACCAAAAGTCAACATAAGGTATAACTTTTATACAAATTAAAAACGGGGAGGTAGTTATTGCATTAGTATAAACTCATAGAAAAACTGTGAAATTTACTCTTTTGGGAATCATTCTGTTGTATCATACTTTAGAAACGTCATAACAAATAGCTTCTCTTTCTCATTAGTGAAAATATTCTAAATGTAGTAAACAAAAAGTGCCTATTACTGACTAATTTACTTGTAAGGTTTATAATTTGGTACTTAAAACTTTTTAGTAACTAAATTGAACTTTCAGTGACCAAAAAATTGGTCACTAGACACTTAGAGGGTGCGAGATTTTAGTAGCAAAACTATGTTTGAAATAGTAATTTTGGTCAATTAAACTAGTAACCAATATTATTGAGAGGTTCAATCATATTACATATATAGCCGTCACATGATATGCTTCCAAATCATTCCATCATTTCATTGTTCATGAGTACGTACAATCTTGTCATGACTAAATTAATGCACCTGAATTATTTTGGTGCCCTAGCATCCATGCGAAAAATATGGAAGCTGACACTTTTGTACTGATTATGATATTATATAAGGAACTAGATCTTTCAAAGAATCGATGCCAAAAAAAAATTGAAAAAAATAAAATAAAGAAGAGGATAGCTATGCAAAAAAATAAGATATGATAACTTGTTTTCAATAATATATAACACTAAAATTTTTGGCCCTATATTTATATATATAAATATATATGCATTTATCATGCTGCTCAACTTTTCTTCGTTTAATGTGTTAATGAGTTTATGAATATATAATTAGCTAATAATTGAGGTGTTAATAATTATAAGTCTACCACCATCAAATTAGATATCATCGGATGGTGGATCCATTATATGATTTAACGCTCCAAATAAATTCATAAACTAGCAAGAAACAGAAACAGTAAATATAAAAGAGAAAATTAATTCTACAATTGATGCAAAGATGAAAGGCAAGATGCCACACTAAGTAATGAGAAAGTCTTAATATTTCTAGTCTATATATTACTAATAATGCCATAAATAGATATAGATATTTTTTTTAACAAATTTTTTGTTCCATCTATATATTAATGTGCCTCTAATAAATTTCCTTTTTTAAATATCATATGATTGTATTTAATTAGTTTTTTCATATATTTATTCATAACATCTCTTTAAAATAGAACAATGTGACGTTTTCATTAGGACATGCATAGAAATAAGGATTTATATATCTACATGTGTTTGTGTGTACTCTGTGTCTACACACACATCTTTCAGAGAGCGTGGCCATGAAAATTACAAGAAGTTAGTTAACATCTTATTTAATATTACTGAATTGTGTTTATTAAGAGTTTATAATGTATATCCTTGCTTTTATTTTCCCTTCCTTTTGGCTTGAAATATCTTCGCATAATAATTAGCATGGATCTCCGTAACAATTAATTTGCGACAATATTGCCTGATTAGATTAGTGATATGATATGGAATCATATTATATATGTGTGTGTCAGTTCAATGCATTATAAAATAGGTGCGATATGATAGATATCGATCGTATATGCGTCTATTTTTGACGTTATTGATTGCAAAAGTTAAACAACGTTAATATAAACGTGGAATTTATCCTATTGGAGCATCACCACTCAAAAATTGTGATTTTTTTTTTCTAATTATTTTTCTGCTTCCTCTTTATGTTTATATCTTATATTCATAAATATGTATGTTTACACACACGTAAAGACCTCTATTACAAACTAATTTGATGTATTCTTTCTCGTGAAACTATTAATATTGTATATATATAGTACTGCGCGTATAACATTGTGAGGCGCAATTTAGACCGTGAGTAATTAATATTTATAATTGTCTTTTTTCAAGTTCGGATACTAAAAAATAGAAAGAAAAACAAATTAATCTGGATCTTGATTTATCTTCTTTATCTTTTTTTAATATATATATATATATATATATATATATCTTGTATGAATTTCTAAAGACGCTTTGGCTATTTTTTTTTTAATTAGTACTTTTTGTAATTGAAGAGAACTGTGAGTACTTTTATATAGTAATATTTAATTTGGTTGTGTTAATTAAAACTTAAAATTATATTATATATCCCTACCATATAATGAGACTTTGTACGCCAAAATGTTACCACATTTATTAGCATAGTGCGGACTGATCGATCAAGATAGCAACTCCAATTAACTTGTGAGAATTCATGTTATGTTCCTGATCTAAGATACAAATAAAATACACACATATATATATATATATATTATACATGTAAATGTACATATATTATGGTACATATTATATATATAATGTATATCATATATGTCACTGTTGTATATTTTAAAAAAAATAAAGAAGAAACTGGAGAACAGAGTAGTACCAACAAAGTTCCATACTCTCAACCAGCCTCCAATCAATAAATAAAAAATGTTTCTGTTGTATATATCATTTGCAAATTGCAAACTATTGACGGTGACATATTGCGGTCCATGCAATATATGTGATCTGTCTTGGATCTTAAATCACAACCTAAATCGCTAAATTGCAACAAATCAAGGCATCTAGAACCTACACATGCACAATTGTTGAATTTAGAGTTAAGATCCTTTGTCGGTTTCTATATCATCAACGTTTTATAATTAGTAAGATTATATGTTTTTCAAAATATGAAGGATCATTTTAAATTAATATTAATAAAAAAAATTTAAAATCCAATATCCGATATATGATCCATACAAACCGACATGCTGAATGGCTAAATTATAGAGATTTTACAAAAATAATTAGAGTGGCATAAAAGATAATATTGCTAAGTCATTTTTATTTAAGCAACTACTTTTATGTAATTACAACTTAATTTTTTTTTATATATTCTAATTATAATACATCAAAACGTATTGTAATCTATAAAAAATTGCAAAAAAAAAAAAAAATTATACATACATTTTTTTTTTCAAATTACACACTTTTCATATTTTTTTTATGGAATAAATATTTTCCATCAAGTCTCCTATCTAACTTTTGTCCAATTATGTGAAATTTTATGGCGCAGTATCTCAAAAAAATCTAAGAGGCTATCTATAAATAACATAGAGACACAAAAACACATATTTACAATTTTATACTTACCCATATATTTTTTAAAAGCCTTATACTTGTTTTTACTATCACCTTACTTAGATATTAAAGTGTGACGGAGGCAACCGTTGGAGTTGAATTAAATATGGCCTTGAATTGTTCGCTAGGATAGAGCGATCAAATGGAACAAGAAAAAATGTCCATAATATATATATATATATAATCTTTCTAAAAGAAGAGTTTTACACACACCCACTTCATTTATTGATCGCCACATACATTTTTTTATCAATCTTTTTGGATAAATTTTCAGATCTCATCATGAGGTGGAATCCTATAAGAATGTTATGATCAAAATAATATATACAGAAGTTACCCTTGTGTTTTTTTTTTTTTTTTTATTATTACAATAATGCTTCCAACTATGAATCATTTTCCCCTTATGAAATATTTGAATAAGGTTACATATACAGTGCAGTTTAACAATGGTACATTTTTGAAAAAAAAAATGATTGAGATAATTGAGTAAATAATTATTTTTTAAGATAATATTTTAAGAAAATAGTCAACGTTTTGAGTAATAAAAAATTTAATTATTTTTTAAACTATATAATGATGCGCTAATTTATAATTTGCAAATAGATGCCGTTGATACTTGATAGTACTCAAATCAATTTTAGCCATCTCAATTGCCCATACCTATTTCTTATAGGTTGAATTGTTAGAGACTTGATAACCTGATGTGGTATATAATAGTTTTTTTTTGTTTTTAATGAAAACAGTCTATTAGATATGCATCTCAATAAAGTTGGCACACGTCTAAGAATTTTAAAAATTTACACTAGGTTGGTCCTCTCCTAAATTCTCATCTAAAAGTACCGAAGTAGTTAATTGTTTAAATATTTTATTTTTTGGAACCATAAGTGATCAAGTATTGCTCACTGGGTTGCTCATTGATCAACTTGCTTTAAAACTAGAATAATGTTAAAATTTAAGATTTTATGTTGGCTCACTCGGAGCTTGATCTAGTCTCAAATTCTTTACAAAATAGGTGATCCAATCTCCATATGTATAATTAACTAGTAGTTTTAATAGTAATTTTATCACTAGAGCTCGTATAGAACAAGAACTCATTTATAAGCGAAAGATAAATATATATGTGCAATCTTATAACTTCATAGCAAAGTACATATATAAATACATACATTCATATATATATATATATATATATATATTATGAGATAGAAACTTGGTCCATGTGCTTATTATTTTTAATTAATAAGGCTGTGGAATTCAATATGTCTAATATTTGGATTGAATCAGATTCCATGTATATTGTTAATCTCTTCAACAATGGCACTAGCAAGATTCCTTGGGATCTCAGAAATAAATGGATGGAAACTATCAGGAAAGCTAGAAATATGGGTGTTGTGATATCTAATATCTTAAGAGAAGGAAACTGTGTTGTAGACAGATTGGCTACTCAGGCAGCTTCTCTTCAGAGTTCTAGATGGTTGATGAATATCCTTTGTAATCCATGTTTTAAAGATATAGCCCACGTTTTGAAATATTAACAAAATAGCCATCAGGTCAATATTTAAAAATCTATGACTAAAGAAATAAAATTTGTGACTAAATAAATAAAATACACAGTCATAAAATTTGTGACTATAATCACAAAATTTCAGAAAATTTGAAATAAACACAATAAAAAATTTAAACATCCATTAACAAAATAACCAACTCACAAATAAATGATTGCTTATACAACCAATTTCATAAAACTTATTACTAAATAAAAAATATCTTATAAATAGCAAAAAAAATATGCAGCCAAAGAAGTCACAAATTTCATTACTAGAGACACAAAATTTTAGACAATATTGTATGCAACAGATAATAAAAACAGAATTAAAAAAACTAATGACTGCAGTCTCAAAAATCTAGACGCAAATGTATAGCTATTTTGCTAATAAAAGCAAACATGGGCTAATTGTTAAAAACATATATACAAATATGGCTATTTATTTAAAAAATCGTTTTTCATTGGGTTTTGCTGGATTGAGGTTTTAGCGAGGCCCCTTTTTCAAGGGTAGATCCTATAGGATAGTTTTTTTTTTTCCTTGCTTCTATCTATTTTTGCCTTTTCTCAAGGTTGTAATCGCATTCTCTTGTATTATTTTTCTTTTATTTAACATAATTGGGTTTGAAGTTAGTGGGAGAAAAGGCGGAGGACCAACTTAGCTGAGAAGCTGTCTTTTTTCCAGGCGTATGTCAATTTTGTTGAGATACGTTCTTATCTTTCGCCCTTCATTAAAAAAAAAAAAAAGAGTGAACGCTTTTCTTAACATCTCTACAATATCAACCAACTTATCAATTTTCTTCTTCTTATTCAATAAGTCCTCTCGTAGGGTTAAATATGTTGAATAACATGAGAATAATATTCCAAACCATGCATGTCACTATCGGTAAATAAGGACTTCGGACATATTCTCTAAATATATATATTATAGCGACTACCATGTGAAGTGTGAAAGTGACCATAACAATTCGGTTCATATCATAAATTAAACGAGCTTGCCAAAATTTTATTTATTTATAAATTTAATGTATAACTATGCAAAATATATACTAGATATAATTGCTGTAGAGTCTCATGAAATTAACATTTCTTTGGTAAAAAAAAAAATATTATCACTTTTAGTTATGATGATCATTGGTTTGAAAATTAGGCGAACTTCAGTTATAAAATATAGCTACTGAACTATTTATATGGAAGCCTGAATATAGTGAAGGGTGAGTTGCAAAAATAGGCTAAAATTAAATATTTATTTTAAATGATAGTTTGTGTTTTAAAAAATTAAAAAAATAGTCATGTTACGAATTGTATAACAGAAAAGTATCACACAAATATAACAGGTCTATAAATATTTGAAAGATATTATTTAACATTTTAAAAAATAATGAGTAAAATTTAGAGTGTTATAAAATATCATACAAATATTTACAAATGTGTTATATTTTGTGTCATATTTTTTTATTATACAATTCGTAATATGATAATTTTTTAAAACATTAGCTGAACTTTAAAACAAAATTTTTTTTTATTATTCTCTACGATTTCCCTATATTGAAACATATAGAGGCCCACACAATGTGACCACAAAATTATATCACGTAAATCGTAAGGAGTAGCCAAAAATAGTGACAAATTACAGCTCAAAATGTCCATATATATCGTGACACCCAATATAGGAAGACGAAAAAAAAAAGTAATTATTGTTAACGAAAGAAGAATTACTAGTACTAGTAGAGATATATAAAAAGAAAAGGGAAAGAAAAGAAATGAAGAGGTAAAAAAAGAGAAGCGTACGGAGGTGATTGATGTACGAGGAAGCGTCAACGCCAATTTCTAACTGTCTCTTTTGCCCCAATTGAGAGTTTAGAAAAGGAAATGATTCGAAGCAATATTTATTTATTTCATATAAATGAACAAAAAATAAATATTAATTAAAAAAGGGTTTGGCAGACAAAAGAGGATTCACTATCAGCCCCCACACTCTTTCTCTCTCTCTCTCTTTAACCCCAAAAAAAAAAAAACACTCTCTCTATATTTATAATATATATATATATAGATTAAAAACATAAACGGTGTAAAGTTGAATGTGATAATAATACATGACGACAGAGTATATAGAATTGAACATGGATGGTCCATTGCCTTCTCTTTGTCCTTTTGATGGCAATCAAATTATTCCTTTCCTTTTCCGGATGCTCAACTTTTTTATTTTTTATGTTATTTTATTTTTAATTTCTTGGCTCTCTTACTTTTGATCACAATTTGCCATTACATGTGACACTACAGCTAGTTAGCTATTAGACATGTATGATATATAGATAGGTGATCTTTATATTTCCTCCCTTTGATTTTGGTTAATAATTAGGTCATTGTCAAAACATCTTTAAAATAGTAGTCGTCTTTGTGTAGGACTATCCAATTTTATTCTTTTCATTAAAAAAGTGTGTTAAATTAATTAAAAGAATATTCACATGGTAAAACGATAATACAACAATTAAAAATATGATCAGGTAGGTAAATAGCCATTTTGAACTGTATGTTTTGAAAAAATAGTCAAAGTTTCAAAAAATTCAAAAACTAGTCATAACACATGTAAGAAAATTCTAATAATAACAAAATTATATATAAAAATTATTGTAAGAAAATTTTTGAAATGGCTAGTTTTTATATTTTTTAAAATTATTTTCTAAAAAGAGGTTACTTTCTTAAAATTTCCTTAAAAATATATACTTATATAAGCTAACTATTTATCGCTTGCTTATCTCGTGAGTTTATGTAAGAGTTTTAACATGTTCAATGGATATAAAATCAAATAATATTAGTGATTGCAGATCAATTCAAAGACACTTTGAAATATTAGGGACTAAAACGTAATTAACAAGCCAATAATTTAATAGGAAATCATTCTTATAAATAGTTCTTTTAATATAGTACGTACTATAAATACACTCATTAATTTTATGGTATGCATTTTTCCTTAATTAGTCGATCAACCTCTGTATTATTGAATTTTCTATTTATTGCATGCCTCATGTCTATATTTTTTTCTTTTACTAATTGGAGCTCCTATATATACACGTATATACGCACACATAATTGAATCACATACAAATACATGTATGAAATCACTAGTCCCAATATTAACCGTTTCTTAAGAAAAAGGTAAACAAAGGCCTAATACAAGTTCAAGTTATTTTACGCATGAAATAATGCTTTGAACTTATAAGCATATATATAGTTAATTATCATATCTGAATAATAATATAATTACTATGTAGTACTATATAAAACTATGCACTAATTGGGGCTATTTTCCAATCAAAATGCTCCTATATATTGAGTCAACAATGACCGAGTATCAAGAGTCAGAAATATGTTAATTTGTTATCGGTTCCGGTTCAACTTAGATAAACAATAAGATTAAAAAAGTAAGTGTTCTTATTATTATCATCATACACGCCACAATAATATAACGTAGACAAGAACACGAACAAAAAACAAAAAGGTCTTTTCATACTTGAGTTGAATGATTGTGACATGGATAAAATCATTGTACATGTATTAAAATTCCAGAGTGTGATGATAACTAATTTAGAAGACACACACTATTTCTTTAGGTAATGTAAATCCTCCACTCTATTTAATGAATTAATAGTATAGAATGAAATTCTTTAACAATTTTAACACAAGATATTCAAGAAAGTAATCCTAAAATTTCACAATTTTAATGCCATATGTATAGCACCAAAAAATAAAATGTCAGCATTTTACTTTATTACATTTCAAACACACATTTGAATTTTATTCCCAATTTAAATTCACTAGTTATTAGATTATTCTCAAATTAATTATTTTCTAATTTAAATCATGCAATTTAAAATATTCACAATATGAAAACTTTATCAAAATTAAAATAATTTGGAGGGAAAGAGATATGGATACTAAAAGGAGAATAAATTAAAAGATCTGAAATCTCATCAGTGTCAGGAGTTATGTCATATCCAAGTTAATAATTAATATGTAAATCAATTGGAATCCAATATTATGTCATATCCAAGTTAATAATTAATATGTAAATCAATTGGAATCCAATAAATCTACTGGTTGAGAATCATTATTGGCGATTTTTTTTCGGTTTTTTAAATAAATAGCCATATTTTTATATATGTTTTTAACAATTAGCCTATGTTTGCTTTTATTAGCAAAATAGCCATACATTCGTGTCTAGATTTTTGAGACTGCAGTCATTAATTTTTTGAATTCTGTTTTTGTTATTTGTTGTAGACAATATTGTCTTAAATTTTGTGTCTCTAGTCATGAAATTTGTGACTTCTTTGGTTGCATATTTTTTTTCCTATTTATAAGATATTTTTTATTTAGTAATAAGTTTTATGGAATTTGTTGTATAGGCAATCATTTATTTATGAGTTTGTTATTTTGTTAATGGATGTTTAAATTTTTTATTGTGTTTATTTCAAATTTTCTGAAATTTTGTGACTATAGTCACAAATTTTATGACTGTGTATTTTATTTATTTAGTCACAAATTTTATTTCTTTAATCATAGATTTTTAGATGTTGACCTGATGGCTATTTTGCTAATATTTCAAAACGTGAGCTATATCTTTAAAACATAGATTGCAAAATAGCCAAATCCTTAACTGACTCTTATTTTTTTTACCGCGTTTGGTTCATTTATGTTTTCTTGTTGACTTTGTACAGCTTATAATATATATAGCAACGTGAGCAGCCGTGGCTGCCACAGAATTTTATAAACCCCTAGGATTGAAAAATAACTTTATAACATTCAAGCACCATACCCTAATTTTTATATCAAAAGCCTATGTAAATGAAATATCCTTGTTCAAGCAAGTTAACTCTAGTATTAAGACACCATAATCTTATCAAAATGATAATACTAATTGGTAGTATTTTCTTAATTGTGCTTGCATATTTTGAGATAATCATCCATTAATTTATTAGGAGCTAATAATTAATTAATTAGGAACCGAGCTCTTTCGAAGCTGGTAACTGATCTTTGATCTCTGCCAGTCAAGTAGATATAATTTCTTTTAATTCTATATAACAACGAAAATAGTGCTATACACACATTAATTAATATTGAATCATATTATAAATTTTAGTGATGCTAACTAATTTTCCTAGCTAGCTATAATGTTTAATCAAATTGCAAATGTACCTTAAACCTTCGTACATGTATGCATTTCTAATCAACAACAAATAATTATATTATCCTTATAGAAAGAAAAAAAAAAGGGTAAAAAAAGCCACACCTAATGATGTTATGCTCTAACCAACCATTTCCCTTAAATGAGGTCTTTCTCTATGTGCTACATTAAGCAACCAAAAGCTTACATATTTTTCACTTAAAAATCAAGCCTCGTGACTCACTCACTCCACCAAACCCTAGCATTTTTAATTATTTAGCTTATTCTCTCATTGGTCCAACTAGTTGAAATTCGTCGTATATATTATGAGAAAATAATTAGAGTAATATCAAATTTTGTCCATTTCAAAGGTGCCATTCATGTCAAACTCTATACCCATTAAAAAATAAATAAAACAATCTTAGTGTGTATTTTAGGAAAAGGAACAAAATATACTATAGTACAGTAAAACTTGTATAAATTAATAATTTAAAAACCAGGATAAATTATTAATTAAGTAAATTATTAATTTATCAATAATTAATACTTTATTAATTTATCTAAATATGTGTCATGTTTAACACTGTTTACAAAGTATTATTAGGAGTTCATTTATTTGTTAAGCAAGTAAATTAATTCATACCGACATTAATTTCCATTAGAAAAAGCAATATCATATAAGTATTTTATAAAATAGTATCTGAATAATGTTATAAATTTCTCTATTGTAAAAAATTATTAAATTATATATCAAGTGAGTTCTTAGCACTATTAATATATAAAATTAGTGAATATTAATTTAACACCTTCGATCTAAATTAGGACCGTATAAAAATATTAATTAATCGAATATTAATTTATCAAAGTTTTACTGTAACTAGAGAATCAAATGAGCAACATAACAAAGTATTAATATTGCCACTTCTTGGAGACATGTCAGAGAGATATCATGGTAACCCTTTTTATTGTCCTAAAAGTTTTCCAAAGGATTAAATCATATTTTATTGAATAGAGGAGATTCTTCATATATATCTTAGATTGGATTACATTGGATCATATTAATATATATTATCTACAACAATTAACTAGTAATAATAAGATGGTGGACCAAGTAAAACTATTGATGTTTTTATATAATAATCTTATATGAAAACATATCAATTAGCAAAAAAGACTAACGCGTGATAGGGACACATTTGGAAGCTCTCATTTTCCGCTTTCCTAGTCACTAGGGAAAGAAATCTTCTGAATTTAAGTGATTCACTTTTTTCTTTCAATTAAATATATCAAGAGTTGAGAGAATCCAATTGAATTGAAGAACGTTGAGGACATAACTTATATTTCACTGTAATTGTGTATGAACCTATACTATCACTTTTATCAAATCAAATATAATATAAAACGAAAAGAAAACCCTCCAAGATTTTGAAAACCCCTTAATATTCAATCAATTGTAGTTAACATTGTCATAGGTCCCAAGTGGTGAAAAAACAAAAACAAAAAAAAAACATCTCTTTCTCCCACTCTCTCAATCAAGGGGAAACGGCTGTTCAGATCATTCATGAAACAAAAACAATAAAATTAAAAAATAAAAATGATTGATATTATTTTCACTTACAAATAGAGCTTATATACGAAACAAAAGCCATATTATATAATATATTTGATGAGTTACTATTATTGTTCCTGGGGCTCGAGAACCAAACACACACACATAGCAATGTCCTTCTCTTAGTGGGTCACTTTCCTATGAGATGATGACATTAACTAAGGGACCAACATTCTCATGGTATGGCTCCAACTTTTTCGAGATAATTTTACTCTCTCTTTTTTTTTTCCTTTACTTTTTTCTGTCTTCCTTTTTTTTTTTTTTTCTCTCTTTTTAAATTAACATAATAGAAACAAAATTGGAGACAAAAATAACACGGTTGTAAAAAAAATAGTAATAATAAGAACAAAAGGAAAAAAAAAAGAAAAGAAAAGTGAAAAGCATTAAAAATTATGGGTGGTGAGCCCATGAGGCCTTTTGGGCAAGATGGGCCCATGAAGAAAACGACCTGAAATTATTGAAAGTATAACACATGGTTATACACATATACATACGCTTTCTGAAACCAAAATGGGTTCTGATTTTGTAAGGCTATATGTATATATATGTATGTATATATATATATGTGTGTATATGTACAGGTACAACTCTACATTGTGGTCCATACTCAGCTCCAATTGGGGGTCCACGTGGCACGGCCGGCAAGGGCTGGCCCGGCCACGTGGGAATTTGTGGTCCAAAAGGATCAATGCCTCTCCAATAGCCACCACGTGTCCTTAAAGGATAGGTTACAGCCTGTTAGGGCTAGAGAGCTTCGGGTAAGGGCTTTAGATATTTTTTTTTTTTTTCAAAAGAAAGACTGATTTTTTTTCCCATTTTTCATCATAGTGTTACTAACTTTTTTTTTTTTTTTTTTGTTGCTAAAATACTATTGTATTGATATTGTTGAGCTCTTGAGAATTGTTGTTTGTTGTATAAGAAGAACTGAAGTTGTTGTAGCAAAAAGCATGTTTTATGAAATGAGTAATAAATAATATTTTCAAACGGTTAAACTAAAGTTAAAACATGAGCATGTTAATAAATGTAAGAGTTGGGTATGATTTGGTTTTTAAAATTTAATTTCGGGTACTAAATAATGGAAGAGTTTAATCAAAAGTATTTTTTTACCAACCACTAATTTCTACAGCTTGTTTGCAAAATATTAAAACAGCCAAAAGTGCTATTAAATTGAACAATGCATGATTTTTAATGAGCCAAAAAAAAAAAAAAAAAAGAAGCTGTGAATGGCAACAAAATAGATAGCTCAAAAGACCATAAATTATTTATTACATGAAGTCGGAATAATCAATGAACCCTTCAAAACCGACTTTAATTTTTTGACGAAATCAAGCCGGACTGAATGACATTATTAATGCAACGTTAGAATTCGAACAAATCAGAAATGTGACAACTCTAATATTTTTACCTCAAGTAATTGTGAGCTATCACATAATTGTGTAAATGAAGAGTAAAAGTTGGTAAGAAAACTATTTTTCTTTTCAGGAAAAAAAAAAAAGAAGAAAGAGTGCTAAGTTGGTAGGACTAAGGAGACCGTTTTGCAGCCTTGTTAGGTGGATCTTGTTTTTTGGTTGATAATAAAGACTGAAGAGAAAATACAAGAAAACTTTTTAAATTTTTGTAATTTAAATATAAATTTTCAAAAATTTTCTAAAGCTTTGTTTGGATGGAATTTGTTTTGTGTGGTGTTGGACTAGTTTTCCCAAAAATTTGGCTCCACTTCCATATGTTACTCTTTTTATTTTTTTCCCTTTCTCAATGGTCAATTTCATTTGATATTTCTCAATCACTGAAACTTATCTCCAGTTCTTATTTTAAAGAAGAGAAAATCAGAATAAAATTATAAAAAAAATTTAAAAGAAAATTCTCGGGCGATGACAATCCTAGAAAAAAGCCTATATGTCGTTTATGGATATACACATGTAACATATTGTAATGCATCAAAACTTCATGACTCTTTTTTTTTTTCTTATTTGGCTTTGAATTAAGCAAAAACTAAAGCTGAGAACTCAAAGCGTATAGAAACAGTTGGTCTATATATGAGTTTGTAAAAATTAGGGAAACATCAATTATATATTCCATGTATTTTTTATGAAATCAAGAACTTCTATGCATTAGAATAAATGGCAAAGAAAAAAGTGTCTATGAGTTTATTACAATTATTAGTAATTGAGTGGTTTTGAAGGGTGAGTTTAGTTTTAGTACTTGGTCAATCTTTATATTAAAAGAATTGAATATAAAAGAAGCAAAAGAATTATGTTTTGAAACATAAAATAAAAAAATCAAAAAAAATTTGATGTGGATAGTGGAATATAGATCATTGGATATGAAAAAAGAGGGCTATGGAAGTGAAAAAAGAGAGCGACAGCATGTAAAAGCTGAAGGGTAATTGAGGTTCTGGTCCAGTTTAGATAAAATGGCTTTTTTCAAAAGCTGATAGCTGCTTCTTCATTCTTTCCTTTGGCTGTTCCACACCTACTTATTGCTGTCCCTTTTATTTGGACCCCATAGTGCTACAAACATTGGATTTTAATTACAATGAGTTTAGAAAATTATCAAATTTTATTTTTGGGTGATAATAAAAATCAAACGGAGACGTTTTTATTTTCTATTTTTTTTATTCTATCTAGTTGTTTTTTTTATACTTTTTATTTTCAGTTAATGAATAATATTTTCTATTTTATTAATGAGATAATCTATTTCGTAGTAATCAATATAAGGGGATTGACAGTGATAATATATGCCTTATGTGTGTTGCACTTTTAATTTATGCTTCAAAAATTATACTACAAACATAAAGTGAAAACAGAAAAAATATACAACTTGGAGCATAAATTATTAAGCGATATTAAGAATGATTTTGTTTTACTATTCCCCTTAGTTAGTTAGTTTAGTAGTTTAGTTATTTTAGTGTATAATTCCCCCAATTAGGAACTTTGTCTCTTATGATTTAGAAGCTTGGTTGTTTATCCGGTTAAACTGGCTTTAGAGCTGGGCTTAAATCAACGTGAGGCATTTTTATGGGCCTACCTTGATTGGACTGGAGAAGACTGTGATCTGGCCCAACAAGAATATACGGGCTTTTATAATCGACCCTGAGAGTTGGAGAAGGGTCCAATTTGTCACAAAATTCAAAAGAGAGAATTGAAAAATAAAACGGCCTCAGTGCCAGAACTTCACATAAAAAAAAGAAATAAATGATGGGAAAATTGCAAAATAAAGTCATTCTTGATGCCACTTAATAATTTATACACCAAGTGGTATGCTCATTTCTATTTCCACTCTATGTTTGTAGTGTAAATTTTGGAGTATAAATCAAAAGTGCAATACACATGGGGCATAGATTATCATTGTGTCAAGAATTGGGCGGTCTTCAAAATCTCCCAAAAATGATCTAGGGTTAAAAATTAAAATCCTAATGTCGTATTAGTCATGAATATATTCCAATATATATATAAGCAATCTACGTTTTAATTCTTAGTTTCTCTTCAGTCTTAGAGCTTCTTCGGTGCAATGCCATTTTAAAGTGTTAATACTAAAATTTAATATTTTGGTGTAAAATATATTCTTCAATGCAATTTTACATTTTGTGTCAAATTTAGCACAAAGTACAACAAAAGTAAAAAATATATATATAGCATTCAAACTTGACCATATTGATAGGTTATTTTTCCAACATTGTTTATTTTTTTTTTATAGAGGTTTGTATCGTATTTTAATAAAATAACTAACACTTGAAAAATTATGTGGTAGCATATACAGTATACCTTACAGTAGGAAATTATTTTAAATCATCAGATTTACCTTTTAAAAAAATTGATCTGACGATCTAAAATCATTCCTTATCATAAAACTTTCTACTACAGAATCTTCCCTAATAGTTAGATACATTCACCGTCAATCGGATATATTTTTGTAAGCGATAATCAAGAAAAATTAATTTATGACATATTAATTTATGCATTCTTCTAGGTTCTAGCTAGCTAACAATGTTACAATTGCAATTTATATCAATTTTAGCACAAGAAAACAATGCCGAGAGAATCATACAAATTTTAGTATGTCATATTTTCTTACTCCAAGAATTTGAGTAAAATACAAACATATGTATTAATTCTTATGCTTAAATATATAACATACATAAATAAAAAAAAAGAGTAAAAAAGAAAAATCTAATTGGCTGTTCAAATTAAAGCCCTAAACTTTCCTATAATAAAATTTAAAGAAGGTCATTATTACATATTTTTCCTCATTAAGATCACAAGCATCAACACACAAGAGCATGAACCTTGTTCTTCAACCACTTGATCGCTCTTCTTCTCACACTCTCTTTCCTAGTTGTGAATTGGTAACTCCGCAGGAATTTCAGCCTCGAAGCGTAGTACTCTTCGCTCGAAACATGCGATCTCTTGGCCGCAGAGACCAGAGACGGCGTGTTGGTGGTGGCGAACGTCACGCGAGAAGAGACCGCCTTGACCTCGTCGTCGCTCGTTGCTGCTAGGGCTAACAACGCTCTCAAGAACTCTTCCACCTTGTCCTCCGGCCAACGGTACAGCTCGGAGAGCTTTTCTTTCACCGGCTCTACTTTGGCGTCCGATGAGCCTTTGATCATGCAAAGGCCGTCCAAAAACACCATCTTATTTGCTATTGTTAAAAATCTAGGGTTTCGACTTATAATATCTAGACTCAATATAATATTCGAAGTAATTAATAGTACTGTTGTTTCTTTGTAATATTACTCGTAATAATCTTGATGTTATTCGTTGTTGCTTTTTTCTGTGATTTGATGAATAAAATTAGCGTCGTTAGTCGTACAACGTATATATAGACGTCCTAACTTGGCTAATTAATGCTAGGGTTCTTTTAGGAATTATAATACGAAGAGGACTCTAATATGACTTAATGATGTGATTCTCCTACAAGGACTTCTATTTTTCGCAATATTTTTAAGGTTGTTTGGTTATTTAATATTTTAATTAGTAGTACACGTGTCAAGCGTACTTGCAAAAATTATAAATTCAAATAATAGGGATAAACTTTAATCGCTGCTTTATTTATAAGTGTATATATATATATATGCGCGTGTCTGTATTTTTTTTAAAAATTATCATTGGTTTATTTTGTTAGGTATATTAAGAGGCTAATTCTCTAATGTTCCATATCTATCGGTGTTCTACTAATAATTATAAAAAATATATAAAAAATTATTACTACATGTTTTAATATCATTATTACATATTTTTTTAGTGTTATATTGGCACACTACAAAATAGAGCATTATAGAAGGACCGTATTAATATACTCAAACATTGATGTGCTTTGTTTTGATGTAGGGGCATGATTGAATTTAGATGTAGGCGTGGGCCTAAGTAGCACGTGGACTTACTTCTAGTTGAGAAAATTTAGAAAGTTCTCCTTTTAACTTTATTTTTTGATTTGTACTTCTAAATATGCTATTTGTAAGTTCGTACTTCTTCTATTTATTTAAATCTTATATCTTTTAGTTTTTAATAATGACACACAAGTTTTTAGAAGAATAAAAAATCAATTTTTGTGATCAATTTCAAAGAAAAATAAAGGTTCAACATGAGTAAAATCATCAATTTAATTTCACTATTTGTGTAAAAATATGATTTTAAACGGGGCATTATTAGATGAATAATTATTTCATACAAATGACATAAATCGAACCTAATTGGATACAAAGGAGCATTTTGTTTTTTGTTTTTTTTTTTTCAAAATTTCTCTAAATATCAGTTCATGTTGGGTGTTGAGATTGGAGAGTAAAATACATAAATCACTCTTCGACGTAGTGATTTGAGTGTAGATGTTCTCAACTTAGTTAGTGTTCCCGTGCTCGTATTAGGAATATGTCGGATATATCGAACCATATTTCAGTTTTCAAATTAACATTCCCTTTCTTCAAGATTAGATTATGTGGCATACATTTATTGAAGATTTATTGAAGATGCAATTAGGGTACAATGTATCTTGATTCGTGCCCTAACTTCCAACCCGTTCAACGATAACATGAATCACAAAATAAATAAATAAAGAATACAAAGGAGAAAAAAAAAATACTGCAATTTCTGAATAAGGTTATATTGACCAGAAAATCAAGAGGATTAAAAAATCTAGGTTTGATATTTTAGTGCCTTACATGATGACTAACAACAAAAATCACCAAAAGTTTCACTAACAAAAAAAAAATTAAGGATAAAAAAAAAAAAAGAGAAGGTGAACGATGATAAACCATTAATCACGAACACGACTAGTTTTTGCCTTGCACAAAACCATGCACATCAAAGCGTCTTTCACAAAGCTGGTGGAAGAAGAAGAAGAACCACCATGGGCTTTAATTTGCATGTTATTACTCTTATTATCAGCTTTAGGCTTATTTTTCTTCATCAACCACTTCTTATTCCTCATTCCAACACTCTCTATTTGGCCCTCACTCGTCGTCGCCGGCGACAACTTGTAGCTCATCAGAAATTTCTGCCTCGAAGCTGCGTATTTCTCGCGACTAACGCACGATCTCTCGGCAGCCGAGTCTAAGGAAGATTTAGTTATGGTGGTTGGATAATAAGGAGGAGACTTCTTGATTTTCTTGTCCTCTTCCAATGCCAACGATTCTCCTACTATGGTTGGTTTTTCTTTGGCCTCCAAACAGCCCTTAGTACTGCTCATATCTTCTATCAACTTGCTATCAAATATGGCCATTGTGGTTACTTTCTCAAATATCGTTTAATATCGTTAGGGTTTCATTATTTTTATCGAGAGAGTATATATATATCTTTTTTGAATAGAAGATAAATTAACACATAAAATATAAAATTTCTTTTCAATGTATGCATATATATCTTATATGCGTACGGCATCAAGGTTACAAGAAAATATTTTTAAACAAATAATATGTTTTAGGGGATATATATATCTTATTTGTAGTAAATATTTTGCAAATTTTAAATTTTCACTAGAGGTTGAACCTGCCTCTTTTTAGGATCATTCGAAGTTTCGAACCTTCATTGATTATAACAAGATAATTCAATCCTTAATTTTTCCCTCAGCAAAAGGATTTTTTTTTCTGTGATAAATATTTATAATTTCATATTGTGGTTGAGAATTTAAAAGAAAAGCTTTTGTATGATATTTAAAGTTTAATTAATACAAAAATCTTCTAGAGACTAAAAAAAGTATAAAATTAAGGAAATTTTAAGAAAATAGCCATGGTTTACAAAATGATTTTAAAAAATAGTCACAGTTTCAAAAAATTTAAAAACTAACCATGTCAGAAATGTCTGACAAAATTTTTGCTTTGTGTCCGAAATTTCTAACAGTATTTTTATATGTATTTTTGTCATTGTCAGAAATTTCTTACAGTTTTATGGCTAGTTTTTAAATTTTTTGAAAATGTAGTTATTTTTTAAAAACACGCAGTCCAAAATTGCTATTTACCTAACTGACCCTAAAATTAATGCTAAACTATGAAAAGTACAATTGAAATATTCAACCCAATATGCGTAACTATTATATTCAACCCAGGGCAAAGTAGGAAAATACTCAAAATTTATACATCAATAAAAAAGAAGAAATTTTTAAGGATTTAGCCAAACTTTAGACTTTTTTTGAGGGATTAGCCATAGTTTTAGAAATTTAAGAAATTTGCCATCTTTATTTTTAATTTTACTACAGTCGATAAAAATTTTGGTAATGGTAGGTTTGATTTACTTTTTTAAGTTGAAGGAGCTGAATTTTTAGAGATTTTTTTATTTGATTTGATCAATTTTTTTTAAGTAGTTATTATGGATACTTATGTCCATTAAGGTATTTAATGGATATATATATATATATTTAAATTTGACATTCTATAGCTAAACCAATCAAAATTTATCTTTAAAATGACTAATTTCTTAATTGGTCCTAAAAATTAAAACTTAATTTTTTGAACTAATTGAATAATTAGTCACCATTCATTAATTACTTGCACATGTTTTTTGTCGCTAAGTCAAATACCACTAGCTACCACTTGCAAGTAATTGAATCACTTGAATATTTTGTTATATTTTTCAGAAGATAATTAGGTATTTATTCAATGTTAAAAATTGACTCACTATAATTTTTCTTTAGCTAATGTGTACTAATTAAATATCCCTTTACTTAAGTGCTTATATAAATAAATAAAGATCTAATATTAACAATTGGAATATATTATTTAATAAATAAACAATTTTATAGTGAAATGATGTAGTATTGAATATTTGAAATTATAAAAGAAACTAAGATTAACGTGGATCGATCAGGTTATACATGATTAAGGCCTCAACTTTGTTAGATCAAATTTTGTAAGTGACATACTAATTAACATGTACGTATTCGTATTTATTTTATAAATGGGCTGAACAGCCAATAAGGTTGTAATTGAAAACACTTGTCACTTTTCAACATGTACGTATCTCTAAATATGCATTTAATGGCTAATTTTTATGATGATGTTGAAATTATAAAGTGATTTGTGAAAGGGAAAGACCAACAAGAATGCATATGTGTGTGTATATATATATATAATATGGTCTTGATATAATGCATGAGGTGTAGGGTCAGTAGGGTCAAAGCATCTTGTGAGAAAGCAACAAAATTAAGAAAATGGTCGGCTGAGAGTGCTTGCTAATTGCTCAAAATATCTTTTTTTTATTATTTTTATTTATAATAATTACTTAAATATGGAGAAATAAATACACAAATGACCTTATCATCAACCATGGAAACTAAATACATAGATCTTGAATTGAAAAAACCTCACTTTCTCTACCGGTTTAATTGTCGTAATGTCTTTTTATAATCAAATTCCAAATGGTCTTGATTACATTCCGACGGTGTGTTTATTTATAACCAAATTCCAAATTGTCTTCATGTCTTGATTACATTCCGAAAATCTATAACTAAAAAAGAGCTAAGGTTAAGATATATTAATTTGACTTTTTATTTTCATCCGACAATTAATAGTGGCAAAGCATAAGAAATAAGGCGGCCTTAAAATAATTAGGGATTCTCCGTTGGGTTTTTCTTTAGTAAAAAATAATTATGAACCGTAAGCTATTTACATTTTCAACCACTCTCTCTATATATATATATGCGTATTCATTTGTAAATTGTATATGTATTCACATACAGGGTGGTAGTCGTTGTAATGCATGTGAATTTTTAGTATAATACTTAGCTCATACGTCAACATCTCTAACTACTTATTAAAAAAAAAAACACTAAACCTTCAAGACAATTAATTATCTTATGAATACCTCACCAAGACCCTGTAATTAGTTATATTCAATCACTGGTCATATACAATACATCACATACCCTGTAATACCAACAAAGCCTTTGTCAACCAAAAATTGTATAAAGCTAAAGTATAACAATAAAAAGATGTGCCTTTTCTTAAGCACTAAATCATGTGGCTTACCAAATAGTTGCCAGAAACTATTATTAAACCTCAGGGTTCAGATTATGGAAAAATTTAGTACTTAGAATTCAAGTTTACATAATCTCTATAACTAATTAGTAATTACCATAGTACAAGATATTTAATTTCGTAATAATATTGTTGGTTCCTACATTCATTGTAAATGACCAAATTCCCACATACACTTCGATAGTGTAAGTTGGTTGTCATCATAAAATAAAATAAAATAAAAAACAAAAAACAATAAATTACGTGGCAAATTGCCATTTGTGGGTTCTGATTTCTGAAAGACCAAAGTACTTCACTCACTGTGTGAATAGTAACTGTTTAACTGTAACAACACTGACTTTGAGGTTCATGAAAAAAAATAAAAATAAAAATAAAAATAAAACGATATTACCCTCTCTCTCTCTCTTCGCTCTCTCTCTCTCTTCATATGTCACTTTGTCAACCAAAAAAGAGAGACCTTTACTTTAATGGATGGTTTTGACATTTAGTGAAAATGTGGTGAAAAATAGTAGAGGACCCAATGTGCGAATAAAAAATAAATAAAAACAAACAAAAAGAAGAGAGAAAAAAAAAAAAAGAAAAAAAAAAGGGAAAGCATGAGAACTCAACATATTCAACAATGAAATGAATAATAGCCATCATTACTAAAACCAACCCCAAAAACCAAAAAGACCAATAGATAAAAAGCTTTTTTTTTTTTTTTTGGGACCTGGATTTGCGTAGGATCCAAGTCCTTTCCCAGTCACTCTTCTCTCTCTCTCTCTCTCTCTCTCTCTCTCTCTCTCTCTCTACTTTTTATCTTGTCTTTACCAAAATGTTTACCTGACTTTCTTGTAAAAGACACAGAGAGAGAAGGAAAATTCCGGGTTATGGATATTGAGGTGAATGTATCTATTTATGGGTTTTGATACCTCTGGAGTGACTATTCATATTCATGGGAATTGGAGATTTTATCTGATCTGGGTTTGACCAAATTCTGCCTATTGTGTCTCTGCAAAATCTCAATCTATTGCAGGTGAGTGATGTTTTCATGACACTTAATTGCTAATTTCTATTTATCACCTCTTTTTTTTAATATACTTATCCTCAACAATTATAAGTTTATTACTTAATATCATGTTCATCTAGTTGGAAAGGAATTCGGTTTGGTTTTAATTTTTTGTTGCTCTTTTAGTACCATCATTATGAGAGTAGGTGGGAAGGATTTTTTTTGGTTGGGTTCTTATAAACATGTATTGTTTGATGATATGTTAAAGTGTTTTCATAAGCTAATTCAATTGGCCTTTTAAATGAGTAAGGAGAGCCTATTTGTTGTCTAAGATTTATTGGTTGAAAGTGAGCTGTATTTAAATTTGTTTTCTTTTTTTGGCTCTGAATTTTGAGTCTCTTTTTTATCGCATAAAGAATGGCTTTTTGAATCAAATCCACACACCCTTTTGATCAATTTGAGGTTTACATATGAAATTCAGAAGGTTTACTAATTACTTCTTTGTTTCTCTAACTTCATGAACATCATATTGTTGTGCTGATTTATACTATTTGTTTCTGTTTTTAATGTGTGTTTTAAGCTTTAGGAAACATCCAAATTCAATGACATTTCCATTGCTAATTTTGCAGTGACAGATATTGCTTTATGGGTTGGTTGACCAAGATTTTTAAAGGCTCAAGCCATAGCTCAAATGGGCACTACCATGGAAGCTACAGAGATGAAGGGTATTGGACCGAACGCCGCAACTCGGTGGTAACCGCAGTTTTCTGGTTTTTAAGCCTATGTTCTTGCTCCCTGATTGCGCGAATTCGCCGTGGCTAATTGCGCTAATTCTTTTCGATTTTGTTGAAACGACATGGCAGGACGAGTTGTCGGATTTTGACAAAGATGAGATTGATTGCGCGATTGCGCTTTCCCTTGCGGAAGCCGATCAGAAGGGGAAAAAAGTAGTTGGTAAGTTTTGTGGCAACAAGGCTTCATATTCAGATTGAAACAAAGGCTTCTTTCTGTAGAATTTTTTGCTCAACATGTTGACAATGTAGCTTTGAAATGACAATACTATTTATCTGCGAAAAAATCGGGCTCAAGTAGGTCCTAGATAAGTGTTGAGCTGGGCTCAAAGCTTGAGTTACTACTCTTTATTTAGTGTAGAGTAAATTCGAAATTCCGAATGATCTTTTCAGTTTTGGTGTTTTTCAGCTATTATTACAAACATGTTACTACAATTTTTAGTGTTTTCAAGGCTAATATTTTCCTGATAACTCTTTCAGAAGATGAAGAATCTGAATCGGAATCGGACGAGGACGAATGCATTGCCAAGGTTCAACCGGAGGAGGACGAAGAGCCACCGGCTATAGTTGAACCCGAGAAAGACGAGCTGATTTCGGAAATTCAGTTGGAGGAAGATAAACAACTTGCCTGGGCTATTCAAGAAAGCCTGGCCATGGACTCGCCTCCTCGTCATGATAGTGGCGACTCGTTTCATCCCCATCCGTTCAATTTCCCGTCGGGTTACAGGTAAACCCAAGGATAATATTAGCCCCGTTCGAAGTCCTAAAATCCTTGAGCTCTGAGATTTCCAATCAGGTGCATATTAGTTTGGTTTCGGGACTGTCTTAAAAAATTTGTGACTTTCATTGTGAATTTCTCACAGGGTTTGCGCCGGCTGCAACGCTGAGATTGGCCACGGGCGGTTTTTGAGTTGCATGGATGCGGTTTGGCATCCGGAATGTTTCCGCTGCAACGCCTGCAACAATCCCATCACCGATTACGAGGTCCTAATTGGTCCAAAACTGCTCGATTTCCTCCATTTGCTTTCCCTTTTTTCGTATCCGCTGATTCAAGACTCTCTTTCTCGTGACAGTTTTCCATGTCGGGCAAACGTCCCTACCACAAATCATGCTACAAGGAGCAGCATCACCCGAGATGCGATGTCTGCAGTAGCTTCGTTGCGTTTCTTGTCCTTTAAGGCTCTCTGATTTTGTTTTGTCCAAAAAATTTTCGCCTAATGTCGAGCAATCTTTTTATTTATTTAGTTTTTCTTTCAGATTCCAATGAATTCATCGGGCCAGATCGAGTATCGGGCCCACCCGTTCTGGCTCCAAAAGTACTGTCCCTCGCACGAGCACGATGGCACTCCTCGGTGTTGCAGCTGCGAAAGAATGGAGGTGAGTTAGCGAAAAGTACTAAAGGCGATTGTAGGTGTAACCAATGAAACAAATGATTTTTATTTGACTTCCAAAACCACGCAGCCAAGGGACACGAAGTACTTGTCACTGGACGACGGTCGGAAGCTCTGCCTGGAGTGTCTGGACTCCTCGATCATGGACACGCACGAATGCCAACCGCTCTACCTCGAAATACAGGACTTCTACGAAGGTTTGAACATGAAAGTCGAGCAGCAAATCCCGATGCTCTTGGTCGAGAGACAGGCTCTCAATGAGGCCATGGAAGGAGAGAAAAATGTAAGTCAGTCAATTTTTTTTTTATTCTTATTATCATTTTTATTTCTTCACATTTAAATTAGCTAACGTTAGCAAAATGCTTTTCAGGGTCATCATCACTTGCCAGAGACCAGAGGACTCTGCTTATCAGAAGAACAAACTGTTACCACTGTAAGAGAGCTTTCTTATACGAAAACAACTTGATCTTAAATTAAGTATTTGGTACAACATCTTTGACAGTTTTTGTTACCTTACTTTGACAGATTTTAAAGAGGCCAACGATTGGTGCGGGATATAGATTCATTGACATGATAACTGAGCCTTACAGGCTGATCCGTAAATGCGAAGTTACCGCGATTCTTGTTCTCTATGGCCTTCCTAGGTAACTACATTTCATGTTCTTTTTTTTTTTTTTCCCTTTATTTTGCATGATACTTGGTAATTATCGCATCCATGGCTTAACGAAACTTGTTACACAGATTGTTGACAGGCTCAATTCTTGCTCATGAAATGATGCACGCTTGGCTTAGACTTAAAGGTAAATTTTCTTTTTCTTGTACATTTGTGAATTTTTGTCCTTTTTTAATTTCCACTACTAGCTTGCATTGTCAAAAGAAAAGCGCAAAGTTTTACTTGAATTTTGAGTCTAAAAAATCAGCGTCGAATTTAGACAGAAATAACGCTTCATCTATCTCTTAGAAAATAGATAACATGTCGTCTAATTTTCGGTGGACGCTTTTAGTTTCAGGTGCAACTTGTCAAAAATTAAAAGATCTATAAGAAACTTCCCAATTACATCAAGTTTGGGGTATTACTTGTTTTTCGTATTTCGATAATGTTATGTCATGCCATGACAGGCTATCCAAATCTTAGTCCCGAGGTCGAGGAAGGTATTTGTCAGGTCCTGGCACACTTGTGGTTAGAGTCCGAGATGTATTCGGGGCCTGGCAATGATGTCCCCTCCTCGTCCTCCTCCTCGACATCCTCATCCCAGCCTGGTTCCACGTCGTCCAAGAAGGGGAAGCGTTCCGACTGCGAGAAGAAGCTTGGTGAGTTTTTCAAACACCAAATCGAGTCGGACTCCTCGTCCGCCTATGGCGTAGGGTTCCGGAAAGGCAATCAGGCAGTTTCCGAGTACGGACTGAAAAGGACACTTGACCATATCAAGATGACTGGAAGCTTTCCCTTATGATTTTCCATAGAGACATTGAGACACACATATATACACTAAATATATGATTAGGACTAAAACTGCATTGTGGGAAAAAAATAAAATGAAAGGAAAGGTATATTACAGCAAAAAATAAGATAAAAAAATTTAAGGATGGAAATGGTTGATTCAATATGAATCCCTCTGATATCTCTTCATAAATGTTTGTAGAACCACATATAAAAAATTATAATGTATACTTTGAAGATGTTTTGAAGAACTAGAAATTGTCTACAATATATTATTTCATATGGAATGAAAACGGCATAATTTCCAAAATAACGCTTGTCTTGGATTGCAATTTAATACATATTGATACATTTTTTTTCCTTGTTGCTCTCATTTGACCCAGTTCCAATGTGTGTTTTTATACTTGTACAAAAGCAAAAGTAAGTTCTATAAGAGAAGAGTTTGTCAGAACGCTGTCGTTTTAAGAGATAATGTAGACTTAAAGCTGTCGTTTCTTATGGCATATGACGTCGTTTTGTAAGTCATTGTTGTTTGTATGGAGGTTTATTGTCGTTTCACGTTTGTTGTCGTTTATTTAAGTTTTGTAGTTTTAATAGGGTCTGTTATGTACTTCTCTCTGTTTGAAAACTTTTCGTTGTTTTTAATGATCTGTTGTCCTCAAGATACTGAGAGGTATGTCGTACATAACGGTTATTGTCGTTTGTATATTGGTCTCTAGTTTTCTGTCTATAGTCAGTTAAAAATTTGATGTTGACTTTACAAGAATTCGTCGTTGCAACTATTTATGTTGTTTTCAGATTTCCAGCTCTCAGAATATTTCATTGTCGTTTTTATAATTACTGTCGTTTTACTGATTGTTGTCGTTTAAAGTGTTTATTGTCGTTTATCAATTGACGTCTCTCCAGCTTTAAGACCTGGGGTAACAGTATCAGTAACACGAAGAAATTTATGTCGTTCAGAGGACGTCTTTGTTTCATCAATGTTGTCGTTTTCTCAATATTGTCGTTTATACAAGATTGTTGTCGTTTTCACAATATTGTCATGTCGTTTAAGTATTTTGCGTCCCTATCAAGTACCCCGGTAACCATGAGCACATTTATGTCGTTTCTGTAAACTCAGGTGCATTTCCTTGTTTATTTGTTGTCGTTTGCTCAATTTTGTCGTTTATATACGATTTTTGTCGTTTAATTGTTTATTGTATTCTGAAATATTGTTGATGTCTTTTTAAGGCATCGTCTTTCCAACTACATATTTTTAGTAGTTTTGGATTTCAACCATCTTTATATTTATCCTCGTTCTCCCACATATATTTGAAACCTGTCGTTTTCCTGATACTTGTCGTTTATAACGTATATTGTCGTTTTCATAGTTAGACATCGCTCCGGAAGCTTCGGATCTCAAAACCAGTGTATCAAACACCCCCATTCACCATCAAGACATTTTTGTCATTTCATTAATCCCGGGACACACATCTTTGTCATTCTTATCAACACTGTCGTTTATATAAATCATGTCGTTTTTCTCACAACCGTCGTTTCAAACATATATTGTCGTTTTTCAACTTGACGTTACTCCAGTACTCGAACTATTATTTAACCGCTCTCCTTCGGACAAAAAGCCCAACAAACAAAACAAAACTCAAACCTCTCACTCACAAAAAAAAAAAAAAAAAAAAAAAAAAAAAAAAAAAAAAAAAGAAGAAGACACCCTCGAAGGTCTAACCTTTTTCGTTGCTAAACCCATTTACCCAAATGCAATAATTCAGCCACATATTCGTTCTCCACACTCCAATCTCAACCAATCAATATATATATATATATTGCAGACCAAATGTTCGATGTTTTGTCTACATGACGCTTCCAATGCAGTCGAAGCAAAGCCTTCTTCGCATCCTAACTCAGCAACTCACCAAAACAGCCTCAAGCCAACAGACTCGCCACTACTCTCGCCACCCATTTCCTAACAAGCTCTCGCACTACCTCTACCGCGCCAAACTCATCGACTCCATCCGCCTCGCCCTGCGCGCCGCCCCCGCAGCCGACGCGCTCCCGCGCGCGCTCGGCGACCGCCTCCTCGACCGCTTCGTCGTCGCCAACGCCCTGCGCTGCGCGCCCTCGGCGGAGTCCGCGCTCGCCCTCGCCGAGGCGCTCGAGGCCGTCCCGCACTTCTCGCACGGCCAGAACACGGTGCACGCGCTCGCCACCGTCCTCGCCAAGTCCCGCCGGAGCGCCGAGCTCAAGTCTTTGATCAATGCCGTCAATGTCGGGAGGTTTCCGAACGTCAGCATCACCTTCATGAACCTCATGCATTGGTACGCTGCGTCCGGAGACCTTGACTCCGTTCTTCAGGTAGGGATGAAAACGGTTCGGTTCGGTTCAGTTCGATTTTATTTAATTGACCGTATTGTATTTTACTGTATTATACTTTTCGGGTTTTCGGCTTTTCTTATGCCTGTATCTGCAGGTTTGGAGTGACTACAGGCTCACGAGCGAGCGCGGCGTCTGCGCGGAGTCTTACAACATTGTGATGCGTCTCTACGCACAGACGGGGAACGACTCCGAGGCCGTGAACACCTTTTATCGAATGATCGACGAAGGCGCGATTCCGAATTGCCGGACTTACAAGATAATGATCGAACACCTTGTCAACTCGGGGATGTTGGGCCCGGCGAGGGAGGTTTTTCGCCTTTTGCCTGCGTTGAGGATCAGGCGGACTTCGAACCAGTACTTGCTGTTGGTAGAAGGGTATGTCGGTGTCAAACAGTTCGACACTGTCAAGGCTTTGCTCGAGGAAATGCGGGCGGACGGAATTTTGCCTGGGCGAGCGATGCGCTTGTCGTTGGAGAGGATGCGCGATGCCGGGTTCGTCAAAGAGAGCGAGGAGTTTCTGGAGGAAATGGTGCCGGACGGGCGGATCAAGAGCATTGAGTATTGCGTCGGTGGTGGTGGGGATGAGGACGAGGATGAGGACGAGGAGGAGGAAGAGGACGAGGACGAGGAGGAGGGTGTTCGGCTGAAACCTTGGTTGGATCCGAGAGCTTTGGCGAGTGCATTGGCGAAATGGGGCCCCGAGGAGGTTTCGGCGTTGGAGGGTGCGAATTTCGTGTGGACAAGCCGGTTGTTTTGCAAGACTCTTAGGAATTTAAAGTCGCCGGAGACGGCTTGGAAATTCTTCTGCTGGGTTGCTCTTCAGCCCGGGTTCACACACGACATATTCACGGTACAAAGGACTATGACGCTCTTGGCTCGCCATGGCCGAGCCGAATTGGTCGATAAGCTCATGTCGAAAATCAGGACGGAAGGCATGAGGCTTCCCTTCTCAACCATCAGGCTGATCATTGATTTCTATGGCCTGTCGAAGCAAGCCGACGCGGCCCTGAAGGTGTTTCGTGAGGACAGAGACCTGTGCGGCTCAATATCGAACTTCAACATGATGGTTTTGTACTCATCGCTCCTCCGAACGTTGACCAAGTGCGGGAGGGACTCCGACGCCATGGGCGTGCTTGAAGAGATGATCTCGCAAGGAATACGCCCCGATGTCCAGACGTTTTCGGGGCTAATGCATCACTTCGCGGCGAATGGGGACATCAAGACGGTGCAGAAGCTCTTTGCAACGGTCAGGCAATGCGAAATTGAGCCCGACGGCTACATGTTCAAAGTGCTTATCCAAGCCTATTGCAAGTGCGAGAGAGCCGCGCTCGCGTGGAGAGCGTTCGAGGACTTGAGGAGCCTAAACTTGGCGCCCGACACCGCCACGAAAGATCTTCTCGTGAAGAGCCTTTGGAAGGAAGGCAAGCGGCGAGAGGCGGCCGCCGTGGAGGAGAGCTGCCGGGAAGTAAGCGACGTCCTTCCGCTTCGATTGCGCGGCCACATTTGGACAGTCAGCTCTGCTGATCTCGCTAGAGTTTTCGAAATTTACTCAAACAGCTTTAAATCAAATGTTGTTTAGACACTTTTGAATTGCAAAAGAACTACTGTGTGACACTTGTTTTCTTTTTTTTTGGGTTCAATTTATTATAAAATTTTATTTCAAAGTCTAATTTTTCATTTCATCAGATAATTTGATTGCATACAAGACTAGACAAGAAATAATCACATAATTTGCATTACTAAACTATTTTCTGTAGTTATCTTTCTCTGTCTCTCTGAGTCTCAGTCGCTTTTGAGTCACATTTCAAACTACCATTTATTTGTTAGCAACTCATTTGTTTTTATGCGGTTGTCTTGAAACTTAGAGCTACATAAAATAATAATGACATCTATAACAACAATATATAATAATGTTGGAATTGTTCAAAATGCCAATGCATGAGTGTTTCAGAAGGCCTGCACTAACAGAAACTACACTCGCAATTGTCCCATTTGATTGCGACAACCCTTAATCAGCATCGACATCTTTATGCTAGTTTAGGACAAGTACAATCAGAATATTCTCAATAATTCTCATGAGACAATAAACATTACAAAGTCCCATCTGACTTCGTTTTATTTATTTATCTATGCATAAAAACTATAATAAATATGGCATCTTCTTGGCTCATGCCGTCCCTACTTTTGATTTCAGTTCCAAACCAACCCAATGACTCTGACAATTTGACTCATTCACAGCAAAAAAATGGGACTTAAAATATAGCATTCAGAGAATAATACCAAATCTGATGTATTTGGTTCTGTTCTGTTTTGTATTGTATGTGAATACAATATCACCATAGATGACGTACATATAGCGACCATTATTGCTATATTTATTGATCTTTTGAAAAATAAAAACAAATACGGAGAAGAAAGCTAGGAATCTAGGATATGATCAGATCACACAAAATGCTCTGAAAGCTCTTTGCTATTCTTTTCAGCGTATTCTTCACCTTTTAGTTTGGAATCTAAAACTGTCTTAGTTTTTGGAAAGTGCTTATAATATATGACATAACTAGTTAAAGTGCTTGAGAATCCGAAGTTAAAAGAAAAATGGAAATATCTTTCACTTCCAGTTCCACTTCCACACACGCCTTTTGTCTCTTTTTCCTCTTCTTTGCCACGCTTGTTTCGGCTCAGCCGCCGCAGTCTGGCGGCGCAAACTTCTCCTGCGCGGCGAGGCCGACATCCTCGTGCGACGCCTACGTCGCGTACGTCGCGCAATCTCCCGACTTTACCAGCCTGAAGAGCGTATCGGACCTGTTCGGCGTCGCGAGCTCTTCGATTGCGGAGGCTAGTAGTTTGGTGTCCGAGGACGTCGAGCTAATCCCGGGCCAGCTCTTGCTTGTACCGCTCGGCTGCGGCTGCAACGGAAGCCACTACTTTGCCAATGTAACCTACACCGTCAAGGCCGGGGACAACTACTACTTGTTGTCCACACACGCGTTCGAAAACCTCACCGACTGGCACGTTGTGGTGGACGCGAACCCGGCCCTGAAGCCGAACTTGTTGCAGCCCGGCGACAAGCTAGTCTTCCCGTTGTTTTGCGGTTGCCCTTCGGAAAAATCGCTCTCCGAAAACAGGATTAGGTATCAACCCCTTGTTTGGGGTTCTCATTCAAATATTCTCTCTTTTTTTTTTTTTTTATACTTTTCTAACCCCAACGCAACATTTCTCGGATAAGACTACTTGATGATTCGAGATCTTTGACTTTTATGCTCGATATTTTGTTTCAGGTATCTCATTACCTACGTGTGGCAGCCGGGGGACGACGTTGCCCGAGTTGCCGCCACGTTCAACGCATCCAAAGGCGACATTGAAGCCGAAAACAAGTACCGAAACTTCAGCGCTGCGGTGGGCTTGCCAGTGCTTATCCCCGTGTCCCGGCTTCCCACCCTCTCGCAGCCCTCCCCACGCCGCAAAAACAGCCTCAAACATCGGTGGATCGCCATCGCGGCCATAAGCTCGGCAGGCGCTATGCTCATTTCTATTGTAGCAATTCTCCTTGTTCACGCACTTGGTTTGTGTCAACAGAGAAAAAGTCTTGACCGCAAGGACTCGGCTTTGGAGAAGCTCGGCGAAGGCGAAGATTTCGAGGGATGGGCCAGGCAGGGCAAGCTTCTTCCTGGATTGTCAGGCTATCTGGGCAAGCCAACCGTGTATGACATTCAAACAATCATGGAAGCTACGATGAATCTGAGCGACTTGTGCAAGGTTGGAGGGTCAGTGTACAAGGCCATGATTGATGGGAAATTGTTGGCAGTGAAAAAGGCCAAAGAGGACTTCACGGAGGAGCTAAAGATTTTGCAAAAAGTCAACCATGGGAACCTAGTGAACTTGCTTGGGATCTCCCTGGACAGCGGCGGAGCTTGCTTCTTCGTGTTCGAGTTCGCCGAAAACGGCTCGCTCGACGCGTGGCTGCGGGCGGGGGCGGGGCACCTGAGCTGGCGGCAGAGGCTGCATGTGGCGCTGGACGTCGCGCACGGGCTGCAGTACATGCACGAGCACGCGCAGCCGAGCCTCGCGCACCGCGGCATCAGGGCGGGGAGCGTCCTCCTGGACGCCAAGCTCAAGGCGAAGATCTCCGACTTCTCGAGGGCGGGCCCGGCCGAGGCTCCCTCGGCGCTTAAGGCCGACGTTTTCGCGTTCGGGCTCGTCCTCCTGGAGCTCCTCTCGGGACGGGAGGCGGTGCCCGGGGACGGGGACAGGGAGGCTTCGGAGAGGGGGAGAGAGGAGAGAGTTAGGGAGTGGATTGACCCAAAGTTGGAGGGGTTTTATCCCATTGAAGGGGCATTGAGCTTGATGGCATTGGCGAAGGCTTGTACTCAAGAGAGTCCATTGTCAAGGCCAAGCATGGGAGAGATTGTGTTTAGCCTTTCGCTTCTCACTCAGTCGTTTTCTGAGGCTTTGGAAGCTTCTTCTTGGACTTGCACTTTAGAAGGAGAAGAAGAGCTTGTCCAAATTACTAGCTCAATTACGGCTCGCTAATTTTGATTTAAGAAAAATTATTAGCTTTGTTCTTGATATGTCATTGCTAAGAAAGTGGCAATTGCTTGTATAGTTTTGAGGAAATTTTGCTATTATTAGTGTGTACAGTGATTAAATTCTATTTCTTTCTTCTTAGTTAATGCCGTTTGTTCTTTTGTTGTTGTTATTGAGTAGTTGTTCTCTTTTTGAATCATTGTCGTTTTTGGACGGTTGTCGTTTTCTGTTACATGTTATTTTCAATTGGCATTGTTTGTGAGGTCACTCATCTTTCCATAGGTGTCGTTTTTCATCTACGTCAATATAACCTTTAGTGTTGTTTTGTTTCATAGTCGTATGTTCTTCTTATCTTTTTTATAAATGGTTATTTTGAGTCGATGTCCTTTGTTCTTCAATGTTGTTATGGCTTCTGAATCTTTCTGTTTTTTCACTGTTGTCGTTTTCTGTTCCTTGTTATTTTTAACTGGTGTCGTTTATGAAGTCACTGTTGCAGTTCCATAAGTACTAAACGACCTCGTTTAGCTTTAGTGTCGTTTAATGTCACGGTGTTTCTCACTTCTCTTTTTAATTTGAAACATTGTCATTTTTCAATGTCGTTTGTCGTTTATGGTTGTTTTTCAAGTATACAATACGATACCTCAAATGTATCTTTAAATCAAGTGGCACTTTTTTTTAACCAAAACATTACTGCAAGTACCTTTTTTTTTTTTTGAAAGAATGCAAGTACTTTTCTTTTCTGTTTGTTGTTGGCTATGTTCAATCACTCACAAATAAAGTAGATATCCACACAACCATATTTAATACAGCAAATGGCAGCTTCTTCAAGCCGTTGACTTTTTCACTCACTTTACACACACAGATCAAAGACACCCTAGTTAAACCAAAAAACAAAAAAATACAGGTTTTGCAAAAATGGCTTCACCAACAAAGACATACATCTTCTGTTCTCTACTAATGTCTCTCCTCTTTGCTTACTCTGCATCAGTACAGTTAGATGACAAAGGTATATATATATATATATAAATATTTATTCTTAATTATATGCATAACTTTTTTTTTTCTCTATATGTCTCATTTTGATTGCTATAAACATACATACATGTACAAAAAAGATTGGTACTTTTGGCTTCCACTCTACTCTGGCGCTTGTGTTGTGAATCTTCTCAACTGGGCAGTCTCTTCCAAGGCGATCCGAGTCCTCGCCGAGGCCGAGCTATGCCTTGCAATCTCGCTCTTCGTCAAGGTTGTGATTGAGGACATTGTGTTCTTCAATGGCATATCTGGATTTTGGTCACTTGATTTGAGTGAGAGAGTTGTAAGAGAGAAGACTGGAAGCGGATTGGTCGCGATCGCGATGGTTTTGCAGATGATAGCATCGTCTTCGAAAATTCGACAAGGTTCGGAGAACAAGGACATGAACAAGTTCACTAGATATGTTGAATTTGGTAAGAACTATGATTGTTTGTATTTTTTTTTTGTGACTAGTGATGAATTTTATTTATTTATTTTGTTATTTTTGTGGTGATTTTAATAGGAATGGTGAGCTTGGTGGGATTCAGTTATGGCCTTCCTTTTGTGTTCTTTGTGATTCAGAAAGGTGAAATGAAATTTGATCAAACAGTACTGTAGGCCATATATTGAAGAGTCAGACTTTTGATTGTTGATGTAACAGTTATAATATATGCTCATGATTATATAATTACATGTTGCGTTTTTTTTTTTTTTTTGCTCAGTAATTACATGTTGCTAAGTAAATACTATTATATAAATCAAATTTCCAGATAGATGTTTCATAATTTGTAATCAAAGAAGTTTGCTTTTATTTTTCTCAGATCCGATTGCATCGTTAAGTTGACTCAACAACTTATATATATTACGTCAGAAAAAAAAAAAATTATGCTTGATGTATTTGGGAATATTTGTTCAGCTTTTTGTCGTTTTAGAGTTATTGTCGTTTTTTATTTCTTGTCATTTTTATGAGGATTTTATTCGTCGTTCTATCACATATCATCTTTTAAAGATATTAGTGTAGTTTCTCACGTGTTGCCAGCTATTAGTTCTCAAAGCCTGTCGTCGTTTTCAAATATTGTCGTTTCTGTTTTATCGTCGTTTTTGGAGGAGTTTTTCATTTTTATAGGATTTTGCTCTAAAGAGTTATTTTTGTATTGACGATCTTTGTCGTTTTAATAAAAAATGCTATCAATCCATGCTATATCAAGCACTATGCTTATAATTAATGTGTGATTGTTGGTTCTCGTCATTTTGTCGCTTTCTCGGATATTTTGTCGATTTTACTCTGGTCATTTTTATGATCGTTTTTTTGGCGTTCGGAAACGTATCATCGTTTATTATCTATATTGTCACTTCCTGAAAATTGTAGTTTATTAGTTCGAAAAGCTTGTTGTCGTTTTTAAAGGAATATGTCGTTTTCACAAAACAATGTCGTTTGTATGATTTTTTTTTGGTTGAAAAAAGCTATTTTCAGGTCGAAAATCTCTTAGGTTTGATAATTTTCATTTGATTATTGTTTGCAGTAGACCTATTCATTTTTCCAGTGTACTATCTTTTTCTATAATTATTGTCGTTTTTCAATGGACAGTAAATTGTCGTTTAAAGTTTTATTGTCGTTTTTACAGGTATCTGTCGTTTATGGTATACATATCTATTATTGCTTAGAGAAGGGCACTAAACATGCCATTATCGATTCATATTCGACCATGAACCTTAATTTATTGTCGATTTTAGTTTCTCGTCTTTTTGAAAATCTGTTGTTTATGGAAGACACTGTCGTTTTTGTAAACATCTTTTATGTACAAAAGAGAAAATCTCAGTTTGGTGATATTTTTCATTCGATTATCAATGTTTTTCGAACATACTGTCGCTTTCATCAAATACTGTCGTTTTCTATAACTACGTCATTTGTCGTTTTTAGGATTGTTGTCGTTTATGATATCCATATCTCAATTGAGTGGTGCACCGCACTAAACATGCCATTATGGCTTCAGAGTTATCATGGATTCATATTTTGTTGTAATTTTTCAATTTTTTCGTTTTTGATTTTGTCGTCGTTTCCATGATGAACTTGTCGTTTTTGGAAGATACTGTCGTCGATGTATTTTTGCTGTTCAAAGAGCTATTTTCTTGTGGACGGTATTTGTCCGTTAATTGCCCTTTTTCATCGGTATATTTAAAAGATATCATATCTTTTTCGATCTGCTTTAAGTCACACAGCAAATTTTGTCGGTTGCTATTGACACAGCAATTTGTCGTTTATCGAATTGCCATCGCTTCTACAGGTGTTTGTCGTTTATGCTATCCGTATCTTAAATTCAGTAGAGAACACCACTAAACATGCCATTATTTAACTATATATAATTTGTGTAAAACGTTTCTTTAGGGAGTTTCGTCACGTTTTTTCAAAACACTTTCGTGGCGTTTTTTTTGCGTTTTTTTCGAAAAAAAACGCGTTTTTTAGGGGTAAAAATGAATTTTTTTTAAAAAAATGAGCCCAAGTGAGAATAATATAAATTTGAGGGTCAGCAAAAAAAAAAAAAGAGGCATGCAGTCATCTGAAAAAGGCCTGACGCGGGCCCCATAACGCATCAGGCCCCGTTTCACGTGCGTGGTGGGCGCGTGTGCTACACGCACCAATCTCTTTTGGGCGCGGGTAGTGCACGCGACTTTTTTTTTGTCCTCTCTCTCTCTCTCTCTCTCTCTCTCTCCACCTTCTCTTCTTCCTTGCTCTCTCTCTCTCCCCCACCTTCTCTTCTTCCTTGCGTGGGCGCGCGTGAAGCTTTTTTTTTTTCTTTTTTTTTTTTTTCTTTTTCTTTTTTCCTTCTTTATTTTCATTTTCTCTTTTTTTGTTCTCCTTTTTACTTCAATTTCTTTTTTTGTTTCTTCTATTTTTTATTGCTTTTCTTCCTTTTTTTTATTGTATTTTTTTAAATACAAAAAATAGATCATTTTGATACATTTTTCTCTTTTTTTTTTTCTCCTTTTTGCTTCTTTTTTTTAGCTTGATTTTATTATTGTATTTTTTATTATAAAAATACATATAATTTTGACAAATTTAAAATATATTTTTATGGGGTTTATAGCTAAATGGCCTAATTTTAGAACTTATTTAAAAAAATGTCAACAACTTTTTAAAATTAGGTAAATGGCCCATTCTTGGTAAGTAGACAAAATACTATGGTAAGCGGATCAAATACCAGTTATTTTTAGCTTGAATTTTGTCTGCTTACCATGGTAATTTATCTGCTTACTCAAAGTTTTTTTAGGGGTATACCGATTATTTACCATGGTAAGTAGACAAAACACAAGCTAAAAATGGCTGGTATTTCATCCGCTTACTATAGTATTTTGTCAACTTACCACGAACGGGCCTTTCACCTAATTTTAAAAAGTTGTGGATATTTTTTTAATATGATGTAAAAAATGGACTATTTACCCAAATTTTCCTATTTTTATATATATTAAAAGTATAATTTAAAATATTTATCATATAAAATTAAAATACTTTTCGTTCGCGCGTGCTACTCGGCTAGTAACTTCAAATTCACCAACGATTCTTCTCCTAAGCATCTAGAAGAGCCAATATGTTCTAAGCACAATCTTAAAAAAAAAAAAAAAAGAAAAAAAAAGAGAGAATTAATTATCATGACTTTACGTACATGATAATTAATAAAAAATTTTGTCGCATGTAATAAATGACTGTATTGTCACGATATCGAGTCATGAAAACAACATACCATAATTCATAACCAATTAAAAATTTGAGAATAAAATTGGTGTAGGACCAAGTACCATACTTTTTAAATAGATTCTGAATCCTCTATGCCGTTGGTCACAGGCAAAAAATATTTACTGAGAATAGACATGTGACTGACTAAGACAGGTAAATTATGAATACTAAATTATTGAGTTCACTAGTAATGCTATTCATTGATATAGAAAGATAATTCAATTTTACCATAAACGGTGGCAAAAGAATAAAAGTGTCATATGACATTGGTATATAACATCATCTCAATCACACAAAATAACTCTAATACATTGTCACATATGTAGTGATCTTATTGATATTATCAATAGTGACAAAGAAATATTTCACTTGAACGATTCAATCATATTTTTGACGAGGATTTTCTCATTAGAATCTCTAATATTCAAGCTTGACTAGTACACAAAGCAGTGTTGTGTGAACTTGTCTCAACTTCATTTTTCCAAGTCTTATTCACTACTTTTAATACCATTAATGATCAACATCATTATTAGCCAATTCAAATCAAACAAACTTGCCCAAAACCAATTACTAATCACCCATAATACTTGAGACCCTCCTTGACGAACCTATCAAAATCATTATAAGAAGACCCTCCAACATCCGTAGCCTCAAAAGCTTTCTTCTTCCACTCCAAAGCCCTTTCCCTCATTTTCTTCCCCTTCTCTCCGCCCACCATCTCCCCCACGAGCCTCGCCACCTCATCGCGCCTTACGTCGCTGTCCAACTCCACGCCGTTACCCCACGCGGTGCACGCGAAACGGCACGTCGTCTGCTGGTCCCCGAAGAAAGGCCAGCAGATCATAGGAACGCCCCACGAAACGGTCTCCAGAGTCGAATTCCAACCACAATGCGTCAAGAAAACAGCGACCGCGGGGTGCGCCAACACCTCTCGCTGCGGACACCACGTGGCCAGCATCCCTCGGCCCTCGATCTCCCCGAAAAACTCCTCGGGCAACGTGGCTGAATCCGAGCCTATCACCACATCGGGCCTCACGATCCACAGGAAATCGCGCTCGCTCTTCGCGAGCCCCCAAGCGAATTCCCTAAGGTTTTGCTCGGTCATCATGGTGACGCTCCCGTAGTTCACATACACGACCGAGTTGGGCTCTCTCTCGTCGAGCCATCGGAGACACGAGGCGTCTTCTCGCCATAGGCTCGAGCTCAGCGCATTGAGCGGGCTTTCGCGCGGGAGGTGCCTTAGGAGCAAAGGAAGCGGGCCAATGGTGTAGATGTTGGGGAATATGGCCGCGATTGCCTCTAGGACTTCGCGGTCGAGCTCGGGGAACGTGTTGAAGACCATCGCCGGGGATTCGAGGCATTTTTGGGCCTCGGATCCGATGAAATCGAACATTATGTCGTCGGTGGATTGTGTCCTGATGAAGCTTGGCAAGTCCTTGAGCCTCATGTTTTTCATGCCTGGGACCCAATCTAATGGTGTGTCAAGTGTACCATCATGCATGAACTTTTCATCTGAAAACACAAACAAGGATTTGATTATCTTCTCAACATTGCAAATAGAAATGGTAAAACAACAACAAACAATTTTGGGAATTTTTTTTAAGAAAAAAAAAGGCGCAAATTATTATTCAAAAGCCAAATTATTGGCTAGAGAAATTTTGATTATTAATTTATCAATTATTCATTTTAAAATTTTGATTATTTCAACATTCTTTTTCACGTATAGGCGGGACATACAAGGCCAGATGTATATGTAAATTTTAATTAGAAACTCAAACACAGAAGCTCAAGAGAATTAAAAGCTTTACATGTGGATGATTTTTAAATAGAATTAAAAGAGTATGATTATAAGAATTTAAACCCAAAATCCGTTACTCTGATACCCTAATAATTTATCATTTTATCTTAAAAATTTAAACTTAGAGATGATCCAACAATAGTCTTATATGTTTACGCTGACATTGCAAAGAAGCAAAAGAAAAGGACAAAATGTAAAGGTCCGAGTCAATAGGCGTCGAAGTATGGTATACGCTGTCTTTTGTGTATGGAAGTTTGTGATATTTTTATGGGTGAAGTAGGCAAATATTCAGAATTTATATAGCAATAAAAATAAATACTCAAAAACTTTTGAAGTAATTGAGTTTCTAGTCAATTTGTGAATTACTTGCACATGATTTTGGTAATAAAGTGAATTACCACCACTTATCACTGTGTAAGTAATTACATCTTTTGGATAGTTAGTTACATTTTTTCAAAAAATTGAGTAACAACTTACATTAAGTTTTAAAAATTGAGTATTCATTATAATTTCTCTATTTTTTTTATAGGACTGACGCGGAATAATTTAGCATATACTTAAATCCAATATCAAAATAAAATATACGAAACGGAGTTACAAAATAAGCTATTTTTAAAAAGTTTTTATAAATTTTAGCATAATTCCAAAAATAAAAATAAAAACTATATTGACAAATAGCAAAATACATAAATAATTCCATCCCTTATAATTATTTGGTAATTTTTTTTAATAATTAAAAACATTGATTATATTAATATATTACTTAAACGAAATTTATTTATTTATTTATATTTTCCCATAAAAGTTTTATAGGCATAATCTAAACAAATATTACAAGACAAATGTAGAAAATCACGCCATATATATATATATATATATATATATTTTGTTCTTTAATTTATTGTTTGAACATTCTTGGTCTTTTTTCTATTAAAAAAAAAAGAGAAATTATAGTGAATACCCAATTTTTAAAACTTAATGTAAGTTATTACCCAATCTTTTAAAAAATATAACCAACTACCCAAAAGATGCAATTACTTACACAGTGGTAAGTGGTGGTAATTCACTTTGTTACTAAAAGCATGTGCAAGTAATTCACAAATTGACTAGAAACTCAATTACTTCAAAAGTTTGGGTATTTATTTTTATTATTATATAAATTCTGGGTATTTGCCTACTTCACCCTAAAAAAAAATAAAGAAACATTAAGATCTTTCTGATAGCAAATAAAAAAAAAAAATTTTGGTGTCTTTTTTTGATCCTCTTCTAAGCAACCAAATGCGTAGTCAAGTTTTACAAGTTTAGATTAAGAAGTAAAAGCTTTAGAGGTTGAAGTGATATATATAGTTGGATCTTAGTAATATCTATATAGGTTTTTTTTTTATTTTTTCATTTGAGATGTTATTTGAACACTCACATTCAAATAGTGATGTGATATGAATGTAAGACTCTTAGACAAAACTTTGTGTAAAATATGAAAATTTTACAGGATTTATACTCTAAAAAAAAAAAATTAAAGTCATAGCTTTAGAGTAATCACCTTTGAATGGAACAATGCCTCTCTTCACAAGTTCCTTAAACTGCAAACACCCTATGAAGCTACAAGTAGAGGAAGTCCAAAAATGAACCTCCGGGATCCCGAATTCCTCGGCGGCTTTTATCCCGAAGCTGAGGAGCGCGTCGGAGACAATACAAGTGACCGGAGGCGCCTCGCCGGAGGAATTGAGCCTCCGCAAGAGCTCCTTGAAGGGCTCCAGACAGTTCTTCCTTGTCGCGTCGCATATCGTGGGGACGTCCTGCGTGGCATCGCGTTCGGACGGAGGCAAACCATCCGGGATGGTCGCGAACGCGAAGCCAGGCAGGCCCGCTAAAAACTCAGGACCTCTTGATCTGATCAACCTCTTGTGGTTGAACTCGGTGTTGACAAAGGTGATGTGGAAGCCTCTAGAGTGTAGAAGCTTGGCTAGTTGCATCATTGGGTTGACATGGCCTTGTGCTGGGAATGGGACACAAACTGCATGAGCTTTCTTGTTACTCATGTTTTTGGAAAGTGGATTATACTGATTGGAGGGTTTTTTTTTTTTTTTTTTTTGGTAATGATTTGTATTTTATTGACCAAAAATGGTAAATAAGTGAGAGTCTTGGAACTTGCTAGAGTCTTGGCTGTCTCTAGTCACTCTTTGCTAGGTGAGATGGGAAATAAAGACACTGCGCTTCTGAATCGTCCAAATAGGTTTATTTATATAAGAAATAACAAAGACAATTGAGGTGAAAAAGTATTCGGTGCAACGAATACGGATTATTGAAGTAAAACAAAACGTGTTTGGATGGGACTCACCGTGTGAATTTTCGTGTTGTTTCTTTTAATAAACTATTATATCTTTTAAATTATTATATTGTATAATATAAAATATATATTAAAAAAATAACTATATTGTTTAAGTGATATAAAAATATGATAATCGTTTTAAGTATTATAAAAATAATAATTAAATAGACGTTATAAAAGATGTTCATGCATGCATCTTGCTATTAGACCATGTTTATTTTCTTAATTTTTTAAATATGAGCTAAAATTTAATATGGTCTCTTTGGTATTTAGTCATTTTTTGGTCCATATTTTAAGGAAATGGCCAAAGTTTCAAAAAATTAAGTTATTACCACCAATACAAAAGAGAATTAAGGGCATAGAGGTAAATGCATTAATTAATCGAAACGTTTACCATTTTCTTAAAATACCATTTAAAAAATGACTATTTACTCAATTATCTCAATTTTTTAATAACTCTTTTTTTAATAAAAAATATCTATTTAATATTTAATCATTTTTTATCTATGTTTTTTTTTTAAAAAAAGATAAATTTTTCCGAAAATTAAGGAACTAAAAAAGTCATTAGTCCCTTAAAGAAATAAGAGTATAAAGGTAAAATCACAACATTATATTGTTAAGAAAATGATTGTTTCCTTAACTAATGGATAAATTGGCTATTTTCTTAAAAGTATTCAAAAAGAATATAATCTCTTTATAAAGTGACCTATTTAGCTAGTTGACTCAATAATATACTTATTAATGCCATATAAATTGTAGGAAATTATATTATTAAGAAAAATTTTGGTTGGTAGTCTATTTTCTAATGCATATTAAAAAATGACTATAATTTTTTTTAATTAGATAAATGGTTCATTTTTTATAAATAGAAAAGCCGATATTTTGTCTAGGAATCATAGTAAATAATCCAAATACTAACAACAAACCATTCACCTAAAAAACTAAAAGTTATAAAATAAATTCTAAAATCAGGTCATTTAGCTATAAACTCTCTTATTATCTATCTAGCCAGCTATTTTAGTATTAACATCATTTTCTCATTATATATATTATATTTGAATAATGTACATAAGTTGCATAGTTAATGTAGTATAACACAATAGATACATTATATTAGAGTACTGTAATATAATATATATGATATGCCAAGAATTGAAAATGAGAGAGATGAACAGTCTATAATATATATTAGAGTACTTGTTCTATTGTCAAGAGAACAATGATTAATAATAATTTTACCTACGTATCTGGTTGAAGAGTTTGAGTTGCGCACAAATTAATCCGAGTAATCTTTTATTCTTCTTTTTGTTTTTTTGTGCCATAATTGTGTTTTTTGTCAATTGTGAGGAAAACATTGTCATAAGGTTGGTGAAAGAAAATATATAGTCGTAGTTTTTATATTTCAATACAATAATCATTTTTTTTATGCAAAAGTTACCTTTATTAATTCAACCAATAGGAAAAATCTCTAATTTATCCCTGAGTTATCACGAAATTCTAATTTCGTCTCTATATTTTTGTAAATTCCTAAATAATCCCCCGGTTGTTATATATGTTCCAAAACTATACCTTATGTCAAATTTATGTTGACTGGAGTATGTAAAATTTATAAAAAAGGCCAAAATGCCCTTAAGAAAAAAAAATCAACAAAGAAAATAGAAAACTAAAAACTAAAACAAAACATTGCTTCACAAACTTATTCAAAAAAACAAAAGCAAAAATCGTCGGAGGTCGCCGGAGGAGTTGCAAAGTCGCCGGAGGGGTTGATGGTTGCGGAGGATCGTGGAGTGCCGGAGGGTCGCAGAGGGGCTGAGCTGAGGGTCGGAGGGGTACAGATGAGCAAGAGGGTCGCGTATGGTCGGAGGCGCAGAGGGTCAGAGGGGCTGAAGGGTCACAGAAGGGCCGGAGATCGTGGAGTCGTGGGAGGACCATAGGGGCCGGAGGGTCGGTGGGTTGGAGGGTCGGAGGGGCCAGTGGGTCGCGGAGGGCGGCAGCATAGGACCTTGGGGCTTTACGCCGCAGCGAGGGGGTACGGATCGGGATCGGAGATGCACAGAGGGGCACGGGGTCAGGCAGAGGGAAGAGTGACGGCGGCGTGCGAGTCTCGGCTTGAGTGACTCGGGTTCAGGCATCGTGGAAGTCGCCGGAGGCAACGCGGCTCAGGGTTGGCCGCGGGTTGCTGGCGAGGAGGCGAGCGGCACTGTCGAGCAGGGCTGCGCGGCACACGCAAAGCGGCTCGGCTTTGCTGACCCAGGCTGCCCAGGCCGGTAGCGAGCTCGGCACTGAGTGTAGGAAAGAGAGAGAGAGCAGGGGAGAGTCGGGGGTGAGAGAGAGTTAAGACTTGCAAATTATTTTGTCTTTTCTATGGGTATAAATGTTATTTTACATGTTAAGTTTGACTAAATTTGTGATAAGAGATAATTTTAGATCAAATTTAACAACATAATGATTATTTAAATTTACAAAAATGTAGGGACGAATCTAGAATTTTGTGATAACTCGGGGATTAATTAGGGACTTTTCCCAACCCAATATAAGACATAGCAATGTTTGCCTTATTGGCTGCTACCAAACCAGAAGCGACGAGGAAAATCCTCTAGCCAAAATAGATTAGAGGTGAGAGACGGACCATATATGTTGGGCCAAAACATGGGCCACCGTGTTGCCCTATCTAAAATTAAATCAGAGGTCACAGACAGAATATATTATAATCATTTTTTACTGGTACATAAATAGTCAAAACACCTAATTAATGTATTACTATGTAACAAGGTTGAATTTGATATATTTTTTTAAGAACTTTATACGAAGTTCTTAAAGTTTATATCTATGTGTGTGTATATATATAATTGATAGGGTATTTTGAAAAAAAAAAATAAAAGTAAAATAATATTATTAGATATATATAGTTGAGTTTGGCATAATTCAAACATAAAAACGGATTATTTATATATATATATAGATAGATTTTATTTCATGATCAAATTATTTATATGATAGTTTTTGATGATTTAAAAACAATAAATTGGATTCTACCACATGAAAATCTGTAGAACAATAGATGTTGTTTTCAATATTGATTTTAACCGACATATATACATCATAATTAATGAAAATATAAAGAAATAATTGAAGAGCATTTATATGCAAACCTGCTTTTGGGAGAGCATTAAATATAAGGATAAGTTAAGTAAATAGTCATTTTAGATAGGGTCAATTAAGTAATTAATTATTTTAAAGGTAAAGTTTGAAGTATTTAGCCATAGTTTTACGAAATTATGTTACATTTAATGTTACATTTTTTATACGTATATATGTTACATGTTACAAAAAATGTTACATATTATGGTTAAATCCCTAATTTCGTAAAATTATGGCTAAATCCTAAAAAATTACCTAAAAGTTTGGTTAAATGCCTAAAAAACTCTTTTAGATATTGTGTTTTCAAAAAATTTAAAAATTAATCATAAAAAATTATTTATAATAACAAAATTACACATAAAATTTGTTATAAAAATTTTATTACATGTGTAACAAAAATTTAAAATGCTTATTTTCTTAATTTTTTAAAAAGTGGTTACCCCTTGTTTGGGGAGCTCTTTTAGTCATTGGAATGGGAAAAATTGGTTGAAGAATGATTTAGAATGATTTGTAAAATGATTTGAAATGATTATAAAATGGTTTGATTTTGTAAATTTGAAATAGTATAAATAGGTGAGATTTAAGAATATTATATAAGGATCATGAAAGTTGAAAAAATAATTGAAAAAAATGAAATAAAATAAGGGAAATTGTATAAAAATTTTAAAAATTTTTAACAAAATGAAATAAAATAGAATGAAATGGGAGGAATGAGCTCCCAAACGTGATGAAAAAATCATGTAACGGTGAAGGATATTTGTGTAATTGTATTACTAACATTGAGCGCAAAAACAATTTTGTCGTTTTTAAACAAAACATTTATGGGTTTTTATTGTTTGTGACGCCAAAATTTTTTTAATAATGAAATGTCACGTCATTGATATAACAAAGAGAATATCCTATTGATAAATCATTCAATGCATGACCTAATAGTTCGGGATGGACGAAGAATATGATTTAGGGTGAAATTAAAATAATTTTGGAATATAAATTGTTTTTAGAAAAAAAAAAATCTTCTTTATAAACTAACACTCTGTCTTTATTCAACTACGATTGGATTTTACCTAAAAATAATCAAGCAATTCTCATGAACATAATGATATCGATCTCTACATAATTATATAGTAGTGGCAACGTAAAATTTCTCTCATTGTTTTTTTCTGTAATTGGAACTTGAAAGCTTTCTTTAGTGAGGCATTATAATGCGAATACTTTATTATAAATAACCCTTTTAATGTTTAACTTTAAACCATTTATAAATAAAGAAAGCTTAAGATGTTTTCTATAGTTTAATTTTAGATTTTTAAGGTAAGATCAGTTAGGTAAATAATCATTTTGGACGGTTTGATTTTAAAAAATAGCCATAATTTAAAAAAATTTAAAAACTTGTCATAATACATGTAAAAAAATTTTGACAATAACAAAATTACACATAAAATTACTGTCAGAAATGGTTAGTTTTTAAATTTTTTGAAACTGTGACTATTTTTTAAAATTATTTTTTAAACAGTGGCTATTTTCTTAAAATTCCCTTATTAATTTACTTTAATTTCTTTACAAAGCTTTCTATTACTTTTTAAAATTAAACTTGAAAGTTTTATATCGTTTAGCGGCAATGTTTTGTCTAATGCGAATACCCTTTTTTTCTTAAGTGAAGTAGGAAAATACCGAAAATTTATATAGCAATAAAAATAAATACTCAAATTTTTGAAGTAATTAAGTTCATAGTCAATTCGTTAATTATATACACATGCTTTTGGTAACTAAGTTAATTACAACCACTTATCATTATGTAAGTAATTCAATCATTTGGATATTTTGTTATATTTTTCAAAAGATTTGGTATTAATTTAAATTATATATTAAAATTGAGTATTTACTATAATTTCTCTTTTTTCTTTAATTTAATGTGAATGCTACTTTATTTTTTAGGAATTCTCTAGTGGTTTTTTTTTACTGTAAATTAATTTGAATTATTAAATTTATATTTTTTAAGATGTAGGACTTATTAAAAAGACAAATTTATTTTTTTTATTGTAATAATTGCTCTTTTTATAGTAATTCATAATTGAGGTGACCTTGCCATAGATCACGCACTTTCTTTTCCAAGGTTACAGCTATGTCGTATGTGTACCGATCAGTAACGAAAACAATCGTTTTTAGTAAATTATAGATGATACGTATGAGTAATGAAAATCCTATGTTTCTTCAATAATTTACAGACAATAATGATTAAGCAAACGTAACTAACACAACTACTACAACTATATTAGTACTAAAAGAAAGTCCAAGATAAACTATATTTATACATGTCGTACCGGAACAAAACACATGCACTCTTTGAAAGACCTTGCTTTCATTTCATATATATCATCGAAGAAGTCATTTATTTAATGGTTACCTAGTTGGTTCATTAATATCTAAGCTTTTTGACAAAAACTTGCACAGTATAATCCATTATTGTTGGACAAGCAACTGTCAATAATTATAAGCACAAAAACGACAGCTTCAAAAAAAACGACATCCATTGAGGTCAATGATCAAAAATTTTATTTGCTTCAAGAACAAGATTGTTAATTAATGGTTGAATCACCACTATTTACATTGGTATTGTAAAAAAATTTAGAAGTTATACAATAAGTGGAAAAATATTGTAAAATAATAATAATAATAAGATAGGAGGCTAATTTGAAAAGATCAATTGATATATACGTGGAAAAAAATTCACAAATTTTTAAAAGCTGATCTAGAGGAACACTAATCCCTTGATTAATTAGCATTTAGATTATTAGGATTAGCCTTTTAATTAGCAAGAGCCTGGCAAGTTGTGAGGCCTTGGAAGATGCTATTTATTAATTAATTAGCGATGCAAAAATATATTGACCTTTTTAGCGAGGCTGTTGCCGGAACTCGAATTGTTACAATATGTGTTATTGGCTTGTCATTTATTTAAAGCCGTTGAGCAACTAAAGACTTAAGCTTTTGTAGAGAATATAGATTTGATGTGTCTCATTGAAGAGATTTTCGAGAGATGTGAAAATTAGAGTGAAAATGGATATTATGGTAAAGAGGAAATTAAGTCATTTTGGAAAGAACATGGGTAGATTTTAACTGCTTCAAGAGTGTGTTACAAGATGACTTTTGGATCTGAGGAAGAGAAAGTAAAAGCTAATCAACAGTATTAAAGAAATCAATCAGATAAACTTTGTTTGCACTTCTTGTTTTTACCAAGATGGCAAGCAAGAAAACTGGAGATATTTTACTATAACAGAGCAGATACGAGTCAAACTAATTAAAGTTACTTCCAACATTTGAAAAAGTCTTGAGAAAATACATTATTAAGTTTTATAAATCATAACAAATGACATCAACCAAGGAAACGAATAACAAAAATGAAGCTAAAAAATTTTAGGACAGATTGCTTGGAAGACACTCCAATGAAGAGCGACAAATGAACTTATGCTTTGAGGGTGTTTGACAATTCCCAAGCGAGTTTGCACAATCTCATCCATACTCGAGCGAGCTTGCGGGTTTTTCTCCAAGCAAGTAGTGATGATTCTCATCGCAAAACCATCCAGTTCAGGAGGGTATTTCCCTTGCATTCTCACATCCATGAAGCGCCCTAAACTCTCTTGTCGCTCGTCGCTAGCAACGTGTCATGAAAGTCCTTATTCTCATCGTGCAACTCAGCAACGACGAGACCAAACAGTCTTCCAAGTACTCAGGAGAGATGTAACCAATATTCCGGACAATGTGATTGGTCAGAAAAAAACGCGCTAGCCTAAATTCGCAATCTTAGCCCTGAAATCACTGTCGAGAAGGATGTTGCTGCCCTTGACGTCCTGGTGAACATGTGAAGGATTTGTGAAGTTGTGAAGATAGTTAAGCCCAGTGGAAATATCTTAAGCAATCTGAAATCTCTTAAGTCCAAGTCAAAAACTTGCCTTCACCGTTGTCATTGTAAATCCAATCGCTCAATAGTCCATTTGAAACATACTCATAAACAAGGTACTAATTGCCCTCATTAGAGAAAATCTCTCAAAAGTGAGTCATATTCGAATGGTTGATCTTCTGCAGAAAATTGATCTCTTTTGAAACGTCGCCATTCATTCTCTTAATGCCAGCTAAATCCCCGTTTGATCAAACAACTTGGGCTGCGATCATTTGTCGCTGCTCGAAGCTCCTCGAACTCGAACACTTTCAGGGATTGAACTACGTCGGATATGCTCACCAAGAAGTCCTCGTATTCTTCTTCCACCAAATTTTTCTTTGACTTTTCCTCTTTTGCCACCAAATTTCGGTTGCAGTGTTTGACATGAATTTCCTTTTGTGCTAATGGAAGATTATATAGAAAGTAATGGTGCTTAAGACCAACACTAAAGCCCCACCACCAATAGCATCAATAAAAGCATAAAGCCATGACTTTCCTGGCTCTTGCTTGAGTGAGATAAACGAGGCAATGAAGGCAGTGGTGGCGATGGCAGTGTAGGCGACACATTGATTTGAGATCTAGATGGCTTTCTTAAGAGAAACCCAATGAGTGGTAGAAGGGTATATTGTAGAATCTTCCTCGAAAATCCATTAGCCTTGAGAACTCACCCGGTACTTGAGCAAGAGATAGCAGCAATACTTGCGACGAAATCGCCTTTAGCTACAAGGTAAGTCGAGAGATAGTTATGACCAAGATTTGTTTGGTTGCTTGTTGGAAAAGCACATCTAAGAGGGACACTTATTCTTGTCCTGGAATAGAGATTCTTTGTAGTCAGGTTACTATTCTGTTCCTCAAGAGCTTGGCAGGTTGTGAGGCCTTGGAAAGTGTTGATAGCAATGTCCAAATAAGTGTCACCATTTTGAAATAAGTGTCACCATTTTGAACAACATAAGTTGTGTTTGACTAACAAAATTTACCTGAACAAGAGCTGGTGATTGGGACAATCACAAGCTTGTGTGCTGCGAGCGTTTGAGCAACGGAACCCGAGTTTGGTCCCGAGAGATGGGAGATTGAAGAGAGAGTGTTGTAAAGAGACTCTGTTCTGAAAATGAGGTAAGCTTATTGACATGTTTTGCTTAGGCCATTGCAAGTGTAACCAAGAGGTGAGTTTGAGCTTTCTTTGTTGGAACAATCTGATGTGGATTTACCAAATAAGGCTGTTGAGAATTAGTCGAAGAACATGAAGAGAATGAAAATTGATGAAGAAGGAAAAAAGCCCATTTTGTTTTTCTTTCTTGGAAGATCTGAAAATGAAGAGTTTTGGAAGTGGAAATGTGCAAGTCTTCTTAATTGTCCCTTGTTTGTATTTTATTATGAACAGAGTTTTTCTTCTTTTAAGTGAATTATTGGTGGGAAATGCTCATGCATGGGATTAGTTTATTACTTTGCTTGACAAAATCTCATGGCGTTTGGAGGATTAAACTCATGCTTCAATCATAGAAGCAATGCTTAATTAAGAAAATAAATCACACTTTCATGTTGTTAAGCCATGTAACAAAATATAATATAGGCATTACATATTTAATTATAAAACACCTTGTAATGTTGGACATTGAGTAGAATAAGAGTAAATATAGACGTAAAGCCATGTCGCTGCATGATTTCAAAAAAAAAAAAATTATAAACAAATTATTGAAAACAACTACATATAAATATAAGACACAATACTATTTTATTATTTGAAAGACCTGTCTATGGACTTTATTAATCCACAGTGTTGTTTGACGATTCCCAAGTGAGTGAATCGCTCAATGCCCTTGACAAAACCTGCACAATCTCATCCATTGTTGGACGTGTCTCTGGGTTTTTCTTCAAGCAACTATCAATAATTCTGACCACCAAAACGACAATCTCAGAAGGATATTTCTCTCCCAATGAAGGGTCAACTAATTCCCTTAAACCCTCTTGTCCTTGATCACTAATCACGCCACTAATCACGCTGGTCAGAGTCAAGCCCAAGTGCCTATTTTCCTCATACAACACAGAGGCCTCTTTCCCAGTGAGCATTTCAAGCAACACAACCCCAAATGAATACACATCAAGCTTTGTTGAGACCAACCCGTTTGCCAAATACTCTGGAGCCAAATAGCCAACGCTTCCAACAATGTGGCTCGTCAGCGAAAACTCGCCTTCCCGGGCTTGCATCGACCTCGCCATCCCGAAATTCGCGATCTTCGCCCTGTAATCGCTGTCGAGAAGTACATTGCTGCTCTTCAGGTCCTTGTGGACATGTGAAGGGTTGGCGAAGCTGTGGAGATAATTCAGCCCCGTCGCGACATCGAGCGCGATCTGGACTCTCTGCGTCCAGTTCAGAAACTTCGTGTCGTCTTCGTGGTCGTAGAGCCAATCACTCAAGCTTCCATTGGAAGCATATTCATAGACAAGAAACCATTGTCCCTCGTTGAAACAAACCCCACACAGAGCAATGACATTGAAGTGATTAATCTTTTGTAGCAAATTGATCTCTTGTGACACATCTCCGTCCACTTTCTTGATGGCCAAGAAATCTCCGTTCATCGCGCCGCGATAAACCGAGCCTCTGATCAAACAGCTGGGACTAAAACCACTCGTCGCCGTTCTCAGCTCCTCAAAGCTGTAGACTCGGATTGTCTGAGCTATATCAGATATCATATTCTCCAACAAAACATTGGGTTTTTTCAGCTCTTTGCTCTTTGTGACAACAACAATTGGCTCATCTTTCTTCTTGGCTTTCCTAAAAAACACCAAGAACATAATTAGGCCAGATTCGCGGAGAGGACCAAGCCATTGTCGACGCCGAATTCGATACTGATCTTCGTATCATCATCATCCTCATCAGTCAGATAGCTCATCAGATAGTTCACGCCAATCTCACTCTGGTTCTTCGTGGGACAAGCACATCTCAGAGGGACAGTGATAACCTGACCATCTTCGAGCTCCAATGGAGGAGGATTTCCAGTCTGATTAGCCAGAGCTTGGCAAGTTGTGAGGCCTTGGAAAATGTTGTTCGCAATGCCATCATACGTGTCGTCTCGCGTCACGACGTAAGAGGCGTTGAATTGATAGTACTCGTTGGACTTGCATGAACAGTGTACGGGAACAAAGACCGTGTGGTTTGGCTCGAAGGTTGAGCTTTTTGGGACCATGTTGGCGAGGGAGAGCTGAGAAGGGTCTGAAGATAGGAGGGTTGAGATTGAAGAGACTGTGTTGTACGGAGGGGTTGATCTGAAAGTGAGAAAAGCTTGGCAGGTTTTGTTTAGGCCATTGCAAAAGTAGCCAAGACCAGAGTCTTCTCTGTGGTTGTTTTCACAGTCTAGGTTGTATTCCCTTATGTAAGGTTGCTGAGAAATCGAGGTTGATGAGAAAAAGCAAGCTATTATAATGGCGTTTGTGGTGATGAAGAGAGAGAGAAACTTAGCCATTTTTTTTTTTCTGTTTTTTGGTTGTGTGTGAATGTGAGTGAGATTTAGATCCTATTTGGTGTTGAATTATATAAATGCAGAGTTCAAGAAGAAAAATTCCAAGTTATACGTTAATGATACGTTATATTAATGATATTTTGAACAAGTTTACTAAAATTACGAATGTTTCTTTTATACAAAAAAAATAGATAAAAAAAATCCATTCATGGTTCTTTTTTAAAAAATAAAATAAAATTTCTAGCTCCGTTGTTAATTAAATACTCAGTTTACATAGACATGTCAGATGTCACTATAAGAACTTTTTTTTTCCATGGATTCTTTCGAGAAGCACTAACAAACAGAGTGAGACACAACGATTGGTTGGTTGACCTGACCGACCTTATCTCGTTAATCTTCATTTATTTATTTTTTCGTATCTTTGGGGTTAGAATATTTGTTTAGTCTTGTAATTGCTCGATTGAAAGTTTTGACTAGCTTCCCGAGAGTTACTCAACGTTCTTAATAAGTGTTCTATACAAATATCTAGATTGTTTTTGTTTTGCTAATGGGCGATTAGCATGTACTAATAGTGCAAAGTTTGACACACTTCAACAAATTGAGTTTCTTTTGGTTTTATATTTAGATAACGTGATTAAACAAAGTTATTAAGTATTTTCATCCAAAAGAAGAAAACAGAGATATTAGTATTACTATTTAAAACATGTTATTGGATCAGTTGGTGAAGAAATTGTTTAAGGGCGGAAAAAATATGACTTTAGCCACTCTTTCGTTTTTATGCCTTTCTTTTCCAATAGGGTAGGTAATTATCCACTTCCGAGAAAGAGCATCAACACAAGTCTCCGTAGCGGACAAAATTGGCCTAATTTCTAAAAGTCAAGTTGTGTCTTATTATTGTGAATGAAATTTCATTTTTGTCAAAGTAATAAATTGAAAAAACAATAATAATTAGATAAGTGATAACGATTTTCGGTAATTGTACAGGTAGCACAAGTAAAATAGTAGACAGGAGTCCGGATATCGTCTCCACATGGATCGATTAGGTCAAAGATAAGAATTGAGTATTAGCACGCTTATCCTACTTGCTATCTAGACTAATGAAGTGGGTGTGAAAAAGTTAACCTAAACTAAAATTAATATTAACTATGCGATAAATTAAATTGACGGTAAAAAGAATAAATAAATGTGGATCCAATGGTTGATTTCAATCACCTATCCATGCAATTACCTATTAGACTAATTAATCTAGTTAAGTCATTCAATTAATCTAGATGTCCTAATGTACATCTCACTCACCTCTTCCGAGCGAGAAGAACTTACGTGATTAAATTACCGAGTTGTAATCCCTAACTAATTGGTTAATTAATCACACTTGATGCTCCCTCTTAATATTATCTAACCACCTATGACGTGTATGCTCATACGAGGATTTTAACGTATTTTTCCAAGCTATGTTAATCTCCCAAGACAAGTAATCATTCACAACAACCTAACCATTCTATAGCATCGGTAAAGGAAAATTGCAAAATGATTAAAAGGCAATAGACATCAATCACTACAATAGAATGAAAACAACATCAAGAGTGAGCTACATCACCCTTGAATCCAAATGTCAATCACAAAGTTGTCTCAATAAAATACAAATCCAAACACATAATATTTAATACAAAGTCAATAAAATAGAGTGAATAAGAAAATCAAACAGTAATGAGCTCAAAGGCTCATGAAAATGGTGGTTTAAGGCTTCAAGCTCCTATGGATGCTCTTCTTCCTCCAAGCTTCTCTTTGTGTCTTCCCCAAAATGTCTCCAAAAATCCTCTCCAAGAAGTCTCTCGTTTCTCGTGCCTCGTGTCTATTACGAAAGTTGCCATAACCTCTAGATTCATCTTGACCCTTGAATTTACATCCAATGGCTAAAATTGAGCCCCAAATTCGAAGTTGGGCATGTGTCGGGCACGTAGTAGGCAAAATATTGGGCGTAACGCTCACAATTGGGTTGGTCGTGACGCGACCATGCCGCGCAAAAGCTCTCTGGAAAGTGATGGGAAGTTGGTTGCGACGCGACCAAGCATGTTAGGGCATGTTTTTGCGCCTTGCGGGGCGTCTTTTGGTGGTCTTAGGAGCGCGAGATGGGCCTGATGGCATCGTAGGAAGGCAAGGTGCACCTTGGATGCACGTGACTCACACAATGAGGTGTTGTCTAGGCTGTTTTGTATCCGTCTTGGTCACTTTGCGTCATTGTCATGCAAAATCTCAAAAGTCACAATAAACAACCTCAAACTTGAGGATTTACATTGGATATAGATAAAACTAGTATATGAATGTGTATAACCACCCATATACTATTAAATGTGTTTTGAATTAATTATTGAATTGTAATAAAAGATAAATCATTAAAACAAGACTATAAATTAATTCTATTTTTTTTTACTTTATGAACTAATATATTTTTTTGAGGAAATTATGAACTAATATATTAACTCAACTGAATAAAGATAAAAAAAAAAAGAGTGGAATGTACCACTTAGTGGAGAAACTTCACTCGTGACTTACATTTAATGAGAGAAAAATACACCAACAAAAAGAGTAATAACAGAAGCAATTACTATTACAACCACTCAAATATTTATTTTGGAAGTTGCGTCACATGTCTTGTCCTCTACTCTAATCAGAAACAAAATAAAATAAACCAGTAATGTTTGATCACATAGCAGATGGGCATAATTTAAAGTATTTGTATGATTATAATAAAAATAACAACAATAAAGAATCCAAAATGGTACAAATATTACAATAGTGCAGTAAGGAAACCAAATTGTATGATAAAAAAGAAATTGAATGAATCATCATCGCGAGATTCAATAATAATATACCGAACTCGATTGAATAATATGTGTAGAACCGAATAAGCTTACATATAGCGAGTCAAGACCCTTTTGACAGTTCCCAAGTGAGTGAATTGCTCAATGTGAGAGACAAAAGTTGCACAATCTCACCCATGCTTGGCCTAGCTTCCGCGTTTTTCTTCAAGCAATTATCAACAATTTTGACCACAAAACCAACAAGCTCAACAGGGTATTTCTCTCCCATTGAAGAATCCACAAAGCCCCTCAAAGCCTCTTCATTTCCTTCCCCACCAAACGCCTCAGACAAGCCCTTGTGCTCTTTGGCCAACACAGAGACCTCTTTCCCTGTGAGCATTTCAAGCAACAAAACCCCAAAGCCATACACATCGAGCTTCGTTGAGACCAACCCATGTTCCAAATACTCCGGAGCCATGTAACCAACCGTCCCAACAATGTGCTTTGTCACCGAGAAATTACCATCTTGCCCTTCTCCTTGTGCCGTACTGGTTGACCTTGCGAGCCCAAAGTTGGCAATCTTCGCCCTGAAATCACTGTCAAGAAGAATATTGCCACTCTTGATATCCTTGTGGACATGTGAAGGATTGGCAAAGCTGTGCAAGTAATTAAGCCCTGTGGCAATGTCTAAGGCTATTTGAATCCTCTGAGTCCAGTTCAAGAACTTCCCATCATTGTGAATCCAATCACTCAGTGGTCCATTTGAAGCGTACTCATAAACAAGGTACCAAAACCCTTCATTGAAACCGACCCCGGAGAGGCGAATCACATTGGAATGGTTGATCTTTTGCAGCAAGTTTATCTCCTTGGAGATATCTCCGTCGACTTTCTTTATCGCCGCCAAGTCCCCGTTGATCACACCGCGAAAAACCGAGCCTTTGATCCGACAACTAGGACTAAACCCGCTCGTCGCCTTCTCCAACTCCTCGAAGCTGTACACTTTTATCGACTGCGCTATGTCCGACAAACGCCCCAAGAACTCCTCCGAGTACTCTTCTTTTTCCCTTTTCACAACCGCCTCGAAACTCTCCGATCCAAGGACGAGTTGATCATTAGCCTCACTAAACCTCTTTGTCTTCTTATCCTTCTTCTTCTTGACTCTGAAATAAACAATGGTCACCAAAACCAACACCAACCCAACTCCCCCAATAGCCCCTAGAAGCGCGTAGAGCCATGTCTTGTTCTTCTTCTCCGAAGAGCCCGGGCTCGGCGGAGAAGAAGAAGGCGACAAAGGCGGTGGTGGAGGCGGTGGCGGCGAGAGGGTTTGGTTAGCTGTTGGAGGGTTCTCAAGAGGGACCAAAATATTAGTGAAGTCGAAAGTAGTTTCTCCTTGAGAGAGGCTATTGGCTTCCAAAATATAATCAACTCTCACACCAAACCTCTCGCCAACGCTTGACACAGACTCATCCTTGGCGAACAAGTAACTCAACAAGTACTCAAACCCTAGCTCGTTTTGTCGCCTTGTGGGACAGGCGCACCGGAGAGGGATAGTGATGCCCTGGCCCACACTGATCGACCTCGCCGGAGGATTGCCGGCCTGGTTCTGGATGGCCTGACACGTCGTTTGGGCTTGGAAAGTGGTGTTGGCGATGGTGAAATACGTGTCGTTTTGCACGGCCACGTACGTGGTGTTTGACTGGTAGAACCCGCCGGAGCAGGAACAGTTGACCGGCACGAGGACGAGAGTGTTCAAGGCGAACGAGGAAGAGAGTGGGACAGAGTTGAGGGCCGAGAGCTCCGAGGGGTCGGAGCCGAGGAGGGCCGAGACCGACGCGACGGTGTCGTATTGCCGGGTGGAGCGGAAGGTGAGGAAGGAACGACACATCGTTTCGGCGCCGTTGCAGAAGTAGCCCAGCCCCGAGGACGAGTTGTGCTGGTTCCCGCAATCCGTTGTGGTCAGTCCCACGTAAGGCTGCTGTGAGACCGCCGCCGGAGAGAGCAGGACGGTGGCGATGGTGGTGAAGGAGAAGAAGACGATGATGGGGTTGTGAAGAAGAGAAGACATTTTTTGGGATTTTTTTTTCTTTTTTTTTTTAAGGGTTTGATTGTTGGTGGTGATGTTATAATGGTTGTTTGGATAGAGTTTTCTAAGAAAGAGTTGAGCTGGTTTATTCGGTTTGACCGTTGACTTTATTGAAATGTTTAAAATATTGGAAGAGATTTGACCATTATCTTGTTAGCTGGTTTGGTTGACTAGATTCCACGTTACAGAGTTGACTTTTTGGGTGAAAAGTGATTGCTTTTGATTTTACAGGTTTTTGGCTGTTGCTGTGAAGGCCGCAAATTATAAAATGCAAAATCTTCTCTCTCTTAATTTTTCTTTTGTTTTGTTTTGTTTTGTTTTGTTTTTTTTTTTTTGTGTTTGAGTAATGTGAATGTAAACATACTATTTACATTATACAATTTTGGGTACTAATAGCCATTGCTCATATCAACAAATATTAAACAAAGACAATAGTATTCTCTTTTTTTTATTATTATTATTTTAATAAGGATTTATATTTTAGCTTTTTTTTTTTTAATTCAATAAAGACATGGTTTTGATTGGAGATAGAGATGTCTCTTATTTGCTATCACTTTAGGTATATGGTCAATGAACAATCTTTGACACGCCTCTATAATTTGATTCTATATGGTCTGCCTTGTCTATTTTTTATACTCAAACTAGCATTTTCTAATCCAAATTGTTGAGAAATCCTCCAAGAAAATTAATATCAAGTCCTTCGTCTTTATTTATAATATATATATATATATATATATATATATATATATATATCCGATAAAAATGTTGTTGCCTAAACACATGAAAACAAATAAATAGAGTGGTTTAATCTCTTGGTTCATTTGAGTTGTAATTCGAACCACATTTACTGTAACAAAAAATTTAAATTTGACTTGTTGACTTTATAATATTAGTATGTGATAAGAGGATATAAATTTAATTTTTTTTTATTCGGATTACTATCCAATAGAGCCCTAAAATAAAAGTATCATTCAGCTCAATGACATTCATTTCTACGATCACATATATATTAAGAAATGGCTACAATAAAGGATGATTTTGTGAACTATCGATTAAAACAGACATTGTATTTTTTGAGCCCAAAGGGTAAAAATCTCACACGAGTGGGTCCAAGTTTGGCTTAAATGTTTGGCGAGCTTAGTCTCAAGTCTCGGTCAAAGACTCTCTTTCTAGGCAGATTTTTCAAGCCACCACCATGAATCATGTCATGATATCAAAACTCAAAAGCCTCCAATACAAGGCAACTTTTACAACTTTCAACATCCAACCGAATCAAAATTTATATTTTCAAACACTGCAAAAATTAAACGAAACACAAATTTGAACCATAAAGACCAACGAGGACAAGTAGCCGACTTCAAATTACCTTTTAGCCAGCTAAGCTTGTGCTTGAAGACTTTGAGATGGGACAAAATTAAATAGACTAAAATCATAATTCAGTCATAAGCTTGTACTCTTCTCAAACTTTTTGTTCACTGCATGACTTATATAAGGCCTCATTTGAAATTTACAATTCAATTTGCAACTTTTTTATAATTGCTTCGAAATGCTGTGATAAAATGGTACAACGTAATTTATTGGACTTGTGTTGTATCACATTACACGCTAATTTGGCGATATTTATGTCTAAAATTTAGTGGATTGTTGAGATATAAAGTTATAAACTAATAGAACTAGACAAGACAACTTTGAGAATGTTTTGAAAATCATGGACTAAATTAGAATTTAATCTTTAGTTTAGGGACTTGCGGGGTGTATTACTAGGAAAACATATCAGCTTTGTTCACAAATCATCACTGGTATTTTTATCAAGATCATGCTATGAAGCATTTTTCCTCGATCCAAACCCGAGACTAGAAGGCAATTTCGGCCTCTAAGGCTTGCTTATACTCGAACTCGAATCTTTTACAAGGACAAATGTGGGACCGTACCGACTATCTAAAAGATCGCAGCCTTCTAAAAAGATAAATCTTACAAGGCCTAAAACTAAGTCCTTCCAAGAGAAAAATGGGTCAAGGGACAAGGTTACCAAAATAAAACATCTGCAACAAAACAACATTTTAGGTAACACATTTCTGTTAGACATGACATGACTTTTTTGTGGGTCAAGGATCATCAAACACTTACCTATTGTAAGTTTCATGATTCTGCTTTTCTCTACCAACAGATCCAAAGAAGTAAAACAAACAATGGTGTCTGACTCTTTTTGTTTGGTGTGTGTGTGTGTGCTACTTTGTGAAAAGAACACATTATTGAGCGAGCAAAATAATTCTCGAATTACCTAAATAGTTACCAATTTGCATCGCTGAAAGCAGAATCGAAGGGTTCGAATTTCATAAGCTGAAATTTTGAATGTACATTTCCAATTGATCTCCTTTTTCTTCTACTGCCACAGAGTTATTGTGAAGTAGAGTAGAAACGCTATACAAACGAAATAAAAACCAGTGTGACTATTCAATTCGCAGTCACTCATGGCTCGGAGCTTTAGTAGAGCAAGCAAGACTCCGATCACGAGGCAAAAGATGGAACCGGCGGAGGTGTCACGCAGTCCATTGGCGATAGAATCGGGTATGACAACAAACAGGACGAAACGCGCAACTGATCATATGGCCAACACAAATCGATAAGCGAAAATAACAAACATCGAATAATAAACGAAACCTGTTAGATTTGTTGAACAATAAATATGAGCAATAATCATGCTTATCAACCAAGATCACCATTTGATTTCAAGAGCATTTGGACAAAATTAAGCAGTGAATGTTCATACCTCTAATGTTGGGGATTATGACTTTGATTCACCATCTTCAAGCTCTTCCATTAAGCTCTAATTGCTTCAAGAAGACAAACACAAGAGCAAGAAGAAAAATGCCAGAGGAAACCTATGAGAGCATTCCATTCTACACACACAACACTCTAAGCCAAACAACACACAAAGCCCTATTATCCATATAATTCCCTGAGGGGAACAATAAGGGCATGTTTGGCTAGTTGTCATAATAATGTGCACTATGGTTTAATGGGCCAACACATAGTTAATTGGTGCTCCCATGTGCCTCAAATGCAATTAGTATAATTAACCATCCCATTATGGTATTTAATACATTAATAGGCACTATAGTAATGGTTGAGATTATGGAATTATGTTAGTGGTTATATTAGTCCATATAGAAAATTCCAACATTCTCCCACTTGGACAATATAACTTAACCACCATATAAAAACATGAAACACAATAATCTCCTCTCTTCAATAACGACCAAATGAATCATACACAATATCATATCGACAGGATATAAATATTATATATAATTCGGTCCTGGAGATATTTAAACGCAACAACCATTACCATAACATACATGCAATACAATGATTGAGACTATACCAGATGTCTCTTTTGTACCTGTCACTTCATCAAACAAAATGTACGATAATACACATAAGAAGTGACTCCAAATGCATGTATCATAAATGTCATAGGCAATCCATACAAAATACTAGCATGCACAACATACAAAATAGCAAGTTTCCACTAATATCATCATTTAGGCTCCTAACAACCCCATGTGGGCGACGTATTCTGCAAACACACATATAGGTAAGCCTTTTGTTAGTGGATCCGCTAACATGCTAGTCGTAGGCGTGTACTCAATGGCAATGAGTGCCTCAGCAACCTTCTCTTTAACGAAGTAGTACTTTATATCAATATGCTTTGAGCGAGAAGTACTCCTCGTGTTCCTAGAGAAAGATACGGCTGCGAAATTGTCACAATATAATTTCAGCGGCCTCGAAATAGAGTCTACAACTCCCAATGCTGAAATGAAATTTCGCAACCATATTGCTTGACACGTAGCCTCATAACACCAAACAAGTCACAAAACCCTTTTATACACATACATTCCCTAAGGGGAACTTAAGGGCATGTTTGGCTACTCATAACACGCCATATACTCTGCCTCCATCGTAGAGGACGCTGTGAGTGTCTGCTTGACACTTTTCCACGAAACAGCTCCTCCAACCATCATGAAAAATATAGCTTGAAGTGGACTTTTATCATCCATGCAGCCTGCGTAATCGGCGTCACTGAATACAACTATATCAAGAGTGTTGGTTCGCCGATAACTCAACATATGATCCTTGGTACCCTGAAGGTACGCATGACTTTCTTAGCCGATTTCCAGTGGCTGAGTCCAGGATCGCTCAAGTACCTACCCAGCACGCCTACAACAAAAAATAATATCAGGACGTGTGCATACTTGAGTATACATTAGGCTGCCAACAAGCGACGCATAAGGAACGACTTTCATTTTATATCTCTCTTTATCATTCTGTGGACTTTGAGCCTTTGAGAACTTGTCACCCTTCACTATTGGCGTTTTTCCAGGAGAACATGAATGCATATTGAACCTCTTCAAGATTCGATCAATGTAAGTTTCTTGAGACAATCAAAGGATACCATTGGCCTTGTCACGAAAAATTTGTATTCTAAGTACATATAAGGCCTCACCAAGATCCTTTATATCAAAATGGCTAAACAGTAGCTCTTTTGTCTCAAACAATAGATCAGTATCATTAGACGCGAGCAGAATATTATCAACATATAATACTAGAAAGATAGAGCTGCTCCCACTGACCTTCATGTATATACATTGATAAACTACATTCTCCTTGAAGCCATTTGCGGTGACAATCATATCAAACTTGAGATACCACTGTCTTGATGCCTACTTCAATCCATAAATGGATTTCTTAAGTTTAACCATGTGTTCTTTACCAGTCATCTTGAAACCGACAGGTTGAGTCATATAAACATCTTCATATAGATCTTCATTCAAGAAGGCGGTCCTCACATCCATTTGATTGAGCTCTAGATTAAAATGAGCGACAATAGCCATGATGGTGCGCAATGAGTCCTTAGTAGAAACAAGTGCGAAGGTTTCTTTGAAATCGATCCCTTCTCCCTGGCTATAACGTTTGGTCACAAGTCTAGCCTTATACCTTTCTACTTGTCCATTCGAGTCACGTCTGATCTTATTAACCCACTTGCATTCAATGGGTTCACAACCTTTGGGTAGTTCAACCAACTCCCAAACTTCATTTTGTGACATGGAACTCAACTCATCTCTCATTGCATCCATCCATGGCTCAGATTGAGGACTATTCATGACTTCTTGAAAAGTGACTGGTTCTGAACTATTGCTCACATCAAACTCATAATCCTGCAAATAGACAATATAGTCATCAGGAATAGCAGACCTGCGGGTCCTCTGTGATCTCCTCATCACAGCTTCATCATTTTCATCTTGTGCTTGATCATGCGGTTCATCATGAGCTTCTATAGGAATTTGGTCAATCGTAGGATCATGATCAGAAGCGGAAGCGGAAGCAACAAGTACAGGGATAAGAATACGTTCTTCCCTGAATACAATTTATCTTGACCCCTGACTTGAACCAAATTCATTCTCAAAATAGACAGCTCTATTAGATTCAATGACTCTCGTGGTGCGAGTCGGACAATAGAATCTAGAACCCCTCGATCCAATGGTGTAGCCAACAAAGTAGCTACTTATGATTTCGGATCAAGCTTCTTAGATTGGGGATTATAGGGTCTGACTTCTGCTTTGCATCCCCAAACATGAAAATGACGCAAACTTGGCTTATTATTTGACCATAGCTCATATGGTATCTCTGGCACAGACTTATTGGGCACTTGATTCAAAATATAGGCAGCCATCTTTAATGCCTTACCCCACAAGAACTCCGGTAAGCTAGAATGAATCAATATACATCACACCATATCAAGAAGCGTGCGATTTCTTCTTTCAACGATTCCATTCTATTGAAGTGTTCCTGGCATCGTGTATTTCGCATCAATACCACATTCCTGCAAGTATTTAGCGAATGGCCCCGAGTTCCTATCAGTCTCATCTTAGCACCTATAATACTCTCCAACTCTGTCGGAATTGACCGCTTTGATCTTCTTTTCCTTTTTGAAGCTCAACATTCGTCTTAAAAAAAAATCTTAAAACGCATTCAAAGATTCAGACTTTTTATGAATGGGCTCTTTATGACTGTAACGGGAAAAACATCAATAAAGATGATGAAGTATTTGTAACTGCCTATAGGAAGCGGAACAAAAGGCCCACATAGATCAGTGTGAATCAATTCAACAAATCTGTGCACTTGTCTTACTCTTTCTGACCTTGACGATCAATTTCCCTTTAATACAATCAACACAAGTATTAAAATCCGAGAAATCAAGATCCTGGAGCACACCATCTTTCACCAACCTCTTAATCATGTTTCTATAAATGCGTCCTAAACGTTTGTGCCACAACATAAAAGATCTCATATCTAATCTTTCACGTTTAGAACCAACAACATTATTAAGAGAAGAAGAAGAAGAAGCAGAAGCAGAAGCAATATCATGCTAATCAAGTTTATATAAATTCTTACATAAACTTCCATTTCATATCAAAAGAGAGTCACGGTACAAATTCAGCTTTTCAGTTCCAAAAGAAGACTATAACCTAGTCTATCCAAAATAGATACAGAAATCAAATTCCTTATGATAGGAGGTATATATGTTACATCATATAATTCCAAAAAAAGATATTCTGTATTTAGCTGAAGTCTAACAGTCCCCAAAAAAATTTGACTTGGACTCTTGTACCGTCTCTCATGCATGCATACTGCCCCTCTTCCTTGGCAAGAATGGCATTACCTCAATATTCCATTGCTCTCCCTGAGCATTGTAGCTCGATTTGATCGAGTCAAATTGGGATGGAAGAGTCTTTATCACAAACCATACCATGTAACCCTCTTATCCAAGATCCATGCTCATGGCCTTGAGCTTGTGGTAACAACCCATGAGTTTGTCGATGTGAGCTCTTACATCACTCGCACCATCATAAAAGGTAGAGTGAAGCATGTTCAAGTACTCATTCTTAGAGAATTTCGCGTACTTTTTCTCAATGGCTGCAAGAAAATCCTTAGTATTTTCAGTCTTGGGAATACTATCACGAATGGATTCGTCCATGTGATACCTCATGATCATCAGATAACAGCGGTTAGAGTACTCCCACTCATCATAAGATTTCCTATCATTCTCAGCAGCATTATCAGCAGGCTTAGGTGGTGCAGTAGTTCTCAAGGCTAAGTCCATTTTTCATGACAACCAGATTCATCATGAGAGATTCAACCCACTATTAGTGGTTCGTTCCATTCAGCGTCAAGATGGCAGATATTTCAGGATTGCCTAAAGTTAGATGAGAAACAAGAGCAACAACCACTAATTGCATGTAAAAACAAGATCATGCTTTGTGTGCCCTTTTCTCAAGACTTAATGATCTCAACACATAAATGATCATTAAGTGTGCTAGAGTTCCTTCAATCAAAAATAGAACTCATTTCACACAAAAGATTTTAGGATTACCTAAAGCTGAATGAGAAACAAGAGCAGCAACCATTAATTGCATGTAAAACAAGATCATGCTTTATGTGCTCTTTTCCTCAAGACTTAATGATCTCAATACATAAATGATCATTAAGTGGGCTAGAGTTCCTTCAATCAAAAATAGAACTCATTTCACAGGTAAGAACAATATATCAAAATATTACAACCGAATACATCAATCTACTATCGAGAGGATAGAAAGATAGTGTGGTTCATAATATTCTAATAAATTTTCTTCACCATTTTAAGCATCCTACCAAGTAATAATTATCGATAGGATAATAAATTACCCGTATGGACCTCAATAATATTTTAGAGGAATTATCACGAAAATTGAATAATTTGAATTCCTCATCATATAACAATTTGACATGCTTAAACTTACGACAGGCAAGTAAATAAGCATTCACTATTGTCAGCAAATAATTCCATTTATTTCATAATCACAAAATGTTAATAGAATTTTTGTAAAATAAATTCATAAAATTCACATTATGAAATAATGAATTATTTTAAATTTGGAGCAAAATAAACAAAATTGGCTCTTCTGGAAAAATGGGATAAAATTTTGCTTTAGGATGGAAAAAGTTTTTTTTTTTTTTTTTTTGGTGTCGTTTTGCGAAAAACGACATGCATTAGGCGGACGCGAAACGAGGCGTCGTTTGGGCAAGAAACGACGGAGTCTGGTGCAGGCGCGGAAACGACGCGTCGTTTCCCTTCTTCCTCTTCCCCCAGCTCCTGCGCGCAAGCCTCTTCACGGGTCGCGCGACCCGCTTCCATACCCGACGGGACCCGACGATTCCGGCCACCATTCTCGCCGGTGATTGAGGGCTTTTGAAGCTCTCGCCGTTTCCGTTCATCCTCCGCCCATAGCCCGACCAAAACAGCCTCCAACTCGCCGGAAAATCGAGAGATTCCCGTGGGTTTTGGCCATGACGGGTGTCGAACCAAGCTCTCAAAAATTTCCAAAAATCGAGCAAAAAACCATCCAAAAAATGTATAAATCCCATTAACATTCTCAAGGCCATATTATTACTCCAACCAAATGTGATTTCGAAAATTCTTGAGCCCAAAAATTCGAACCAAATGAACAAGAAATATGCCCGAAAATTAGAGCAAAAATTGCTCGAAAATAGAGTCCAAATAAAAATTGGGTTTTCAGTAGGGATATCACCAACATCGTTATTGCTCAAACAAAACAAGATTTCGAAAAATCTTTGAGCCAAAAAACGAAGCAAAAACAGATTCGAAAAATCCCAAAAATTGTGCCCGAAAATCAGTTTGCAAAATTGGTTTATTTTCAATTCCAAAACCCTTGAAATCAAAAGCAAGGCTCTGATACCAATTGTTAGATTTGTTGAACAATAAATATGAGCAATAATCATGCTTATCAACCAAGATCACCATTTGATTTCAAGAGCATTTGGACAAAATTAAGCAGTGAATGTTCATACCTCTAATGTTGGGGATTATGACTTTGATTCACCATCTTCAAGCTCTTCCATTAAGCTCTAATTGCTTCAAGAAGACAAACACAAGAGCAAGAAGAAAAATGCCAGAGGAAACCTATGAGAGCATTCCATTCTACACACACAACACTCTAAGCCAAACAACACACAAAGCCCTATTATCCATATAATTCCCTGAGGGGAACAATAAGGGCATGTTTGGCTAGTTGTCATAATAATGTGCACTATGGTTTAATGGGCCAACACATAGTTAATTGGTGCTCCCATGTGCCTCAAATGCAATTAGTATAATTAACCATCCCATTATGGTATTTAATACATTAATAGGCACTATAGTAATGGTTGAGATTATGGAATTATGTTAGTGGTTATATTAGTCCATATAGAAAATTCCAACAAAACCAACAAAGAACGGTTTGTCTTGATCAAGACGATGCTCGAACCTGGAAAAGAGCGTGGATCAATAAGATTTGCTGCGGTAGCAACGAAGGAAAGCCAGGAACCGAACGATCCTCTAAATAACTAGTTTTGTTAGCAATGCAATGACATGAATTATAAGAAATATGCAACAAAAGAATGATAAGATATACAATTTTCAAGCACCTAAAAATGTTGAACAAGGCATTTGGGAGGCTTGTGAAGAGATAGAACACTAGGAGAGTGGTTTGCAGAGACGAGCTTCGCGGAGCCGTACGGTTGAAGATCAACAACAATCTGAGAAGCAAAATTTTAGACAACAAGAACAAAATAAGACCAACTAAATACCAACATTGTAACATCAAAATCTAACTCAATGACAAGCTTTAACAACATAACACTCTTCCTTCATACGATTTGAGAAATGACAGAGAAATATAAACCCACCTCTATACTGAACTTGTTCCTAAATTTTTTTCAATGAAAAAAAAAAAAAAAAAACCCTGATCTTGCACTCTAAACATATTTGAAAATGAGTCCTGATAGTGCATATTATTGGACAATAATATATCATATAAAGATTAATTTTGTCTAGCTATGTCTAATGACAAACCAACACCAATTTGATTCAAAACCATTACAAAATAAGAACTTTCCATGCAAATGAAACTGGGGATATAGTAAAGTTTTAAAACAATAACAAAAATAACTATATTATATATATATATAAAGGGTAATAAAAAGAGTGACAGTGAGAGAGTGTCTCACATAGCAAAGATTGTTCCACCCCACTGAAATGCGTTTCGAGACTCAGTTCCGATCGATCCACGGTCTTCTTCTTCTTGGGACCCGAAGCTCGCTGAGACCAACTCACGGAGTCCCATTGATTTTGCTTCTGAAAAGCTCCGATCTTTGTCTATTCCATGACCACACTTCTCGCCGACGACGAAGACTCTTCGCTTCACTTGCAAGTCTGCGACTTTATTTTGCTTTACTTTTGATTTTTTATATTTGTTTCACTAGACTTTGACGACTCGTTTTTCCTTTTGATGTATTTCTTTCGGAAAATTATGTGGTGAGACGCCCTATTACAAAAGAATGATTTTAGATTGTTAAATTTATCTTTTTAATCAATCTCACATCTTTATAAAAATTAATCTGACGATTCAGAATTATTTTATGTGATAAGGTATATCTTATCATAAATATTTTCATTTTTTTTCTATGTTTATCAAGTGGGTTTATTTTTACAGAGAAAATAATTTTTATTGTCAAATTTACTTATAGCACTTTCATAATCTTATAAAGAAAATTCTATACAGACAACAACGCTCTACCATAAAAAATAATTTTGAAGGGAAATTCTATAGTGGGTTTTTTTTTTATGGTGGGAAATAATTTTGAATGGTTAGATTCACAGTTTTAAAATGCGAGACCCACAAAAAAAATAAATCCGACGGTACAAAATTGTTTCCCACCACAAGAAAACCCATCATAAAAGCACCCATTTTGAATTATCAAATTTGCTTTATTAATAGGTCCTACTTTTAAAAAAAAAAAAATTAATCTAATGAGTCATAATCGTTTTCTGACATACCCCACCACAGCCACTTCCTCTTACAAATGCAATCTTACGCCTACCTTCTGATTTTTAGTATGTTGTTGGAGTCTAAGGGGAGCATATGTCAAATATATATTTTCTCAACAGGTATGTTTTTCTTATTCTTGTGCTTCTATTACCTATAGCACTTTCTTAACAATATTATATATGCAATCATGCTTAATGTTAGAAATTGAGTTGGTTGCACAAGTCTATGGAGGGGCATATAAAAGTGCTTTTGATTATTATTATTTTTCTAAAGTATTAACTTGACATGTAGAAGTGAGTTTATACATAAATATAAGTAGCACATCATATAAATAAAAAAAATGCTAAATGACTTTTGTTTTTTACTATTTGTTTTTTAATTTTCTCTTCAAGCTGAGTAATGATCTCCTAAAAAAATACACATACAAATTATAAACACAAAAACAATGAACCCGTTTGGATATAGATACAAACAGTATTTTATTATAATAAGATAGTTCAAATTTAATCTTTTATTAGTGTAATTATTATAGCAATATGATTTAAACAAAAAAAAAAATTAATTCGAATTACAATCTAAACATTTAACTTTTATCTTATATCTTTAATCTATCCTCATGTATAACTGGGAGAAAACAATTGATTATGAAAATAAAATAGGGTTTTTTGCACCTATGGCCCCTCAACTTATTGGGTTTCTACACTTTGGCACTCCTTCTTTTTTTTAGCATTAACCCCCTGAATTTAAAAATCGTTGCATTTAACCTCAAATTGAAAACTTCCGTCCAAAATTGGACGGAATATGCCCCCAAATAAGCTATCACGTGTGAAGCACGTGCCAAATTCCGTCAAAATTTGGACTGAAGTTTTCAATTTGGGGTCAATTGCAATGATTTTTAAATTCAGGGGGGTTAATGCCCAAAAAAAAATATGGGGTGCCAAAATGTATAAACCCAACTAGTTGAGGGGCCACAGGTGCAAAAAAACCCAATAAAATATGACAAAAGTCACTAACACACCCACACATTCGCATAACCCAAATTTCTACACTCTATCCTAATACTTATACCAAAAGACTCAATTGCTCACAAGAAGAACTCAAGCTCTCTAAACTTTTGAGAGAGTGATTTCTCTAAAAGCCTTTGCCTTCTTCAGTTTGTGATTGTGCTTTGAATGCGCGGAGTAAATGGCTATTTATAATAGCCAAAGCCTTACTTTTGTGGGAAAATTTTAAAATAAAATCATTCTTTATGCCATTTAATAATCTATATCCTAAATAGTATTGCTATTTTTATTTTCACTTCATATTTATAATATAAATTTTAAGATATAAGTTTAAAATATAATACAAAATATGAATTTTAAGATATAAGTTTAAAATAGAGAAATTATAATGAATACCCAATTTTTAAAACTTAATGTAAGTTATTACCCAATTTTTTGAAAAATATAACCAACTATCTAAAAGTTGGAATTACTTACACAGTGGTAAGTGGTGGTAATTCACTTTGTTACCAAAAGCATGTGCAAGTAATTCACAAATTGACTAGAAACTCAATTACTTCAAAAGTTTGGGTATTTATTTTTATTGTTATATAAATTTTGAGTATTTGCCTACTTCACCCTTTAAAATATAATACACTTAAGACATAAATTATGATGGTGTCAATAATAAATATTCCTCCAAATGTCCGTACATTGTAAAAGCCTTATAATTGCTAGAAGGATGGTCAAACTTTGGTATATTCCACAAAACGAGGCATTTTTGTGGCCAATGGCCATATCCGCATACAACTGTGATATTAATTATTATACAGATATATACGATACGGACATGGTATCTAATTAATTGTTATAATATATGTTCTGTTTTCGTTGAAACTATGCCACGCACCACGAAGACTGGTCAAATTGTTTTCTCACGAGTCATGACCCACTTTTGGCCCTGCAGATGATTGTATACACAAACCAATGAATAAGATAAAGTCATGACTTTCTTGCAAAAAAAAGGATAAAGTCATGACTCTTGCAGGAAAAAAAAAAAAGAGAGAGAGAGAGAGAGAAAAGTGATGATTATTCCCAAGAAAATTCAAGCATGATAATAGGCGTAACATTTTTAATTATAAAACACAATATATTATCAGGGTCGGTTAGGTATATAATCATTTTAGGTTATACATTTTTAAAAAATAATTATAATTTTAAAATTTTAAAAATTAGTTATAAAATTATAAATTTTTTTTGATAATAACGAAAATATACATAAAAATACTATAAAAAAGTTTTGATATTAAACAAAATTTTATAAGAAATTTCTTACATTGTTAGTTTTAAAATTTTTGAAACTGTGATTATTTTTTAAAATTATTTTATAAACAGATGCTATTTTCTTAAAATTCCCTAATTAAATACACATTTTTATTTCATCTTATTTCATTCACTAAGCAAAGCAGTTGTCAATCATTTTGATTACTTTCTTTTTACTATAAATTCTGATCATGTAGTTAGAAAATTATAAGTTATTTAACTAATTTATTTGCCTTACCTAAACTTGGCCAGACTTCGGTGCAAAACAGAACCTTGCGTGTATGTCACTTCAATGCATGGATGGAATGAAAGCAATAAGGGCATAAGGCCATATATCTATTTTTTTTCGTCTTTTTTTTTTTTAACTGGTGCTTATTCATTTCGTAATTTTCCTACGACCAAGGTTAAGGAACAAAGTACTATCTAGGATTGTGCCTTTGTAAATGGATTGAGAAAATGGCTACCTATTTTTTTTCTCCTTTTTTTCCTTTTTTTTTTTAATTTGTTTGCCTAGAATATCAATATCTCATGTTCTCTCTTTCGTGGATCAAGGTTCAAATGAAGTGCACATATTATGTTTTGACCCATCTTAATTTCTTCAAAGGTACACTAGGTTTGATAGTACTTGTTGTTACGCGTGGACTTTGAACATTGTAAAAAAAATTGATGCGGTGAAAAATCATAATTTACAACCAAATTAAGTTATTGAAGAGATACTTTCAAAAATTAAGATACGCAAATGTGGAATCTAAAATTAAGTTCAGATTATTTCTCAAAGTTTACTTTCTAAAATTACGATAAAATTGGATTATTAATATTAGATAAATTTTATGTTTGGTGTCTTTTATGCTGTAATTATAATAATAATATTAATAACTTCGATTCTTTCTCGGAACATATCTATCATGAAGTTTAAGGTTAACAAGAATTACAAAATAATAACAATAATAATAAAGTGGTAATTTTTCATAATGTTGGTTAACTGGGGTCTCAGACTGACTAATCATACAAGAGAATATATATGTTAGAGCATATCTAATGCAAATCCAATGTCAATGTTAAATTATTGGCACTCAAAATAGTTATAAATGCTATATTTGATATTTGATATTCTAATGAACAAATGCTATTTCAAATTATATTTTATTATTTTTAATTAAAAATCAATAAAAATAGTTGATAACCAATAATAAATAAGACTACATAATGACTTCTTAGTATGAGAAGACTTTTTTGAATATAATATTAAATTTTAATTAAATGCTTAAAAGTTGATCAATCAATACTCTATTTTAAATGTCAGATTTTGGTATTATGCTATATTTGGTGATATTGTATTGAAGAATGATTTTTATGCTAAAATACCAAATTTTGGTATTGGCACGCAAATTTAACATTGCATTGGAGATGCTTTTATTAACCAAAAAGTCATGGTTACCTGTTTAGTCAAATATTCTCTCTTTAGCTAGCTCTTAATAGAAACCTTTAATGATAATAATATTAATTTGTTAATCTTTTCATATACTTTTTCCCTGCAAATCATCCCCACAGAACTTAATTTGCTTTAGCTTTAAGATGTTACAAATGGCATCATAGGGCTTTCTTCCAAACAACCACTAATTACGAATATATGCTCTTTCTTCCCCCAAATTATTATATCATAAATTAACATTTTCCACAACATTCCCTAATATATATATATATATATATATATATATATATATAGGTGTTGCACCAAATGCCTATAGATGTATACGCTCTTTGGAAAATCTGTCTCTTTCCTTTTTGCTGTCCTATCCCAAATTTCAATGATAAAATATATATATATTTCATCAATAAAATAGAGAATGCAAAAAAGAGTGAAAGAAAGGGTATAATAAGGGAGGATTCTTTTTTTTTTTTTTATTTATTTAAATAGATCGTTAGATTTACTTTTTTAATAAGTCTCATATATTAAAAAGATAAATTTAACTATTCAAAAAAGTTTTTCACCGAAAAAAAAAATTCACCGGAGAATCTCCTTATAATAAGTACATTTACCGATATGCGACAATTTTTTTTTTATCGGTAAAACTGAAAAAAATAAAATAAAAAGTGTCGATGTAGAGATAAAACCTTTCTTGTGTAACGCGAAAGGCAAGCCTAATCAATCACAAGGTCACAACGACCATTCACAAACAAATATATATACAACCAATCCCTTTGATCATTTTCAAATTTCATAACAACCACAAATTTTTTTTTTCTTGCGTACCAATTTTACACAATGCTGTAGTTATTTAAAATATTTTTCATTTTACATAACATACGATGCGAAACCAACGTTCTTAAACATACTCGAGGAAGGTTCTCTCATAAGAAAGTTTGCCCTAATTAAGAAAAAAAAACCCAATAATTAGACCAAACCAAACCAAACCATGCATATTACAACATGATCATTTATATATATATAGATCTATTAATATTTTTCAAGCCATCATCATTTGGTGAAACTCATTGAAATCAAGAACCCCATTGCCATCTTTGTCGAAAACTTGGACCATGGCCTTGCACTCGTCGTATGTTCTAGTGTCCCCGAGCCTATTCAACATCCTCTGCACGCTCCTCGGCGTTATGCAGCCCTTTTCGAGCTCGAACTGTTAAATTTATCTTGAGCATTTGCAACATAATCATCATAATGATTTAGATTTTAGACAATAATCATGCTCAATAAATCAACCAAGATCATCAATTGATTTCAAGAGTATTTAGACAGAAAAATACCTCCTTTCAATCTTCCTCATCTGCCATTCTTGATGCTCTTTGAAGCCATCAATCTGCACAAGAACACACACAAGAGAAAAATGGTGCTAGAGAGAACATATGAGAGCATTCCACACTTACACACCACACACTAAGCCAAACAACACACAAAGCCCTATTATACATATAATTCCCTAAGGGGAAAAATAAGGGCATGTTTGGCTAGTTGTCATAATAATGTGCACTATGGTTTAATGGGCCAACACATAGTTAATTGGTGCTCCCATGTGCCTCAAACGCAATTAGTATAATTAACCATCCCATTATGGTATTTAATACATAAATAGGCACTATAGTAATGGTTGAGATTATGGAATTATGTTAGTGGTTATATTAGTCCATATAGAAAATTCCAACATTCTCCCACTTGGACAATATAACCTAACCACCATATAAAACACGAAACACAATAATCTCCTCTCTTCAATAACGACCAAATGAATCATACATAATATCATATCGACAGGATATAAATATTACATATAATTCGGTCCTGGAGATATTCAAATACAACAACCATTACCATAACATACATGCAATACAATGATTGAGACTATACCAGATGTCTCTTTTGTACCTGTCACTTCATCAAACAAAATGTACGATAATACACATAAGAAGTGACTCCAAATGCATGTATCATAAATGTCATAGGCAATCCATACAAAATACTAGCATGCACAACATACAAAATAGCAAGTTTCCACTAATATCATCATTTAGGCTCCTAACAACCCCATGTGGGCGACGTGTTCTGCAAACACACATATAGGTAAGCCTTTTGTTAGTGGATCCGCTAACATGCTAGTCGTAGGCGTGTACTCAATGGCAATGAGTGCCTCAGCAACCTTCTCTTTAACGAAGTAGTACTTTATATCAATATGCTTTGAGCGAGAAGTACTCCTCGTGTTCCTAGAGAAAGATACGGCTGCGAAATTGTCACAATATAATTTCAGCGGCCTCGAAATAGAGTCTACAACTCCCAATGCTGAAATGAAATTTCGCAACCATATTGCTTGACACGTAGCCTCATAACACCAAACAAGTCACAAAAACCCTTTTATACACATACATTCCCTAAGGGGAACTTAAGGGCATGTTTGGCTACTCATAACACGCCATATACTCTGCCTCCATCGTAGAGGACGTTGTGAGTGTCTGCTTGACACTTTTCCACAAAACAGCTCCTCCAACCATCATGAAAAACATAGCTTGAAGTGGACTTTTATCATCCATGCAGCCTGCATAATCGGCGTCACTGAATCCAACTATATCAAGAGTGTTGGTTCGCCGATATGTCAACATATGATCTTTAGTCCAAGATCGCTCAAGTACCTACCCAGCACGCCTACAACAAAAATAATATCAGGACGTGTGCATACTTGAGTATACATCAGGCTGCCAACAAGCGACGCATAAGGAACGACTTTCATTTCATCTCTCTCTTTATCATTCTGTGGACTTTGAGCCTTTGAGAACTTGTCACCCTTCACTATTGGCGCTTTCTCAGGAGAACATAAATACATATTGAATCTCTTCAAGATCCGATCAATGTAGGTTCCTTGAGACAATCAAAGGATACCATTGGCCTTGTCACGAAAAATTTGTATTCTAAGTACATATAAGGCCTCACCAAGATCCTTCACATCAAAATGGCTAAACAGTGGTTGTTTTGTCTCAAACAATAGATCAGTATCATCAGACATGAGCAGAATATTATCAACATATAACACTAGAACAATAGAACTGCTCCCACTGACCTTCATGTATATACATTGATAAACTACATTCTCCTTGAAGCCATTTGCGGTGACAATCATATCAAACTTTAGATACCACTGCCTTGATGCCTGCTTCAATCCATAAATAGATTTCTTAAGTTTACAAACCTTGTGTTCTTTACCAGTCATCACAAAACCAACAGGTTGAGTCATATAAACATCTTCATATAGATATTCATTCAAGAAGGCAGTCCTCACATCCATTTGATTGAACTCTAGATCAAAATGAGCGACTATAGCCATGATGATGCGCAATGAGTCCTTAGTAGAAACAGGTGCGAAGGTTTCTTTGAAATCGATCCCTTCTCTCTGGCTATAACCTTTGGTCACAAGTCTAGCCTTATACCTTTCTACTTGTATATTCGAGTCACGTCTGATCTTATTAACCCACTTGCATTCAATGGGTTTGTAACCTTTGGGTAGTTCAACTAACTCCCAAACTTCATTTTGTGACATGGAACTCAACTCATCTCTCATTGCATCCATCCATGGCTCAGATCATTAAGTCTCGAGAAAAAGAGCACATAAAGCATTTGATTTAAACACTCAAATGATCATTGACTGTGCACCATTCTTTTTATTTTTATTTTTTGGTGCACCATTCTTTTTATTGACAAAACAAAATACCTTCAATTAGTTCAAAAAAATAATATATATCTGTAGCTTTTAAAATCGGTGGAAATCATGCGCATATGTCCATAGATTCAAACTTTGTTTTTTTTTTTTAGGAAAAAAACAGAAGATTACGTTGTATGATGAACAATTTAATATAGTTAATCACAGTCCTAATTGAAACTTTGTTGATCTCGAAAGAAAAGAAAAACGGTAACTAATTTTTAAGCAACCTTAAGGAAACAGGTTATAACTATTAGTATAGAAAATTTATCCATAATTAAATTAACCCCTAACTAGGGCTGCTCAAAAAACCGATAGGACCAAACCAAACTGGCAAAATCAATCCAAACCAAACCAAACCAATTTCAAACCGATTATAATTGGTTTGGTTTGGTTTGAAATTTCTCAAATTTTAATTGGTTTGATTTGGTTCATGTTTGACCTTGTTAAAAAACTAAACCAATACTTATATATACACATGTATTTAAAATTATATTATATGTATAGAGGGTTATTTTTTTTCCCCATTTTTGGTTAAGACGTTGTGAGAACTTGAAGTAAACAATTTTGTTATTTATTAATCAGGTGTTGGATATTTTGGGAATAGTTTTGATGGAACTTCTAGTACAGATCAACTTTGTTAGGAGGTCATTAGTTGTTCAAGAATGAATGCCCTTGCATCATCTTAAAACCATTGAATATTTAATATAATTTGTTATTTAAAATATTTTGAATTTAGCCCTCTAATTGGGTTAGATTATGATGTTGAACTTTGATTTTGATTAATTATATTATTTTATTAAGCCCTTAACGTGTATGAGCCTATTTGAAAAAAATGCTCAAACTGATTAAAAAAATCAAATCAGACCAACTATAATTGGTTTTGTTAATTTGGTTTGATTTTGATTGTTTCATTAGTTTAGTTTGGTCTGAAAAATCACTAAACCAATTAGAAGTTGATTTGGTTTGATTTTAGTAAAAAGTAGTGATTTGATTTGGTTAAACACCCTTACCCCTAACTATCCTTGATTTATTTATTTTTCATTCAATAATTCAAGTCGTACTAATGACTTGATTTTATTACATAATTAATTCTTTTTTGATGGATTGATTATTACATAATTGACGCCAATAGGATTTCCTCTACTAAATGGCATTATTTGTGATTTGTCTAAATGACGCGTACGTGTTTATACTGTCAGGTTAAACAGGAATATTTTACAGAAACATTAGTACGAAGTAATTATATATATATATATATATATGTATATATATATTTTGTGATTGTTATATAGTAGAAGTTGCGGAGTCAAAAAAAAATTTAAATTACGGACATAAGTAAAATTTTAATAATATTTAAAACGGCGTAAATCAAAACTTTATAAAAATTAATGTTTAATGGTAGAATTATCTAAAATTTAAGAGACATACAAGAAAAGTATATGATTTTTTACGTCAAAAATATAATTTGTGAATTTGAAAGGAGCCATATATGCACTAATTTATGAAAATAAAACCAGAGTGCTACTGTATTATAACCATATATACCATGGTGATCTATAAAAGTATATATAAACTAAATTGAACTTTATCAGACTAAACGACGACATTATTATTTCATATCTCAAGGAAATTAATATTAATTAAATATAGATAATTCATGGGATCACGGAAGTAATTGAAGAGGACGAAAATTGTAGGTTATACTAAGCTAGTAGAATGAGAATCGCATATCAGAATATTATTTTATCTTGACACATGTAGCATTTACACTTAAATTTTTTTTTTTTTTGTGAAATGATGTTGGGTTTTTGTTCACAATAAACTAAGTGTGCACGTAAGTTGTAAGAAGAGTCAGTTAAATAAATAGTCATTTTGGACGGTGTGTTTTTACAAAATAGCTACAGTTTAAAAAACTTTAAAAACTAGCCATAAAATTGTAAGAAATTTCTGACAATAACAAAAATACATATAAATATACTGTTAGAAATTTCTAACACTCGGCAAAAAATTTGTCAGAAATTTCTTACATGATTAGTTTTTAAATTTTTGAAACTGTGGCTATTTTTTAAAATTATTTTGTAAACAATTACTATTTTCTTAAAATTCCCTTGTAAGAAAAAGCTAAAAATTAAGTTCTAGGTTTGAGTCAGCGCAAATCATGAGTATTTGTGGCATACAGATGCCCGTGTGCGAGGCGAAGGAGGCACACGTGTGCGTAGATAATGAGGTTGTTATGGTGCAAATCTATAATTCAAGTTTTCTGTACGATTTTTTTTCTTATAAATACGAAATGTTTTTTTTTAATCAGGCAAACTTTTCATGAAAATATAGTATTTCTCTTTGAATTAAAGAGTATTATTGCAATCTTTTATAATTTAATAGATTGAAACAAAAGAAAGTGACTCGGTCCGCATACATTTCAGTTTTTGTTATCGCTGTGTGGTTTAAAAAAGGAGTAAATTTCTTCACTATGACCTATATATTTGTAAGAAAATAATGATTTGTTATTATGAAAGATTAAGAGGTCACTTGGGAAATCATTTAAATGTTGATTTTTATGTTAAAAATGTAATGTCTTTTTTGAATCTTTAATATGGATAAAATCATCTTTAATCCACAACTCTATTTATTACTCTATATATTTTACTATTATCATTATCAAACAATATTTCACTTTTAATCTCTATTTTTTATTTCCAACTCCAAAAAAAAACATTCTCTCCAGACTGTGTATTTTTTCTTTTAATTACTTTTTTACTATTGTCAAAAGGAATTGTTCTCAAATAGAAAAAGTGTTAAACAAACTTTAGAAAAACAAAATGGATAAATTTATGGTGTAACTATTCACAACTCTAAATTTAGAGTTAATTATAGAGCCGGAGTGGACGAGTCGAACCCCATTTTTAATTTGCTTCACCTACTTTTTGGTTAGGATTTAGGCATATATAGTTAGGCAATGTAAGCGTAACTTTGGCTCCTCTTTTACCAAATCCATTGGCTCTGAAATATTTTTGTATCTACAAAACAATATTAGGTAGGTTTCTCTATTACGGTTCTACAAAGAAAGAAAGCTTCCTCATGCCTAACGCGGAATTTCTTATCGTCTTATTATAAGCCTATAATTTAATTAATGGTTAGTTACATTTGTACTTTTTTTTCTGATAAATTCAAAGTTTAAAACAATAAAACAGGACTATCTCGCATATCAAAAAACAAAAAAAAAATTATCTACTATATATATAATAGCACTGAGATATATATTAGAATTGTAATAGTAATACCAAGAATAAAAAAAATGTATTTTAAATAATTATTTTTTGGAAAATTTTGATCAATAGTTCATTTTGTTTAATAATATTATGTTTCTTTCAACGTCAAGAAAAATCTTTCCATGTGTAAGCTCCGTGTGGTGTATTCGAGAAGCTCTAATAAATATTCTCTCTCCTTTTCTTACACTACAATTCTAGTAATAATTAACAGGTGGTATAAAATGCTTCATGAATGTACTCGACACATTTTTACCAACAACACGTATTAATCTGGGTACTGAGAAAACAATATACTGATTAATTATATATGTCCTCAAGTGGGAAGCAATATATATATATATATATTGTATTTTTTTCAAACAAATATGGGCACGACCAAAGTTTAATGGCCTCATTTGGATAACAATTCAATTACTTTCCAAACGGGTCCTAAATCATTTTTTGTATCCCCTATCTACTCAACTCAAGATTTGAATTTTTGATCTAAATATTAACTACTTATTACTGCTAGACTACGTCCTTGAAAATAGAGTAAAGTAGGCAAATACCCAGAATTTATATAACAATAAAAATAAATAGCCAGACTTTTGAAGTAATTGAGTTTCTAGTCAATTTGTGAATTACTTGCACATGCTTTTGGTAACAAAGTGAATTACCACCACTTACCACTGTGTAAGTAATTGCATTTTTGGGTAGTTGATCACATTTTTCAAAAGATTGGGTAATAACTTACATTAAGTTTTAAAAATTGGGTATTCACTATAATTTCTCTTGAAAATATCTGCTTTGTAAATTCTTATATATATATATATATATATATATATATCAATACCACGCATTTACGATTTTTTTCAAAAGAATTAATTCCGACTTTATGTGACGTGAAAGGGTAATAAAAAAGCAACCCTTAGAATTTGCTGACTTCTCTCCTTGGTCTCTTTTATTTTCAAATGCAGCCAAGCATTAATTGGTTCACATAATGTTTACGTGTACACATATATAATAGACATACATATTTTCTGTGGATATAAATACACAAATAGTTGCATAATATACGTAAAAACAGTGGAAAATTCAGTAGTGGTGAAAAGATAAGTGAGGAAAAAAAATTGCGTATCGATGAAGTTGCGTAGAAGCCTACGATATAACAATTTATTGGGACAATATATATGGTCTACCATAGAGCTACAAGTGGAAATGTTCCATTATATCAAGTGGCATTTTTCAGTGGAACGAAATAATTAAGATGTATAAGACTGTCCAATGTACTTCTATGCTAATAAAGAGATGTAATAATCAATTAGCAATTGACAATTGTATATGTATGTATTTTCTGTGCAGTGAAGAAATTGTGGTTTTAATTTGGAAACTACTCGATTATATGTACCTTTATTTTGAGGATATATTTCAAGTATTGCATAACACAAGATTTGAAAATATAATAGAACAAACCATGGTAAGGTACAATATTTGGAAGGAAAAAAAAAATCTATCATTACGGAACAAATTCAGATTTAAAGAAGTTCACTCACCCAAATGTAGACAGTTTAAGAACATTATATATACACAATAACTTACATCAAAGTAATAGTAATAAAATTCATCATATAATCTAGACTTAATAATAAATTTCCAGCTAATTAAGTACAAATTGTGGTTGCTCACATCAATATGCTCGGCCCAAAAAACAAAAAAAATAACAGATTGTTAGGGGCTTAGGGCTTCTATGATAGTGAACTGTACTATTTCTTATATGTATAGTTGATTTAGTTAGAGCTTGGAAATCTCAATCTAAATCGGTTTTGATCCCATCACTGAATTGTCCAAGAAGATGTAACGTCTTAAAATAATAATACCAGAGGTATACCATAAGAATGGAATTAAAAAAAAAAAAAAAAACTTTAGTAGAGTATGTCCACTATTATAAGAAGACGATCAATAGATTTATCTGTTGATTAAGATTCATTTCTTAAACGAATTAATATGTTGGGTCATCTAGTGAAAATTTATCTGGAGAAAATTTTTAAAAAGGCAAGTGGTTATCAAGTGAAAGCCTGTGATGAATATGTTGGGTCACTTTTAGCAGTGGAATTGCGTGGGCATAAGAAAGAGTAATACTTTCTAATAAGTGCAATATAAATAACACTTTTTTTTCCTGTGGAAGGAAAATACTTGGCAATTTCCTGAAGGATATCGGAAATTTGTTGTGTCTAATCAATTAATATGATTGATATGATATAGCCTATGGGGATAATAAATTAATCAAGCAACGTGACACACCAACACACTAGGTTTTATTTTATTTTATTTTATTTTTTGAGAAAAAAGATATGAGTTTTTCATGTATATTATTGCAATCACTAATCAGCAGCACCAAATTAGTGTAGACCTCTGAATTAATTTTGAACGTAAAGTTGGCTAGTGTGAGAAATTAAGAAGAAGGTTTGTTTGGGACAACATAAGATTGTTTGTGAGCCAGTGCTGATTGTTTCGTTAATATTAAAACATGCATATATAAATTATGGTCCAATTATAATGGTCACCGATTGTATCGTATGTGTGCGCGCGTGTATGAGAGGTTTTTCCAGTCCCAAAACTTTTTTAGTGCTGTTGCAACTATTCTTTTCCTGAAAGTCATTCCATTTTGAGAGGATTTCCAAGTTTATGATTAAATGTAAGGCTAATTCTGTAATGCTCTATATCGTAGACATGTAAATATGGAGGAAATAGTACTGGGTAAATTTTTGTCCGGAAAAATTGTTGAGTAAAATCCGGGTAACCCGGATGGTAAAACCGGGTATATACTCGGATTTTACCCGAAAAAATCCCCAGTGATGATTCCCCGGCATTTACCCGTTATTTATCCGGTTACACATAACTTTTTTAGTCATGGCCACTGCACTGCTCATAAAAAAAAATATATAAAAAAAACGAAAAAAAAACATAACCACATCATTTAAAAAAACAAAAAAAAATATAATCGGGTATTTTTCCTGTAATTATCCGGTTTTATAACCCGAGAATTACGCGGGTGTTCCATGATTTTATTTCTGGGTAATTACCTGGAAATTACCGGGTGTTATTCCATAGAATAAGTTGGAATTCTATTTTTTCACGCCTATTCATACTTATCGGTGCTACACCTATGAGTATATGAGAGATGTAAAAAATCATTGCTACATATTTTAATATCATTACTATATACTTTTTTGTGTTACATTGGCACACTACTAAGTGAAGCATTGTAAAAAGATCCTAAATGTAATTGAATAAACTAAAATCCTCAAAATCGAAATTAGGAAGCAGATTTTGCTTCCTTATACCTTCTTTTGCCCATGCATTTAGTAAGACTAACTAGATTATATACAATATTGTTAACCATATACTTTAGTTATTTTAATATATTTTTTCTCTTTATTCTTATTCAAATTTAAGATAAAAAGGATGATGATACTTACTTCTAAAAGGAGTAATGTCACTTGTGATTAAGTCCAAATCTTAATTTTTTTTTAATGAATTCATACCGTTGGTGTATCTTTCTTTTGTTCACTCGTAGTTTACAATTTTTACTTCCTGCATATATCCCATGTATCATATAAATATCCTTGTAAGTGAGGCATATGTGAGGCTATGGAAATGTTCAGTTATGAGCTATTTTCTTGTCGGTAATTCTCAAAACACTGTTGTATAATAAATTATTAGCTTTATCTTTTTGAAGTATGCCATTATATAGTTGTCAGACAATATTCGAGTGACTTATTGACTGAATTGACATAAAAACTTACTTTAATCAATTGAGTTAATGTTGTTTACTAGCTTTGATCAGGATAATCAAGCGATTATGATAAATCAAATAAATTAAATGATGCCTTTTTCATTTGGTTTTAAGTCGAATCACTAATGCATTTTTCACTTATGTAATGACTATATAATAGAAGTTTTCTTGCTATAAAAAATAACATATCCAAGAAAATATTCTTGAGTAAATCTTAGGGCCATCACATTAACTAAGGTATAGTACACGGGCAACAAAAAAAAAAAAAAGTATCCCAATCTACAACTACAAGTGATTGTGCTTTCTAAGACGCGAGCTAATCTATTTACGAGGGCACATATTAAGTGTATTTTATATGACCGATGCTAAATGATTATAATTTTATATAATTAATCAATATATCATAATATTATTTATTAATTGTAACAGAAAATAATATATCAATACTACATTATTAAATTAATAACTAATACAATATTGTTGACGTAATTTTTTCATGTTACGTACACATATCAAAATTGGGAGAGAGTATTCCAGAGAGAAGGAAAAAATGAGTCGATTCCCTATTTTTTATTATATATATTACCTCTCTTTCGTAATCAAAGGCAGACTGGACAGTGTTTTATACAAATCCTCGATGAGCCATAGACCCTCCTCGTTACTCTCATTTTTGGACTTATTATATACCAAACGAACTAAAGAACTATACCATTATATATATAAATGAATATATCACACTGAACAAACACTAATCGCCGCATGGCAATACCACAGAAGGCCAGCCATTGGTTTCAAACGTCCAAAATTTCCAAACCTTTAATTTAATTTCTCTTTCTTTTCCCAAGAAACTCTCTCTCTCTCTCTCTCTCTCTCTCTCTCTCTCTCTCTCTCTCTCTCTCTCTCTCTCTCTCTCTCTCTCTCTCTCTCTCTATATATATATATATATATATATATAATATTCTATATACACGGCCATGTATATGTGTAAACCAATAAGGGAGCTCTGTTGGATAAATATGAAATGATACACGTGTATTACATGCTTATCGTCCAGGTTGTAGCGAAGCGTCGCCGTTACTTTTATTTTTATTAGTATTTTTTGTCCTTTTGTTTTTGTTCTCTCTCTTCTTTCAAAGTCCTTAAAGCTTAGAGGATTAGGTTTGTGTTTCTGGTTCTCATCATCATGGTCTATACGTTTTTGCTTTTATCTTTGCGTTCATGCGTTGTGTCACCAAAACCTTCTAGTTAGCCGACACGTAAGCCGCTAAAATCATTGTAGAAAGAGACACGTACTTGTCGATAATAACGAAAATGCCAAATAAAGCTAGGACTAATACTACAAGATTTCTACACAAAAATGGATATGTATAGAAGCTACTATATATGTATATGTTGGCTTCTAATTTCTATATATACTTTCTAGGCTAATTCTGATTTCTGAACAAAGTACAACATATAAACCAATTACAGGCATTGAACTGATTTTGAGCGATTTTCAGATATTCTAGAGAAGAGTAACATATATAAGACATATTGTTTGAGAATGAACAACTATCATTATTGAGACTAGGTTCAGCTGATTTTTACGTAGTTACTGAATTGGTGTGTGACCATATTCATTGATGAACATTGCCAAAGTTGTGGCCCGGTTCAGAATGTGGATTTTCACATGGCAAGACTAATTAAATTAAGCAATTAATTTGTGTATTTATCTCGATCTTCTCTACGTATTTTGATACGGGCTCGAATCGATCACTTAGTTTGTTGCTAATCATAATAATCACGTGAGCTAAAATATAAAGAAAGCCATGGAATCCTACTTTCATGGTACAAGCAAAACATTGAATTAACTTGTTAAATAGCCATATTAATGTCTCGTTTAAGGGCACCAAATCAAAGCATTATAGTTAATTAGAGTCATAGCTGTAACCAAATATATAAATGCTTTTAGTTTGGCTCCTAATAATAAAGTCATTAATTAATTTGGATAGGAGAACATGAATGTCTTTGTGGACAAACTTATAGCTAATTTTTTTAGAAGGTACTTTAAACGAGAACAATAATAAAAGAAAAAGAAGAGCCAGCTGTTAAGGAAATTACCCCCATAGTCAATAAGGAAAAAGCAAATTTTTAAGTTCGTATTTTAAAATATGGCTTTATATGTAGCACACCAGATGTGTTAAATTAATACAGTTAAAGTAATACTATAAAAAATAAAATAATAAAAAAATAACTCATTATAACAAATTTTTTTATTATAATTAAATATTTTTTTAATTTCGTTATTATAATTTATAATTTTGTTATTTTTATTTTATTAATACATATTGAATGAATAAAGACTTTAAATATTTAGATAATATTTTAGTTTAATATTGCAGCTTATTCATGAATCTTCCAACATAGTAGAAAGTGTTGGTATTATTTGTTTATTGTGTGATTACCCAATTGAACCTCATTAGGTAAAAATGCACCTTTGCAAATAGTAGTGTGCAAATTCCATATCTTTTTTCATTATTTATATTTCCTTTTTGTCTTTTAAATAATTACGATGCACATGGTCATCATGAAATCACTAAAGAAATAGATAAGATTCCATATGGATATGATATATATTTTCAGCAATATTTTGTATATTTTTCTACATCTAGCTAGTAAATGTTATATACTAAAGACACTAAAGGGGTTTTCCTTTGTGTTTTATTTTCTTCCTTGAGCCAACCAAAATGATACTTATATTTGAAATTTAGCTATCAATGGGTGTCATGTTCAAACTATATATTGTTTAAGCACGTATTTATTAGTTATCATGCATGGGTGGCTAGTGCTATATATACATATTTGAAATGTGTAATATGTGTACTCGTTTTTACTTTTTTTTTTTTATATATATTCCCTTGTGATTTTCTGTACTTCCCTTTTTTGTTCATCACCGGGAAAAATGAAAATAGGGAATAACTTCACTTCACGATAGACACATTATTCATATTAATTAATGTCCAATTTTGAGACGGTGAAACGAAAACAGACACAATAAATACACCAAATTGACATATCTATCCAGAAGATTTCAACGTACTCATCACATCTTGTACATATCTTCATAAATTATATATATATATATATATATATATTTACCATAACTTATTTTTGGACCGCCAATAGGCCATGTCATCTGCATCAAAAAACAAAAGGCATCAATTGATAAGAATATGCGAACCACACATGATCATGTGTACATAGTTACTTTCTCTTTCCTGTCCAAACACCCTCAAAATCGGATATGTAAGAATATACGTTACATATATGTACAACTGACCGCTTGTTAAGCAATATTAAGTGGTGTTAGTATTATAATTAAAAAGAATTTAACAGTTCAAAACAAAGTATCATAAACGAAAAGAAAAATTAACACTATATTCATTGTGATTTTTTTAAATTTTAATACAAATTATAACGTTGTGTTAAAAAAAAAAAGGAGAGAGAGAGAGAGAGAGAAATAATATTTTTAGCTTTTACAAGACGTGTTTTTTCATATGGAAATATACTTTTAAAATATTAATTACAATTTCAGAAATAATCTTTGCGCTTAAGAAACTAAAAACAAACCTAAAAAAAAAACTCTGTCAAACGAATCCTATATTTTATCAAAATTACATTGACCCTTGAAAAATGGACAAAAATACAACACACCAAACCACACACCCGAATAATATTTAATACACCCCATCCCATCCCATCCCATCCCATTCCCATATTCACATATCCTACAATAAGTTGGTCTCACTTTTTTACACTAATATTTAATATAACACAAAACCTTTTCCATGTAATATAAGAGAGAAGAAGGCAATAAGAGGAATATCGAAAAAATGTCATCGTTCCCAGCTTATTGCGTAGAGCAAAACAAGGGTTGCGTTGTTTGGGTAGAGAAGTACTTCAAGGACTGTCTCTGCAACCTCAGAGATGACTTCTCATTCGCTTTTGGGCTCATCAGTTTGGTCTGTTGGGGCGTTGCGGAGATTCCTCAGATCATCACAAACTTCAGGACTAAGTCCAGCCATGGCGTCTCTCTCGCCTTTCTTCTCACTTGGGTCGCCGGGTTCGGTTTTTTATTTTATTTTATTTTTTACCAACTCAAACAAACACTATATATACATGCAAATTTATAAGGGCTTTTGTTTTTTACGTTTTAAAGGTTTTTTTTTTTTTTTGTGGGTGTGTTTTGGCTGGTTTGCAGGGATGTGTTTAATATGGTGGGTTGTCTTTTGGAGCCAGCAACGGTGAGTGGTGACACTTTTTGTAATTATGTATATATATATATATATATATGTATGTTTTTTTTTTTTTCCGGTGGTCCAAAAGAATGATCTGAGTACTTTGGTTATCATGGCTGGCTCTGGTGCCATACTCACCGTTTGTATTTTAGAATTTAATTCCAGTAATATTGGCATATATATGTGTTTATATTTATGTGCATGTGTTTATTTAGTTATATATCTTAGTGTTACTTATAATTTATTGCTTATGTTTTTGGATGCAGTTGCCAACCCAGTACTATACAGCTTTGGTAATGTCACTTTCTTGAATTTTTTATTTTATTTTATTTTATTTTTTTGCGTTACCCAAATTAATAGTATTCTTGAGTTTGTATATATAATTTCAACTTGTGTTTAACATATATATATATATATATATATTAAAAATTAAAAAATCTGCACTCACGGTCACGGTCACGGATGAGTTAAGTTTTGCAATAATTAAGGTTTGTTTGAACATTTGGGTTCATTGATCTTGACCAATATCCACTAATAATTATTCTTTTTTTCTTTTGGCTAACCACTATGTATTGGAAATATGACAAAGCATAAAAGTCATGAACTTCCTAATTATTAAATATTTCAACCTGGGATTCAACTAACTGACTATTCCATTGGTTTGGGAAATAATCAATTAATTGACTAGCTAATTAATTATATATTTCATTTGTTAATTAATCTTTGCAGCTTTACACAATAAGTACTATTGTGTTAGTACTTCAAAGTGTATATTATGACCACTTATACGGATGGTGTAAACGCCGGAAGACTAACGCCAAGCAATCGGTAAGGATACTATGAAAAAAAAAATGCATGTATTCAAAAGTGTTTTTTTTTTTCCAAAATAATTATAATATATATTAGTGATAATATTGCAATTAATTAATATTATGTAATTTTTTATGTGATAATTAGACTGAAGAAGATCAGAGAAAGCCACTTAAATATTCAAGAAAATCAGGTGGTGATAATGAATCAGGCATTCCAATACCCAGAGCTTCAACCAAAGCCAGTGCTGCTTCCACTCCTAGAAAGGAGTTTTACTATACGTATGTACAATTTTTTCGGTTTATTAATTTTGTTAATTATTTTGATTAATATTAACTACCTGAAAATTCGAAACTAGCTACGACTTTTTGCTTCTTGGTTGTCAATATAACCGAATAAGAATGATAAGAAAAAAATGTGTGAAAATCTAACGGATCAAAAATTGATGATCATGTGTTGTATGATGAAGTTGCAATTGATCCTAATTCCTAGTCGTTGATTTGTACATCTCCACTAGCTCGATCATTGGCAACTTTTGAATTGTTCTTATCTATTTTCTATACAAACATATAATATAAGCTCAATTCAAGTTGGGCTCATTGTGATGCAAAAACAAAGACTTAGTTATGGGTCCCATTCACTAGGGATTTATTTTAATGAGTGTTAAACCAAACTCAACTGAAGCTATAAAGTGAGTTTAGTATTGCTCAATTTATGATTATTTTGATTAGAGTAACTATTATCTATCTAAGATTTAAGTAGAGTCAGCTTGTCTGTAGAATGAGCCAGACTTGATTAAGCCAAACATGTTTCTTTTGATTAACTATACAGCTGAAATTGTACGGATTACTTATATATTCTAGCCTATTGTTAGCCAAAAATTCATGCATATATGGTAAGCTTATACTAGGAAATCCAACGATTTAAAAATGCTGAGACTTTTAAGGATGATGATTTATGATTTGGCTGCAATGAACCTACAGTTAATAATAATCCTAGCCATTGATTTGTACAGGTCAGCAAGATCACTGGCTGGGAGTGGCACTCCGCCATTTCGGACCTATCTTAGGGCAGCTAGAAGTGGTCCCTCGGCGATGGCCATTGAATGTGACTCCTCTTCGGACGATGAGGCCTCGGTTTCTATCCACTCCAAGAAATCTTCCACCCAACCTCGCCCCATTCCCAAATCGGTAAGGCTTGGATGGCCCTACCGATTCGAATTTTTTCGAATACATAAGTTAATTTGTCAACATCAGCGCGATTTCGATCCCAAATTTACTAGTAATGAATGTATTAGATTTTGATTACAAAATGATCATTTGCGCCTAAGCTATGTAAAATTATGATTGCTTGATTAGGCACTTTTAAGCCACAATTTGTAAATGTATTAAATTGATAATCGTACCATAAGACGTATGTATGTATATGTTGTCTTTATATATATATATATATATATATACTTATATATAATAATTGTTTGTCCTTATTTTTTTTTTTATATATGATTTCAGGTAGCTGGCTATGGAACATTTTTAGCAACATCACTCAACTTACCCCAAAAAAGCAACGCTTTGACGCAAGTGTACATCGGACTTGCAACAAGAAAACTACTCTCACACGTAATGATCATTCTAATGGTGTTTTTTTCTTTTTCATATTTCTTATATGATATAAAACCATACATATATATATATATATATACACATATACATATATCTAACGTGTATGTGTGTGTGTATAACAGAATAAGTTGAGTGAAAGCCACACCGTATATGGGCAGTGGTTAGGATGGATGATGGCTGCTATATACATGGGTGGTAGACTTCCTCAAATATGGCTAAACGTAAGTCTTAATTAAGCTTCTAATATTGTAATTTATTAGCATAGACTTGTCAAGTTTTAATTAGTATTGATTTCCATTTCATATCTCTTTCATATATTTATGTTCTAATAACAAATCTTTTGTTGTTGCTTTTATTGGCCAGATTAAAAGAGGAAGTGTTGAGGTAACATTATTTTCCTTCTCTAGCGTGTTTTTTTTTTTCTTTTTTCTTTTTGGATATATTATATGCAATTAATGTATAATCGTCTCTATACTAATATGAATTATGACTTCAGGGCTTGAATCCTCTGATGTTCCTCTTTGCTCTGATTGCAAATGTCACTTATGTTGCAAGGTGATTTGTTCTCTCCTTCCCAATCCACTTTTTTCTTTTAATTTGATGGCATTTTATTTTTCTAATTGATTCTCATGCCTTTATTTTTATTTATTTTTTTCAATTATATAATATTGCAGTATACTTGTGAGAAGCACTGAATGGGAAAGAATCAAAGCCAACATGCCATGGTTGCTTGATGCTGTAGTTTGCGTGGCACTTGACTTATTTGTATCCTTTTATTATCAAAACTCGATTATCGATTTAATTACGATGATGAAGCATGCCAATATCTCCAAATTAACCAATTTAAACAAGCTTTCCCTTGACAAAAAAAAAAAAAGATTATACTGCAGTACATTTATTACAAGTATTTGCGGACGAGGATAAGAAGTGGAGAAGATTACTATGAGGAAGCAAGTAAATCTTGAATCCGTTTCGTCACTAATCGAGACCAAAACCTTGCAAAACCGCGACCTCTCTGAGTTAATTGTTGATTTTGAAGGAATAATCATTTGCAGTATGTTGTTAAATCTAGATTGATTACACTAATGCCTCTTTTTTTTTTTTTTTTGCCTTATAATTTAGGTGGTGTAGTTGTGTGCGATATTTGTCCCACCATTATTGTCTGTTTTTGGCGTTTAGAACAAGAGGATTTGATGACTAGTTGATAGTGAAATCAATTTTGCTCGAGTGCTTGTTAATTACTTTACTAATTTTATAGTTTCAATCATTAAGAGATTATTGATTTGTGCTCTGCTTTCTACTAGCTCCTTGCAAATTTCTTTAGCTAGATTGGTTTGGATAATTCTCAGTTAAGTTGGGTTTAACTTATTGTTGAGTTGTATCATGTGTATATGTCTATATGAAATATATATCTTAAGCATGTCTTTTTGGCAATTCCTTGAATGTTTCAGATTTAATGTGTGCCAGTGTCATAGCCCATGGGGTGGTTATGTCATAACAGATCAAGAAACGACAATAATCCCATAAACGACAACTAATTTTAGAAACGACAATAATTTGAAATGCCTGAAAACCATCTTGAATGACACAAGTCTTAAGAAAGGAAACCTTTATGACCATCAAAAAGAGAATTGAAACAAAACATGTCTTGAAAATAACTAGATAAATTACAAGGTCTGAACATGAAGTGACAGTGTCGGAAAAAACGACAATATTTTCGAAAACGACAGAGAATTTTAAAAAGATAAATCTCATGGAACAGGAGAAAAATTCTGGAAAGCGTTACATATCTGATAGAGGACAACAAGGATATAAAAAATAGAAGTGATAAAACCAACAACGTTAGAAACGACAACAGCTACTTCAACAAACGACAAATAGTTTATGAAACGACAAATAATTCTTAAAACGGAAAAAGCTTTTGGAAACGACAATATTTTTAAGAAAAACATTAGAAACGAGAACAAGAATAAATAAATAAAAGTAAGAAAACCAACAACATTAGAAACGACAACAGATACTTCAAGAAACGACAACAAACATACAAACGACAAGTAATTTATGAAACGACAATAATTCTCAAAGCGGAAAAGCTTTCGAAGCGACAATATTTTTAAGAAAACAACAGATATAGTAAACAAGAAGATAAGTGAAAAAGAAACACCTCTTGAATACAAGAAGAGCGTACAAATAAATAAAATAAAATAAAAAAGGAGAATTTAATCATTGAATTGACAACGTCCTAAAAAACGACAATTAATCATAAAAATACAAATATCTTGAGAAAGGAGAACAATTCTGAAACCATTACACATCTAAACGTTGACTACATGAATATGACTATTCAGAGGGGAAAATAAAACGAAATGCGTTAGAAACGACAATACTAATCAAACGACAATTTGTAGACAAACAACTTCTAAATAATAGCATTATAAATTTATAGTAATACTTTAAAACAAAAGAAAAGAAAAGAAAATTTCTTGATAAAGGAAAAAATTCCGAGACAGATTACATATCTAACATATGTATTAGTCAACACTAGATACGACGAAGCTTATTCAAAAGAATCAAACGACGAAATCTGTGAAAAAATAACAACACCATAAACGACATTAAATTTTGAAAGAAAAATTTCATGAAAACTACAAGATATTAAAGAGGTGAAAAATACCAGTAATACAAGTCAAACTAAGACAGCTTTGAAAATTCTTAAAAAAAAAAAGGGATAGCTTTGAAAACTACAGTAGCTGATAAAACGACAAATTAATAGGGAAACGGCCTAAAAAATTGTAAACGACTGGTAGTTTGAAAAAAGTAATAAAACCGTAAATGACAGTTCTGGAGAAAGACAATATAGATCATGAACTGCAATCAAACAGTAAATATCCTCCAAATGACAAGATTTATAGATGACAAAAAATAAATTACTAACCTTTGGTTTTATCACAGATCATAATAAATTCTAAAATATATATATATATATATATATATATATATATTCGCAGTACTAGCATCAAGTTTAGTAATCAATACTTGCTTTAACTGCAAATAGTCCTATAATATCTCTCTCTATGTGTCACTGATTTTAAGCTCATAAGTCATTGAAACTATAAATAATTTTCATTGAACCTATATCAACGGGAAGTCATGTGTATCAAGATAATTAATAGAAACCATGTGAAAAACTTATTATAATTTATGAGGACTTCAATTTCATAAAACCGAGAAACATAAACGTGGAAGTTATAGTATCTACTGATATTGCAAACTGTGACAGAGAGATAGAGTACTAAGTAATGACCAACCAAGAAAAGCAATGTAAATCAAACTAATACTTAACCCTATAAACGACAACTAACTTAAAAAACGACAATAATTCTAATAGGAAAAAGAAAAGGAAAAAAAAAAAAACAATAAACTAGAAAGAACGACACCGCCTACGATAAATAAGAAAAGAATTGAAAACATATATCCCTTGCAAGTTGCAAGCGACAAGAGCCTGAAGGAACAACGAGATCTGAACATGAAATGACAACCTCCAAAAAACGACAATATTTCCAAAAACGACAATAAAGTTTAAAAGCCATATACCTTGAAAATTTTAAAACAAGTTTGAGACTGATTACATATCTAATCGGCGATAATAAAATAATAATAATAATAAAAGAGCGATATCATTATAAAGGACAATAGCTAGACCAAGAAACGACAAAAATCCCATAAACGACAACTAGCTTATGAAACGACTATAATTCTAAAACAATAAAAACTCTTGAAACGACATAGTTTTAAGAACAACAACGCCTATGATAAAGAGGATGAGAATTGAAAACGGAAAGTCTCTAGAAACCAAGAAGATCTGAACGTGAAATCACAAGTTCACAACGTCCTAAAAACGACAATATTTACAAAAACGACAATATCATTAGAAGAAGAAGAAGAAGACGAATCTCTTGGAAAAGGACAAAAGTTCTGAAACATTAGGTAGCTAATAAGTGGCGATTAAAAGAATAACAATAAATAAATAACATTAGTTACGACAAGAGCCTCTAACGACGGTTTTGTCAAAAACGACAATACCATTTAAACCATATACCTTTATGTCTCACTATTTCTTAATACGTTTACCGCAATTAACCATATAATATATATCTTTATGCCTTAACATGTTTTAGTGAGTATAGTTCACTGTAAGCATAAGGAGTATATAAAGAGTAAGCCATGTGAAAACCAACCAATATATTACTTGATTTTAGTTCATCATTATGAGTTGTTATAAATATCACTCCAAGGAAAGTGCTTCAAATTTGATAAAACCGAGAGACTTAAATGTGAAATTTAAAGCTAATGTTATTGCTAAGTGTCACATATAGACACCATAATAATAACCAACCTAGTAAGCAATATCAAGTAAAATAATCATCAAGATTTCTTCTCAATGAAAAGGATTTAGACATTAATTAGCCTAGAAATTATGTGAAAAAGGTTTTAAGGAAAAAAAAAAAAGCCACACCAATAGGGAAATATTCCAACCTTTTTTGGATAACAATTTGAGTATATTATGATCAATAATGATGTCATATTATTAATTTGTGGTTGTAATTTTATTAAACAATTTTTTTTCTTTTTTTTATGGCTATATATATAATATATTATCTTCCAAAATGTGGCAGCTAATACGAGGGATATTCTTTTAATTTATAGTCAAATCTGTCAAGCTTCATTGATATTGTTGTGAGAAAAGATATCTAGAGGTATTTCTTTCAATTACACAGCACAAAGTACGTATAAAAACAAAAACTAAACATTTATACACTTTGGCCACGTTAGATTTCTTGCTTCTTATATAAGAAATAGCTTGATGATAAGTTGACTAAAACGAATCTAAATTTAAGGTTTTAACCAATATTATATGGCCCTAAAACCAGATCTCCATAAATTAAGCAATATTAAATCCAACAAAGTTGACCTAATAAGTCTCTCTCTCTCTCCCCATGCCTGAAACTCGTGGATCACCAAAACCGCCAGAGATATCGCAGCAAGAGTAACTAGATTGTCCTTGTATATATACTAATTAATTCAATCATTAAAAGAGAACCTATTATTTCTCCTAGAATGAGTAATTAGAAGCTGTAAAGATCTACAACATATATTTATCAATTTGCTCTAAACAAGTATTTATTATTTATATATGTTTCCAATGCAATAATTAACACACTAGTTTATATTATAGTTTAACCTCAAAATTATTTTCTAATTGGCGTCGTGATTTGTGGGAGTATTGAAACTTTAGTTTCTGTTGATGTTAAAGCCATATCCGTATATTAACTAACGAAAATCCACATGCTTTGATCATAAATACAAATTAGTTTAATAAACTAATATACGTATATGGCCCATTAAACCCCATATAGTTTATTGCTAATTAGAAAAAAAAAAAAAACAAGAAGGTAAAATAAAATAAAAAATAAAAAAGAGAAGGAATGCCGCTTCTTGACAATTGACAGAGCACCAATTACTTAATTCCACATGAAATTAAGTCCCAAATAATAAAAGAAATAATATATTAACTAATATTACTACAAGGACCAGTTGTATCCGGAAACATATATACAGTAAGAAACTGTATTATTTATCACTGTTTATTAATATTTCGCCACAAAAGTGAAAAGAAAAGAAAAATATCATCATGTGTGACTCTAGTATAATATGTATGAGAATTCATCCAAAAAAAAAAAAAGCATAATATGTATGAGTTTCACAGAATGTTATAATTAAATTTGTACAGTACCGTCACATACATGTATAGTGATATAATTTGCATGGCTCACTTTATACAAAAGTGACAGTAACAAGTAATAACACATTTTTATTTGAAGAAAATTACTCCAAAACCCAATAAACTTTATTTATTTGCCTTTAATTTCTATATGGAACTACGTATCTCTATTCTCTAATGTGCATGGAAGATGAATCACCGACAAACATATAATTTCTGTTTTCAACTTTCCCACAATCTCTGTTTGCCAAAAAAAAAAAAAAAAAAAAGAAAAAGCTTTCCCACAATCTCCTTGCCGACCAAACAATTTTTCCCTTTTATTTATTTATTTTATTTTCTCTCTTTCTTAAAAGCAGGTTCAAATTTTGAATTAATGTCAATTCAATAATTGAATATAAACAATATAGAACCCCCTAAAAATTATCATAAACACTAACAAATAGATCAGAAGACTAGTGTGTTATATATTAACACATAATATTTCACATAATATTTGCGTCGGCCTTTTAAGTTTCTTTAGCATTGCAAATTAATGTGTGAAGAACTTGATTAAACTAGAAGCAATTGAAAGTAATTAATATGTATAATCATTGTTCTAGCCAAAAAAAATAAAAATTATTGTGTTTAAAATACTTTGATTAAACGAAACAATATTTGACACGATAGATCTCGTAAACCTTTAACTATGGAATCAAATAAAACCAGGGAAGTTTAGTCAAACACTCTAAAAAGCAATGTTTTGCTTTGGCCAGACAATAAATACGCATACAATGACTCAAAAACATATAGAACCTTTTTTTTTTCCCCTAAACAGTGCAAATCAGCAAAGAAGCTATTATGAGTCCTTCTGTAATTTCCTTAAAACCTATGATTAGACAAATGTAACGTGTTAATTTGTACCAATATTTAAACGGATTTATATATCCAATTAGTAACTAAAAATTTGTTATTAATTAATTAATATATGTTCACATATTGGGAGCGAAATATTGATCAGTTCCTAGAAACTTATTAAAAAAAAGTTACAAGGAAAATAAAATGTCCGAAAATTCACGCTAATACTTTGGTTAAATGTGGAATGGAATTAATTTCATTCCACTGAAGTGAATAAACTTTAACAACTGTCCTTTTTGCTTATATCTTAAATCACCAAAAACAAATATTATTCTTGTTGGACTACAATACTTATTCAAACTGAGAATGTACTCTAGCACTAACGTAAAATAGAAATCTGCTGTGAATTTAATAGAAAAACCAATGACAATTACTTACCATAACAGCTACAATTAGTTAGCCAATAGCACAAGCAATAAAAAGAAAACACATGACAAAACCAAAACATATGCACTTGTCTATATAGAAAAATTTTATTCCTGTGAAGCCCAAGCAATAATATTTTTATTAGTGTTATTGCAATTATTATTATTATTATTATTATTATTATTATGTCTGTTAATGGCTGTATAATGTACAAAACGACCTCACTTATCTCATCTCTTCTCACTAGAGGACGCTAATTAAGCACCAATTTTTCTAATTACATACACATACGCCATATACTCCAAATTAAAAATTAAAATAAAAAATAAAATAAAAATAAAAAAAAACTTTCTCATCTAAAGAAGTAATCAATTAATCAAAACCGAAAATTAAATCAAAACGCCACCGTGTTAGTAATGAAGCTCAGATCATCTGTCTCATTTCCGCACCATTTTGCACGGGCCTAGAAGACGACCTCACTAACTTAAACGACATCCGTTACGAATCCAGATCCTCTGTCTCCTTTCTGCAGCAGGTCATACGGGGCCCACAGGGCGTCGAGCGGGCAGGGCCGGCCGGCGTCCAGGCGCACCCAGGGCTTGCCCTTCCCGCTCCAGTGCAGGAGGCTGACGGGCCCCGGGTGGAGGTCCCGGCACAGGCCGCGGAAGTTGTCCCCGCCGAGGCCGTGCTGGTTCCAGCGGTGGTCGACGGGGGCGATCCGCCCCGCGAACACGAGCAGGAACGGCGGCAGCGAGCCGAGCTCGTAGATCCGGATCCTCTTCTGGAGCTCCATCCACTCCACGATCCGCTCCGTGTACCCGCCCGCGCGCCACCGCGCCAGCTCCATCACCATCACGCCCGTGTTGAAGTAGCACGCGCGCCGACCCGCGAACGCCGCCGCCAGCGGCTCGCTCGCCCAGAACGTCGGCGTGAAGTACGACCTCAGGTCCGCGTTGCAGTACTCCGGCGCCGCCAGAACGACGCCGTCGGGGAGCTCCGTGGAGGCCAGCTTCTGGATGTCGTCGACCAGGACGACGTCCGAGTCGAGGTAAACGACGCGTCGCACGGTCCTCGGCAATATCTCGGCCAAGTAGTTGCGAGCGTAGTTGAGCGGAGAGTCTAAGGCCGAGCGAATGGAGGTCGAGATGTGGCCCGAGACCGAGGAAGGGTTGAAAGGGTAGATTTGGAATTTCAGGTAAGGGAACGAACCGGAGAGGTGGGACCGGAGGGAAGGGTCGTCGGCGGCGGAGACGAAGTGGAACCGGACGTTCTCGGGGCAGGAGGAGTGCTGGAGGACGGAGAGGACCGCGGCCATGGAGCCACGGAGGTACGTGGCGTCGAGGGTCATTGCCACGTGGACGGTGGGATCGTGGTCGGAGGAGTGGACGGTCGGGATTGGGGGGCAGTCCGGGGAGTTGGAGAATTTGGGGGCTTCTCTGAAGCGTTGGTGGGATTGGACGGCGGAGATTAGGAGGAGAGTGGCGAGGAGAGAGAAAATGCGGCGGTTTGACGGTGGAGATGGGAAATTTGGCATTGTGATTTGTTGAGGTTGAAATGAGAGGTTTTTGGGTTGAGACTTTGAGACAGTTTTTTTTTTTTTTTTTTGAGCTAAAAGATGGGTTTTTTGAGCTTTTTAAAGTTTTTGAGATTTTGAGAGAGAAGGAGAGAGAGAGAGAGGACAGTGTTGCTGTGGATTATTATTATTATTTTTTTTTGGGTATGAGTAGAGAAAATGAGCGAGTGGATTTGGAGAGCCACGTTTGGTTCAAAAAGGCAGCTGGGGTTTGAAAAGAGAGAGAGAGTAGTCTTACTAATACTAAATGAGGTCAATGGTCTCCATCTATGATCTATGGATGGTCATTGGGAAAATAATAATTTTATAAATACCAATTTGATTTATTAGTTATAGGGAACGAATTGTCAAGTCTTGCCAATTGGATTTTGGGGAATTATTTCTTGCTTCTTTTAATTTCTTCAAGACTTTTTTTTTTCATTCATTTTGATTTTTTATTTTTGAAACAATTCACTTTGATTTTTGAACGCTTGCTAGTGAGAGAAGTTTGTGCAATCCAATAGTGGCTTGATAAATTTTTCAGAAACTATGGTCTAGAAATCCAAGGCGTAATGTGAACATTTGTATTTGATAGAGAATGTTTTGCACAATTCGTAGACTATACTGATTTTATTATTCGACTTGAAGAATATATTGCGTTGTTAAGTCGTTCAGTGAACGTTCGTAACATTATTTGACACTAACTCTTTGATAATGCTTAAATTGTTGTGTCTAATATAATTGTCTAAGCTCGTGTAATATATCTAAGGCTAATGCTTCTTTATTCAGCAAAAAAACAAAAAACAAAAAAAAAACAAAAAACCTAAGGCTAATGCATTATTATCACATTTTAATTGATAAATAATGTATTTAAAATAGTTATTTAACATTTACAAAATAATTAAATATAACAATTTATATAACACATCATTTGATATATCTAGTATTAATATTCAACATTCCTATAAAGATAGTGGTCAGATTGTTTACTATTTATACGACGACTACATGAGAAAAGTATGGCAAAATATTATTAAAAAAAAATTGCACAAGTGAGAAGAAGATTGTCTTTTAAGAACGTAAAACATGAACAAATCAAGCATGAGATTGCGGATTATGTTATAAATTAAGGAAGAGAACTTACATGTCACTCTCAAATTATAGGTAAGCCATCGACTTCAAGGAAAGCTCCATTGCAGCTTATTTTGTGCTTGTAACCAACGATATATAACTTCCAGTAACAATTCCTATCAAAAAAGTTGAAAGATGTGGCATATACATACATATATATATATATATATATTAAAAAAATAAATATATATGATGTAGGCAAATCATCCTATTTAGTTAGTTTATTTGCAAATAACAACCTTGATGTTAATGGAAACCTAAAAGTTTGTTTCATCAATTATAAAGGTGACAAAAGAAACAAGCAAATCAATATCTCAACCTCACAAGTAAGAATTTGGCAACACCCCATTGGAATATATAAAATGACATTAATATGTATTTCACTAATGTGGCCACCAACTCAAATTCAAGCTGCTCTAATTCTTGAGAATCTTAGTAGCGCCTATTTCCCTTCATTTATAATTAATGAATATGGTCATAAGTACCAATGAGTTATTAAAATCATTAAAGCCTATGAGTGCCTAAAATCATGTATCACCATGCTTTGGCAATGACATTCACCATGTTCAAATATATTAGATATCCCATCCTATACCAAGAGTTTTGCTATGAAACTCTTTTTTCTTTTCTTTTCTTTTTTTTAAATATCTCTTTTTTTGCCATATTAAATGTTTACAGTATTTGGAATGAAAAAAAAAATCAAGAAATGGAAAGTGAAGTTGCCAGTCAAATTATTTCCTGGAGTCCTGCCCTGAATTAAATTCTGTCCTAAATAGTTCACTTGCCACCATTCATTGAGTTGTCTCATATTTGAATTTAGACAGTTTTCTTTTTTTACCTTTTAAAATTGAAATAAATAGTTTCCCTTTCCTTGCAATTAATATAACAATACAAAAAAAATAGGGATATCCATTGCCTTTTTATTTGGTCGACTTTAAGTTCCGGATTTTTTGTGGAACATTTAATGCCAATCCCAAGCTAACTCCTTCGTTCATGAACTATGTAGCAAAGTGAGGCCACTACTATGAAAAGAAAAAAAAATGTCATAATTTTATTAGGAAAACAATTTATCATAGTTGATAAGGTCTAGGATAACAGTATTTTAAGACTTAATTGTAATATTTATTCTTCATATATATTGAAGAAATCTCCACAATTTTAGTTTAAATAAATCACTGAAACATAATAATTAGTTGATTTATTTAACCATTTCTATTCGATTAATATCGGTGATTTATAATAAAGGGAAAAAAAAAGGACATTTCTTTAAAAATAGAGAATTGAGAATATTTTATTGAGTAAAGTCTAAAATTTTAGTCATGTTAGCATCCAAAAAAAAAAAAAAAAACCCGATGATAATTAATTACAAAGATCTCTGCTATGCCCAAAAATATTTATGGTAGTAATAGTGCCACGAAATCAAATCGTACGGCCTCTGTTTTTGCTTGGGACTTTAATGATATGTAAGAATTTTGCCACGAAGTCCATCAAATGGGACCTAAAGCTATTTCTGCTTAAACAAGATAACGAACATTACATGCATATTTTATTTGCTTTGGTCGTTTCTTAAAATAGAAATTGACAACTAGCCAAACCTAAAACGACAACTATAGAGATTTATAAATATCTCTAGCCGGAAAAGTGGTTTCCAAGTGATTTAGTAACAAAGTTTCATTTCTCTAATCAAACCAAAAAATAAAAATAAAAATTTCCCCTTATATGTTGAAAAGTTCAGAAAATAGACCAGTATAACGAAAAAGATTGAAGACGATGCTCAACTGTTTTTATTTTTTATTTTTTAAAGCACATGTCTATCAGTATAAAACTTAAAACTTGTCATTTTATTTCTCTTTTGTGACCCCTAATATAACTACACTCATGCTCAATCAACATCACTTAATTATATCATCAATAATTGAATCTTGAAAGTTGAGTGTTATATCACATACGGTAGGGAAAACGGAGTTTGGTAATATTAATTTTGTGGTTTGATTCATCAATATGTTTGGGAGTTAAAAATCAATATAATATAATTTCATCATTTATGTATTGATGTGTCCGCATCTGCAATTATATGCCCTAATTAAACAAAGATTGACCAATTTCAGTTAATTAATCTTTGCTTTTAGAAATAAAAAGAAAGAGAGAAACCAAATACCAACAAATATCATAGTGACATATGATGAAATGTGTATTATTTAACTAATGTAGATCAATTTTGTGGTAATTTACCATAGCGTTCCAATTATATTAGACAAATGATATAGATATTATAAATAAGATCACTTGAATAATTTGATTTCAGAAAGTCCTCGAATACGTGTGAACTCTATAAATGCACACACACAAACACACATAAATTATAAGATATACACTCTACCAATTATGAAAATGAGTTTCCCATAAATATTTAATAATGACTTATTATCTTATTCAATAACTAAAATACATATCCCATTACATATACATCATTGAATGGCATGTGTGGCTATCACATGCCCTAAACATATAAATATATATATATATATATCATCAATTTTGTTAATTTTTTATTTGGTCCCATAATAGGTATAGAGTATTGAAGATACAACTCTCTTTGACTCTTTCCCGCCCAAAACATGCATCTTCGGGTTCTCTCCATCATAGTGATTTGTTAGTATAAGAAGCTTTCTGTTTGTCATGATTTGTGAACTGAGCTAACCATGTGACATACACATGGCAAAACGGCAAAACAATATTGTTCCAATTATGAGGTACTTTAATCGAGAGGGTTTTTTTTTTTTTTTTGTGGCTATTAGAAAAACTACTCAAATTTATTAAATTTGTCTTTAAATAAATATCCTCAATGTTATTTTGAGAAATAATCTATAAATCTTAATAATATTATAAGTAGTTACATTCATATAGAATTTTGTAATAATCACGTTGGTCGATTACTTTCTTAAAATTTTACTTTTATGTATCAAAATCATTGGCCGAAAATAGATTTAGGGTAATTGTAGTATTTTGTTTCATTTCTTTAATAACATATTTACATAATAATCAAATCTTTAACTATTGATCACGACCAACTATTTAGTGGAATAATTTATAAATTTATACCATCGTAACAAATGACACGAGTATATAAACCATTAAATTATTCATATATCGTGAAAGAAAAATTTATATTTTCAGGGTACTTTAATTGACTTTTTACTTCAAAGTGGTAAAAACTTAAATTGTCGGCTCATTCCACTATACTAAGGAAAGAAAATTTTAAAATAAAGAGTGCTTGATAATAACTTTGACATGGCGAGGATCAATATATAGACATATATGATTAATTCTCTTCACCTATATAGGAGATATGTCAAAAATCATTATTAAATATTTTAATATCATTATTATACATTTGTTTAGTATTATATTGGCACACCACTAAGCAGAGTATTATAAAAACGTCTTAAAAATATATATTCATATTCTCTTTCTCAACTGATCTACGTGCTCTCTCTTTTTGTCTTCACTATTTATTTCTTTTTCACTATTTTTTTTTCCTTTTTAGCTGCAAATCATATCGATACTCTAATCCATGAAATATATATATGTGTGTGTGTGTTTTCGTATATATATCTATAATATATAGAACTGTAAATCATCATCGACCTCGAGTGGCTTAAGGGGTGTATTTTAGCACCGACACAGCAGTTTTGTGGGGACAAAAAGAAAGCCCTAAAAGTCAGCCTAATCAAGGCAAAGCGCTCATTGTCTTGACTACTCTCAACTTTGTCCTTTTGCACCACACCGTTTTAAATATTCATTCAGAATAGTAGCTCGTATAGTAAGAGTAATACTGCAGTGTGTGTCTGAAACGCGTGTATATATATATATATAGTATAGGTCATCTTGGAAACACACTGACAATTCAACTTGACTATTTATTTCCGCGTCTGAGTTCTCATTATTGAACAATAAGTTACAGCTTTGGTGATTGGTTTGTGTCAAAGTTTTTTAACCAATGATTAAATATATGAATATATATATGTGTGTGTGTGATTTTATTATTGTTATTATTATTGTTTTTACAGTTGAGAAACGTACAGTGGTGCACTGTCATATTGCATGACTTGTTTAGTATTATCCTATAGAGAAAAATGATATTAACTATTATATATTAGTAGTACCATTAATGTCCATTGGATATATGTTGGCATTGGACGCAATATGTAGTGATGTGTATTTCTTTTCTTTTTTTTCAATTGTTGATCATGATTAAAAGTTATATTTTATACTAAAATGTAGGCGGTTACTATATCTATAAATAATCTCTAAATGTACGTGTTTCGTTGAATGGATGTAGATGTGAGATGATGGAGATGTAGAAGGAGAAATCGAATTCTTTTGCTTGATTGAAAGAAAGAGAAGAGGGAAATGAGAGGTGGAAGTCATCTTTCTTTGGTTTCATTTTCCTTAAGTCCTCCCACCTCTTTATGCACCCAACCAATTAACACACCTAATGATGTAGCGCATATAATTTGATAACATACATACGTACATACCATATTAAAATAGTTACCATGTAAATATTTTATTACACTTATAGGCAAGGATGGATCTTTAAAAGGGGCAAGGGGCCCCTCCCCTCAACTTCTTAATTATAAAACTGATTGTATATTAAATTTCTCTTTTCAAAATTTTCCCTATAAATTTTCTAAAATTATAAAATGTATCATATATATAAATATTATTTCGGATTTCTCCTCCTCATATTTAAAATAATTTTAAGATCTTCAATCATTTTAAAGAATTTCATAGTTGTTCAAATTTTTAAAATCTTTAAATTTACTTCAAATATTACTGAATTTCTTTTCTTTAATATCCTTTAGCTCATGACTATAATATTTTAATTCTATTTATCTTATATAACATTATTATGAGTGAAACATATAGCATTTTAAAACAAATAATTTATCAAAATAACAAGATCATTATTTGTCCTAATGAACTAAATTTTTGGATCTGTCACCGCAATTATAGGGTATGTCTTTTTATACCCATCATAAAACCTCTTAGTGAACCCTATATAAATTTGTATAAGTCCCCTAATAGGAAATTTCTTCGGTAGGGTTATGCTCTACTGTACGAAAATGACTGTGAATCATTAGATTAATCTTTTTAAGAAGTATAGTCTATTAAAGTAAATGTGACAATTCAGAAGTATTCCACTATATAAAATTATATCTTACCTAAGATTTTTCCTATTACAATATTATAATTGCATATATTTTTGTTTATGCAAATTAAGAAATTAACAGCTGTTCTTGGTTCCATTAAGAATATATTACTGAGTTTGGTTTTGGAAAAAATTGGTATATATATATATATATATATTAGAAATTTAAAAAATAGATTCGTTAGAATGTTTGGTCAAAATGTAAGCTTTTGTTCAAAAACTGCTGGGCAAGGTCTTTCTTCATGTTTAATATCGTGCGCTCTCTTTTCACAGGACCACTTTATTATCAATAATATATATATATATATATATATACACACAAAGAATATATGGGATAATGTAGCAAAAAATTCTCTTTTTAGAGAAGTTATTTCCAATCTCTATTTTATTGCTCTAAAGATGCTTAATAAATGTCATTTTCACACCATATCATATGTACTTGAGCTTCCGATCCTGATCTACTTTTTAACATGGCATGAATGATATGAATAATTAGTTGCAAAGACATTTGATTAATGCCTTAATGACTTACATGGAATTGAGCCAAATCTGCCAAACTAAATAGAGGCAATGATATTCTTGGTCTACCATGTTTGAATATGGAAAAACAGATAATAAAAAAATAAAACACCGTACAAAAGGCCTAACACAACAAAAGTTTGGTGGGACTCTAACAAACAAATGGAAGAAATAAAGAAAGTTACAAAAGCTCTTCTAATAGACTCTCTCATCTCATGAGTCAGCTCATAATGGGCAATGAGTCAAAATAGACTACATATAACACGGTGTTTGTTTGGCCGAATAGTGCCAAAAAATTTATGACACTCCAAGGAGGAAAATTGTAACAATACATTTTGTGGAAAAGACTTGAATTATGTTGTAGTTGTTAGTGTTTGTGGGAGATCAATACAAATCAAGTTCTAATTTAAGTTTATATAATCATCTATGTTTATGCTAGTCTGAATTTAACAACACGCAAAAATTCCTTCAGGCTGATAGTTATGACAATAATTTTGATCTGGAGAAGTGTCTTTTCATTTTTGATAAAACAAAGCAGTACATTATCAGCAAAACTCTCAAGAAATTAAGAAAATAAATAGTAACATCGAATTCCAAAGCAAGAAGTTTAATTTTGGCGATTTGGCTGGCCTCCAATTACTATTTGAAAATCTTTTATTTTTTCTTGGCAACTCAATTATCAGAATTCTAAATTATTATTAGAAAGAAATTTCCCTTTTTCATGTCTAATAATAATAGTAATAACAATAATAACAATAAAAGAAAGAAAGCTCTTCTTTTTCATATATATATATATATATATATATAATGCGTGTGTTAAGTGCAAGACTTGCAATCATATTCGGATATATATATATATATATATATATATATATATATATAGATATGGAAAGCACTTGCCCATGCTTGGCATGGTTAAACTAATATATATATATATATATATATATCATCATTCGAATATACAACACAAACATGACATCTAATCTACCATAATCGTTTATCCATGCTAAACTCCTAGATCAATGTACAGACGTACACACATATATGTGTGTTTGAGAAAGCCATACAAGTTTAAACTTTGCTATTTTAAAACATGCATGTAAAAGCAATGTAAGTTGGCCAATGATTCCATTACCAAAATGTTGAGGATCTACATATATGTTTTACTTTTAAAACCTAATTGATAATATGTACGGCCAAAATTACATACTTAAATAAGTTTAAAATATAAGATCTGCTTCTTAACCAATATGTCTAGAAAAAGTATAGAAATCACAAAGGAATAAGAAAGTATATATAATTATCCTAATAATCAAAGTAGAACGTTAGGCTTAAGTATTTTTCCATATCCATTGAGACATGCCAGCTAAGAATTGCTCTTCTTGTAAGCAGTGAGGTTAACAAACTCACATATTCCAGAGTACAAATATATACTTATATATATATATATATATATAGTATGGAACATGTTTCTTTTCTTCTACTTTTTTTCCTTTGAAAAATAAAATAATAAAATGCATAATGTAATATATATTCTGAAAAATATTACAAATAAACTAATTTAATATCATGCTCATACTTCCACATTTTTCATTTAGCAATTATAGTATAATAGAGCCGATAATAGCGACGTGAAGATGAAAGATTTTTGTTTTTGATTGTCAAAATAAAATCATAAGAGAGATAATAAAGCTGCCCTGTTGTTATAATTTGTTTTCATTCTTTCTTTTTTCTGAAACTTTCTGCCACTATTTTTCATTGGAGCTCTTGATCACTAAAAACCGAATATTCCAAAAATCATATGCAAGTTGTTATCTGAACACATGGGCGTCTTGCGCAAACAAACATATATGATTTGATTTCTGATTCCTCAATGCAGTTTGACCATATATATTAGGCGCATTAATATACATCCACATTTTTGTAAGTTGTGTAATTGCTAGTTAATAAGACACAATTGGTTAAAATTAGCTACATTAATAGAATCAAGTTAATCAACGTTCTAGAATTTGGAAAAAGTAATCCATGGGAGATCTAACAAATATTAATAACTACTTTATATTTAATATATATATATATAATTTAATTACTCTATTATGCGTTTACTCTATTATTTTAATCTACATCTACATATTAGAAACGCGAATATAAATATTAATAGCGTATCATAAAAAAGAAAGAAATTTTTACTTTTATTTTTAAATAGGGAAAACTGTAAAAAATATATATATATGACATATTAAGTGTCATTTAATAATTTATGCCTCAAGTAGAATGCTCTGTACGCCGTAATTCTTAATCTATATTTATCATAAAAATTGAAATTCTAAGAAAATAGCAACTTTTTATAAAATAATTTTAAAAAATAGTTACAGTTTCAAAAAATTTAAAACTAGCCTTTTCAAAAAAAATTATACGTTTCAAAAATTTTCTTACAACAATTTTTATGTATAATTTTGTTATTGCCAAAAATTTTTACGTGTGTTATGACTAGCTAGTTTTTTAAATTTTTTGAAACTGTGACTATTTTCTTAAAACACAATCTAAAATAACTATCTACCTAACCAACCCTAAAAAATAAGAATAAATATTATAAGTGCAACATAAAAAAATATAAATTAATAGTGCATCAAAAGAGCCTTTCGACAAAATCTCTCTTTTCGATACCATAATAATGTAGAAAGTGCAGTGATAGTGATTAGTGGGCCGTGTAAACAATATGTCCAAAACAGGCCTTAACATTTTTTGTTGTTTTTAACTTGGGCCATAAATGTGAGGCCCATGAACTTGGGGTTGTGTGGAAATTTTGGTATATATGACCTTTTGAAGTTAGAGCTGTACTAAGGTCAGACGCAGTGGGACCTACGGAGATAGACGGCCCAGATCAGTAAGACGCGTCTGACCGTAGCATTTCTGTTGAAGTTATATAAATTCTAATTGTAAAATTGACCTAATTAGTATCCCAAGTGATTTGCGCTTTTGAATTCTACTCTCTGGCTATGGTGTAAAAATTGGGATAAAAATTATAAATATAACTCAAAAAGAGGCATAAATTAACATTGTGTGAAAAGATTAGTCAAAATCTCCCTTATAAGTTGTAAGTCGGAACTGGAGTGCCAAGGTTTGGCAGACATGGGGTTGGGATCTTGGAGGGCTAGGGTTTGGGGATGGCGGGGTTTAGATTTGGGAGGGCCAGGGTTTTGGAGGCGCCGGAGTTCGCATCTCGTCGCATCAGGCCACAACCAATACCTCTGTCGCAGCCTTCAAAACCCTCGCGTCACCTCCTCCGGAACCTTTGCGTTGTTGCCTTTGAAATCCCCCGACCCTGACAAACCGCTACTAATAAACCCCAACTTTTTGTTGTGTTTTTTTTTTTTTTTTCTTTTCTGGCTTTGGATTTGTGTTTCTACTAAAAGAATATCAAATTCTCAATTTAGGGTTTGGGCTTTTTTTTTTTTTTGGAATTTTATGAAAATTATGGCATTATTGAAATTATAAAAAGTTTAATGGTCTAAGTTTATTAATATATATGTGATAAACTAAAAGCTCGAGGGCAATAATGTCTTCTCCAATACCATGTCAATGAAAATATTGCCAAGGAAAGTTTTATATGTAATTTTTAAAACATAAAGATTATTTGAGAATTTCGAAAATAAAAGGAATTATTCTGAGATTTTTTAAGGATTATCCCTAAATTAATTTATGAGCTGGATCTTGCTAAGTTCAATTAAAACAAATAACCTTAGTTAAAGATTATAGACATTGTTCAAATCCGTTAGTATCTCTCAGTCGAATCAAGCTCAGTCAAACTTGTTTTAATTTTACCATTTGTTTGTTTCAACAATTTGAATTATTATTGACTTTTTTAGTTGAAAAATAAAATGTTTAAATCTTAACAATTTAAATCACCTTAAAACTCAAACTTAACAACCATTTTGAATGTTTAAACAAACATGCTGTTACTCTATTAAGACAAGCTAATTGTTAGGGAGGACACATCAATTATATTAACATGTTTTATTTTTCTTTCGCTCTCTCATATTAATTCTCATCTTAATTTTTACATTTTGAGATGCTTTTATTACTTCCTTCGATCAAAAGATCGAAGTGTAGCAAATTAGTGATGAGCAGATAGATACTAAAATTTTGATAACTATTATAATGAACTTAATTTATTGTGATGTGAAATGTCTCCTAGTGTTAGATTTTTTTTTTTTTTTCATGATATCGTATTGCTCTAAACTTTTGTCTATAATGTTTAAAAAGTAAAATCCAATAATCTATGAACAAGATCAAAGAACTATTTAAAAGTATTTCGACCTCTGATAGCAAATTTTGCCGATATAATTGTGAATAATGTTAAACCATCAAATGATTTACCCAAATAATTTATACATAACGACAAAAGAGTAATTAAAAGTTCAAAAAAGAAAACCAATTTAGTTTTTTTTTTTTTTCTCTTTAGAGGTTTTATTTTGAAGTCACTATACACTAAAGATCGTGGCTCTACAATAAATAACCAGATAAGCAAAACTCTATGTAATCATCATTTGATGCAGTCAGTCATTGCTATTGGTCAATTTAGAATATCTATGGTCAAATTCGTAGAAAAATTACCGTCCCCAATATAATCATTATATATCCAAGGAAAAAAATAATAATAAAAAAAATTCCAAAGTAGTTGCTTCCTGCTATTCTCATAGCTTCCCACCTTTTACCCTTTCCTGTTTTATTACGTAAAGAATCTTACTTGTCCTAAAAAGTGAAGACTAAGAAACACAAAGTAATAAAGAAAGCAAACCAAGATCCTAATTTCCTGAAGATATTTCACTCCATAATTTCTTACAACACTAAAGATCCAGAAAAATCAGTGACCCAAAAAAGTAAACAGCGGAGAAACAAAAGTAATTATTGAGGCAAATAACACATTTCCACCAACAATTGGCTAGAACAATAAAATTTGGTAGTTGGGTAGTAGCAGATAATAGCTCTAGTACAATCTCTTTCATTACAAGTCTCTACCAACCGATACAGTGGCACAAGATCGGCAAGCAAAAGCATGCACTTTGGCTTAACAAAATTGTGCTTATATTAATTACATAACATCTCTTATCTCATTTCAAACATTTTGTCTTTTTGACTGCCCAAAATAAAAGGTTAACACATTTGGTCAACTAGGTAGGCCTTAACAGGAAAAACGACCCTGATAAAAATTTCAATCAGAAGAATCCAGAGAACCAATTTCCTACTCTGCTGCTTCTCCAAGTCAAAAAGATCCAATCAAACATAAAAGCAAAAGTAATTGATGCATGAACCTGCAACAAAAATTTATATTTCTCTTTGTGATGTGATATGTTAATAATCTTATTAGTATAATGAATCAACTTCAAATGCAAAAAATCTGATTCAAGGCTCTGGAGGAAGTAGAAAGAGGGAAATCTGAATACATTTTATTATGAAGAAATCACAAGGTTCATTGCAGGTACTAGTAAAATACAATTGCTAGGGAAAGCCAACATAGAAACACTTTAAAATTGGGAAACTCGAGTTGTTAAAACGCAAAACTAATGTATTTACAGGTACAAGAGTGAGAGATTCTAAATACCGCTGTGGAAATTCAACTTCTAGCGGGCAAAAGATGTGTTTTTTACCAACAAAGAAGCGCGAGGATCACGAATACTCCGATCACGAGAAGGAGGTTCTTTAAGACATTATCAGCTTGATGGGCCCGTCCGGTGGGCTGTGGAAACCCGTGAGCATGGCCTCCGTGAAACGAGTGGAATCCATAAGGGTAACCCGAAGTCGTCCCGTACACAGTAGCATCAGGGAAACCGTGGAACTGTATGTTGAACAGAGATGGTATCAGACCCCCGAAAGCACTAGACAAGGTGAAATTGCCAATCCTCGCACTCGCCATTGGCACGAAACCCCCCATGAATCCAAACCCGTAATTGGCAAACTGGTTTGGCTCTGGGGGAGGGGCGGTTTCGGGCCTCTGCCCCGCAGGACGGTGAGGGATTTCAATCCCCGGATATGATTTTGACCTTGGATCGGACTGCGTTTTTCCACGGCCGTAAAGAGGCACCAATTTGTCCTCTTGTACAAGAGCCTTACAAACCGGGCATTCATGTGAATGCGAGTGATGGTGGAGCCATCTGTAGAGACAAGGCCAACAATAGAGGTGACCGCAGAGAGTCACGATCGGGTCTTGGGCTAATTCGAAGCAAATGTTGCATTCGAAATCGCCCGCATCATTCGAGCCATTTCCCGAGCAAGACGGGCTTTGGGCTGGCACGCTAGTGGATTCACCAAACCCACTTGCCATCTCTATAAGTTTTTCAAACTCAATTTCCTGTAATACACAGAATCCACAATCACTACGTGGAAATATAAAAATAAATCCTAAACCAAAACCATAGCCAATAAATAACGAAATACCCTAAGCCCAAAAGTACCAATCTGAAAAGTATCAAAGTCTCAAAATAAAACCCTCGAAAAAAAAATCCCAAATTTCGTCAAATATCTATTCCAATTATGCAATATTACTCCCGACGATTATTAAATCTTCCATTTTTAGTACCAAATTGTGACAAACACAACCAAATCGAACATACAAAAAAAAACCCATCCAAGAATTATAAAAATTTAAAATTTAAAAACGGAAAACAAAAAGAAATCCCTCAGATTCTGAATTCTGATCCACAACCAATAAAACATCTCATGCATAACCAATAACAAGAAATACAAAAACAAACAAAGAAACAAGCATATACCATATATTCATACATATATCTACATATATATAATATCAATAAAATGGACGAAATTCAAAGATTTATTAAGAAACGAAAAAATGGAAAATTCGCGAACCTTTTAGGAAATATATTGCCAGGCAATATCGAGATCGGAACCGAAAAACCAAAATCCTGAGTGGCGAATCCGAGTCGACCGATTCCAGATCGGTCTCTGAGATTGAGATTGCAAAGGAAAATAATCAAACCTGAAACTCTGTGGAAGTTTCTAGGTTTTTCAGATAATAAATTTTCCTCTTCTCATCGTTTCGTTGCACTAATTATTATTTTGTCCTAGTGGGTGAGAAATCCAAATAGCAATATTTATAGGGGTCAATCTTGAATTCTTGAAAACATAGCTGTGCTGGACTTGATTGTTTGCCGGTCCTCGATCGGATGGTTAGTGTGTGTTTTCAACGACAATTTTAACGGCTCCGATTGATTTCTCGGCACCGTGACGCGGAAATGGCGAGACTTTCGCCGACTATTCTGATTTATGTTTTTGGGCCCATTGGAAATAGGCCCAATTTGCTTCTTTAGGCCGGGCCTACTTTTGGCTAAAGTCCACAATTTCGGCCTTTCATATTATATATATATTTTTTAAACATTTTTATGGAGGATTTTGAGTAATGCCCGTCATTATATTATTAATGATGGGGAAATTTTTTGGTCATGTGCCTAATACGTGATTTGTAAATCTATCTTACTTTTTTTTTATTCAAATATATATATATATATATATTATTTTAATAGAATTTTTTTTTTAGAAATACATAGAGATCGGCTTTCGTAGATTAACTTAAAAATTTAAAGAAAAAGATTAAAAGAGTAAGAATATTGTTGTGTAGAATTTGATTTGAGAATGAACGTGACATGAAAATTTTTTCCTAAGATGACATAAATTGAAGTTATTGTTTACTTCCTCATCTTGATTGTCTAAGTTATTTGGTAAAATTTGTTATAAAATCAAATTTCCACTATGAGAGTTTCTTCTAATAGCACAATTCGACAACTTTTGTAAAAATTACGATAAAACAAAATTGATTTGTTATCAACTCGTAATAGTTAATTTTTTTCAAATTTCATCACCTCATTATTGTTTATTAATGTTTGGGAAAATTAAAGCCTAAACCGATTGATTCATGATTTCATTATAACCAAGCTCAATCAGATTTGGATTGGGTTAGATGAAAGTTCT